>JALGBA010004209.1:507500-2907500 GCA_023970755.1 Azemiops feae
CAGCTATGTTATCAATTAAGTTCTATTAATGTTCTGCTCAATTAAGAAAGGATTAAACATCTGTGAAATGGAAAAATCTATTCAGAGGAATCTACTGAAATACGAATTTTATTGTTTAAGGTACATTTCTAACCAACGTCTAAACAAACAGGAGGAAATTGCACCTCGTTGGAAACCTTTGCCTTGTTTTCCATCACCACCAGACAGATTAGGATGATATGAAAAATGGGAGCAAAATAGTTAATTGTTGTGAGTGTGAGTGTGAGTGTGTATCAGAGCTACACCATTTCATCTGTGATAACTGTCCCCGCAGTAGTTAAAAACAGCTCATTGATTTTCCAGTAGAGGGAAGATACAGTTGTAATATTTCTTCTTGATTTCAGTTTGCATAGCATGAGCAACAGCCTAAGTCAGGGGTAGGCAACCTTGGCTTTTTTATGACTCGTGGACTTCAACTCCCAGAATTCCTGATCCAGCCATGCTGAGGGGAAAGGGAGAGGTTTTCAAGCTGAGCCAGGCTGGCTCAGGAATTCTGGGAGTTGAAGTCCACGAGTCATAAAAGAGCCAAGGTTGCCTACCCCTGGCCTAAATCATTCCCTACTTAAAAACCTTTATTTCTGTTGAAATGCAGAAGCTAAAATCATAATCGTCAATAGATTTGCTTTTTTAACCTAGTAGGAATTCTTCTCAGAACCTGGACAAGCCGTCATTCAATTCTTCCCCTTTTGCTAAAGCAGACAGATTCCTGGTTTGAGAAAGGAGAGCCTTCGCCAGACCACAAAGAAGACACTGCTCAGGCATTCGATAAGAGTTAATGCCGTGATTTGGACAGCAGTGATAAGCCTAAAGCTTTGAAAGTCACACGGATGAGGTCTCACCTTCTAATCTAAGCCATCTTTCCTTTCAACGTCAGGAAGCCTTTGTGTTTAAAACTGTGCATGCAAAGGAATCCAAGGTGGGGTGACTTGTGTGAGCTCTCCTTGTGTGCGTGACGGACATCACTGCTGAAAGTAAGGATGCTTTTGATGATCAAAGATCACCCAGCTCAACTTAGTAGGACAGGGTTCGTCTTCACGAGTCCCAGGTGACTTGTAATCCTTTTGTCTAATGTCTGAATGGAGTTTAAAATTGATTGATTTGCATGGGACCTTTCTGTCATTACACTTTCAGACTTAAGACTAGGGAGCTGACTTATTTATAAGACAGTGCATTGTAGTATTCTACTGGGTCTTTCTGATTTATTAGAACAGCACCCTTTGGAGACCGGTGTGACGTTGGGCTATATGTAGAAAAGAGGTGAGGTTTGCATCACAACATTTCAGTGCTGTTTGCAGCATTCTCCCCTCGATGCCGGCATACAGAATATGCAAAGCATATGTGTGTGTGGCATACACACACAAGTCCTCTGTAACAAAAGTTACCAATCAATAACATTAGGATAGAATTAGAATAGAATAGAATAGAATAGAATAGAATAGAATAGAATAGAATAGAATAGAATAGAATGGAATGGAATGGAATGGAATGGAATGGAATGGAATGGAATAGAATAGAATAGAGCTTGAAGGGACCTTGGAGGTCTTCTAGTCCAACCCCCTGCTCAAGCAGGAGAACCTATACCATTTCAGACAAGTGACTGTCTAGCCTCTTCTTAAAAACTTCCAGTGATGGAGCACCCACGATTTCCGGGGGCAAGCTGTTCCACTGGTTAATTGTCCTCACTGTTAGGAAGTTTCTCCTTAATTCCAGGTTGCTTCTCTCTTTGGTCAGTTTCCAACCATTGTTTCTTGTCCTGCCCTCTGGTGCTTTGGAGAATGGTTTGACCCCCTCCTCTTTGTGGCAGCCCCTCAAATACTGGAATACTGCTATCATGTTGCCCCTGTTTCTTCTTTTCTTTAGGGTTAGGGCTAGGTTAGGTTAGCCAAACCCAAGTCCTGCAGCCGTTCTTCATGTTTTAGGCTCCAGGCCTTTGATCATCTTAGTTGCTCTTCTATGAATTAAGAGAATCAAATATTTTAAGCCATAACATTTTTTAATTCTGAGCAGAATATGAATCAGCAACTACAGTCTATCACTGAAGTCAGAGAACTATGACATTATAGAGGTAGAATTGGAGTATCCTCACCTACAATTCCCATAATTCCCAGCCAGCATGCTCATTGGTATTTGTGTTGTAATTACCTATACTGGGAGGCATTGGGTTAGAGAAGATGTTCAGAGTCTTTTTCCTAAATATCTTATCAAACTCTTGATCTTCTCCAACTTAATGCCTCCAGGTCTGCTCAATTACAATGCAACTACCAATGAGTAAGCAATTATGGGAATTAGGGAAGAGTGCCTTAAATATCTTGTAGATTTCCGCCCCCTATACTACATTCTTACATTATATTGTTCTATATTGGTGACAGAACAAGAAAAAGCATGTTATTTTTCTTTCTTACTAATTTTCCAAGTAGAAAAGGAAGGATTTTAACTGGGATTAAAAACTAGTTAAGGATTGTGCAACTGGTTAAGTATGTGTGCAAAGATTTGAATTGCCTACATATTCTTTATATAAAAAAGAGATTTTTGCACCCCTGCTGTAATAGACTTAACAAACGCATGTCCCATTAACACTGCTGTAACAAGTGGGGTTCACATTTGCACAGCGTATAAAACCGTGGCATTTCAAAGTGCCAAAAGAGAATCAGATTTAACCTCACAGCAGCACCTGACAGGCTGTTACTTCTTCGAAACTGAAGAATGGTTGAAATGGTGCTCTGTGATCTCAGTATAAATCAGAATATTCTATGCTTCACTCTGCAGTGAAGATGTTGTACAGGAAAGACAGTGCCAGATGGTTCAAACTGTGAGCAGTACAGTTGATAAGATAGCAATTATCATTAAGTGATGATTTAGTTCACTTCAGCTATTTTTCCTTGTTTTATAGCCTCTCTCTCCATGAACACTTCAACTAGAATATTCCATTTTGGCCTCATTGTGGTACCCTCTCATTTTTTTTTCATACAAATGTCCATTTCTTTTTTCAATACGATCACCAACCCAAGTTCCTGCCTCTTTTTTCCTTTTGTTTGTCCAGAACAGAAATGTCTTACAGAATAGAAATAGACGGGTCCAACATCAAAAAGAAAAAAGAAAAAAAAACACCATCTCTTGTTGAGTACAATGGAAAGTGGGGAGGACACATCAAATCTCAAGTATTTCATTATCAATTATCTACTTCCTGTCCTCAAAATTCTCTTCTGTGTAGGAAATCCTAAATATGTTTCACCTTAAGTTGTTCTCCTTGACTCTATGATAGTATCATAGAATACTTGGGCTGAAAGGGACCTTGGAGGTCTCCTAGTCCAACCCTCTGCCTAAAGCAGGAGACCTTATACCAGGGGTAGGCAACCTTGGCTCTTTTATGACTCGTGGACTTCAACTTCCAGAATTCCTGAGCCAGCATGGCTCAGCATGGAAACCTCTCCATTTCCCCTCAGCATGGCTGGCTCAGGAATTCTGGGAGTTGAAGTCCACGAGTCATAAAAGAGCCAAGGTTGCCTACCCCGCCTTATACCATTACCAATGTCCAATGTTTTTTTTTAACAAGCTTCTGTCCATTGTTTCTTGTCCTTTCCTCAGGTACTTTGGAGAATAAATCGGTCCCTTCCTCTCTGTGACAGCCCCTCGTACCATAAGCCAGCTATCATATCACCCCTAATCCTTCTCTTGTCAGGCTTGGCATACTGTACCTAGTTCCCTTAACTGTTCCTCATACAGTTTAGCCTTCAGATCCCTTATCATTGTTGCTCTCTGCATGCTTTCTAGGGTCTCAGCATCTTTTTTTGTATTCTGGCAACTAGAATTGAACACAACATTCCAAGTGTGGCCTCACTAGTGCAGTGTAGAGTGATACTATCACGGCTTGTGATCTTGATGTTATCCCTTCGTTGATGTAGCCTAAGACTGCAGTGGCATTTTTGGCAACTGCAGCACCCTGCTTATAAAAACAAATCAAGGCAGTCAGAATAGAGCTGGAAGGGACCTTGGAGGTCTTGTAACCCAACCCCCTGCTCAAGCAGGCGATCCTATACCATTTCAGACAAGTGGCTGTCCAGTCTCTTCTTAAAGACCTCCAGTGATGAAGCTCCCACAACCTCTGAAGGCAAGCCGTTCCACTGGTTAATTGATCTCACTATTAGGAAGTTTCTCTTTAATTCCAGGTTGCTTCTCTCCTTAATTAGTTTCCATCCATTTTCTTGTCTTGCCTTTTGGTGCTTTGGATAATAAGTTGATCCCCTCTTCTTTGTGCCAGCCCCTCAAATACTGGAATACTGTTATCATGTCACCCCTAGTCCTTCTTCTCTCTAGACTAGCCATACCCAATTCCTGCAACCATTCTTTTTGACATTTCATTGATGCTCCATATAGAGGAAACATTAAATATATGCATATAAAAAGTTGCTTCTAATGCAAGTATAAAAAAAACATGAAAGTGTACAACAACTTTGGATCCAAGTTAAGACGTTATTCAAGATATCGCATGAATTTAAGTGTGGCTCATTATAGCTTTGTAGGAATTACTCTGTTTTAATGTCTATTTTAAAATTTTTATTACAGATCCAACGGTTCTGTTCTTTCACAAGCCCACAATACTTGAAATGGAAGACAATGATGCTCTTATTATGTGCCCAGTGACAGATCCAGATGTTTCAAATTTCACTTTGAAAAGCTGTCATTACAAATCTGTGCCTGAGCATATGACATTAGTTCCTGATCCTCAGAAGGGAATCACCATAAAAAATATACAGAGATCATTTCTAGGTTGTTACCGGTGTGTGGCACAGCAAGATGGAGTTGAAAAAAGATCGAAAGATATAACACTTGTGGTGATACCAGGTAAAAATACACTCAACTGAACTCAAATATCTGTTATGGCCGTACCATTGTGTATAATCCCTTTTCTTGTACAGCTTTGCAAACAGTGTATCTAGTTTACAGGCAGTCCTGACTGACGGTTGGTTTAGTGATCACTCGAGTTTACAACGAGGTTACGACCATTTTTCACACAACCGTTGTTGCAGCATCCCCATGGTCACATGATCAGAATTCAGATGCTTGGCAACTGACTCATATTTATGACGGTTGCAGTGACCAGGAGTCATGTGATCCCCTTTTGCAACAAGCAAAGTTAATGGGGAAGCCAGATTCACTTAACAACCGTGTTGCTAATTAACAGCTGTGGTGATTCCCTTAACAACTGTGGCAAGAAAGGTCATAAATGGGGGGGGGGAAATCAGTTAACAAATGTCTACAGAAATTTTGGACTCCATTATGGTCGTAAGTCAAGGACTGCCTGTATTTAAAGGTAAGATAATTAGGAAAATAGTTCACACTAATAGGTATTCTCCGATCCCATCAGTGGATTCGAGACTGTGAATAGTAGCCATATAAAATGGTATTAGAAGAGTTTTCTAATTCACCATCAGTCTTTTTAAAAGATTAAATACAGGGCAGGCTTATTATCTGTGTTTGTTAGGTAGTGCCTATAAATGCTTTTACATTTTTATTTGGATTAAAGTACAACTGTGATATGTCCTGATATTTAAAATATCTTTAGCAAATCTATACTTTATTGGAAGATTAAGAACTGTCGATTCCAACTCCCTTTTTGTGAAGGTTTTGCATATAATGACCACAATGTGCATCTGGATTGTTTTTTAGTTCACAAATCCTTACCATCCATCACCTTATCCAAAACAAACCAGCTTCTCAAAGAAGGTGAAGAATTTGAAGTTACATGTACAATCAGGGATATAGATAGTTCTTTGCAAGCTAATTGGATTTTTCAAGGCAATGCGGTGAGTTTATTATACCTAATAAGTACCAATGTACTTGAAAGAATAGTCTTTCTAAAAAATAACTTAAAACATGTCTGAGATGTATATATCAGCTTTGATAAAGTAATATTCATGGAAGGCATCATTGTTGGAATAATAGCACTGACAAATCTTGAATAGAAGTGAAAGTAGAACAGCTGCATGAAGATAAGATAATGGGAAGTAAGAAATTGAAAAAAGTTTTGGTACAATGAGGAAATGAAAGAGGATATGGATGAGAAAAAGATGCATATAAGAAAACAATTGCTGCAATAAACGATGAGCAGAGAATATGTGTATACAGATCTCAAAGGTAGTCAGAAAGAATGTAATTCAAGAAAGCAAGGAATAGTCAAAAGAGACAGAGAAAATGCAAAAAAAAAACCTTTGATGGAAATTAATAACTGTTTTGGAAGCAGGAATCCATGGCATAATAAGTGGAATGAAATATATAAGTTTATTTTAAAATACTCAAAATGACTTTGAATGAAACAAATGAATTGCTGGAAAAAATAGGTTTGAAATTTTTATGTAACGTCAGTGATATTGAATGTCAAATAATAGAACTGTAACAAACACTACAAATGTTAGCATTCAAGAAAAAAAAAACACAATAAAAATCCTGTCCTAAATACTGCGAGAATGTTGAAAAATAGTAAGAGTGCAGGTAGAGTTGATACAACTGGAGAAATGTTAAAACTGGGTGTAGTTTATCTGGAGTTGCTGTCAACATGTTTAATGCATGTGAAGATTGTAGCTGTGCCTGGTGATTGGAAGAATGTTTTTGTTTCCCTGTGTTAAAAGATAACAAGAGGCAGCACTTTTTTATTTTTATTTTTATTTATTATTATTATTATTATTATTATTATTATTATTATTATTATTATTATTATTATTATTATTATTATTATTATTATTATTATTATTATTATTATTATTATTATTATTATTATTATTATTAAAGTTCTACTCCGAGAGTGGTGTGGTGGCCTAGAGGTGGAGCTCTCACCTCACAATCAGGAGGCTGTGAGTTCGATCCTAGGTAGCGGCAGATATTTCTCTCTCTGAGTGCAATGAGAAAATATCTGCTGTGAGCTTCATGTAGGCATCAGGAAGGGCATCTGGCCAGCAAACGCTCAGCTCCATTCCATTGCCCCAACTCATCCCTATGCAGGGGATTACAAGGTCATAAAAAGAGGAAAAAAAATTGGGCTGGGCTGCCTATGCCACTCATGTCACTGGACTGGGCTGCCTAAGAAAGAATAACTTTCCTAAGTGTTCCTGGGACAGCATTTGAGAGAATTGTGATTGAAAGACTACAAGAAATGAAAACGAGCACAATTTGAGCATAATATAGAATACTATTCTCAAATTGTGTGGTATAGAAAACAAAATTTTGCTCATCACCAGTTCATTGGGAAGTGCATGAATATGAGAAAGGAAGTTTACTGTGCATGTGTTACAGAAAGTATACAATATAGTTACCAAGCTTGAAGTATGGAATGTTTTGTACGAAGAAGGAGTTGAAAATTGAATGCTGAATGGGATAAGAGACCACATCTAGTGGAAGTAAAGCATGATTAAAAATAAATGGCCTGCTTTGTGAATGGTTCAACAGGGATTGTGGTGTAAGACTAGGGTATTCCATGTCCCCTACACCGTGTTCTGTATTTATGGATAAGGAATGTTTGAAGTACATTAGAGGTGTCTTGGTGGGGGTGTGAATGTATATGAGTGTCATGTTGTAAACCCAAATGATAAATGACAGGAAAGTAGAGCAAAGAGATCAATTCTTTGCAAGGATGTGGTTAGTTTCAAGGGATGAATGTCAAATTAAATGAAAATAATAGTGGGCCTTCTGTCCAGTTGTTGTATGGAAGTGAGAGTTGAGAAACAGGAGAAACGAACACAAGCTGTTCTGGATTGTTGGATATCTGAAACAACCTTGCGGTGGGCAACTGAAACATAGTGTGTCTATATACGTATGTTTCTAGTTCTTAATGAAAAGTTTTGGTGATCTCAGCCAAGCTCAAATCAAACATGGGGCAAGTTGGAGATGGCTCAAAAGGGAATAAGGCTGCTTGGCCTTTTGGCTAAGATTAATTATATATAAAGAGTTCAGTTCCAATATGGCACCCATAAAAGGCACACTTCTAAATAAATACTTTTAATAGCAGCCATTCTTGCTATTAAATTTTAACCACAATTTTCTGCTGTGGCCTCCACCCTCTGGAATGGAATATTCTCCCATCAGAGGTTGCAATGTGCCCCTGTATTCCTGGCTTCCGGAAAAATCTAAAAACTTGGTTCTCCTGCTTGGCTTGGGGTCTTGAGATGGCCCTGGTACATTGGTGGTCACTGACAGGGTAGAGAAAGCTCTCACACCCAGGCTGCCCATCAACTTGGTTGTTAACCTTCAATTTTTTCATTCTAATTTTAATTGTGTTTTTTTAACACCTTTAAGCTTTTCATTATATTGTAAGTTGCCCAGAGTTGCCCTATATAGCTTAAAAATACGTAGATAGTTAAATTTCACTGTATAGGAAAAGTTCCCCAAAGAGTCCAGCTAACCTTTCAGTCTTAATTGACAACTGTTAATGGCAGTGATTAAACTATATAATCAGCAGCTCATGTAAATAGGAAGACTGGTGCAGTGTGGCAATGGTGGAGATATAGTCTCAAGAAAGTACAATTTGGATAATACGTCCCAAGAGTGCTACCGGCCATTCTCTACTAATCCACTGATGCTGGCATAATTCCTGTCTTTTAAGTGCTTATTTATTGACTGATCCTAATTCATCCATTCTGAAGTAAAGCAGACATATAACATATGTCAGGGGTCTTCAAACCTGGCCCTTTTATGACTTGTGGACTTCAACTCCCAGAATTCCTTAGCCAGCGTGCCTGGCTGAGGAATTCTGGGAGTTGAAGTCCACAAGTCATAAAAGGGCCAAGTTTGAAGACGCCTTGACGTATATGGTCCACACAAGGCCTACATCTTAGAGTTCTGAAACAGTTCCAATATCATTTTAAATATTACATTCGAAAACCAATTTTCAGTAGTTTAAAACTAAATTTGCTTTAAGACATGTTAATAAAAAGCTATCATAATATTTGGATAGAGTTGAAATTTGCATTGTGTAAAAAAAAAAATAGCATTATGTTCAGTACTGTGTTGGTAACACTCAGATTCCCTGTTAAATGCAGTTAGGAAGTCAAATGCTTAGTTTGTAAATAGATATTCCAACTCAATAGGATCTTTCCTTCCTTCAATAGAACATTCTTCTTTTGTTACCCCCACAGCGGGGGTCATTGGTCCATGCTAACTTCACAAACCAAACCAAAAAAAATATCACAGTTGTTTGACAGCTGTGTTTTCTTGATCAGGAATCCCTTTGAGTCTGAAATTCCTTCAATGTTACCTCAGGAACACTGTAGAAGCTACTGAACTTTCTCTGTTCTTCTCTCATACCACTTATTCCCAGTTATAAGAAGCTCACATACCAGTTTTAAAACACAGACACAGACACACACACCCTCAGCTTATGAGGACTGCCATGTTGCAAACTTAATTTGGAAAGCACTTCGCGATAGTGAATGTTTTTAGGAGAAATTTCCTTCTGAGTTTTATTACCTCAAGAGACCATCACATACCCAAAATACAAAATATAGAGCAAAGCAAGCAGAGTAAGAACAATGCTAAGAAGGTTTCTTCATATTTTTCTCCCCCCCCCCGCTCCCAAAAAAAGACAGCTTTAAGACTATAGATGTTTTCTATGGAGAGATTCCAGTGACAGGTTTGTCATGATGTCTTATTATTCAAGTTTTAAGTTATGAATATTAATATGGTGAAGTTATAATTACATCTATTTTTAATTTATTTGAGAATGATGCTATGTACACTGTATCTTAGATGGTAATTTTTCCTCTCCCTTGCCGACAGAGTCTTTCCAGCAAAAGCAAGAATGTGCGTGATTATGAATATGAACAAAAATTAACGCTGAGCATCCGTTCAGTGGGAGTTAATGATTCTGGAGCCTTCACGTGCCAAGCAACCAATGCTTTTGGAACATCTAATGTCACGCTAACCTTGAATGTAATAGGTAAATATTAATATTGCAGGTGTGTGTATGTGTGTGTGTATATATATATATATATATATATGTGTGTGTGTGTGTGTGTGTGTGTGTGTGTGTGTGTGTGTATGTATATGTATATATGTATATGTATATGTATGTATTTTTTGTAATATGTATCTTTGTATATGTAATATTTGGTGTTAGTGTGTGTTTGTGTGTGTGTATTATATATATATTATAATGTATTAGTTTTCTGAGGTTTTCACGGGTGTTTTGTATGTAGTCTTTGTAATTGGGTTTTCTCCCGCGTAAAATTGGAAGTGTCCTTGGCGACGTTTCGACGAAGTCTCATTCGTCTCTTCAGGCTGGTGTCTCTTCGGCTCGTGCCTCTAGGAGCATGTGTGATCGCAGCTGTTTCTTCCTTTTAACTGCCAGTGGGGTATGAACTGATTGGGTGGGAGCTTGGCTGTGTTTATTGGGTGGAGGTGTGTTCTGAGTTGTTAGGGGCTTGGCTTGTGGCTCTGATTGGATGGGGGGGTGTGGATTGGGTGTGTGTTCTGTTGGGTGGGGCTTTGTTGTGCTCGGATTAGTCTGAGTTTGCAGCGGGTTTGAGATGGAGAGCTGCATTGCTGTTGTTTGGCTTCGCGTGTCGTGGTCGTGCCATATCATCAAGGTGGTTGTCAGTTTGCTTCATGTATGGATTGGAGGGTTGAAATGGCTAATGATGCAGTGTGGTCTGGTTTCTGGTTTGTGGTCGTGCCTCATCATCGGGGGGTTTGGGTTTGCTTTTTGCGTGGATCTCCCCAGATACACAAGATGAACCCCACGTAGACCATAGTCAGCTCCATAGGCTCACCTCTACAAAATCTAGCCAAATTTCTCGCCAAACAACTATAGCCCTATGCAGAATCCATCACCTCACACGTAAAAAAACTCATTCCAATTCATAGAGATCATAAAGAAAAAACGTACAGCCCAGCGACCTACTCGTGAGCTTTGATGTCATTTCCCTCTTCACCCAAGTGCCAATCAAAGAAGCCTTGACAGCTATCCAAAACAAATATAACCCCCCAAGCACATCCTAGATCTGACCAACCATTGCCTATCCAACACATACTTCATCTACAATGGACAAAATACAAAAAATAGAAGGAGCACCCATGGGATCACCCTCTCACCTGTCATTGCAAACCTCTACATGGAACACTTTGAAACCCAAGCTCTAGAAAAATCTGATCACAAACCAAACTCTGGCTCAGATACGTAGACGACACCTTCATAATCTGGCCACATGGGAAAGAAAACTAGACAACTTCCTCACACACCTCAACAGCCTACACCCCAAATACGTTCACCATGAAAACAGAAGCTAACAACCAACTTCCCTTCCTGGATGTCTTAGTCTACAAGAATCCAATGGCTCCCTAGACACACCATCTACCAGAAGAAACACACACAAACCGCTATCTGCACGCACTCTCACACCACCACCCAGCACAGATCAAACTCCGTAGCCAACACTCATCTCGAGAACAAAACGCTTAGCTGACACCTAAAAACCGAACTACACACTCTCACTAACGTACTAACATCCAACGGATTCCAAAGAAATAAGATTACCAACCTAATCCAAAAGAAAACCCCCACTAAAATCCAAGACAGAGAACAAGAAAACGGCAAAGCCCTCCTCCCATACATAAAAGCACCACAGACAGAATCAGCAAGATCCTCCACAAACACAACATCAAGACAGCATTCTGCACAAACCGAAAATATCCACCATCCTAAGAAACCCCAAAGACAAAATTGATTGAAAATCAAGGAGTATATGAAATCCCATGCACCGCCTGCCCACCACATACATCGGACAAACCAACAGAAAAATAGTGCACGCATTGAAGAACACAAGAACTCAGTCAGAAAAGAGGAACAACTTCTTCCCTGGTCCAACCCTAAAGCCACAGGACATAAAATTGACTTTAAAAATACCAGAACTATCGCCAAAACTGAACACTTTAACAACAGAATAATCAGAGAAGCCATCGAGATAGAAAAACGCCCACACAGCATGAATAAACGAGATGATACCTCCCGCCTACCAGCCATTTGGAAACCCACCCTCATTGACAAACGAGTCCCTAACACAAAGAATGACAATGACCCACACTCACGAAAACCACACAGGATGTCACCACCACACATCCACGCAAAAAGCAAACCCAAACCCACCCCGATGATGAGGCACGACCAGAAACCAGACCACAGCTGCATCATTAGCCATTTCAAACCCCTCCAATCCATACATGAAGCAAACTGACACCCACTTTGATGATATGGCACGACCACGAACGCGAAGCCAAACAACAGCAATGCAGCTCTCCATCTCAAATCCCGCTGCAACTCAGACTAATCCGAGCACAACAAAGCCCCACCCAAACAGAACACACCCCATCCAATCAGCAGCACAGACAAACCCCCATCAATCAGAGCACAGCCAAGCCCCTAACCAATCAGAACACCACCTCCACCAATCAGAACACAGCCAAGCTCCCACCAATCGTTCATACCCCCACTGGCAGTTAAAAGGAAGAAACAGCTGCGATCACACATTGCTCCTAGAAGCACGAGGCTATATATATATATATAATATAATATATATATAATATATATATTTGTTTTCGTAGATTTTCACGGGTACAGGTAGCAGGTCTTGGCGTATTCGGGTCTTTTCCCGTAAGATTGAGAGTGTCTTGGCGATGTTTCGCGAGGTCCCACTCGCCATCTTCAGGCTGGTGTCTTCGGCTTCGTGCTTGTGCGAGCAAAGCGTGATCGGAGCTGCCGCCTTCTATAATACTGGAGGGTGTGTGGGGTGTGTTGGCTTTGTAGCTGTAAGCGGTTGGTTGGCTGTGTTGTTACACTTGATTGGAAGATGGCGAGTTGGGACCTCGTCGAAACGTCGCCAAGACACTCTCAATCTTACACGGGAAAAGACCCGAATACGCCAAGACCTGCATGTGTGTGTGGTGTTTGTGTGTGTGTGTGTGTTATGTATATATATGGTATGTATGATATATATATGGTATATATTTGATAAATATATATATATATATATATATATTATATATATATGTAAAAAATTTGGATTGCTAACAAAGATTTCTTCCTCCCATATTTGGGGCTGACAGGGTGCATAAAAAACCACCAAGACGTATATGTATAGTGTGTGTGTGTGTGTTGTGTGTGTGTGTGTTATATATATATATATGTGTGTGTGTGTGTGTGTGTGTGTATGTATATATATATATATATATATATATATATATATGTATATATGTATATATGTGTGTATGTGTATATATATGTATGTATGTGTATATGTATATATATACATGTATGTATATGTGTGTGTGTTATGAGAGGGTTAAAGCAAAAGCTACACACTTTATATTGTTGGAATATATGTTGAAATGTAAGTTTCAATATGTTTTTAACTCTAACCCTCCCACTTCCTGTTTTGCAATACAGATATAGTTCTTTGTAAAAACAAAGTCCATGTAAAAAAGAACATTTCCATGAGTTTCTCCATGTATGTAGTCATAGGGTAGTAATAGTCATATTTCCACGGTGCCATAATTATAAGTGGATCAAAACTCTTGTGATGGTGCCATGTACATATATATATATATATACACTTGGGAAATTGAGAATAATTTGATCATATTAGCCAGGATTATAATTTCCAAATAGTTTTGGCTGCCATCGTCACAAACCTTTGCTGGGGATTGGTGGAAGTTCACATCCTCAAATTTCTAAATGCAGGTGATCTTACTTACCTTCTGATAGGATCAGTGCCAAATACCAGTATTTCATTGATAAATTGTCCTGAAAGAGTTTTCAAGTTGAAAAATGGGATATAAATAATTCTAAACGAATAAATGTGTCGGTGCTAAGTATTAGCTGTGTGCTTCTACTTAAACAATTATGTGAGTTACATGTAACTAAGTGCGTCATAATTAAGAATGGCATTGCATAGTTTGCATGTATGTAAAAAATGTCCTGTTTAAATCATCAGGCTGATTCTTCAATATTTGGAATGTGATGATTTGTGGATCATACAGTTGCAAAGGAAGCTTTGTTTTATAGTTTGTATTTTGAGAGTGGGATCCTGGCATAATGTAAATTTTTCAGATGAAGTATGTAATGTATCAGTTGGGATTAAAGATGTAATTGCAGGCAAAAGATGCCTGTATTCTTTTACGATAATGCTTCTATAGTCAGTGAAGAAGCCATATATGAGTTGTGTTAGAGTCATATTGGTGCCATATTGAAGTGAACTAGGCCCAGTCATCACTGGGGAACTACCAGGGGATTGGGAAAGAGTTGATGTGATTCCATCTTCAAAAAAGGGGGGGGGGAAATACGGATCCAGGAAACTACATACCAATCAGCCTGACATCAATATCTAGGAAGATCCTGGAAAAGATAATCAAACAATGGATCTGCTGAATACACTGAAACAAGCAAAACTATTACTAGAAGCCAACACGGCTTTGTCAAAAACAGATCACGCCAGACAAACCTTACTGCATTCTTTGACAAAAGTGACTAAATTAGTATACCAGCGAAATGTGGTGGACATAGTATACTTGGACTTCAGTAAGGCATTTGACAAAATAGACCACAGCCTACTTCCTGATAAGATAGAAAAATGTGGGCTAGACGGATTCGTAACTGTCTGACCAACTGCATTAATGTGTAGTCCTCAATAGAACTTTAATTGCCTGGAGGGAAGTAAGCAGTGAGATACCCCAAGGTTCTGTTTAAGGTCCAGTATCTTCAACATCTTCATAAATGATTTAGATGAAGGGATAGAAGGGGAACTCATCAAATTTGCAGACAACAGCAAGCTGGGGAGAATAGCCAGCACTTTGGAAGATAGGCTCAAGATTCAGAAGATCATGATAGACTTGAACACTGTATGATGACTTCCCCCGGACGCTTCCCTAGATACCTCTCCAGATGTCAGCTCAGAGGAGGATGACCCAGTTCCAGGCACGTCAGGAGGAGAGTTGGTCAGTGGCTCCGAGTAGCCATTTGAGAATGATTTGGTTGAAGCAGAGCTGCAGCTGGTCAGGAAGAGGAACTGCCTTCTGCACCTGATCCAAGAACATGTAGGGTAGAGAAAAGGCAGGAACAGTGAAGGTCAGCTCAGTTACTCGTGAGGAGGTAGCCTCGCCCCTCTTGATGGGCTGCACCAGAAGCTGGCTATTTAGCACAGCAGACAGATGGAGACAATGCTGGGAACAACATGTTCGTTTCTTTGCTGTGTTTTCTGGCCTTGAACTTTGGATCGTGTCTCTTCAGCCTGTGGACTTGCCTTTGTCTTGGAACTTGCCTTTGCCTGGTGGACCGGACCTGCTTGTCAAGTTTCAAAGCCCAGTCTTGGCTGGTGCAACAGATATTGCTTCTCAGCTTGCCAACGAACTCAGGGGGAGGGCAGAGGTTTGGAATGCAGACTTCAAAGATTAAGAAAGCAGACTGTGGGAACCAAGGACAATGGCCAGGTATCTGGCTAGACCCAAAGATGCTCTCACATAACAATATTTTCCAACATAATAATAATAATAATAATAATAACAACAACAACAACCACCACCACCACCACCACCACCACCACTAATAATAGGTGCCTTGGGTGCAATCCCAAAACAACTAGAGTACCACTTGAACACCATTGGCATTGACAAATTCGCCATTAGTCAATTGCAAAAGGCGGCCTTACTAGGAACTGCTTCCATCCTGCGACGATATCTGTAATACCATCAAACATCCACATCTGCCTATCCCAGGTCCTTGGGAAGGACTCGATAGGTAGACAAAAATGCCAAATCCAGTCTGAACATATGGCTGACTGTGTGATGATCAATAATAATAATAATAATAATAATAATAATAATAATAATAATAATAATAATAATAATAATAATAATAATAATAATAATAATAATAATAATAATAATAATAATAATGTTGGAAGGGACCTTGGAGGTCATCCCCTGCTCAGGCAGGAAACCCTATACCATTTCAGACAAATGGCTGTCCAATCTCTTCTTAAAGACTTCCAGTGTTGAAGCATTCACAGCTTCTGGAGGCACATTGTTCCACTGATTAATTGTTCTAACTGTCAGGAAGTTTCTCCTTAGTTCTAGGTTGCTTCTCTCCTTGATTAGTTTCCATCCACTGCTTCTTGTCCTGCTTTCAGGCGCTTTGGAGAATAGCTTGACTCCCTCTTCCTTGGGGCAGCCCCTGAGATATTGGAACACTGCTATCATGTCCCCCCTCGTCCTTCTCTTCATTAAACTAGACATACCCAATTCCAGCAACTGTTCCTTGTAAGTTTTAGCCTCCAGTCCCCTAATCATCTTTGTTGCTCTTCTCTGTACTCTTTCTAGAGTCTCAACATCTTTTTTACATCGTGGTGACCAAAACTGGATGCAGTATTCCAAGTGTGGCCTTACCAAGGCATTCTAAAGTGGTATTAACACTTCACGTGATCTTGATTCTATCCCTCTATTAATGCAGCCATTGATTGGGCAGCATGACCTGATCCAGAGAGAGGAGAAAGAAATTAATGCTTTTACTATAGGGGTTTGGGAGGGATCCTGCCAGAGCTGGTTTTACTTTCATATGTGCTGAAACGGTGTACTCAATAAAGCTTTGCATTAAGAGCCTGAAGAGTCTTGAAGGTGTTTGCTTGGTTGGGTTCATCAGTCGGAACCTTGACACTGCCTTTGCCTTGAGGACCAGTGTTGACTTCATTTGAATAGTCTGTGGAAATTACTGAGATTGAACTGGTGCCAGCATTGGAAATCGCTGGGGAATACCCATTCAGGCTTGGAAGCCTTAATAAAGATTCCTTACACCCATGGTATGCGTATGTGTATATGCATGAGTGGGACAGCACACATTGGGCCCTATCTCACACAATGCAATGCAGTGTTGAGAAAAGTAAGGTTTTATATTAGGCAAGAAAACTCTAATGCACAGCTATAGAATAGGTGGTACCTGGTTCAACAGCAGTAACTGAGAGGGATGAAGGAGTCCTAATGGACACCACTTAAGTATGAGCCAGCAGTGTGCTGCAGATACCAGAAAAGCCAATGCAATCCTCGGCTGCATCAACAGAGGGATAGTCTAAAGATCACGTGAAGTGTTAGTTGGAATACTCCATCCAGTTTTAATTAAAAAGATGAGATTCCAGAAAGAGTGCAGAGAACCACAACAAAGATGCTAAGGGCTCTAGAGGCTAAACCATATGACAAATGGTTGTGGGAACTAGGTATGTCTAGTCAACGAAGAGAAGGACTGTGGATTACATCAGGGGTCCCCAACCCCCAGTCTGTGGACCAGTACCGGTCCACGGCATGCCAGCAACCGGTCCGCACAAACAAGCAAAGCCCCATCTGCGGGATGCAGGCAGCACACAAAACCACGCACTCTCAGAGAAGAAGGGTTTGATCTATTCTCCCAGGCACCTGAGGACAGGACAAGAAGTAATGAATGGAAACGTATCGAGGAGAGATCTAACCTAGAACTAAGGAGAAGTTTCCTGAAAGTGAAAACAATTGACAGTGGAACGGCTTGCCTCCAGAAGTTGTGGGTGCTCCATCGCTGGGGATTTTTAAGAAGAGATTGGGCAGCCATTTGTGTGGCATGGTATAGGGACTCCTACTTGAGCAGGGGTTGGACTAGAAGACCTCCAAGGTCCCTTTCAACTCTTATTCTATTATTATGGAAAAGGGAGAAGTAGGAACGACATGCCCCCATTCATTGCAGATCTTCTGAGAGGTGCTCCTAGCTCTACCTAGTTGAAGAATTTGAAGTCTATAAAGAAGTCCCAAAGGTGGTTTTTTCATGAGGCAACTGGACTTTCTTGTTTTTCTTTGAAGACGTTTCGCTTCTCATCCAAGAAGCTCCTTCAGCTCTGAATATAAATCCTTTCATTCCCCACCATCCAGTCAGAGCTGAAGAAGCTTCTTGGATGAGAAGCGAAACATCTTCAAAGAAAAACAAGGAAGTCCAGTTGCCTCGTGAAAAAGCATCTGTGGAATGACTGTGACCTGGATGACTGAGAATCTCCATAGACCTCTATTAAAAAAGTATTCCTTTAGCTAAAGTCCGTTTGAAGGCCTAATCAATACTTCTAGCATGATGTGACTTTTTGGCAATTGCCTTTACCTTCATGCATTGTGAAAATCCATCACGTTATTGCTAGCCTCATGGATATGCCAAAAAACAGACTTGGCAGATCAAACATAAAGAGCCTGATTGTAATCCATGAAAGCATCCCATTAGTCTGCTGGCAGAATAAGGCTCTGGATGGTGGGTCCCCAATGTTCTCCAAAGATTCTCCAGTGTTGTATTGAGACTTGGTAAGCATGAAGATTCAAAGCCTGCTTTCCTTTTACAAAAAAAGAATCAGTCTTGGTTGGAACACTGTAAACATACAATAAAATGTTGGTATAGACACAGAGATATCATGAGGTTTATTTACTGTTTGGCATCCAATTTATATTGTGTAAAGTTAACACCTGTAATTATCTTAGAAACATACTGTGTCTTCTGTGAAATTGTGAATGTTTCCTGTTATCTATTTGGTCATGGGGTACAGTCAGGAATATTTTCATTTCAAACTCGCCTTAAGATGAATGTGAGCTGTGTCAGAACAACAGGTTGTGTGAAGAAATTTCTCCCAGGTGTTTGTTTATGTATCTCTGAATGTCTATATCATTGTGTTTCCACAACAAAAGAAAGTTGCTGTGTGACAGAAGAAGTAGGTTTAAAACTGAGATAGAATTATTAAAAGAAAAATCAAGAGAATCCCTGCCTGTGTCAAAAATAGCCATGAGTTCCTTTAAAAGTTGTCATTAAATTGTTAATGTGTTTAGAATGGAAAATGTATAAAGTACCCGAAAAGAAATCTTGCTAGTAATGTTGAATAGAATAGAATAGAATAGAATAGAATAGAATAGAATAGAATAGAATAGAATAGAATAGAATAGAGCAGAATAGAATAGAATAGAATAGAATAGAATAGAATAGAATAGAATAGAATAGAGCAGAATAGAATAGAATAGAATAGAATAGAGCAGAATAGAATAGAATAGAATAGAATAGAATAGCAGAATAGAATAGAATAGAATAGAATAGAATAGAATAGAATAGAGCAGAATAGAATAGAGTAGAATAGAATAGAATAGAATAGAATAGAATAGAATAGAATAGAATAGAATAGAATAGAATAGAATAGAATAGAATAGAATAGAATAGAATAGAATAGAATAGAATAGAATAGAATAGAATAGAATAGAATAGAATCTCAAGCAGGAGACCCTATACATTTCAGATAAGTGGTTGTCCAGTCTCTTAAAAACCTAGTGATGAAGCACCCACAACCTCTGAAGGCAAGCTCTTCCACTGGTTAATTGTTCTGAGTGTTAGGAAGTTTTAAATACTTCTGAAGTTCTTAAATACTGTCTTAAATACAGTTTTTAGGTTGTGCAGAGAATTAGATTTGAAAGGCAAAATGGGATTAGGAGCATGCAGTATATTGCTTGTAGCCCCAATAATAAATGCCTGAAAGTAGCTGTTCCTTTTCCTGGGTTCATAAGGGCTCCTTTCTGCAATGGACATGCGACTCCAAGAGAAAATATGTTTGATCTGAGAATTCTCAACAGATCATAGAGAACTGATGATATTTTGCCCTTCAAATCCAGAGCTTGGCATGCCCCTAGTAGCTTTTGTCCAGGTTCTGCCTTGTCTTTAAAGCATGAGGTCACTCAAAAAAAAAAAAAAAAAATCACGTAAATCTTGAATTGAAAAAAGGGAAGAGAAAAAAAGATGGTACTGACTAAAGGGCAAGGCTTTGGATCCTGCTGGCTGAGGAATTCTGGGAGTTGAAGTCTAGACAGTTTGCAGTTGCCAAAGTTGGGGAAAACTGCAGTCATGTGAGTGCAAATGTTTTTGGTATCAAGCAATTTTTTAAGAAGACGAGAGAGAAAGGGACTATAAAATTACCGTGGTTATTGTGAAAAAGTACTGTTCTTATATACTTTCATAATGGCAAGCCTATGGAATAAAGCCTCATCTGGTAATTGAGCAGAGAAACTGCTCCCTGAATTATACTGGATTATGCCCAAAGAATCCATTTTAGTGTGAAAGGTTTGATTTCCAGAGCCTCACTAAAAAGCTGGGTCCATTGTGTCTTGCACACCCTTTGCCAGAAGCCATCAAAGATGTTTACACTTTGCTGTTTATTAACATGCTTTCCTGAAAAGCCACCCCAGAGTGCTAGATTGCTGTGACACGTAATACTTTTTAAATATTAAAATTACCATAAGTGCTAAACTGATTAGGAGCGTATTCATGTAGTGTAATTAGCAGAAGTATTCTGAACATGTCTTTATCTGTAATTGGCAAAAAGGTTCCCCCCCCCCACTTGCTCTGCTGCTTAGATGCTACGTATTATTTTACATAGGAAGTAAATAAAATCTAGATGTCATATTGCAGAAATTTTTGACGATGAAGATACAATATTTGCCATTAACAGTGGTAAATATGATGGGCACATTTCTAGAAATGTGAAGAAATGCATCATTGTTAAAAAATCCTTAAAGATAGGCTGGTAGCTAAAACAAGGTGATACTTTCAGAGTGATTGTTCCAATTGTTTTGATTTTCTTAAGAAGATTAATCGTAGCCATTTGTTTTGAAGTATCTGTTGTAGACATGTGTTATTTAAGAAACTGGGAAAATTTCTGCTGTTCTGGAGCTAATATGATTGTTCTGGGATATTAATATGAAGTTATCTTTATAATTGATAATTAGTCATTGCTGGTTTTGTTTTATGTTTATTGGTCTTTTTTTTCATGCCAACCTTGTTGGGAACCCATCTAGGCAAATAGTAGGCTGTATTAATGAGATAAAGTAAAAATAAATTGATTTGAATGGCCTCTGGAAATCAGTAGTGATCCGATAGGTGTAGATGGTATATAAAGATATGGTCTGCGTGCAAAGAGCACGAGACATTATTTTGTTCTCTTCATTCAGTAAAATGTCATTAGTACTCATTAACTAATAAGGCTTGCTTTTCTGCAAGTTGCAATTTATTTGGACTTTTGTATGCATTGACCTCTTGGCTTTAGCATTTTGTGAATGTTAATATATAAAGATTTCTCAAGAGAGGTTTTAAAAATTTTCCACCAGGTAAAGGATATGTCAGTTTATCAACTTCAACGAATACAACACTCTACGTCAATCACGGAGAAAATCTGGGCTTGGTTGTAACGTATGAAGCGTATCCTAAACCAGAAGAAGAAAGGTGGCTATACATGAATGAAACACTGCAGAATTCATCTGATCATTATGTGAGAGTCACAAACATAGACGAAAACAGGTAATACAAGATGTGGAACCAAAGTATCAATGTACGGAGATCGTTCTGTTGATTTTCTTTAGGGATACGTTATACAGACTTGGCTTGGAAAAGATCTTCCTGCTTTTCTTGGAATCTGTAATGGTTGCCAATTTCCCCTTCCCTAATTGAACCTCTCTTTCCTAGGATATGGTGGCCACTGTTCCTCTTTACCTGAGAGCTATGAGACATCAGGTGTTTAAAAAGAGGCTTAGCCAGGATGTTATCTTGCTATTTTATTTTCTCCATTTTTTAAAAAAAGCTCCTGCAGCAGTTTGGAGGCAGAATGAGACAACTTGCTGTGGTGGTACAACTCGTCACGCCCAACTCACTGCGAGAACATCTTACTGCAAGACAATTCAACAAATACAAAAGTTAAATTAATTTCAACAGAACCACAACCCAATAATAGTAAAATAGAGAAAGTCAATCCGGAAATAGCAATAGCACTTAACACTGCTTCACGGTGCTTTGCAGCCTGTTTACAGAGTCAGCCTCTTGCCCCCAACAATCCGGGTCCTCATTTTACCCAACTCGGAAGGACGGAAGGCTGAGTCAACCTTGAGCCGGTGAGACTCGAACTGCTGAAATGCAGGCAGCCGGGAGTCAGCAGAAGTAGCCTGCATTCTGTTTTTAAGGCCTCCGCCAGTAAATTAATAATCACTTCTGCTATATCTTCTTCTTTATCTTCAGGTATATTTTGGAATCTTTAAGATAGTGTACAGCTTTCTCTGTTTCCAAAGCTGCAACTGCTCCTTCTAAGCTTTGATTTGCTAGTTCTAATTTTTCATTTTCTTGCACTAATAATGCCTCCATTAAAAAGTTTACTGAATGAAATGATTAATACATCCTTCAATTATCCCGCCACGAGTTGTTCCGTGGCGAGTTGGCTGTGGCGAGTTGTCCAGACACTTTGGAGGAAATTAAAACAGTGGACAATAGCTAAGTATTTAGCTCTAGGTTATTTTCACTTTGTCCCGTGTTTGCAACGAGTGTTGGATCTAAATGGTTTTTTTGGGTGGGCCACAGATGGATCATTTTGGTGACTAAAATTAACTCTGATATTGCCACCTCTGCCTGTAGATTGGGTGCTTTTTCCAAATTGCAAATAATAGTACTTAGTTTTGCTAAGTAATAAGAAATAGCTTCAAAATTTGTTTCCATGTTATTCTTCATTCAAGGATATTCAGTGTCCGGAGAAGCTTTTTACTAGTCAAGTAAAGCCTATTCTGCATGTGGGGGGGAGCAGCAACCAGAGATTCAGTGACATACACAGATATGAGCCTGTGGTGTTGTGTGTTCAAAAAAATGTTGCACATTACCTCAACCTTTGTTCCAGAGGAAACAATCCGAGGTCAATTCTGCAGCATTTATTTTGAAATGGTGGGTTTTCATTGGTGGCAACTTGTCTGGCTTTAGCTCTGGGAATTTGTAAAACAAATTGAGAAATACAGTGGTACAATTTGGTACTTAACGCATTTTGACACAAAAATTTTGTCCCAGTACTCATCGTTTGTTTGGTACTCAATGCACAAGCTAGATCTTGTCGCTGTTGGCTGCCTTGTGACTCACTACATCAGGGGTCTTCAAACGTGGCAACTTTAAGACTTGTGGACTTCAACTCCCAGAATTCCTCAGCCAGCCCTGGCTGGCTGAGGAATTCTGGGAGTTGAAGTCCACAAGTCTTAAAGTTGCCACGTTTGAAGACCCCTGCACTACATTATTCCTTATCTGAAAAATATATATATATTTAGGAGCTTTCAGACAGCTTCCCATGCAGCAAACTGAAATTATTCAAAGGGACTAAATAGAAAAAAAAATCACAGTTCTCAGTGCACCTGATTATATAAACCCATGCATAAGCTGTCTGTTTAATTTTAGCAGTATATTATAAAATGCACCTAGACTGCCTGCCATGAGGTGAATAATGAATGTTGCTGTTTTATTCCTCCTGTAGCTATTCCAGTGAGCTTCACCTTACACGGCTAAAGGAAATAGAAGGAGGTCTTTATACATTTTTTGTCTCCAACTCAGACGCCAATTCCTCTATAACATTTAATGTCTATGTAAACAGTAAGTAACAGCAGTCTTACGACATTTCTTTGCCACCAAGCTTTGCCTTTTAACTAAAGCAAATTGCACATGGAGATTCTATTGATTTAATGGCTGAAATGAAGGGCGTTCTATAAAGTAAGATTTGCAAATTAGGAGATAGCCCCTTGTGTCTGAACAGTAATAGCAATAGCACTTAGACTTTATATACCGCTTCGCAGTGCTTCATAGCTCTCTCTAGCAGTTTACAGAGTCAGCCCCTTGCCCCCAACAATCTGGGTCCTTAGCTTACTGACCTCGGAAGGATGGAAATCTGAGTCAACCTTTGAGCCGGTGAGAATTGAACTGCTGGCAGTCGGCAGAATTAGCTTGCAATACTGCATTTTATCCATTGCGCCTCCACAGTTCCTTTGAATGCAGATGCCTTCAATATCATTCAAATGGATATGACTCAGTTCCTTTCTTACAGCCTCTGAAATATCCCAATATTATGCCACTGAAACATTACAGCAAATCGGTGATTCTCAGTGGTACAACTTTGTGTCCCTGTTCCTAATGAAGCACTAAAATAGCTGCCCACTTTTAATGCTATGTATTGAATTTCATCGAACAATTGGTTTTCCGATCATGTTTTACTTTCTTAGCATGAACCACATCTTAATGTTATATGCTAGTAGATAACATTACATGTTAATTGCATTATTTCAAAATGAAGTTTGCCAAAATCTCTCTCCTCTTTTGCTGTCGTTAGTCCTGCTTCAAGTTGTGACAATCTCTTGTTTCAACAAGGTGACTTGCAGTTTAAATTATTATTTCAAAAGTACCCCCCCCCCAAAAAAAAAAAAAACCAGGAGTAAATAACAAAGCACATATATACCTTAGTTTGCAAATACTAAATCTGCATTTGCCAGGTTGAATTAAAAGTTTGAACTAGATTTGAATTAAATGTTCAAATTCGACATACAAAAACATTTTTTATGTAAGATGTGTTGTATTGTATGTAAGGTATACTGCATGTCCCCACTTTGTAAGACAAGATTGTAAGAGGTTAAGCCATTAAGCTACGATTGAGTAGCTATATTACTTGTTTAGAATTCCAATAAGAAAAAAAAATCCTACATTTACGGAACTACTATTCAGAATTAACCAGAATACAGTCTGATGGTTTTAACATAACAGTATCTTGGTTTTGTTTCCTGTGCTTTATCCTCTATATAATTTTAAAATGTATTTTAATTTTAATATTTCTTCAAGTTCTCTCCCCTACTGCTATTTTCAGCTCACTGTGTTAGGTTGGATATTTTGGCCTTAAGCTGCAAACCTTAACTAAACCTGTCAATCATATTATTTAGTTTCTGAAAAGATACTGCATACTCAGTGCCAGTGTGTCTGACATAAAATATGTGATAAGTTGGAATTACTGTATAATTACAGTGTTTTCAGAATACTTTCTCTGATTGTCAATTACAAGGGGTTTTTTTTTCAATTAAGGAAAAATTGCTTGGAAGAATTGCATACCCTTATATTTCTTTAAAATTTAAAATATGTCCAGCTTCAAATATTTATCATTCATTACTGCCTTTATATTTTCAGTTTCTTGCAAGAGTTAGGTTTATCTGTTTATTTCATACGGCACACATTTGTCAGGGAGATGTACACTTTACAGCAGGGGTCCCCAACCCCTGGTCCGTGGACCAGTACCGGGCCGCGGCATGCCAGCAAACGGTCCGCACAAAGAAGGAAAACCCCATCCACAGGATGCAGGCAGCACACAAAACCACGCCCCCTTTGGTCCACGGAAAAACCTCTCTCCTACATAACTGGTCCCTGGTGCCCAAAAGGTTGGGGACCTCTGCTTTACAGAGTAGTCCTGACAGCCTAATTGCTAGTTCGTTCGGTTTCGGTTTCTCCTCTTTCCGTAGCTAGCCTTTCTCCCAGAGTGGTACCCATTTATCTACTCGCAATAATGCTTTTGAACTGCTGGGTGTGCAGGGTAGGAACTAGAGACGAGTGACGGGAGCTCATCCCATCCTGCAGTGTTACGTACTCGAACCACCAGAGTGTCCACCATTTAGGCCAATTCTACTCAGCAGCGTCCTTAAGCTGCTGTGCCACTGCATTTCCTTCCAAAGCTAGGTTATTTTCTTTTAAGACACAGCATCCCTGAGAGGCAGGCTTAACTAGGAGAGACTCACTGACACTTACAATGAGTGTCTTGTATGAGCAAGGGAAATGCTTCTAACCTGCTGTTTCCTAGAATTCTTTGTTTCTCTGTTGACATCTTCATCTGTATTGTAGCCAAAGGAATGTGATACAACCTGATCCAGACAGTATAAACAGAAGCCCCAAACCCTCATCCTGGGAGCTACTTTGCAAGGATGGGCTTGATACACTCCATTGTCTTTAATTGTCCCTATTAGGTAGAGAGAAAAAGAAATGCTAATAGCTATATATTGCTCACTGCTTCAACTACAGCAGATTAATTACTGAATGTTTCATTAAGCTGTTTTGCATACTCCCATCCTCTTATCAATAATTTGCCATTAAATGCTTTCAATTTCTAATTTCATTAGTTTTATTAAACGCTGCTGAGACAGATCCCAAGCATGGTTAAATGGAGGTTTAAAAAACATTGCTTTAGCATTTCTCTGTCTTAGGAGTTGTACATTTAGTGTCATTGAGTTGATTTGCATTTAGTTTATTATCGAATTCTCTCTTTTTTTCCTTGCTAATTAGTAGAACAAATAAATATGGAGGCAGTATGTATTTTATCATCATTGCCTACCGGAGGGAATTTGTTCCCAGTGTAAGCTATGAATAAATAGAGAGCCAACTGTATATTACACCAGTTTGACCGTGAATACTCCGCCCCAACAAGAACCATCAAAATAACTCCAGTCTGGGTTAGAGAAAAAGGAAGTTCTAACCTTCTAGCCTTTTGATTATAGAATTCCCCTCTTCACTTATCTATTTTTCAAAGATAAAGATGCCCATTAATGTTTGATGAAAAGGCTAATGGTTCCAACATGATTTCAGTTTGCAATATTGATCCAGAGGAATGAAATGATATTAAACATGGCGTTAAACAAAAAAATTCCCATCCACCTTATTGTGAAATGTTTAGGCAGCTGGGCTATTGCATACAGAGGCAATCTCTTTCCAGCATATGATGGCTTGGCCCACAGTTACAGAAACATCCAACAAGCTCTGATTGGTCTGTTCTTGATGCCCACTACTTTATGTTGCAGTGTAGGAATGGTTGATCATGATCAAGCAGCTGTCAGTTAAAAAAATGGGCTTTTAAAACCTGTTCTGTGTCTGAGGCAGAGTTTTCAAAGTTAGTGCAAAGCATATATGTTGGCCGTGCCATTTTCTAGACTTATTTCTCAACGTTTGGAACTGCGGTGAAATAATAATGAGGTGTAGGAATGAGACTGCGGAATCTAGACTGGCTCAGGATTTAATAGCAAATCGTATATTTACTACTGAAAAAGGTTTGATCCAATATTTAAGAGGTAGACAGAGCTAAGGAGGGATTCAGCTTACCCTGAATTTAGGCAGAAATGCTTTCAATATTTGCATTGTTATAGTCCAGAATTATTATACTGTAAAATTTGATGGGATGTCTCTGTCAGAATTCTGCATGTTGTCAGTTCCATGTCAGTTTGTTTTAGGTAATAACAAAGAGTGTGTATCTATGAAGCAGGCCTGGAGGCCAGAATAGGACTTGCCTGAAATACTTAAACTGCAAGAAAAGATTGAACAGAATATCCCAAAGGTGCTTTTTCAAAAAGCAACTGGACTTTCTTGGGTTTTTTCCCCCTTGAAAACATTTAGCTTCTTGGATGAAAGCGAAATATTTTCCAGGACAAAAAAATCAAGGAAGTCCAGTTGCCTTTTGGAAAAACACTTTTGGGACAATCTTGATCTGGATGATTGAGACTCTCCACAGACATTGATCATCCCATCATGACAGCAATAGAATCAGTTATGGCGGGCAGCTTATTTTTGCAATGATTGTGGTCATGTTCACATCAAATAATTTTGAAGAATTTTGGCTTATCAACAAGCATGCAGCCCATCACTCCAACTTTTTAACATCTTACACATTATAGAATTCTGTTTTATAATGTCATGATTAGCATGGTCTATATAATCTTCGTATAGTGAAGGCCATGGTTTTCCCAGTTGCAATGTATGGCTGTGAAAGTTGGACCATAAGAAAGGCTGAGCGCCAAAGAATTGAGGCCTTTGAACTATGGTGCTGGAGGAGACTCCTGCGAGTCCCCTGGACTGCAAGGCGATCAAACCGGTCAGTCCTAGAGGAGATCAACCCTGACTGCTCTTTAGAAGGCCAGATCCTGAAGTTGAAACTCCAGTACTTTGGCCACCTAATGAGAAGGAAGGACTCACTGGAGAAGAGCCTGATGCTGGGGAAGATGGAGGGCAATAGAAGAAGGGGACGACAGAGAATAAGGTGGCTGGATGGAGTCACTGAAGCAGTAGGCGTGAGCTTAAATGGACTCCAGAAGATGGTAGAGGACAGGAAGGCCTGGAGGAACGTTGTCCATGGGGTCGCGATGGGTCGGACACGACTTCGCAACTAACAACAACAACAATATAATCTTACTCTCAAAATAGCATCAACATTTCAGCTGCAAGAGTCAAAGTACAACTCTGGAAATGTGGAGTGAGAGAGAGACTTGTCTTGGACTGTGATTGTTTGAGAGTGAACTAAAAAGATGTCAAACTTGCCCAGGGCAGTTTTACCTGACACTCCCTTGTCCAGGATTTGTGTGACCTTTTCACTCAGTGGAGTCATGTTGCAAATCAGTCCTGGCAATTTTGCAAAAGGTGGGTTGTTTAGTTTGATGCTTTGACAGAAATAATAGATACAGAAAGAAAGGAATATTTTTTTTCCGGTTCCTGCTAGACTAACCAGTTATGTCTGGTAAAGGAACAGAGACGAGACCCAGGACCTAGTTGCTTTGCTTCAGGAAACTCAAATATTAATTATTTGAGTACAATACTTGGATGTTTTCTGCTTAGAAATTTTGGTCTCAATAAGAGAAAACCTTCCACTTACAATAGGGGGTTCCTAAAGTTTTTGCCATCCCACCAGCCTTCAGTCTAATGTTAAAAGTACATCCCTTAAAAACCCACACGCCAAAATGAACACAAATGAACACTGGGGGAAAAAAGCAATAAAACTTTATTTTTAATAAAGACATGTACAACTACCGGTGGTCCCCAACTTATAACCACAATGGAGCCCAACATTTCTGTTGCTAAGTGAGAAATTTGTTCAGTGTGTTTTGCCCCATTTTATGACTTTTCTTTCCACATAGGTTAAGGGAATCACTGCAGTTGTTAAAGTTAGTAACACGGTTGTTAAGTGAATCTGGCTTCCCCCGTTGACTTTGCTTGTCAGAAGGTTGCAAAATATGTCCACATGACCCCGGGGCACTGCAGCCGTCATAAATGTGATTCGGCTGTCAAGCATCCGAATGTAAACCGTGTGACCACGGGGATACTGCAACGGTCATATGTGTGAAAAATGATCATAAGTCGCTTTTTCAGTGCTGTTGTAACTTTGAATGATCACTAAATGAACTGTTGTAAGTCGGATTACCTATAAAAGGTTCTTCGTAACTCCCCTGGACACTCCTTAAGGCAGGTACCCCTCACAGTTTGGGGAAACCTTCCACTAGAGACTGTGGCCATATTATATCTTGATTCCTGAGAAGCCAGCATTTTTGGCTTGTTGCCCTGGGATAGCCACAATAAGCTGAAGCCTTTTCAGGCAAATAACGGAACACTCATCTGTACTTCTGTACAGGAATTACAGTTAAAAGCTTGTTTTTCTGCACCTGAGGAGATTTGGCAATGAATATCAAGACATAGCCCTAGATACTTATAAATTATATTGGCCCTGATTCCTGTTACAGCTGTCCAATTGCTCCATTAAATAAATCCTTACAGGATGTTATGGAAAAGTTTGTCAAAAGCCTTCCTTGCTGTACCTGTTTCTTTTGAACACTGTTTCAAAGACAGGTAATCTAAACGTCTGCAAATCCTATTTATTGCCTCTTGTCTTCCCACGGGCTCAGATAATAATCTTTTAAATGCAACAGTGTTGGGATTTCTTCAGTGTAATACAAGAAAGTATAATGTCTCGGGGCGGAAATATCACAAACTTTAATAAATCCGGTTATATGTCTTAGCTATGTACCAGCATACTAAGTCATCAGTCTTGCTATCGTTTAATGGAAAACCTCTTTTAAATAAACCAGCACAATGAATGATGATCCTGGAATCTTTTAAATAACCTTAACTCCGCTTAAGCTAAAGCGTAAGCAGAGGTAGCAGGCTTAGGTATCAACCTGATCCCAGATCCCTTGAGTGAGAGAACAAACAAGCCAGCACAATGCCATAGTTGGGGGAGACCCAAATGTCACCTGAAACTTAAGACAGAAGTCAACAAGTTGGTAGCTGAGCATGTCAGAATATTTGTCCCTGTCCCAGCAGCAATTGCATTAAATTAAGTTGATATAGAAAGTAAACTTACTATTCTAAGGCCTGAAAAATTGTGAGGTCACTCAATCTTTCAAGTTTTTAGGAGTCTTGAAACTTTAGTATTTTCATGCAAGATTTACTGCAGTCATTGCAAATCTTGGGTTTAGTAAAAAAATCCATGAAGTTGGAGAGGGTTTTGGAAAGGGGTCTTGAAAATAATTGCTAACCTACCTTAGGAAAATCGTTGCTTTTCAGCCACACACTCTAAAATGAAGGAATATAAAATTAGCCTGTTTTAGCCCTGGACTATAATAATAATATAATAATATTTCATAAACACCTTGTGTTCTGAAGCCCAGCAGCTTCTGCATTGGAAAGTAGTATTAAGAAGGGATGTTTTGCAAGAAAAAAGGCAATGGGGAACACTTAATTCTGCTGTCCATCCTGTAATTCCCTTTTGCAAGCCACATTTCCCTGGGTCACGGCTCGGCAACTTGCGGCTCCGGAGCCGCATGCGGCTCTTTGAGCTATCACCTGCGGCTCCGGAGCCTCCTCCGCCATTTGGGGGGTGCGCATGCGCGGGCGGGCATGCGCGGACGCGCGCGGACGTCGGGCATGCGCGGACGGGCATGCGCGGACGGGCATGCGTGGATGCGCGCGGACAGACAGCATGCGCGGACGGGCAGCATGCGCGGACGGCGCGCATGCGCGGGCACATTTTGCGGCTCCCAGGGTTTTTTTTTTTTAGGGAAACGGCTCTTTCAATGTTTCAGGTGGCCGACCCCTGCCCTGGGTGCTAAACACCCAGAAAACTTGTATCTGGTCCCCAGCTGAGGTAACAGCTTCTGGTGCTGAGCAGGGAGATTCAGCAGTTCTAGGGAAGCCTGCTATTTCTCTTTGCGGCAGCATAATAGAGAGCAGCGTGCAAAATTTCAATACACAAGGTGACTTTGCATAGAATTAAGTTACCTGTGTCTTTCAAGTGCTATTAAGAAGGCTTTTGAGGGGAAAGGTATCAAAACACATTGAGTCCCTAGGAAAAATGTGAAGTTGATAAGCAGGAGATTAGGTCACAGCTTGCATGATTATGAATGCTTAGGCTAGTGGTGGCGAACCTATGGCACGGGTGCCAGAGGCAGCACTCAGAGCCCTCTCTGTGGGCACGCGCACCGTCGCCCCAGTCCTAGGCCTTCAGCTGGGTTTTATAAAACCTTTTTGCTTTAGGCCTCCGCCACCGTGTGCAAAAAAAAAAAAAAGGTTCAATCAGTCAATTTCAACTTCTCACGGGAAAAAAAAAGATCTTGCAAAGTTGGAATTGATTGATTGAACTTTTTCCACCCAGTCTGCCGTTACCACCGCAGCCACGCCCACCTAGTGGGCCACACCCACCCGGCACTCGACGATGCATAAGTGGGTTTTGGGTTGCAGTTTGGGCACTCGGTCTCTAAAAGGTTCGCCATCACTGGCTTAGGCTAACATCAATTCCTTAATTCTTTAATTATAATTTTATTATATTTTTTAAGCACATGTAATAACAAGAACAAAGGTTATAGATTTAAATTTTTACAAGAAAAGCTACATGGTTAGCTAAATCATACAAATAAAAAAGAAGAAATGGGAATGCAAGAAAAAAAATCTTATAATACCCTATAATTGTAATAAGATTGACTATATCAGAGGTCTTCAAACTTGGCCCTTTTATGACTTGTGGACTTCAACTTCTAGAATTCCAGACTTCAATTCCCAGGCATATATATTTGAATATATATTACATACTGAGTAATTGTTATTTTGTTGCTTTCTACCATATCAAAATAATATATTTAGACAAATCACAATTCAGTGTTTAAACAATTTATGTATAATCTGTATAGAATCATATTCACCGCTATAATAATAATAATAAAGTTTGTTTGTTTGTTTGTTTGTTTGTTTATTAATTAATTAATTAATTAATTAATTAATTGATCTTTCTGTTCATATCAACAGAAAGGAACACTTCTTCCTGGAATCTTTCAAGAAGTTATTCATGAGGATCAATTTGGGTTTTTATCTAAAAGATAGTTAAAGAATAATGTTAGAACTGTGTTGATATTTTGGAATATTTGGAACAACATAATGAAGAACAAGCTGCGTTGATTTTTTTTTTAGATGCAATAGAAGGTTTTTGACAATTTGAACTGGGCTTTCCTGTTTAGAGTTTTGGAAGACATGAATTTGGGAGAGAATTTTAAAATGGGTAAAATCGATTCACATTTCACAGAAGTATAATATAATAAATAATTGTTAGTGGAGATCTAACAAAATCAGGTGAAAATTTTTTAAAAAGGCACAAGACAAGCCTCTCCTGTTTATTTTGCTTCTTGAAATACTGAATAGAGACATAAAATGGGATGAAAGGATTGGGGGAGTAAAGATTTAAAAACAGATTTGTAAATGGAGGGCTTTTGCAGGTACAGATACGGTATAGTATTTTTAATAGAATGGTGCTGAAATGTGAGCAAAGTAGAAATGAGCTCTCATAAACTGTCCTCTTTATTTTCTTTCTTTTTTTTTATTATTCATCCATCCATCCATCCTCTAGCCAAACCGGAGATTGTCACTTCGGAAAGACTTAGCAATGGCATGCTACTCTGTGTGGCAACTGGATATCCTGCTCCTACTATAAACTGGTATGTTTGCCCAGCCACTGAGCAAAGGTAAGAGATCCTACACATATATTTTGATTTTGGATTAAATGTAAAGAATAAGAAATCAATACAATCAACTCTTAACATTCAAATGTGGTGTTTTTTTTCATGACTTGAAACCTCACGAGAAAGTAAATTTGTTGAGGTTTCCAGTGGAAGTGAGGTGTGGGATGGAGAAAGAAGGGTCTTAACCCACCCTACCCCACAGCAAATTCTGTTCTCATAGAAATAATTTCCCCCCATATGGGATGAAAGAAACATGTTCAGTAGGTAGGAAAAGAGACTGAACTTCTGTTCACTAATCTTGCTTGATAACTATACCTACTTGGAAAGAAGAACCTTATAGATGCAAACAGTACACAAGAAGGACCTTTTTAATGTGCCTTGCATTCATGGGATTTGGAGGCACATGACCATGATCAATTAAAACAATTTATACAGTAGTAGCCATAGCAACAGCACTTAGACTTACATACCGCTTCACAGTGCTTTACAGCCCTCTCTAAGTGGTTTACAGAGTCAGCCTCTTACCCACAACAAACTGGGTCCTCATTTTTCCAACCTCAGAAGGATGGAAGGCTGAGTCAACCTTGAGCCGGTCAGGATCGAACTGCTGACAGTGAGTAGTGAGTTAGCCTGCAATACTGCATTCTAACCACTGCGCCAGTAGGGCTCTTGTGGTGGAGGGGTTCTGTTTATGTTTACAACTTCATTAGATGTATGTACAATACAGGTTATAAATAACTCCAGGTATCAAACATACTCCTATTTTCTCTACAACAAGAACCCTATGAGGTAGTTTGGGCTGAGACAAAATGGCCCAAAGTCACCAGCCGGCTTTTAGGCCTAAATGGGAACTAGAACTCACAGTCTCCTGGTTTCTAAGCTGGTGCCTTAACCGCTAGATCAAACTGTAAGAATCATGTAACATCTAATGTACCACAATTTTAGACAATGCAGGGAAATTAGATTTCCATCTGCACACAGTAGATTATATAGCAAATGTGACTTGTAAGGTTGGAAGAAAAAAAAAGAGTTAACTACGAAGTAATTGTCCATGTTTCTAACAAGATTGCACGTATTTTGATTGCAGGTAATTCATTTGCAAGTGGGAATACAAATACTTGCTATTTTGATGATGTTTTGAACATTATTGCTAATTTATAGTGTTTTTCCTATCCAAAACATTTTTCAGAAGTTATTTTAATGAAGGCCTTTTTAATGAAGGCAATCATGACATCTCAAGTTAATCATAAAATATCTCTGGTTGTGATATTGGCAGTATATAACGAGAGTACCTTAAAGACTCTTCTGGGCCTGCATCACTGTTTGGTTTGGTGATAGCAGAGCCTCAGATAGAAGGTCCATACAGAGAGTGGTAGGGACAGCTGAGAAGCTTATAGGAAGCCCGCGTCCCCTTATTCAGGATACTGCCTACAAGCGCTTATATGTGCTTAGAGCTTGGAGCATTGTTGGAGACTCCACACACCCACTTCGCGGTCTGTTTCTGTTGCTCCCCTCTGGGAGGAGGTTTCGAAGTATTTATAGCAGAACTACTAAATTCTGTAACAGCTTTGTTTCTTATGCCATCCGTTTTGTAAACTCACAAGATTCATTTATCTCGTCATGTAAATGTATACATCCAAACTAGACTGTGTTGTTTCTCTGGATCATATATGTGTGTGTATGTGGGTATATTTATTATTGTTGTTGTTGTCATCTTTATGCAGTGTATATTGGAGGTGGTTACCCTTTGAGAGCTGTATGCAACAAAATCTCATTTTAATGTATTAATGTAGATTTAAAGTGACAATAACGTTATTCTATTCTATTCTATTCTACTCTACTCTACTCTACTCTACTCTACTCTACTCTACTCTACTCTACTCTACTCTACTCTACTCTACTCTACTCTACTCTACTCCATTCCACTCCACTCCACTCCACTCCACTCCACTCCACTCCATTTTGACCAAAATTCTATTTATACCAGAAAGAACAGTTTTTAAGAACCCAATTCTGTTCTTAATAATTGTAACAGTTATACAACTGTGATCTCTTGTCAGATAGTTGCCTAATGCTAGGTCTTCTGCCTTTCAGCCCCACAATAGATTTTGCTGATGTATACTGATGTTTGGGGTTCAGAACACATAGGTTGAAAGTCTCTAATCTCACTCCCACCAACATGCCCTAAGTAATTAGTGAGAAGTATTGGACTTTTTCTTTATATTTTGAAAATTAATGAAAAGAAATTAGGTTCACAAGAAATAAATGAAAAATTAGCAGATTTGTTCACTTTCAAGGTATACTGAGTTGGATCCAGATTTTAATTATACTTAGTGCAAACTCTGTGAAATTAATGAGATTTAAGATTGCCATGATTAACATAAGGCTATTTCAGTGAATCTGAATTAAAAGTAGCCAAATCTCCAGTGGCTGCATTAGGATAAGCATTAAACTAGAATTTCCAAGAATTTCCAAGCAAGAATATTGATGTATCCTAACCATGTCACTTTCCTTCTCTTGTCAGCAAGAATGGCTGCATAACTGGGATGAGAAAAGGCTTGGTATAAATGCCAAATTATAACCCTTGGGATACCCGTCCACTAGTTTTTCTTTTCTTGTTTTTCATCCAGAGGATTTGTTTTTTTTCCAGGTGTCCAGATTCACCAAATGTTTCTCCAGCGAATGTAAAAACCAAATATAAAGATTCAACATTTTCTTCCTTTGGAAAGATAATTGTAGAAAAGTACTATTCAAATTCAAATCAGTTTATTACAGCCATATGGCCAGAAACAGTAAAATATCCAGTTATAGGATACTTGCACATGTACATATATAAAAAATGCCCTGAGCGTGATCTAATGATGAATAAGAACACATATAATAAAATTAATTTTGAAACAAAAAAATATTAGAAAGATCTAAAAATAACATCTTATTTATGTTTCCGACAAATCCCCAGTGCTGCTGTGCAGAATTTAGCCACCTGCGCCGTAATTACAGCCTGTTCGTCATTAAACAGCCACTGGAGATAAGCAATGTCGGAACGGCCAGGATACCTATCAATTATTGGGGAGGATATATTTTTTCAAATATCTCTATAGAAAAAGAGCATCAAAGGAGTATGTGTCCAACTGTCTACCTTTCCTGAGCCACAGAGTCTTTCAGCCAATGGTATCTTTTTATACTTGCCATACAGTACGGCCAATGGAAGCACATGGCACCATGTGAGCAAAAATGTTTGCTGACTCCAACTGGCTAAGATAACTGGCGGGAATAACGACATATCTAACAGAATCTGGAGCCAGAAACAGCAGAGCTATCCCTAAGTCTGCCTCTCGATGTACACTAGTTTTTCTTTTCTTATTTTTCATCCAGATGATTTGTTTTTTTCCAGGTGTCCAGATTTACCAAACGTTTCTCCAGTGAATGTAAAAACCAAATATAAAGATTCAACATTTTCTTCCTTTGGAAATATAATTGTGGAAAGTACTATTGATACCAGCATGTTCAAGAGCAATAGCACAGTCACCTGTGAGGCTTCCAATACCATTGATAGACGTTCAGCTTTCTTTAACTTTGCCATTAAAGGTAATTTTGCAAATTGTTTCTGAAACCGAATACAGTATTTATTCTTGCAAGCTTTTGGAAACAAGGAAGAGTACCCGGAACTTAAATCGCCAAGTTCCTTCATGATTCTGATAACCAAATGCACATATTTTTGTCGCAACTTATTCCATAATACTTGTTTTTTGCATTTTATATTAAGTATTCTAAGAAACGTAAATATTTTTACCTTTTCCTACAGAATGACATGAAAAGCAGTATTTAAATGCTTAAATCAAAACATCAAAAAATTCATTTTTTTCTTATTATAGGAATATTATTTTGATAATGAGGTATTGGTCAAACGTAGGTATGTCTGCATTCATAGGTAATTCTCAACTTATGACTGTTTGGACTTCAAGTTACTTATGACCTGTCATCAAAGTTAGGTTGTGTAATTGCATTTTGGGTGCTTCTCAACCTTTTCCAATGCTCTGCGGTCACGTAATCACGTTTTGCAAATATTTTTGCCGTTTTCTGGCAAAAAAAAAAAAAAAAGCCCTTTGAATAAGCTGGATTCGGGGACCACATGATTTGCTTAACAGCCATGTGATTTACTTAATGACCATCATAAAATAGTTGTAATATCGAGTCTGGTCACATAGTAACTTGACTTAAGACCCAGAATAACTTACAACTAACATTTCAGGCTCTATTGTGGTCACCTGAATAGATCACACCGAAAGCTCATTGTTTTAACATTGAATTGAAATGGAAGTCACATGGTCCGGGGACAAAACTTAAAATAAAAACTGGCAAGGGCAGGTAAAGAGGCAGGATGAAGCCTGAGCCTAGCACAGTGACGGCGAACCTTTTAGAGACCGAGTGCCCAAAAACTGGCCCCGCCCCTGCTCCACCCCCTGCCCTGCCCCACCCTGCCTGCCCGCAGGGCCACTCACCGCCTCCAGGGCCCACCGCAGATCGCCCAGACAGCCCAGCAGCGCCTTGGCGGCCACGCCCTCTGCCCGCGCCCTGCAGCATCAACTGTGTGCGTTGGGGTGTGAGGGCAGAGTCTTGTCTACACTGCCTGGTTGCCATGTCTTTGGCTGCGCTGCTCCACGTGGGCTACGCTTGGGGGCGACTCTCCTCCAGGGGGGGCTGCTGGTGAGGAGGGGGTCGGAGGCAGAGGCAAGGCTGGGGCAATGGTACGTGTGCCCACAGAGAGGGCTCCGAGTGCCGCCTTTGGCACCTGTGCCATAGGTTCGCCACCACTGGCCTAGCATCTCTGGCGGCAGTCTAACCAAAGAAGTCAAGGTGACAATGATAGGAGTTTGTCAACTTAAAATACCTCCTCTTCAATGCCAGGTTGTTTCCTAGTAAAACTTTGGTTACTAAGGATTTAATTCTGAAACAAAGCATTAACCTGGTGTATATAACAGACACGTGGCTGTCAGAAGGAAAAAGAACATCTCGGCCAGCTCTGGACCATTCTTTAAAACAGCCATCTAAGCTATGGTCTAGACAGGGGTAGGCAACCTTGGCTCTTTTACGACTCGTGGACTTCAACTCCCAGAATTCCTGAGCCAGCATAGCTCTCCCTTTTCCCTCAGCATAGCTGGCTCAGGAATTCTGGGAGTTGAAGTCCACGAGTCGTAAAAGAGCCAAGGTTGCCTACCCCTGGTCTAGGACAGTGCTTCTCAACTTCAGCAACTTTTTAAGTTGTGTGGATTTTAACTCCCAGAATTCCTCAGCCAGCATTACAGGAATTGAAGTCCGCACATCTTTAAAGTTTTCAAAACTGAGAAACTAAGATAATTCCATCTCTCTGTCCAGAGACTCCATTCAGCAATCAGTAAATTCTGAGCCAGTGTGTAGAAACATTGCTACTATAGCATTCATACCACTACCTGACACCCTCTCTTCTTTAATTAGCCAGATGATCTTAGGCATGGTATTGGATTGCCTTAAGCCTTTTGCCCTAGAGGTTTTACATGTTTATGTGAGGTTCTCCAAGCAGGAGTAACTAAAGATTAATGAAGAGAAGGACGAGGGGTGACATGATGGCAGTGTTCCAATATCTCAGGGGCTGCCACAAAGAAGAGGGAGTCAAGCTATTCTCCAAAGCGCCTGAAGGCAGGACAAGAAGCAACGGATGGAAACTAATCAAGGAGAGAAGCAACCTAGAACTAAGGAGACATTTCCTGACAGTTAGAACAATTAATAAGTGGAACAACCTGCCTCCAGAAGCTGTGAATGCTCCAACACTGGAAGTTTTTAAGAAGAGACTGGACAGCCACTTGTCTGAAATGGTATAGGGTTTCCTGCCTGAGCAGGGGGTTGGACTAGATGACATCATCATCATCATCATCATCATCAACATCAACATCATCATCATCATCATCATCATCATCATCATCATCATCATCATCATCATCATCATTATTATTATTATTATTATTATTATTATTATTATTATTATTATTATTATTATTATTATTATTATTATTATTATTATATAACATATCCATTGTGCCAAGCAAAGGCCTGTTCTAACTAATATCTGGCTTCACAGATACATCAGGGCACAATATTTTATTTTGAGTGGAACTTGTGGTCTGAAGTTGGAGGAACTCCATTCCAGTCATGGAAAAACTCACTTCTGATCAGTTTTTTGATCTCCCGGAAAGATGGAGTAAATGGTTAGAATGGATTGACGCAGGATCTGAGTGCTTTCTTAACTACGCTTAAGGATTTTCCCACTTTGGCAGTACTATCAATGCCTTGGTGGATTTTGGAATACAGAACCTGGTGTTGTCACCGTAACACTTAAGTGCCTTCTTGCCTGAGGTCAAGCAGCCCCTTGGTTCCCTTGATAGCTGAGAGTAAAGCAAATTGGATGCCAGTTGAAACTCTTAAGGATGGATCTGTTCACACAGGACTTGGACTCATCTGAAATCCTGCTCTCTAGTAGTGGGGGCAGTGAAGAGTGGGTTCACTTTGCCTCCATTGTGTCTGCACAAAACAGGGAAGCCTTGGTTTTGCACACTGCGGAATTAGTAGGGCGTTGTGTGGAGAGGAGGCAGAAGAGTCAATGAACCCCTGTGAGCAATTTCCATCATTCATTGTGGACAGTGTCAGTTGGATCTGTCTCAATTTAGATTTTGTCAGAAGGGCAGGAAGATGAAAATTTTGGCACATCTGCTCATCCTGTTATTTTTGAATCTTGTTTTTAATCAGTCAATCTCAAAGTTACGGACAGGGATGTAGAGGGATGAAGACTAGCAGATGTTTATTCGACTTTTGCTTCTTCTGGCTAATTAAATAAACCTCTAGGGCTTGCACCTATGATTAAGAGGAGTGACTAATGTGTCTATGTTGTAGAAGAGGAGTTACAAGATTATTGAAAAACAAAGCTCTTCCCGGATAAATTTTGTACAGCTGTAGGCAGTCTCAAATACTGTACTCCATTTCTAGAAGACGTAATGGCTGTGTAGCTCCAGATGCATCCTAATATTGATTAATAATAATGGAGCCGTATTAGAGTTCTCTTGAATCTCTAGGGTTGATAATATCAACCATGGTAGTCTGTCGACCACTTGACAGGATTGGGTCTTGGGGACATTATTTCATTTTGATTCCAATTGTTCCTGTTGGACCATATCTACATGATTTTGAGGAGACTCCAGTATCTGGGCTGTTATCATATAGTAATCAATAAAGTTCAGTCTTGTATCTTATGCTAGTCAACATCTAATGAAAGCCATTGGTGAATTCTTCCCAAGATGAGATTAGAAGGCCTATTGAGGGAATATAAGAAACTGTTTTGAGGATTGGGGTTCAGTTTGTTTTCAATAAGGTTGCCTTTTGATGACAGTAGATTCACAGTGTAGAAGGGCTCCTTCATTTTCAGTTACCCAAACATTGACAGGTAGCAGCTGCGACAAGGAGCTTTTTCAGACAATTAGGGCTAGTGATGTTCCAACCCTTCCTGAGCTGGTTGGATTTGACAGTGAATATTCACACCTCCGTTACTTCTACAATACAATCTGATTTAGATGGAGCTGCCCTTGAAAGTATCTGGCGCAATTGATGCAAAGTCTGGCAATTAAATTGCAAATGAATGTACAACACAAGGATCATATAGTGCATATATTAAAACTGCACTGGCTTCTCAGGAATCATGTAAGATGCTGGTATTGACCATTAAAGCCTTAAAATGCTTTGAAATCTGATGATTTAAGACAGTGGTTCCCAATCGGGGGTGCGAGACGATATTCCAGGGGGTGCGAAAACTTGGGTTTAGAAGTTTCAAAATGATAGCGTATATGCACAATTTGTTATTTTGAACTTTTGTAAGGGGTGCGCGAATACATCAGAAGCGTTCTAGGGATGCGGGATGTAGAAAAGGTTGGGAGTCGCTGATTTAAGAGATGGCTTCACCTAGTAATAGGGGACATGGTGGCACAGAGGCTTAATGATGCTGGATGTGCTAAGCAATTGCCAGCACTCTAGTGGTTCGAGTCCAGCTCTGCGGGACAGGGTGAGCTCCCATCTCTTGTCCCTAGCTCCTGCCCACTTAGCAGTTCAAAAGCATTTTTTGCGAGTAGATGGATAGCTACCGCCATTTCGGCGGTGGGAAACTGCTGGCTGCATTCTGTGTGGGAACTGGATCCGGTGCTGCATGCGATTGGTGGAGAAGCGGCAGGGGAAAGTCCCGGATGAGCTGACACTGCAAGCCAGCTGGTGTGAAGCTAGTTCGCCCTCTTGTGGTGCCCTGGTGCAACAAATGGACTAGCGACTGATGGCTGCCAGGATTTCTACTGTGTGCATAACATTGGAGCTTCCTGGCCTTGTATGCCATACGCTAAATAAATAAAATAAATAGTAACCTAATAATTATTCTATCCAAATGTTAAAACCAGAAAGAGAGTCCTCTTTGAAGATGCCCTTCAAAAGGCTGTTCTTTCTGGATACTGGAGAGGACCTTTCCTGTCTTACCTCCAGACTATAGAAGAGTGTTTGTCAACCTCAGCAGTGTGAAGATGCATTGACTTCAACTTCCAGAATTTATATACTGGTTGGGGAGTTGAAGTCAATGCGTCTTAAAAATGTTGAAGTTGAGAAACCCTGCTACGGAATCCTTCAGTACCTGTGTTTGACATCTGCTGGTGCAATAGCAATAGCACTTAGACTTATATACCGCTTCACAGTGCTTTAACAGCCCTCTCTAAGCGGTTTACAGAATCAGCATATTGCCCCCAACAATCTGGGTCCTCATTTTACCAACCTCGGAAGGATTGAAGGCCGAGTCAACCTTGAGCCGGTGAGAATCGAACTCCTGGCAGTCGGCAGAATTACTGCATTCTAACCACTGCGCCACCACAGATCTTCGACATTTATAAATCTTAAAGGCCATCTTTTTCACCGGTCTCTTAAAGCCTTTGAATATCAATTTTAGTGTAGAATTAATTAATATTACTAATTTTCATGTTCTGCTTTTGTTTTTTTAAAGTTTGCCAGCTGCCTTGTAGGCTTGCCAGCACGAAAGCAATTTATAAATAAGTGTATAAAAATAAAAATAAAATCAAATTGCTAACAAGTTTTCATATTTTTACCTGTGTCTGTATGTCTCTCTAGAACAAGAAAATAGTCGCAGCCTTTTCACTCCGTTGTTAATTGGCTTTGGTGTAGCAGCAGGACTGATGTGTGTCATAGTCATAATCCTTGTTTTTAAATATCTCCAGGTAAGAATTGTTTGTAATTTTGTCTTGTTAGAATGCCATTGTTTTTGCTGCCACTGCATTACCAGTTTCAGTACTTAAAAAAGTTACGTCTGTATTCCAGAAACCTAAATATGAGGTACAGTGGAAAGTGGTCGATGAAATTAATGGAAACAACTATATCTACATAGATCCAACACAGCTTCCATATGATGAGAAATGGGAATTTCCAAGAAACTGCCTCAGTTTTGGTTAGTTTGCAGATATTTAATCTTCCTGGCAATCAAATAATGCTTTTAGTACCCTTACATCAGTGATGACATAGTTTAAAATATTTTCTTTTCCTAGTCTATTTTTTATTGTTTTGATTTTACCAGTTCATTCCAGAGAAGGGATCCATCCTAGGGTATCTCAGTACAAAAGCAGGATCAAGGGGCTAGGACAGGGGTAGGCAACCTTGGCTCTTTTATGACTCGTGGACTTCAACTCACAGAATTCCTGAGCCAGCATGACTCAGCTTGGAAACCTCTCCCTTTCCCCTCAGCATGGCTGGCTCAGGAATTCTGGGAGTTGAAGTCCATGAGTCATAAAAGAGCCAAGGTTGCCTACCCCTGGGCTAGGATCAAGGGCATTAATGGGCCAACACAATGCCAGCACCTTTCTGTAGGTGCACCTTGGATGTTGTATGCTTATTGTATGAAATCAATAGAGGTGATAGAACGATGCTGTCATTCTGATGGAAGCACTGGAGTCTGGTACTATTGTCCCTATCACCGTTGCTTGTAAGAGACAATTCTATTACAATAAGGAGTCATATTTTTTTCCCAGAGTCCTGTGGCTATTGTATGGAGGCCTCCAGTATAGCTCTATGATCCTGGAAAAAGACACAGCTTAATTCACGGTCCAGGGTTCAAGCGATGAAACCTTCGGTGAAAAATAAAGGATTTAGAGGAAGATGGCTCTAAATTTGCTACCCTTCTTCCACACCCTTATGGAATAATTTAAATAGGGCCCTATAAATATTCTGGACGCTGTCTGTATATCCATAGCTGGCTGGGGAATTCTGGGAGTCGAAGTCCACAAGTTTTAAAAGTTGCCAAGGTTGGACACCCTGGCTTTAGATCGTAACTATCAAAAGTAGGGCACATGAATGGATAAATAATAGGGAAAGCAGCACAAACACCTGGCTGATTTCTGGATGCCTACTCTTTGCGTAAGGCCTTTAAGTTGCCTAATAGGTCATGGTAGGACTGTGTATCTATCTGAGTTGGGAATATCAGTATGACCCTCAGTAGCAACAAAGAGGAGAGATTTTGTGTCTTGTATGTGGAGGCTTTCTGCTTCCCGATCATCATCATCGTAATAATAATATTAATAAACTTTATGCATGGTAAACTAATAGAAATAGTAGCAGAAGGGAAGGGAAGGCATTGCTACTCCTCCTGTTTTCTCCTTTTCTATGGCTGCTTGCAAGTCAGTTGTAACTTCAGCAGCAGTAGCAGGCACCAGAACAAAAACTCTTAGAAGCCTGGGGTGGAGGATGTCCCCAGGGATCACTACCGGCCGCTATGCTCCTGCTAATGAAAGAATGAGGAGAGTGGATAGACAAACTGCTTCTGAGCTGCCAAAAAGTTAGACATAACAATATTGTAACTAGTGTGAGAACCAAGGTTTTTTGAAATAAGAGATGATAAGAAATGGCGGGTTGAAGAACTGGAGGGGAAGCCTGCATTTCAAACTAATTGGAGAATGTGATTTATGACTGTTAATTAGAGGAGGGAATTGTGCTTTGATACTGTGTGCACAGGGGAGGGGAATTCAGATTTTGGCTTTGCCTATGTACGTGCCGATGCTATGCTACTCGAATAAAGATTCTTTAAGGTAAACAATACCTCGAAGTTCTTTGAAGAGTTTCATCTGTCGGAACCATGGCCCAATTCCAGTGATTTCTGGCTCTTTTCTAGTGCAGATATGGTGGGACCCCATTTTGGTGATTTGCTTTGGAATCCAGAGAGCTCTCCGATTGCTTTTGGGTCACCCCATTTTATATGTGGTTAATTTTATTTTGTTTTTTCCCCGTTTTATCCTTTTTATTAACTCATAATATAAAATACTGGAATACAAAAGCAAATTAGAGGAAAAATAGGGGAGGGAGAAAGGAGGAGAAAAGTATAGAAAAGGGGAAAAGAAAGAAAAAGCATTGACTTCCAACTCCCTTTTTTTAGTGTGGTAGGATAAGATAATAACATCAAACCTCAACTTTTTACTTTTACATAACAGTATAAACTAGGCATTTCTATAACAACAGATCTATCTAATCCAGGGGTCTTCAAACTTGGCCCTTTTATGACTTGTGGACTTCAACTCCCAGAATTCCTCAGCCAGCGTGCCTGGCTGAGGAATTCTGGAAGTTGAAGTCCACAAGTCATAAAAGGGCCAAGTTTGAAGACCCCCTGATCTAATCAGTAAAACCCAAAATCAAAGTTTCATTTTTTTTCCCCCACCTCAAGCACAAAATCCAGAAGCGGTTTCTAAGTAGAAACAAAAGTAATTGTGGTTTTTTTCCCCTTTTATCAAAGCAGTCAATTTAGCCATCTCTGCTAATTCCATCAGCTTTTGCAACCGTTCCTCCATTGTGGGGATTGAAGCGTCCCTCCATTTTCGTGCATAAAGCAATCTTGCTGCCATCAACCTACATAATATCAAAGTTCCAAATTCTTTCTCCCAGTCTTTTTCCATTAAACCCAACAGAAAAGTTTATATGAGCTCAATTTTGTTGATAATCTGTTTGGAGGAAGCTTTCTGCTTATCTCTCACATTTTTTCGGACACTTTTAGGCAAGATTCTAGGAGCTGGAGCTTTCGGGAAAGTCGTTGAAGCTACTGCCTATGGTCTATTCAAACCTGATGGGGCAACAAGAGTGGCCGTGAAAATGCTCAAACGTAAGTTCCTTGGATTTCCTTTAGTTTATTTTTAAAATCTCTTCCCTTGGGCTTCCAAAGGTTCATATAACCCTGTATTCTTAGAGGGATTTGCCATCTGAACCAAAGCAGACGTTGTTGTTGTTAGTTGCGAAGTCGTGTCCGACCCATCGCGACCCCATGGACAACGTTCCTCCAGGCCTTCCTGTCCTCTACCATCTTCTGGAGTCCATTTAAGCTCACGCCTACTGCTTCAGTGACTCCATCCAGCCCCCTCATTCTCTGTCGTCCCCTTCATCTATTGCCCTCAATCTTTCCCAGCATTAGGCTCTTCTCCAGTGAGTCCTTCCTTCTCATTAGGTGGCCAAAGTACTTGAGTTTCAACTTCACGATCTGGCCTTCTAAGGAGCAGTCAGGGTTGATCTCCTCTAGGACTGACCAGTTTGATCGCCTTGCAGTCCAATGGACTCGCAGGAGTCTTCTCCAGCACCATAGTTCAAAGGCCTCAATTCTTTTACGCTCAGCCTTTCTTATGGTCCAACTTTCACAGCCATACATTGCAACTGAGAAAACCATGGCCTTGACTATACGCACTTTTGTTGGCAGGGTGATGTCTCTGCTTTTTAAGCACATATTATCAGCAGCTGAGTCAGATGTCAATATCAGACAAATGTCTATGGAGCTTCTCAGTTATCCAGGTCATGGTTGTCCCATAGGTGCTTTTTCAAGGGGCAACTGGACTTTCTTTTGTTTTTCCTTGAAGATGTTTCACTTCTCATCCAAGAAGTTTCTTCAGCTCTGACTGCAATCAGAGCTGAAGAAGCTTCTTGGATGAGAAGTGAAATGTTTTCGATGAAAACGTTATTCTCCAAAGCACCTGAAGGCAGGACAAGAAGCAACAGATGGAAACTAATCAAGGAGAGAAGCAACTTAGAACTGAGGAGAAACTTCCTGACAGTGAGAACAATCAATCAGTGGAACAAGTTGCCTCCAGAAGCTGTGAATGCTCCAACACTGGACGTTTTTAAGAAGAGATTGGACAGCCATTTGTCTGAAATGGTGTAGGGTTTCCTACCTGAGCAGGGGGTTGGACTAGAAGATCTCCAAGGTCCCTTCCAACTGAAAGTAGGCCACAGATTGGCCACACTGGAAGAAGGTTGTTTCTCTAAACTTCCTCATCCTGGTCAGGAGGAGTTCAGAAATAAAATGCCCTGGGGAAATAGCTAGTTCTGTTGGATGGAGAATTCCTTTCTTGTCAGGTAAAGCTCTTGACAGTTCCCAGTTAATAGAAGAAGTCTGAAAACAAAAATGAAACCTGTTTCATTCCCTAAACTGTGGAGTACTATGAAACATGGCCACACCTGGAGACAGGTAACCCAACTGAAAGCATGAGTGAGCCAAAACTGGGTGGTCTAAGTGTAGAGTGTTTAAGCGTCCATGAAGAAGCAAAGAGAACAAAGAAGCTTCATTAAAGCCTCTTAGTGTTCTTTTTATTTTTATGAGGAGGAAAGAGGTAACCAGAATTTTTTTCATGTTCCATTTCCTGTGGAAAGGGAAACAGTAAAGTCACCACCATCCCTCAACATCTACTGTAAAATATCGACTGTTCTTGAAACCATTTGAAACTCGGATTCCTTAAAAAAAAAAAAAAACTTCCGAAGCTTACCTTGAGCATCACATGGTCTTGATTAATTCTCTGTAAAATTACAAAGTAGATCAGGAGGCCTTCTTTGGAGAAGAATGTGCACAACCACGTTGTTTCCTCAGAAACAATATCCTAAATAACATTGCCTTATTTTGGGGGACAATTGGAGTGAATTGGGTTTGTCCCTTAAGAGCAGGGGTGTCAAACTCGCAACGTCACGTGACGTGTCGCGACGTATCACAACTTTTTTTTCCAATGCCAGCAAGGCAGTGGCGGGATTCAGCCGGTTCGCACCACTTTGGCAGAACCGGTAGCTAATTTTTTGTTGCCCAGGCCCAGAATGGACTTCCGGAAGTGGCATCCACACCAGAGAACCGGTTGTTTGCGTATTTGAATCCCACCACTGCGGCAAGGGGTGGGCGTGCGGTTTCGGCATGATGCATCCGGCCCGCGCGGGCTGACAGTTTGACACCCCTGTTTAAGAGCTTCAAAATCAAAAGATATAGTAAGACATTTTCAAAACCAGTAAATACACTTGTTAATATATCAAAGTGAGGTTGCTTTTTGAAGCTGTGATGCCTCTCGAGGCACATAAATAAAGGTCAGTCTGCGGTGTTTTTGAGCCTCTACAAAGGGAGACTGCCAGATTCTGTTATTCTATAATTTTACAATGAAGGTACTGTTACTACTCATGACTTTGAATTCTTGTCTGAACTGACTTGAAAGGCGGGCATCAATCTTGCAAGCCTGAAAGGACTTCTCCCTCCCCCCTTGCCTTTACTTTCCAGAGAAGAAGGGAGTTTTCCTTCTGAGGTGTTTCTTCTTCTTCTTCTTCTTGTGCCATATCCGTTATCGGACGTTGGCGATCCTGTTTTTATCAGCAGCCGCACGAAAAAGTGCTGCTGAGTTTTGTCCAAACCAGTCCCTTAGATTTTGAAGCCATGATGTTGTTCTTCTGCCTGGACCTCATTTGCCTTCAATCTTTCCCTGGAGGATTAAATGGAGTATGCCGTATTTTTCTGGGTGTCGCATCACATGTCCGAAATATTCTAACTTTCGTTTTTTAATTGTTTTGATGATTTCCCTTGGCTTTCCCAGGCGGCTTATCACCTCCTCATTTCTGATCTTATCCACCCAGCTTATACGTAACAGCCGCCTGTAAATCCACATTTCAAATGCTTCTAGTCTCTTCAGGTGGCCTTCTGTCAGAGACCAACTCTCTACTCCATAGAGCAGGATAGAAAAAATATAGCATCTGAGAAGCCTGATTTTCAGTCTTAGGCTTATGTCGTGACTGCAGAAGACCTTTTTCATTTTGAAGAATGCTGTTCGAGCTTTCTCTATCCTTGTCTTTACTTCAGCGGTCATGTCCCAGCTTTCATGTAAATTAGAACCGAGGTGCGTGATCCTTCCAACTTTTTCTAGTGGTGTTCCTTCTGAGGTGTTTGCATGTCCCTATTGCCTTTGCGGGCCGAGATGTCTGTTACCTAACCAGCCGCCCTGGCTTCAACTCTCTCTCTCTCAAGGATATTATCATGGAAGGAAAGAATCTGAAATAATGCCCCAGGAGCATTATACACCTACTGGCACTTATGGCCCTTTAAGGGCTTGGTATACGTGTTTATTATATTATTATAGCCATCCAACGTCTAATTGCAACAGAGATCATAAGATTCAAACCAACAGGACAAAAATAATTACAATAAGCCACGCTGATGCATTAATAATGCATAATGGCACATAATGGCACTCAAGTGTAATAAAAACCTGAACCCATCACCATCATGTCAAAAAGGATCACGATGATAGGCTCATCCAACGTACAAGCTCCTATGTCAGGGGTAGGCAACCTTGGCTCTTTTATGACTCGTGGACTTCAATTCCCAGAATTCCTGAGCCAGCATGGCTCAGCTTGGAAACCTCTCCCTTTCCCCTCAGCATGGCTGGCTGAGGAATTCTGGGAGTTGAAATCCACGAGTCATAAAAGAGCCAAGGTTGCCTACCCCTGTGCTAGACCCTCCATCGTTTTATTCCCTAAGAATGTTCCTGGCCTCTTATTTGCTCAGAAGAATTTGTGTATAATAGTTTAGCTTCCCAATCATTTATTTAAATTATTTTTTTTTAAAAAGCTAACATTACATAGGTAGGACTTTTGGCAGCTATCCAGCAATATGGGACCAGATTCATTCTCCAGCGTCATTGGACATTGGGATACTACAAGGGTCTTCAAACATGGCAACTTTAAGACTTGTGGACTTCAACTCCCAGAATTCCTCAGCCAGCCCTGGCTGGCTGAGGAATTCTGGGAGTTGAAGTCCACAAATCTTAAAGTTGCCAAGTTTGAAGACCCCTGGAATACTACATAATAGGGTTGTGTGTTGGTTTTTATCCCACCTTTACTGTTTTTTTTTAATACTGTAAACTCAAAACGGGAAACATATCTAACATTCCTCCCTCCCCTTTCTTTCCTTTATTCACGTCCATTTGCTGAGTTCCATCTTTTCTTTTCTAGCCAGTGCTCATTTCACCGAAAAAGAAGCCTTGATGTCAGAATTGAAGGTGTTGAGTTATCTCGGCAATCACATTAATATTGTCAACCTGCTTGGAGCCTGTACTATTGGAGGTAGGATTTTGATGGGTGTTCGAGTGCCTTCAGAAGAAAAGGGAGGGATGTCCATTCACACTTCAGAGTTTCTAAGAATAAGGGCCTGACTTGAGTATCTGAGGCCAAGCAGAGAGGGGAAAAGCTGGTTTTCGTTTCTTCTGGGACTCATTACTCTGGCACCCCAAGGAATTCATAATGTCTGTGTATCTCAGCATAAATAATTAATCCTTTCATTTTGAGCCCAGTCGGCATACTGTACTGATGGCCACCTTCCTTCAAGATTGGGAAGTGTCATAAAGGCCAGAATGGGCCTAATCTAAATATAAAAGAGCCATCAGCGTGTTCAGGTAACACAAAAGTTTGCAAAGCTTCAAATACTAATTAAGAGCAAACTCTGTGGAAGAGCACTCCAAAGGCTCTCAATAGACATATAATGCAGGCTTATCTTTTGTGGGTGGAGAAAAAAAATATGGAGTATTCTCAGAGTGAATCCATTTGACTTAACAAGAATACCGATCAGGAGCCTTCAAACTGTGTACTTTTGTTAGATTATGTACTGTGTTATATAGTAAATAAGGCTATCTGTATTTTTGTCTGTGTCTTTCTGCCCCAACCGGTGGTTAAAGTTCTTTTTATGATATCCATCTCAGCATAAACAAGTAGTAATTTTACTTTGACAAACCCTCTAGAAGGCTAGTTACCAAAATATGCTTTAGGATAGTTAAGAGAATTGTTATGGTCTACTTGCATCAGCCCAGCATTCAATAATTGAAATTCCAGATAATATTATTATATATTCCATTTTTTTTTCTTAGCCGCCAGGCTAATAAATATTTTGTACTATAGGCAACATGATTCTGCCATTTTTTTAAATGTTTAATATTTTCTAAAAGTCACAAGCATCTGGCTTTCAGTCTTAATAGGCTGTTCTGTCCAAATGTGTGCTTTTTTCCCTATTACACTAAGAACTATAATATTTAATGTTGTTTCTAACACTACATGAATAATAAATGGGCTAAATCAAAAGAGTGAGTGTTAAAAGCTTGTATTTGGAACGGAGATATTCCTTCAGGAAGGAGACTTTAAAATGAAGCAGATGTATCTGGTTTGTGCCATTATCACACAATTTACTTAGTGTGTGTGTGTGTTTCTGCACTGCAGTACTATTGATGTGCAGGAATAATTAATTGGAAATGACCGCATTTTAATTGGGATGAAAACCCAGCTTCTGAATAAAGATGCTGCTGATGTAATTTTGCTCTGACTTTTCAAGACAAAACACAAATCTGTAGTGTGGTTTGAAAAGGCCCATTTTTTGTACATGTAGACAAATAAATCTTTTTTTAATTACAAAAAAAAAAAAAAGTCTCAAGACAGAATGCAGAATTCACCCACTCTTCAACTTCCTTTACATCTGCAGGTCCTACTCTGGTCATCACTGAATATTGCTGTTATGGTGACCTTTTGAATTTCCTAAGGAGGAAACGGGAGTCCTTTATTTGCCAGAGGCCTGAAGAAACTGCTGTTTACAAGAACATTCTCTATCAAAAAGAGCGCATGTAGTAAGGCTGTGTTGCCAGAATTGGCAGTTATTCCCAGGAAACCACAGTGCATTTTTGTTTGCTTTTGGCTTTTACCAATTTGTGCCTCTTTTACAAGAGGTGTGCAGGCAGGGAAGGGGTTTGATTTTTATTTTTTTTATTTATAAATTCACTAATTCTTCAGAATTGTGTCCAGTACGGTATATACTCTATGCATCTTTCATGTAATCTTATTCAATAGTCCGGGTCAAAAATCCACCAGATAAGTTGATTTCTGTACAAAGATGCAGATTCTGCATTAATGGTGCCAGTCTAGCACTTAGTCTTCTATTTAAGAGGGAGTTTCAATTATTCTTTTGATGTTATCATTAAGTTTTATATACATTCATCTGGGGCTGAGCAGCAGTTCATTGTCCACATGCTATATCTTTCAAAAAGAAAGGTAGAATGGTAGAGAGCCTAGGCCAGGGGAGGCAACCTTGGCTCTTTTATGACTCGTGGACTTCAACTCCCAGAATTCCTGAGCCAGCCATGCTGGCTCAGGAATTCTGGGAGTTGAAATCTGCGAGTCATAAAAGAGCCAAGGTTGCCTACCCCTGGCCCTAGGTAATGACAGTAGGTCAAGATACTTGTATAATGGTTTCACCTGAATAGCTGGATTGAGTAGTTCACACTGGGGGATGTGTTTTTGAGTAACTTTGATGTGTTCAACTTGAATGGAAACCCAAGTTTTTGTCTTTTATTTTGTCATGAAAAAATTGTAAGACACAGCTTTGGAACCTTGAGTATTGTGATTTGAGATCAGAAAAAAAAATTGAGGGTTTATAATTTAGCACTTTGCCAAACCATAGAGAGCCACAGAGATGGCCGTGAAGGGAATATTCAGAATCTTGTAGAAGCAACATGTGCAGAAGCATTCCTTAAGTTGAGAGAAAATAGGTAGAATTAAGAACAATGACGCCTCCCAGACTCAATGGGTTGGGGCATAAGAGGGAGGGAGGGAGGGAGGGTAAAATACAGGCAGACTTGTAATAGTGTATTACTGTAACGCAGGGATGCTGGTTCAGGAATTCTGGGAGTTGAAGTCTACAGGTTATATAGTGGCCATTGTTACCCACTCCTGCTGTAACCTATAGAGTCCTGTGGAGTTGGTTTCCAGATATGTTTCCATTATAAGGCAAACAGAAGCTCTAGAATAGAAAATAGCTTTCTAGGAAAGCATCAGTTTTAATACAAACTACTGATTTAAGTAAGATATTTGCAATCCAGACAGGGAGCATTTATATCTTAAACACCCTGGGTACAGTAATCGGAGTTTAATAAGAATATCTAGGGTTTCTAAGGGCATTTAGCATCCTCAGGAATTCCAGGGAAGCACTTTTTTCAGAATGATTCTGTGAAGCAGTGACTCTCTCAAGCGCCAGGGGAATCAGGAGATCCAGCCAGTTCAAATGGGTATAAAGATTTATTGCAAGCTCTACAAGAATCTGAACTACTAACGGTCCCAAGCAAATTGGTGGTAGATAAGAGTCACTGGAATTCAAAATGAAATGGTCATTCAAGGAAGATCAGCCTTGACATTTTGGAGATGGCAAGGTGCCTTGTGTTAAAACAAAGCAACTCATATTGGTAAAGCAAAACAGCTTGTTGAAGTGGATTGTTGGGACAAATCTGCTTAGTTCGAGACTTACAAATTTATTTAGGAATCATAGTCCAGTTCATTTCCTTCGGGCATCTTTTCCAACTAACCCATTGGGTCACAAATATTGTTCTATTTGATTATCCAAATTATTCAGGCCCACAACAACTGTACTTACTATTACATGGTCTCCTATCAATGTGCTAAAGAAATCCATTTCTTAAGTTTTTTGAACTAGCCAAAGTTGGCTTGGATCTGTCAGCTAGTTAGACAAGATGCAGATAGCTATATGGTCAGGTGCTCCAAGCTAGAAAAGATCAAAACCTTTTAATTTTTAAATGATTTTTGCCCAAAGTGTGTAAATATGAAGTAGAAATTCTTTTAGGAGGTTTAAATAACCAGATAAAAAACTTTATCAGGTCAAGATAAACTATTCCTTCTAACAAAAAAATTATCTGCCCACAAAAAGACCTCTAACATTACGATCTGCTACTTTCTTATTTAATTTGTGTTATTCAAACAAAGTCAGTGATAAATCATTTCTCAGGAGGTCAATCAATTAATAAAGGGAATTTCCTACAACAAGATAGCTTTTGAAAGAGGGGAAAGCTTTTTGGTTCCATAAAGAAAATTAACCTTCTTCAGCCCAAATAACCTATTATTTAGACCAGGGGTAGGCAACCTTGGCTCTTTTATGACTCATGGACTTCAACTCCCAGAATTCCTGAGCCAGCCATGCTGAGGGGAAAGGGAGAGGTTTCCAAGCTGAGCCATGCTGGCTCAGGAATTCTGGGAGTTGAAGTCCACAAGTCATAAAAGAGCCAAGGTTGCCTACCCCTGATTTAGACTGTCTTTTCATGATTGATTCTTTCCCGTAAAATGTCAGAATTCAAATATAGCACTCACAGTGCTATGTAGCACTCTTCAGACCCATAGCCAGGTATCTTCACCTTTCATCAGGTTAATAATAGATTTCCATTTCTTTCCAAGAAATGTGGTGATTTAGCAACTGAAGATTTTTACATGCTTCCTTTGTTCTTGTAAAAGATGTTCTTTATTTGAGATGCAAAGAACTCCCATGTATGGATTAGTCTCATATTTCTTCTGCTTTCCACACAGTGATGCCACCAATGAGTACATGGACATGAAACCAGGAGTTTCTCAAATCGTCCACGCCAAAACCACTAAAAGACTAGGTAATTTGGGGGGGGGAAAGGGTGGGAACTTTTGCTCTGAAATTGTTGATACTTGTTTACACGTAACCACTTAAAATTTAGGTTAAAAAGAAGTGAAAACAATTTTACAGTGTTATTATATTGGCTGGGTGAATTTACATTCTTTTTTTTTTTTTTTTTAAAGAAGCTAAATAACTGTACTTGAATAGCATTTCTGTAGGGCCTTGTTGGTGCCATGCTCTGTTGATAAAAGGTCTGCTCTGTTTCCAAGTGGCAATAATTTCTCCACTTACTGTTCCCACATGTTCTGCTTAGGGTCATTGGCTAATCAGGATGTCACTGTTGCCATTTTAGAAGATGATGAACTGGCTCTGGATGTTGAAGATCTGTTAAGTTTTTCTTACCAGGTAGCAAAGGGGATGAGCTTTCTTTCATCTAAAAATGTAAGTAGAAACTCAAGAAAATTTGTGTGTGTGTGTGTGTGTTGGCTGGAGCATCCGGTCTACCAAGTATAGGATAAATCAGTCTGTTCTGCGTTTCGCTCCAATCTAGGAGCATGTTTTGCAGGCAAACGTCACATACTGTGAACACTGTAAATTCAAAATTTTTGTGGCTGACAAAGAGTTAGTGGGTGACTAGTATAGCTATTTATATATATGTAGGTCTTTGGTAATTCGGGTTCTCTCCCACGTAAAATTGGAAGTGTCTTGGCGACGTTTCGACGAAGTCTCATTCGTCATCTTCAGGCTGGCGTCTTCGGCTTTGTGCTTCTAGGAGCAATGTGTGATCGCAGCTGTTTCTTCACACATTGCTCCTAGAAGCACGAAGCCGAAGACGCCAGCCTGAAGATGACGAATGAGACTTCGTCGAAACGTCGCCAAGACACTTCCAATTTTACGCGGGAGAAAACCCGAATTACCAAAGACCTACATACAAACACCCGTGAAAACCTCAGAAAACATTTATATATGTGTATATAGCTAGTATAGCTATGTATATATAGCTATAGCTATGTATATATATGTATATAGGTATGTATATAGGTATATATGTATATGTGTGTGTGTGTGTATATATGTATATGTGTATATATATGTATATGTGTGTGTATATGTATATGTATGTATAGATAGAGAGATAGAGATAGAGATAGAGATATAGATATAGAGATAGATATAGATACAGAACGATATTAAATTGCCATACTTCCTCCCAGGGAAGCCTTTTGTATAAGAGTCATGATGTTCTCTGTATTTTCGTTATTAATAAATAGAGAAGTAAAATCCCTGTATTATCCTGTAAAATCATTAGGTCCCAGTTTTTTTAGTCTTTGCCTGTATTATCAGAGGGGCAGTGTGTAAGCACCAATTTTTGGCAAGGCATCTCCAATTGCAGATAGGTAGGAAATCTGCAAGTTCTTCAGTGCCCGATTACATAACTTCTAAAAAGTGTTATATTGCATGTTTGGCCTCAAATATGCAAAGTCTTGCTGTGAGAAGCCTTGTGTTACTTGAAATAAATAAGCAAAAACTGTCGATATCCACAGTCTTTTGTATTGGCACCTGGAGGAGGGATCCTTCTATTTCTCCTCCTCCTCCGACATCTGTGATTTCTGTCAATTTCCGCGATAAGACTTTCCAAATCTAAACAAGATCCAGCCTTGTGGGCTGGCGTACAAAGAAGGAGGAAATTAGATCTAACTCCTCCAAGATCAGAATCCCTCTCTCCAGACTCAGAAAGAAGAAACCAAATCATACCGTGGCCCACAGACTCTGTCCCGGAAGTCATAAGATTGTACTTTTAATTTAGAAATAGTGAATAAACACATTCCTAACCTGAAGTTGACATAGAAGCCTATGCCATTGGTTTCCGCAGAACATTCTTCTGAAGCATGTTTTGACCTATCAGCGGGTTGAGAAAGGAAAAAAGCCGACTGCCATCTTAATGATATGACTTGTGAACAGAAATGTGTACAAGATTGAAATGCATATTTTTTGTGTGTGTCAATATAGGATCACCTCGTGTATATAGTGACAGCATGTACCCGTTTTGTGTTTTCTTGGATTCTTATACTCTTATCTTCAAAAAAAAACTGAGTTCTGCTATGACTCACTGAATATAGTAATCTGCAGTGCTGATGATTATTTTGGTTTATTGGCCTAACATGTACATTCTGCAAATGTGTTCCTTCAGTGCATTCACAGAGACCTGGCAGCAAGGAATATATTACTTACTCATGGACGGATAACAAAAATATGTGATTTTGGCCTTGCAAGAGACATCAGGAATGACTCAAATTACGTGGTCAAAGGAAATGTAAGTATGTTTGATCCAACCTACTCCTGCTACCTCTTGGTGGTAGCATCAAACTCTAGTTTATGGACCATAAATCACACCAACTAGCTGTGTAGTAGGTGATTCTTCTCTCTAAAGATGGAAAGTTTGGGGAGGGAACACCCTGATTTGGCTGGTTTCCCAAACAGAAGCTAGGAAGGAGATTTTTTCCTGACTTTCCTTAGCTTGGCTGCAAATGGTTTCCCCAATACAAACTTCTTCCTAATGTCGTCTCTTCTTGGAACTTGTAACCTCTTCCTGTATATTGATGATGCAATTGAAGCAGTCTTCCCTGATAATAAAAGATTCAGTTCATCTAAGGCTGGAACACAAAAACCTGTGTTTCTTCCTTTTAGCAGATTTTTCTTTTCTTTCTGCCACTGCTTTTCCCGTTAAATTCAAAGTGGGATGCAGGCATTTCACGGAGCTAACACATATTATTACACACAAGCAAGCAAACCCGTGTCTGAAAGGCCCTTAATAACAACAGTGTGCGCTGACCAAATGAATGGTGAGATCAGATATAATTTCTAGCCTCTGGCTAATTATCCACAACTTGGTTGCAGGATAACAGCTTGCAGATGGACAATAGGTAAATTGCATTCCAATTTGCTTGGATTAGGAGCTTTCGCTATCTTGAATTGCCTGTTCTGTGGTTGGAATGATTTAGAAAAATGGGTATTTGTAACTGGACCCAAGAAGGCAGAAGATGTTCCTTCTCTGTATCTGATCTAACCTAAAGCACATGTTAAGGAAATACCGATCCCTCTTAGAAGTGACAGGAGTCAGCATTTCATCTGGCTTTTAGCATGAATGTTTACATTCATTCTTGATATAGAGTTTACCACTCTAATTTAAAGGCTTTGTTGCTTCATAGATTTCATAGAAATAGGAATGAAGAAGTTTACTTTCCTAAACTTCAAAATAAATTTGTGGTTCTTGTATCATGCCGTGGTTATCATTGGATGAAATGTATAATAAGATCCATTAAAGTAGTCTGGTTTAACTGCTAACTTCAGTAACAAAGCCAACAATAATAATCAGTACTTTGCTACAGAAATTGTAACAAAGAACATGAATTGTATAGTAGTGATTAAAAAACATAAACCCAAATTCCAGAGGTTTTTTTTTTTTTCAATGTAGTCCAAGTTCTATCCAAGATCCAACTTTTGCTTGATTACTTAAAGCGGGTTAGATAGTTCTTTGGGTAATAATTTAAAGCTGTGTTTACAAGATTTTGACTTGAAAGGAATCGCAACTGGATGAAGACATGAATTTTAAATTCATAAAAGTACAGAATATATGGGATTCATGAAAACAATAACCATAGGATACAGGAAAATGGTTTTCCTCAAGTTAAAGTCTTTGGTCAGTTTAACTGGAGGATTGTGGCAAATTAAATCTAATGTATACCAGGCCACACAACTGACAACGTGGCGCTCAGATACAACTGCAATAAAACTGAATCAGGGTCAAATAATATGGTATCCCAATGGAGCAGCCAGGAAAGGAATTCACTCACTCATTCATTCATTCATAAAAAGCAGATTGTTAGTCAATTCTATTTGACAGATTGAAGTTTCATAAATCCTTTGAAATAACATTTCTTTCAGTATCTTGGTGGGATTGTTTAGCATTATATGGACAATCAGTGCCCATTTCTATTGTACGTTTCCTCTCTGATAGGAATCAGTTTGCTGCATAATTATTAAATAACTTTTATTATTCATCAACAGAAGCTTTCGCTAACAAGCCCAGAAGCTAAATTTTAATTCACCGGGGTTGAAGTTAACAGCATGTTTAAGAGTATTTATAAAGTTTGGACACTATCCTTAATTTATTAATTTACTGACCATTCCCTCCAGGATCAAATGTGTTCATTCTGAAAGGGAGGATAGAAGAGAGACAATGATTCCCATTTCTTGTGTGGCAACAGATGGTTTCAATCTGCTCTTCCCATTGCTGATATTCTTCCCCAAAGGAAAAAAGTTCTCAGGGGCATTTGGTCTCTTAATTGTTGAATGGGAACAAATATATATATATATATATTAACTTTTAGTATTCTTGTAGTGTCCCTTCCAGCAACGACAGTTTTTTATGATATATTTGATAACATGCAAATTTATAACAATAGGATTAATTAACAATGAATGTACTGAAAGCTAACTGAGGCATCAGACTAAATGTTTAATCCATTGAAAGCTCTGTCAAATAATTGTTGATTTTCACCTTGGGTAGGGTAAGATCTTTTATCCCTCATTTTTGTAACACTTTCTTCCTTTGTCTACCCAGGCACGGCTTCCTGTCAAATGGATGGCACCTGAGAGTATTTTTGAATGTGTGTATACCTTTGAGAGCGACGTTTGGTCTTACGGAATTCTGCTTTGGGAACTCTTCTCTTTAGGTAAAAATACACCTGGTGATCAAATATGTCCTTTATACAGGTAGTCCTCCACTTACAACAGTTCGCTTAGTGACCATTCATAGTTACAACGCCATAGGAAAAAGTGACCTGTGACTATTTTTCACCCTTGATAACTGTTGCTGCATCCCCAGGGTCATGGGATCAAAATTCAAACGCTTGGCAACTGACTCCTATTTATGACGGTCGCAGTGATCCCCTTTTGCGCCTTTCTGGCAAGCCAAGTCCATGGGGGAGCCAGATTCATTTAACAACCATGTTACTAACTCAACAGTTGCAGCGATTCACTTAACACCTGTGGCAAGAAAGGTAAAATGGGCAAAAATTCTCTTAACAAATGTCTCACTTAGCAACACAAATTTTGGGCTTAATCGCGATTGTAAGTTGAGGACTACCTATATTCGTTTCCTGGATGTTTTATCACTCTCATTTTTAAAACATAAATCCCATTTAAAACAGAGTCCATTGGACTGGGTGCTTAATAAATACAAATAAATATGTAATGAAAATGATATACTAACAGATAGCATCTTGTTGAATAGGAAGCAGTCCCTATCCCGGAATGCCTGTGGATTCCAAGTTCTATAAAAATATTAAGGAAGGATACAGAATGTTTAGTCCGGAATACGCCTCTCCAGAAATGTGAGTCTGAATTTATTTAACATTTCAAAACACCGATTATCAGATTTTGATGAAAATACTGGTTTTATTTCATGCTGTTGGTTTTTTTTTAAGTTTCAGTAGTAGACTAAATCGGGGGTAGGCAACCTTGGCTCTTTTATGACTCGTGGACTTCAACTCCCAGAATTCCTGAGCCAGCCATGCTGAGGGGAAAGGGAGAGGTTTCCAAGCTGAGCCATGCTGGCTCAGGAATTCTGGGAGTTGAAGTCCACGAGTCATAAAAGAGCCAAGGTTGCCGACCCCTGGACTAAATCGTAGGTACCTTCTCGCATTTTCATATGTTTGCCAATTTTGTAGAATTCTGTTTGAATTGATACTGGGAAAAAGATACGGAGTTACACCATGGTGCTTTCTTTTCGTCCCATTGTGACCACACGTCCTGCTCAGTCAATATCCCACATTTATTCATGCTTGCATGCATTGTCCGAGGGAAGGGGACAAGTTGCCACGTCCAACTCACCGGGGCCAACTCGCCATGGCAAAGTCGCCACATCCGACTCGCCATGTCCAACTCACCGTGGGACAACTCAACTGCGGGACAATTTAACAATTCTATTTAATTATTTAAAATAAATTAAAATGTATTTAAATTTTTACCATTTACACTTCATTCTGTTCTTCCTTTTGCATCCTTTCTTTAATTATTCTTTTCTTAATTTCTTCGATAATTGTGTAACTTTTCTCCCGCAAAAAATTGTCCTGTGGAGAGTTGACCGTGGTCAGTTGGCCATGGTGAGTTGTCCATGGCAAATTGTCAGTAGACCTTGTCCAATACTTCCCAATGTTTTCAAATTAACCCATTGTGGTGTGACCTGATATGCATAGAAGGTCCACGGAGGTTATTTGATTCCTTATGCAAATAGCAGTGATCTGAATAACAGCAGCCATCATCATCCCAGCTAAGCCAAATTTTATGTCCATTTCATTATGATCTGGTGCCACTGGCTTTCACTGGTGTATAGCCAATTCATCCATTTAATAATTGATCTTGATCATTGGTTTTCCAGTTATAAGATACTGTCTTCTTATAGGTTAGGGACAAAATGCTTTTTTGCACTGAATAGTACATTGGTATTTTGCCCTGTGTCAATACCATGTTTCTCCTAAAATAAGACCAGGTCTTATATTATTAATTTTTGCTCCAAAAGAGCTTATTTTCCGGTTAGGGCTTATATTCGGAGAAATGCAATATTAAATGCATCCGTCTGGCTGACAATCTTAACTGGGGCTTATTTTTGGGGTGGGGCTTATATTACAAGCATCCTGAAAAATCATGCTAGGGCTTATTTTCCGATTGGGTCTTATTTTCAGGGGAAACACAGTAGCTAGTCTCCTAAAAATCAGCAGAAATGTATTTTCCTACCTGAGCAGGGGGTTGGACTAGAAGATCTCCAAGGTCCCTTCCAACTCTGTTACTCAGTTATTCTGTTAATTGAAAAGTAAATAAAACATCATTGTTGCATCTATTTCCAGTATATCTATAAGAGTATCCGTGTATATGTATGTATGTGTATTTTAGCATGTAAATAAAATTAATAGGTTTTGTCAACCAGTTCAATATTTTTTTTTTCTGGAATGCCTATGTGACTGTGCAACATTGGGTGATCATGTGAGCATTCCAAAAAAAAAAGGTATGCCTATCTCAGTACTTAATAATAAAATAAGTGCAACTCTTCTAGAGTTCCTTACGATATACTTCAAGGAGATATGAATCCTTGCAGACTGTGATACTAGCATTCACTCGCGTTGGGAATAAAACAAAATGCATATGCAATTCCAGCACGCTCCATAGCAGAATTCTTTCAGTGTCCAAGGAGTATAATATAAAAGCACAATGATTATCCTTGATCTAGTACTGTATGACAAATGAGAGGCTGGGTCTTTAGACACACATTTGCATTTTTCAGAATTCTTTCGAGAAGGCATTTTCATGCTTTTGGTGGTCAAACTAAGGGTTGGTTTTGGAAAAATGAACCAAATTGCACGCCAGTGAATTTCTTTCTAAAAGCTCTAAAAACGTTCTAAAAATTACGACTGATGTTTTCATTCGGTTCATTCTGACTGTTTCTGTAGCTTCAACATCATGAAGAGTTGCTGGGATGCCGATCCTGTGAAGAGGCCAACCTTTAAGCAAATTGTACAGCTGATTGAACAACAGATTTCCGACACCACAAGTCATGTGAGCATTGAGTATTTCAGCAAAGCTTCCGAAGGGAGACTACGGGTGTCAAGCTTCGGCGTTAGTTGTTTATAGATCTTGTTTATGGGGCATTCCATTCATCTCATCAAACAGATAATCATATAACTTTCAGATAAAGCAGGGACCTGACTTTTGAGAAGCTTGGATTTTGAAAGAAGGTTGCCCCTCAGCTTTATTCAGCACGCCTCTCTCTCTCTCTCTCTCTCTCTCTCTCTCTCCCTCCCTCCCTCCCTCCCTCCCTCTCTCTCCCTCCCAAACATAGTAAAACAGAAGGATACAATACAAACCAGTCCTTGACTTACGACTACAATTGAGCCCCCAAATTTCTGTTCGTTGTGAGACATTCGTTGGGTGGGTTTTGCCCCATTTTACAGCCTTTCTTGCCACCGTTGTTAAGTGAATCACTGCAGTCGATAAATTAGTAACCTGGTGGTTAAGCGAATGGCTTCCCCGTTGACTTTGCTTGTCAGAAGGTTGCAAAAGGGGGGTCCCATGACCTTGGGATGCAACCACGGTCGTAAGTATGCACCAGTTGCCCAGCATCCGAATTTCGACCCACATGATCGTGGGGACGCTTCAAAGGTCGGACCTGTGAAAAACGGCCGTAAGTCACATTTTTCAGTGCCGGTGTAACTTTGAAAAGTCAGTAAACGGAGGGTTATAAGTCCAGGGCTACCTATAGAAGTGTCAAAACGCACAACCTCCCCCGGCCTTGTTAAACAGCTATTCAGCAGATGTTGGTGAGCTTTGACAAAAGTGTTCTTCTCCTTCTGTCTCTTTGTGGGCTTATGCAATAAAGTGGGACAATGGGCTAACTGCCTGTCAGAACCCAAACACACACCTGTCCTAACCTCAGCACATTCTTATCACTGTCTTTTTTTTTGGGGGGGGGGTTAGTTTCCTGCCAACTGTGACCTTTAGAAGGGATGAAGTATGTGAAGCCATAATCTATTCCTTTGCTCTTTACTCAGTCTACTCACTCTAAATTGAGGACAAACCAAATAAAAAGGACGAGGATAAGAATTGGCAATGGGACAGCAAATGTTATTATAATTATACTGTAGTTCCCGGCCACCTTAACACTTTAACTGAACTCAGTTAAAAAAGCAGTTAACACTTTTCCTTGAACTCAGTGAAAGAAGGCTGCCTGTTTAGTGAAAGGTAATACAGGGAGTCCTCGGCTTACGACCACAATTGAGCCCAGAATTTACGTTGCTGAGTGAGAAATTGGTTGAGTGAGTTTTGCCCCATTTCGGGACTTTTCTTGCCAAATTTGTTAAGTGAATCACTGCAATGGTTAAATTAATCACACAATTATTAAACGAATCTGGTTTCTCCATTGACTTTGCGGGTCAGAAGGTTGCAAAAGGGGATCACAGGACCCTGCAACCGTCATAAATGTGAGTCAGTTGCCAAGCGTCTGAATTTTGATCACCTGACCGTGGATCGTAAGTGTGCAAAAACGGCCTTGTCCCTTTTTTAAAGTGCCACTTTAATGTTGAACGGTCACTAAATAAACTATCATAACATTTAGCAACCCGTTCACAATTAACCACACTGGTGAAAAAGTCACTTTATGATGAATCCTCACCTTTACAGTTTAACCTTCGCAAGTCTGTAAAGCAAAAGAAAGCTGAAGTAAGCTGAACAAAGCACAGGTGTGGTTTCACTTAATGACTGTTTCATTTAGCCACTGGATTGCCAGTCCCAATTGTGGTTGTTAAATGAGGACTACCTGTGAGCAAATACCAATCTACTAGCAAAGACTTGGAAAAACCTACAAAACTAGAGACCACCTTGCACTCAAAGAGTGCTTCTCCAAGTGTAGATTATTATTATTATTATTTGCATTATAATACAAATGGCACACAACTAATCAACTGCAGAGTTTAAACCTTAGTTTGCAGCCTTGGTGTGCTGTTTGTCATTGTTCTGTCAAAAATAGGTATCTTAGGAAATTGGAGACAGTGAGTGTAGTCCTTCAACTGTCAGCCAGTCAAGGAAGGGAAATGAGACAAACCATCCTAGTTGCTTAACACAAACTAGCAGTTGCTATTCCAAAGCCACACTGTAATCCAAGTGGCATACCGCATTCCCAGTATGACTGTGTGGCAATGAGTGGTGCTAAGGATAGTGGAATTAATTTTCAGTCGAATTTCAATAAGCCACATAGAACTTTACAAATTAAAAGGTGGAATTAAAATTGAATAGTTTATGCAAAGTTCCAGCAAAACAACTATGCACCTACAATTCTAGGCATTGGACAAGAAGCTTTTATCCTCTAGCATTGTTTCAGGGCAGTGTGGGTCACATAATAACGAAATACTTGGTTGTTCTGTGTGAACTTCCTTCATTGCCATCTGCAATCAACAACAACAAAAAAATCAATTGTTTAATGCACAACACAAATAATAGTATATAACCATGCATCATTTCTGCAATAAACTAATTGTCATCAAGCAAGTTAAAAGTAATGGTTAATTTCCCATTGGACAGATCCTGTCATTAATCCCGCTGATTGCTTTTTTTTATTGTCCAAGGAATTCTGTATTCCAAACCTTTTCGGATTAGTTGTTTCCACTTAAATTGTTTTCTGGATATTCCTTTTGTGTTTATTGCCTTCAAAGGCTAGGAATGTCATGTTTTTTCCCAGTGCAGTAGCACTTTATGCAGTGTTCAGCTGCTCTACTTTTTTTTTTTTCCCAATAATCAGACAAGAGCTGGAAGGGACCTTGGAGATCTTCTAGTCCAACCTCCTGTTCAAACAGGAGACCCTATACCATTTCAGACAAGGGACTGTCTAGTATCTTCTTAAAAACCTCCAGTGATGAAGCAACTACAACTTCTGAAGGCAAGCTGTTCCTCTAGTTAATTGTCCTCACGGTTAGGAAGTTTCTCCATAGTTCCAGGTTGCTTCTCTCCTTGATTAGTTTCCATCCATTGTTTCTTGTCTTGCCTTCTGGTGCTTTGGAAAATAAGTTGACCTCTTCCTCTTTGTGGCAGCCCCTCAAATACTGGAATACTTCTATCATGTCACCCCTAGTCCTTCTTTTCTCTAGACTAGCCAAACCCAAATCCTGCAACCGTTCTTCATATGTTTTCGTCTCCAGGCCTTTAATCATCTTAGTTGCTCTTCTTTGCCCTTTTTCCAAAGTCTCAACATAGCTTTTTTGGCTGCTGCTGCTGCTGCACACTGCTGGCTCATATTTAAGTGATCATCTACTAGGACTCCCAAGGTCCCTCTCAATGTTCCTTTTTTTGAACCAGGTTTTGCCTAATCTGTACTTGTACCTTTGGTTTTTCCTGCCTAAGTGTTGTTGTTGTTAGTTGCGAAGTCGTGTCCGACCCATCGCGACCCCATGGACAACGTTCCTCCAGGCCTTCCTGTCCTCTACCATCTTCTGGAGGCCATTTAAGCTCACGCCTACTGCTTCAGTGACTCCATCCAGCCACCTCGTTCTCTGTCGTCCCCTTCTTCTATTGCCCTCAATCTTTCCCAGCATCAGGCTCTTCTCCAGTGAGTCCTTCCTTCTCATTAGGTGGCCAAAGTACTTGAGTTTCAACTTCAGTATCTGGCCTTCTAAGGAGCAAGTTGATCTCCTCTAGGACTGACCGGTTTGATCGCCTTGCAGTCCAAGGGACTCGCAGGAGTCTTCTCCAGCACCATAGTTCAAAGGCCTCAATTCTTTTGCATTCAGCCTTTCTTATGGTCCATGCCTAAGTGTAAAACCTTGCTTTTCTCCACATTAGAATTCATGTTGTTGGATAGGGCCCATTGTTCAAGTCTGTCAAGACCTTTTTGGATCCTGACCTTGTCTTCTGGGGTGTTGGCTATTCCTGCCAGCTTAGAGTCATTGCAAATTTGATGAGTTCCCCTTCTATTCCCTCATCTAAGTCATTTATGAAGATATTGAAGAGTACTGGGCCTAAGACGGAACCCTCTGGCACCCCACTGCTTACTTCCCTCCATACATACCCCAATACATTGGGGTCTTATTGCATTTTGTTATTCCACTAACCGAGTCTTGATCATTTTTTCTTTTAATCCTTTCCGTAAATACTTTGCAGTTGTTTATGGCAGATTTCAGTGTTTTCCTGATGTGAGTTTAGTATATTGACCAGATGTTTTGCAACTTCTTGTTCCAATGAAGCTGACAATTGGTTGCAGAGGGATTTCTGGCTTGTCAATTTATGGCAGGCCGTAGAGGTACAAGGACTTAGTTATCCTTGATTCTTATTGACTTTTCCAAATAATTTTGTTTATGAGCAACTTTACTTCTTCCTCGGTCTTGTCGACTGAATTTCTTGGTGATGGCTTAAATGTCCCATCAGATCGGGCACGAGATGCATGCTACGGATCCCATCTGTCAGGGAACTGCACACGGTGGTCCTTCTCTGCCATGCATCCCCTAAGTGAGATCATTTCTATCCCTACTGATTTTCTAGAAGTGTCTCAAAACCCTAGCTATGTGATCCGGCCTAGGGGGGTCAGTGATATCTTGAGGTGGCTCCCTTGCATGTTTTTTTTAACTTTTTAATATGACTATTTCTGACATGTTATTGTTTTATATTTTTTCGTTGTATGCCACCCAGAGTCACTTCTTGTGAAATGGGCAGCCAGACAAATTTAATAAATGCATAGATCCTGTACTAGGTTGTCCATTTTGGCATCGTGCTCGTGATTCACCGATGATTATTTTTTTCTCTTCTTTTGTCTGATGCTGGTATGGTTATATTCTCATTTGAAGGCACAGATTGCAGCTGGACTCAGCTGTTTTGTCTTCTCTTGATGCCTCCTTGCTTTTTCACACTTCTCTTTGTTCATCAGTGAGGAAGTGTGAAGCTGGGTGTTAAAACAAGTAGAATCCTTTTGAAAGTATGCTGGTGTGTAGTTATTTTGCTTCCATCGTGACTGTTTTGTTTGGATTCAGTGTGAACAGTTTCTTTTGGTGTGAATGTGTCACGTGGCTTTTTTAATGTGACTGAAAATGGCCAGTGAAGTAGATTCCAATCAGTATAGGCCAGGGGTCCCCAACCACCGGTCCGTGGCATGCCAGAAGCCGGGCCGCACAAACAAGCTAAGCCCCATCCGTGGGATGCGGGCAGTACATGAAACCAGGCCCCCTCCGGTCCACGGAAAAACCTGTCTCCACAGAACTGGTCCCTGGTGTCCAAAAGTTTGGGGGCTGCTGGTATAGGCCACATTTAGACCTATAGCAGTAGTGGTGAACCTATGGCACGTGTGCCAGAGGCGGCACTCAGAGCCCTCTCTGTGGGCATGCGCGCCGTCGCCCCAGCCCCACCTCCCCCCGCGGCCCCTTCACTAGCAATCCCCCCAGAGGAAGTCACCCCCGAGCGTGGCCCACAAGGAGCAGCGCAGCCAAGGACATGGCAGCCGGGCAGCGGGGACAAGACTCTGCCCTCGCGCCCCGTCGCGTGCAGATGATGCTGCGGGGCACGGGCAGAGGGTGTGGCCACCATGGCACTGCTGGGCCGCCTGGGCGATCTGCGGTGGGCCGTGGAGGCAGTGGGTGGCCCGGCAGGGGGGCGGTTTTGGGGCACTCGGTCTCTAAAAGGTTGGCCATCACTGACCTATAGCATTTGTATAAGTACTTAGTTGGGAATGGGAAAGACTATTGCAAGTCACTAAGGTTTACTTCTATAGGTCGTCCTCGATTTACAACAGTTCATTTAGTGACTGTTCAAAGTTACAACGGCACTGAAAAAAGGGAGTTATGGCCGTTTTTCACGCTTAACATCCATTGCTGCATCCCTATGATCACATGATCAAAATTCAGTGGCTTGGCAGCTAATTCGTATTTATGACGGTTGCAGCGTCCCGGGGTCATGTGATCCGCTTTTGAGACTTTCTGACAAGCAAAGTCAATGGGAAATCCGGATTCACTTAACAACTGTGTCATTAACTTAACAAAGGCGCCTAGGGGATGGCTCCTCCTATATTACTTCTCAGGTTTCCAAATTTCTTTTAAGAGCTGTAACTACCAGAGGAGAACATTGTAATTCCTCTTTAGCCAAGGCTTCTGGTGTTTAATTGTTTGTGATATTTTTCTTGTGTTTTCTTTTGTTGCACTTGTATTTTGGTCTGTGACCGCAAATAAAAATATTATTATTACTGCAACTTAACAAAGGCAGTGATTCCCTTAACAGCCGTGACAAGGAAGGTCGTAAAATGGGGCAAACTCACTTAAGTGTTTCACTTAGCTCAAATTTTGGGCTCAACTGTGGTCGTAACTCAAGGACCACCTGAATTCCCTGCTGTCTGTGACATTGCTGGGACTTCTTTAGGAATTTGACACAGCCCACTTAGGGGAATTCCCAATTTACCCTCTTTCTCACTGTCCTGGTCCTATCAGCTTCACTTCCAACATGTGCTTCCTTTCCATTTATTTATTTACGAATCCGTCAATCGAATTTGTACACTGCTTCATCTCAGCTAAGTGGTTTACAGACAAGATAATAACATCATATAAACACAAGACTAAAAGTGCCCTTAGAAACAAGGTTAAAATTTACAAGTTAAAAATAAAAATCAGAATTAAACAAGCGCTTAAACTGCTTTTCTTTCTTCTTAGTCATTTTCATGTTCTGCAGCCTACATTACCTTCATTATTCAAGGGTTTTTTTTTCTTTTCTTCAAACAACTTTTAGCTGCAGGTAGCCATTACTTAATCACTTCTTCAGCAGCCATTTAGGCTTAAAACTGTGCTGAGCGAGTGGTGCTTATGACCAATCTTCAAAGTTCAGGCCACCACAGCATCTCTCTGGTCACATGATCACAATCCGGGGTGCTTGGGAGACTTTCAAATCTAAACAAGTGTATTTAAAGGTGAATACAAAACTGTTCTTGCAGCCCTGAGCATCTCCCTCTCCCTCCCTCCCTCTCTCCCCCCCTCTCTCTCCCCCTTCCTCCCTCCCCCTCTCCCCTCTCTCTCTCTCTATATATAAATTGATGTTTGAGTTAAACACTATTAATTTTATAGATGGAAACTGTACCTCTCGCAAAACTAAGAGGACAGTGTCATGGTTCCGACAGATGAAACTCTTCAAAAGAACTTCGAGGCATTGTTTACCTTAAAGAATCTTTATTTTGAGCAGCATAACATCGGCACTGCATAATCGAAGCCAAAAACTGAATTCCCCTCCCCTGAGCACATAGTATCAAAGCACAATTCCCTCCTCCAATTAACAGTCATAACTCACATTCCCCAATTAGCTTGAACCGCGGGCTTCCTCTCCAGTTCTCCAGCACACCAATTCCTTATCAGCTCTGGTTACAATAACCTTGTTTCTCATGCTAGGTTTAGTATTATTATGTCTAGCTGGACTCTCGTTCACATCCCCCCCCCCTCCCAGCATCATCTAACTCTAAAAGCAAAAGTTAAAAGATGGCTACATTTCCATCTGTTGTCAATGCAAAAACATCCAATGTTAGCAGCATTGACAGACAGATTCTTAAAGTAAAATTATTATCTTTTTTAAAAAAAAAAACTGCTGAGGTTATTATTAGCATTGCGTTAAAGTAAAATTATCTTTTTTAAAAAAAAAACAATGTTGAGGTTATTAATAGCATTGCATACGTACATTGAAATAACTATAAAGAGATGTTTGTTGATTGCCTCTCACGATAGGGTAATTGAAATCTCTATAAAATGTAGATATGAAGCCAAGAAATCATAAACAGAATCGATATTCTGAGCAAGCAAAAAAGCAGTCACTAAAATTACAGTGGCTTGAGCTTTTATAATACACTTTTATCAGATTGTTGAAGGCAAGACAGCATTCCCTTTCGCAGATTAGATGCAAAAAATGTATGGGTTGTTTGGTGTTGTGTTCCAATAGACTGATTCTAATTCATATCTTTTCCAGATTTACTCAAACGTTTCAAATGGCATTTGTAGTCAAGGAAATGCGACAGATCACTCCGTAAGAATTAACTCAGTGGGTAGCAGCGCTTCATCTACTCAACCCTTACTCACGCACGAGGACGTTTGAAAATAGACTCAGCCAATCTTGCTGGAGAATGTACGGTTTCAAAATGACAATCTGTTGCTCTAATGCAGGGGTCTTCAAACGTGGCCCTTTTATGACTTGTGGACTTCAACTCCCAGAATTCCTCAGCCGGGCGTGCCTGGCTGAGGAATTCTGGGAGTTGAAGTCCACAAGTCATAAAAGGGCCAAGTTTGAAGACCCCTGCTCTAATGGTTAGTAGGAGTACTGCTCTGTGTTGTTTTCTTTTTAATCACATACAAAATTAGACGGCCCATACCCTTGTTAACATTGCTTGCTAGAATTTGTATAATTGCTATGTTATAGGCAATTCTAATGTAGAATCAGATTTGGGAGTGGGAAATAGTTTCAAAAATAAGTATGGGTTGTTGTTTTTGTGTTTAAAAAAAAAGAGCATTATACGAAAGGCATCAGAAGTCCAAAAAGTTGATGTATTGAGTGTGGAAGAGCAAATATTTGAGCCATTTCCATTATTTCCCAAATCTAAAGGGGTTAAAAGTGAAAGCAAAAAAACTGACATTCCAAATCCAAGGAGGTAACACTTGGTTGAGAAATAAATCTTGAATGAGCATCAAACAGAACTTATTCCAAGTATGAAGTTGAGGAACTTGTGGCTGTGAAGCAAGCTTGTAGTCATGGATGTTAAAATTGTAACTTTTTGGAGAACCGCAGATTCCCTAGCTTTGAGTTAGGGGGTTGAAAACTGCCAGTTCCACCTTGCTTATGCCTTAGTTCAGTATTTCCAATTTTTTCACTCTAGGCCAGTGTTTCTCAACCTTGGCAACCAGGCTGGCTAGCTGAGGAAATCTGGAAGTTAAAATCTCAAAGTTGCCAAGGTTGAAGAAACACTGCTCTAAGCAGAAAATATAGAACATGAGAGGGACAAAAAAGAATTTACCAGCCTCATTTTTCTTTACAGGGTTCATGTTCTAACACAGGGGTCTTCAAACGTGGCCCTTTTATGACTTGTGGACTTCAATTCCCAGAATTCTTCAGCCAGCCTGTTCTAACAGATATATTTTCTGTACTCGGTAGTGCTTTCTCAGTGCTTTTTTGTCTTATGTTCGGGGCTGCTGTATCTGGCCTGCAACTATCAGCTGAACCACTAGGTGCGAGCAGAGAGTTTTAAGAGTTTTCCATGACTCTTTGCTGCCATTTAGTGGTTGTTTAGAATTTGTTGCTCAGATGCAGTAGTCCCGATTGTTTCCCGCAGCATATACTGGGAAGAAGAAAAAAAATTGGACTGTCATATGGTGGCTTCCGTATTAACAAAGTATCTTCATCTGTAAGAGGGTGTAAAAAAAGTGTAACATCAAATATGGTGGATTTCCTAGTCTGGTGAAGACAACGTCTACTTGTGTTTCAAAAGCGATAGTGATATATTCTTTGTGTAGCTCCTGTAGATTGAACTGATATGAGTGAAAAGATGGCTCACTTGTTGAATTTGTGCATATGTGTGACAGCGTGCATTTAAACCAGTCAAATATATTGGATAAATTCCACAAATTTGATCAGGAGTGCATTTTCCTATACTTTAAAAAAAAATGAGAGGTAAACCATTTCTTAGTTACATCTGGGAACCTCTTACTTACCTGTGTTGCTTAGTATTTGGGTATGTCAGCATTGAGAAAAATGACTAATAACATGCTAAAATCAGAGTATTAGCTGGTAAACATCAGTTATCTATGCCCTTTGGTATTTTTTCCCCCGGAAAGTGCATCTTTCTCTTAAAAGCAAAATATCCAGAAAAGACTTCTAAATAAATCTCCTAACAAATTCTAAAGTATTTATTTATTTAGAATGCACTAGGCCTCTCACATCCTGTTATTTACCTTTACCGTACTGTTACATTTACATATATTTCTGATAAAAGCAGTCATTTGCCCTACTGCAATGTTATTAAATACTTCTCCAAATGCAAGATAATTAAAATCCACTCCTGATGTCGGCTTAAATACCATTAGCCTCTGCTCTGTAATCTGATCTATAATTAGGTATTCTTCTATTGTTGTTTAAGGTTATAGCCACAGAAGTGGGTCGGCCAGTTTTATAGACACTTGCACTGGAGATCTTATACTGTTGCACCTTTCCAAATTTTGCCACGGTTTCAGGGAATGGCTTAGTTACTCCAAGCTCCAGGCATCTCATTCTCTTCTGTGAAGGGAATAGACTTTGTATGAGTACTAGGTTCTCCTTGCAACGTGCAGCAGATCTTCGCATTCTGATAAAGGGGCAGATTCTGCAAATTATTTGTGGGTACCTCAAAACCTTACCTGCTCAACGGAGTCATTGGACTGACCATTCCAGCTGAGGGGGCTAGGGGAGCCAGAGGTCTACCTTACCTAAATGGCCCCACTGGAGAAGGCCGTCCTTAGCCCCGTTTCACATTCAGTACACGAACAAGGCACCAGGTGGTCGACCGCTGACATTTTCCAATCTGTACAAGAATGCATGAAAGGGATTCTCCTCCTTGTGTAACTCAACACTGGTAGGCTTGGAAAATGTAGGATTGGAAACCTTGCAAGTTAGATTCCCAGTTGCATGGAAGAATCTTACCTACTGCCTGGGTGAACGACAGCACAGGTTTCTCCATCCCTGCTCCTCACTGCGTAAGGGTAGAGAATGGGACTGCAGAAGGAATTCTGCTGTCTTTATTTCTCTTGACTTTCGCCCGTTCGGCCAGTTCTATGCCATTTGAATGGGATATAGTCCTGTATGCCATCTTGAGATTCCCAAATTACAAAGACAGCAAAATTCACGTTTATTCAAGACGTTATATGCATCTTTCCTACAGGCCTCCCAGAAGTCAGAAAGACTAGGAGCAGAACCATCTTTTACCCAGATATAATCGTCACACGTGAAAAACAAGGTAGCATTTTTGTTGAGTGTGCAGGAGACAGAGAGGTGACAGGAGATTTCCCCCAAGTTCAATGTATATTTCTGTACAGAAGGCGAGAACAGGGCTTGTGTCATACTTTTACCTTCCCCTAGCTTTTAAAGCTACAAGAAAAAATGCTCTTTGGCTTTTATAGCAGTTATTTGCAAAATTGTAATAATTATAGGCACAGCGGTACTTCATTGGCACTTGGATGGTTTATTTTTTTCCTTTTAAGAGTCTCAGAAGCTATATTTTTATAATTTTGTTTTTGTTCAAATGTAGTTTATTCAGCAGCTTGAGATTTTCAAATTTGTTTTGTTCGGTTGTGTTCTCATGTAAATGCTAAAATGTAGCAATAAAATCTTCTCAACTCTTAGGTTCTTGGGTTAAAAAATATTTTTATATAAATATATATAAATATAAATATATGCACAGTGCCTGTATGTATAATAAATACATGGATGTTTGAAAGTTGTATTGTTTAAAAGTTTAAATAAAGATGTAAATAAGATATATCCACTGACAAGTTCTGTGAGATATTTTAATATACATCGAATCCAAGCTACCGATTCTGCACCAATAAATGAATAAATAGGGGAACCTCATCAGCAGCCACTTACTGGCACGGATTGTGTTAACTTACAAGTTTTAGTTCTGTCAGTGTCGAGGGCTGAGGTCAACATATACCTGCCTTGAATTGTGAATACAGATATCATAACATACAGATAATTCACAAATGACATGAATTATGCAATTTGTGTGATGTGTGACAATACCAGATGATAACTTAATGTTTCTATCAAACACTTGTAATTACAATTACAATTATATCAGAAGAACTATACGCTTCAGAGACATCTCTCCCCTTAGAGGACTTAAAAATGTCTTTACTAAATATCAATAATAACCAAAGGAACATTAGGTTTCACTAAAATGTATGTGCAAGAACATAGGAAAGTGTGAAATAATGCCAACTGATAGCACAGTACAATACAATCTTATTTTTTTACATAGTGTATTACCAAGCGCCTACCAGAAGCTTGCGCATACATAGTAATAAACCTTGGTTCTCAGCTAAGTTCAGGCATGCCAAAGAAGAGGTCTACAGGAAAGGAGATAGGATTTTGTACAATCAGGCCAGAAATGTATTAGCCAGAGAGATCAGAGCAGCAAAGAGAAAAGTACTTTGAAAAGCTGAGGAATCAGTTCTCAGCTAATGAACCAGCAAATATGTGGAGAAGCCTGAAGAATATCATTGGCTACAGCAGACCTCCCTCTCTTATTGAAGGGAATCATCAACTGGCAGATGACCTCAATATGTTCTACTGTAAGTTTGAGAGAAGATCATTGTCATCTGCCACTACCTTCCCCATCTCAGATGCACCAATAGTAGCCAAATTTCCTACACCTATCTCCATCGCTCTGCCCCCCCCACCTCTGGTGATCTTAAAAAAAGGTGTGAGAGGACTATTCCATAGGCCAGGGGTCTTCAAACCTGGCCCTTTTATGACTTGTGGACTTCAACCCCCAGAATTCCTCAGCCAGACATGCTGGCTGAGGAATTCTGGGAGTTGAAGTCCACAAGTCAAAAAAGGGCCAAGTTTGAAGACCGCTGCCATAAACAAATATTGGAAAAGCACTAGGCCCAGATTGAGTAATTCCTTCTTGCTTGAAAATCTGTGCTGATCAACTGGCCCCTGTCTTCACCTATATCTTTAATCACTGGAGATGTGCTGTGTCCCTTCTTGCTTCAAACATTCTACTATCGTTCCCATTCCCAAGAAACTCTCCATCAGGGAGCCTCTAGCATGTTGCATGACTGTCTTCTTCAGCATCTACCTTCCTGACAATAGTTAATGTCATCTGACACATCTGTAGGGAACATCTATGCCAGAGAAGGCTCCTCCCCACATTCCTACCTAGATGGAAGGCTCTGGGTGCCTTGACCAAGACTAGAGAGGGACAGATGCTAGGAAAAGTGCCTTCTCAGAAGTCATAGGAGAACCAGTCTTCATAAAAAGCCACTTGGTGCCCTTTGAAATGTTTTTTCCATGACTAGGGTCATACAAGTGACACAGATTAGCATAATGACTAAGGCACTAGGCCAGGGGTAGGCAACCTTGGCTCTTTTATGACTCGTGGACTTCAACTCCCAGAATTCCTGAGCCAGCCATGCTGAGGGGAAAGGGAGAGGTTTCCAAGCTGAGCCATGCTGGCTCAAGAATTCTGGGAGTTGAAGTCCACGAGTCATAAAAGAGCCAAGGTTGCCTACCCCTGCACTAGGCTATGAAATTAGATATCTCTGACTACTAGTCCTGCCCTTAGGTAGGAAGCCATGTGATTGATTTGGGGCCAGTCACTCTCAGCCCTAGCACAATGGTAAACTAGGGGTCCTTGGTGCTCTCTGAGCTTGCTTGTTTTTTTGCATACATTTCATTACCCGAATGAGGTAACATCATCAGTGCTACTCACTGGCAAACTACTTCTGAAAAAAAAAAAGCATGCCAAGAAAAACCAAATGTACAGGTATAGTATACGGGGTACCTTGCTCAATAGTAGTAACTGTGAGAGGGACCTCGGAGTCCTAGTGGACAATCACTTAAATATGAGCCAGCCTTGTGCTGCAGCTGCCAAAAAAGCCAACACAGTGCTGGGCTGCATTAACAGAGGGATAGAATCAAGATCACGTGAAGTGTTAATACCACTTTACAATGCCTTGGTAAGGCCACACTTGGAATACTGCATCCAGTTTTGGTCACCACGATGTAAAAAAGATGTTGAGACTCTAGAAAGAGTACAGAGAAGAGCAACAAAGATGATTAGGGGACTGGAGGCTAAAACTTACAAGGAACGGTTGCTGGAATTGGGTATGTCTAGTTTAATGAAGAGAAGGACGAGGGGGGACATGATAGCAGTGCTCCAGTATCTCAGGGGCTGCCACAAAGAAGAGGGAGCCAAGCTATTCTCCAAAGGGCCTGAAGGCAGGACAAGGAGCAACAGATGGAAACTAATCAAGGAGAGAAGCAACCTAGAACTAAAGAGAAATTTCCTGACAGTTAGAACAATTAACCAGTGGAACAACCTGCCTCCAGAAGCAGTGAATGCTCCAACATTGGAAGTTTTTAAGAAGAGACTGGACAGCCATTTGTCTGAAATGGTATAGGGTTTCCTGCCTGAGCAGGGTATTATTAGTATTAGTATTAGTATTATAACTTCAGGGACCATCTCCCGGAGTCAACAGTCACTTGGTTAAAAAAAAAAATGACCAAAAAAAAAAAAAAGATGGCAGATGAGGAAAAAGATCCTCTCTCCTGCTGTGAGCAAATGTGGATATTTCACTGCCACAGAGCCCTGGTGCAATAAAAGGTAATCAAGAATGAAGTCCAACGAATGCTAATGCACCTCCAGCTGTGTAGGTTTCCAAAACCACAGCAGATCGTGTAGCCCTAGCAGGAAGAACGGCACATTGGCAGAAGTTCAGGCAGCTCCAACACTGACATTTCATCCCATGATTTGATGAGCAGCGAGTCTTCGTCGCAGATGTTACGCATTGCTGTGATAAGCTCTGAAAACAAGATGTAATAAACCCGATTCCAAAGGATGCACAAAGTTAAAGAGTTGCTATTGTCTGCTGCAAATTGCATTTTGCATCCTCTAACCAACATGCTAGGTTTCCATGATGATTCACATGTCTAGTTCCTAACAAGCTTTTTTAAATGTATATTTTTTAAAAAGGGGGGGAGAGTTTAAAGATGAGAAGCGTAATGACATTAAAAAGTTATTTCATAAACTTAACTGAGATGAAGAAACAGATCTGCAAACACCTAGAAGCAAACATAAAGCATATGAAGAATGGTTGCAGGGACTGGGTATGTAGTCTAACGAAGAGAAGGACGAGGGGTGACATGATAGCAGTGTTCCAATATCTCAGGGGCTGCCTCAAAGAAGAGGGAGTCAAGCTATTCTTCAAAGCGCCTGAAGGCAGGACAAGAAGCAATGGATGGAAACTAATCAAGGAGAGAAGCAACCTAGAACTAAGGAGAAACTTCCTGACAGAACAATTAACCAGTGGGATGAATTGACTTCACAAGCTGGAGGTTTTCAAGAAGAGATTGGACAGCTTATACACACACACACACATTTTTATTCACATCTTTGTGCTGCAAAGGTTTTTGGGCACTCGGTTTCTAAAAGGTTCGCCATCACTGCCCTATACCATTTCAGACAAATGGTTGTCCAGTCTCTTTTTGAAAGCCTCCAGTGATGGAGCACCACAACTTCTGAAGGCAAGCTGTTCCCTTGGTTGATCGCTCTCTCCATTAGAAAATTTCTCCTTATTTCTAGGTTGCTTGATTAGTTTCCATCCATTGTTTCTCATCTTGCCTTTTGGTGCTTTGGAAAATAGTTTGACCCCCTTGGTCTTTGTAGAAGACCCTCAAATATTGGAATGGTGCTAGCAAGAATAACAAAAAGCAGGCATGGGATCTTTCACGGGAAATCATGTTCATGCTTCTCCATTCCTCCCCTCATAAACTACTTCTCCTGTTGCTTCTGGAATGCATCTTGCTAATAGGTGATTTTGAAAGTGTTGGTTAATGAGAAGACCATTGGTCATATGGTCAGTCCTCAGCCTCCAACTGCTTCAAGGGAAAGTCATGGGTACCAGGAAGGGAGAGAAAATAGCTTCGGGAGATCAAAGTGCCACAGTAGTGGGCCTTATTCAGGATGACAAGGTGGAAGCTTACCGCAAGGAGGTTGAGGGGTTGGTGAACTGGTGTAAGGAAAACAGCCTAGTTTTAAATACCGGAAAAACCAAAGAGATCATTGTTGATTTCAGAAAAGGCAGGCACAGCCACAGTTCTCTGTGCATTAATGATTCACCTGTGGAGATGGTTACCAGCATCAAATTCCTGGGTGTGCAGCTAACGAGTAGGCTGACTTGGTCGCTCAACAGTGAGAAACTGGTGAAGCGGGCACAGCAGCGCCTGCATTTTCTGCGCCGCATGAGAAAAGCACATCTTCCTTCCCCTGTCCTGACCACTTTCTACAGGGGGACAATCGAGAGCATCCTGTCATACAGCATCACAGTCTGGTTTGGAAGCATCACTGCTTCAGACAGGAAGGCGGTGCAGAGAGTGGTGAGAATAACCGAAAAGATCATTGGCAGTTCCCTCCCTCCCATCCAGGACATAGCACAGAGCAGGGTCCGTAAGATTATCTGGGACACTACACATCCTCTTCACAACCTGTTTTCCTTGTTACCTTCTGGGAGGAGGCTTCATGGTATCCGTAGCAGAACATCCAGATTCAGCCATAGTTTCATTCCATACAGCATTAACCTTGCGAACTCTCAAGCTTCCTCCTTGCGTTATATATTCAAGATGGACAGTATTTAATATTTATTTGCTATGTATATGTAGGGATGTGGGTCTATATATATGTTGTTCATAGTATGTTTAGGTGTGTATAAGGTATGTGTTTCATACAGCGAGCAACTAAATTTCATTTTTGATGTGTGTCGTTGTGCCCACAATATAAAAATGACAATAAAGGTTATCTTATCTTATCTTATCTTATCTTATCTTATCTTATCTTATCTTATCTTATCTTATCTTATCTTAATCATGCACATGACTGTCATATGAGGAGATGAGCTGTATTGTTGCCGCAAAGACTGAGAAACTGACATGAAATAAATGATTGCAAATAATGAAATATTGGTCTTCAGGGCTTTGCTTAACCATCAAACACAGACACAGGTTTGAATTTCCCAGTGCAAAGTTCTTGGAGCTTTGTCTTTTTTGTTTGTTTGTTTGACTGATTCCTACTTGTATGAACCCTTCTTTCAGCTCATTCATCTTTCTATTTCATCTTTCTATTTCTATTTCTATTTCAACTTCCCCAAGAAATGCCCTTTCTTAATCACAAGCACCCCAAATCTGGGAAAGCCTTCCATGCTCCTAGGCACATGTCCTGCATCTGTTCACACAGAATGTTCTGGAAACAGTCCTGGCGACACAGAGCAATCCCAAAGGAGAGGACCCAAAAGAAATGGCCACAGCGCTCGGATCAGCACATATGCTACACTGAGATATTATGACATTCTAGATTCTAGGGATGATGTGAAAAAGATGCTGAGGCCCTAGAAAGAGTGCAGAGAAGAGCAAGAAAGATGAGAGGCTAAACAAAGAAAATAAATTGTACAGTGAATGGCTAAGGGAAATAGCTGTGTTTAAACTAATACAGACAAGGTTAGGGGTGATATGCTAGCCATCTTTCAACACTTGAAGGGCTGACATGGGGAAGAGGGCATCCACTTATTCTCCATAGCACCTGAAGGCAGGACCACAAGATATGGGTTTAAGCTCATCGGAGGGAATCCAGCCTGGAATTCCCTGACAGTGAGTACAATTAATCGATGGAATAGCTTGCTTCCCGAGGTTGTGGGTGCTCCATTGTTGGAGGTTTTCCAGGATAGTATAAGGACTCTTGCTTTGGGCAGGGGGTTGGACTAGATAGAAGACCTCCAGGTTCCTTTCCAGCCTATGATTCTAGGATTCTATGAACCTGATGCATATGAAGGCCTACACCAGCTAAAGACCTGGCAGCTGTGATTTCACATTTTTCTATCTATAATAGTACTTCTTAGTTCATTGGTTAGTACTTGGATTATTCAGTTTCCACCAGTCTTTGACTGTCAATCTAATTATAGATTAACCATATCTTCTTCTTCTTCTTCTTCTTCTTCTTCTTCTTCTTCTTCTTCTTCTTCTTCTTCTTCTTCTTCTTCTTCTTCTTCTTCTTCTTCTTCTTCTTCTTCTTCTTCTTCTTCTTCTTCTTCTTTTCTTCTTCTTCTTCTTCTTCTCTTCTTCTTCTTCTTCTTCTTCTTCCTCTTTCTTCTTCTTCTTCTTCTTCTTCTTCTTCTTCTTCTTCTTCTTCTTCCTCTTTCCTCTTCCTTCTTCCTCTTCCCTCTTCCTCCTCCTTCCCCTCCTCCCCCTCCCCCTCCTCCTTCCTCCTCCTCTTCCTTCTCCTCTCCTCCTCCCCTCCTCTCTCTCTCTCTCCTCCTCCTCCTCCTCCTTCTTCAGCATTACTTGAAACAACTGACATTGCCAAAATCACCATCAATTGCAAAAGGAACCTGTCCTTGTAACAGCTTACATCCTGTGACAATGCCTTTAACACCATCAAACAACATCTACCTATCCCAGGCCCATGGAAAAGATTTGGTAGGTGGATAATAATACCAGATCCAGTCCAAACATCTGGCTGCGTGGCCAACCATCATCACCATCATCATCATCACCATCACCATCTACAAAGGAGGTAAAGGTACATGAATATGCTTACAAATTTCCCACATTTGGGTGCATTTTAAATGATTCACTGCTACCAGCAATAACATCTGACCATGTGCGTGGGCCCTTTCTTTTTCAGATCACACCAAATTATGCTCATTAATAATAAAAATCCTTGGTGCCCTGCTGCACAAAATCTCCACGGAGTTCATGATTGATTGTTGTCATCATGTTCCTTTTATTTGCTGTCCAACATGTGCCTTTGAGCCAATATTTTGTTCCCCTCTGTGGGCTTATTGATATTTTTCCCCTTCTTTTAATATTTGTTCTGTGATTGTATTTGGTAGTGAAGTCAATTTTAACAGGTGACTGGAAAATAATTATCTGGTGATTATTTTCTGCCTCTCTTCTATAGTGCCCATCCTAATTGCTTTTTTTTTCTTTTTTTGCTGCCGTTGCTGTAATAATGGAGTTCTCCCATGCTTCTCATCAGCCTTGTTCAATCAATTAATTCCATTAGCTGGCAGCTCAATTCTATGAACTGTTGCACTAGCAAATAGGAAAGGTGGAAGAAGTAACTGCAGCTTGGCAACTTCAAAGCTTGGGCTGTTGTGTTAGAATCATAAGCCTGTATGTTGTTGCTTTTTGTGGCAACCAATGGAAATAGGTGATGGGATCAAAATAGCCCTCCTAGGCCAGCTGGACATACATTTTGTTTCAAGATTAAAAAGCAATCCAGGACATCAGTATGATGAAGCTATCAGTATTAGCTGTCCCATCAGGTACATATTCTGTGAAGAATAAATTGACCCCCTCTTCCCTGTGATACCCCTTTAAGTATTGGAAGACTGTTATCAGGTCTCCCCTAAGCTTCCTGCTTGTTAGACTAAACCAGGGGTCTTCAAACTTGGCCCTTTTATGACTTGTGGACTTCAATTCCCAGAATTCGTCAGCCAGACACGCTGGCTGAGGAATTCTGGGAGTTGAAGTCCACAAGTCATAAAAGGTTGAAGACCCTTGGACTAAACATACCTAGATCCCTTAGCTCAGGGGTGTCAAACTCACAACGTCACGTGAGGTGTCACGACGTATTGCGACTTTTTTTGCCATTGCCGGCAATGGGGTGGGCGTGGTCTCGCTATGATGCATCCGGCCCGCAGGCCGGCAGTTTGACACCCCGCCTTTGATTAATTGTTCTGTCAGGAAATGTCTCCTTAATTCTAGGTTGGTTCTTTCCTTGATTAGTTTCCATCCATTGCTGTTCATCGTATACCACTTAGCCTCCAAATCCCTCATCATCTTTGCTGCTCTTCTCTGCACTCTTTCTAGGCTCTCAGCATCTTTTTTATATTGTAGTGATCAGAACTGGACACAGTATTCCCAATGGGGTCCCGCTAGTGCTCTAAAAGGCAATAACATCACTTCCCATGATCTTGATGCAGCCTGGGACTGTGTTAGCTGTTTGGTAGCTGCGACACAGTGCTGACTCATACTTAGGTTAGAACAATTAATCAGTGGAACAACCTGCCTCCAGAAGTTGTGAATGCTCCAACACTGGAAGTTTTTAAGAAGAGACTGGACAGCCATTTGTCTGAAATGGTATAGGGCACGGGTCGGCAACCCGCGGCTCCGGAGCCGCATGCGGCTCTTTCAGCCGTCTTCTGCGGCTCCCTGTCCTCCGCTGCCATGTGCAGTCTGAAAAAAAAAAAGTGGGATAAAAAAAGTTCAACCAATGAATTCAAACCTCTCACAAAAAAAAAAATTCACAAAGTTTGAATTGATTGGTTGAACTTTTTGGTTTGTGGGACTACCCACAAACTACCCCCTCTTTCCTTCTTCAGATCGCATGTGGCAGCAGCGGTGGAAGAGTTGGGAGGACGGCTGGAAAGGTGTCCCTTTGCCGTCCTCCGGAGGCAAAACCTGGGTAAGGAGCCACGGGTGGGGGTGGCGAATCTCGGGGTGCCTCTTCCCTGCCCGCCGGGTCTCCCCTCGCCCTTCTCCGCTGCCGCCTCTGCTAGCCCTGAGGGGGGTCACCGGGGGCCTCGGAAACTTCCCCTCTCGGCCCGCGCCTTTCGGCCGTCTCGGCCTCTTTTGAGATTCCCCCGTGGCGACTTGCACGGCCCTTTTCCCACCTGCTGTGCGGCGCCTCTTCGCTGTCCTCCCTCCGCCGCTGCTGCTGCCGGTGGTGCTAAGCGGGGCGGGAGAAGTGGCGGCGACCGGGCAGCCGCGGCCCTTTGCTCTCCTCGTGTTGCTGCCGCCGCCGCCCGCGCTGAGCGGGGCCGGAGAGGTGGCGGCGACTGGGCACCCGTGCCCCTTCGCCGTCCTCCCGACGCCGCCGACGCCGCTAAGCGGGGCGGGAGAAGTGGCGGCGACCGGGCAGCCGCGGCCCTTTGCTGTCCTCGTGTCGCTGCTGCCGCCGCCCGCGCTGAGCGGGGCCGGAGAGGCGGCGGCGACTGGGCACCCGTGCCCCTTCGCCGTCCTCCCGCCACCGCCGACGCCACTAAGCGGGGCGGGAGAAGTGGCGGCGACCGGGCAGCCGCGGCCCTTTGCTGTCCTTGTGTTGTTGCCGCCGCCGCCCGCGCTGAGCGGGGCCGGAGAGGCGGCGGCGACTGGGCACCCGTGCCCCTTCGCCGTCCTCCCGACGCCGACGCCGACGCCGCTAAGCGGGGCGGGAGAAGTGGCGGCGACCGGGCAGCCGTGGCCCTTTGCTGTCCTCGTGTCGCTGCCGCCGCTGCCCGCGCTGAGTGGGGCCAGAGAGGCGGCGGCGACTGGGCACCCGCGGCCCTTCACCGTCCTCCCACCGCCGCTGCCGTCGGCGCTAAGCGGGGCGGGAGAAGTGGCGGCGCCCGGGCAGCCGCGGCCCTTTGCTGTCCTCGTGTCGCTGCCGCCGCCGCCCATGCTGAGTGGGGCCGGAGAGGCGGCGGCGACTGGGCACCCACGGCCCTTCACCGTCCTCCCACCGCCGCTGCCGGTGGCGCTAAGCGGGGCGGGAGAAGTGGTGGCGACCGGGCAGCCGCGGCCCTTTGCTCTCCTCGTGTCGCTGGTGCCGCCGCCCGTGCTGAGCGGGGCCGGAGAGGCGGTGGCGACTGGGCACCCGCGCCCCTTCACCGTCCTCCCGCCGCCACCGCCGCTGCTGGCGGCGCTAAGCGGGGCAGGAGAAGTGGCGGCGACCGGGCAGCCATGGCCCTTCGCGGCCCAGGAGCAGAGTTGGGGCCGTTGCCTATCACAGTCATAGGCAAGGGTTCTCTGGGGTTCTTTTGCTGGGAGGGCGAGGAAGCAGCGGGGAAAGACAGCTCCGGAGGGAGGCAGCCCAGCAACCAGAAGCCGGCGGTCCGAGCGGAGCGGCACGGAAGACCTACCGGTCAGTGTGGGAGGCAACGCTGGAGCCTCCCACGCTGACCGGTAGGTCTTCCGTGCCGCTCCGCTTGGACCCCCGGCTTCTGGCTGCGGGGCTGCCTCCCTCCGGAGCTGTCTTTCCCCACTGCTTCCTCATCCTCCCAGCAAAAGAACCCCAGAGAGCTGGAAGACGTCCTTTCTCCCACTTTCCGCTTCTCATCCTCTTCCAAGCACCTCTCCCAGAGCGAGCCAGAAGCCTCAACTATGGCCTCCTACAGCAGGCTGAGATAGGCGAGCCCGAGCGGCCCTCTGCTGCCGGCCTTGGAAGATTTGCCGCAGCAGCTCCTTCTCCCTGTCGGCCTCCTCCTCCCTAAGAAGAAAGTCCCAGAGAGGTAGAGTGCGGGGGGGGGGAGCAGTCTTTTCCGAGGGGAGGAGAAGCCAGGAGCTGGACGGGGGGCAGGGCCAGTGCATGTCTCACCTTAGGCTCCACTCTAATCAAGCCCCCTGTTCCGTGTGCGCATGCGCGTGCGCATGCGCACGCACATGCGGCTCCCAGTTTTTTTTTTTGTGAGGGAAATGGGTCCAAGTGGCTCTTTCAGTGTTTCAGGTTGCCGACCCTTGGTATAGGGTTTCCTGCCTGAGCAGGGGGTTGGACTAGAGGACTTCCAAGGTCCCTTCCAAATCTATGATGATGATGATGATGATGATGATGATGATGATGATGATGATGATGATGATGATGATGATGATGATGATGATGATGATGATGATGATGATGATGATGTGGTGGTGGTGGTGGTCTACCAGGATACCTAGATCCCTCTCCCAGGTGGTACGGTTGAGCCAAATACTGGCTATCCTGTACCTGTGCATCTGGTTTTTCCTGCCTAAGTTCAGGACCTTACTTCTCTCCCCATTGAACTGCATGTTGTTAAATAGGGCTTAATCTATAGCAGGGGTGTCAAGCTCGCAACATCACGTGACATGTCGCGATGTATCGCAACTTTTTTTCCATTGTCGGCAATGGGGTGGGCGCGGTTTCGGCATGACGCATCCGGCCTGCGGGCCGGCAGTTTGACACCCCTGATCTATAGGATATACAGTATGCTCAAGTCTGTCAATAGCCTTCTGAATATTGAGTCTCCTTCCAAATTTTAGCAGTTCCTCCCAGCTTTGTGTCACCCACAAATTTGACAAATGCCCTTCAAAAACCTCATCTAAATTATTTATGAAGATGTTGAGGAACGCTGAGCCGAACTATCTTGCAAGAATCTTGCAAGTCTGAAGTACACACAGTACAAAATAAAAATCTAACACTGTCACTTTTAACAGCCCGATCAACTAGGGTGGATCCTTCCTAAGTTTCTTTCTCTGACTGGTAAGCTGCTGGGAGCTCCTCCGTCTCTTGCCTGATCATTCCCTAGGCAGAATCTCTTCTCATCCCTCAAAGTCACTCCCACACACCATTACATTTTCCCCACTAGGGATTATCGCCATGATAGCGTAGGAGTGCTCAGAAGCTTCAGGGACCCTGAGAGCGATGCCCATGGAGGATGAGGTCCTGGTAGGGTCACCTTTGTTAATAAGATCAAAGGTAGAGAGTGAACTGAGGGTAAACATCTGGACCCTTGAAGGCAGGTGGACTGCTGCAGAAATGAGAGTCCCTGAAGAACTTCACACTCCAGTTTGGAAGGAAGGAATGGCTTTCTGTGTCGTGATCAGATGAACTCTATGGATGTGACTGTAAATTTAGATGTGTTGGGGGACCAGGCAATGAGATTCCCAAGTTGGAAAAACCTGCTTTAGTTATTGAGAAAACTGAATTTTCATGGGGTGAATTTTCATGGGTGGTGACATAGACAGAAGTCTCAAGGATGTCTGGTAACTGGGTTGAAAGAGGAACGCTCACTATGGCTGTATTTTAAGAAGGGTTGATACAACAGAATGTGAAAAGCAAGAATCAAAAAAAAAACTTGAAATTGTTTAAGCACACTGAATTGGATGTTTTAGGAATATGAACTTAGGTCTCTTGCAATGGACCATTTCAAATTATTTGATTAAACAAGATACAGTTCAGGCCACAAGATAATGTTAATGATTTCCAAAAGCCGTCGCTTTGTACTCAGCTAACAAACAACAGGATTATGTAAATCAGAATGAGTGGTTGTCCCGTGGATGCCATGCAAGCATATGCACTTACGACATAAGTCATTGAGAATTTCTATGGCAAAGAGCAATCAATCCTAAATGAAACATCTAGAAAAGATATAAAAGTTGAAGAAGCAGAGGAACTTGAAGTTGCAGACAGATTTGAGCATAAATAATACTACAGAAGATTTATTACTAGAGTTTTGCCAAGATAATTCTGTGCACATTGACAACATGAGCATTACTGGATGAATAACACAGGAATGACATTTACTATATAATTGGAGAAATAGAGAAAGCATTGAATGAATGAATGAATGAAGAGTATAGGAGGCTTAGCTAGTTACTAATACTCTTCATTCATTCATTCATTCATTCATTCATTCATTAATTCATTCATTCATGCATGCATGCATTTAATAGGTTTCCCTGCTCAAGTACATGACTCTGAGCAGCTAACAACACTTAAAAACAGAGTAAAAACAATATAGCAAAACTATGTTGTTGTTAGTTGCGAAGTCGTGTCCGACCCATCGTGACCCCATGGACAATGTTCCTCCAGGCCTTCCTGTCCTCTACCATCTTCTGGACTCCATTTAAGCTCACGCCTACTGCTTCAGTGACTCCATCCAGCAAAACTATAAATAACTTAAATAGCAGCTGGGAAAAGCAACCAACAGCAACAATTAATGATCATTCATAATTAATATAACCAAGAAATGGGCTTATCCACATCATCTGGGCCTCTGGCTCAATGACAAAAGCAGGTCTTCGTAGCCTTGTGAAAGGTCAAAGAGTCAGTTAGAATCATAGAAGTCTGGAAGATGGGTGTCATGACAGAAAAGGCTCTCTTCCTGCATCGTACAACACTCCCAATGGCAGGAACTAGCCTATGTCTGCTGGAGTGTGTAACATGGATTAAATGTAAAAAGTAAACAGACTAGATATAGCAGAATAACAGAGTTGGAAGGGACCTTGGAGGTCTTCTAGTCCAACCAACTGCTCAAGCAGGAGACCCTATATCATTTCAGACAAATGGTCGTCCAATCATTTCTTTAAAAACCCCAGTGATAGTGCACCCAGATCTTCTGAAGCCAAGCCGTTCCACTGGTTAATTGTTCTCACTGTCAGGAAATTTCCCCTTAGTTCTAGTTTGATTCTCTCCTTGATTAGTTTCCATCCATTGCTTCTTGTCCTGCCTTCAGGTGTTTTGGAGAATAGGTTGACCCCCTCTTCTCTGTCGGCAGCCCCTTAGATATTGGAATACTGCTATCATGTCACCTCTAGTCCTTCTTTTCATTAAACTAAACATACCCAATTCCCACAACCGTTCTTTCTATGTTTTAGCTATGTCAACAAGAGTTGGCTTGGAGAACACAGATGATGGGACACTAAAGCCAATCACACAAGCTAAGTGTGTTCCTTAGCCTATGCCTTCAAAAAAGTGTGGCCCATCAGCAGTTCTTTCATGGCTCCAAAACTTTGGCTAGAGTTGATGGGGCTGAAAATGCAACTTATTTCTTTGGGGTGCTTAAAGATGCCAAACTTAAAATTTGGCTTTGTGGCATAAATAACTTGTGCTTTCTTCTCCAAATGGCTCTCAGCGCCATTTTCTTTTGGAGTGCAGCTCTCTTGACAGAGCCTGGGGTGGCTCTCAATTCTGCAGAAGTGTGAGCAGAAAATAATCAGCAAGAAAATGATTTCTGTCCTCTGGGATATGGGGGTGTGCGGGTGTATTTCCAAAGGGAATTGTAGTATAAGAACTTGGACCACCCCAGAAAATATCAGAGTCCCTGCCCCTAACCATCTCTTCCTGAAATGCTTCAATGTTTCAAAACATTTCGGTTGTGATACATCAATTCTCTTTTTTTTTTTGACACATGTTATCTTTAGCCTGCAAACTTCAGCAATAATTCATTGCTTGTTTCTCTATCTACCTTCTCCTTTCCAGCACAAGTCCCTTTTTTAGCCACAGACTTGAAACTATCCTTCATGAAACTCAATTGGCCACTTCCTGTAACTAACTTTTCCTTTACATCACCATCCCCCCATTTCTGAATTTCATTACTAAAGAGCTTTTATGCATCCTTAATAATGCTTTTAATCTCCTATCCCACACATTCTTCATTTTCTCAGCAGCCAAAAAGCAGTCAAATGGTTACCTTGGTTTGAACAATCCTTGGGTAGCAAAATTGATACCAGCTCCTTTGTTCTTTTGTTAGTAATCAGAAGTGACTATAAGGGAGGCAAAGGCTGTGTGAATGTGACTTGTTCATGGTTCAGGAGGTGGGGGGGAAAGAAAGGAAAACATAGACCTGGCTCCAGGCCAGTCCTACCACACCAGGCAGCTGTTTTTAGAAGACTGGAAAAGGTGAATATGCCATTATTTATTAATTACTTATTGCCCAGCATTGGGGAATTTTGGAAGTTGAAGCCCATGTATTTTAAAAATTGCTAAGTTTGAAAAACACTGTGTTAGATTTTACCAATGTGAGAGGTAAAATGTCATGAGAATTTCTGCCAAAAGCTTTATTGATCCAGATCCAGGTACCTTCATGAGAATATTCTATAGAAAACATTTCACAAGACAAGTTCGGTAAACTCATATCTAATAGACTGCAAGGACTAAAGACAGCACGAAGCTCTTTATTCTACTTTGATGCTGCTACTAAGAGAAAAGGAGATAATAGAAACCAAGGTCATAAGGTATAGCAACATGTAATTGGACCACTTCACCCACAGCCTACTGAATTTCTCCCATGGGAGTCCTCCATCTGTGAATCAAACCAGGATCCAAAATTACTCAGCCAAAGATTGAGTGATATTGTGTTCTAATGGTAGAATTATTCGGAGGCTACTTTCAGGGTGTGAGGTGATGGTGTAATGGAGGGGAAGGTAGTAAAATTTGCCTCACAGTGGTCTTTTGTTCTCATTCCCCCTTAATCCCACAAAATGGCCCCAAATGGGCCACACCTGTGTCCTCCGGTGACATCCTGCAACCTTCTAAAGTGATGAGGCTAAGGCATAGGTCCTGAGCCCTTCAAATATTGCCTATCAAAAATCTTTATCTAAATATTAATCTGAACCCTAAAGTAAACCCTGTCTTCAATTTCTGGCTCGTTAAGAGAATAACGTACATGGACGTCGTGCTAAACAAGCTGTGGATGGAACTTCCTTCACCATGTTTACCATTCCTGCTGAGAGGAACAACAGGGAGTCTCAGCGCCAACATGTTATTTCAGTCCTAAAGGATGAAAAATTCTGGTTGATCATGAAATATAATGTAGCCTGTTCTCTATTTAACCTTTAGCTATTGTAACTCCCTCAACAGACAAAGCTGCCTACAATTCCAATCCTGGGTACATTCCTTTTAAGAGTAAACTACATTAGTTAAAGTGACACTACTTTTGATTTACACAAGAACAACTGGCAATAAATTACTCTAAAGATAGCCATGCTTTACATTTCTGTCCTGGCACCTTCTATAATAAAATAAACAAAGAGTGGCTATCGATGACAAAACCAGATCATGCTACCTCCGAGGTGTATGTATTCACTGGGTACAGAAATTAGACAGGCGTTTCATCTTCCTTTGTTGAAACTAATGAACTTTAAAACCCAGTATCCAAGATATTGATCCAGAGTAAGCTTGGTGTATTTAATAATATGAGGTCCTTCCACTTAAGTATCCAGTGTTGCATACCCAGTTGAAAATCTATAGATTTTCACGGTTACTCACTCAGGTAGTCCTCAACTTACAACCACAATGGAGCCCAAAATTTCTGTTGTTTAATGAGATGTTTGTTAAGTGAATTTTGCCCCAATTTATGACCTTTCTTGCTACAGTTGTTAAGTGAATCACTGTAATTGCTGAGTTAGTAACACAGTTGTTAAGTGAATTTGGCTTCCCCATTGACTTTGCTGGTCAGAACATCGCAAAAGAGGATCACGTGACCCCAGGACACAGCAAATGGCATAAATATGAACCAGTTGTGTGTGTGTGTATATGTATGTAAAAGGAGGTCTTAGGTCAGTTCCCAAAAAATACAAATACAAATACAAATACAAATACAAATACAAATACAAATACAAATACAAATACAAATACAAATACAAATACAAATACAAATACAAATACAAATACAAATACAAATACAAATACAAATACAAACACGCATATCTGGTAGGCCTACCAGAGCTGCTGATTATGGATTAATCAGGTTTAATGGATTGCTTGATTATTGGATTAATCTGGATCCCTCTGGGCACTGGATTTAGTTAAGAAATACAGCTCCTGCGTAGGATATTCCTTCAAGGCATGTTTTCTTTTAACTAAACATGGTTAGGGGAAAAGCCAGATTATACCTCTGGGCTACCAGTTCCCTCTTCCTTCTATACTAAATACAAACTTAACATGATCCCAAAAGGACTGCTGAAGGAAGGAAATTGGTTACTTTAGAAATTTCTCCCCTTTTTGATCCACAGTATTCTTTAATGATAAATAGAGGAAATTGTTCTGTTCATCCATGAATGTTACATTACATAGATTTTCATCAAGTCATATAAGACTATTTACACTGCTTATTTTTAAAGTAAAATTAGGTGCTTGGAAAGATTTAAAGTGATTCTGATTCAATTTAGTGCTGCTTTCTGGACCATTACAAGTATATGAGCATCTGCTTTTATTTCTCCAAGTCTTTACCCTTCAGATACGCCAAATTATACAAAATGCAGTCACTTGTGTAGAAATCAAACATCACAGAAATGATTCTTTTGGCTACACAATCATGCAAGCAATTATTACATTATCTTCAAATTATAGTTATACATTATTAATATTCATTCCTTGGGGAAGAGAGGCAAGTATCTCTGAGAGCGGGCGTTTTGTTTTTTTCCTGGAACGTATGACAAACCAGATTCAAATATGAATTTACATGAGAAAGACATGTTGCCCTACTTGGCTTTAAAATCCCCTTGAATGTGAGGGAAAGAAAGTGTGGGAGAAAGAACAGCTCTGAATCAAACCATCATGCACGATTTACACGCATTTACGGGCCAGCTTTACGTATATTATGAATATTCCAGTTCGAAACTTTTCACAGATCATTATGTTTGCTGGGCAGGAAATATCAGTTTGTTAGTCAGTTAGAGCAGGGGTGTCGAACTGCCGGCCTGCGGGCCGGATGCGTCATGCTGAAACCGCGCCCACCCCAGCTCCGGCAATGGGGGGAAAATCGTGATACGTCGCGACATGTCACGTGACTTTGCGAGTTTGACACCCCTGAGTTAGAGGCTACTGAGTCAATTCCCATCTTTGGCAACCATATGTTTTACTGAATCAGGCCCAGCTCCACTGTGACCATCTGTAGTTCTTAGATGGATCTTTCAGTGATCTCCTTGAACTCCTCCATCCATCTTATCCTTACTGTTTTGCTTCTACTATTTTTCTCATCCTTGCTTAAGTTCAGTAACTTTGTTTTCTAGTCCATCACTTCCTCTTCCCAAGCTACGTTTCTGTTTCCTGATTATTACCTCAGGAGAGCGGTCAGTCTTGACTTTAGTTCAGGGGGTGTCAAACTGCCGGCCCGCGGGCTGGATGCGTCATGCCGAAATTGTACCCACCCCAGCTCCGGTCATGGGGGGAAAGTCACGATATGTCACGACACGTCACGCGACATGGCGAGTTTGACACCCCTGCTTTAGTTTATCCAGATTAATTGGTTCTTCTTGAAGACCGTGGTTTTAATAAACATTCTCCAAATCCACAATTCAAAAGGACGCTCAAAGGAACCGTCTTCCTCTCCTTTCTTAATGTCCTGCTTTTACAATCATGTATAAAGGTAGTCCTTGACTTATGACTGGTCGAAATTCCAACGTCCCCTCCATGCAGTCCTGTGATTATGATTTATGACATTTTTGCCAGAAACTGACATTTACCATTCCATCCTATAGTGTACAATGGGTTACCTTAATGACCGTTGCCCACCCTGTTGGCTTTATGATCCCCCTCAGTTGCTTTACAACTGTTTGTTTAATGACTGCCGCAACAAAGGTTGTAAAATCATGTCCAGTCACATGGTGACCCATTTATGATTGTAAAGATTTCTAACCGTCATTGTGGGGCTCAATTATGGTCATGACTTGAGGACTTCTGGCATTACTATTGGAGGAGGAAACATCAATGTCCAGTAAGGCAACACTGCAACCTTTGACTGTGCATTGTGGCTGAGGAAGTATTTATATATTGTTCCCATCATCTCCAGCAAGCAAGCTTATTCATATTAAGGCTCTACATCCCAATGTATTGATACGTTCATATGAAAATCTAGACCAAATGGTGTTTTTTTAAAAAATTCTATGCCTTACAAGTTAAATCACTCTCTTCCTGAACTAGTAATCTGATTTTCTTATAAATAGAATTCTTTATTGGCCAAGAGTGATTGGACACACTAGGAATTGAAGAGAAGATTCACAGAATTTACAGAATATTTGCAGAATTCCCAGAATATTCTCCCAGATTGATGACTGAGGAGCGATCATATTTTAGAGCATTGTTTCTACATTATATTCATACGTAGCTCTGGAGTTGGTTTAATGAGAAAGGAACCTTGACTTTTGAAAATGCACATTTTAATGCTTCAAGCATCTTGTAGATAAATGCTCTCTCTCTCTCTCTCTCTCTCTCTCTCTCTCACACACACACACACACACACACACACCAAAGGTCTCATGGAACTTACTTTTCTTAAAAAAATCTTATACTGGATGTGGTTATGTTGCGGACAAGCATAAAGCAATTCATTATTTTATCGCTGTTTCTTGGGAGTTTATTTTCTAGGCTGCTGATCTATTCGGCACTGTCAGTCAATCTGAAAAACAAAACTTAAATACACTGCATAACGTAGGAAAACGTTCCATTTGTTAAAACATCTTTGAAGTAGGCCAAAATACATCTCCCTAGATTATCATTTCCCTTTGAAAATCAGTTCTGGATTAATCTTTTAGTTTGGCCTGGGAGGAATACATTTTATAAAAAAAATTAAAGCAGTAATAAAAGACTATAATCTCGGCCTTGGAAGTATTCTGTCCAATCGGTTTATGAGAAAGAAGCCCTTTTTTTGAATGTTCAATGTATTCAGTCGATAAAATCATACCTGACAATTTGCCATTGGTATAGGATGGATTTTGTGGTCCATCTGCAAACCACTTTTTAATTTCTCCCCCCCCCCAAAGCAGTTATTACTGTCCTTAGAAAGCAACAGAAACCCAGAATAACAGTGTAGTTGTGATTGCCTAGTAGCACACTCAGCCCAAAACAATGGAAAGCCCTGCCATTGTCCATTATAATCCACAATTAATTTTGTATTTCTGGGCTGGCAGCAGATATTATAGGAAACCTCACCTATTATGTTCATGGCAAGAAAGAAGAGACGGTAATAATTCTGTCTTGGCAACGTTTCGACGAAGTCCCATTCGTCATCTTCAGGCTGGTGTCTTCGGCTTCGTGCTTCTAGGAGCACGAAGCCGAAGACACCAGCCTGAAAATGACGAATGGGACTTCGTCGAAACGTTGCCAAGACACTTTCAATTTTACACGGGAGAAAACCCGAATTACCAAAGACCTACATACAAACACCCGTGAAAACCTCAGAAAACAAATATATATATATATATATATATATATATATATATATATATATATATATATATATAGAGAGAGAGAGAGAGAGAGAGAGAGAGAGAGAGAGAGAGAGATGATTGCCTATAATCCTTTCTGTATAAACCTGACAGTAACTCTGTTACTGTTGTAACATTTGTTGTGAAAATGTGCTTATTTTTTTAGTCAAAATATATAAAATTATTATTTATATAGTTGCCTTGACTCTGGGCAACCACATGGACAAGCCATGCAGGCTTCTTGGTGATGTTTGCCGTTGCCTTCTCCTATGGGTGAGAGCCCAAATCATCCAGCTAGCTTTGTATTTAAGTCACTTAAGCCAGGACTAGAACTTACAGTCCCAATGTCTCTAACCATTGCACAACTGGATCTCAAGATGACTATGCAGTTTTTTCATATTGATGACCGTTCAAAGAGTACAGGTCTATGAAGGCACCAAGTAAGGAAATAGTATGTCCTTTTTTTCCCTCTTGTGTAATTTTATAGCCAGCCTTCAGCCTTCAATATTTCTCTTACGTTTCAGGAACTCTATATGATGCATGTTCAAATGGATGCTGAGGGATGCATTGTGCCTGGTCTGTGCAGGTAGGACAATGTGCACATGTTATAAGGCATGATTTTCAATTCCATTCAGAATAGAGCTGGAAGGGACCTTGGAGGTCTTCCAGTCCAACCCCCTGCTCAAGCAGGAGACCCTATACCATTTCAGACAAGTGGCTGTCCGGTCTCTTCTTAAAAACCTCCAGTGATGAAGCACCCACAACTTCTGAAGACAAGCCGTTCCTTGTTTTCACTGTATATAACAGTGTATATAACACTGTATATGGCACTGTATATGATGGTGTATATAATGGTGACATATACATCTGGCCTTTTACATTGTTGGAAGAAAAGTCTTCATCATGGTTCAGTCCAAGCTGGGGATAAACAATATGGCAACTGCTTTGGGAAGAAGGTTGTAGTTTATTGGAGAGGAGAGCCAGACAGAAAGATGGCTCTGGCAGAAAAGAGAGCGAACACATGTAGGGAGTGGGTTTTTATACCCTCTGGAGCCTTTTGTTTGTGGAGTTGTTCCTGTGGCATGAACTTTGACCTGAGTCTGAGTGTGCCCTTTGGTATCTGTGGGTTAATCCTATTATGTCCTGTCTTAGAGTTTGGGTGAGATATGCAGATTTTAGGTGTCTTTGTCTTCTTAATCTCCTAGCTTCAACCTTCCTGATGGTTAACATCTGCATTTGTACAGATCTGGGGCTATCAAGAAAAACTGGGCATGCTTTCCTGCCTCTTCAAGATCCTTTGAGGAAATATATTTTTCTGCCCTTTTAATATTTCCTTCTCTGGGGGGCTGACTTCCCACAACATGCTATACTGTTTTTGGAAGGCTTCACTTAATAAATTCAAATTCATGCATTTTTTTCCAAAGATGCAGTTGAAAGTTTCTCCCCAATCCCATCACAGCTGAAACATTTGGCAAAGGAAATTCTCAGAAATTTATATATGTAAGAATAATTTATGAGTTACACATGTCCTTACGTACCATGGCTAGAGTCACTATCCATGGTGCCAATCTCTAATTATTATAGTGTTTTATCGCTCCTTGCAGCAGCCACTCTTTCCCTTTTTACAGAGAATTGTTGTAGAAAGCATGTCCCATGAGACTATATAAATGTCCTTGGTTTTTTCCAACTGCTCAAAGTAATGCTCTACCCTAATATCGTGTCTCCTTAGGATTGGATGATTATGCCACTTTGGCCTATTTCCCATTTTTTTGCATTCTTAAATTCAGCTTTTCTCATGACACGGAGCGGTTTAAAAGCATTGTTGGAAAAGATGTTTGCACAAAATAAAAACATAGATACAGGTTATATAGATGTAGATGTAGATTAGAGCTGGAAGGGACCTTGGAGGTCTTCTAGTCCACCCCCCTGCTCGAGCAGGAGAACCTATACCATTTCAGACAAGTGACTGTCTAGTCTCTTCTTAAAAAACCTCCAGTGATGAAGCACCCACAACTTCTGAAGGCAAGCTGTTCCACTGGTTAATTGTCCTCACTGTTTCTCCTTAATTTCAGGTTGCTTCTCTCTTTGGTCAGTTTCCAACCATTGTTTCTTGTCCTGCCCTCTGGTGCTTTGGAGAATGGTTTGATGCCCTCTTCTTTGTGGCAGCCCCTCAAATACTGGAACACTGCTTTCATGTCTCCCCCTGTTTCTTCTTTTCTTTAAACTAGCCAAACCCAAGTCCTGCAGCCGTTCTTCGTATGTTTTAGTCTCCAGATTTAGATATAGGTACAGATACACAATCTCTCTCTATATATGTATAATATGATGCTAATGATCTATTGATTTTATATTTCACCTTTTCTCTAGGACCTCAATATAATGTATATAACATTATCTGCCCTAATTTTTGTTTACAGTGTTTCTTTCATCCAGAAAAAAAAGGGAATAGTTTGAAATTCTGATCTCTGGTCAGATATTTGCCTCAGTTCGAGGACGGCCCAAGAAGACCAAGATGACATGAGATATCTGGAAGACAGGGTTCACCTCCTTGTCTTTAGCATTCTTTGTTTCCCATCCTTCATTTTGTGGAGTTTCTTGATCTGGTGCCCATCCCAGTCCAATTCATTCTACCAGCCTCATGACTGAGCTAATCTGAATCTGTTTTTAGCATGTTCAGAAATGAAAAGTAATTTGAATAATAAACCCAATATCTTCACATTTTCCAACCATGGGAAGATCACCAGTTTGAATTAGTCTGGGAAACTTCAGGAATGTAAATTCTAGCCTTTAATCATTTAACTGTGTAATTGCTTTATTGATATATGAGGTTATTGAGTTAATGGATGGATGACGATGTATGCCCACCTCAGGGCAACAAAATCGAAACCTAACCAAACCACAGACTTTGAACTTTGAAGAACACAAGCTGTACACATTGTTGGGCATTGGGGTGTCTTAAGTATCATCTTCAAAGGGCACCTTTAATGCACATAAATGTTCACATGCGTTGTGGCTTTCTGCCCAAGTTCTGTTTCATGATTTAATGGCGATCAATTTCATAATATTACCAACCAGCCACCTTAGTTCTAGAAAAAAAATGGATAATAATAAGGTTTGGGTCAAATTAGATTAAGTCATGCTTTGAAGTGGTTACAGAAAGCCACACAGTGCTTTTATGCTGCCTCTTAATATTTTTTTTTATTTTTTTATTATTTTATTATAGTAGACAACATGACTCTTTCAGTTACAAGGCTATTGAGGCTTTTGTGTTTTTCTTAGATGAAAATTTACATCTGAAGATCTCCGTGTTGAACTTTTGCAAACATTATCCATTGGTTCAGTGACATACACAATGCTTTTGCATCAGGAATGAGCAGTCCAAACTCTCAAGACAAGTCCTTGTATGATGCTCCAGAGACCGTCCAAAGGAGCCAATAATGGCATATGCATGTTGACATCATTGTAACAAATGCCATTAATAAGGAATTGCATCACACATATGTAGGAACAGCTACATAACTATTCCCATTTTCATCATGACATTATCACATGGATGTCATCATTTTTACTTAAGAAGAGACTAGACATTCACCTGTCTGAGACGGTATAGTTTCTCCTGCTTGAGCAGGGGGCTCAAGACCTCCAAGGTGCCTTCCAGCTCTATTCTATTCTATTCTATTCTATTCTATTCTATTCTATTCTATTCTATTCTATTCTATTCTATTCTATTCTATTCTATTCTATTCTATTCTATTCTACTCTATTCTACTCTATTCTACTCTACTCTACTCTACTCTACTCTACTCTACTCTACTCTACTCTACTCTACTCTACTCTATTCTATTCTATTCTATTCTATTCTATTCTATTCTATTCTATTCTATACTTCATTGTGATTTGTTACAGATGCTGCTGCTTCCATCTTTAGTTACTAAAAACTGACGTTCCTTTCCAAGCTGGATACATATGAAAGTTATTGTATATATTCCTGGATATTCCTGGCAACAGGATGGAATTCAGCAGCCACTGTGTTCTTCCAATGTCCTTTTTCAACTTCTTCCTCCAATCTATACCTTTGGAATTATCTGATGGTCTTCTAATCAGGTTGGCCATTTTTCAAGAGCACATAAAGTTGCGAAGTACTCCTATCTGACATAGACCAAATAGTTTTGCCACGATTAAAAAGAAAGTTCAATTTCGTGCCCACACCCCAAAGTTTTTCAGGGGAAAACAAAAAAAAAAAGGCAGACTTACTGACTTGTGCCAAAATGTTGCCTACTATGTCTGTCCTCCCAGCAAATAATACTGTACTGTATGTCTACATCTTTTGTGATGAATAAAAATTTGTCTTTTCTAATTTAGATTAAAGGTAGGAATTTATAATTTTATAAAGATTCCAACTGTGAGCATCCCCAAATCATTGATCAGTTTGGGTTAGTTGAGGTTGATGGGAATGGAAATTCAATAATAATCCAACTTAGTCTGCTAGAAGAAAGCAGTTCCAGTAGGAATTGTTGCATTGGCATCCAATGGAAACCACAATGGTGTCTTACAGTTCATCATTTCATGGTGCATATCATGCCTCTTTCTTGCCCCCCAGCAGATGCCAATGGGTTAGAATAGAATAGAATAGAATAGAATAGAATAGAATAGAATAGAATAGAATAGAATAGAATAGAATAGAATAGAATAGAATAGAATAGAATAGAATAGAATAGAATAGAATAGAATAGAGCTGGAAGGAACCTTGAAGATCTTCTAGTCCAGCCCCCTGCTTGAACAGGAGAACCTATACCATTTCAGACAAGTGACTGTTGTCTCTTCTTAAAAGCCTCCAGTGATGGAGCACCCACAACTTCTGAAGGCAAGCTGTTCCACTGGTTAATTGTCCTCACTGTTAGGAAGTTTCTCCTTAATTCCAGGTTGTTCTCTCTTTGGTCAGTTTCCAGCCGTTGTTTCTTGTCCTACCCTCTGGTTGCTTTGGAGAATAGTTTGACACCCTCTTTTTTGTGGCAGCCCCTCAGATACTGGAACACTGCTATCATGTCACTCCTGTTTCTTCTTTTCTTTAGACTAGCCAAACCCAAATCCTGCAGCCGTTCTTCATATGTTTTAGTCTCCAGGCCTTTGACCATCTTAGTTGCTCTTCTCTGAACTTTTTCCAAAGTCTCAACATCTTTTTTGTAGTATGGTGACCAAAATTGGCTGCAGCATTCCAGGTGCAGTCTCACTAGGGTTTTATAAAGCGGTACTAATACTTTGCGTTCAAAGCATGCCTCGTGTTCTTCAGAAGTGGTCAGCGCTATTTTCTTTCATGTCCATGTCTTGCATCAAATACTTGCCAGTGCTCTTCTTTCACTGGAAAGCCCAGTCTTGTTTCCAGAAGAGTCTAAAAGATTAATTGTTAATGTAATATGCTGCTTATTACCAGTATCTCATTTATAAGGATACGGCTTTGAACATTTCAGGGGCTTAAAGACAAATGGAATTTGTCCTCTTGCTTTACTTTGAAATCTCACATACACGACACAAATAATTTTATAATAAATTAAGCTTTTTTTTTTTTAGGAGACAAAACATGCAACACTAGAGTGCTTCTTTTTTTATTTAGCATTTGTCTCTGAATTCTGAAAGTACATTTGGTAATAAAAGCACAAGTTATAAAAAGAACTTGCTAAAGAACTTTGAATACCATGGGTCCCACCTCATCCCCGTAAGGAAGACTAAATGGACTTCAGTTAACCTTATTCACATAACAAAGATGCATTAATAAGCAGGCCCAGTGACAAATCAGGAATGTGGCAACTGAACTTTGTTTCTGACCCTACATTGACACATCTAGAACCACTGTCTAGAATGCTGTAAAGCCATGCTCCTAAGAATACTATACAGTTGGTAGATAAGGAGGGCTGGGATGGAAATCAGAAAAGAGTTGGTAAGAAAAATAAGGCCCCAGTATGATGTTATGAAGGGCACAGATAACTACGAAGCCAACTACAATTCTTGGTTAGTGGGATACTGGAAAATTTTGAGCAGCAGCAAACGTCCATACAGTAAAGTACAGCAGCAGGCAACTTAAGACCCATTGTGAGGCGATGGTCCTGTGCATAGTTAGAGGGAAGTAAACTCAATTGGACTCAGTGGTGCCCCTTTCATAACTGCATCGGCTGTATTTGTAAAAACAGTGAGTGTTAGCTGTTTTGAACAAGCAGCTGATTGAAATGCAGTCTTTAGCTTTGAGACTCACAATCTTGCAGAAGCGATACCGATTGAAGTGCGAGAGAGAAACCGGAACTCCACAAGGCAAACAATCCCAGACCGAAAGCAATATCCCACCTCTGTTTTAAGAACAGTGTCTTCTAAGTGCTTCTGCAATACATGTCAGAACTGCCCTCCTTCGCTCACACCTAGGCTTTGCTAGATGCCAGTCTGCCATAGGCCAAGGGGAGAGGGAGCTGTGGGAAGACTAGGGCGAAACCGAAAGCCATCTCCGTGCCATCCTGAGGCCTGCTAAGGCCAAGGAGCTGGGAATGGAATGCAAGGCCTATCCATCTATCCACCCATTGCAGAGACAGTTACCAAAACTTCTTCTTCGAATATGGCTGGACAATGGGGAGGTAACAGAGGGGTGGAGTGGAGAAGGGAAAGTTAACTAGGGAATCTTCGCATGCAAAATTTTAGATTTGGCTTTGCTGCTGTAACTGCTTGACGTTTAGTAAAAGTAACCTTTTTGCTACAGAATGGAGTTGAGAGCGTTTCTTTCCTAAGATACCAAGCTGGGCCAGGTCTGACAATACTGTCAGATCAAAAAACTGTTTCCCATACGTCACTCAGCCATCAGCTTAGCTATAAGTTAAATGTGCTATAATAATCTATCCATCAGATGATGCTCTAATCAGGCTCAAGAGAACGTCGTATGTTTACCTAAGAGATGATGGATGAGCTGGCGTGTGTCTGTTCCAACTGCAGCTTCTTGCACTTTGCTGAATGCCACATGAGATGATTCCTTGATTTTCAGAAATAGTCTTTCAATAGCCTATTAAAAAACGCCACATTGCGTGTGAGACATTTCTCTGGAAATCCTGACTTGTACCTGCCACAGAATTCATGTAAGTTAACAATGCAGGAAAATAAGGATAAGATGCCTTGACTGGCAGTAACGTCTTCATCCAATTTTTCAAAATGATGGTATACTCTATCACACTGGAGGGCAATTCACTGACCTGCTGTGGGGTTGCAGACAGCACATACAGACCTGGCCTTTAGTATCTTGTTGTCATTTAGGCCACAAGCAGCTGCTCCCCAGGGCAATTGATCAATTGATTTAATGGTAGAGCTGCTTCTGCACTTAACGGAAGGTGTCCCTTTTAGAAATTTATTTTTATTTCATTTATGTATTTATTTGTATCCTATCATTATTATTTTCACAAATAACTCAAGGCAGCAAATAGATCCAATGCACCTTCCTCCTATTTCCCCCACAACGACATCTCTATGAAGTGAGTTGAGCTGAGCTGGGAGAGATTGCTGAGAGCCCAAGGTCACCTATGGCTAAGATGAGACTTGAACTCACAATTTCCTGCTTTCTAGCTCGGCGTCTTAACTACTAGACCAGGGGTAGGCAACCTTGGCTCTTTTATGACTCGTGGATTTCAACTCCCAGAATTCCTGAGCCAGCATTGCTGGCTCAGGAATTCTGGGAGTTGAAGTCCACGAGTCATAAAAGAGCCAAGGTCACCTACCTCTGTACTAGACCAAACTAGCTCTATGATACATTATTTAATCATAGATGAAATAATAGATTACTTCCCAAACCACATGAGGCGATACTAACACTAGCGCTCTGCCTATGGCCCGAGATCTCTGAATCTGTCTTGTGATTCTGCATCCTCACCAACTAACCTTTTGATTGTTAGTTGTTTACCTCAAAGATGAAATACAGTCCAACTGAAGCAACCTTTCAGTTTCACACTGGGCCTCTGCAGAGTTGCACAACGCCAGTCATTTTCTAGGTTTTTAATTGACAGAGAGGAAGCCAGAGGCCTTCACAAGGAAATCCAGGAGGCTTGGAGGTGTCACGAAGCACAGATGCTCAGGAAATGTGGCACTTGTGTGGGTTACTTATACGGAACTTCTGAACTAATATGTTGTCCTTTTAGCAAAGGAGGGCGAGTCGTTTCATTACTGATGTGCCTACCAACAACTGTAACCCAGCAAAATTCCAGTTTATCTCAAGGCATCGCCTGGTTTCCTTAATCCCTCATGTGACATGCGGCAAGTTGACTTTTCGTTGCATAACAAACCACTTACCTCAGAGGATCTTAAGAAAGGATAAAATAATTAACAGTGCATAACTGCCTCTCCATATCAGAGGTGCAGATAGAGAAATTTAGCTCTTGTAAACAGTTTCCCCCCCCCCTCCCTTAATGAGGAAAGTGACAGGGAGAACATCATTCCTTAAATCGTCCATGACTGATTTGAACATTTTTGCCGAACGTATTCAAATCCCACAGCCTTCACACCAAGAGAACCATAATTATGAGAGACCAAATATAGCTAAGTTCTGGTCAATGATCTACTTTTAGCAGTCGTTTGACTTAATTCGGGGGTGGGGGTCTGGCCTACAAAGCTGAAAAGAAGATAATAATGCTTAGAAATGCATTTTTTATGCAATTGAACATCCTCATGAGATTCCAGAAAGAACTGTTCCTGTGTAAAATCCTCTACTTATATAAAGCTGCATTTCAGCAGAGCCCTTAATCAACTTGGAAACTTCACTGGTTTGGGAATTGTGGTAAAAAAATGTTAATTCCTAACTTGAGTTTCTTTCAGGCATCACTTATCAACCAAGCAAACAATCAATCAACCAACCAATCAATCAATCAGTCAATCATTTATCCATTCATCCATCCATCCATCCATCCACCTACCTACCTACCTAAAATACTTTTATACTATTTCATAATTTCCACAGCAGTTCACAGCAAAATGACAAAGGACATTTGCTACATGTTGTATTAAGCATATATTGATTACATTCTAATGAAGATAAAAATACCAGTACTTCATAGACTTGCACAAACGTACTAGATTCAGCACCTCCACCTGCTATAAGTTACAAGTTCTTTGCCAGGCCTTTGGGTAAATGTAAATGAAGTTGGTTTTTTTTTATATTAATTTGATCCCATCTGGGTTTGTTACCTCTGCCATCTCTGCTGTTTTCTGTTTTGTGCTGCTTTCTTGTTTTTAACACTTTTAATAATCTGTAAACTGCCTACCAAGAGTCAGGCAGCATGCATATTTAATTTGTTACATATTTAGCCAGATTTTTAGACTGGATTTAGCATTTTTATCCATTTATTGAGTCCTTCCCAAGGACCTGGGATAGGAAGATGTTGTTGCTTGAGGGTGTTAAAGCAGGGGTCTTCAAATTTGGCCCTTTTATGACTTGTGGACTTCAACTCCCAGAATTCCTCAGCCAGTGTGCCTGTCTGAGGAATTCTGGGAGTTGAAGTCCACAAGTCGTAAAAGGGCCAGGTTTGAAGACCCCTGTGTTAAAGGTACAGTTGCAGGAGGCAACCTGTTCCAAGTAAAGATGCCGTTTGCAATTGACTGATGGTGATTTTTTTTTTTTAATGCCGATGGTGTTCAAGTGATGCTCCAGATGTTTGGGGATTATGCCTAAGGTGCCTATCACTATTGATGCTGTCTTTGCTAAAAAAAATATAAAAATGCCACATTTGTTCTACTTCTATTTGTAAGTCTTTGTATTTTAAATTTTCTCTAGTTCTTTCTCGTCTCTTCAGAATTTTCTGGGCACAGCAATGTCCATTATCCAGACTTTTTTGTCTTTCTTATTGACAGTGGTTAATCTGGGGTATTATGTAGCGGGCAGCTTGTCTGTTTGAATTCGAAAATCCCAGGCCACTCTAGTGTCTTCATTTTCTATGTGTCTAGATTTAGGCACTTACCTTAGTTATGAAGTATCCAAAAAGAGAATGCGTGGCTGTCCTATCTGTCTCTGCATAATCTTCTTTGCTCCAACGTGTGGTGTGTAGACTCCAAGGACCCATCCAGGAAATCTCAAGGAAAGCAACTTCCTTTCCCCAAAAGGCTGCAGCGTTGAAGAGAGGCACAACGGAAGAAAAACCCTCCATCCCTTCACATTCACAAGCTAACTTCAAAAATATTTCCTAAAGGATTTTCAAAAAAAACCTCTGAAACGTCTAAGAAATCATCCCCAAAGAATCATCCTAACAAAGAGAGGGTGGGGGGTAGTTTGTTTCTTAAAGGCTTATTTACTCTGCCTCATCAAAAATATTTTTCAAAGTGTCTTATGAACAAAAGCATTAAAACATAAAGAAAAAAAATGACGACAGACAACAAAGCAGAAACTTGGCGGAGCAAAGATTAAAATAGCAGCAGATAAAAATCAAACTCAGGAAGCTCATAAACCTTTGACACCAGCCACTACGTTGTGAAGTGCTGAGAGAAATGGAATCATTTAATTTGGCTGATTAAATTCAATGAATGATAAGCAAAGTGAGGTTCCAGGGGCAGGACATTGGAGCAAACACCCAGAGCCCAACTCACCATGATGAACATACTGTAATTATCAACGTATGAGGTAGTTTACTTCTCTAGGAAGAGGAAAGTCCTCTGAGGTTATCCTTGAAGAGCTGCCCACTCAAAATCCAGATTAAGATTAAAATTACAAAAGGGAGAGCAAAGACCTTTTCGTCAATACCGATTAGACAAAATGAAGGGATTATTGGATTGCTATATAATTGTAGTATTGTAGACTATATTACATCTACCTGGTATTCTTTTCTTTTCTTTTTGGGGGCAATATGTTTTTTGGGACGTCTCACTCCAGTATGTACTGAGCTCAGATGCTCCTCAGATTGAGTCTTACTCATAATGGAGTTGCCTATAACTGCAGTCTCCCCTGTTCTTCCTTCTGTCTCCTTCCAATGCACTTGCCCAAAGTATCAGGGCGAAAGTCTGTCTGATAAAGACAAAAAGAGCAGTAAGGAAAGCACTTGGGAGTAGACAATGTCTAGCAAGAAGAAAATATGCTTGTAGGATAAACTCCTCATCACCTTAAAATAGGAGTCTGGCATGGGAAGGAATGAGCAACGTAGCCATTTTAGGCTGGCCATATCTGCCTGCAAAAATCCAGACACCACTGGAAGGCAAAACAAGAGATACCAAAGTCCTAACTCATTGTTGCCAACTCATTGTTGCTTTCTGGAATTTTGAAGCCTTAGTGTCAGTGGTGGGATTCAAATATGTGAGCAACCAGTTCTCTGTGTGGATGCCGCTTCCGGAAGTCCATTGTGGGCCTGGGCAACAAAAAATTAGCTACCGGTTCCACCGAAGTGGTGCGAACCGGCTGAATCCCACCAGGGCTTAGTGTGGTCATTCTAACCATTCTAAAGTTTCAAGGGAAGTTGAGAACATCAAAGTGGGCCTCATTGTGATAGAATTGTGGTTTCAGAATAACAGAATAATAGATTTGGAAAGGACTTTGGAGGTCTTCTAGTCCAGCTGTCTGCTCAGACAGGAATCCCTATACCATTAGCTTTATTTACGGATTGTTATCCTTTAGTCAGGGTAAAGACACTAAAAGGGTGACCTTGGGATGTTAGGATTTCAATTGTGATTTATAGGGGAGAAGCTCTGCATTCAAAGGCAGAACTAAGCAGTTATATTCAAGTGAGGGTAGGGGAATACAGTAGGGGGAGAGAGAATCTATCACAGAGATGCTGTTGTTTTCAATATTATGATATATTTTCGTGAATTGCTGGGCTATAAAATCTAGTTCAGGCTCCAGTGAAATTATAGGCCTTGCCAACCGCCATCACCAACAGCTCTATACATAATAGTTGAGATACCTAATCTTTCTTCATGATAGAAAGGATTTTCTACGGATAACATGCAGGATTAATTTCAGCAAAACATTAGAGGATTGGGGGGAGGGGAAGTCTACAGACAATGTTGGTTAACATCAAACTTTCTCTGGCACCTTAAAAAGCTATATCATTGTCCAGTCCCCAAACTCCAAGGCAGAGTGTCTTGGGAGAGGCGTCTTGCTTGAATATCATACTGAGTGCTCACTGAAGGTAGCTGTCAAAATTGTACTGTGCAGAGCATCCTAATAAGTACCACTGACTAACCAAGCTTTCAAAATGATCACCCACTCATAATCCTCCTGTGTGCATCCTGCAAATTAAGCATGTGCCCGGAAACAATCTAAGATCAAAACAAGGGTAGAAAATGTTGGAAGAGAAGATCATCCCAAAAGGTATCTAGCAATCATAGAAACATCTAATAACAGAGTTGGGAGGGACCTTGGAGATCATCTAATCCAGCCCCCTGCTCAAGTAGGATACCCTATACCATTTCAGACAAATAGCTATCCAGTCTCTTCTTGAAAGCCTCCAGTGATGACGTACCCTCCACTTCTGAAAGCAAGGCATTCCACTGGTTAATTGTTCTCACTGTTACGAAATTTCTCCTTAGTTCTAGGTTGCTTCTCTCCTTCATCAGTTTCCATCCATTACTTCTTGTCCTGCCCTCAGGCGCCTTGGAGAATAGCTTGACTCCCTCTTCTTTGTGGCAACCCCTGAGATATTGGAACACTGCTATTATGTCACCCCTAGCCCTTCTTTTAATTAAAATAGGTATACCCAATTCCTGCAACTGTTCTTTGTATGTTTTAGCCTCCAGTCCCCTAATCATCTTTGTTGCTTTTCTCTACAATCTTTCCAGAGTCTCAACATCTTTTTTATATTGTAGTGACCAAAACTGGATGAAATATTCCAAGTGTGGTCTTAACTGCATAAAACTAGGCCCTTCATCAAAAGCAGCTGTTTTTTGTTTTTTTTAAAAAAGAGGAGTTTTAAAAACAATTTTATTATAGGTCCCAGATAACTGATTCCTTCATTATGTATCATTTGTGAACAATACATTTCAGAAATGAAGAATGTGTGATGCGGCACTTTTCAAAATGTATGTATAATAGAATCCAGCCTTTCCCAGTCCGGCACCCACTAAATACAGCATGATGGGTATTTCCTTAGTGGCTGGGGACTGTAAGTCGACACTTGGTTGAAGAAAGCTGGATTACTTTGTACACGTGGACAGAATGGCAGTGATTTTAAAAACGGGGTTACTCTTTTGTAAAATAAGCCATATCCTAAGGATATGCCGAATCTGAAAGTAAATGTGAATAATGGCACAGAGACACATTACTAGGACTTCATACAAAAGCAGTTGACCTGTTCAGTTCCCCAAAGAACAGCTTTTATGAATGAAAGGTATCTTTCAAGGTGAAGCTCCGGGAATCCAGCCACAATAAAATAAACCCTAATTCATATCTTCAGAAACATAGTTACGATACTGAGCCCAGTAGATCGATGGTCAGACAGGAGAAAGCATAGGTAGATGAGGATCTGGAAAAGAGCCGGGAACTGGGAAAACAAATGCAGGTAATCTCCACCTTCATGAGTCTGAGACTCCTACTCCAAAACAGCCTGGCTAAGATACACACACACAAAGAAGAAACTATATGATCCCACTCCCCCAGATCTGACTCGAAGCATTAATGTAGGATTACCAGATCTAAGCTGCAAAAACCTCTACAAGTGCTAGAGGGAAGCCTGTAGAAAGTGCTAACTGTTTTCTGTCTCTTAATGGTCATTCAGATTTTTGTAGCTACCTCAGATTGATTATTTGGTATCAGATCAACGCTTAAAACACCTCATGCGTACATTTTCTCCAAAAGAACCTGCTCTTCCCTAGTATTGCAATCCTTCCAACCGTGCCACTCATTGTTGCTATAATTAAGGGATAGGAAATGGACAACTGAACTTTTGTCCTGATCATTTTGTGTAGTAGCTAATAGTCGTTAGCTGGATTCACTGTTAAAATTGAGCCATCATGTGACTGCTCTGGCTTGACCCAAAGATGCTTTTTCAGGAGGCAACTGGACGTTCTTGTTTTTCTTTCAAAACGTTTCGCTTCTCATCCAAGAAGCTTCTTCAGCTCTGACTGGATGGCTCTTCCATTCCCCACCATCCAGTCAGAGCTGAAGAAGCTTCTTGGATGAGAAGCGAAAAGTCTTCAAAGAAAAACAAGAAAACCCAGTTGCCTCGTGAAAAAGCACCTTTGGGATAACCATGACCTGGATGACTGAGAATCTCCATAGACATTGGGTCTGGCTTGACTTTGCTTAGCTTTGCAGAGTTTATATGGAGTTGACCACGATGGCTTATGACTAGCGCAATCTATGAACTCAGCCTCTGTAAATTTAGGTCATATTGATCATGACCTCACCAATCAGAGATAAGGTTATAAAGTCGTTGGAACCTATGGAACAACTGTTCTAAGCCATTGGAAGGAGGTCTTGGATTTGCATCAAACTAGTAGCAGCAGTATCATAAGAAGTAGCGATAGCACTTAGACTTATACAGTATACTTCTTCACGGTGCTTTACAGCCCTCTCTAAGTGGTTTACAGAGTCAGCCTCTTGCCCCCAACAATCTGGGTCCTTATTTTACTGACCTTGGAAGGATGGAAGGCTTAAGTCAACCTTGCGCCGGTGAGATTCGAACTGCCGAACTGCTGGCAGCCGGCAGTCAGCAGAAGTAGCCTGCAGTACTGCATTCTAACCACTGCGCCACCACGGGCTATGCAGTTAGGGATCAATTTTGAGGAAACTGGTGATAGCTAATTAAGAACACAAAGTCTTCTCTGATCTTTGGGGCCCTTTGGGACAAGTAAGAAAAGATGGAATAGTCCTTTTAAAATACGAGACTGGTTTTAAGCAGCCATGAACCAGAAAACCTGGAATGCATCATTCACAAACTCAGTGAGAAGGCCTCCGAATGACAGGGTTGGAATTTACAAATTGCTTTTGGAGAAGACAATTACACAGTTCCTTCTGTCTCTTTTGAAAGAGTTTGGCTTTCTTTGCCTTCTCTACGGATACTAATTTTAGCATCATAACATAATCGTCTGTGGACCTTCATTCTAATATTCAGGAAGTTGGGAAGAAATAGTAGCTTTCAGAAAAGAAAGACAAAAATTATTTTTAAAAATGACAGTTTAATTACTTAGTGATAGGAATTCAAATGGAATCTGGATTCTCCTTTTAAAAATAGGACTCTTTGTTTTACCTATGGCAGACGTAGGCAAAAAGTACGTGCGAGTTTTAAATTGTTTCCCACTGTATTTAATTTTCCTATCTTCTTCTCCTTTTAAGTGTTAAGTATAAGCCAGCTTATACATTCACATTTATAATAAGACATTAGGCTATTGAGGCTGCTTTTGATGCCCAGGGCACAAAAACCAAGAATGTCTTTCCATTTGTATCCAACCTGAAAACTCAGGGCAATTTTTGATAAAGAATTGTTGAGCCCATATTGGAAAGGAATATTGATTTCACGTGTCTTTCTAAAGGTACATTTATTACAACCACGGCTCCGATATTAATCCCAATCATGTTCCATAATAATTATTCTTTGCTAGAGGGACAGCAGATTGAATCATTTACCTGGGCAATGAAGCAATCTCATTTCTTGTGGGTTATTCAGATTCGTTTCATTTAGGACAGGGGTGGGCAATCTTGGTTCTTTTATGACTCGTGGACTTCAACTCCCAGAATTCCTGAGCCAGCATGGCTCAGCATGGAAACATCTCCCTTTCCCCTCAGCATGGCTGGCTCAGGAATTCTGGGAGTTGAAGTCCACAAGTCATAAAAGAGCCAAGGTTGCCTACCCCTGATTTAGGGGCACCTAAGCATTTGCCATCTTGTTTCATGTTTTTATTCTGATTGTATATTTGGTATTTTGTCCTTCTGCCAAGAGCCAGATTTTGCTGATTTGGAATCAAGCAGTGCCTATGTCAACTTAATCAATTCATCCCGGTCACACATACCCCCTCAGTTTTCAAGACGCGTATGAACTTAAAGCTGATCAAAGCCGTGCACGTTATTAGATAGCGACAAATGTTGCCTTCAGCGAAAGAAATTGCTAAGAGCCAAAAACTTGTCTTTTTGAAAAAGGACTGTTTGTGCCGAAAAGACCAGATTTCAGAGCATATGGCAGGCCTGCCAATTTGGGGAAGCCGTGTCACATGTCAGTCAGTTTCGATCACATTGTGAGGCAGCATTCGGCAGCCAAAAAGCTCCCCCCCCCCTTTTGCCTTCCTTGTCTCTCAACCCTCCCAGGAGCGTTCCAAGCTACAAAACCTTTCTCGCTTGAGCCAGATAAATATTCCTTTTTGCAACAAGCTCTTAGAGGGAGGTAGCGTTAAAAAAGAAAGCTAAAGAAGAGGGGGTAGCACAGGACATGTGTCCCCCTCCAAGCTGAGCCTCTTCAAAGACTGTAAAAATCCAGGCACTGATAGAGGGTAGCAAAGACGTAAGACTTGAGCTACCATCTTTTGGCTTATCTTAAGTGTTGCCACCATGTGAAAAGACTCAGGAAAAGAAACATGGCGGAATTATCCCCTTGCCTTTTCTCCTTGAGAGGCAATCCAGAAAAAGAAGCCCATCCAGTTGCACTGGCTCTGCCTTTGTTGTCAGTTACACGAACAGAATCTTGCAAGCTCAAGAGATGAATCAAAATGCCGAATCCCGTCTAAACATCTGGCTGACTGCGTGACCAACCACAATGATAATTTAAATCTCTATGCTGCCCAACTCTCAACAACTCTGGATGACTCATGACAAATTAGGGACCTTTAAATATCTACATATTTCAGGGGTTTTTTTTTTACATATGAGTGTGGGAAGAATCCAGCGAAAGAAATATTTGGGGGGATATTAAAAAGGCAGAATATATTTCCCCAAAGGAATAATGGAGAATATCTTAAAAAGACAGAAACTTCTCCTCACCATCCCCCTCAGCCAGACAACTCAGCAGAATCCAGCTTTTAGAAATGCATATAATAATCCATTCAGGAAGGTTGGGGCCTTCCAGCTAGAAGCTGAAGAGATTAGGAAGACAAAGACCCTTAAAATCTACATACCCCACCCAAATTCTAAGACAGGACATAACAGGATTAACCCACCAATGCCAGAGGGGCATACTCAGACTCAGGTCAAAGTACATGACACAGGAAATACAAAGCCTCAAACAGGAACAGGAAACAACCTCAAGAGCCCCAGAAGGTATAAAAGCCCACCACTCTGCTCCATGTGGTCAGTTGTCTTTTCCAGAGCCATCTTTCTGTCTGGCTCTCCTCTTCAATAAACTACAACCTTCTTTCTAAAGCAGTCTCCATGTTGTTTATTCCCAGCTTGGACTGGACCCCGATGAAGATTTTTCTTTCAACATGAGTATATTGATATCTTCTGAATACTTCTGTTATGTTACTTACACTAGGAAGATCAGCAGACTGATCTATGAGAACAGGGATTTTCAAACAGAACCCTAGGGTTCAGTGAGAACTTGATGGGTTCCATGAACTCCTAAGGACAATTTTTAAAAAAAAACACCACTTGAATGCAGTCAGGGGCATCCAATATTTTTTCTTAGAGCAGAAACAGAGGGGCTTGTCAGCTGACATTCAAAAGCTGTCTCCCTTCCCCCATCCCCTAGAGCAGAGGTCCCCAACCTTTTGGGCACCAGGGACCGGTTATGTGGAGAGAGGTTTTTCCGCAGACCGGAGGGTGCGTGGTTTTGTGTGCTGCCTGCATTCCACGGATGGGGCTTTGCTTGTTTGTGCAGACCGGTTGGTAGCATGCCGCAGCCCAGTACCAGTCTATGAACCGGGGGTTGGGGACCCCTGCCATAGGGCATTTGTGTTCATGACAACTCATTACTTTGCCTCTTGATTAGAAATCCTGGGAGTGTGAAAGCTTCTCCTAAAAAAAAAAATAGGAACGTAAAACATAGAATTCAGAGTCAGAAGAAAAAAAGAGGCAGAGAATATAAGACAATATCCACACCTGTTCACAAAGCTCATGTATGTGCAATGAAATTGAGTGGGACTCCGTTTCAATGAACAAACCAGGATTATCCCAGGAAAACCATCACCTTTTGAGGGTCCAGGTAGAAGCTTCTCAGTTTGGGGCTCACAGAGTTGTGATGAAATTGAAGTAAGTAAGATCACTTATTTTTATACGTATCCTGTACCTTAAGGATATCTATTGCTTTTAAAGAATCAATTCTATTTTCTCGTTTAGACTCCCCCACAAAATATTTACATATTTTTAAACATACCTGATATGCCCAGAATATGTTTGCTTGAGGGCATTTATTTCACAGGTCTAAACTGCAACTGTGGGGCTTACGTGCCTCTGAAAAACTGTTTTGAAGCACACGGAGATGCTTACATAACCATTCTTTAAAGCAGCTGCATCTTTTCTTGGGCTCACCCAGCTGCTTTCTCTAGGTGCAGCACTAGGCCAGCAAAAGGCACAGTTGGTCTCAAGAGTTTCAGGGAGGTAGTACTTGGTGATCCCTGCTCTTCCAAGCACCTTTTTGCCTCTGAATCTGAAATGCTGTGCAATTTATGGTGGAATTTCACAAGGAACATACAACAAAATCAAAGAAGTGCCTTAGATATGCTTTCTGGCTCCCACAGAAACATAGAACCATCATAGGGCCGGAAGGAACCTTGGAGGTCTTCTACTCCAATCTGTTCTCACTGTCGGTAAATTCCTCCTTATTTCCAAGTTGGATCTTCCTCTGATGAGCTTCCAGCCATTGCTTCTAGCCCGGCCATCAGGTGCTATGGAAAATACACTGGTGCCTTCTTCCCTGTGACTGTCCTTCAAATATTGGAAGACTGCTATCAGGTTCCCCCCTCAATCTTCTCTTCATTAAGCTAAACTTACCTAGTTCCTTGAGCTGTTCTTCGTAGGATTTAACCTCAGGACCCCTTCTTTTTGTTGCTCTTCTCTGCACTCTTTCTAGGGCCTCTTCATCTTTTTTGTGTTGTGGTGACCAGAACTAGATGCAGTATTCCAAGGGTGGCCTCACTGGTACACTAAAGAGCAATGCTCTCACTTCTTGTGATCTTGATGTTATCCTACTATTTGTGCAACCTAGCATCATGTTGGCTTTTATTTTTTTGGCAGCTGCGGCACACCGCTCGCTCATACTTAAGTGGTGGTCCATTAGGACATCTAGATCTCTCTCACAGGCACTACTATTGAGGCAGGTACTGCCTATTCTGTACTGGTATATCTGAATGTAGTTGGTCAACAAACTGCAAATCCATCTGGAAGTGATACCGTCAATCCCACATTGTTCTATTTTACCAAGGATAGGCTATGATTTGCTTTATCAAATACCTCCCTGAAGTCCAAGTATACTCTAGCCATAGCATTTCCTTGATCCAATAATTTAGGTACTTTATCAAAGGATGCAATATGGTTTCTTTGGCATGATCTTTTTTTAACAAGCCCATTCTAACTTCTCGTAATCACTTCTTCATTTCTAGGTATTCACAAATCCACTGCTTGATTATCTTTTCCAGGATTTTCCCAAGTATTGATGTCAAGTGATTGGTCAGTAGTTTCCTGGATCCACTCTCCTCCTCCTCCTCCTCCTCTTCTTCTTCTTCTTCTTCTTCTTCTTCTTCTTCTTCTTCTTCTTCTTCTTCTTCTTCTTCTTCTTCTTCTTCTTCTTCTTCTTCTTCTTCTTCTTCTTCTTCCTTCTTCTTCTTCTTCTTCTTTTCTTCTTCTTCTTCTTCTTCTTCTTCTTCTTCCTCTTCTTCTTCTTCTTCTTCTTCTTCTTCTTCTTCTTCTTCTTCTTCTTCTTCTTCTTCTTCTTCTTCTTCTTCTTCTTCTTCTTCTTCTACTACTACTACTACTACTACTACTACTACTACTACTACTTCTGATTAGAACCTCATCAGCTCTTTTCCAGTCCTCTGGCAGTTCCCCTGGGCAATAAAAGATTTCATTCTGTGGTTCTGAGATCATATCTGCCAGCTCCTTCAGAACACGGGGATGTAAACCATCTCATCCTGGAGATTGAACTCGTCCAATGCAGATAGGTATTCTCACACTAATTCCTTTCCTATCTTGACCTGCATTCCTGTTCTGTCTCCCATTGTTGTTGTTAATTGCGAAGTCGTGTCCGACCCATCGCGACCTCATGGACTACGTTCCTCCAGGCCTTCCTGTCCTCTACCATCTTCTGGAGTCCATTTAAGCTCATGCCTACTGCTTCAGTGACTCCATCCAGCCATCTCATTCTCTGTCATTCCCTTCTTCTATTGCCCTCAATCTTTCCCAGCATTAGGCTCTTCTCCAGTGAGTCCTTCCTTCTCATTAGGTGGCCAAAGTTTTTCTTTTGTCCATCTGAATGGTCTCCAAAATGCCCAGATTTCCTGATCAGCATATCCACAGCCTTTTATCAGTTCAAGCTATTGGTCAACCTATTTTAGAAAGAACTTTTACCTATTTCATTTGGGCTTTTGCATTTATTTGTGGGTGCAAGGATACCAAGATCCTGCAGCAGGAAAGAAAAGCCAATATTTTAAACAGGGTCAGAATCTTAGTTCTCAGATTTGCAGATACCCGCAAGTTCATTAAACGTTTCAGACATTGGGATATCCTGATTGTTTTGATCTTTATCTGTTTGTGTAAAAACTCCTCCAAGTCCATAATAGGTGTCAGCAAAACGCTATGAGCCTAAGACAAAAGAATCAAATTTCTGATTATGGAGATCCATATCTAACGCTTCTGCATGTTCCTGGTTCTTGCCAACTCAATCCTCCGTCAGCCTTCACAGGACTGGCTGCTGACCAAGCACATAAGTGGCAGTCTCAAAAAGAAGTTCATTGCTTTTCATTCCTATTCTGACACTTTGGCAATGCACAGCAAAGAGTCGGCCGAGTTGGAAAGCATTATGGGACATTCATGCATTGCTTAGTACCAGGCACTTGCTGAGGGACGCAGGCCATCCATTCAAAAGAGCAGCACGTGAACCATTATGTTTTACTTTCAGCTGTGCGGAGAGGCGAGTCCACCAAATAAGACCTGCAAAAGATTGGGCAGCCTCCAGATGGCAGGAAGATATTTGTGGTTCCTGTTTCTCTTTGCTGCCCTCTAATGATGATCTCCGATTTTGTAGCCCAAATAAGAAACATCAAGCCTCCGAAAACATGGAGGCAGGGAGTCATTTGGTATTTACTCTGCATGACTTTCTTTCATTTACTTCCAATGAATTCAGAAGAGGGAGAGGTGGGGAGGAAACAGACCTACTCAGCCAGGGAAGTAAGAGACCTCATTTGATGTGGTAGGAAGAGGCATGCCAGAGTTTCTAAGCAGGTGAATGAGCAAATGGGCTTTTGTTGTAAGCCAGCGTGGCGGAACAAGCAAATGGGGAAGCTGATTAAAATAATAATAATAATGGGTAGAAAGCAACTAAGTTGCAAAGTTGTTAATTTCTCCCGAAGGGGGAGAATGTTCAGCCAAGTTGTTCTGTTGGTTGAAAAATTAAGCCCTTCACTCTTAACTTTACTCCACGGAGATTGGCTTTCCTGGGTATTGTTGCTTTAAGCCAAGAGTTCTCAAACTCTATTTTTTGTGTCTTAAAAACCAAATTGGTTTTGAACCTCCAGTGTGTGGGGAAAAAAGTCAGAATAACAAGGACATCTGCAAGGATCAAAAAAATCAAGTTGGGGGATATTGCCACAATTTTGACTTTTCAGCTTGCTCTACCTTGAGTAGCCTATAACTTTGGAGATCTTAGGGAGGCAAGTGAGGGCTAAAATGAGAGGTTGAAAGGAAGCCCATGTCACTTCTCTCCATCTTAGCTACATCAGTGGTCAAAATGGAACTCCTGCATACAAAGTGCAACTATGCTGGTTATTGTCCAAAACACACTTGTTCAGTAGGCTCATGAGAACAGGATAGGGAAAGACCCACTGGGTTTGTGATGTGAGCAAGAGTCTTACTTAAAAGTAATAGTACTAGAAAACCACTGTTCGGGGCAACCAATACTACTGCAGTTGGACAATTTGCTGTTACCACGGTTGAAAGGAGCTGCAAAGCCCAACTGTATATCTACAAATGTTTATAGATTCAAGTAATAGATATTTCATTTTGCCCCTTCAGACATTTAAAATGTTTTTACTGATCATCAGATCTTCTTGTTCCCCACCCACCAGCTTCTGTCTTCCCTTTGTCAGGTTGCTTACTTTCTAGGCCAGGGGTCCCCAACCCCCGGTCCGTCAATGGGCACTGGGCTGCGGCATGTCAGAAACCAGTCTGCACAAACAAGCAAAGCCCCATTCGTGGGATGCAGACAACACACAAAACCACACCTCCTCCGGTTCACGGAAAACCTCTCTCCACGGAACCAGTCCCTGGTGCTCAAAAGGTTCACCATCACTGGTCTAGTCTATCAGTTATTCCATATTTAATGTCCTCTGGTCAGTTTCTGAATGCTTATAGAAAATTGAGAGCTGGTGTCAGATAGCAGGTTTAGAACTATCCAGATTGGCCTGAATGATGCATCATGGTTGCAATCAACTTCTTTGGTTCCTTTGTATTCCATGGAGTGTCTCAAGTCCACGGGCAAACTGGCTATCATCAGAAATAGTTGGCTTGTGCCAGGAAGATGTTCAGTGCGGTGAGGCTAATTTATCATTTGAGTCCCACAGTTATTTAGCTTTAGGAAGTGACAAATTCCTCCCCCCTCCATTCGTATCTGAGGTGACAGACAGGAGATGATGAATGCTGTATAGCCACTTAGTAGAAGCATAAGACCATAATGTGATTTTTTTCTCATTGTCTTTTACTGGATGAGCCCCAACTGGGCCTTTATTCACAGTGAATCGTCCTACATTACTTATTATTATGAGTTATTGCTCTATACTGTATTTGGCAGAAAAATGCTATTGTGCCTTTGTTTTAGCTAAGTCATTGAATTACCAATTACTGGACCCTAGAGATGTCCAGAGGGGGAAAATGTCAAAAAAAAAAAAAAGTAAAGATTGTGGCTGCAACCACATGATTGAAGCCACACCCTTTTTTCTATATGACGCATAAAATGGAGAGGACTTCAATTGTAGCTGCCATCTGCACATTTTTAACCAGATCTCGTGGACATCCTTGCTGGTGTTAACTCTCCCAGGTAGCCACACATGCTAACTCTATTTTATTGAAGACATTTTGCTTACTTGAAGGAGCTTCCTGGATGAGAAGTGAAACGTGCTTCAAGGATAAACAAATAAAGTCCAGTTGCCTCTTGAAAAAGCATCTTTGGGACAACTATGACCTGGATGACTGAGAATGTCCATAGACATCTGTCTTTATTATATGGTTACATTAACAGAATCTTGCATGAATGAAAATATTCCTGCCCTCTTTTCTTTTATTCTCTGGAGAATTGGGAAAGGTCCTTTCTGAAACATTTCCCACACTTCCCTCTTTCTGTGGAAATCTTTTTTACGCTTGTTGTCCACTCTGTGGCTCCCCATCCTGTCTCCCGAGGTCATTCACACATACTTTTACAACTGGACCCATTTAGAAGTTTTGAGGAATATATCACATTTGCCCGGAGTATGTGTCTCCTGATGTCTTAAACTTTTTTTATTATAAAATCACAATTTCAGGCAAAGAGTTTCTTTCATTAAAACAAAAGCCTCTTACAAATTAAAATAACCTATGTAGTTATCCAAATTATGAAATAGCATAGCACTCTGCTGATCATATCACGAACACAATTTTACATCAAGGTTTATAGAAATAACTGCTTACCAGATCTGTGTGAACCACATAAAAAAAGGGAAATTGAGCTTTCATTTTCAGGTAGCTAAAATAGTTTCTCTTTTATCCTTTTCCTAAATCTAATTATTTCCTTAATAATTCATGCCTCAGTTTGACAGGCATAGGCAGATAGACTGAAGTAATACTGTTTTTTTTCCTCAGATCAAACTATAATATTCTCATGTCAAACTTTTTTATTAACCTGTATATTTTTAAGGTAGATTAATATTTTTATAATGATACTCCTGAATTTTGAGATCTGATTGTTTTCTATTATTCTTTTTTTTTTTTTACAACATTCACTCGCATTTTGGTGGTCTGCTGTCTAGGAACCACACATGAATTAATAACTTAGATATCATATATTTCAACTTCTTTCCTTGTTTTGGGCTGGTTGACAAAGTATTACCAGATGTCAGGGAAATAAATGTAGGGTGTCATGTTTGTTATGAATTTGTCTTTCCTATCTTTCAACCCATCTACATGGCCAAATGCTCTGTTCTGGAAAATATAAGTATTTGATCCACCAACCACATCACATTATGAATGTTGTGAATTTATTTATCACACTGGACCAGACCATTCAAATATACTTCAGTTCCAACATGGAGATAGTAGCACATACAAGCATTTTCTTGTACTTTGAGGATCATGGATAAGTCAATAGTGCCCTCCCATATTTTGTGCTTCACCTCCTTTCATTCTTCCCCATTGCCTGTTAGCAAGGCTTGATGGGAGCTTGAGTCAACTATACATGGAAGATGTAGCTCATCTACCTCAGTTGTAGATTTTGGAGAGATGTATGTGTTGGAGGGGTGTCCTATTAGGGTTTCCTGCCTGAACAGGGGTTTGGACTAGAAGACCTCCAAGGTCCCTTCCAACTCTGTTATTCTATTCTATTCTATTCTATTCTATTCTATTCTATTCTATTCTATTCTATTCTATTCTATTCTATTCTATTCTATTCTATTCTATTATTCTAAGCATATCTATAATGTTCTCATTACAATTGTCTGGACTTGTGTAGTCTTATAGAATAGAATACTTTATTGGCCCAAATCCAATTCTCTCACTCACTTTTCCATTCCATTTTCACACAGCCTATCCCTTTTCCCTAACAAAAGGTCCTGCGCTCTGGCCAAACCCCCATGCTTTCCAGAGTCTGTTACTTTCTGCAGTTAGAAAAGGCCAGAGGGAGCGAAATTCAACTGTGATTGGGAAAAGGGTCTTCTCACTCACTCACCCACACAGACATGCACACATTTCTCTCGCTCCCCTGGGCTTTAAAGTTAAAATTTAGAGGTACTCACCTTCTTTCCAAAGCAGCTCTTGAGCTCAAACTCAAAACTGCCTTTACCACCCTCGCTCCAAATGGCCAGGGCCTGGGAAACCCATCCACAGACACAAGGGGTCTGCTGCTGGCAAGATGGGGCTTACCCAGTCTCAGTCCACTGGAGAGGTTAGCTTAGAGTCCCATCCTGGATGCTAAATTGTTGAAAGAAAAATATCCATCAGGATCCAGTCCAAGCTGGGAATAAACAAAATGGAGACTGCTTTAGAAAGAAGGCTATAGTTTATTGAAGAGCAGAGCCAGACAGAAAGGTGGCTCTGGGAAAGCTGACCACATGTAGTAGGGAGTGGTGGGTTTTTATATCTTCTTGAGCTTTTGTTTGGAGTTGTTCCTGTGGCATGAACTTTGACCTGAGTCTGAGTGTGCCTTTCTGGTATTCTGATGGGGGTGGATTAATCCTATTATGTTTCCTGTCCTTAGAATTTGGGTGGGGTACGTAGATTTTAGGGGCCTTTGTCTTCATGATTTCTTCAGTTTCTAGCTGGAAGGCTCAAACCTTTCTGAAAGGATTATTGAATTTGCATTTCTAAAAGTTGGCCTCTGCTGAATTTTCTGCTTGGGGGAGAGGGGCTGGGGCTGGTTTCTGTCTTTTTTAAAGATCTTCTCCGTTATTCTTTTGGGGAAATATATTCTGCCTTTTTAATATTCCCCAAAATATTTCTTTCTCTGGATTCTTCCCACAATAGTAAAAGAACTCGATTTTGCAGTGCACACTTTTCCTATTTATTACTATCTTTTAATTAAAGCAGTTTTTAAAAGTTAATAGATCAAGAAGTGGGTAGACTTCAAAGAAAGTAACTGCAAGCACTGCATTCATTTCCCAGGGCATTTTGTGTTCGTTCCTAAAACCACATGTAGCAAACTGAATATTCTTTTTCCCGAGTGTCCAAAATTAAATGTTCCTTTTCAACCAACCCTTATGCTTTAACCTTACAGTTTCCCTCCGAACATCATGAATGCTTGTACCACCTTTTTACCCTTCCTTTCTTCCCTAGCTATTTTTATGATGCTATCAAAACCCTTTTCTGTGGCTTTTGATTATATGGTAAATTGTGCCTCTCTGTCAGGCAGAAAAACCCTGTAACATTTCCCACTATGGATTGAGAAGCATATTGTCTTGGTTATTATAGTTTTGCTTCTGTGCCTGTTGGCCATTTGAATTCCCTTTGTAATTCTATCGCATTCTGCAGAAGAAGAATTAGAATTCCGGTCCAAAACCAGGTAGAAAATTTCTACATTTTCTTTTTTATGGCATAATTGTGCTTTCCCTCTGTGTTCATGCTCCTAATTTCTTTTGGAACTATGAAGTTTTGGTGGTGAGTATTATTACAGCACATATAAATAATACAAGTAGCCCTCAACTTATGACCATCATGACTTGCAACCGTGATGGGCAGGCTCCATTACGGTGGCAAAATTGAGGACTACCCATACTTGAGGGCTTGGCAGCCCAAGGAAACGACAGCCAATCACCAGCCATCAACACACCAATCAGCCAATAGGAAGGCATCACATAAACACAACTGACAGAACAGCTCAAAGCACGTATTACAGTAGAGAAATTCCCTAAAAATGGACTCCAACATGAGTCCAAAAGCTCGTAAGAGTAAATCTCTGGTCCCGGTGACGGAGCCAAATTCGATTTCGCACTACCCATACTGTTCATCCAACAGTATCCCTACTTTACACTGGATATTTTATAATGACTTGAGTTCCAACCAAGACCCTAGGAATTATGAAGTTATCACTGTACAATGTAGAAAGTTCCAAACACGGTAGGGCTTGTCTGTTTGTATGTTGCCAAATCACTAGTGTCAAATTGGTTAAATTTAAAACTTCCAGTTATTTAGCAAATTGAAAATCTTGACGTTCCAAGAACTCCAATTACTACTGGCATTGTGGTTGATAATACCAATTGTATTATTAGATTCAATTTCATTTTCCCAAATCCCAATATTGTGTTACTTTTTCCCCTGGTGCACTCTATCCCTTGCCTGGATATTATTCTTGAAAAGTCATGCTGTATAATTCTTTTGTCCTCCCCTAGTCTTTGCACCTTCCGTTTGTGTTGAGACTCCACACTGGCTGTAAATGCTGAGGAGAACAGCCTGAAGACATCTAGACGGTTTCTCGTGGTGGCAATGAGTCCTGTCCAACTTGTCAGTGCTACTGAGATTCCATACTCCTATTAATATTTTATCATGCTTTATTATGCCAAATGATGTATGACAGCTAATCTCTTTTGTTCAAACATTTAGCCCACAGTGGGCAGCAATTACAGCTTACTTCCATATCTGAATGTAAATGTAATTTTATAGTCTTAAGTGTGCCGGCGTTGACTTGCCACTCTGGAGAGAAGCTATTCCTTGAGGCATACGCCTTACTGCAGAATTGTCCTCTAATACTGACAGCAGTTATTTGTTTCCTAGTCTGTCTAAACTTGGCACGAAAAATCCTCTTCAGTGCCCAGTGATAATCGTTCAGTTCAGGTCCAATCCAAGTTCTACTGAATGCTTTGGAAAGACTCCTAATGGCTTTAGTGGGTGTTGCATCCATTTTTTTGTATTAGCAGAAATGGTAAAGATTTGTTCCAATTGTGCCAATGTTTCAGCAAAGGGACAGCAAATGCCACCAGAGTGCTGAAGATCTCACTAAGTCTCGTGGGATTAAGGAATGGTGAATCGGTATGAGATCAACTGAGATGGAATCACATTCTTGAACATGACTCTGAAGGAGGTGTCATACCTTCCTCTCTTAAACATCCATACACATTGTGGAAAAGCTAAGAAACCATTAGGAAAATATCCCAGTGAGTGCTGTGCATTAAATGCAAGTGCTACTTATTAGTAAATCATTGTTTAACTTAGTGAGTCCTTTTCTCCTGGTTGAGCTTTTCAGTGATCTGTTTTGAGGCTTAAGTCCCATTTTATTTTTATTTTTGCAAGAGACAAATCTGATATCGAGTTGCTTTCTTGTAACTTAGTGAAAACTCTCACATAAGATGCATCAGTTATTATTTTCTCTCCAGTGTGCAGTGAGTGACTTTGCTGATATTTCCTAATGATGGTTCCTAATTTTCTTAACAAAATTAATAACTAGCCATGCCTCCTTGGCTAATGGAGATTTTGAACTGTAATTCAGCACTGTTTGTGAATGGAGCCTTTCCCTAAATGGTTTTATATGCCCTTCCTCACATCTTCCAGATGTGTGAACTTCGGTTTCTAAAATTCCCAGCCACTATGGAAGTTGGCAACTAGAAATTGCCAATATTGGGGAAAACTGGCCCAAAATGACCTTTTTTCTTCTTGGCTGTTCTCTACTTCCATTACCTACTCATTAAGAAATGCGTTTGTATTACTTAAAGATGAAGACAAATTTGAATTGTTTTAATAATTTTAAATGTATAGTTATTGTCGTTTCAAGTTCTTAAAGACTCTGAGAAAAATGTAAAAATTGTGGAGCCTAACCTAAGATCTAACAATTTGGCTGAATTCTAAACATAAAACAGAATAGGTTTCAAGGCCTGGAAATCTTATTAATCTAGATGCACTACCCATTATTTACACAGGAAGTTGTTTCAAACCAAATCAAATTCTGAGTTTATCTAATCCAGTGCTGTCTGTTCCACCTAGCAGCATTTCTCCAGGATCCCACAGAGAGATCTTTCATGTCAGCAGCGAGGGATTGCCCCTCTGCAAACAAAGCACTGGGTCCATCCTCTATGAATTATACCCTCCGCCATTCATCTAGGTTTCTCTCATCCTCACGAGATGGACACAAATCTGTCTTTGTGTTGCCTGCAGGACAACTAATGAATGAATACTTTCACAGCTGCAGCCATCAAGATGCTTCTCCCAAACCTTGGCTGACACATTTTGATTTTCAGAGACAGTGAATATAGGGGTAGACAATACATCAAATGGAAATACTGGGAAAAGAAGATTTTGGAACTTGTTCCTGGCAAGGGAATAGAATACACAAAGCTTAGATGCAAACAAGTTGCCCCTGTGATTTTTTTTATTTATTTATTTTCATCCTTTGTCTTCTTTTCCTCTTCCACTCTCCTTTTTCTCCACTCCTTTTTCTACTGAGCGAACGGCATGTAGGGGGGGTGGGGTGGAGGAGATATGAAAAGGTGTGTTTTGTGTAATTTGTATTGGTTTTGAGAGAACAGTGCAAGACTGTGATGTATAACATGCTTGGTGGTAATGTTTTCTGGAAGAGTATTCCATTGTCCTAGATGCCAACTAGAGGTGCTGCCTATTTAAAAATTGCTGGAAATGTACTCCTTTCTGATATATGTGATGGGAATTCAGCAAAAGAGACTTAGTTGCTAATTAAGCTAGTGAAAGTTGCAGAGTATGTTTCTCAGAGTAAAACCCACTGTTTTCACAGGGATATACTCCCAGGAACAGCAGACAAAGGACAGGAGGGTTAATTGCAAGTAATATTTGCAATTAATATTTGCAATTTGCAATATTTGCAATGTTGTAGTTTTGCATTTTTGTGTATTATTATCTGAACCTGTGAAATCAGCAAGAGTGGCAAGGACTCCCAAATTCATATACATATACATATACATATACATATACATATACATATACATATACATATACATATACATATACATATACATATACATATACATATACATATACAAGTAACCTAGAACTAAGGAGAAACTTCCTGACAGTTAGAACAATTAACCAGTGGAACAACCTGCCTCCAGAAGCTGTGAATGCTCCAACACTGGAAGTTTTTAAGAAGAGACTGGACAGTCACTTGTTTGAAATGGTATAGGGTTTCCTGCCTGAGCAGGGGAGACCTCCAAGGTCCCTTCCAACTCTATTGTTGTTGTTGTTGTTATTATTATGCAACCTGTGGGTTTCTGGGAAATATTGTCAGAAGTCATGGTGACGGTGAAGCAGTCACAACGTTGCCAAATTTCAATGCCACAGGAGTCATGGGCTCCAGATTTTGGATGCATTCTGTAACTTAGCCCATTTGAGTTTAGCCCATTGTTGCTATATGATACACTGTTTTGCCCAATTGAATGTTACAAAGAGTTAAACGTATACATATACTATATATAACATATACCTACACCTACACCTACACATATATACTGTATATACATATTCATATACATATACGTGACTGGTCAATGTTTCAGATGTAGACTCACATTTTCAGTCTCTTTGAATCAATTCAGTGTGGCACTAAGAATTTCATACTTCTGGTATTCTGGAAGCATCCATTCAAAAAGTGGGCTATCAGAACAAAGAAACTGAAAGGCCAAGATGAAAACTGGTTTTAATTCTGCCTAAGTAAACATTAATAAAATCAAATTGAATTAGATGAAGTTGATGGGATTTTTATCTTTACAGGTAATAATTTGCCCTTCATTTGACATTACAAAGTACAATTCAGCATGAGCTTTGGAGAGCCTTTAAAGGCAAGAACGAAGACTTCTTTTCAGACCACAGATTGCAATATATCCCTCCCCTATGAGGTTGTGATGGAAAATAGATTAAATGAAAATGCCACATCATGTTTTGAAGCTTTAAGGAAGCTTTAAAATGTGCTTCCATTGTAGGTGAAAACAATGGTTTCAAAGAAATCTCAGCTGGAAAGAAAAGAAGATTAAATTTGAGAAACTCTTCAAACACTGAGCTGATCTTTATATATGTGTGTGTGTGTGTGTGTATTTGTATGTATGTATATATATATATATTTGTATGTATGTATATATATATATTTGTATGTATGTATATATATATATATATTTGTATGTATGTGCATATATATATTTGTATGTATGTGTATATATATATTTGTATGTATGTGTATATATATATATGTATGTATGTATGTGTGTATATATATATATGTATGTATGTATGTATATGTATGTATGTATGTATGTATGTATGTATGTATGTATGTATGTATGTATATATATCCTCTGAAATTCAACATGGTTTTACTTGCCTCTTTTACCCAAATGGCCTGTTAAAGCCAAATAAAGTGGAGTACAATGGCAGCCCATTAGCTTTGATATTTACAAGCTTTCAAATCCATTTCTGCAGACTGATATCCCTTTCCTAAATGCTGCTATCCAGGGGTTAACTGACCACATGCTCAGAAATGTACGATCTTAATCTCTTCCCTACGCAGAGAGGAAGCATCCCCTACCAGAAGCATGAATTGGTTTATCTTTAAAATAAACTCTCAGCCATTCATTGACATCTGTGGCAGTAAACATTTTATAATAATACACTTAAGGTTTTCCTAAGCCTCGGTAACGTAATCAGTTTGAGAAAAGTTTTCAAGGGTTTTTTTTTTTAAAGAGAAAAAAAATAAATATGATTATATTTCCAGGCTTTGTTATCGCAGCGACAAAAAAAAAAAAGTGATTCATTTTTCTCCGGGAACTCAGCTGGCTGGCCCTCCTGCAAAGAAAGCTTTCGTATATGTCGATCAGAAAGAACAGTGTTTATAAAATACTGCAGATTTTTAAAAACATTTCTAAGTTTTCCAGCAAGTTGAGATTAAAAGCACAGTTGCACTATAAGGATAAACTGATTAAACTTTTCCAGTTCTCAAGAAATCTTGACCCTTGTCATTGCCCTATGTAGAGATGACAAACTTCTAGTCTACCACCAATCTCATATTCCATCAGCCCTGGAACTGTCTACTACATCTCCAGGCCTGGATCCTGGGAGTTCAACATTAACTGGAGAACCATTAGTTTGTTTCTCCCGTGGCGAAGGCCAAGCAACTTTATCAAGGAATTCTTAAACAATCAATGCCCTGGATTCTTCGTAGTGTGACATGAAATAGCGGCAGATCAGATGTGTATTTGTATCATAGATATGAAAACTCTAGGACAGTGGTGGCGAACCTATGGCACGGGTGCCAGAGGCAGCACTCAGAGCCCTCTCTGTGGGCATGTGCGCCGTCACCCCAGTCCTAGGCCTTCAGCTGGGTTTTATAAAACCTTTTCACTTTAGGCCTCCGTCGCCGTGTGCAAAAAAAAAAAAAGGTTCAATCAGTCAATTTCAACTTCTCATGGGGAAAAAAAAAGATCTTGCAAAGTTGGAATTGATTGATTGAACTTTTTAGTCCCACCCAGTCTGCCGTTACCACCGCAGCCACACCCAGCCAATGGGCCACACTCACCCGGCACTCGACAATGCATAAGTGGGTTTTGGGTTGCAGTTTGGGCACTCGGTCTCTAAAAGGTTCGCCATCACTGCTCTAGGATTCAATTTCACTTTTCTTGATAGCCAAATTCTTTGTTGAATAGATAAGGCAATTTTGTTACTGGAGTAAGCCAATCTTTGGCAGTATATAATGACAAGACTATAAAGCCCTTCATGAAGTTTGGGTAGAGCACAATTATTCCTCATGTTAGTAAAGAGTGCTCAATAGCCAAGGGATGCATAGTTCTGAAAGCCTTTGTTAAAACATTGCAAGAAGCATCGTTCTGTCACAATGAAAGTGCCCTGGCCTCCAATGTCATGGCACACATATAAAAGGAGCAGACATTATATCAGAATAGTGCAGTGTTACTTTTATCATTTCCTCTCCTCCCCAGGCTGTGCCCACAGCCAGAGGGAGATAAGAGTTAAAAGATGTCCACTTAAGCCCATCACCTTTCATTTACCTCTGTCATCCCGAAGTGGCTGGATTCCCATATTATTAGAATACTCAACCAACAGTTATCCCATATCCAGACTGAACTTCAGCGTGTTCCCTTTTTGCCCTTCCAAAGCCATCCCAGACCTCGGTTTCAGAACTTCTACTGCCTCCTTGTCTCTGTTACCTGCCGATTTTTGTACACTGAGCTATTTTTAAAAGGCACAAGACAGAAGCAAAATATGCTGGCAACGTTTAAACCGTTCCACTTACGCAGGGCTCTTCAAACTTGGCCCTTTTATGACTTGTGGACTTCAACTCCCAGAATTCCTCAGCCAGCGTGCCTGGCTGAGGAATTCTGGGAGTTGAAGTCCACAAGCAGGACTCTTCAAACTTGGCCCTTTTATGACTTGTGGACTTCGACTCCCAGAATTCCTCAGCCAGCGTGCCTGGCTGAGGAATTCTGGGAGTTGAAGTCCACAAGCAGGACTCTTCAAACTTGGCCCTTTTATGACTTGTGGACTTCAACTCCCAGAATTCCTCAGCCAGGCACGCGTGCCTGGCTGAGGAATTCTGGGAGTTGAAGTCCACAAGTCATAAAAGGGCCAAGTTTGAAGACCCCTGCACTTGTGTCTCCCCCCCTCTAGTTAGAATTCTAGAGTTCCGATGTCTGTACGCGCTGCAAAAGTTTTGTGTTTGTTTGTTATTCTCTTTCAAGGGCCTGCCAGTTGAGTCCCCTCTCTCACACACACAAACATTAATGCATTTTGAAAAGGTGGTCATCGAGTTGAAGAGTGTGTGTGTGTGTGTGTGTGTGTTTGTGTTGGTGTTGTGAATGGATCTCAGAGACACCAGATGTTGGCAGTATAAAGTGAGGGTCAAATTCACACCATTGTTTCATCTCCTTTGTTTTCCTGCTGAGTCCTTTCCGGTCAAAGCTGGCTAGTATGCTTGCAGCCTCGCAATGCATCTACTTAAGAAGCTTCAACTGGATCTGCACAGCACATCAGTATGAGATGGCTAACAGTTTTCCCTTTCCTGTGCAGCTGGTGTTTGCTGAGAGGGATAATTTGTATGCGGCTTTATTTACCTAACTTCTTTTCTTTTTTTTTTAATCAGTGGACATCAACAGGCTAACTGTTCCTTGTAGATTCTGAAACAATGAATAACCTTAATTGGCACGTGTAGATAGGAAAAAAAAAAAAGAATCCTTGATCTGCAGGTGTAAGTCTTGTGAATTCCTTCCCTTGTGAATGGCACGGGATGACTCATCGGTTCAGTCTTTAAAGAATAAACTCGGAGGCAAGAAAAATAATCCACTATTTTTCCACATTCTAAAGTAAAATAATAATAATAATAATAATAATTGCCCTCTGATTTTTAGTGCTAAACTATGAGAAAGGTCCGCGTTAGGAGTAACTTCCTGACTTGGCTGGTCCACTGATCTGAAGATTATTTGGCTTCAAGACCCCTCCATTCATCTCAGAGTTTTTACAATGAAGTCACAGAAGAGTCGTTAGCTGTTTGTCTGAATACAGGGAGTCCTCAACATACGACCACAATTGAGCCCAAAATTTATGTTACTATGTGAGACATTTGTTAAGCGGGTTTTGTCCCATTTTATGACCTTTCTTGCCAGAGTTGCTAGCACTAGTAAAAACACTTAGACTTATATTCCGCTTCATAGTACTTCACAGCCCTCTCTAAGCAGTTTACAGGGTCAGCCTCTTGCCCCCAACAATCTGGGTCCTCATTTTACCAACTTTGGAAGGATGGAAGGCTGAGTCAACCTTGAGCCGGTCAGAATCGAACTGCTGGCAGTGGGCAATACTGCATTCTAGAGATGAGGGAATGACAGAACAGTGATAACTGCTGAGTGCTTTTTCCCATCCCATTGAATGGCATAGGAAACTGCAGTGATTGTACTGTATATTCTTTCTCCCTTTATGTTTACAGTGGAATTTTTTTTCTATGCAATTACTATTCTGCTCTGTTCATTCAGGTTATAACTCTGCAAGACAAAACCGATCATATTTGGCTAGCAGTGATATTTGGACTATGCAGTGCTCTGAATTTGAAGGAAGGAGATGCTTTAGAGCAGACATGTCAAACTCGCGACGTCACGTGACGTCGCGCAACATATCGGGACGGTTTTGCCATTGCCGGCAATGGGGTGGGCGCGGCTTCCGGATGACGCGTCCGGCCCGCGGGCCAGCAGTTTGACACCCCTGCTTTAGAGTACTTGTTGCACCTGCTGGCAACTCCTTAAACATATGGCATAGGTTCTCCTGCTTGAGCAGGGGGCTGGACTAGAGGACCTCCAAGGTCCCTTCCAGCTCTATTCTATTCTATTCTATTCTATTCTATTCTATTCGATTCAATTCGATTTTCTTTTCTATTCTATTCTATTCTATTTTCTATTCTATTCTATTCTATGTTCTATTCTATTCTATGTTCTATTCTATTCTATGTTCTATTCTGTTCTGTTCTGTTCTGTTCTGTTCTGTTCTGTTCTGACCACTGCGCCACCACTGCTCATGTATGCTAAGTGAATCATTGCAATTATTAAGTTAGTAACATAATTGTTAAGTGAATCTGGCTTCCCCATTGGCTTTGCTTGTCAGAAGATCACAAAAGCTGATCACATGACCCCCAGGACACTGCAACCATCATAAATACGAACCAGTTTCCAAGTGTCTGAATTCTGATCACGTGACCATGGGGATGCTGCAACAGTCATTAAGTGTGAAAAACTGTCATAACAGACTTTCTCCAATGCTGTTGTAGCTTTGAACAGTCACTTAATGAGCTGTTGTAAGTCGAGAACTACCTGTATTATAAGAAGTGTTTTGACAATGGAAAGCAGGTCCTCCCTTTCTGGAAGTCTCCTAGCAGAAACTGAACAGCCACCAGCAGCTATAAGGCTGTAGCGCTGAACTTCCTGTTTTCAGCAAAAGGGAAGCGCTAAATTACCTACCAGGATCCTCCAGCCTTATGACGGATCTGAGGACTCCGTGAGTGCCTAAGCTGAAATTCTCAGAGTTCTGCCCATATTGTAGGGAAATTGCGGAGAATTAAAATCAGGTGCTTGGAAAATACCCAGATTGGGAGAGGCTGTATTAGCCTTGAAAGCTAAGCTTGCCAGCTGTTCAACAACCTGCAGATGTTCAAGTTGTTCTGCTGCAATTGGCCGAGGGTAATGTTCAGCTCAGTGCTGTGAAAAGCTTCACCTGCTGGCGTCTGAATAGCAAAGTTTTGAAAGGCCAGGAGGAAGCTTTCTTTCAACAAAATGTGTTTCAATGTGGAGAAAAGCAAAGTTTTACATTTAGGCAGGAAAAGTCAAAGGTGCAAGCACAGATTGGGTGAGACCTGGCTTAAAAACAGTAACTGTGAGAGGGACCTTGGAGTCCTAGTGGACGATCACTTGACCATGAGCCAGCCGTGTGCGGCAGCAGCCAAAAAAGCTAATACAATCCTGAGTTGTATAAACAGAGGCATAGAATCAAGATCACGCGAAGTATTAGTACCGATTTATAAAACCCTAGTGAGACCACACCTGGAATACTGCAGCCAATTCCGGTCACCGTATCACAAAAAAGATGTTGAGAGTTTGGAGAAAATTCAGAGAAGACCAACTAAGATGATCCAAGGCCTGGAGACTAAAATATACGAAGAACGGCTGCAGGACTTGGGTTTGGCTAGTTTAAAGAAAAGAAGAAATAGGCGGAGACATGATGGCAGTATTCCAGTATTTGAGGGGCTGCCACCAAGAAGAAGGGGTCACATTATTCACCAAAGCACCAGAGGGCAGGACAAGAAACAAGGGTTGGAAATTGATCAGAGAGAGAAGCAACCTGGAATTAAGGAGAAACCACTTGACAGTAAGGACAATTAACCAGTGGAACTGCTTGCCTCCGGAAATCATGGGCGCTCCATCAGTGGAGATTTTTAAGAAGAGGCTGGACAGTCACTTGTCTGATATGGTATATGTTCTGTTCGCAACACAGACATGAAGACGAGGCAGTTGATGCAAAAGATGTTCTTTATTTGGTACTTGCACTGAACAGAAGCAAGAACAGAAGCAAGAACAGAAGAGAGAGAAATAATGGCAACATGCCCTTTTTATACTCCCCCTGCAAGGGGAGGCTCAACCAATGACTGCAGGCTATTCTCCTGCCTCGCGCATGCGCGCGAGGCTGGAGACAGCCTGTCTGGGTCCCGGGCAGACATGTAGTCTGTCCGGGTCTCTGCAACTTGTTTCCAGTCATCCTGGGCCTTGCTGAATGACTCAGCAAGGCCCAGCCTCTCTACAGACTTTCTGAGCCCAGCCTCTCTACAGACTTTCTGAGCCTTGCTGAATAACTTCAGCAAGGCCCAGTACATAACAGTATAGGTCCTCCTGCTTGAACAGGGAGCTGGACTAGAGGACCTCCAAGGTCCCTTCCAGCTCTATTCAATTCCAAACTGTTAAAAATAAGAAAAACAACAACAACCCTCTTCTGTGTCACCAGAGAGTGCCATTGCCAGGCAATTCTCTCCATTTCCTGATGAGGGGGCAGAGGAAAGACATGAGCTAGGAAATACCCATTGTATTGGGAACAGTTTCCCCCGTGACTGCCCAGTGGGTTGAAAACTTCTTTTCCAAAAGTGGAGACAAGGCTTGGTCAAGGCCGTGTCCAGAGATGAGATTCCTCAAACCATTCCCGTGGTCTTGAAATGGCTCCTCTCGTTATAAGATGGAGGAGGGCTGTAAAACAAAACGGGCTGAGAAATAGTGGTTTGATCCTGGACACTGTGACATTTTCTTTCTTTCTTTTTTAAATTTATTTTGCGTCTTGGAGTTCGGGTTGACTCCTGGCGACCATATGGACTAGTCTCTACAGTTTTCCTGGCAAGGTTTTTCAAAAGTAGTTTGTCACTGCCTCCCTCTTAGGGCTGAGAGATAGTGACTGGCCCAAGGTCACCCAGTGGGCTTTGTGCCTAAGATGGACAACTCCTGGTCTTTAGCCTGGTGCCTTAACCCAGGGGTCCCCAACCTGTGGGCCGCGGCCTGATAGTGGGCCACGGCCTGCTGGCCACCGGGCCACGGGACAGGCTGGCCAGTGTGCACACATATGTGCGCACACAGCCCCACTCATGCTAGCCCAGCGGCCATGGGGTGTGAAAATAGGACACCGCGCCACAGGGTGCAAAAACGGGACACTGCTGTGCCTCAGGGCGTGAAAATGGGACGCCGCTGCACCTTGGAGCACAAAAACGGGCTGCTACCACGCAGAGCACAAAAATTGGCACTGCCGGGGGGGTGCAGAAACAGGGCGCTGTGCCACGCAAGAATGGAGCAGGGCTAGTGAGTATCACTTGGGCACTAGCCCCGCCCTATTTGTGTTGCACGTGTGCTCGTGGCCCCGTGCCTGCACGCACGCACGCACGCATGTAAAATGCTTCCCCCTCCCCTTCCCTCAAGTCCTCTGCCTTAACCATTGTGGGAAGTCAGCCCCCCAGAGAAGGAAATATTAAAAGGGCAGAAAAATATATTTCCTCAAAGGATCTTAAAGAGGCAGAAAAGCATGCCCAGTTTTTCTTAATATTCCCAGGTCTCCCTCCCCCAAGCAGAAACCAGCTCTTTAGAAATGCAGATGTAAACCATTCAGGAAAGTTGAAGCTAGAAGATTAAGAAGAGAAAGACACCTAAAATCTACATACCCCACCCAAACTCTAAGACAGGACATAATAGGATTAACTCACAGATGCCAAAGGGCACACCCAGACTCAGGTAACACAGGAAATACGAAGCCTCAAACAGGAACAGGAAACAACTCCAAACAAAAGGCTCCAGAGGGTATAAAAACCCACTCCCTACATGTGCTCTCTCTCTTTTCTTCCAGAACCATCTTTCTGTCTGGCTGTCCTCTTCAATAAACTACAACCTTCTTTCTAAAGCAGTCACCATGTTGTTTATTTCCGGCTTGGACTGAACCATGATGAAGACTTTTCCTTCAACACCATTACACAAACTACCTCTCAAATTGATTTTAGCCTTACTGCAAACAAGAAAATTCTGAACTGGAATGAAATGGGAATTTTTTTTAACTGGGCACCAGTTCCACCCACACACATGCTCGACTGAGGGAAGTTTGCTAGAGATATGAAGATTTATTCAGTTAGTTTCAACAAAGCTGCAAATTAATGCTTATAAACTGGGGGAAGATTATCTCAAACAATCTAAATAACCTAACAGTTATTTTGATATATATTATTGTGAGACATGAAGGTTGCTGCTGCTATTGTTAGTTGGATAGGGTGGCTTAATAAATTTTTCCCATTGCACTGCAACGTCCCTGTGCATTCTGATCTAAATATGATCTAACAAAATGTATTTATTTATATTTTTAGTTTATATATAAATTTAGAGTCTACCCATCTCATAAAATTCCTTCACAATGCTAAGATATAGATCGTGGCAGGCTGGAGAATTCTGGGAATTGAAATCTACAGGTCCTAAGGTTGCCAAGGCTGAGAAACATTGATAATAGAAGCTAGGGAGACAGCAAATTTGCAGAAAGATTATTCTACATAGAAAAAAACTATTTTTCACATTTCTCCATGACCTTGTAACTAAATCCAAAGCATTTCTCTTGCATCATACAATCACAATATTGAAGGGGAAACATCTAGGAGATATATTTTTTTAACACACTGACAGATACTTGCATTATCAAAAAACCTACCTCTTGTTGTTTGTAATAGAACATTTCTAATATCTCATAGATAAGGAAAATGGATTTTCCAGATAAGGAAGGGAACAAAAGCAGTACAGAAATGACAAAAGTTTCCAATTTGTCGGCAACAAAGTGGGCCACAAAATAAAAATGCATTGAAAGCGAGAATAAACAGCTAAAAGTAATTATCAGTTCCTGGGCTAGGGGAGTGTAAAATACTTTGCTTAGGATTGATCCAATAGTTTTAAAAAATGCTGTACATTCAGGTTTTCTTCTGGTCTCCCAATCTGCAATTATTAATTCAAGACAGACAATTAGCCTCATTGTCACACCTGCCACAATTTAAACCTCTAAATAGAAATGACCCTTGGCTCCATTTGTTGAGAAAGATATAATTTTATTAGAGATCAAGTGTATTGCAGTATTGCATAGCCACAACTGAGAACTGCATGACAAAATGCCTAAGTCAGGGGTCTTCAAACTTGGCCCTTTTAGGACTTGTGGACTTCAACTCCCAGAATTCCTCAGCCAGGCACGCTGAGTTTGAAGACCCCTGCCCTAAGTTCTACTTTTTCCTCCCTCAACTGCCCCTCGCCACCCACCCCACTGTAACCAATCAAGTCCTTGCGGCTCCCTCTTTCTCCCTACTGGATGACCTTGGAGCAGCGTCTCAAGGAAGCACAGTCTCTACTTTTGTTTCCCCACGCATGCCCCCCCCCTTATTTCCCCTCCCACAGTTCAGGGCAATCTGTCACAGCAAGCATAAGGTGGCAGCTGACACCCAAGTTGTTTTAATTCCTTTGCCAGGAAGAGCCAATGGTGCATGTGGTGGCAGCACCAGCTCAGCTAATGAAAACAGGTAGACCAAGAGTAAGTTACAACTTTGATACCTACACTTAAAAATTGGCAGAACGACTGAGGTTGGCTTGAGGATTCTGGTTGTAATTTCATGTTTCCTCCCTGACTATTTCCCCTCCGATCTGCTGAGAAGATTGTACCTGAGGTGTAAGGTATGCAAGTTACTGAAATAAGATAAGATAAGATAAGATAAGATGAGACGAGATGAGATGAGATGAGATGAGATGAGATGAGACGAGACGAGACGAGACGAGACAAGACAAGGTAAAGTAAGGTAAGGTAAGGTAAGGTAAGGTAAGACAAGACAAGACAAGACAAGACAAGACAAAGTAAGGTAAGGTAAGGTAAGATAGGGCGAGGTATGATAAGGCAAGATAAGATAAGGCAAGATAAGGCAAGATAAGGCAAGATAAGGCAAGATAAGGCAAGATAAGATAAGGCAAGATAAGGCGAGATAAGATGAGATGAGATGAGACGAGACGAGACGAGACAGGACAAGATGAGACAGAACGAGATGAGACTAATCATCTTTGTTGCTCTTCTCTGTACTCTTTCTAGAGTCTCAACATCTTTTTTACACTGTGGCGACCAAAACTGGATGGAGTATTCTAAAGTGGTCTTACCAAGGCATTATAACGTGGTATTAACACTCCACGTGATCTTGATTCTATCCCTCTGTTAATGCAGCCTAGAACTGTGTTGGCTTTTTTGGCAGCTGCAGCACACTGCTGTCTCATATTTAAGTGATTGTCCACTAAGACTCCAGAATTTTCTATGGGTAAATAAATGAAAAACTGGAACCTGTGGCTTAGGAAACATGGTCAGAACAACTAATAGCCTCAAAACAAATATACACAATTTTAGACCAATGAACTCCAGATTTATGATTCTAAATTGGATTCACGATGGAACATGAGAATCAGTATGGAGAACATGAGAATCACTCTAAATGAAAAAGATTCTAGAGATGTCCATGTCTAGTTGAAGAAAATAAAAACTGATTAAAGTAACAGAACACTATTATTTGGGGACTCACAGGGGCTATAAGTTTTGGAATGAAAGTTGCAGCCATGAGAGTTTCCACAATCTCTAGGATAAATTCAGAAGATCCTTAAATTGCCAATTTCATCTTTCCAGCAAATGGAGACTCATCCAATATTGGTTCAATCTCTGTAACCAGATCTGGATTTTTTCATACCCAGAGAATTTCTCCCTTCTATTAACTATGCTTCAGATTTTTCTACCTTCATTCATTCCAAACTATAGCTTTCTTTGGATACATAGAAAAGAGCTTCAGATAAATTCTTCCAGATTCAGGAAGCTTTTAAAAAGCTTGGGTCATCATATTCCTTGATCATCCAAGGCTTAAACAAAGATACGTATGATCAACTCAAGAATGGGAAAAATGGGATTTTTAAAAATAAAATTATATATTTGGTTATTGATGAGAAACCTATATCATCTAAGCATATTTTGCAAAGTAATTAATCATTTCAAATTGGTTTCATATCAAGCAAACTTCCCAAATTAATGAAATCCTGTCAACCAAGATCATTAACAACATTTAAGGATATAGCCACATCATTTAGAAATAAGAAAGTCTTCAAAATTATACAAACCCCATGATGAAGTAAAACAGATTCTCTTGAAAGCTTTTTAAAAGAATGAGATATGAATTGGGATATGAATATACTTAGTCAGCTGGAACTCTTTAGGATATAAAATTCACTTAAAAACTACTCTGGCAAGTCAAAAATTGACCATAAAGATAAATGGTACTGCTGTGCCTTAAATTGCAATTTATTAATATCAATCTAGATTTGGGGAGGTGCTGTAAGATCAATTCATGTTGCCATTTCTGGTGCAGTCCGCTTGTAGCTAAACATTTTGGATGAAAGATTTTGAGGTAGATGGAAAACTCTGCAACAGCCTTCAGTAGTTAACTGTAGGGCCCTTCCATATAACTGCTTTGCACCAATCTAAGCTGGCATTGTTTTCATTCTGTCTTTTCTTTCCTTCAGCTGAACTGATGAACTTCCAAATCAGCTGAAACTCAAGAGGGAATGCTGAAAAAGTAGTTTCGCTGCTTCAACATCAGAATTGAGAAAGGACAGTAAAGGATTGCTTTATTCTGTCTTTTTGGCTATTATCTCTCAATGGACCTTCAATATTTGTTTTCATAGTATTGACCATGCCATTCTCCCAGACCTATTACATTTTCCAAAATTTCTTGGAAAGCCATCATAGAACAAATGAAGGATAAAGGTAGAAGGCAGGGTGTTCTCTTGGGCAAGCTTTGGCTCAATTTATCTTAAAATCTTCATATTTTGGGGGGGACAATCAAAAGCCAGAGTGAATCAGTTCCCCTAAAAACTGGGGAGTGAAAACAATAGCTTTGTCAAAGTGACAGCAGCACAGTTTCAATACTCGTTTTTTTCAGGAGAAAGAAAAGTGTGCAATGCAAGAAATTAGTTCAATATTTATTGCAAGCTACTAGAGTTGTTGTTAGTTGCGAAGTGGTGTCCGACCCATCGCGACCCCATGGACAACGTTCCTCCAGGCCTTCCTGTCCTCTACCACCTTATGGAGTCCATTTAAGCTACTAGAGTTACCACAGCAAAACACTGGAAAATTAAAATGCATCTTTAGGGCAATGGCTTTTCAAAGAATGAGAAACAGCCTTGACAGAACAAGTAATAGATTAGCAGAAAATTTAGACAACTTTTAATTAAAATATATTTTACTCGCATTTTTGTGGGTTATCTCAATCAGCCCAAATGTCTTTCTGGATGAAAATATTGACTATAGGTGTTTAAACATTTCAGCCTTTCGTTAATGTTACAAAGCCACGTTGGGTGCCTGTGCCTTTTGTTCTTGTTCTGTTTTGGCTCTGTGTACTTCTGCTTTATATTTCTTTATTTTATTTGGTTTCTTCACTTTCAATATGTTGGTCATTATTTTTTTAAAAAAAATAACAGGAACAAGAAGTGTTCCTTCATTTCCTGAGATCACCCGCTCAAGTAAAATTCAACATGGCTTTTAAAGTCCAAGGTATCCAGAAAGTTAACTTGGACACAGTCACTAGTGGCCTCAAAAAGCCACTGAGAACTAACAAGGTTGTATTTTTGTTTCCTGGCTTAAGTTATTCATCACTGGTGACCCAAAAGTCAATCTTGCCTGAATTGAAGTATTAAAGAAAAATATAGGCATTCTTCCAAGAGTCCAGCAGAGGATTCCCCTGTAGAATAGAATTGATTAAGTCCTTCACCAATGACCAATCCTGCAACATTATCCTGCAACATTATCCTGGGATACATATAGTCAAGGCCATGGTTTTCCCAGTTGCAATGTATGGCTGTGAAAGTTGGACCATAAGAAAGGCTGAGCGCAAAAGAATTGAGGCCTCCAGACTATGGTGCTGGAGAAGACTCCTGCGAGTCCCCTGGACTGCAAGGCGTTCAAACTGGTCAGTCCTAGAAGAGATCAACCCCGACTGCTCTTTAGAAGGCCAGATCCTGAAGTTGAAACTCAAGTACTTTGGCCACCTAATGAGAAGGAAGGACTCACTGGAGAAGAGCCTAATGCTGGGAAAGATTGAGGGCAATAGAAGAAGGGGACGACAGAGAATGAGGTGGCTGGATAGAAGCAGTAGGCATGAGCTTAAATGGACTCCAGAAGATGGTAGAGGACAGGAAGGCCTGGAGGAACGTTGTCCATGGGGTTGCGATGGGTCGGACATGACTTCACAACTAACAACAACAACAACAACACGTATATTTGCCTTCATTCGCCATTATCAACCCTCCAAGTAATAATGAAATCAGACTGTTTCTGTTTATTGGCTCAAAGAATGTATTAATAGCGGTGATGTAAGAAATCTGAACGTTCCTCAACGTTTGTAATTTGGTTTTGGCCAGCAATAGCTTTGTTTCGGTTTTAAATTCTACATACATCAGTATAATTTGGGGGAGAAATGTGACATTTGAGAATCTTAATGTGATGTTCAAGTATGGAATTTCTCATCTTGAAGCGCTTTGGCTCTATGAAAACTAGTGTGACAAATAATATGAATTGATGTACCTGGGAAGAAACATACTTTGTGTGATTTTAAGGATTTGAGTTAGTTATTTCTTGTGAAACATCTCTGCATTTTAAACATGAGAAGATAATGCAAAATGTTTCCATACTGTCTAGATTTAATGAGAAACTTAAGGAATGAATTAACTGTAGATAGTCATCTATGCTTATTATATGAATTATTTTTCCCTTTTCGTTTTTCTTTTCTCACATTTAGTTTATTTTAATCACTATAATATATCTTGGTCTTTTATCTTTACCGACCATTTTTATTTTTGAAGTGCTTGGCTATGAGTTGTCTATGAATAACCAGAATTTATATTAATAAGCTTGGTTACAGAAAAGCCTTACTAAAAAGAAATAGAAAAACAATCACAGGGAAATACAGATAGTCCTCGACTTATAACAGTTCATTTAGTGACCATTCAAAGTTACAACTGAAAAAAGTTACTTATGGCCATTTTTCACACTTATGACCGTTGCAGCTTCCCCAGGGTCACGTGATCAAAATTCAGGCACTTGGCAATTGACTCATAGTTATGATGGTTGCAGTGTCCCGGGGTCATAAGATAAGATAAGATAACCTTTATTGTCATTTTTTTACTGTGGGCACAATGGCACACATCAAAAATGAAATTTAGTTGCCCGCTCTCAAAGTGAAACACATACATGACACACACCTAAACATACTGCATACAACATATGTATAGACCCACACCCGTACATATACATAACAAATGAATATTAAATACTGTCCATCTTGAATATATAACAGAAGGAGGAAGCTTGAGAGTTCACAAGGTTAATGCTGTATGGCAGTGGTGGCGAACCTACGGCACGCGTGACAGAGGCGGCACTCACCGCCCTCTCTGTGGGCACGCACGCCGTCGTCTCAGCCCCGCCTCCCCCCATGGCCCCCTCCTCACCAGCAGCCCCCCTGGAGGAGAGTTGCCCCCGGGCGCGGCCTGCGCAGAGCAGCGCAGCCAAGGACATGGCAGCTGGGTAGCGGGGACAAGACTCCGCCCTCGTGCCCGGTGTGTGCAGACGATGCTGTGGGGCGCGGGCGGAGGGCATGGCCACCATGACACTGCTGGACCGCCTAGGCGATCTGCTGCAGCGGGCCGTGGAGGTGGTGAGTGGCCCTGCGGGCAGGCGAGGCAGGGGTGGGGCAGGGGCAAGGCGATTTTTGGGCACTCGGTCTCTAAAAGGTTTGCCATCACTGCTGTATGGAATGAAACTATGGCTGAATCTGGATGTTCTGCTATGAATACCGCGAAGTCTCCTCCCAGAAGGTAACAAGGAAAACAGGTCGTGAAGAGGATGTGTAGTGTCCCAGATAATCTTACGGACCCTGCTCAAGCAACGCTTCTGTGCTATGTCCTGGATGGGAGGGAGGGAACTGCCAATGATCTTTTCGGCCATCCTCACCACTCTCTGCACCGCCTTCCTGTCTGAAGCAGTGATGCTTCCAAACCAGACTGTGATGCTGTATGACAGGATGCTCTCGATCGCCCCTCTGTAGAAAGTGGAAGCTTGAAAGATTGCTAGAAAGAAACATAATGCCATAGAATGCTGCAAGAAGGTAAGACCCAAAGGTTATTTTGCCTTCAGTTAAAAAGGATTACTTTCTCATTGGGGAAATAAAGGGAATCTTAGCTATAGAAAAATATGCAATATATGCAAATGTTTACCTGATTATTTCCAAATCATCTAACCTGGTCCCCTAAAGATTAGGTGAATTATATTGATTTTAAGACTTAGCAGGAAGTATAACAGATCCCAAAGTTGCCAACTCTCACCCCTCTCAATCTAAATCTCATTTTCATAATAGGGTTAAGACCAAAACTGACCTCCAAATTTCCACTGCTAAGCGAGACCTTCGTTTAGTGAATTTTGCCCCAATTTACAACCTTTCTTGCCACAGTTGTTAAGTGAATCACTGCAATTGTTAAGTTAGTCACACAATGGCTTCCCCATTGACTTTGCTGGTCAGAAGTTCGCAAAAAGGGATCGCAGATGATACAACAGTAGTGGGTCTTATTCATGATGACAATGTGGAAGCTTACCGCAAGGAGGCTGAGGGTTTGGTGAACTGGTGTAAGGAAAACAGCCTAGTTTTAAATACCGGAAAAACCAAAGAGATCATCGTTGATTTCAGAAAAGGCAGGCACAGCCACACTTCTCTGTGCATTAATGATTCACCTGTGGAGATGGTTACCAGCATCAAATTCCTGGGTGTGCAGCTAACGAGTAGGCTGGCTAGGTTGCTCAACAGTGAGACACCGGTGAAGCGGGCACAGAAGCGCTTGCATTTTCTGCGTCGCATGAGAAAGGCACATCTTCCTTCTCCTATCCTTACCACTTTCTACAGAGGGGCGATCGAGAGCATCCTGTCATACAGCATCACAGTCTGGTTTGGAGGCATCCCTGCTTCAGACAAGAAGGCGGTGCAGAGAGTGGTGAGGATGGCCGAAAAGATCATTGGCAGTTCCCTCCCTCCCATCCAGGACATAGCACAGAAGCGTTGCTTGAGCAGGGTCTGTAAGATTATCTGGGACACTACACATCCTCTTCACGACGTTTTATCTGTTAATAAGCTCGGACTGCGGTGGGAGACTTAATCGTGAAAGGTAACCTTAAAATATCACGAGAAATAAATATTAATTAACCTGCTGACCCGTCAGTTCAGATCCTAATGGGATTTCTACAAGCATGCTTTTTTTTAAAAAAAGCATGTTAAGAACTGATAAATCTATATAATAAATGTATATGTAGTAGATGTAGAGATGTGTTTTGATGTAATGGGATTTTGAATTGAGTACAGACACAGAAGGAATGATTGAGCACTCCCTTCTCTACCGTGTTAAGGGGGTTCGTACATGTTAACTCTAAATTCCCATGTGTCTATATCTTCATTTTTGTTTTTTTCTAAATTGCTAGCACAATAATCAATATAATAAATGTATATTTAGTAGATGTCGAAATGTGTTTTGATGTAATAGGATTTTGAATTGAGTACTGACTCGAAAGGAATGAGGAGCACTCTTAAGGGAGTCCATAGAGTTAACTCTAAATTCCTATGTATCTCTATTTTTGTTTTTCTTTTTTCTAAATTCCTAGCACAATAATCCACCGCAGTCCGAGCTTATTAACAGATAAAACGTGATAACATCCAACAATCCACAAATCCACAATCTAAAAAAAAGGAGAGAAGCAGTTCGACATTTCCAGCAGCAGAAAAGGAAGCAAAATGAAGCCAATGCAAAATATATGTTAAAAAATTGAAAACGGGAACAGATCTTTACCGCACCAACTAAACAGCAGTTGGAAGCATTATTTTTCAAGGCCCATTGAAAAGTAATTATCAACACAAGTGCCATTTACATCTGTCCAGTAAGAAAGTTGCATGAATGTAGGCCAGCTTCTCTTGGCAAATGATGCCAGTATGTATGAATGGCAAATTCTCCAGTAGGAGCACAATGCGGATTTTCTTGCAGATTATGATTAGATTAGAAGAAGCCACATATTTACATACTTCAGAAATAATTCCTAGATGTGGCAGACTAGCAGACCAATAGCAATAGCAATAGCAATAGCACTTGGACTTATACAGATAGTCCTCGATTTACAACAGTTCGTTTAGTGACTGTTCAAAGTTAACAACATAATTGAAAAAAAAGTGACTTATGACCATTTTTCACACTTCTGCCCATTGCAGCAGCCCCATGGTCACATGATCAAAATTCAGACACTTGGCAACTGACTCATATTTATGACGGTTGCAGTGTCCCGGGATGATATGATCCCCTTTTTGTGACCTTCTGATAAGTAAAATCAATGGGGTAGCCAGCTTCACTTAACAACCGTGTCACTAACTTACCAACTGCAGTCATTCACTTAACAACTGCATCAAGAAAGATCGTAAAATGGGGCAAAACTCACAACAAATGTCTCGCTTAGCAACATAAATTTTGGGCTCAATTGTGGTTGTAAGACAAGGACTACCTTCTCTGAGCGGTTTACAGAGTCGACCTCTTGCCCCCAACAATCTGGGTCCTCATTTTACCGACCTCGGAAGGATGGAAGGCTGAGTCAACCTTGAGCCGGTCAGAATCGAACTCCAGGCAGTGGGCAGAGTTAGCCTGCAATACTTCATTCTAACTACTGCACCACCACAGCTCTCCAAGGAAGTAAAGCTGGAATTGTGCTGTAATCTGAGGCTATTTGAAAGAAGGAGAAGAACACAAGATGGTGTAAAATTCAATATCAAACCAACACTTCCTCCCATCAAAGACAGGAGCACAGACAACAGTGGATATCAGGATCATGGAAAGAACATCGTCAACCATCCAAGACTCTGAATCTTCCATTTTCTCTTTTTACAACCAGCCCCTCCGCCCCGGGCTATATGAGTGGGCTTTTTATTGTTGTTGTTGTTAGTTGCGAAGTTGTGTCCGGCCCATTGCGATCCCATGGACAACTTTCCTCCAGGCCTTCCTGTCCTCTACCATCTTCTGGAGTCCATTGAAGCTCACGCCTACTGCTTCAGTGACTCCATCCAGCCACCTCATTCTCTGTCGTCCCCTTCTTCTATTGCCCTCAATCTTTCCCAGCATTAGGCTCTTCTCCAGTGAGTCCTTCCTTCTCATTAGGTGGCCAAAGTATTTGAGTTTCAACTTCAGGATCTGGCCTTCTAAAGAGCAGTCAGGGTTGATCTCCTCCAGGACTGACCGGTTTGATCGCCTTGCAGTCCAGGGGACTCGCAGGAGTCTTCTCCAGCACCATAGTTCAAAGGCCTCAATTCTTTTGCGCTCAGCCTTTCTTATGGTCCAACTGGGCTTTTTATTATTTATTTGCTTTTCAGGGACAGGACCCAGATATTTTTCCGTTGTACAAACCTTCAAGAAGAGCTAACAAAAATGGCTTTAAGTGGGTTTGCAGTAAGCATCCAATATTATTTCATTTTTTTTATTGCTTTATTCCATTTTTTAATATATTTTTTTGGCCATACACAGTTAAAGGACCGCCTGAAAGCACAGGAGGATATGGTTATTTCTCTTCTTGCCTCTGGAAAATGTCTAAATGAGGGATGTTTTCACAGGTTCCCTCAAGCCTCCCAAAACAATTTCCTGGAAATAAGACTCAGTTAAATGGAATTTAATTTCAGGGAATTTCCCCAGGATTGGGGTGCTAGAATGTTGATTTGCTTATGACAGTTGTACAGCCTGATAATGTCAGGCTGGCAAATATAGATATAAATATCAAAGACAGATTAGAGACATTTGGGTAAACAAACGTACGGAATCTGTTTTAATTTTAACAGAAATTTCTCATTGATGTAGGGTTTGATGCCATAAGTGAACGTTTGTGCCCTTTGTTTTCAGCCTGGTAGAGACTGCCTTCTTGTGGCAGAATCTTTCCTGAAACGTGTATCACCATCAAAATGTGCCTCCTACATTTCTTTTAATCATGACTGAATCAAGATTTATGAAACAATTATAGATTTATTTTCATTAGTAGGCCTCAATTAAAAATATCCGCTATGGATTTTTTTTTTAATGGACTAAATACTGCTACGATTGCTTTTTTATTATTATCTGAAAACCTGTTTCTTTATCGTAACAAATTAGTGCAGATCTAGGAAAAGTGAGAGGTATAGTGATTAAGGCACCAAGATAGAAAGCGGGAGGCTGTGAGTTCTAATCCCACCTTAGACACACAGCCAGTTGGGTGACATTGGGGCAGTCACTCTCTCTCTCTCTCTCTCTCAGCCCAACTTACCTCACAGGGTTGAAAATAAGATGAGGAAGGAATATTTGGGGAAGGATTTCAGGAAAAGTGGAGGGCGAGAGAGAGAGAGAGAGAGAAAGAGAGAGGGAGAGAGAGGGAGAGGGAGAGGAAAGAGAGAGAGAGAGAAAGAAAGAGGGGGGAGAGGAAAGAGAAAGAGAGAGGGAGAGAGGGAGAGAAAAGAGAGAGAGAAAGAGAGAGAGGAAAGAGAGAGAGAGAGAGAGAGAGAAAGAGGGAGAGGAAAGAGAAAGAGGGAAAGAGAGAGAGGGGGAGAGAGAGAGAGAGAGAAAGAGGGAGAGGGGAGAGAGAGAGAGAGAGAGAGAGAGAGGAAAGAGAGAGAGAGAGAGAGAGAGAGGAGAGGGAGAAAGAGGGAAAGAGAGAGGAGGGGGAGAGAGAGAGAGAGAGAGAAGAGGGAGAGGAAAGAGAGAGAGGAAGAGAGAGAGGGAGAGGAGAGAAGAGAGAGAGAGGAGAGGAGAGAGAGAAAGAGGTAAAGAAAGAGGGGGGAGAGGAAAGAGAAAGAGAGAGGGAGAGAGGGAGAGAGAAGAGAGAGAGAAAGAGAGAGAGGAAAGAGAGAGAGAGAGAGAGAGAAAGAGGGAGAGGAAAGAGAAAGAGGGAAAGAGAGAGAGGGGGAGAGAGAGAGAGAGAGAGAGAGAGAGAACTCATGCACAGCAGCCTCTATTTCTTTTAAATAAACTCGCGCGCGCACACACGTTTTGCGGCTCCCAGTGTTTTCTTTTTTCTGGGAAATGGGTCCAAGTGGCTCTTTGAGTGTTTAAGGTTGCAGACCCCTGATCTAGGCTGTTGGCTATTCCTGCAGCTTAGTATCATCTGCAAATTTGATGAGTTCCCCTTCTATTCCCTCATCTAAGTCGTGTATGAAGATATTGAAGAATACTGGGCCTAAGATGGAACCTTGTAGAACCCCACTGCTTACTTCCCTCCACATAGATGTAGTACCATTAAGGACTACTCGTTGCCAGCTAGTTACAAATCCATCTGGTGGTGATGCTATCTATCCCACTTGTTTCTAGCTTACTAAAAAGTAAGTTGTGATCTACTTTGTCGAATGCCTTGCTGAAGTCTAGGTATACTATGTCCACAGCATTTCTCTGGTTTACTAATTTAGTCACTTTGTCAAAGAATGAAATAAGATTGGTTTGACACGGTCTGTTTTTAACAAACCCGTGCTGACTTTAAGTTGTTACTTTACTCGTTTCTAGATGTTCGCAGATCTGGTTTTTTATTTATTATTATTTTCCAGTATCTTCCCGGGTGTTGATGTTAGGCTGATTGGTCTGTAGTTTCCTGGGTCTGGTTTTTTTCCTTTTTTGAAGATGGGAACCACATCAGGTCTTTTCCAGTCCTCTGGTAATTTCCTGGTGCTCCAGGATTTTTGAAGATATGATACTGTGGGAAGAATCCAGAGAAAGAAATATTCTGGGAAATATTAAAAAGGCAGATTATATTTCCCCAAAGGAATAATGGAGAAGATCTTTAAAAAGGCAGAAACTTCTCCCCCCCCCCCCGCCCCAGCCAGACAACTCAGCAGGAGCCAGCTTTTAGAAATGCAGATGTAATAATCCTTTAAGAAAGGTTAGAGCCTTCCAGCTAGAAGCTGAAGAGATTAGGAAGACAAAGACCCTTAAAATCTACATACCCCACCCAAACTCTAAGGACAGGAGACATAATAGGATTAACCCACCAATATCAAAAGGGCACACTCAGACTCAAGTCAAAATACATGACACAGGAAATACAAAGCCTCAAACAGGAACAGGAAACAACCTCAAGAGCCCCAGAAGGTATAAAAGCCCACTACTCTGCTCCATGTGGTCAGCTTTTCCAGAGCCATCTTTCTGTCTGGCTCTCCTCTTCAATAAACTACAACCTTCTTTCTAAAGCAGTCTCCATGTTGTTTATTCCCGGCTTGGACTGGACCCTGATGAAGATTTTTCTTTCAACAGTACTTAATCCTGCTTAATTTTTTTAAAGAATGGATGGTATTGTTAGGTGTTCCCATCTTCTGTAACTTGCAAATTAAATCTAAAAAGTTGTAGAGGAGTCTTAATTTGGAGAAGTTCTTTCGTGCTTGCTAGATTTGATCAAATTGGTCACACTCTGTTTCCACAGGGTTATATTTGCATGGTAAAATGAAATTCAGCAGATGCAATACAGGGTTTTTAGCAACTAACTTCAAATTGTTCTTCCGCTACTAGTATCACTGCCCATTAAAATGTACAACCTAATAGCAGAGTAGAGTTGGCACAGCTTCTAAGCCATTCGCTAATATTCCCCCGGAGAAAATTAAAGGAAATAGCAGGAATATAAATAGCTATAATTATATGCATATGCATTTGGAGCTAAAGATTTGATAAAAACAACAACACTGTGCAACTCCACTTCATAATGACTTTAATTAGCTAATCGGTGATGTAATCATGGATGCTCCTCCTGCTATCTCTTTCTAGGCTTCTCGCATTGTGCTTAATTTCTAACATAAAAATTGGCTCAAGCGTGCTTAGAAATCCATCATCAAAGGCAGTGGAGTAGTTTTCGTTAATTAATGAAAAGGCACTTATGTTAATGTTTGGGCATTCTTTGTTATGTTCAGATGCCCTAACAATAAAATGGTTGCCAACAGTATCAAAAATTACCCCAAATAACGTTCGTAAAAAAATTACTTGTTCATTCGTTAAATAACAGAATAACAGAGTTGGAATGGACTTTGGAGGTCTTCTAGTCCAACCCTCTCCTCAGGCAGGAGACCCTCTACCATTTCAGACAAATAGTTGTCCAGTCTCTTCTTAAAAACTTCCAGTGTTGGAGCACCCACAACCTCTGGAGGCAAGTCGTTCCACTGGTTAATTGTTCTCACTGTCAGGAAATTTCTCCTGAGTTCTAGGTTGCTTCTCTCCTTGATTAGTTTCCATCCATTGTTTCTTGTCCTGCCTTTGGGTGTTTTGGAGAATAGCTTGACTCCCTCTTCTTTGTGGCAGCCCCTGAGATATTGGAACACTGCTATCATGTCCCCCCTCATCCTTCTCCTCATTAAACTAGACATACCCAATTCCAGCAACCGTTCCTTATATGTTTTAGCCTCCAATCCCCTAATCATCTTTGTTGCTCTTCTCTGTACTCTTTCTAGAGTCTCAACATCTTTTTTACATCGTGGTGACTGAAACTGGATGCAGTATTCCAAGTGTGGCCTTACCAAGGCATTGTAAAGTGGTATTAATACTTCACGTGACCTTGATTCTATCCCTCTGTTAATGCAGCCTAGCACTGTGTTGGCTTTTTTTGGCAGCTGCAGCATACTGCTGGCTCATATTTAGATGACTGTCCACTAGGACTCCGAGGTCCCTCTCACAGTTACTGCTATAGAGCAAGGTACCCCCTATACTATACCTGTACATTTGGTTTTTCTTGCCTAAATGTAGAACCTTACTTTTTTCACCATTGAATTTCATTTTGTTAGATAGCGCCCAGTGTTCAAGTCTGTCCAGATCCTCCTGTATCTTAAGCCTGTCTTCTGGAGTTTTGGCTATTCCTGCCAGCTTGGTGTCGTCTGCAAATTTGATGAGTTCCCCATCTATCCCCTCGTCCAAATCGTTGATGAAGATGTTGAAGAGCACTGGGCCTAGAACAGAGCCCTGGGGCACCCCACTACACACTTCCCTCCATGTAGATGCAGTTCCATTGAGGACCACACGCTGAGTGCGGCCGGTCAGCCAGCTACGAATCCATCTGGTGGTGATGCTGTCTAACCCACATTTTTCTATCTTATCAAGTAGTAGGTTGTGATCTACTTTGTCGAATGGACTTTGGAGGTCTTCTAGTCCAACCCTCTGCTCAGGCAGGAGACCCTCTACCATTTCAGACAAATGGCTGTCCAGTCTCTTCTTAAAAACTTCCAGTGTTGGAGCACCCACAACCTCTGGAGGCAAGTCGTTCCACTGGTTAATTGTTCTCACTGTCAGGAAATTTCTCCTTAGTTTCAGGTTGCTTCTCTCTTTGGTTAGTTTCCATCCGTTGCTTCTTGTCCTGCCTTCAGGCACTTTGGAGAATAGCTTGACTCCCTCTTCTTTGGGGCAGCCCCTGAGATATTGGAACGCTGCTATCATGTTTTGCATAATCCAGGCAGGGGAAAACAATTTTAGACTCATTTTTTTTTTAACACAGGAACAACACAGCCTTGGACGAGGATGAGAAAAGTTCTCCATAAAGTTGAATATGAATTTAATCCAGGACAAGGTGAGATTCTAATGAATGGGTGAACCTCGTTTGCTATAATCTCTAGAGCCTGTTTGGTCCAGTGGGTTAAAATGCAGGCTTGAAACCAGGAGACGGTGAGTTCTAGTCCCACTCTGGGTAGAAAGCCAGATAGGTGACCTTGGGCCAGTCACCCGCTCTCAGCTCAACAAACCTCACGGGGTGTTTGTTGTGAGTAAAATAAAAAATAGCAAATAGAAGGAGTAAGGAATATTAGGTATGTTTACTGCCTTGAGTTATTTATACAAATAATAAAGAAGGAACAAAATGAATGGGTGTTGTCTCCCTTCATAGGTATCAGTTGCTGATTCCGAAAATCAAGAATTCTGTTTCTCGATAGTTGATCTGTTCTTACTCTGTTTTTTTTTTTTAAAGTCTAGACCAGGGGTAGGCAACCTTGGCTCTTTTATGACTCGTGGACTTCAACTCCCAGAATTCCTGAGCCAGCCATGCTGAGGGAAAATGGAGAGGTTTCCAAGCTGAGCCATGCTGGCTCAGGAATTCTGGGAGTTGAAGTCCACGAGTCATAAAAGGGCCAAGGTTGCCTACCCCTGGTCTAGACTGTGAAAGGCTGTGGCTGGAAAATAACATAATAAATAAAGGCAGGAGGATGCTTGAAATTCTGTAATCAGAGGCCAAGCTGCAGCTCATGTATGTTGCTAACCATTCCTAAGTCATTTAATCCTTCCTTCCTATTATTTTTATTTAAGCTTAGCTTACAAGTGGAATACAAGCAAGTTAACTGGGATGTGACAGGTTGACCAACTGGTTTTTTTAATTATTATTATTTTTGGCTTTTTATGGCAAATGGAGCCCTCCAGTGGACATTGCAGCTTGTTGTAAATTGCTAACTAGTGTTATGGTAAGCTTAATAAAGCTTACATCCTAATATCACCAGGCACCATTTGCTCACTCTGCATACCTGTTTTTTTACGCATGTATAGTGTTCGTGACTGCATATAGTCCTTGCTTACAACCACAGTGGAGCCCAAAATTTCTCTAGCTGAATGAAACTTTTCTTGCCACAGTTGTTAAGTATTATGTCATTTCCCCAAGATGTCAATCCTGTTGGAGATGCCATCGGGTCTTTCCACATGGTGAGAAACAGAGGATTGGTAGACAAAGAAATGTCCTATCATTCACCCACTTTTGTGTTTCTCTGCCTTCGACATAAAAATAAGGACTTTCTATCCTCACATATTTCTTCCAAAATCTAGCTTTTCCTTCAAATGCAATGAGCAACTATTGGCTTTGCTGACAGTGGGGTAGCCCATAGATAGCACTAGTGCTTAGACTTATATACTGCTTCATAGAGCTTTACAGCCTTCTCTAAGCGGTTTACAGAGTCAGCCTCTTGGACCCCAACAATCTGGGTCCTCATTTTACCGACCTCAGAAGGATGGAAGGCTGAGTCAACCTTGAGCTGGTCAGGATCGAACTGACCTGCATTCTAACCACTGTGTCACCACAGCTCTTAAGGCTTCCTGTTGTATCATGGATCTTTTTATCCAGTGAGATATTCTGCTATTTTGTTATTCACTACAGGTAGTCCTCAACGTACAACTACAATTGAGCCCAAAATTTGTGTTGTTGAGTGAGGAATTTGTTAAGTGAGTTTTGCCCCATTTTACGATTTTTCTTGCCATACTTGTTAAATGAATCACTGCAGTTGTTAAATTAGAAACACGGTTGTTAAAGTGAATCTGGCTTCCCCATTGTCGGAAAGTGGCAAAAGGGGATCACGTGACCTCTGAATATGGCAACTGTCATAAATATAAGTCAGTTGGCAGGCATCTGAGTTTTGATCACCTGACCAGGGGGATGCTACATTTCTAAGTGTGAAAAACGGTCATAAGTCACTTTTTTCACTGCCATTATAACTTCGAACGGTCACTCAATGAACTGTTGCAAGTTGAGGACTAACTATATGCCTGTCCACTTCAGATTGAATCCCCAATCTTTTTGATTAAAGAATCGGGTTCTGTATTATGTGAAACCGGCTTCTACCCCTATTATAAGAGGAATAGCGATAGAGACGATGGATGCCACCTTCTGTCATATCCCCAAATCTGAGATTTTCCAGACCTTCATTTACATAACATCACATCACATCACATCACATCACATCACAACACCACAACACAACACAACACAACATAACATAACATAACATGACCTTGGAAGTCATCTAGTCCAACCCCCTGCTCAGGCAGGAACAACCTTCTTCCAGAAGTCGTGAATGCTCCAATACTGGAAGTTTTTAAAAAGAGACTGGACAGCCATTTGTCTGAAATGGTATAGGGTTTCCTGCCTGAGCAGGGGGTTGAACTAGATGACCTCCAAGGTCCCTTCCAACTTATTATTGTTGTTGGTGTTGTTGTTGTTATTATTATTATTATTGTCCCTATTCCATTTCAGACAAATACCTAATTCCAGCAACTGTTCTTTATATGTTTTAGCCTCCAGTACCCTGATCATTTTTCTTTGCACTCTTTCTAGAGTCTCAACATCTTTTTTACATTATGGTGACCATTTAGGAAACTTCATTCCATCATAGTAGATCCATCATAGTAGACCTGCTTCTTTGAAACAAACCCTATATTTGTCCCAAAGGTGCTTTTTCAAGAAGCAACTGGACTTTCTTGTTTTTCTTTCTTTTCTTTTCTTTGTTTTCTTTCTTTTGTTTCTCATCCAAGAAGCTTCTTCAGCTCTGACTGGATGGTGGAGAATGGAAGGATTTATGCTCCTTGCAAGCAGCTGGTCATTTGCATTCTTTCTGATAGTCATTGAGGCCACTTGGAGGTTTGTCTGGGTCTTCAGGATCACCTGAGTTGTGCCTTTACTGTTGAACACTGTTGAACACAGGTGCAGGCTGTTGGGGATGGGTCTGTGTTGCCTGCATCTCAAATTCAACAGTGAAGGGACACAGGGCAGAAAACATCCTGCAAAAGGCACAGCTCCACAACACAATGCTTTCAGCAGTTCCAAGAAGGCTCCACACCCATTTGCACCACTCAGGTGACCTTGAGGACACAGATAAACCTCCAAGTGGTCTCAACGACTCTCTAAAAGAATGCAAATGACCAGCTGTCTGCAAGGAATATAAATCCTTCCATTCCCCACCATCCAGTCAGAGCTGAAGAAGCTTCTTGGATGAGAAGCGAAACGTCTTCAAAGGAAAGCAAGAAAGTCCAGCTGCCTCTTGAAAAAAGCACCTTTGGGACAACCATGACCTGGATGACTGAGAATCTCCATAGACATAAACCCTACATTTCCCTATCATTAAATGTTACAGCTCAGTTGCAATTAATGTGGGTTTGAATCATGTGATATTTAAGTTAATGTGCATAATGATAGCAGATTGCATTTAATGCAAATCAAAGTGGACCAATGGAAGATTCCTTCAGGTAAAAGGCTATAAGAGCAAAAAAGAAGGCTCTTATTATTAAATTAGAGCAAAAATTTAATGTGGATCGAACAACACAAATGCAGTCATAGCACTCTAAAACTGAAGTTGTCAGAATGCCTGATTTTTTTCTTTCTTTCTTTCTTTCTTTCTTTCTTTCTTTCTTTCTTTCTTTCTTTCTTTCTTTCTTTTGCTTTGTATAATTACTCTAACTGAAATTTATGATTAAGCTGTATGGATATATTTTTACACTTTGCTGTAGTATTTTGCCAATATAAAAATATGACTTTTCATTGCCTATTTCCATCGAGCTGGATCCAATTAATGTATTTTGCATGTAATTATAACTTCAAATAATTCAAATTTGAATAATGCAGCTACTTCATGGTTTTCAAATCTAGACCTAGCTATAAAATCAAAACATGTTGTGATGCCTTTGTAGAAAGTGTTCTGTCAGAAGAGAATCTGGCTTCAAATTCTTCAACACTGAAATCCCTTAACAAAGCAGCATAGAAGAAACATAATTTGGGGAGAAACTAGAATAAAAATATTGCAATAAGAAGTAGTATAACCATAACCTCAGCTGGAACCCCCAGTTTATTGGATAAGCAGCTAGATATTTATTTCAATGCTAGGCAGAGCTTCCGTTTCTATCTCTAGATTGATTAAATTAGGAGGACCAAGATCACTAAAATAAATATATGCAAATTCTGCCCTTATAATACGACAGAAACATTATTATATTATATAAACGTTAGAAACAATTCCATCTTCTCCTTTTTCTGATTAAAAAAAATGGAATTATATATGTTTATTCTTCCATGACTAAGTCATCATTACTTCTCCGAGAAAAAGGTTCTTTTCTTAAAAAAATAAGCATTTTAAGTCTTTAAGCATCTTAGTTGAATGCTACACGTTGTTCAGCTTGGCTCAATGTGATATGATCTCAGCTGCATAGAAAATGTGTTAGTATTCTTCTCTGCAGCTATTGCAACTGAGGAGGAGTAGAAATTTCCACTATTTAAGTTAAAACTTAATAGTCTCTACTACTAAAGTTTAAATTTAGTCATGATGCTGCTGCTTCCAAAATCCTTCTCTATCCAGTGCTAGATATCACTGACTTTTTCCAAGGATGTTAAAAAGGCACACAAAGTAGACAAGCTGAATTTGCATCCGTATTAATGAAATCATACTAACAAGGGTTTCAGTGGACACTTTCCTTCATTTCTGTATTTTCCAGCATGACCCAAAGTTGCTAGCCTTGCACATCATTTTAACATATCAAACATAAGTCTATGTTTGACATATCAAACATAAGTCTTTTAAAAAAACCAATGAGTTTCTTGAATGGAAGCATAACCCAATCTATTTTTAATAAGCACAGGAAAAACTTTGATTTTTTAAAAAAATTAATGTGCGAAACATGCCTGAAAAATTTAAAAGGGATGCTACTGAAGAAGTCAACATTTCAGCGTTGAATATTGATGTCTGTACAGGTAGTCCTTAATGTACAACACTTCATTTAGTGACCGTTCAAAGTTACAACAGAAAAGAGTGACTTATGATTGTTTTTCACATCCCTTTGGTCACGTGATCAAAATTCACTCACTTTTATGACGGTTGCAGTGTCCTGGGGTCATGTGATCCCTTCTCGCCACCTTCTGACAAGCAAAGTCAATGGGAAAACCAGATTCACTTAACAAACGTGTTACTAATTTAACAACTGCTGTGATTCACTTAACAAATGTGGCAAGAAAGGTCATAAAATGGGGCAAAATTCACTTAACCAGCGTCCCGCTTAGCGACAAAAACAATGAGTACCAAACCATTTTTTCCCCCAATTAGGAATAATGTAGTGAGTCACAAGGCAGCCGACCACAATAAGTTCTAGCTTGTGTGTGGCGTACCGAACAAACGATGAGTAGCAGGCCAACGTTTTCACGTCAAAATGCATTGAGTACCAGGTTCAATGAGTTTCAAAACTGTTGAGTACAAGGGACCACTTTGCATGAGCAATGAGAAAAATTCACACAAAAAAGTTCACAGCGTTTACTTAAACACTAGATGTCTCTATAATCACAAGTATTGGCTCTCACAGCTTCAGCTTCAGTTCTTATACTAGTATAATGTGTACTACTGCTATTTACTACTACTTTCCTTGAACTTTTCTTTGGAAACAGGATAATACTCCTACATCCAATTATGAAACAGCTCCTTACTTCTTTTCTTCTTATCCAATCATGCCTTAAGTCCAAAAATCTTTTATTATCTGTTAGCTGCCTAGAGTTGCTGTGAGCAAGTAAACGGCTATATAAATGATCTAAAAATAAATAAATAAAAATAAATAAATTAGCCTCTTAAAGTTACCTCTGAATATGTTATAAGTTGTCAGTTTCCTAGTTCTCTAACCAAGGCCAGTATTTTTAAAAATGCCATCTCTCCCGCTGCTTTCTCAGCTTGCGTCTTTCCAGGGTTCACCCATTATGTCCTATCTTTTCCTCTTTTACTGTGTCACCCATCTTTAGCTGATGGGCTTGCAGAATTTGGGCACTCAAATTTTCACAGCTTCCAGGAATTGTGATGCCATAACTCAGTGGCTAGTTGAATTGAAGAACGTTTTTCTGGAATTGAGTATGTCTAGTCTAGTGAAAAGAAGGACTAGGGGAGGCATGATAGCTGTGTTCTAATATTTGAGGGGCTATCTTTTTCATGAGGGGGTCAACTTATTCTCCAAAGCACCAGAAGGCAAGACAAGAAGCAATGGATGGAAACTAATCAAGGAGAGAAGCAACCTGGAATTAAGGAGAAATTTCCTAACAGTGAGAACAATCAATCAGTGGAATGGCTTGCCTTCAGAAGTTGTAGGTGCTCCATCACTGGAGGTTTTAAAGAAAAGATTGGACAACCATTTGTCTGAAATGGTATAGGGTCTCCTGCTCGAGCAGGGGTTTGGACTAGATGTCCTCCAAGGTCCCTTCCAACTCTGTTATTCTATGTTCAATGCCATACAACAAGGATATGACACCCTTGCTCACTGAGCTCTCAGCCATGCCCCCCCCCCCCGTAAATGTCAAAGGAACACATGTGACAGATACCACGTGGTCTTTATTCTTTAATGCCTCCTCATTTTTTTGACATCTGTTCAGTTACAAATAATGAGGAAAGGGCAATTAAGATTTTATTTGTTGGCTTGTGTCCTGTTTTCCAAATGTCCAAGAGTGTCTAGATTGCCATAGGGCCCTACACAAAGGCACAGTGGCCTTTTATGCAAGATGCAGGACAGCAAAATTGGGAGATCTCAGGCCATTCCTGGAGCGGTTTAACATTAGTATCTAAATAGTGCATTGTCCCTATGAATATACGGAATAATGGTTTAAGGAAGAGCACAATTGTCTTTGCTTATGATACTTGCCTCCCTGGTAGAGCTGGTACAAAACAGTATTCCAACCCAATTTTAATGAAATTTAGTCAATAATTCAGAAAGAAAGAAAGAAAGAAAGAAAGAAAGAAAGAAAGAAAGAAAGAAAGAAAGAAAGAAAGAAAGAAAGAAAGAAAGAAAGAAAGAAAGAAAGAAAGAAAGAAAGAAAGAAAGAAAGAAAGAAAGAAAGAAAGAAAGAAAGAAAGAAAGAAAGAAAGAAAGAAAGAAAGAAAGAAAGAAAGAAAGAAAGAAATGGTTGTCCTGGTTTGATGAAGATGTTTCAACAGTTCAGGAGCAAGTCCTATTGAGCTAAGTATTATTGGTACTAATTCAAAAGAAGAAAAAGATCAGTCAGGTTATGCAATCAATTGGACCTGTGAGTAGAGATCTACTCACTAAGCACCACCATCCAGCCCACTGGAACAGATATTAGGCCACTGTACTAAGGACCCGTCCATCTAAATCCAGATAGGATGATAAACAGAAAAAATCAAATATCATAAACTCTGACTCTGAGTGGAAATGTAAAAGGTTAAGCACAAGGACTCCTGACTATGAAGGAAGGAAAAGAGGGGGATGGATGGATGGATGGATGGATGGATGGAAGGAAGGAAGGAAGGAAGGAAGGAAGGAAGGAAGGAAGGAAGGAAGGAAGGAAGGAAGGAAGGAAGGAAGGAAGGGAATAAAAGGAGAGAGGGAGGGGGAGAGAGAGAGAGAGGGAGAAGGAGAAGGAGGAGAGAGAGAGAGACAGGGAGAGGGAGAGGGAGAGGGAGAGGGAGAGAAGAAAGGAAGGAGAAAGGAAGGAAGTAGTCCCTTTCTTGAAAAGCCTTGCTGAAAATCTCAACATGTAAATATTTTCAGCAGGAGCCACAAATAGCTTTAACCTGCATTGATCCTGGCTTTTATTTCTCATCAGTCATGGTTACTTGCTTCTCATGACTGAATGGGGAAATATTCCAGTTATGATACATGTAATTAATTACTGTCAGAAGCTCTGCCCAGGCAGAACTGCTTTCTGCTTTAGTTCAACCACCTCTTAACAGTTAAGTCGGAGAAATTTAATTAAAAAAAGGCTTTGATGCTGTGCATCAGAGTGAGATGGAGTGGAAGAATGCAATTACAGCAGGCGCTTATGACAAAGAGAAAGGCAGGTAGGGGGTCTTTATGGTTTATAGTATAAAGAGGGGGGGTTAGGGGAGGGGAGTGCATCTCAAATACCTAAAGAATTGATTTATGGATGATGGCAAACTTACAGCCAGATACTGCTCTGACAAAACACCAATTCACCATACGTCTAGATTCTCCCCTGAGATTTTGTACTTAGTTAAGCAACTACTGTATTTGGAATGATACTATTGGGGAGGGGATGCATGCATTATGAACTGAGATTCCTTCCCAATGTGGAATGGCGAGATATCGTGAGTGACCCACTTCTTTATGGACCATTGCTCTCCGTGTCTGCTGTAAAGCCCAGAGGAACTGATGAACTTGAGGAAGCATCGTCTGAAAATTAATTATCTGTAAAGATGGAGGGCGTGCTTCTCGGCTCCTTAGCACCCTCGCTATCCCTGTAGCAGAGTTGAAATAATGGGTGCTCCATATGGCAGTGCCTCCAGTGATATAAGTCCTCCTACCACCGCAACTTCCAGTGAGTGGAAGAGTTAGCAGCTATCAGACCTCTTTTCCTTCTCTCAGTATTTTGGACACTGTTGGCTGCATGGATCCTTATTTGTGTCCAGTGGTGGGATTCAAACATGTGAACAACCGGTTCTCTGTGTGGATGCCGCTTCCGGAAGTCTATTCTGGGCCTGGGGCCTGGGCAATAAAAAATTAGCTACCGGTTCTGCCGAAGTGGTGCGAACTGGCTGAATCCCACCACTGGTTGTGTCCCAATGCAATGTATTAGACCAGGGGTTCCCAACCTTGGCCACTTTATGACTTGTGGACTTCAACTCCCAGATTGGAGTTGGCTGAGGAATTCTGGGAGTTGAAGTCCACAAGTCATAAAGTGGCCAAGGTTGGGACACAACCAGTGGTGGGATTCAGCCTGTTCGCACCACTTCGGCAGAACCGGTAGCTAATGGCTGGCTGAGGAATTCTGGGAGTTGAAGTCCACAAGTCATAAAGTGGCCAAGATTGGGGACCTCTGTATTAGACCCAGAGTGTTTAGGAGACTCCCAACTGCATAGAAAGCCCATATGAATGCTATTTGCCCCAGCAGTTATCTCACCTACGGAAATACTTGGCTTTCAAGTGCAAGAAAGAGCAACCTGTTAGGCCCAAAGCACAATCTACAGCTCTGTTCTCTTACATGAGCTTCCTTGAGAAAGAAACAGTAGGGACAAAGGATGTTACAAGAGTCAGAACGTTATTACACCCACCTGTGGCATTGCTAGGATGACTTCATAACATCCGGAGCCCTATACAGAATACAGAATAAGAGAGTTGGAAGGGACCTTGGAGATCTTCTAGTCCAGACATGTCAAACTGCCAGCCCACGGGCCGGACGCGTCACACCGAAACCGCACCCACCCCATTGCCGGCAATGGGGAAAAAGTCGTGATACATCACACGACGTCACGTGATGTTGCGAGTTTGACATGCCTGTTCTAGTCCAATCTCTCGCTCTCTTTCTCTCTTTCTCTCTATCATCTCTCTTTCTCTATCTCTATCTATCTATCTCTACCATCTCCAACTTTACCTCTATCTCTATCTCTCTATATCAGTCTCTCTCTCTCTTTATCTATCTGTATCTGTATCTGTATCTCTATCTCCATCACCATCTCCATCTCTGTCTCTCTATATCTCCTCTCTCTCTCTCTCTCTCTCTCTCTCTCTCTCTCTCTATCTATCTATCTATCTATCTATCTATCTATCTATCTATCTATCTATCTATCTATCTATCTATCTATCTCTATTTCCTATCTCTACCTCTATCTATCTCTCTATCTCTGTCTCTGTCACTCTCTTGCTCTCTCTCCTATCTCTCTCTCTCTATCTCTCTGTCTCTCTAAAGCGCTCTCTCTCTCTCCTCTCTCTCTCTCTCTGCCTCTGTCTCTCTATAGTTCTCTATCTCTATCTGCTATCTTTATCTCTATCTATCTCCGTCTCTCTATCTCTCTCTATCTCTCTTTCTCTATCTCTCTGTTTCTGTCATCTATCACTCTGTCTCTGTCTATCTCTTTATCTCTATCTCCTGTCTCTATCTCTATCTCTCTCTGTTTCTCTGTCTCTCTCTCTCTGTCTTTCTCTGTATCTCTCTCTCTCTCTCTCTCCATCCATCCATCCATCCATCCATCCATCCATCCATCCATCTCTATCTATCTATCTATCTATCTATCTATCTATCTATCTATCTATCTATCTATCTATCTATCTATCTATCTATCTATCTATCTATCTATCTATCTATCTATCTATCTATCTATCTATCTATCTATCACTCTAGCTCTATATATGATATGACCAATCAGGAAAAAAAATTCCTTTTGTTTATTCTTCAACTATACAAGGGTATATTTTCATTATTCTGCTTCTACTTTTCTTGATACACAGGTGGTTGATTATCTTAATACACTTTTATTTAGAAAACTAAAGTCATTACTTAATGTTTAAAAACCTTATACCAGTTTCTACCGTGGCTTGAAGAACTCAACGCTTAGAGTTTTCTCGTTTTATAAGATTACAAGGTTAGGGTAATGCTGCATGAAATCAATTGCTATGGCCCTGCCCATTCGGTTTAGACAAACACCGGCTAAAGGGATTTATAAGTTAGCTGTGTTTACCTACAGAAAGATGATCTTTCAAGTAACTTTAGTAAGAGCAGTACAACTCTAAAGGCAAACAACAATCCCCCTTTAAAAGGATCTGTCAACAAGTTGAGGGTAAAGGACCTGATCTTGAAAAGTTTGTAGCTTAATTTTGGAGGACAATCGTTTGTCATTGCCATGAATTCAGCTTTTTCAGAGTCAAAATATTTTCTGAAAAAACATTATTAGAAACTCAAGCTGATGTCAGAAGAATACAATATGTTGTTTGTCTTAAAGGTGTATGCTGTGGTTATGGTGTAACTATCTCTGCACTACACTGTTTGCTTTTAAAGCTCTGGACATGAAAGGCTAAACTTAAGCCATATTCCATCCAACTTAAAGAGATGGATTGCTGGAGAAAAAACAGGAAACAAAGAAAAAAAAGCAATGGATCTGAGGTGGCTAGAAAGGCTAGCAAAGAAAGAGATATAATTAAGCAGTTCCCCCCCCCCCAATATGGAAACCTCTGAATTAGAGAAAGCTGAATTGTTGACTTACTGACTGTGAAATGGAAGTTAGCAGGGAGTAGAAAAGTGTTCCATCCATATCAGCTGGGCGTGGTAACATTATTGCATAAATGAGGCACTGATTCCAGTTCATCGTTTGATTCACCTGTGAAAATTCAGAATCAGAATCAAAATAGAATTGCAATGGACCATGGAGGTCTTCTAGTCCAACCCTGTGCTCAAGCAGGAGACCTTATACCAGGGGTGTCAAACTGCCGGCCCGCGGGCCGGATGCGTCAGGTGGAAGCCGCGCCCACCCCATTGCCGGCAATGGCAAAACAGTCCCAATATGTTGCGTGATGTCATGTGACATTGTGAGTTTGACATGTCTGCCTTATACCATTCCAGACAAGTGGCTGTCCAGTCTCTTCTTGAAAGCCTCCAGTGATGGAGCATCCACAACTTCTGGTGGCAAGCTGTTCCACTGGTTAATTGTGCTCATTGTTAGGAAGTTTCTCCTTAGTTCTAGGTTGCTTCTCTCCTTGATTAGTTTCCATCCATTGTTTCTTGTCTTGCCTTCTGGTGCTTTGGAAAATAAATTGATCCCTTTTGTGGCAGCCCCTTAAAAATATTGGAACACTGGTATCATGTCACCCGTAGTCCTTCTTTTCACCAGACTAGAAATAACTAATTCTAATTCCAATTGGTTGGTTGTAATCTATTTTCTTAAACTGGTTTCCATTCAGTACCAAAGGGTCCTTTTAAAATGATAGTAACTGGAGAGGATAATGTTAATCAGTTCTATCTACCTCAACCACCAAGCTGCTGGGAGAAGAATTGAAACGATGTAGTTGTTCAGTCCCTGTGTAATAGGTAGCAGCATCTGGTCACCCTTGCTTGACTTGAAATGGTTGAGACTGGAAAGAAAATGAAAACAAAAATGAAAAGAAGGACTAGAGGTGACATGATAGCAGTGTTCCAATATTTGAGGGGTTGCCATACAGAATAGGGGGTCAGTCTATTCTCCAAAGTACCTGAAAGCGGGACAAGAAGCAATGGATGGAAAATAATCGAGGAGAGAAGCAATCTAGAACTAAGGAGACATTTCCTGACAGTTAGAACAATTAACCAGTGGAACAACCTGCCTCCAGAAGCTGTGAATGCTGGAACTTTTTAAGAAGAGATTGGTCAACCATTTGTCTAAAATGGATTCCTAACTGAGCAGGGGGTTGGACTAGAAGACCTCCAAGGTCACTTCCAAGTCTCTTATTCTGGATGAGAGACCACTAATAAACCCCCAGCTGGAGGCTTGATCAGGATGTTTTCTTAAAAAAATTACATCCAGAAGAAGTCAGCAGGCAAAGTGCTTCCTTAATGTTGTCATGTGGCTGTCCTGCCCATAAAGTCACAAGAAGTTCAACCCACCTGGAGGGAGATGTTACCTTTTGGGACAGAGTCAGCCTCATTTAGCCAATGAAGTGTTAATCTCACTTGGCAGGCAGATATATACAGAAAGGGGGGAAAGATAAGCTGTGAGGTGAAAAAAAAAAAGGAGGTGAAATGCAAACATACTGTGATAGTTAACTTAAAACTGAATTGTGTAAGATAAAATATATTGACCCACAAGTGATAGCACAAGCGCCAGCCATTTGTGAGCTAATAACACCTATAGGGGGATTAAAGCCTGGTATTTTGATCTGGGTCATGGATGATAGAATTAAACAATAAAAGTTTAATCCTCATCCATTCGTTGGCATACCATAACGCAGAGGGAAATAAGAGCAGAAGGAGGCAGTCTGGATCAAACTTTTGCCTTGAGAAAAAGTATAAAATTCAAAATAAAGAAGAGTTTGGATGTATAGGTGTATTGTGATGAGTGATTGGTGGCATGTGAGAAAAAAAAGACATGAAACAGCATAAAAAGTGTACATTTTATATTACAAAATCTTAAATTGAAGGTGGTATTTTCCTGCATAAGTCCATAGTGGCTGTACAGAACGTTGAGACTTTCTGTTCAGGTTCAAATTCAGTTTTATAAAACAAAGTGTAGGATGCAGGTTCTTAGAAAAAGGACTCTGAGGGACTGTACAAACTAAATTCCTCCCAATTACAAGAGCAAATTTGTACTGAAAAAGAGATTCTAGTTGGCTATTGTGCTTCCTTCCAATATGGCAGATGGCAAGAGGTTAAAGTGAGCCAGCGTCGTGTGCTGAAGTTAGCCCTTCAAGGCAAGGCAGACTATGAAACCAAAGTCAATAACAATAACAATAATAGAGTTGGAAGGGACCTTGGAGGTCTTCTAGTCCAACCCCCTGCTCAGGCAGGAAATCCTATACCATTTCAGACAAATGGTTGTCCAGTCTCTTCTTAAAAACTTCAAATGATCACTAAGTGCTGCTTGTAAGTCAAGGACAGGGGTCTTCAAACCTGGCCCTTTTATGACTTGTGGACTTCCAACTCCCAGAATTCCTCAGCCCAGCGTGCCTGGCTGAGGAATTCTGGGAGTTGAAGTCCACAAGTCATAAAAGGGCCAAGTTTGAAGACCTCTGGTCAAGGACTACCTGCAAGTGATTTGCTGGCATGAAGAATTTCCTGTCTATATCCTGCCTGTATTGTTTAGCATCACTCTGATCTATTTGCGGAGCTTCTAGGTAGAATTGTCCCTCTAGGTCAGGGGTAGGCAACTTTGGCTCTTTTATGACTCGTGGACTTCAGCTCCCAGAATTCCTGAGCCAGCCATGCTGGCTCAGGAATTCTGGGAGTTGAAGTCCACGAGTCATAAAAGAGCCAAGGTTGCCTACCCCTGCTCTAGGTCATGGAGACCGACGGGTATGAAAGTACCCTAACATAGATTATTCTAGATTCTATATTTTTTTCCAGGAGAAAGAAAAATCAGGGTACTGACAGACAGGAAATCTCTGGCAAGATGAAGCTTAAGCCCAAAATACAGCTACCATTAGGATTTGTCCTTTTTTTCCAAATAGCATGGAGATGCACCTTCATCATCCAGCCAGCCATTTTTACCTGCAAAAGGCAAAATTACAGGGAGACAGCTGGTAGTCCATGTCTTCCCCAGCAGTGGAAGTGGCTCAGGGCACCAGCATCTGGAGAAACCCATCAAATGCATTTAAAGATGACCTCAATTAACACCAGCCAGCTCCTTCGTTTGGGCTATAATATCAAGTGACTGTGTAATCCACAGCTCTCTCCTTTAGAGAGCTTTGGTGGCGGTTTTGTTTTCAAAACAAACAGTCGGAGGGCACGATTCAAGATTCCAGCCCAAAATCAGGTCTCTGGAGGATTTTGCAGGACTGAGACTGAAATCCTTACAAATAAACCAAAGAGTTACTGAAAAAGATCTGCCTTGATCATCCTATTTCAGAAGAGGGCAATTGTCGTCAAGCTCAAAATACTATTTCAGGCAGGAACAAAATCCTGCAGAATGGAGGATAGACAGATCTTTTTAAGAATCATTTCACTTTTTTTTTAAAAAAAAAAAAGTCTTTTCATCATTTCCTTTGACACAACGAAGCCTAGCGCTTTTTGCAGCAAGATGTTTTATAAGTTCGGGGTTATTTTAATGACCCAAATGTTTATGTTTTATAAACCAAATGTTGATGTTTTTTTGTTGATGTTCTACGACAGCGGATCCAGTACCAGGCCATGGACCAGGTGTTGGGGATCCCTGTTCTATGAAACATTAATATTTCTGTCCCCAGTCCCCCTTAGAGCTGAAGAGGCAAACAGTTTAACATTGTATGATCAGAAGTATACCTAACTCAACAATATTGCAGAAGACAATGACATATTATTTCCATATTGTTGCCAATAAAACTGTGCAGTTGTGTTCAGGAAATCACCAAGAATTGTGCATAGTTCAAAGGAATCAAACTGTTGATTTTGGACACTGTTGGTTTTTTTTTTAGTGCTGTTGATTAGGAGCACTAAAAACTGTTCCACTGAACTTCAGTATAGAAAAAGCCACTATATGTGAAGTCCTGGAATTAAAGAATTGTAGAGATGGGTGGTATCAGAAGGATCATCTAATCCAGCCTTCTTCACTGTGCAGAAAACCAGTTAGATCACTCTTGAAAGGTGGCTTTCCAACTTCTTCTTTAAAACTCCGCGGATAAAGAACCCAGATGTCAGATTCTTTATTCACTTCAACCTATATTATTTACTCTGACTGGTCACAGCTTTCTTAAGACAGTGGCCAAGGTCTTTCCCTTCTTTGATAATAGAATTACCTGTGATCCTTTGAATTAGAGATGCTAGGAATTCTGGGGGATTGTAGTCCTTATAAACTTCTCAAGATCACCAGATTGGGAAGGCTACAATGACTTCATCTCTTAAGAATTGTATACAAAGATCGATTCCAACAGAACATTTTGAATTTAGGGGAAATTGATATATTTTGTTTCTCATGCTTGATCTACGATGAAGTTTCATATATTCAAGTCGCCATTTGGTGTTTCAGTCATTAACTTGTGAATATGGACAAGGCCATGTGTGTCTGTGCATATGTGAGAAGTGATCCTTGTCAATTTCCTGAAATTTAGCCCTTGCAGTGGTTTGCCATTACCTCACAATCACAATCTCCTAGTTTCTAGCCTGTTACTTTAATCCCTACTCTAAACTATTTCAGACCTAAGGAACTTATCTGTGTAAAATAGTACGTGCTGTGTGTGTTTGTGTGTATCAATTTATGTGCTAATTTGAAGCAAATTTTATTCTGTTTCCTTGTAACTGTTGAAATCTAAAACGTGACATGGCTGTCAAATGGAGATAACCAGCAAACAGGAATAAGAGGACTCCCCAGATGTATTTGACTGTTGGTATTGTCCCTTTCTCTTCTTTTACTTTAGAATAAGAGAATCATAAAATGTTAGATGTTCAGAAGACCGTGGAGATCATCTCAGGGGTTGCCACAAAGAAGAGGGAATCAAGCTATTTTCCAAAGCACCTGAAGGCAGGACAAGAAGCAACGGATGGAAACTAATCAAGGAGAGAAGCAACCTAGAACTAAGGAGAAACTTCCTGACAGTTAGAACAATTAACCAGTGGAACAACCTGCCTCCAGAAGCTGTGAATGCTCCAACACTGGAAGTTTTTAAGAAGAAACTGGACAGTCATTTGTCTGAAATGATATATGGTTTCCTGCCAGAGCAGGCGGTTGGACTAGATGACCTTCAAGGTCCCTTCCAACTTCATCATCATCATTATCATCATCATCATCATCATCTAGCCCAGCTTCCTGCTTAGAACTGGATCAAGGTATGTAGTGATGGAGATGTGTGGACCATTTTATAGCCCTATAAAAACTTCATATCAATACTAACTCTAATATTAATTGAGTGAAGTGAAGATTTTTTTAAAAAAAATGTTTATGTCCATGCACAAGTGTCAGAGCATTTACTTCATTTGGGAATAAAAGTTTGTTTTACAAAAGCAATGTACTGTTCCTGTCAGCAGGAATACCCATGCCACAAAGGGATGTGTTGATATTTCTTCTATCTAAAATTTACAAATAAACAGGATAAATAACAGTGCAATTTCTCTACAGACTTCATTCAATAATTTTTGAGGGTTTTTTTTCCCTCTTCCTTTCCCTCTTAAGAATAGATAACATTACCATGACAATAGATATGGACAGGATATCTATACTTAGAATGATGGCTTTTTTTCTCTCATCTTGTTGAGAATGCGTGGGAAACTTATTTAGCTGGTTCTTAAATCCGTAGTAGATTTCCTTTTACATCAATCATTGGAGATGGCTGGGGTCCCAATTCCTTTCTTGCCTCTTTGAAATATTAACACTGAATTATTTATTAACAATTCAAATGCAGAACAGGTAGTTCTCAATTTACAACCATTCATTTAGTGACTGTTTGAAATTATAACAGCACTAAAAAAAGGTGAGGAGTGGTCCACACACTTATTACCATTGCAGCATCCCCCTACTCACGGGATCAAAATTTGGGCACTTGGCAACCGATATTTTCCGGGTAGGTCTTATTTTGGGGGGAAATACAGTACTAAATGTGGTCCATCTGGTTGATGATCTTAACTGGGGCTTATTGGGGGGGGGTAGGGCTTATATTACAAGCATCCTGAAAAATCATGCTAGGGCTTATTTCCGGTTGGGTCTTATTTTCAGGGAAACACGGTAGATAGGTAGATAGATATATGATAGATAGATGAGAGAGAGACACAGACAAAGAGACAGAGAGACTCATTCTCTCCAAATTGTTCTGCCTTTCACTCCAGTCTAGGAGCATCTTTTGCAGGCAGACATCACTACTGTGAACACTGTAAATTCAAAATTTTGTGGCTGACAAAGAGTTAAATGGGAGACTAGTAAAGCTATTTCAAGCTCTTTAGCTCTCATCAGCTAGTCTTACCCTTCTGCGATTCGAACCTGGGCAGCTTGCATGTTAGGCAGTTGTATTAGTCTTTAGGCCACAGGCTCCTCCTCACTCTTGTCAGTAGAGGCCAGGGAGGATATATAACTATGTGTTGGGTGGAACACCCGGTCTACCAAATGTAAAGCAATCTGTTCTGCTGCCCAGGTTCGAATCCCAGAAGGGTAAGGCTAGCTGATGAGAGCTAAAGAGCTTGAAATAGCTATACTAGTCTCCCATTTAACTCTTTGTCAGCCACAAAATTTTGAATATATATATATAGCATTTTTCGCAGTAGAATAGGCAAAGCAACCAGAGAACCTTTCCTATACTGTATTATAGCTCATGTCAATCAGTATAATGTTGAAGAGCAATAAAGCACCACAAGAAAAGAAAAAAACATGTAGGGATGTTCCCATTTTTGAAGGCTTCTTCAACATTTGGAGGGTAACATTCACCGTTTAATTCCACCACCAATTTTTGCCTTCCAGAGTATCCGTGATATTTCATTAATCCGCAGCCACCTTTCCCATTTTGGGAACTTTCAGGCATGAAGGACTACAATTCTCATCATTCCCAGCCAGTCAGGGTAAATGAAGGGACCTATAATCTAAAACACTTGAATGCACTAGATGGGGAAGATTGATCTATATATTAAAAGCAGGTTATATTTATTGTGGAAAAATCAACATTATTATACTATAGTGCTATCTGCAGCAGCCATAAACTTAATGTGAATTGCAAATTGCTAATAAAACCTAATTATCTTCATCAAGAAAACAGTCAAATTATTGGGAGAACATGGTTGAAAAGGCCATTTATTTAATAATATGTCTGGTCTTTGTGTTGATAATTGCATTTGCTTTATCTGCTTATGGCATGCTGGTTTAGTACTTAACCAAGCTGTGACACTTAACAGCCCCTGGCACTTTAATAGTTTTATCAGAAAATGTAAAGAAGTCTTAGGAACTGTAATTTAAAACTCAACATTTAAATGCATTCCAAGAGCTGTTATTGTAAAATTATCTCCCGAAGACTCTCATATAAGCTAGCATTTTATGCCATGAAACAAAAGTCCATTAAATAATCTTCTACAAATTAAGGGCTGTATTTCTCCATTCTGTTTGTGCCTCTCAGTTTGAATGGACATATAGTGGGAATTTATTAAAAAGAACAAGCATTAAGGTAGATTTTGTAGGAATCATCCTGACTTTGTATGTAGGGAGAGAACCTTCTGCCATTTTCCCAATAGAACCGACAGGGAAGCAATGAATGTCTCTCCTTCCAGTTTAAATGGCCAGTCCTCCCAGTAGGTTAGTCTCAGCAAATAACAGCACCTTGGCTGACTCTTGCTTGGTGTGGAAGCATCAAGATCAAGATAACCTTTATTGTCATTTTTTACTGTGGGCACACTGGCACACATTAACAATGAAATTTTGTTGGCTGCTCTCAAAAACGTACACATACATTACACATATATAAACATACTATATACAACATATGCATAGACCTACACCCTTTCATATAAATACATATAAATATTAATCACTGTCCATCATGAATACATAGCAGAAAGAGGAAGCTTGAGAGTTCGCAAGGTTGATACTGTGTGGAACAAAACTGTGACTGAATCTGGATGTTCTGCTTCGGATACCACGGAGCTTCCTCCTCCCAGAAGGTAACAAAGAAAACAGGTCATGAAGAGGATGTGTGGTGTCCCAGACAATCCTGCAGACCCTGCTCAAGCTATGCTTATATGCTATGTCCTGGATGGAAGGGAGGGAACTACCAATAATGTTTTCTGCATTCCTCACCACTCTCTGCACCGCCTTCCTGTTTGAAGCAGTGATACTTCCAAACCAGACTGTGATGCCGTATGACAGGATGCTCTCGATCGCTACTCTGTAGAAAGTGGTAAGGACAGGGGAAGGAAGATGTACGTTTCTCATGCAACGCAGAAAATGCTGTCCCTGCTGTGCCCACTTCACCAGTGTCTCGCCGTTGAGCTACCAAGCAAAGCAAGATCAGGTCTGGTTAAAATGTAAAGTAAAGGACCCTACAGAATACTAGCTCTGTATAGTCTACCCTGGGAAGCTGAAGAAATACTATCCCTATAGAAGGCAAAACCAATTCTGTATTCTTGTAAAGAATATGATGTGAACAAGTCTCTGAAGCCACCCAAAACAGTTATTTCTGTTGACTTCTGGAGCGCTGTTTCTCATCAAGCCATATCGAACAAGCTGCAGTTCAGTGGTGAGAAAAGCAAGGTCCTGAAACCAGGTAAGAAAAACCAAATGCACAGGCACAGAATAGGCGACACGTGGCTCAACTGTAGTAACTGTGAGAGGGGTCTTTGCATCCTAGTGGACCATCATTTAAGTATGAGCCAGGAGTGTGCGGCAGCTGCCCAAAAGGCAGTGCTGGGCTCAGTGGTGGGATTCAAATATGTAATCAACCGGTTGTCTGTGTGGATGCTGCTTCCGGAAGTCCATTCTGGGCCTGGGCAACAAAAAATTAGCTACCAGTTCTGCCAAACTGCAAACTGGCTGAATCCCACCACTGGCTTTCTTTCTTTCTTTCTTTCTTTCTTTCTTTCTTTCTTTCTTTCTTTCTTTCTTTCTTTCTCTTTCTTTCTTTCCTTTCTTTCTTTTTCTTTCTTTCTTTCCTTTCTTTTTTCTCTCTCCCTTCCTTCCTTAACTTCCTTCCTTCCTTCCTTCCTTCCTTCCTTCCTTCCTCTACCTACCTGCCAATGAAGGCATTCATATACTCCCAAGAAACTTTCCCAGATATGCAGTTCTAATCCATCAATAGTTTCAAAAGCAAAGTAGGGCTGTGTTTTTTAGAATAGTGACCCATAGGAGCTAGGGTGCTAAATTTGCTTTCAGTTTAAATAGTTAATTAACGATCTTTCGATTCTGGCATTTGAGGAAGTTTCCAGATGTTATATACAGGGCAGCAGCCCACAAAAGCTGTCGACTTATACTCAAAATTACTGTGCATAGTCCGCAGTTTATGTTTTAGCTCCTGGTGAACCTAAGAAGGTTAACAGCTAATTACATCTGCGGATTAGGCTTTACACAGTCCCACTTTAGAGTAACAAAAGACAAGTTTCCCAAATCCCATTAAACAACTTCTCCTCTTAGATACTTATCAGCAGCATAAATTAAAGAGCTCCTACTCTTCTCCCAAATGAGGCCTAAATGATGTTTTCCAGGACCCGATCAGTCTGAAAAGCTGGAGAGGGTGGGATTTAAATCACATTTAGTAGAAACACTTAGCCTAAAGCTCAGCATCCTGGGGGACTTGAATAATGTTATCTTTAACCAGTTAGACGTGTAAGTCAACATAAGGCCCTTCATCTTTTTGAAGTTCTTCCTCAATCCTTGCTCTATATGTAGTATCTTAATGTTTAGGATTGTATAAAGCAGGGGTCTTCAAACTTGGCAACTTTAAGACTTGTGGACTTCAACTCCCAAAATTCCTCAGCCAGCCAGGGCTGGCTGAGGAATTCTGGGAGTTAAAGTCCACAAGTCTTAAAGTTGCCAAGTTTGAAGACCCCCGGTATAAAGAGAGAGAAAGGCATACAGCCTTTCTGTAGCCCAACAGAGGACCAAAAAAGTCACAAGTTTCAGGAAACTCCAGATATTATTTTGGTAGCTTGGGAGGATTCTGCTTGGTCTCCAAGAGCCATAAAACCCACCCATGATATGAATGTAGTGATTTTTCATTCATTTTCTTGGCCAAATCCAGTGCATTCCCTTATTTGTTCAGTTGTGAAATGTTGGGGAGTTGGAATCTAAAGTGTGAATCTAATAGAGAATCTTCTACAATACCTAATATTCAGAGCACTGGCTTGTGGACGATCATGCAGTTGCTGTGCAGGAGAAAAAAAAGTTGGACCCAGAAGCCATTAAATATCCCCCCCCCCCGGGATTCAATGATCTAGGAAAAGCAGCCACTATAATAATAACAACAAAAACAACAACAACAATAATAATAAAGTTGGAAGGGACCTTGGAGGTCATCTAGTCCAACCCCCTGCTCAGGCAGGAAGCCCTATACCATTTCAGACAAATGGCTGTCCAGTCTCTTCTTAAAAACTTTCAGTGTTGGAGCATTCACCGCTTCTGGAGGCAGGTTGTTCCACTGGTTAATTGTTCTAACTGTCAGGAAATTTCTCCTTAGTTCTAGGTTGCTTCTCTCCTTGATTAGTTTCCATCCGTTGCTTCTTGTCCTGCCTTCAGGCGCTTTGGAGAATAGCTTGACTCCCTCTTCTTTGTGGCAGCCCCTGAGATACTGGAACACTGCTATCATGTCCCCCCTCGTCCTTCTCTTCATTAAACTAGACATACCAAATTCCAGCAACCGTTCCTTATATGTTTTAGCCTCCAGACCTCTAATTTGTTGCTCTTCTCTGTACTCTTTCTAGAGTCTCAACATCTTTTTTACATCATGGTGACCAAAACTGGATGCAGTATTCCAAGTGTGGCCTTACCAAGGCATTGTAAAGTGGTATTAATACTTCACGTGATGTTGATTCTATCCCTCTGTTAATGCAGCCTAACACTGTGTTGGCTTTTTTGGCAGCTGCAGCACACTGCTGGCTCATATCTAAGTGATTGTCCACTAGGACTCCGAGATCCCTCTCACAGTTGCTACTATTGAGCTACTATTAAGTTTCTTTTTACTGCTTTATTCCTTTGCAAAGAACATATGCACTGACCATGTGTGCAATAAGTAGTCTCTTAATGACTAAAATTGCCATTGCCTGCATTAGATTATACAGGAGTTATGTTACAAACACACTTAATAGATCTTGTTTCCAATCAGACTTGTTCAGAGCTGTAAATGACAATGCACATTTCCCGGAACAAACTCAACATCCAACTCCCCAAAGGTAAAGACATACATTAAGCACTGGGTGTACACGTGTGCAGGTGCAAAAAAACCCCCATCTTCATTTACAGTGTCATCGTTAAAATATTGTGCAGTCTGACATCTGCTAAAACAGATGTGACCCAGCTGGCATTTGGCCAAGAATGCCGAGACTAAATATATATGTTTTGAAAGGAAGATGTTTTGAAAGACCAGATGTTTTTTTCTAAAAAAAGGACTAACAGAGCCACAGATTCCTGAGATGTTCCTGGATGTTAAAAAATAAAACAAAGTAAAAAACAAACAAGGTCAGGAGATTTTTTTCTCTCTCCCCAAAACAGGTGTGGGATTGTTTTTTTTTTGCTGATCTGAATTTTTTTGCAGGAGAAAAAAAATTCTAAGAAAAATGTAAGCATGTTGACTATTTGAAATGACACGGAACTGATTTACTTAGTCCATTGGATATAAATGTTGGAATACTTATCTGGCAGGTGAGATACCTTGATCATATAAATGCTGGAGAACGAAAATGTAACATGTGAAAAGACTACAAGAAACCGCTTTCAGATTGTTGTGAAGTGATGAATTTACACATCAACGACTGTACAAAATCACCCGCATGAGCTGAGAACTGAACCCTTTTTAATCGTGAGCCGAACATCCAGCGAACTCGAGAATAAGTTCCAGTGAGCTTTCATTATACAATATATTTATTTATTTATTTCCATAATATATTACAAATCTTTCTACCTATCCAGACTATAAATACTGCATTGTGCCTTTTAAACTTTTTGTTAATTCATGGGTTTGTTACGCTTGAAATATTAAAAAACAAAATACAAAACCATGAATGAAAAATACAAAAAGTAACCAAAACGACGCTAGTCAAAATAGCTTCAGGGTATTTTTCTGTAAAGAAAAGTCAATGTACATCACACTGACTGTTAGAGCTCTAGGGGACCACGTTGGGGAATCTTTCCACTTGAAAAGCCCATCAGAACATTCTGAGCAGCTAGCAATGGTATAGGGCAGAGGTCCCCAACCTTGACAACGTTTAAGACTTGTGGACTTCAACTCCCAGAAGTTGGCTGGCTGAGGAATCCTGGGAATTGAAGTCCACAAGTCTTAAAGTTACCAAGGTTGGAGACCCCTGGTATAGGGTCTCCTGCTTGAGCAGGGAGTTGGACTAGATCAGACACCCCCAACCTTTTAGGCACTTGGGACCGGTTCTGTGGGGAGAGGTTTTTTTTGCGGACCAGAGGGGGTGTGGTTTTGTGTGCTGCCTGCATCCCGTGGATGGGGCTTTGCTTGTTTGTGCAGCCCGGTTTCTGGCATACCAGGGCCCGGTGCCGGTCCACAGACCGGAGGTTGGGGACCTTTGGACTAGATGACCTCCAACTCTGTTATTCTGTTATCTCAGTGATAAAACTGGTTTTATGGACAATTTGCTTGGCTGCATTATAAGGTGGCTGTTTCCCAAAAAAAAGTAACAACAGCCTACATCTTAAGAACCATACAATTCTAATCGAGTAAAGAAACGTTCACCACCATTCTTTGGTGAATAATGGTTAAAACTCTGGAATGATTTCCTCATTTTTAAGCATTTCTCAAGCCTACAGGAGTCATTTCAGTAGGAAGCCTTCTTTGAAAGACTCAAAAGTACATCGAGGCCCAGGTACTAAAGCAGAGCTTTTCACAAAGACAGTTGCCTTGCCTTCAGCAGCACTTAATGGTTTATTTTCGACAGCAAGGTTTAGACAGAAGGGTCCTTCAGTGGAAGAGATAAAAGAGGATTTAGGGAAGGCAGGGGCTGTACTGTCAGGCACTGTCTTGGACTCCACCAGCCACATTTCTGAAACCTCATTGCTGACCAACCCAAAATTCAAAGGATTCTGACTGAGCCTATTTCCATCGTCACGTAACAGCATCGAGAGATGGCCTCCTTATCAGATTTTACCATGTTCTTGTGTTCAAACTGACGATGAAATGATTGTGACTTTTAGTAATGTCTAATAATATCTTCAAGCTCTCTCAAAGTCTTGCATTGCCTCCAGGATTCCTTATTGCAATTTTTCTTCTTCTTATTATAAAAAAATTTGGGGGGGGGGAATTCATATTTTTCTCCCCTCCTGTATTCTGGATATGAATACAACAGCTTTCGGGAAAAGGCGACGTTTGGCACAAGTTCCAGTTGTTGCCTTTTTGTTGTTGTTGTTGAGAAGTCCTTATACAGACTGTGAAGTCAGAGAGATAGCGGGGCCGTAGGCAACGTAGCAGGTCTGAGAAGCATCATCCCTGAGCGTTAAAAGTTCTGTTTCCTCACTAGGATAAATGGTAGTGTCCATGTCATCTGAATGATAGCCTGACTGGTAGCCACTGGTGGGATTTGAAGCTTCAGACATAACGGATTCGTTGCTTTTACTGGAAATCAGCCCACTGAAAAATAAAAATGAAAACGGCTAATTTTGCACTAAGGTTCAGAGTATGTGTAATGGTGTGTGAGAGTGACCTAGGGAGACAGGAGGAAGAGACCCAGAATGGACAACCAGCCTATCAAAGATGTTCCAGCCCACAGAAGGAGAGGAGTTAGTACACAAAGCTCTGCTGCTTTTCTGAACTACCTCAAAGGGCTATCAATATGGGATTTTTGCTTTGGCCAATAAGTATGGAGGACATTCTGTCTGGTTTGATACAGCACCCAAAACAGGACAGGTACAGATTTCAACAGATAGTTAGGACTGCAGAAAAAAACAATTGCAACCAGCCTGGTGTCAAGATTCCAGATAAAGATCCCAACAAGGTAAGCACACCTGAGACATTCCGATCTCTGGTGCAAAACTTTATTGAGTACAGCATACTGGCACTAAAGAGTTGAAAACCAGCTCTGGCAATATGTGACGAAAAGATAATTAAAAGAATAAAACCTTCCGTCCCCTCTCTGACAGTTCAGATCACATTGTCCAATTAGTTTTCAGGCAGTTGTTACGAGAATAAAGTGTCTGCTCAGCATTAACATCTCTCCAGCAACCTTGCCTCCTATATGAATAGAAACCACCTGTGCAGTCCACACGTTCCCCTCCCCCCTTGCCAATAGTAAGCTAGAAGCGGCATGGCTATCCTAACGTAAACAATCTTCGTAGCTGGACACCTGCCTTCCATTGAGGACCTGTATATTCCAAGAGTCAGAAAGAGGGCTGAGAAAATATCTACAGACCCCTCACATCCTGGACATAAACTGTTTCAACTCCTCCCCTCAGGATGGCGCTATAGGGCATTGCATGCCAAAACAACTAGACACATAGACAGTTTTTTCTCTCGGGCCATCACTCTGCTGAACACCTAATTCTCACAGTACTGCTTTATGTCTAAGTATATTTATCCATGTTATCCAGGCTATAATATTATTGTTATCATTCCCATCTTCTTTACTACCCTTTCTTATTGGTATCATTATTATGATTATTATTACTCTGTTCCTTTGCACGTACACTGAGAGCTTCTGCACCGGAGACAAATTCTTGTGTGTCCAATCACACTTGGCCAACAAAGTATTCCATTCTATATTCTATTCCAGGGGTGTCAAACTGCCGGCCCACGGGCCGGATGCGTCATGCCGAAACCGCACCCCACCCCATTGCCGGCAATGGAAAAAAAGATGTGATCCGTCTCAACACGTCACGTGATGTTGCGAGTTTGACACCCCTGTTCTATTTTATTCCATGTGGATGAAACACAGGGAGAGATGGAGAAGCATCTCCCATCTATCAGCGATGTCTCTCTCTACACTAACGGCCATCTAGCAGCAAATATTCTGTCAAACTGCTATGGAGGGAAAAAATGCCAGAATAAATAAGCACGGGATATAATCAGACCAGTGGTTCCCAAAGCGACATTGGAACCCCAGGAAGTCAAAATGCTAGTGGACAGTTTAAGCCTCAGCTTGCGGTATTGGGCACTGATATGCTTTTTTCTCCCAATTCCCAAGAGTGTGGCATCACTGATGGAACATTACTGGGTAAGAAGAATAAATCTGTCCAAAAGAGAGGTAGACAACTCTAGAATCTAGATATTTCCTCTCAAGTAGAGAATTTTATTTATTTATGTATTTATTTATATATAAAAATTTATTGGCCGCCCATTTTACCATAGGGTAATTCTGGGTGGCTTAGAGGCAAAAACAAAATGTCTATACAGACACAATTAAAACATAAATAATTAAAATCAAACATTAAAACCCAAGGGCACACAGGGAGATCAACCACTTCTACTGGGCTGTTTCCCCACTGGGGCACTTTGGTTTTTTTTATTCAAAACCACCTTTATTTATTTTATTTTTTTAATAAAACGGGTGTAATGATTGTTTCTCCAGATTTACCTGAAGGGCAACACCAGTTCTTTAGCTTTCTCTTCTAACGCCTTTAGTTCTTCAGATGCGAGAATCATCCCACTATCTGTCTGATTTTCCTGCAAGAGTCCCAAAAAAAAAAAAAAAAAAGAGGCTGTTTGGACAATCAACGGAAACGCAGACAGGCGGACAGGCGGACGGACCGAAAGTCCCAAAAAAGAAGACGCTATAAAACGGACTTACATCTTGAACCACTTTTATGGCTGGTTCTATGGGCACGGATTCAAAAGTCTTGACACTCACACGGCGACTGTTCCTTTGGCTTCCTGGGCAATGCTGACTGAAAAAGAAATAGGTCTCTTGTTAGTGTGCCGAAGCTAGTAAAACGGGACAGTCAAAACTTGTACAGCTAGCATCCCTCCAAGCTGTGAGCATCATCAATTTTTGGCCCCAGGTATTTTTCAGGTAGCGCTGAAAAAATTGCCAGAATCTCGTACGATTTGAACGATTACAATTTTATCCAGAAGAAAGAGGTACTTCCTGTGGATTCAGTCAGCCCCTTGACGCATCTAGCTGCTATACGGATTCTGCAACCTGTATTGGATGCCGGTGTGTGTTTTGTGTGCGTATGTGAATAGGTGCATATTTAGTGTCACCCTATTCTGTCCCTGAAGGCTGCTTCTTGCACTTCCTAGATAATCCACCCTTCCAGCTGTTTGACCAAACAGCTTCTTTCTCCCAGGGACCATCCTAAACCCATTTCCTGGAAAGAAGTCAAACATGTGCTTCCTTTAGATCAGCGGTCCCCAACCTTTGGGGCATCAAGGACCAGGTCCATGGACCAAGAGGGAGGGGGAGGCGTGGTTTTACACACTACCTAGATCTCATGAATGTGCAGATGAAGCTTCCCTTGCTTATGCGCCCCAGTTCCTAATGGGCTGTGGACTGGTACCGATCTGCAGTCCAGGGGTTGGGGACCCCTGCTTTAGATAGCCTCCCTACATGCTGTCCCGCTCTCTCACACAAACTGTGGTTAGTGGGTTTATTAATACTCTCCAGCAACTCCCTTCACAAAAAACCCAGAACTGTCCCAATTAAATCCAGCCACAAGCAGACCAATGCTAGTCCACAGAGCAATGGCACTTGAAAGTTTCCCAGGCAAAATAAACCCACCAAGCAAAATTAAATCCACAGTACAAGAGGGTTCGTGAGGCAAGAAAAGTCCAAAGTTCACAAGGCATGATCCACGTCAAGGCACGGGTGTCATTCCAAAGCAAGGCAAGAATCACAATGACCACAAAACACACAGCTAGGAAATGAACACATTGCTCCCAGCATCGCCTCCATCCATCTGCTGTGCTAAATAGCCAGCTTCTGGTGTAGCCTATCAAGAAGGGCAAGGCTTTCTTCTCCTGCGTAATCTGGCTGGCCTTCTCTGCTCCCACCTTTTCTCTCCCCTACGTGTTCTTGGATCAGTGCAGAAGGCAGTTCCTCTTCCTCATCACTGACTGGCTCCAGCTGCATGCTTTCCCCACCTGAAGCCTCAGGACTGTCCTGCTGCAGCTGTGCTTCAGCCAAATCCCCTCAGACAGCTGCTTGAAGCCATTAACCAACTCCCCTCCTGACACGCCTAGAACTGGCTCATCCTCCTCCGAGGTGACATCTAGAGAGGTATCTGAGAAAGCATCCGGGGAAGTCATCACACCCTAGGGCACTATGGATGAGTGTAGAATGGATGAGATGAATTGAGCCCAAAAGTTAGGTTGCTAAGTGAAACACTTGTTAAGTGAGTTTGCCCCATTTTACAACTTTTCTTGCCACAGTTGTTAAGTGAATCATTGCAGTTGCTAAGTTAGTAACACGGTTGTTAAATGAATCTGGATTTCCCATTGATTTTGCTCGTCAGAAGGTCGCAAAAACTGATCACATGACCCCGGGACACTGCAACCGTCATAAATACGAACCAGTTGCCAAGCGTCTGAATTTTGATCATGTGACCATGGGGATGCTGCAACGGTCGTGAGTGGTGAAAAACGGTCGTAAGTCACTTTTTTAAGTGCTGTTGTAACTTTAAGGATCATTAAATGAACTGTTGCACGTCGAGGACTACCTGTAATGCAATGGATCCTTGTGATAATGTGAGGATGGGGTGCACCTGGTTGCAAGTTCATCAACTTCCCCCACCCTCAGTGTGTGGCAACTACATGGCCCTTTTAGCAGCCATGTGTCTCTGTTACATGGACTCTGATGGCATTTCTGGGAAGTTAAATGAGATTGTACACATTCATTCATCTATTGTTTATTTGTACATTAGTCACCTGGTCTCTTGGGTGGGACACAAACAGTTATCATTTAGCGTGACAGATTGCACTGAATAATGAGCAACACAAATGCCTTTCTCGTCTTTGCTATGATCGCCACGTCAACTATCAACCTTGGGAAGGGGTTGTTGAAGACTCCCAACGGAACACTCCGACTATTACAAACCTTGTTTGCGACGTGCTGTCATAATGGAACTGAGAATCACACACTTCCTCTTCTTCCTTGCAGGAAACAGGTGACGTTGGCAAGGAGAGTCCAGAATCTTCTTCAGTATGAAGCAATGTAACTTGGGGAACGACAACATAATCTTTGCCATCCTGATGTGAAAGACAGACAAAAATAGGTTTACTTTTTATTATTAATGAATGGAGCGGATAAAAACAAAACAAAACAAAATTCAGGGAGTCGGTGGCAGCCTGTAGAACAGAGGTAGGGAACGATGCCCCCTTTATGACTTGTGGACTTCAACTCCCAGAATTCCTGAGCCAGCATGGCTGACTTAGAAACTCTGGGAGTTGAAGTCCACAAGTCATGAAAGGTCATCCTTCCCCATCCCTGTTGTAAAACATTTCTGTACCTTGTGAACATTTGCTTGCAGTAAATTCCCTAAGTGCTCCACCAGATCTGAGAAGGTTGGTCTTTGTTTGGGTTCACCATGCCAGCAGTCCAACATTGTTTGATACCTGGAGAATTAAACCTACTATAAATAAATATGCCCCAGACTTAAACCCATTCAGCTAACTATTAACGGTTATGGTTACAAGGAATAAAAATAGATTTGCTTTGTTTGACTTTGCTCTTCTATCCCATTAACATTAAAGCTGTGTTGGCCAACTAATGGATGTGTTTTATTGTTACTGGAGCATTCCTAAATGAAATGGAAGGGAACGGAATGAATGTATGATCAACGTCTGCTACAAAACGTGTTTTCAACAGCAAAAGTTCTTACATTTCAGGCGTTGTGTAATCCGGTGGCCTCATCCTTGTTCCTTCTTTTAGTCTTCTACAGAAATCTTCATCAATTTTTAAACCTGGATATGGTGAGGCCCCTAAAAGAATAGATTTTCTTTTAAAAATTGCCTAAAGATTCTGGTCTCATTGTACCGCTTACCTACACTTCGCCAATATGAAAAACAGCTACAAATTTAACAGGTACATCACTTCAACCAAAAATGGGCAGAAGAAGATAGATAGATAGATGATAGATAGATAGATAGATAGATAGATAGATAGATAGATAGATAGATAGATAGATAGATAGATAGATAGATAGATAGATAGATAGATAGATAGATAGATAGATAGATAGATAGATAGATAGATAGATAGATAGATGATAGATAGATAGATAGATAGATAGATAGATAGATAGATAGATAGATAGATAGATAGATAGATAGATAGATAGATAGATAGATAGATAGATAGATAGATAGATAGATAGATAGATAGATAGATAGATAGATAGGGCAGGTAAACTGATCTTTTGGAGAATATCAGAAAAATGTCAAGGCTGCTAAAACAGCTGACTTAAAACTGGTCATTTAAAAACTGTTTTGAGTTATGATGGCCTTGCAAAAGATGCTTTACAGCCCCAGCTCAGCTTGGAAACCTCTCCCTTTCCCCTCAGCATGGCTGGCTCAGGAATTCTGGGAGTTGAAGTCCACGAGTCATAAAAGAGCCAAGGTTGCCTACCCCTGCCCTAAACCAATTGTTGTTATTGTAAGATGTTGTGCCATCCTCTGCAGCCACATGATCTCACCTGGCAACTGGCTTACATTTATGACTGATTGCAATACTCCATGGTCATATAACTACGATTTCTGACATTTTTTGCCAGTATCTGGCAAAAATATGCATTGAAAAATTGAAACATTTGGAACATAAGAGCTCGTTTGAATCCCAGAGTGGACATGATCTCCAAGTTCTTCCCAATGTTTAAAGTTTACTGCCACTTATAAAAAAAAAAAACCAAAACCCGCGCATTCGGGAGAATGGGTTCTTACATACGACCGCATGATTTGGACTTATAAATGCGTGATTTGCTTAACAACCACCATACAAATGTTGAGCAATCAGGTCCAATCACATGGGCCTCTTGACTTCTATGAGTGTCAAAATGTATGACCAAAATTGCAGACCCAGTTGTGGCAATAAATCGAGGACTAACCGTAGCTTAATAATGGGAACAGCAGATTGATTCCACCTCAAACATTTGGAAGGACCTGGAGATCAAGGCCAATCTAAGATTCAAACGAACTCTTATATTCTGAATTTCTCTATTTTGAAATGCATGGTTTTTTTTACAAATAATTCTAATAGTTCTCTGGTGAGGTCAGATTTCTGTCTGAAAACCATAGAGGCCGAAACATGCTATCGCCAGCATAGAAAGAATCCATGACAAATCTAATGTGACAACATTTAATTTTAAAAAAAAATTATTTGGATATTGTTTTGCTAGACATTTTCCAACCAAAAATATGGGAATCCTGTAACAGCATATAAAAAGTGCAATAATTTATTTATCATCATGGTCCAATATATTTATTTTCTAAGATTTGGACTGAGGGAAAGGTTTCTTGATCTAACAGAACAGACCCCTTCGCTCCCTCATCTTTTGAAACACCTTCCTGGGTATCAGAGCACCCAGAAAAATGGGGTACGATGTTTTAAGGGGAACCCTCCAAAATTAGATGGCAACACGTTCCAGATTCCTGACAATCCATGGAACTCTAGAATGAGCGCAGAGAAGAGCAACAAAGATGATCAGGGGGCTGGAGGCCAAAACATAAGGAACGGTTGCTGGAATTGGGTACGTCTAGTTTAATGAAGTGAAGGATGAGGGGGGACATGATAGCAGTGCTCCAATCTCTCAGGGGTTGCCACAAAGAAGAGGGAGTCAAGCTATTCTCCAAAGCACCTGAAGGCAGGACAAGAAGCAACGGATGGAAACTAGTCAAGGAGAGAAGCAACCTGGAACTGAGGAGAAACTTCCTGACAGTTAGAACAATTAACCACTGGAACAACCTGCCTCCAGAGATTGTGAATGCTCCAACACTGGAAGTTTTTAAGAAGAGATTGGACAACCATTTGTCTGAAATGATACAGGGTTTCCTGCCTGAGCAGGGGGTTGGACTAGAAGACCCCCATGGTCCCTTCCAGCTCTGTTCTTCTGTAACATTTGATCAGTATAATAATATGAACAGGAATCAAACTCATGGACATAATTGGGTCTTAATGAAGGTCTTGGGTTTTATTGAGGAGCAACAAATAAAAATATTCCAAACACTTAAATGCCTACTAAATATTCACTTTTTTGTTCTATATTGGTGGAGAAATAGGTATCTATAATGACACTGCATTAAAAACATGGTTACATTTCCGTAGTCTTAATGTTAAAACCTTGAGAAGAATTAGCCAGCAAAGACATTTGACTTACCTAATGAAAATATTTCCCACAATAATACACCAAAAGACCACACATCACTTTGAATGGTGTATACACGATCAAAAATGGTTTCCGGGGCCATCCATTTAAGGGGTAATCTAGCCTAAATATTTAAGAAACGACATTATATATCTTAAAATACCACCAATTAATAACAAGAACATTATTGTCACAGTAACTTACATAAATGTTAAAGTTATAAAATAGTAAAACTTGAAAGCTTGTAGTAAACGGATTACAACATGTTTGCTAATCAATGAAGTAGAAAGTGGGGTTAGGCACTTAGGATGTCATGGTTAGCATTAATTTTAAATAAATGTCTGAAAATTTCAGACACTGAACTTACATCTCCTTTTCTGACATAATCTGGGTCTTTGTAGATGTCCCGAGCTAATCCAAAATCACAGATTTTGACCACATTGCTCTCCGATAAAAGGATATTGCGAGCAGCCAAATCTCGGTGTATACACTGAAGCAAAATAAATATGAGTTATGATAAAGATTAATTAGTAAACAGAAGCGTATATTATTCCCCACAGCAAGGAGAAGCAGAGATGTTCAAATTGATTCTTTTATCCAAAGAAGAGGATATATTTAACCTTGTTTCTGTTTGGAAATGGCTTCCGGATTTTGTGCTTGCGGTGAAAACGAAACATTGATTTTTGTTTTTACTAATCAGATGGGTTTATTGTTATAGAAATGGCTAATATGTACTGTTGTGGAAAAGGAAAAAGTTGAGGTTGTAACGTTGTTATCTTCTGCTGGGCTTAAAGAGAGTTGGAAGTTGGTGCCTTTTTCCCCCCCTTTTCCTTCTTTACACCATTTTTTTTTCTTTTCCTTCCCCCTCTTCCTAGTTTTCTATTACTTTTTTGAACTTCTCTTTGTATTTTGTATTTTGATAAACTAATAAAAATGCAAAACTAAAAAAAGAAAGCATAAAATTTCTGAAAGCTGCTTTCAAATGTGACACGTGTTTAAAAAAAAAGTGGTGGCTTCTATTGTTTTCTATCCTGGCTGTCATCTTGACTTTTTTTCCTCCATTCATGGGCACTCCCGCTCTACAGAAAAATAGTCTGTTCCATACCAAAGAAAGTCTCTTACAAATTGCACAAGAGCAGGTGTGGATAGCAAGGTTAGTTAGTCCAGCAGATTCTACGGCAAGTCATACGTTACGCTTCAAGTTAGTATATAGCTCACAGGTCTTCAAACTTGGCAACTTTAAGACGTGTGGACTTCAACTCCCAGAATTCCTCAGCCAGCCATGCTGAGGGGAAGGGAGAGGTTCCAAAGTTCCCCAAAGTTAAATGGAGATGAGGTTGAACTAGCCCAGGGGTAGGCAACCTTGGCTCTTTTATGACTCATGGACTTCAACTCCCAGAATTCCTGAGCCAGCATGGCTCAGCTTGGAAACCTCTCCCTTCCCTCAGCATGGCTGGCTGAGGAATTCTGGGAGTTGAAGTCCACAAGTCTTAAAGTTGCCAAGTTTGAAGACCCCCTGGTATAGCTCTTTGCTTTGTGGGGAGTTTTACTGAATAGAAGTTTCACTGCTTCAAAAGTTCCCCAAAGTTAAATGGAGATGAGGTTGAACTAGCCCAGGGGTAGGCAATCTTGGCTCTTTTATGACTCGTGGACTTCAACTCCCAGAATTCCTGAGCCAGCATGGCTCGGCTTGGAAACCTCTCCCTTTCCCCTCAGCATGGCTGGCTCAGGAATTCTGGGAGTTGAAGTCCACGAGTCATAAAAGAGCCAAGGTTGCCTACCCCTGAACTAGCCCATTCCTTCTTCTCCTCCCTTGTTTAAGAATTCTTGAAGAAGACTTCAGTCTGCACAATACTGTTTCTACTGAGCTTTAGGTTTCTCAAAATAATATTGCACCCATGAAGGAAAAAAAAAACATCTGATGCCTATTATTCCTTGCAAATAGAAAAAAAAATTACATGTCGGGGAGAAGGTGTGGTTTTAACTATTCCAAACGTGGAAAGGTTATGAATGCTTTCCAACAAGAAAATCTTCACAGGGTAGAGAAATCCTCTATGTGGAATTTTGAGCTGTGTCTCACCATATTAAGGAACCTAAACTAGGGTTGAATTTTGGCAGATGTGGAGATTTATTAAAGGACGAATGGGTGCCTTGAGCTTCTGTAAGAAGACTTGGAAGCCATGTTTGTTTTACTTACTTAAAGAAAATTATACAGCTACCTATCTTATGCAACGTAATCCAGGGCAGCTCATAAACCATTAAAAAAATATTAAAAAAACATAAAAACCTCCAACACAGATAATTCAACATAATGCATCCGCACACATCCCCAAGGAACCTTTGTGAGTTCTGACCTCATGAACGCTTGTAGGAAAGCCAGATTTTAAAGCTTTTTGGAAGGCTAGAAGGTGAAGGATCTATCAGGTCTTGGGGGAAGAATATTCCAAAGGGAAGGCTAGCTACACAACATTTAAAGGAATACACTAGGAGTGATCCTGTTGCCCCTGAAAACCAGGCCTTAACCCACAAAATATACATTTTCGTAACTCTCCCGACTCAGGGGTGCTCCAGTGGCTATTAAAGAGGTTCAGATAAGCTTCATACAGGCGAACGGACTGTTATTTCTGTATCTCTCATATCCTGCAGATCTGGATAGCCCACGGCCCTAGGATCACCTACAGCCCTTGGTGTAAATTCATGTTGATCTCAGCCTAACTTTAAAACTTTCTGTAAGAGATCTAGTCAGATCTTTGGAAAGGCTTCTCTCTCTCTTTCCTGAAGTAGAAAACAGAAGTAGAAGGTGAAAAAGGTGTTAGAAGGGTGAAAAAAAAAGAAGTCAAAAGAAAAAGACTATTATGAACGAAAGGAAAGGATGAATCCCCAGAGAGAGAAATGAAGTCCTCAATAAGTTCGGACTCTGGCCCAATCCACTTCTTGCTTTAGTTTTGCTCACTATGGAGGAGTTTGCTCTGTATTTTTTTAAAAAAGGTTGCTTATGCCTAATGGAAGAAGGAGCCAAATACATTAAGAGAGGACATTTCTGGGTGTCTCTAACTGGGCCATTCTTTTTTTATTAATTCCATATCCTGCTTTTCAGGTGGCCTACATAACGTCTTCCTCCTATTTTTTTTCTCCCATAACAATCACCCAGGTTAGAATCTGAGTGTCTCCTATTACAGTATAACATCTCAACTATTATACCACATTAGAACAATATTTAGCTTCCTCCCCACCAGGAACATCTATCCCTAACTGCCTTGTTTCAACTAAAGGCACCCTTATATATTGATCTGAGGGTGTAATTCTTAATAAATGCATTAACAGCAGTTTTCCTTAGATGTACTTGTACATCCCTTGACCTCTGTATGGCTTACTCCAAGATATGTTCACGTTCATGTGCATTCATGAAATAAATAATAAAATCTGATCAGAGGAAATGGACAGAGAGCTTCCAACTCGTATTTCAGTGTTGTTGGTGAATTCACAAGTGCTGATACTTTTATCAAAGCACTTAGGGCAGGGGTAGGCAACCCTGGCTCTTTTATGACTCGTGGACTTCCACTCCCAGAATTCCTGAGCCAGCCATGCTGAGGGGAAAGGGAGAGGTTTCCAAGCTGAGCCATGCTGGCTCAGGAATTCTGGGAGTTGAAGTCCACGAGTCATAAAAGAGCCAAGGTTGCCTACCCCTGACTTAGGAGTATCAATAGCTTAAGCCCAAGAATGCTCTGACCTCTTGAATGAATTCCAGACACAAACATTACAGTTTCCTTCCACCAAGCCTCATCCTTATTACAATTATTTCCTGAAGGATGTTGTCATTCTACAAGTGTCATTTCCCTGCAAGAAATTCCTTACTTTCCGGGACGCCAGGAATTCCATCCCCCGAGCCACCTGGAAGCTGTAGCAGATAAGGTCCTCTAGGTTCAGAGAAGCTTTGCAAGGATCTTCTGACGTGGCTGTAAAGAAAAAAGAAATGAATTTATATACAATGCATACTCTGCTGCACATCCTGAGCAATATAGTTAAAATTGTACTACACATTCTTCTTCTTCTTCTTGTGCCATATCCGTTATCGGACATTGGCGATCATGTTGGCGATCCTGTTTTTATCAGCAGCCGCACGAAAAAGTGCTGCTGAGTTTTGTCCAAACTAGTCCCTTAGGTTTTGAAGCCATGATGTTCTTCTTCTGCCTGGACCTCGTTTGCCTTCAATCTTTCCCTGGAGGATTAAATGGAGTATGCCGTATTTTTCTGGGTGTCACATCACATGTCCGAAATATTCTAACTTTCGTTTTTTAATTGTTTTGATGATTTCCCTTGGCTTTCCCAGGCGGCTTAAAACCTCCTCATTTCTGATCTTGTCCACCCAGCTTATACGTAACAGCCGCCTGTAAATCCACATTTCAAATGCTTCTAGTCTCTTCAGGTGGCCTTCTGTCAGAGACCAACTCTCTACTCCATAGAGCAGGATAGAAAAAATATAGCATCTGACAAGCCTGATTTTCAGTCTTAGGCTTATGTCGTGACTGCAGAAGACCTTTTTCATTTTGAAGAATGCTATTCAAGCTTTCTCTATCCTTGTCTTTACTTCAGCGGTCATGTCCCAGCTTTCGTGTAAATTAGAACCGAGGTGCGTGATCCTTTCAACTTTTTCTAGTGGTATTCCTTCTGAATTTATTGGTGGTAAATTAATGGGTTGTTTGCTGACGACCATGATCTTGGTTTTTGAGGTGTTAAGCTTCAAGCCGTATTTTCCAGATATTTCGGTGACTCTGTTGATGAGGAGCTGAAGGTCTTCATACTTACTGGCAAGCAGAACTGTATCGTCAGCATATCTTAAGTTGTTGATCCAAACACCGTTTACTTTGATGCCAGCATTGATGTTCTCCAGTGCCTCGTTGAAGATTGACTCAGAGTAGATGTTGAACAACAGTGGAGACAGAATACATCCCTGTCTGACCCCTCTTCTTATTTCTGCATCAGCTACACATGGCGACGATGAAATATTTTCCATGGGAACTGCTGAGGGTGATATCTACCCTTCATCGGTTGAATGAACAGAATGGAATATTTTCCATGGGAAATGCCCTTATCTAAACCACAGCTACATTTATTTGTTGTATAACAGGATTTTAAGAAAAACCTCACTGTAGATTAATGAGAAATTAACAGTGAATGAATATCCTGGGAACATCTGGCCATGGGTGGTAAAGCTAAGGAAATACCAATTAATAATATTAATAGCCTTACTAATTTGCCCTTGAAGGTTTCTTCTCACAGAAATTAATCCTTGATTTCTTTGGGTTATTTGAGTGTATGGAGGGTTTTATTTCATATATTTTATTATTCGTTTCAACTTCGGTCGTAACATTTGCTTAAAAGATTATGGCAAATCTCACTTTCTCCTTCTTCCACGTCACTGAGGGATCGCTCCTCGGCAAATCCTGAACTTGTTGAGCTCTGGCTGCTTGCAATGCTGTCCAAGCGTTTCTTTAGGTCTGCAGAGAAGTCACTGTGTCCTCGCCCAGATCTGGTATTATTGGTCTGTGGCAATTAAAACAAATAAAGAGCAAAAGAGGTAATCAAATTTGTATCATTTTCTCTGAAGGCAAGAAACAAAAGGGGTGGTGGTGCAAGTTTTTAGTTGCTGGTAAATAATGGAATCTACATAACAGGGGATGCAACAAAATATGGCAAAGGAGATAGTACGATTTTGCTGGAGCTATACGCAGTATTTGCTTCACACGTGCAAAGATTCCACATCATTGGTTAATCTACGCCACCTTCATCCTTCCTTTAATGAATGCCATTGTCGTCCCACATTTTAATGTGGTCTGCCTTTTTTAGCAGTTCAGCCCCAGAAATGCTGTTGATATAACCCTTGGTTTGACCAAAGTTGGGTGCCCTTGCCTTCAACTGTGCCCAGATGACACTCTTCCAATATCAACACTGAAGTAAGATTAGATGCCTAGCTAGATAGCTTGTTGACATGGAAAGCTGCCATTTTGCTCTTTACCTCAGGCAGCAAAATGCTTACGGGAGGCTTTGCTCAGAAATCAGTCCTGGGGGATTTATAATAATAATAATAATAAAGTTGGAAGGGACCTTGGAGGTCATCGAGTCCAACCCCCTGCTCAGGCAGGAAACCCTATACCATTTCAGACAAATGGCTGTCCAGTCTCTTCTTAAAAACTTCCAGTGTTGGAGCATTCACCACTTCTGGAGGCAGGTTGTTCCACTGGTTAATTGTTCTAACTGTCAGGAAGTTTCTCCTCAGTTCCAGGTTGCTTCTTTCCTTGACTAGTTTCCATCCATTACTTCTTGTCCTGCCCTCAGGCGCCTTGGAGAATAGCTTGACTCCCTCTTCTTTGTGGCAGCCCCTGAGATATTGGAATACTGCTATCATGTCACCCCTAGTCCTTCTTTTCATTAAACTAGACATACCCAATTCCAGCAAACGTTCTTGATATGCTTTAGCCTCCAGTCCCTAATCATCTTTGTTGCCCTTCTCTGCACTCTTTCTAGAGTCTCAACATCTTTTTTACATCGTGGTGACCAAAACTGGATGCAGTATTCCAAGTGTGGCCTTACCAAGGCATTGTAAAGTGGTATTATACTTCACGTGATCTTGATTCTATCCCTCTGTTAATGCAGCCCAGCACTGTGTTGGCTTTTTTGCAGCTGCAGCACACTGCTGGCTCTATTTAAGTGATTGTCCACTAGGACTCCGGATCCCTCTCACAGTTACTACTATTGAGCAAGGTACCCCCTATACTATACCTGTACATTTGTACATTGGTTTTTTGTGTAGAAATGTAGAACCTTACTTTTTTCACCATTGAATTTCATTTTGTTAGATAGCGCCCAATCTTCAAGTCTGTCCAGGTCCTCCTGTATCTTAAGCCTGTCTTCTGGAGTGTTGGCTATTCCTGCCAGCTTGGTGTCATCCGCAAATTTGATGAGTTCCCCATCTATCCCCTCGTCCAAATCGTTGATGAAGATGTTGAAGAGCACTGGCCCCAGGACAGAGCCCTGGGGCACCCCACTGCACACTTCCCTCCATGTAGATGCGGTTCCATTGAGGACCACACGCTGAGTACGGCTTTATGTATGTCTGAGCTTTACATGGATTAGACCAGGGGTAGGCAACTTTGGCTCTTTTATGACTCGTGGACTTCAACTCCCAGAATTCCTGAGCCAGCCTGGCTCAGCTTGGAAACCTCTCCCTTTTCCCTCAGCATGGCTGGCTCAGGAATTCTGGGAGTTGAAGTCCACGAGTCATAAAAGAGCCAAGGTTGCCTACCCCTGGATTAAACTCTTAGTGATAACTATCGTGGATGACTTGGGACTATTGAGTAATATGAGAGACAGACTCTCAAGGAAGCAAATGCTATTGTACCGGAAGAATATTGGCGAAGGCCCCAGAGTGTATCCTGATTAGTCAACGGCTTCACGTTGAAGTGTTAAATGTGGACTTTACTGAGAAAAGGAGTGCAGCTGCTCTCCACATCTGTACCCTTCATAACTGCGAAGTGTGAAAGGAGCTTAACGAAAGTAGAAAAAGAGAATGACTGCCACAAAGGAAGGTCTGTGGCTGATGGCAGACAAGAACCTGAGTCTCCTATTCTTGTTCTAATGCTTTAACCTCTGTGTCACACAAAGTTCAACAAATCTCATCACGAACACAGGGAATGGCTCTCCAGCTTGCGAAACCTCACCTTGCACGGCACAAAATCATTTCGCTTGCTTCTTAAGTAGACAGACAAATTCCCAAACTTGCAGTATTCCACAATCACCATGAGTGGACCTGAACAAAGTACAGTGAGAACAAAAAGGGTCAGATCGTGAAAACAGACCAAAGCATCTTCAATATTAAGACAGAAATAGGTCAACCATCATCAGACAGAATCTTACACAAGCCTTCGGATAGGAAGACGCAAGAGTATTAAGCCGTCATCAACCTGCCCCATCGACTAATTCTCTGTAAGTTTTCTGTTAAATATTTCTGCTTAGTTTTGTAGCTTTTTTTCTTCGTTGCTGAACTCCAAGAAAGGTCTACAAGGGGAGCTGTCATGTCAATCCATTTCATTCACTCATCCATTCAGAGTAAAATCAGTTAATGCAGTTTCTAAGATACTGTTGTGAGTCCGTGCCAGCCAGTGGACCCAGCAGCTGAGTCCGGGGAATCAGAGGAGGAGGAGGAGGGGTTTGGAGAGCCATCAGAGTCGGAGGGAGGCTCTAATGAGTTACAAGACTCACAATCTGATGAAGAGCCTGGCCCCTCCAATCGTGCTCAGGATGAGACTCAGCTGTGTGGGGAAGATGAGTCAGACTCTGAGGACTCACAGCTGGAAGACATTATAGACGCTCGCAAACGAAGGCAGCTAACTAGAGCAAGTCAGAGGGAGGCAATACGGCAACTCCAAGGGAGGAGGAGAAGGCATTGAGAAGCCACGCCTTGGGGCTGCTTAATAAAAAGGGAAGGTGTGGGCGGTGCTGGTTGCTGAAGGCAACCGTTTGCAAAGAACTTCAGTGTCAAGGGATAATGGTCTGTTTGTTTTGCCGGTGAATTATTTCTTGTTTAACTCCTGCTCTGTTTTGCTTTTGAACCAGCTATCCGTTGGAAAAGTATTCTGTTGTTTTTGTTTTGGGGGAAAAATTATCAGGACTGTATATGAAATAAAAAGGGTTGGTTTTTCCAGCCTCCTGTTAAAAAAGGGGTTGTTCTTGTGACGCAACAAGGACGGACGTAGGCTGGGACAGAACAGATACATCAGAAATGATCTTAAGTAGCCACACTGACCTCCGGGTTTTGTGCAAGCTCCAAGTAGGTTGACTACATTGAGATGATGGCCAATATGAATAAGAATTTTGAGTTCGGACATCAATGCTCGGTGTTCGCTGTGCGTTGCACCCTCTGCAAAGAAAAGGCACACAAATAATAGCAGCAATAAACTGAACTCTATAGACCGTAGCTGCAATTTATCTGAAGGGCCTCAGTTAGCTGAGCTGCCAACTTCCATTTCAAAAGTAGGGAAGAATTACAAAATCCATTGGGTCTATCTAGTTTCTTTGCAGCAACATAAGATAAACAGGCACCCTTAAAAGTCTGCTCTAAACCTCGAGTCACATTTACTAAAGCATCTTATAGGAACGGCCACTCTACCAGGATTTTTTTTTTTTACTTTCCTTGGAGAAATTAACACCTCTATTTTATGTCTATTCTCTCATATTTCAGTAGGTTGAGTTACTGTAGACAAGTCTAAACGGTGCGGGGGGGGGGGGGTTTGAGTTAAACCACAATAGAGATCAAAATAGTATTTTATCTAGATTCGTGAGCAAGCTTAATAGAGATTTGTTATTAGAAACTGCATAGATAATGTGCATAATGTGCACGGGAACCAGGCACTAGTCCATGTGTAAGAGGGCTGCAGAATTTACATATACAAATACCACGGGTAAGGAATATGATAGCACAGCTATCATGCATAAGCCCCCCCCCCCCCAGGAAAGTTTATGCAAGCTAAGATTTCAGCCCTGCAATTTGTCCGTTGGTCAGAAAATGGCTATATTCTTTCCGTTTAGATCAGGGGTGTCAAACTCGCATCGTCCCGTGACGTGTCGCGATGTATCACGACTTTTTTTCTCATCGCCAGCAATGGGGTGGGCGCGGTTTCGCCATGACGCATCTGGCCCGCGGGCCGGCAGTTTGACACCCCTGATTTAGATGTTACATGCTTGCTAATATTAAGAGATTTGTAATGTGTAAAACACTGTCCAGCAACAGCTAATAATTACCCAGAGTAGATGGGAAATGCAGAAATGCATCTGTTAATACAGTCAGATTGTACACATTACCTGCCTTTTGGTAATTATGGACAATTGTCTGAACCAGAGAATAAAGCAGAAGACCATCTTCCATCCCTCAAACTGTTAAAACCATCTAAATACAATTCTCCTCATCCAAGAATTATAATCTGGGTAGCTGTTGCTTTTGCTTACCATCACTTCCTTGTTGGGTGAGTGTAGATTCTTGATTCTTACCTTTAAGCATTTTGACTGCTACGGTTCTGCAAGTAGTTGTTTTGTCAATTCCAAAGGCATCAGCTTCAATGACTTGACCAAATGCTCCTCGACCTAGTGGCTTTCCTGGATACATAAGAAAAAGAAAAGAGTAATATTCATCCCCAAATGGCAGGAAAGAAATTTACCCATTCCATTTAAAAAAATGTGGATGAAGGAAGGAAAGGAAAACGCTATCGTAGTTGGTGATCCTTGCAAATTTGTTTCAGCACTGGCCATGAAAACTTTGTCATCAAATCAAATATAAGGTTGCATTCTTTTTGAGTATATGAGATTATTTTATACTGGTCTAAGGAAGGCAGCTCAATGCAGGAGACCCAGGCAAGAATAGAAAACCCTTAACTAGACCACTATTATTTAGCTACAATCAATCGATCGATCAGAATAGAGCTGGAAGGAACCTTGAAGGTCTTCTAGTCCAGCCCTCTGCTGTTCTCACTCTTAGTAAGTTTCTCCTTAATTCCAGATTGCTTCTCTCCTTGATTAGTTTCCATCGTTTCTTGTCTTGCCTTCTGGTGCTTTGGAAAATAAGTTGATCCCGCTCTCTGTGGCAGCCCCTCAAATACTAGAACACTGCTATCATGTCATCCCTAGTTCTTCTTTTCTCTAGTCTAGACTAGCCATACCTAAAACCTGCAACCGTTCTTCATATGTTTTAGTCTCCAGCCCATTAATCATCTTAGTTGCTCTTCTCTGCAGTTTTTCAAAAGTCTCAACATCTTTTTTGTGACTTGGTAACCAAAACTGGATGCAGTACTCCAGGTGTGGTCTTACTGAGGATTTATAAAGCGGTATTAATACTTCACATGATTTTGATTCTAATATTCTAACGTTCCTGTGAGGTCAGCCAACAGTACTGTAAGCATTAGGGGACTGACACTGGGGTTGCTTGACCACCAAGTGTAGCTGAAGCAAAATGGGAGCTACAAATATCCTGATCAACTCCTTTAGCCTAGTCCAGGGGTAGGCCACCTTGGCTCTTTTATGACTCGTAGACTTCAACTCCCAGAATTCCTGAGCCAGCATGGCTCAGCTTGGAAACCTCTCCCTTTCCCCTCAGCGTGGCTGGCTCAGGAATTCTGGGAGTTGAAGTCCACGAGTCATAAAAGAGCCAAGGTTGCCTACCCCTGTACCTAGTCTATGGAGATTCTCAGTCATCCAGGTCATAGTTGTCTCAAAGGCAACTATGTTTTCTCCTTGAGGGAGAAGAAGAAGTAAAAGATGTTTCTCTTCTCATCCAAGAAGCTTCATCAGTTATGACTGGTCCAGTTTTCCTCTTTTTCTTCCTCAAGGACAAAAACCCCAGTCCACTTGCCTCTTGATAAAAAAAAAAAAAAGCACCTTTGAGAGCTATACAAAGTCATTCTTCTGTCTGAAGAAGCAACGATGCTGGTGATATGATCTTGTTCAGCCCCCAATGGTTCAAAATCAGAAACTTGGTAGTCAAGAGTTGCCCACCTAATGTCATTTTAAAGAAAAGACAGGTGCCTCCTCTGATGACAAAGTCCTGGCTGCCAGCTGCATAATTCTGACTGTGTGTTTGGGCGACTCTGTGACAAAGGCGTGTATTCTGGTTATCTTGAGGTTCTTTTTTATTATTATTAAATAGCATTTTTAAGATATGGATTCCAACAGCCACAGCTTTGGCACATTCCCTGGGGTGTGGCCGAGCTGAGATTTCACTGCTACACATGATATACTACCAGTGACTTCACCACTCAGAAATGGTGGAAATTACTGATGGTGTGCCCTGTCTTTTTCTGTATTCTGCCACACTCCTCTTTGACTGTCTGATGACCTCCCTCCAACTAAAGGATGGGACCTGGCTGGCTTCCAGTGCTAATTAAAACCCATGAACCCTCCTGGGAAACTCAAACATGAACCTGTTGACAAAGAATAGCCTGCAACACAGCCTATAAACAATCTACAATGTCTACAAATTTACTCTGTAGTCTTAGGAATGCCAATACACTGTTCTGCATTTAAGAATTTTCCCAGTGGAGGTTCCAAGCACAAATGTGATAACTTTCTAAGTGTTCTGTGATTCCCCCCAGCCTACAGTAGTGGCCAAAATAGTGGAAACATTTTGGGGAAAGTGTACAGTACACCTTTGGTTAAGTTTCCACCAATTTTTCTTCTAATTTCTTTATAACTGTAACCTTGTTCACTTAATAATACTATTTTACATTGCTTTCTGGGCGACCAGTCAACTCTTTGCACCATGACATTAATTTTATTACGTTTTACAAGCTCACTATATGAAAGAACACAAAAAAACCCAACCCACTTGATAGCGATCACATAACACACTGACAAATGTCCTCCTCTCAGCTTCAATACATGACGTCAATAACTGAATCCTACTGTGATCTGATTGGCTCATTGCCAAAACAAGATGACCCCTGATTGGCTCTCTAAACACTCATGCTCATTGGCTACAATCAGATGAAGAAAAGCTACCTGATCTCAACCTAAGCAAGTTGTGCTTCCTTTCTCTGGTTATTGGGCTATAACTTTTCATAGAATACGGTACGGATAATTGAACAAACTTTGTTGCATTACATTCTTGATTAAATTATCTTTCCATTGATATATAATTTTATGGTACTACACCCAAAAGAAAGTGGTGTCATTAGCCATCAAACCTCAAAAATACACTTTTCCCAAAGGGTTTCCACAATTTTGGCCACTACTGTATATCCACCCGCAAAAAGTTCTAGTTTCATGGCTATCGGGATAAACACATATTGGTCCGAAGGAAGAGAACACACCTAGCTTCAGCCTATCCCGAGGGAACTCCCATTTATTGGCATCGTAAGGGAGACGTTCACACTGCTCATCCATAGGGACTTCATCGGGATCCATGATGATAGATAGGTAGCCAGCTTTCAGTTCTCCTCCGTTGGCCTGAAAGAAACACAACATCAACAATAGTAGCTTACACTTACCGTGGAGTCATCTGCCATCTCTCACATTTACTAGCATTGTTAAGATTTGAAGGGTGGCTTTTTTTTTTTTTGGCCAGAAATGCAAGAAGGTTGTTTCCCAATACGGCTCCACGAGGCACGTACCTATCCGCCATCGTTAGAAACTTGCTTTATTAATATCTGAAAAGAGGACTTTTTTTTTTCCCTCCCCACCAATTAAAAGCAAAATATTTGCATGCCTTCAATGCCTTGCAGGAATGTGATGCCCCAAGAAAGGGAGGGGAGGGCAGCCTCTGTGGATTTCAAGACAAAGCCGGGAAGCAGACAAAAGGATACCCGTCAGGTTTCATTTGTTATGCAAGACTAATGCCAACAGACAGTGGGGGAGTTGGTTTCATTACCCGTTTAACAGTCCGGAGAATGATTACAAGGAGTAGCCAGAAGAACATGGCAATGACTGCTGTTCCAACAAGAATAATGAGCTCAAGGTTTCTTTTCTCATCAGTCCCTGGAAAGAAACAATGACATGATTCATTGATCGGATCCAAAGCTGTTGGAATAGGTCATCGGCTGAAATACTTAAAGGGCACTCTTGTCCAAGAAAGAAAAATTTTAGATGCCCAACACCTAACAAGTCTAAGACAAAAAAAGAACCTATCAAGAAAATATCATATTTTTCTTCGGGACAAAATGCAACCACCATCACCACCATCATCATCGCTTCCTGTACCACACAAGTACTGAGCACAAATACTGATTACAATACTGTCCTGGTAAACATATGATCAAGTTCTTCTTCACTATTCTAGTATAAGCCAGAGATTCACATAGCCAGAGATTCACATGGCCAGAGATTCACATGGCCAGAGATTCACATGGCCAGAGATTCACATGGCCAGAGATTCACATAGCCAGAGATTCATATAGCCAGAGATTCACATAGCCAGAGATTCATATGGCCTAAGATTCACATGGCCAGAGATTCACATAGCCAGAGATTCATATGGCCTGAGATTCACATAGCCAGAGATTCACATGGCTAGAGATTCACATGGCCAGAGATTCACATAGCCAGAGATTCATATGGCCTGAGATTCACATGCCAGAGATTCACATAGCCAGAGATCCATGAGAGATTCACATGGCCAGAGATTCATATAGATTCACAGAGAGATTCACATGGCCAGAGATTCACATAGCCAGAGATTCAGAGATTCACATAGCCAGAGATTCATATGGCCTAAGAGAGAGATTCACATAGCCAGAGATTCATGATTCACATAGCCAGAGATTAGAGATTCACATGGCCAGAGATTCACATAGCCAGAGATTCATATGGCCTGAGATTCACATGGCCAGAGATTCACATGGCCAGAGATTCATATGGCCTGAGATTCACATAGCCAGAGATTCACATGGCTAGAGATTCACATGGCCAGAGATTCACATAGCCAGAGATTCATATGGCCTGAGATTCACATAGCCAGAGATTCACATGGCTAGAGATTCACATGGCCAGAGATTCACATGGCCAGAGATTCACATAGCTATGGCAGCAACAATGACCTACTGATAAGGCCAAACAAATGAAAACCAATGTTGAATATTTTCCCATTTAAAACAATCGAAGGTTTTTCAGTTGGCCTGAATCTTTCAGCTCGGGGAGATATGTACAACTCCAGAAAAAAAAATGCAACAGTTTAGTAATCTCTCTGAATGCATATCAAGGAGTGATCCAGGCTGCATGAAAAGGTGGAAAATGCCAAGGAGCTAGAAATGGATCGTTTCATCAGTGACACGAGAGGGTAAAGACAAAGTATAATCAGGCTTAGGTGGATAATGAGCTAACTCCACGAGAAAGACTAATCTTAAGATAAAGATAAAGATAAATAACCTTTATTGTCGTTTTTATGTTGTGGGCACAATGGCACACATAAAAAAATGAAATTTAGTTGCCCGCTCTCAAAGTGAAACATATACATGACACACACCTAAAACATACTATGTACAACATAAGTATGAAAGTTTAGCAGCCCAACTCAGCTTAGTTGTCCCTATTTCCGAAAAGTGTTTCAGTCCGGATTGTACATTTCCCTCCCTAACCCCCACACCTTTGAGAGCTGAAGCAGCCGCAGCCAAGCAAGGCGCCGCCATCTTATGAAGGTGAATGGAGAAAGTGAGCTACAGTAGAAGGAGATTATTGGGTCTAACTAACAGAGGACACGATTGGCCTTCCCCCACATGTTCTCCAAATCTGTGGGATTTCAAGTCCCTATTCTTGGTCAACAGGTTTTCTGGGATTTATGGTTCCAACACCACTTGAAAATGTCAGGTTGGACAAGGCAGATAGGGATAAATGAAGGAAACTCTGTAGTTTAATCCACACGAAGCCAGGGATTAGAATAGAGACATGGACTCAATAGCACAAGCAAATTCCCTTCTAACATATTTTTAGAATCTCTAAGAACGAAAAGCTGATCTTATTAAGCTGGACCCCTTAGAGTAGGTAGAACTAAATATTAAATGTCATCCTCCTACTGCTGCTTCTATTTTTTATTTTTATTGTTAACACTTTGGTGGGATTAAGGAGACAATTGGTGCCTAAGCCTTTTACCCCTTAAAATTCACCCAAATCATGCAAAATAGGCCCCGGATTCACTTCGTTTTAGGGTTTGGGTCTCAACAAGCCATGGATAGTCTAGTGCAAATTTCACCCAATGACCCATCAGCTGGAGGAAGGACCTTCTGACCCATCATCCAATCTGGCCGATCAAGAAAGGTTGCCCATGCTTGATGTCCTTTGTCATTGGTATAACCAGATGATGTTAGGCGCTGAACTTAAGAATTGAAGCTATTTTAAAGAAGGATTCCTAGTCTAAATGGCTATGTAGAGAGTGGGCTTTGTTACTAAATATCAACAAGGATGAGGATACTCATTTCCAAGTGAGTAATGCATTACTGCAGCATTAAGGGCCTCTTTTCCGATTTATGCTTGGGTGTTTTGCTCTGATTGATAGACAATGCTAAAAAAGACAAACAAGGACTCTGAATTATTTTAAGAAAGTTTTCCATGTGCTTGCCCCTGCCACACACAAATGACAGTTTAATGAAAAAAAAACATTATTATATTTTCCAGAGCGAACAGTCATTTCAAGTACTAAGTCCACCATTACATACTGTATGTATATTACAGTGAGAGAGAGAGAGATCAGAGATAGAGAGACAGGGAATAAAGCTTCAGTTGTTTCTACTAAAAAAAGAAAGAAAACATGTTAGATTCTAAGGAAACAAATCTTATTTGTTAAATAACTGATGTTACATATTTGCACAAAGGATTATTTACAGACATTTTTCATCCAACAATAAGAAGTTGCTTAGCACAACACATCCACCTCAGGCTCCAAAACTGTAAGAATAACAGGATGTAACTCTGACGTGGTTTTTTTTTTTTAAAAAAAAACTCGTGACATTGAAGCAGTACTTTTGAAAAACGGTATAGGGAAATAGTATATTGATATTTAAACATATTAACATTAAATCACAGGGCTGTGCCTTCAGTATCAGAACAGTGTTTTGGAGCATGCAGAGGCATGAATAGTTCACTCATCTGAAACTCTTTCAAGCAGCTGTATCTTTTCTTGAGACGACACGTCAGCTGCAGAATCTTTTGTAATCTCAGGAAAGGTGCAGCTGCTTTAAAAAGTTGAGGACATGTACCATATAATGTTGCATTGCCATGTGCTCCAAGGCATCTTTTTTGAATAGTACCCAAAATATTAAATAGCCTTATTCAATATCATAATATAAAGAGTAAGTATTTAAATAATTGGCACACTTGGCTTAAATTAAAAGAGCCACTCAGAAATTATCTAAATGTAGTATATGTAGGAGAAAGGATGGCAGAACCTACGCTGCCAGGAAGTTAAACTAAATCTAACTTCCCTTTAATTAACTCTAAGCAGGTGCCAACCATTACTTGAGAAGATCCCTGTGCATAAGCTTTTAGCAATAAATCAGTTTAATTCAACCGTCGTGTGTAGGCCTGTTCTTTCACGCCTGGCAGTATAATCCACACCTCTCATAAGTTCCAAGGTTTTCCACTTAAATTTTGGCGCTTCTCCTATGGCTGCCATCCAGCTTCTGGACTTCCTGTCTGGCCTCAGATTTGGCAAGCTTCCTTTTTCTCTTCAGCTCCCTTTTAATTTCACTATCAATTGATCTAGTAGTATCTGGACTTGCATCAACAGAGTTAACCCAATTCTAAGGCGTTAGCTAGCAGAGTTAACCCAATTCTAAGGAGGGATGACCCAGAAAGCAAGACTTTCCACCATCAGCCTGGAAATGCATCGTGCCACCAACCTTCCACTTCAAAAAATGCAGCTGCTTTTGTACAACCCAGGACGTTGCAGGCGTAGCACATATAAAGGCCTTCATCTTCCTTTCTCACCCTTTGTATGGTCAGACGTTGGTTCCCCTCTTTCAGGACAATACCTTGTAGCAGACACAACAAGAAGGACACAGAACTTATTTTGCTATAACTTGGTTGACTCTGGTTAAAATAAAAATACTGAGGTACAAGTATTTCTAGTTTTGGACTTTCTTCTCACCCCACATGAAAGAAAACCAAATTGGAGCATTCTAAAACTCCACATTACATTTTCTTTTTGAATAATTGAACTACGGAGCTGGAGGTAGCATTCACCTGAACCTGAGCTTATCTGGATAAGCAACCTGGAATTAAGGAGAAACTTCCTAACAGTGAGAACAATTAACCAGTGGAACAGATTGTCTTCAGAAGTTGTGGGTGTGTATATATATATACACACCCACAACTTAATATATATATATAATTAGTTTTTATAGGATTGAGAATAGGGTGGGGTTGGGGTTAGGATTAGGATTTTTTAAAATAACATTCTTAATATTTAGCAAACAGCATGTTGTCTGGATTCATGTATTTAAAAAAAAACAATGAATAGTAACTAATTATCATAAACAATATGTTAATTAATCTCTCAATAGTCTTTTTCTTACTAGTATATATTCAATGTTACATATCACATCCCTTTCTCTCTAACTCGTTTTTCTAGCCATTGATAAAAATTGTCCCATGTTCTAAAATACACTGAATCTTCTTTCTCTTTTATCTTTAAAGTCAATCTATCCATTTCTGCACGCTCTAACATTTTCTTAATTAGTTCTTCTTCAGTTAGTAAATTTTCATTTTTCCAATATTGGGCAAATACAATTCTTGCTGCAGTCAGTACATGTAAAATTAAATACATACAGTCTTTCTCATAATTTGCTCCTATTATTCCTAACAAAAATAATTCTGGCTTAAAGTCTGTTTGTTGTTTTGGACTTGATTTTTGTGCTGAGGTACAGCCCTAAGGCATATATAGCCATGATAACGGAGATACAATATGAGTGAAACCAGCTCAACACATTTCTAGCCCTAGTAGAGGCTTCCAATCAAAGTGCAGGACCTCAGTACCAATCTGACAACTGTAAATATAATTAACCAATAGTCGGTTGGACTTCGGACATCTATTTCTCCTGATGGGACTTACATTTTTATCATTTTTCGTTTAATCGGTTTTTTGTCAATTTTTTTTTTGTTTAGTCATTTTGTTTAATCACACAAAAATAAATCAACGGCAATGGTTTTTGTGGTGCAACCCTTCAACATGATAAATGAATTGTATAATGCTCCTTGTGAATAAAATTGATGATTTACTGGGGTTAGAATTGGGCAAGAAATTAATGTAGCTCTTATTAAAAGATATAACTGACAGGCATCAGCAGGAGAGGTAGTAGATGTCAGGAGGGGAAAAAATAGAGCCTGCTTCCCAACAGCATCACAGTTTTGTTCACTGAATGATCAATAAGGCCTGATAGGAGCATTTAAGAGACATAACAGGAAAATGTATTTCTTGGATAAGGAATACATTGAGCTTTGCAACATCAGCAGGCATTTTAACCTAAGCAACTGGGTAGAGGAGAATTTTCTCACCTGAATCTTCAATAAGAGAATTGTTGTTTTTAAACCAAGTGATGTGTGGGGAAGGGATCCCACTTGCTGTGCAAACAACTTCTATTGTTTCGCCAATGTTTGTGGTCTGATTCTGAGGGTGTCCTGTGATTGTGGGTGCCACTGGTTCTGTTTGCAAGAAATACAGATGTTAAGAGCAGGTCCTGGAAAATGCCCCTCTAGGAAGGCAAACCTGAAATCAACTGATGCTTCATTATAGTCAATGGGAGGAATACAATGGTTAGTAGCCTTGCGGTAAGTTCTTTCCTAAAATTGCAGAATGAGCACAAAATGTTCCAGCATAAATACAGGGAATTTGTTTGTGTCGATTAAATTTCTAATTTATTTCAGATGCACAACCTAAATCCCTGGGAGATGGGAATACAGCCCCTAGATCTGTGGTGGCGAACCTATGGCATGCGTGCCACAGGTGGCACGCAGAGCCCTCTCTGTGGGCACACGCACCGTCGCCCCAGTCCTAGGCCTTCAGCTGGGTTTTATAAAACCTTTTCGCTTTAGGCCTCCGCCGTCGTGTGCAAAAAAAAAAAAAAGGTTCAATCAATCAATTTCAACTTTTCGCGGGGAAAAAAAAGATCTCGCAAAGTTGGAATTGATTGATTGAACTTTTTAGTCCCACCCAGTCTGCCGTTAGCACCGCAGCCATGCCCACCCAATGGGCTGCACCCACCCAATGGGCCACGCCTACCTGGCACCCGACTATACATAAATGGGTTTTGGGTTGCAGTTTGGGCACTCGGTCTCTAAAAGGTTCGCCATCACTGCCCTAGATAAATCTGATCAAATTTAATGGCTAAAGTAAAAAAAAAAAAAAAACAGGGAACTCATCTAGAATGTACTCATAATAACTCAACTTGATTTCCATTCACTGTAAATGAAATCAAATGCACTTTTTGCTCTAGCAACACCCACTACTTTTGGAGTGCGGTCTCTTGCACATCATTCAAGTTCTAACGCAGTCTTTGGCCCCACAAAGTTGCACAACCCAACCAATGGTTTACACAGTAAATAAACCTGCAGGAAAAGGCACACTTTGAGAACAATCTTTAAATATATTTATTTTGGTATGCTGCATTTTGATCTGTATTTTCTGGCTTTGCACGATGATCACTGCTTAAGTGTTAAATTGATCTAGGGTGACCTCCTTGGACAATGATTGTCGAAACTGACAGCACAATTTCCTGTTATTTGGAGCCTGGGAAATGCATGAAAATTATAGGGTGATTTCCAAGCTTGCCATTGGACAAAACTTGATGGGCTCTCTATGTCCACCATATAGAGTCTTGGCCTACCAATAAAATTAACTGTCCTTGCTGTAGAGCATTTAGGGGGACACTACAGTTAAAGCTAGGAGCATATACAGAAACACGGGTGAACCCCCTCATCCATAATCAGTGGAACTATCTGCCTCCAGAAGTTGTGACTGCTCCAACACTGGAAGTTTTTAAGAAGAGACTGGACAACCACTTGTCTGAAATGGTATAGGGTTTACTGCCTGAGCAGGGGGTTGGACTAGAAGACCTCCAAGGTCCCTTCCAACTTTTATTATTATTATATTATCATTATTTTGGCCGACTGTTGGGTGGATTCAATTTGGGTGAGAAATAAATCGAATAAAATTGAATGCAACATTTCCCCCGGTGGGTCACACAGCATTGAGCTTACCGTGAATGGCGAGATGTTTGACATGGCAGTGTTGAGTTTTACTCTTTCTGTCCAGAGCGATGCACACGTACTCCCCGCCATCTTGGAGGGTGATATTGTGGAGAAAGAGACTCAGGGTAATGTTCTCCCTATTGACCTTTACGGTGGTGCCATTTAGTTTCTGGAGGGCTTCCAAATTCTTGCAAACAGGCATAGGAACTCTATCCAAGCGAGTCCCTGAAACGCGAGGGCTGAATTTAAACCAGGCGAGGTTTTGAAAGCTGTGCTTGTCTGCGGTGCATTGCAAGGTTACGTTGTGCTTCTTAGTAGGCTGGCCTTGAGGCTGAAGGCTGATCTCAAGGCCTCCTGGGAATGAAAGAATAAGAATAAAAGAAAAGAATCAGAAAGGATCTAAAGCAGTGGTCCCCAACCTTTGCGGCTTGGCAGCCCAGCTGAGGGAGAGAGGGAACCGGGCCACATGAACGGTGGACTCGTGCATGCGCACAGCTCAACTCACATGAGTGGCAGACCGGCATCCACACGCATGCACATACAGCTTGACTAGTTGAGCTGTGCAACCCGCCACTCGTGCAGCCCGGTTCCCTGCTCCTCCCCAGCCGTGTGAGGTGCAGTGTGCGAGTTACAAGCGCAGGCATGCGTGCCAGCCTGCCACTCGCACGGGTCCAGCTGTGCGTGCGCATGTGTGCCACCTTGCCATTCGCACGGCCTGGTTGTAAATGGGCCACAGCCCGAGAGTGGACTGCAGTCCAGGGATTGGGGACCCCTGATCTAAAGGAAATTACCAGAGAGCCATTGCCTGTCATGCCCTAAGAAAGAATAATGCTTGATGAGTCTTATATTGAAATATTCCGAGATCTCTTCGGAGGCATCTAATAGGAAAGCATCCACAATCACTTAGGCAAAGCCTTTTCACATGTATGAAAAAGGAAGAAGGTTTTGATCAAGCAACTGAGACCGCCATCTTAAGCTTTTTTTTTTACTTTCCTGGAAATGTTCATTGAGAAAATGAGTGGACTGTTTTTCCCATTTTGAACCCACCAAAACAGACTGGGTGTTCCTTGATCCCCAAAAACCTGGCCTTCCCGCCATGATCTTTTACATTCGTTTGGGAAGTATTTCTATGCACACATAATCAACAGGAGGGCATGCTTAGAAAAATGTGGTAGATGTGTTCAGAAAGCAAGACTTACTAGTTACATGAAAGGAGATGACTCTTTCACCCTCTCCAGCTTTGTTGTTTGCCACACACCTGTACAAGGTGGACACATTTGCTGCTTGAATGGTGAGGCTGCTAACAGTCTACAAGAGAAAAAGTCAAGTGGGCTCTATGATTAAACAATAAATTTATTTTAAAAAGAAAAAAAAAAGAAAAAGAGGTTTAAGGCTAAAATCGCGAGCTGGTCTTTTGCAAAATGAGTCAATGGAACATGTCATCGTATTAGTTTATCCAGGCTATTCCTTCTACTGCAACACAAATCCACCCTTGTTTGATGTATCCTATTGGCATCTGAAATTTAGATGATCAGTTTACTGCCCTCTGGGGTGAATAGAAGTAAAACTGTTGATCATTCCTCAACTCTCTTGCAACAAGGGTCAATAGAGAGTTTATTGTTGTCCATAAAAATCCAGAGATGAAGTGAAGCTGAAAAAAACAGCACACATCTTTCCATACGCCACTGATCAGACTTAACCCTGACTCATATAAAACTTAGACCCATTGAGTTCAGAATGAATTTCCTGCTAGGAATCGATTCATTGACCTAAGAATTGTAACATAAATAGAGAAAGATATTAAATAATGTTGCTTAAAATTGCAGCTTGAAGCCATAAAGCAGTGGTCTTCCAACTTGGCAACTTTAAGACTTGTGGACTTCAACTCCCAGAATTCCTCAGCCAGCCAGGGCTGGCTGAGGAATTCTGGGAGTTGAAGTCCACAAGTCTTAAAGTTGCCAAGTTGGAAGACCATTGCTATAAAGGAAACTGCATACTTACAAGAGAAAAGCCATTATCTTATGGGGCTTAACTCCAAATAAACACATATAGGACTGTCATCATCCTAATTTCTATCTTGCTTCTCATATCATATTAAAATCTTATTGATGCACAGCAAGAATTGCAATGTAGCAACTTAGGGCAGTGGTGGCGAACCTATGGCACGGGTGCCAGAGGCGGCACTCAGAGCCCTCTCTGTGGGCACACCTGCCATGCCCCAGAGATGGCAACCGTCCCTCTTTAACCAGCCACCCGCTAACTCGCCAATTCCCATGTGGCCGGATGCATCCCAGCACCCATGCGCTCGCTGGCCTCTGTGTGCGGGGGCCGATGGTGTCAGGCAGCAGCTGCCCTGGGCCCTGCCTCGCCTTGCCCTGTGACAATGGCACCCCCGCCCTATCTCGCCTTATCCTGCAGGACGAACCTCCTGCCTACCGCCCCACCTGCCAGAGACCCCCTGGATCTCCCCCAACCCTGCCCGGCCCCCACAGGTGTCCCCACGAGCAACATCGAGGTTATCACGCCCACCTTGGCCACACCCACCTAGTCTGCCATGACCACCACAGCCACGCCCACCCAGTGGGCCACGCCCACCTGGCACCCGGTGATAAATAAGTGGGTTTTGGGTTGCAGTTTGGGCACTCGGTCTCTAAAAGGTTCGCCATCACTGCCTTGGGGTCTGCTACCAAACTTTCCAACAGCTTTGCAAACAGCAACTAAGAAAATCAATATCTCACCTTCATTTTCCCAGCAACAGCAACAAACTGATCTTTTAAGATCTCAATCTGATTTCCACCTCTTCGGTCTGCTATGGTTTTCCATTTCTTACACGCATAGGGATTATTCCCGATTCCAGCTCGGCTGAGAAAAATATAAGAACTGTCATCTTATACATCTATGCCAGGGGAAGGCAACCTTGGCTCTTTTATGACTCATGGACTTCAACTCCCAGAATTCCTGAGCCAGCCATGCTGAGGGGAAAGGGAGAGGTTTCCAAGCTGAGCCAGGCTGGCTCAGGAATTCTGGGAGTTGAAGTCCATGAGTCATAAAAGAGCCAAGGTTGCCTACCCCTGATCTATGCTTTGCTAACAAAATTATCACAATTGTTAACAGCAGGTGGCAAACTACACTTTTTCCTGCAATGTTCATTGTGGAGCATTGTGGAGCATTCTCTCTACAATACACTAAGATGGTTAACTGGCCAGATATCTTGCCCCTATATATGTTTCATTTAGACCTTTTGAGTGTTTTTGTCTTTATTGTTTTAAAAAGTTTTCAGTATTTTTAACTAATATATTTTTTGAATTGTAAGCCACCCAGACTCATTGAGTAAGATTGGTAGCTATAGAAATTGAATGAATGAATGAATGAATGATGATGAAATAATTAATTAATTATATTAATTAATATAAATTGTCAGAAAAGTGAGGTTAAAAACCATGTACCAGTGATCTCACTTTGTGTGAATCACTTGGAGTAGGGAAATGAAACCATCTCATTATGAACTTACTTCCAATGTGCAGTAGCTAACTGATCAGCTGATCCATGGATCAGCTGATTCCTGGGTGCTCGACAGCTGAAGATGGAGTTAGGGAGGTAGAGGTTCCCTATATGTGCTTTATGAATATAGTGACTCAATGAGAATATCTGATTGTGCAAACAACCTTGGTCACCACGAGACAAAAAGGATGCTGAGACTCTAGAAAGAGTGTCGAGAAAAGCAACAAAGATGATTAGGAGACTGGAGGCTAAACCATATGAAGAACAGTTACAGAAACTGGGCATGGCTAGTCTAGTGAAGAGAAGAACCAGGGGAGACATGATAGCAGTGTTCTAATATTTGAGGGGCTGTCACAGAGAGGAGGGGGTCAACCTATTCTCCAAAGCACTTGAAGAGAACTCACCAATGGTTCATCATCATGATTAGGGGACTGGAGGCTAAAACATATAAAGAACGGTTGCTGGAATTGGGTATGTCTAGTTTAATGAAAAGAAGGACTAGGGGTGACATGATAGCAGTCTTCCAATATCTCAGGGGTTGCCACAAAGAAGAGGGAGTCAAGGAGGACAAGAAGCAATGGATGGAAACTAAGAAGAGAATCAACCTAGAACTAAGGAGAAATTTCCTGACAATGAGAACAATGAATCAGTGGAACAACTTGCCTCTAGAAATTGTGACCTCCAAGGTCACTTCAAACTTTGTTATTCTGCTATTCCTTTCTCAACTTCTGTGCCCTGCAGCTGTGCAACATTCAGTTCCAAGAATTCTTAGTAAAGGGTCTATCTTCAGAAAAGCCATAGCAAGTAGAGACAAGTATTCAGGGCACTACTGAACAGCATCCTCAGTTGGTTGGGTATAACACTGAACAGCAAAATGTCTTATGTGCTGCAATATGTCTTATGTGCTGCATCTCCTATTTTACGATCGTACATTTTAAGATCGTGCGATCTTATATATTGCTTAAAAGCCCTTGCTACCGTGAGCAAAGGCCCTCAAGGTAAATTTTCCTTACTTTGGCCAGCTCAGCCCAGTTAGATATTAAAGGTAAGAAACAGTGTTTTGCAAATAAACCTCCATTCATAAAATCAACAACAATCGGAGCTAATTTTGTTAAAAGAAAGGCAAAGATTAACGTAGAAATCAATATTTCTCTGGACTACTGACCCTTACATAGGAAATAGTTAGACACCAAAGGAAGAAGACAGAAAGGAAGTTATTTTCAAAACAACAACAGGAAAACAGATTCCCTTTTCTTTTCTTTTTTTATTCTAAAAGGAAGTCTGTTCTTGTGCAAAATTCAGATAAGGGAAGTGAAGTGGCCTTTTGTCAGAAGCCCACTCTATCACTCCTACCATCAATCAAGGGGCTTCCGCTGACATTCACTTTCACAGAGATAAGACACCCAGTCAAAAGAAGAGAAAACTGGGGGGGGGGGGAACACTACAGATCTGTCGTATGTATCAACGACAATAAAAACTTCCAAAGTGGAGAGTTAGCAGTCATCTATAGCCAAAATCTGGCAGACAATAAAACTGGAAGGAATCTAAGTAGTTTTGACTTGTGGCATAACTGGACGTAGTTGAAGATTAGTCTATTTATTTATATTTCACATTTCTAAACCATCCATCTCTCTCAAAGAGGGGTTCTGGGTGGTGAACAATAAAACATTTATATATAAAACAGTATATAAAAAAATTAAAATGTGAGTGTCAAATTTTTGAGTTAACATTTTTTAAAAATTATATATATATATTTTTTAAAAAGAAGGCAAGATTAACCCTGTTAAAATTTGGTGGACAAAGGCAAAGGAAGGGCTCTTGTGACACTAATCAACCCCACAGCTCTTTTGGGTTCCCCATGCACGGTTACAGAACCATGTTTTCACCCCTTTTTCAGAACACCAGGAGAAGGGGGATAATAATAATAACTTTATTACGGTCATAGACCAGCAATAGACATCACTTTTTACAATATATTAAGAAAAAAATAAAGTAAAAATAGTACTGACATTAATAGTAAATAATAACATCCCTGTTAAAAAAAAATACATGTTCTCAAAATGTTAGGGTCACTTCCTAGTTTACGTGAGTGGAAAGCAGATAAGTCTCGTGAATAAATGTAATGTTCCAAAAATTATTAGAGATATCTCCAAAACAATTGGCACAAGTTGACGGCTATAAATCTGTAACCAATTTTTTTCTTGTGGACATTGCCGCAACACAGTATTTTGCCACTGCATGCGTGATAGAAGGGTTTGAGTCCTGGAGGAGAAAGCCTACATAAAAGGAGAAGGGGGAGACTGCCTCACTTCCGGGGGAAGAATTTTTCCAAAGGATCGGAAGAGGACAGATTTGTGAAGAGAGATCTAAACAAGTCCACCAACGCAATATAATTGTATCAAATCAAAGGCGGGAAAACGGCGTTTCTACTTACTGTGGATTGAAAGTGCATTCTTCCTCCAATTGCCAGTACCAGTGAATGTGGCTCACCATTGGGACCGCGTACACCGTGCATGTAAGAGTTTGGGTGGAGCCATACTTGTAAGAATCCACAGAAGACAGGATAGCATTCTCCCCAATCTGAGGTGGAACTGCCAGAGGAAAAGATAAAATAAATGAGCAGCAGTCGGCAGGAAGTAATTCTGTGAGAAGAGGTGGACATGCTTTGAAAATCAGAACTTTGAAGAACATTCATTGCCTCAATTTCAAACAGAAATCTATTTAATCAGGGCCGGTCACCAGTATTTCCCCTTTCTGTTCCTTCACTGGCTAATAAGAAGCAATGTCTAGCATTCCCTTTCTCTTACTTTCATTAGAGGAAACTTTAATGTCTGCCAACCCTGGATGAGTCAAGAGATTTAGGACTTGACAAAGGAAGTTTTCCGCAAATGACGCCTTCATGAAACTGCTACCAGAAGATCTGATGAAAACTGTTAGATATGGGATTTGACAAATTGATGGTGCTGTAGGAGAGGTCATCAATGGCGCGCAATCACGAGGCCTCCAAGCATTCTCTGTCTCCTAACTACCAATTGTAGGGAATAATAACAGGACCATGAACTCAATCTTCAACTAGAATGTTAAACCAAGTTTGGTTTGCTCTTCCTACTAAATGAAAAATAAGCAACCACGTTATGACTTAGGGCTGCATGCCAACCAACCCAATGGTCCTTTTTTTCCCGATCAACCATTTAGTCCCTTTCTTTCCTTATTCCAATTTAAGTGAAAGGTTAATTCATTTCTAGGAGAAAAGACAAGAATGTTGACCTAGAATGCATCGTGACAGAGAGAGAAGAAAAAAAATCTGCTTCCTTACTCATTTGTCACACAGTTAAAGGGATCACAAAATAATTCGTGACATTTATATATTTGGTTCTTCCTTAGGGGCAGTCAGATTCTGAAAGGGACAAACTGCTCTTTGTTACCATCCTGAAGCGTTTAACCGAATAACAGAAAGGGTTGGAAGGGACCTTGGAGGTCTTCTAGTCCAACCCCCTGAAGAAGCAGGAGACCTTATACGATTCTGGACAAATGGCTGTCCATTTCATGAGCACTGGTTCAGCCAGCATCGCCCCTTTCTTACTAAGTGACCAACATCACTCCATAGCAGTACTTGGGTATGGTAGTTGTTGCTAATTGTGGGATGCTGTTCTTCCTGAACCCGCCACCCTGGCTATTTATTTATTTATTTTTTAAAGCAAAGGCAAGGAAGTTTCTTGAGGATGCAAAGGAAGAAGGAATGCAAAGGGTGAAGCTCAAGATGGCAGGATGGGCGAGGTAATGGGAAGTAAACAATGGAGTCCAGGAGTAAGAAGACAGGAAAAGACCAGGACACACAGCCCAAACCAAAATATACAGCAAATTGAAAACAACATTCTTTCTGTAACAAAATTGGATTTTCAAAAGCCTGCTTCGTTCCCCTTCTCCTCCAAAAATAAATAAACAGAGGAGGTTCCTGAAGTCAAATAAAACAAATGCATCTGGCCCTACATACATTAACCTATATTGGATTTTTGTTTTTTTTTGCTGCTTGCCTACGATTGTAAAAAGTCCAGGTTCTATCAAAGCACTGAAAAAGAGAAAACATCCCACCTTAGTTCTCGTGGCACTTCAAGTCAACGGAAAGCAACCTTTATATCAGTGATGGCGAACCTTTTAGAGACCGAGTGCCCAAAAACTGGCCCCGCCCCCACCTTGCGCCCCCGCACTGCGCTCCGCCCCTGCTCTGCCCACCCGCAGGGCCACCCACTGCCTCCACAGCTCGCCGATCGCCCAGGTGGCCCAGCAGCGCCATGGCAGCTACACCCTCCGCCCACGCCCCGCAGCATCAACTGCGCGCAACGGGGTGCGAGGGCGGAGTCTTGTGCCCACTGCCTGGCTGCCATGTCCTTGGCTGCGCTGCTCCGTGCGGGGCCGCGCTCGGGGGCGACTCTCCTCTGGGGGAGCTGCTGATGAGGAGGGGGCCGTCGGGAGAGGCGGGGCTGAGGCGACGGCGTGCGTGCCCACAGAGAGGGCTCTGAGTGCCACCTCTGGCACACGTGCCATAGGTTCGCCACCACTGCTTTATATAATCAGCCAGAAACCACATTTGTTTTTTATGACATCCAAGGACCCTAAAGGTTATGATGGCTACTTTGGGAGATACCATCAGAGAAGGAGGAACAAAAAAAATGGGGGTGACCAGCCCTGATCACCCCCAATGAAGCCTTGGGTGAAATCATCAAATTCTCCTGACTTCTCAAAGCCTCAAAATATTAATCCGAAGTTCATCTTCTTGTGTCGGAACTACATTTTACAAACTCATAAAAATTTAGAAAATTATTTTATTTAAGGTGGCTGGAGAGGGGTTGGGGTTTTTTTTGGTTTTCCAATCTGCAACCTGTGTCTGTGGACACAGCTTTTTAGACACTTGTCTACCAAAGTGCTCTTCTGCACTTCAACCTAAGCTGCTAATCTTCTCTACTGTTCAAAACTGCTGTTCATGAAGTCAACTTAAACTCAAGACTCTAGACTGCAGTGGTTTAGCTACGGAGCCAGATTAGTATTTAATTCAGATTAAGGTCATTACAATCCACATTGATCATCCCCCCCTCTGCTTCTTGCCCTTCCCACGTAGGAAAGGCAGACCTCACTGGCGGGCTACCGAGGTCACAGGTAGATCAACTGGAAGAAAAAATAGTTAGATCAACTGTTTTTCCAAAACAGTTCCCAACTCAGAACATAACAGCCCATTGCACTTGAATGGTTTCATAGGACAGTGACCAGCCATTGGAGGGAGGGGGGCACGATCCAGTGTTGTAGCCAATCAGAGCTTAGACTGGAATAAAAAAAACAAATAGGCCAACATTCAAATGACCTTGAGGAGGATCAAAATGGAAAACGTGAGCTGGGAATGGAGTTGCAACAAATTAGGAGAGGAGGGTGGGTGATATTGTTAACTTGCACATTCTAGGAATGGTGGGTGGGTGGGTGGACTTTCAGAGAACAAATGGTGACCTGAAGATGGCTCTGCTAAAAGCGGAGCCAATGACCGCAGCTAAATGAAGAGCCGGCGGGCAGAATGGCTCTTTTTAATTCCCCTCTGGACAAGGAGAGGACTTGAGAGGACTTGAGATTGCCCACAAGTGCTCTAAACAGTTGTTCCTCTTGGTAAGATTGCAAGAAAGTGGTCCAATAAGTTTAGAATTCTGGGAGATGAGGGAATAGCTACTTTGCTCAAACCGTAGTCAGCACATTTACAAGTACACGGGGTTGACATATTTCCTTTTCTAATCACTTTTGGAAATTGCTTGTCAACTGCTTTTCAGCTATTAGGAACTTTCGAATCAAGAAGTATGAAAATACCAGGTGATAAAATTGTGGAATTAATTATAAGAAACCTTCCCATGGGAAAATGCTTTTGTTCTGAGTTCTTTTTTTAAAAAAAACATGATCAGATGGGACTTTTAAGGTTGCACACAAGCGGGAACTAGAAGCAACTAATGATTACAGTTAAAGAAGAACATTTAAATTGACTTACTAATTCAGAATGGAGCAAATTATTTAAACACTGGATATATTGAAGGATATTTTTGAACAATGGAACAATTAGTTAATCTTACACGTGTCTATTTCTATAGATGGAGCATATTCAAATGATGCTATGGAAGAGGAACAGGTTTTAATGGACAAGACTGAGATTGATCTGAAAAAGGATTAAAAAAAACAACAGGCCACAAAAATGATATGGAAAAAGATGCAACACTGGACATATCAAAGAATTCAGCTGATGTCATAATGATTAAATTGGATATGCAAATAATGACCTGGATAAGGATTTGATTATAGATAAAAGATGGGTATATAGGAAGAAGCTATCTTTTCTTCTATTTTAACAGAAGGTAATTAATTATTAAAATTGCTTATACTTTTCATGAAGGGGGAAATTACTTCTTTATATATTTCTTTTTTTTCTTTACTGTATTCTTTATTTTCTTTCTTTTTTCCTATTCTCGTTTTCTTCACAGCCGCTTCCGATTTATTTTTAAATTTATATAGGTAGTCCTCAACTTGCGACAACTGAGCCCAACATTTCTGTTGCTCAGTGAGACATTTGTTAAGTGAGTTTTGCCCCATTTTATGACCTCTCCTGCCACAGTTGTTAAGTGAATCGCTGCAGTTGTTAAGTGAGTAACCCGGTTGTTAAGTGAATCTGGCATTCCCCCATTGACTTTGCTTGTCAAAAGATCACAAAAGGGGATCACCTGAGCCACTGCAACCGTCATAAATATGAGTCAGTTGCCAAGCGTCTGAATTTTGATCACGTGACCACGGGGGGGATGATGCAATGGTCATAAGTGTGAAAAACGGTCATAAGTCACTTTTTTAGTTCTGTTGTAAGTGAACTGTTGTAAGTTGAGGACTACCTGTATTGGTGTTTTATTGCTGTAATTGTAGTTTTTAATAAAATTACTATTAGAACTGATGGATAGCCCATAAGAGCAACGAGGAAGCATGAAGGACAGATCTGGCCTAGCAGTAACCCTATCAAAGTTTCTCACCCAGCAGCTTCCAGATATTGTTGAAAGATGGTTGCGTGTCAAAATTCTGTATTTTCCCCACTGAATTTCATCTCCTTCTTTCATTACATTTGGCCACCTTGCCTATACCTCTTTAATTCTGCTTTACCCTTTTGATAACTGCAGACGTACCTATTCTTGGCGCATGATGCTTTAGGAACAATCTCTCTAAAATTAATAGAGAACGTGATACCACTTTTCCCCCTCCCCCCCCCCAGTTTATTAGCAATTGCAGAAAGTGTAGCTTTTTTTTTTTTTTAATGGAACAAGATTTTACCGTTTACCACTAGATGAAACGTGTGCTTCTCACGCTGCTTGTTAATGGGATTGGTCAGCACCACGGTGTAATTCCCCGCATCCTTTTCACTCATTTCAGTAATCATTAAAGAGTAACCAAGTTTCACGGTACGATTTGCGACAATGGCGTCTCCATTTTTATACCTGCAAAACATAGTTGATTCCGTGGCTTGAAAGATGAGGAGAGAGAGCTGATAATAAAACAACCTAACCACCTTCTGCTTTCTACATTCTCAGGACATTGCAATGAGAGAATCTAATTTTGCCTGCAAAATATTCCTAAGGTTAGGTTAGAGTTGGGTGGAGGGAAGTTATCTATTTGCAATTCTCAGTGAAGTTCAGGGCTAAATAGGGATTTTCATTTGTTTGAAAAGATAAATTTAAAAGAAAATGGAAGCAGTTAAACACTAAGCGTATAGTTTTATAGTAAATAACATCACCGTAATAACAAAAGCATAAAAGTTTATTACGGAGTATGCTTTCTTCGGCTGTTCACAAAGAAATCAGAAGCCCAGCATTTTCTTTTAGAACTTCAATGTTTCTATGTGACTGGACATTGTAAAATCTATACAGAAAGGGGGAGAAGCTAAAAAAAAGGATAAGATTTGCTCAAGTTCTTACCATTTTGCTTCTGGAGGTGGATATGCTTTGAACAATACAGGAACTTTAGCTGGTTCTCTGAGAATTGTCTCCACCAGAAGTGGCATTTTACCCAAAAAGAGAAAAGGCTTTTCTATCAAAAAGTTAAAAGACAATTATTTAAAACAATGGACAATGTAGGTGATAATATTAATAATATAACGGATCTTGCTACCCCTAGTAAGAAACACAGTTTTCAAATTGCTTATTGACTTTAGAAACCAAAACCAAACCTTTAACCTCTCAAAACAATCACCTTACGATGTTTATTTCACTTACCTATGGTAAAACAAAACAACAACAACACTGAATTGACCAATATGGACGGGCTCAGATATCCAGTTAAGCCACAGTTTGTGCAACAAGCCACAGTAGCCTGCTTACGCACACAATAAGCCATGTTTTTTTGCTAAACTAAGACCCAGCAGCTTAGCTAGCACATGTTTGAACCCATTCATCAAACCACAAAGTCTCTCAGTCAAGATCATCACAGTGGTGGGTGAATAACAACAGCTAAATTTGATGCTCACGAATATGGAGAAAATCGATCTTATTAATATTTAAAAGTTAGCATATTTAGTCCAGCATGGCCATGCTGGTTGAAGTTGATGAGAGTTTTCATTAGTAGAAGTCTTAGTAGACGGGGGATTCTAGGTTGAAGTTACTTCTGATGTCTCATTTCGAACAACCGTGCTCACTTTGCAATTTTCTGCTAAGACTAGGCATTTGTGAAAGGGGGGATATTCCAGATCATATTTTCATTCCTTAGTTATTTGTTAGATTTCTATTCTACCTTTGCTTCAGGAGCTCAAGACTGTGTAGACTCCTCCAATTCTTTTCCAGCAACAACTATATGTTAGCTTGAAAGAGAGACGCTGGTCCTAGCGTACCAATTCAGATTCTCTGACTAAGGGTGAATTTAACTCAGACTCTACTCCAGGGGTCTTCAAACTTGGCAACTTTAAGACTTGTGGACTTCAACTCCCAGAATTCCTCAGCCAGCCCTGGCTGGCTGAGGAATTCTGGGAGTTGAAGTCCACAAGTCTTAAAGTTGCCAAGTTTGAAGACCCCTGCTCTACTCACGTCTAGCCCAACCCTGTAGCCACTATACTGTATATTTAACCGATTCTGATACTACACTGATTGAAACTGTCTTACCGTATCGTTACCGAACCTTTTTGACAGCAGCTAGTCAACAAAGTGAAGGGAAATGCTAGAAGAGGGAAGAATTTATTCCAGCAGCTGTCTTGCATTTCTAAACATGTTCACTTGTGATCTAGCAAGGCACTTTTTTTCCTCATCCATTCAAATGTAAGTGGCTCTTATTTGTAGACTATACGTTCATTTTACTTTTGGCCATCCTCAAAACGAAGGTAGCGGTTCTCAACCTTTTATTTACCAAGGACGCCCTTTAAATACCTGTTGTGGCCACGGACAATGCCCCCCCCCAAGACCTAACTCAAGATTTAAATCATAACATTTTTTTCAAGTCTTTGCGGACCCCCTGTGATGTCATCGCAGACCCCAGGGGTCCGCGGACCACAGGTGAGAACCACTGGCTTATAGGATTCATTCTGAAGATGAACGAAAGTTTGGCTCAAGCTGTTTGCCTTGATTTTGTGGACAATCACTTTCATGGTCTCTCCCAGAAGCTCACATTTTAGGACTGTAAAGCCCACATTCATCCCAAATCCAGCCTTACCGTAAACAATGACATTAATTTTGTGTTTCCTTGTCATCAGGCTGCTGGTGGCCGTGCAGGTATACAGACCCCCATCACTTAAAGTCACGTGTTCAATGGTGATGGTGCTCACAAATTTCTTCATTTCACTGCCCAAGGGGGTCATCACATCCTTGAATGCAGCATTCGTTCTCTGCAACAGAGTCCAAAGTCATTTACTCAGCATTATCCTTCCAGCTTTCCCTCACCTGGAGACTGAGATGGTTCATGAGAAAGCATTACAATCAAACATCCAAGCCTTTGTCCATGTAGGCACAAAGGGCCAAGTCTTATTCACAATGCTGTGTCCAAAATCCTGCAGATTTTGACTCACAACCCTGCAGATGTTCCTGCCCAATGGCTTAAAATTGGTAATTAGACCAGAAAGAAGAAAACAGGGAGTATACATTTATTAGCATTAGGTCTCTGACTCCTGGGACAAACTCAGCTGATGTAGCCACTGGAGTAGATGAACATCATCCCTCTTGTTGTCGCAAAGATGCTTTTTCAGGAGGCAGCTGGACTTTCTTGTATTTCTTTTCATCCAAGAAGCTTCTTCAGCTCTGACTGGATGGCGGTGAATGGAAGGATTTATATTCCTTGCAGACAGCTGGTCATTTGAATTCTTTTAGAGAGTCGTTGAGGCCACTTGGAGGTTTACCTGTGTCCTCAGGGTCACCTCAGTAGTGCAAATGGGTGTGGAGCCTTCCTGGCTGCAGGATGTTTTCTGCCCTGTGTCCCTTCACTGTTGAAGACAGGCGCAGGCTGTTGGGGATGAGTCTGTGTTGTCTGCATCTCAAGCTGAAACGGTTCCTGTAATCTGCAATGTTTTCTGGAAGGATGTTCATCCCAAAGTGCCTAGCTAAATGTCTATGGAGATTCTCAGTCAACCAGCTGTCTGCAAGGAATATAAATCCTTCCATTCCCCACCATCCAGTCAGAGCTGAAAAATCTTCTGGATGAGAAGCAAAACATCTTCAAAGAAAAACAAGAAAGTCCAGTTGCCTCTTGAAAAAAGCAGCTTTGGGACAACCATGATCTGGATGACTGGGAATCTCCATAGACATCCCTCTTGTTAATAATGGCACCAGATGGGAAGTAGCCACTCAACAATTGCTCGTGAGGTTCCTGTCCCATGAATTTCCTTTCTTTGTCGATCAACCAAAGTTGTACCAAGCGGGCACTCTATGGGAAAAGAAAGAATGGTTCTCTGCCTGCAACTCAGTGGTGCTACAGGGATTAAGAGGGGTCCAATCAACTTGCTCTTTGAACATGCTCCCCAAGGCACCAACCTCTCATAGACATTTTGGGTAAAAAAATATGAATGTATGATTTACAGTTTTGATGACTTGTCAGGGTAGATTACAGAAAGAAGAGTTAACTTGTAACCATTGAGTAAGAGGTAAAATTATATTTGTGCTTGTAACTTCTACAAAGATTGGAAGTTACTTCGTTGTATCTTTTAGCTTTCTTCTTTGCCTTTCTTTTGTTTTTTTTCTTTTCTTGAACTTTGAGCTTCTTCTTTCGTTTCTTTCTTTTTCTTCCTTCACACGAGTTTTCATTTGCTTTTATCTTCTTTAAAAAAAAAAAACTTCCAATAAAAAATAGCTACATAAAAAGAACATGCTCCCCAGTGTTCCACGGACAATCAGGCCCCAGATATTTTTCCCTGCTTAGCTCTTCCATCTCAGCGTCCTCTGCTTTTCCCCTTATAGAGCATTTTCTCTCTCTTCTTTCTCACACGAGCCGGGCTTCACATTAAGTTTTGTGTAAACCAGTTGTCTCTAGGAAACAGAGGGGGGAGGTGGACGAGAACCAAAGCTTGGCTCTCAGTGATCCAGCTCAACCGACTTTACTATAAGGAACGGTTGCTGGAATTGGGTGTGTCTAGTTTAATGAAGACAAGGACAAGGGGGGACATGATAGCAGTGTTCCAATATCTCAGGGGCTGCCACAAAGAAGAGGGAGAAGCTATTCTCCAAAGCGCCTGAAGGCAGGACAAGAAGAAACGGATGGAAACTAATCAAGGAGAGAAGCAACCTAGAACTAAGGAGAAACTTCCTGACAGTTAGAACAATTAATCAGTGGAACAATCTGCCTCCAGAAGCGGTGAATGCTCCAACACTGGAAGTTTTTAAGAAGAGACTGGGCAGCCATTTGTCTGAAATGGTATAGGGTTTCCTGCCTGAGCAGGGGGTTGGACTAGATGACCTCCAAGGTCCCTTCCAACATTATTATTATTATTATTATTATTATTATTATTACTACTACTACTATGATAATAATGATACTAACAATAACAAAACAAAACAAAACAATAACAACAATAACAACAATAACAACAATAACAACAATAACAACAATAACAACAATAACAACAATAATAGTAATAATAGTAATAATAGTAATAATAGTAATAATAATAATAATAATAATAATAATAATAATAATAATAAATAATAATAATAATAATAATAATAATAATAATAATAATAATAATAATAATAATAATAATAATAATAATAATAATAATAATAATAATAATAATAAAAGTTGGAAGGGATTTTGAAAGTCATCTAGTCCAACCCCCTGCTCAGGCAGAAAACCCTATACCATTTCAGACAAATGGCTGTCCAGTCTCTTCTTAAAAACTTCCAGTGTTGGAGCATTCACCACTCCTGGAGGCAGGTTGTTCCACTGGTTAATTGTTCTAACTGTCAGGAAGTTTCTCCTTAGTTCTAGGTTGCTTCTCTCCTTGATTAGTTTCCATCCGTTGCTTCTTGTCCTGCCTTCAGGTGCTTTGGAAAATAGCTTGACTCCCTCTTCTTTGTGGCAGCCCCTGAGATATTGGGACACTGCTATCATGTCCCCCCTCGTCTTTCTCTTCATTATACTTGACATACCCAATTCCAGCAACCGTTCCTTATATGCTTTAGCCTCCAGTCCCCTAATCACCTTTGTTGCTCTTCTCTGTACTCTTTCTAGAGTCTCAGCATCTTTTTTACATTGTGGTGACCAAAACTGGATGCAGTATTCCAAGTGTGGCGGACTAGTCTGATGACTCAAATTGATTGCTTTGATCAATGTATTTGGAATATTAAAAAAAAAAAAAGAGTAACACCCAACATGGCCTCTTAGCAAATCCTTTGATTTGGAGGCTCCCTTGTTTCCGTTACCTGTTTCGAAGGGTAATCCCACTGAAACTCGATTCTCACATTCAGCTCGGTCCTTGCGGTACAATTTAAGGATAGCTTCTCTCCTGCTGCCAGCTCTACGTGGCGCAAGGGGCTCACATTAAGCTCATGAATTTTATAACCTAAATGGAGGGGGACAAATCAGAAGCGAAAGTCATATAGAGAATATACAATTGTTCCCGTTCTCAAAGTGGGAAATAAACAAATGACATGGGGAAATGGGTAGCCAGAAACAATTTTTTTTAAAAAACAACAGTATTTTTGCCCCCAAATGCAAACAGTGCGTGCCCCATTTAGTTCTGCTACTCAGGAGAAAGACATTGAGGCTTCGCTACCTGTCCAGTCGGTGATCTGTGGAAACTTCTTGATGATGAACGTTTAATCGATTAGCTAAATCAGTGATGCCGAACCTTTTAGAGACTGAGTGCCCGAACTGCAACCCAAAACCCACTTATGCATCTTCGAGTGCCGGGTGGGTGTGGCCCATTGGGTGGGCGTGGCCCATTGGGTGGGCGTGGCTGCGGTGCTAATGGCAGACTGGGTAGGATTAAAAGTTCAATCAATCAATTCCAACTTTGCAAGATCTTTTTCTTTCCCACAAGAAGTTGAAATTGACTGATTGAACCTTTTTTTTTTTTGCACATGGCGGCGGAGGCCTAAAGTGAAAAGGTTTTATAAAACCCAGCTGAAGGCCTAAAACTGGGGCGACGGCACGCGTGCCCACAGAGAGGGCTCTGAGTGCCGCCTCTGGCACCCGTGCCATAGGTTCGCCACCACTGAGCTAAATGTTTTAACTAGAATTGATAAAGCTCAAAACGGCAAGTCTAAAAATAAACATTGACATCTGAAATCCTCAGAAAATTGTAAATTGTACTGGAACATTAGAAGAGCGAAAGAGAACATATAGTAGTCCTCAACTTACAACAGTTCATTTAGCAACCATTCAAAGTTACAACGGCACTGAAAAAAGTGACTCATGAACTGTTTTTCACACTTATGACCAATGCAGCATCCCCATGGTCACGTGATCAAAAATGGGACGCTTGGCAGCTGATTCATATTTATGACGGTTGCAGTGTCCTGGGCTCAGGTGATCCCCTTTTGTGATCTTCTGACAAGCAAAGTCAATGCAGGAGCAAGATTCACTTAGCAACCATGTTGCTACCTGAACAACTTCAGTGATTCACTTAACAACTGTGGCAAGAAAGGGCAAAACCCACTTAACAACTGCCCTGCTTAGCAATAGAAACTTTGGACTCAATTGCGGTCATAAGTTGAGGACTACCTGTACCGAAAAAAAGCAATAAAAAGTGTTTCAAGAAAAAAAATTTGATATCAGCTACCAAGTCATTAAGTTTCATCTGAGTGGTACTTTATCTTCCCCTTTTGATTATCAATCTATTGTTTTGTTAGTTGCGAAGTCGTGTCCGACCCATCGCGACCCCATGGACAATGTTCCTCAGGCCTTCCTGTCCTCTACCATCTTCTGGAGTCCATTTAAGCTCACGCCTACTGCTTCAGTGACTCCATCCAGCCACCTCATTCTCTGTCGTCCCCTTCTTCTATTGCCCTCAATCTCTCCCAGCATTAGGCTCTTCTCCAGTGAGTCCTTCCTTCTCATTAGGTGGCCAAAGTACTTGAGTTTCAACTTCAGGATCTGGCCTTCTAAAGAGCAGTCGGGGTTGATCTCCTCTAGGACTGACCGGTTTAATCGCCTTGCAGTCCAGGGGACTCGCAGGAGTCTTCTATCAATCTATTATGGTGTTTTAAATTCTCATTTTCCAAATAGTTGCTTTATAAACACCCAAATTAATAAACAAAGCCTATTGCTTACCTAAAACCACCACGACGTACATCACCGATTGATAGCTTTCACCATCTACCTTAGTTTTGCAGAAGACCATCCCTACATCACTGATCAGGTTAGCGGGAATTGTGAAACCCTTTTGATTATCCCAGATAATCGACTTTCCATCAGGAACAAATATTTTCTCTGGATATTTCTACATGAACAACAAAACAATAACTTTAATTCGGATGTTCTCTAAAATAACCTAGCAGTTAGGTGCAGAACTAAAAGGCCCCATTTGACTTTTGAATGGCATGTCGGGGAGTAAGACATCAGTAAAGTCTAAATCAAATTTCAACTGAAACATAATAAAAATGAAACGTAATTAAATGCAAATGCATTGCAATGATTATTCTCCATACACTGAATTATGTTTCCATTCGGCCAAGTTGAAATTTACAAACACTTCATCATTTTGGGAAGGGTTTTGGAAGTCACATCAAGACTTTGGGGAACAGAGATCTAATATTGGGCCACAGGTTATGCACCTTGAACCTAGTAAATTATGGAAGTATCTTTCATAACCTAATTTCCCCTTTCTATTTACACTTTTTTACCCAGTGCCATGTTATCAGACCATCTGCCTCAAATGTAAAATATGTGACGTCACCATGGAAATAAAAAAGAGCTAGAATCACTGTCAAAATGAATTATGATCGTTCGCCTTACTGAATGGAGTGACACATTCAGGTCAGATGAGGATCCGAGGCATGGAATCACCACAGTTTTGTTTCTGGTTATATACACAACCCCAGGCTCATTGGCTGACATCACAAATGGAGATCTGTAATCTGAAGAATATAGAAAATCTAAATATCATTGAACTTCAAGAATTCTCTTATTGAAAGCAATTCATTCACAGCAATCTACCCTAGGAGTTGGAGTCCACCGACTGAACTTATAGGAGATTGAACACTGATGTCACCAGGGGTGAACGATGAATTGGGGCAGCTCCTCAAAGCTCATAGATCAGTCAAACAAGAAAGAAAGCTAAAGAAGAACGCTGGCTGTAGTTTAAGTGTGCGCTGTTTTATAGCCCTGATGGTGCGGTGGTTAGAATGAAATATTGCAGGCTGACTCGGCCCACAGCCTGGAGTTCGATCGTGGTGGGGCTCAAGGTTGACTCAGCCCTCCATCCTTCCGAGGTTGGTAAAATGAGGGCCCAGATTGTTGGCGGCAAGATGACACATTCAGCACCTGTTTTAGCAATATAACAACAAATGGCCTGGAAATTGACTACATATCTAATGCCAGCCTTTATATGTGTTTCCGCACCATCATATTCTGCAGAACTATAACTATTCTGCATTCCTGCCCGTGCTGAGTATTGCAAAATAACAGCAACTAGAGCCAAGTTTCTCTTTTCTTAAGATGCGAAAAATTTCATGGGCCCTTTAATTCACTTTCTTACAGCCTGATTATCCTCATGATAATTAGGAAAAAACTGCAAGCAGAGCTGCCAGGAATAATCTATAATTCAACTTCATTTGGAACACAGTGTGTCCGGTCTGATTGCTTCATTTCAAAAAATATATATTCCGAAACAGAAGAATGTGCAGGGGAAAAAAAAGCTGTCAAAACTTCCTGTTTGGGAATAATCGCAACGTTCGGGACTTGTTAAATTTGGAAAAGGATAAAGGAGAAAATGGTATTGAAAAAAATGCACCAGAAGATGACTTTCGCTTTCTCTCATACTAGCGGAATCCAATAAATCTGAATGAAGATTCAAAACAAGTAGAACATAGAACATCATCAAAGTTGGAAGGGACCTTGGAGGTCTTCTAGTCCAACCCCCTGCTCAAGCAGGAGACCCTATCCCATTCCAGACAAGCGGTTGTCCAGTTTCCTTAAAAGCCTCCAGTGATGGAGCACCCACAACTTCTGAGGGCAAGCCGTTCCACTGGTTAATTGCTCTCATTATTAGGAAACACCGTATCTCCTTAGTTCCAGGTTGTGTTTCTCCTTGATTAGTTTCCACCCATTGTTTCTTGTCTTGCCTTCTGGTGCTTTGGAAAATAGATTGACTCCTTCTTTGTGTGGCAGCCCCTCAAATATTGGAACACTGCTATCATGTCACCTCTGCTCCTTCTTTTCATTAGACTAGACATACTCAATTCCTGCAGCTGTTTAGCCTCCAGCCCCCTGATCATCTTTGTTGCTCTTCTCTGCACTCTTTCCAGAGTCTCAACATGTTTTTTTTATATCACGTTGACCAAAACTGGATGCAGTGTTCCAAGTATGGTCTTACCAAGGCCTTACTTAGCAGTACTAATACTTCATGTCATCTTGATTCTATCCCTCTATTAATGCTGCCTAGGATTGCATTGACATTTTTGGCTGCTGCCACACACTGCTGGCTCATATTTAACTGATTGTCCACTAGGACTCAGAGATCCCTCTCACCATTACTGCTATTGTGAGAAGTTTCACTCACACTTGGTTTTTCTTGCTTAAGTGTAAAACCTTACTTTTCTCACCACTGAATTTCATTTTGTTAGATAGGGCCTAGTGTTCAAGTCTGTTGTTGTTATAGAAAAAATACGGAACAAATAAGGAAATAAAAGAACATTCTCCTTCCTGACATGAAGTAAATGTGGGCAATGCTTGCAAATGTGGTTGTAAGGCCCACCAATTTGTGTGGTTCCTAAAGACAATTAGATCAATTGGTTTAGGACAGGGGTAGGCAACCTTGGCTATGACTCGTGGACTTCAACTCCCAGAATTCCTGAGCCAGCATGGCTCAGCTTAGAAACCTCTCCCTTTCCCCTCAGCATGGCTGGCTCAGGAATTCTGGGAGTTGAAGTCCACGAGTCATAAAAGAGCCAAGGTTGCCTACCCCTGGTTTAGGAGAACCCATCAGCGGAGCTTTGTTATAAAGTTTAGGTATATTTGGAACTTGGAGAATACTTGCCTCTTTGTACCAGTTGCTGGAGAACACAAATGAGAAAGCAATGTTGTACTCATGCCCATTTGTAATTGGCATGGTAGGATCAAGAGGATGATTTTTGTTGAGGTTCACATTACATAATATTAAGCCATTTTCTCATTAAACAGAAAAAGTTCATTATCCCAATATGCTCCTACCTTGTACATAAACATAAACACTTGATGAGGTATGGTTGTCTTGGTAAAAACACTTGTAGGAACCTGTGTCATTGGCTATTACTTCCGTCAGAGTGAGCATCTTACAATAGGTATCACTGGTACACTCAGTCAGCGCGACTCGGTTTTCCACGTCGGTTTGATTGTTAGGCAAAAGCCAGTCCAAAGCCCTCTCACCGCTGGGGAGTAAAAAGTGAAATCCATAAGCTACTTAAGAATATGTGAGCCCTATGGCATTCTCCATTAATGGTCTACATCAGGGGTAGGCAACCTTGGCTCTTTTATGACTCGTGGACTTCAACTCCCAGAATTCCTGAGCCAGCATGGCTGGCTCAGGAATTCTGGGAGTTGAAGTCCACGAGTCATAGCCAAGGTTGCCTACCCCTGGTCTACATCAACATTGTTAAAGCCATCAAAAGGCAGTCATTTCAAATACAGTCACGTTTAACGGAATGTATTCACTTATGTATCTGTGATCCACTGAACAAGATCTACGTGCATGAGAATTTAGTTTTTAACCATTTTCAAAAAATAGCTGTGCTCATTTTAAATGTAACCGCTGTCTTTCAAAACTCAAATCACGCTTTCCAAGTTTAGCATGATGTTCTATTGGTTTAGCTCCCTCCATTGCCAAATTGCAATGGTTTCTGAAGGAGAGCTGTCTTCAAATTAATCTTAATGTGGGATAATTCGAGTTTAAGAATATTGGGTACAGTATATCCTTCTGAGGGCAGATCAATGGTGTAGCTTATGTGGTTATCTCGGAAACCTAACTCTGTTGAAACTGTTATTTAAAACTCTTGTACAAGTGGAAACTGAATTTGATTTAGAGTTGTTTGGGTTACTGCAAAGAAATTTAGGTTGCCCCAAATCGCAAAATCACAGTACTGTTTAAACAATTAAAACATCTCCTCATTTCATAATTTGGTATACGTGCATTAGCAACAACATCTAAACTTTCTGAATTATTGTGGATATTGCTATTTGTTTTGTATGAGAGCCATGGCGGCCTAGAGGTGAAGACATTCACCTCCCACTTGGAAAGTTGAGAGTTCAATCCAAGGCAGCAACAGATGTTTCTCTATCAGGGCGCAAAGAGAAAATATCTGCTGCGACCTTCACATAGGCATCAGGAAGGGCATCCGGTCAGTAAATGCTCAGCTCCATTCAGCCGCCCCAACCCCAGCCTTAAGCAAGGGATTACAAGGTCGTAAACAGATTTAACAATGGAATTTGTTTTGTGTGTTTTTAAGTCTACAGTATTATTTATAAACAAAGAGTATGCAAATGTTAACTATCTCCAAGGATTCTGGAATAAAGAGCTGGAATACTCCATATTAGCATATCAGCGGTTATTGGTTTGAAAAATACAAAATATATTTCCTAGGATGTTAAGATTCCTTCAACAAAAGATAACATTCTTTTATGTGTAATGGAGACTACTCAAATAAAGTTCCAAAGGGTTAGCTGTCAATCTCATTATGCTGGAAAAAGTAAAATTAGCAAGGAGACATTTACTCTGTAACTGCATGGGTTACTTTCATTCTTGTTCCATTTTGATTTAACATCACTATGTTTCACGTTGCATAGGTGAAATTGCTCTTCAATTACATATTAAAACCTGGGATGTATCACAGTATGAAGAATTATGGATTTATTTAGCATAGGGCGCTAAAAGGATTAGTTTAGGATGTAGGGAAGATAGGGAGACCCCAGAATAAATATCTGGGATAATTATATGTCTTCACTTTCTATTTATGACCAAGTCTTTTTCTATCTAGGGGAAAAGCTGATCAATATTATTCCATGAGGCCAAGTATGTTAGCTTTTTTTTAAAAAAATAGGCTGAATAATATTTTTCCATATGTAATATGAGGTTTCCATTTCATTTGTTGGGGGGAGGTCTTTATAAAATAATAATAACAACAACAACAACAACAACAACAACAACAACAACAACAACAACAACAACAACAACAACAACAATAATAATAATAATAATAATAATAATAATAATAATAATAATAATAATAATAATAATAATAATAATAATAATAATAATAATAATAATAATAATAATAAAAAGAATGCTTCTTGGTAGTTTATTCAACTTAGACATTTACCCCTGCCCAAGAGCTGGGAAGCCCTGATCTTTGCATAAGGCCATGAAGCATTGGCTCTTTTATATTATTGACTGATTTGATTTGATTTAAGACCACCCAGTTCCCACAACTCTAATACATAGATTAAAAAAACATATTAAAAACCATACATAATTGCCCGGACCACAACCACATTACCAAAGATACAAAATCTCAATACGGCATCACAACTACTCAACCCCAGGCCTAGTTGATAGGTCTTAAGAGTCAGGCACTGAGTTCATCTATCTATCTATCTATCTATCTATCTATCTATCTATCTATCTATCTATCTATCTATCTATCTATCTATCTATCTATCTATCTATTTTTCACATTTCTGTTCAACCATCTCCTTCAAAAAGGAAAGAGTTCACCAAATATAGGATGTAACTTTTTTTACTGAAGCATTATTGGGGTTTGGTGTTAATGTGGAGAATCGCTGTTTCATCTTTTTTGTTTGTTTTACTAATCTCACCGTGAACTACCCAAATCTATCTTAAGCTTGCCTAACCATAATTTATCTGAACTGTCTTTGATTCCTGAGTTGAAATATTTGAATGCTTAAAACTGGATCATTGGATTGAGCCTAGTTTGAGCTAGTCTTAGCTGGTGTCCATTAAAATCAAAGGGTGTTAAATCAGCCATGACTAAAAACAATTTTACTGGATCGAGTCAGTTTCTGTGCAACCATATTCATGAAAAAAAAATCTTTCTTGTGCTATATATGAATAGAATACTTTATTTGGTCGTGTGATTAGACACACAAGGAATTTGTCTCCAGTGCCAAAGCTCTCTGTGTACATGCATGCAACAAAATAATAATAATTGTAACAATAATAATACCAATAAGAGGGGGTAGTAAAGATAATAAGAAGGATAATTACTACTACTGCCATATTACATAATGTCTATCTACATAGACATTATATATACTGTGGAAATTAGGTGTTCAGCAGTTTGATGGCACAAGGGGGGAAAATGTTTTGCCCTACATCAATGTCCTGAGGGGGAGCTGAAACAGTTTCTGTCCAGTATGTGAGGGTCTGTAGATATTTTTTCAGCCCTCCTTCACCCACACAATATACAGGAGTTGCAATTGTTTCTTCTGCAGTCCCTAACTATCTGTTGGAGTCTGTCCTGTCCTGTTTATTTGCTGTACAAACCAGGCGTCATAGTGAAGTACAAATGACAGACTCAAATAATTCCTGTGTAGAACTGTATCAACAGCTCCTGGGACTGTCTGAATTTCCTGAATTTGACGCAGGAAGAACATCTTTGTTGTGCCTTTTTAATGACGGTTCTAATGTCAGATGTCCATTTCAAGTCCTGGGAGATTAGATCCCAAAACTTTGGAAGGACTCTACTGCTATACTGTGGCTGTCCAAATAAGTAAGAGATGGTAGAATAGTCAGGGCTCCTCCTAAACTCTACTATCATCTCTACAGTTTTAAGCATGTTCAGCTCCAGATTGTTCCGGCTGCACCACAGGGCCAGTTTGGTCAACTTCCTATCTATATGCAGACTCATTACTATCTCGAATGAGACCAATGACTGTTGTATCATCTGCAATTTCAATTCTTTAACAGAGGGATCCCTAGACACGCAATTATTGGTATATAAAGAGAAGAGCATGGAGAGAAACACACAGCCCTGAAGTACGCCTGTGCTAATTACTGGGGTACTAGATGTAATTTTCCCTAGCTTCACCTGTTGCTGAGCTGAAGTCTACAAAAAGACCCCTGCGTGGGGAATTCAACATGTTGCAAGATACAGTGCCATATTGAGCGTCATCCATTGCAAGGGTCTAACAGCAGATCTGTGATGACTTTCAGGTGGGCTAGCACTAACCTCTCAAGGCCTTCATTGACTACGGATGTCAGAGCCAACCGCCTATAGTCATCAGCTGGCGGGGGGGGTGTCCTTAGAACTTACAACCGGAATGATTGGTTCAGCGTTTGAACTAAGAAGGGACATAACATATCTCCAGTCCATTTATTAAAGATCCGGATCAGGATGGGGGCCAGTTTGTTTCAGCAAGCTTTTAAGCAAGGAGTTAACTCCATCGGGTTTGGTGCTTTTCCAATCTTTTGTCGATGAAATAGGCCTTGCACATCTTTTTTCTAAGACCACTAGAGGTGGAGGGCCCAGAGGATGGAGATAGGTTTATGGAATTTGGCTACTGTGATCTCCTCTCAAACCTACAGTAGAACACATTCAGATCATCTGCCAGTTGACGTTCTCTTCAGTAAGGGAGGAGTCTGCTGTAACCAATGATGTTCTTCACCTTCCCACAAAGTATGTCATTGTTTTTTTTTATGAAAAGTAGAAAGCACCATTAGCATCCGTAGATGCTTCTGCCTATGTTTCCACTATTACCAGGAGCCCACATAAAAGGATGTGCTAACTAAACAATTTCCAAAAATCAAAGGGTGACTCCTCCCTTTATATACACAGTGGGAAGAAAGCTAGCACCAGAACAAGAGATGGTAAACAACAGATATCTAAACTTATATGATTCAACTTGGATGATATTCAATAGTAGCAGCACTTATTCTAAACACAGCTGTTGATCAGTCCCTAATTGGATGGCAAATTGTTACAAATTGGGGTTGAGGTTGGCAAATAAGGGACAAATTTCTAAATTGGCAACAAGCTGTTCACTCTGATCACGCCATAAACCATCGGATGCCAGAGGGAGGGAGAATTGGATGAACATGAAACCAGATAACAGTGGCCAAATCCTTAGCCTAATTTTTTATCCGAATTGTAAGTTCCTACAAGAAAAAAAAACCCCTATTGTTCTATTAAGGATTTTGCCTTTACTTCAAATACATGGTCTGGACTAGTGTTTTTCAACTTGGCAACTTTCAGATATGTGAACTCAACACCCAGAATTCCCAGCCAAGTTTTGTCTTCATATTTGTTCAGCATTATCAAGCATCCATTCCTAAATGGAAAATGGCCAGGGAATTTCTATTGGATATTGAAAACATCTCAAGACTACAACATAGCACTTTCTAACAAGGTTTCTAACAAAATTACATAGTTCTACCTGTTCGGCCACAAAAAATCACGCTCTACAGTACTTTAGCCTTTTAATCGCTTGAAAGAATTGACTGAACTTATCTGCTCTGACTTCTAATTTCTGTGTGCATACAGGTAGAATCTATTGGGAACACCCAGAAGGGGTCAATAGGGAATGATGGAATAATGACATTGCTCTTTCAAAGTATCAGCAAAGTCAAAGTAAATAGAATTTATAAAAGACTCAGACAATAGATGTCTTTCTTTGAGTCCTTTTGAATGTTAAAAGCTTCAAATGCTTGAGTCAAGAAACACCTGAAATGTTTAGGGCACAATAAAATTCTTTATTTCTATTCTTTGTGTTTTATGTAAAACTATTTTTGGGTGTGCGTTCATATCCCAAGATAGTCATGTATCATGGGAAAATTAAGACAATGCATTCAATACCAATAATACTCACCTTCCTTCCTTACCTGCAAGTAATCTGTAGCGTATCATTTGCAGCTATAGTATCATATGTTTTTTGGTACTAAGAGATGGTGGCTCCAATGAACTAGATGAACCTGTAAAATGCAAATAAATAAATATATATATATCTATACACACATTTATCAGTACTGTAATTGAATATACAAAATTTCATGGACTCCAAACAATGGGAAAATACACAACAGTAGGATACAATTTATCATGAGCCGTATTTTTTAGTGGTTTTCAACTCAGCAATCTAGAGTCTAGATTCTAGACAATGTTTCTCAGTGTTGGCAAGTTTAAGATGCATGGACTTCAACTCCAGAATCCCCAGCCAGCTACCAAATGTGAGAAACATGCCTCGACTACGTACCAATTATAATATAGCAATTCCTTGTTTATAAACTAAAGTAATTGAAACAGAGGCTTTTTCCTTGGGCTAATGAGAGGCATCTAGGAAAAGTCATGGGTAACTCAACTGCAGTGAGATTTATTATATGCTCAAAAGTGGATAGATTTAAATACACCCACCATGGAGAAATGGCAAATGAAGATGATGGAACTTGCAGTGATGGCTAAATTAACTTCTTTGCTTAAAGAAATGACCCTGTATGTACCTGTATGGCTGGCTAGAACTCTCTTAGAAACTTTTGCATAAAAACAGAAAATAATGCACATTATGCTTTCTGGTTTCTCGTGATTCAAAAAAACGGTGATAGAAAAAAATGGAAGCTTTTTTGTAATCATAGAGTAAGAGATAACTTTAACAAACATTTAGCATTTGGTGCAAGGAAATTGAAGCTTCTTTCTTCTGGTTTCTTTTAATCTTTTATTTCTGCACGCTTGTTTTTTCTTTTTCTTTTCTCTCTCTTTTTCTCTTTGTTTTGTTATTTTTAATCTATTTAAAAATTAATTATACACACAATTTTTATATATATATAAATATATATATATTATATATTATATATTATACAGATACATATATATATATTATAGATACATATATATATATATTATACAGATACATATATATATATATATATTATACAGATACATATATATATATATTATACAGATACATATATATATATATTATACAGATACATATATATATATATTATACAGATACATATATATATATTATACAGATATATATATATATTATACAGATACATATATATATTATACAGATATATATATATATATTATACAGATACATATATATATATTATACAGATACATATATGTATATATATATATATACATATATATTATACACACACACACATATATATACACACACACATACATACATACATACACACATACACATACACACAGGGAAAGACAGACAGATAGATAGGTACATGTACACATAACATACACACACTCCCATACTTATTTCTTGGGTGCAGGCTTTTAATGAAGGCTGCTTTTCAGAATTACAAAACTGCATACAAAATGCATAAGTTTGGGGAAATGGCCTACAAAGCTAGAAACAAAAAATCTTGCTTTTTTATTGCAGCAATGCATTATGATCACATTGTATCCGAAGGCATGGGAAGCTGTTGTGCATTAGATATAGACTAATTTGTCTACATAACCCTGTTAGCTAATTTATGTCAGCAAATAAATTTAAGAGGATGCTGAATAATAGCATCCAAGGGGAAATTCCATGTTGTCCATTGAAAGGGTTAAATTATGAAGAATGAAACATCACACTGAAATTCATGAGTGCTATCATAACAGGAAGAATGGGCAGATGGTCAGGAGCTAGCAACTCAACTCTACAATTCATACGGCCGGGGTGGAGTTCCTGTTTGTTTGCACTTCTAACTTCAAGGTCTAGCTAAAGGATATGCGCATTGAAATATGCGCTGAACGTGGTTTTAATAATGATCTCATTTTTCTCAGGCATGACTTAAATGTCCCCTCAGTTTAAAAAGAAAACCATAGTTTGCTCCCTGATCAAATTAATTAAATTTGCTTGGACGGGTTCCAAATAATGTGTCCCTATAAGATTGTGCTATTGAAATGAAAGCAGCCACTCTGTAATAAAAGAACTTTGCAAGACAGCATGAAACAGTTGCATCAGTATGGATCAAAACATTCATTCTTCTTTTCATTGAAATGTTTACCGTGCAACTTTAGACGTATAGATATGTAAGTACATGCCCTTTGTGCTTTTGAATTTTAGTGGTTTTTTTTTCTCTTTTTATAATGTTTTGCGTGGTTTTACTTTATTTTGTCTTTTCTACTTAACTTAAGAAAAGGGATTGTGCTTTTCAGCAGCATCCACCAGTGGGTGGGTGGGGATTAGTAAAATGGAAAAGAGAGGTATCACAATGCAAGACCCACCCCATTTGCCTCCTTTGTGTGATGTCAATGCACGTGCAAAAGGAGTGAGGCCGGCATCACACTCCTCCATCCATCACCTGCCATTTGTGACCCACTGTAGGCACCACTGAGTCTTCAGGCTTGAGGAGAGACAATCGTCTTATATCCCATTGTTGTTGTTAGTTGCGACCCCATGGACAACGTTCCTCCAGGCCTTCCTGTCCTCTACCATCTTCTGGAGTCCATTTAAGCTCACGCCTACTGCTTCAGTGACTCCATCCAGCCACCTCATTCTCTGCCGTCCCCTTCTTCTCTTGCCCTCCATCTTTCCCAGCATTAGGCTCTTCTCCAGTGAGTCCTTCCTTCTCATTAGGTGGCCAAAGTACTTGAGTTTCAACTTCATACAACATTGTAATGATTGTATTCTGAATGTTTACGGAGATTCTCCGTCATCCAGGTCACAGTTATCCTAAAGATGCTTTTTCAGGAGGCAACTGGACCTTTCTTGTTTTTCTTTGAAGACGTTTCGCTTCTCATCCAAGAAGCTTCTTCAGCTCAGCCATCCCCCACCATCCAGTCAGAGCTGAAGAAGCTTCTTGGATGAGAAGCGAAACGTCTTCAAAGAAAAACAAGAAAGGTCCAGTTGCCTCCTGAAAAAGCATCTTTGGGACTGTGTTCTGAAATAAATACTTTCAGAGCGATCGTTTTCTTTATTTGGAAGACATTTCATATTTAAGAAAACTGTATTAACTGGTATTTTCAGATTTTGTGATCAAGTTACTCTCTCAGAGACAGAGGAGCAATGCTGCTGCTGAGTTGTTATGTGTCCGTCGATAGTTCATGAAACTTTCTTGGCTACCGTTGCCGTTGCAAATGACAATAAGAAAAGTTTTGACCTAGTTCTGTTGCTCCTATTCTATTTCCTTTTCATCACCCAAATGCTTAGAATTATAAAAAAAACTTACAATGAAGTCTGTTTCTATAAAGATATTTTAAGTTGTGCAAAAACAGACTTGCCCAGATATGTTAAGAGTTTGCAGATCACTAGGTTGAGCGAAGATGGATTATAAGCATTCTGTGGAACTCAACGCTCAATTTTGACTGGAGTCCATCTAGCTCAGGGGTCTTCAGACTTGGCCCTTTTATGACTTGTGGACTTCAACTCCCAGAATTCCTCAGCCAGGCACGCTGGCTGAGGAATTCTGGGAGTTGAAGTCCACAAGTCATAAAAGGGCCAAGTCTGAAGACCCCTGATCTAGCTGATAGCATCTAATCAAAAAAACCTAATCGAAAACCTATAGAGTCAAACCCAGTTGGGACTCAATAGGAGACCACCGAAACATCCCAGGGCTTGACTAGACAATTAAAAAAAAATAATCAGAAAAAAGCAATGTTTTGTATTGTTCTAAAGAAAACCATGTTGGCAAGTCCATAAAATTACCAGGACTTCCAAAGGAAACTTTAATTCTGTCTGGGACTTTCAACCCTCAATGAGACAATTCGTCTTGAGAGACATATTTCCATGAAATATATCTAGTTTCACTTATTGATTTTCCCTTAGAACAGTGGTTCCCAACCTTTTCTATACCCTGCACCCCTAGAACGCTTCTGATATATTCTCGCACCCCTTACAAAAGTTCAAAATAACGGCAACGAATTATGCATATACACTATAATTTTGAAAAGCCACGTTTTCGAACCCCCTGGAATATCATCTCGCCCCCGCAGGGGGTGCGAGCACACCTGGTTGGGAACCCCTGCCTCAGAATATTCAATGAAATTAGTCTTTCTCTTCCTGATACATACTCATTCTTTCATGACACCAGACTTGGTGTCTCCTGGGAACCAAGGAGTGTAAACCCAAATGTGGGACATTTAGTCCCAATATCGCCAAAAGATCTGGAAAAGATTCCTGCCCCAAAAAAATGTTTGAAAGATTATCCTCGAGTTACAACAGTTCATTTAGTGACTGTTCAAAGTTACCACGGCAATGAAAAAAAACGACTTTATGACCATTTTTCACACTTGCGACTGTTGCAGCATTCCCAGAGTCACGTGATCAAAAATTCAGACGCTTGGCAACTGGTTCATATTTATGACGGTTGCCGTGTCCTGAGGTCATGTGATCTTCTTTCGCGACCTTCTGACCAGCAAAGTCAATGGGGAAGCCAGATTCACTTAACAACTGTGTGACTAACTTAACAATTGCAGGGATTCATTTAACAACTGTGGCAAGGAAGGTTGTAAAATGGGGCAAAATTCACTTAACAACTGTTTCACTTAGCAACAGAAGTCTGGGGTTCAATTGTGGTCGTAAGTTGAGGACTACCTGTACTTTTAAGCAGTACTCAGCGAGATGGGCCCACTGACCTAAACAGTATATCAATGTCATGAAATAGCTTTCCAATATTCTCTTTAACACTAAAAAAAATCCTCTGTAGTTTCCTCAACAGGCATAAATGAAATGGACAAACATCTATATCTTCAACACTATATTTTAGAGGTAAGTTCAATGAATTCAGTGGAACTGGCTTATAAGAAGACACACACGGGTTCCTGTTCCTAGGATCAAAACAATTGGAAGCAGGGGTCTTCAAACTTGGCCTGTTTATGACTTGTGGACTTCAACTCCCAGAATTCCTCAGCCTGGCTGAGGAATTCTGGGAGTTGAAGTCCACAAGTCATAAAAGGGCCACGTTTGAAGACCCCTGATTTAACATCTCACTGAAGTACTTCAGAATATTCTTCATATCCCAGTTTGGGCAGTATTCAGTATCAAAAGAGAATAATCTTGCACAATATGGCTGAGGAGATTCTTCTCATCCTTCAGCTTGAGCTCCACTCTGGATCAAGTGACCTGGCAGAAGGAGAGAGTGGGCTTAAGAATAGCAGCGATTCCTGAACTTCCTTTTCTATAGGGAGGGTCTGGGGGAAACTGTTCTGGATTTCTTTTTCCCCCATGGCTATTGGTCACATATGACCCATTTTCAAACTTGGTCCCATTCCAATCGCTTTTTGAAGAGTCATCTTGATGACCGACAAGAGATTCTTAAGCACCATTATATAATTTCTTTCCAACATTTTACTAAGCTGGAAAGAATTACAAATGGTGTTTATTTGAATTTGTTTTTCAGGCAAGGCCTTAATTCTGGAATTACCATAATCATCATTTCCACTTATGCTAAATAGATTCCTATCACATATGTCCTTTGCAAGCAAACATCCCCACCGTTTATTATTAATGTCCAAGAGAAATATTACTGCTTGGAGAGTTTCTGGGCTATTTGAAACACATAGAGTAATTTTAAACGATCTATTCCGTGCTGAATATTCTTGGCTTTTACTTATGCAAGTCTACAGTCCAAAGCACACTTATTCCCTAAGAAGTCTCAATGAACTCAACATGTTTAGCGTAAATCCAAATCCATGAGCATCCATCACAAGTAACTAACTATCAGCCATTCTTATACATGAGCCTATATGTCTTGTTGATTTCACTATGCTGGTTTATGAGCCTGGTAAAGATTTGATCTGATTGATTTGAATGGGGCTCATGTGCAGGTGTCATCTCTATATGTTTATCTGGCAGTAGAATTTTAACACAGCTCTGAGTTGTCTCTTTCATTACAAGTGGATTTTGAGGTTTATGCTAGTAATAAACAAGAAGCCCACATTCTCCTTTATTCGTTTCAAGAAAATTTTGAAAGACAGGCATTCACTGACCTTTCAGTCTCTGCCCCAAAGGTGCTTTTTCAAGAGGCAACAGGACTTTCTTTGTTTTTCCTTCAAGACGTGTCGCTTCTCATCCAAGAACTGAAGAAGCTTCTTGGATGGGAAGCGAAACGTCCTCAAGGAAAAACAAAGAAAGTCCAGTTGCCTCTTGAAAAAGCATCTTTGGGACAACCATGATCTGGGTGACTGAGAATCTCACATGGACACGTTGAGTCTCTACCTATCAAGCTAACAAAGGATATCTCTCCTACACCGCATAATTACAGGTAATCCACAATTGAGCCCAAAATTTATGTTGTTAAGTGAGAAAGTTGTTAAGTGAATTTTGCCTCATTTTACGACTTGCCTTGCCGCATTTGTTAAGTGAATCGCTGTAGTGGCTAAGTTAGTAGACCGGTGGCTAAATGAATCTGGCTTCCCCACTGACTTTGCTTGTCGCAAAAGGGGATCACGTGACCCCAGGACACTGCAGCCGTCATAAATGTGAGTCAGTCGTCAAGCATCCGAATGTAAATCACATGACCATGGGGATGCTACAATGGTCATAAGTGTGAAAAATGGCCCTGTCACTTTTTTCAGCGCTGTTGTAACTTTGAACAGTCACTAAACAAACTGTTGTAAGTCCAGGACTAGGTGTATTTGCTGTTCAGGGCACAGAAAGCCCCTGAGACAGTCTTTAGTCCTTCACATTCTTGGCAGCATCGAAGTTTTGCTATTTCCATACAATATCCACTCCTTCCTTAGCCTGAATAATTAAATACCACCTGCAGTCATCAAGCTATCAGTAACTACCAGGCTGTGTCCATGGATTTTTCTTAAAGAACAACTAAAGCCTTTTGCTCCTTTTTGCCTGTGGCATGATTTTCATGACTGGTAGTTTATAACATTGACCTTTGCTTATTTGGAAATGAAGAATATGGACATGGATTACTGTCTTACAGTCATTATGAAGTTTACACATTAATCTTCTACTATGTTAAAGAACTACTAAGAACAAGCAATGCACTTGTTTATTCTCTTTGTCACGGACAGTTTTTTGGGAACTGAAGACAACTGGAAATTCCAACCGGCGAAAAATTCCATCGGACAGAATTGATAGGAATTGGGAGTCTCTGAACAGAAATCATAAAATATGCATTTCTTTATAAGCAGGCCTTCCATCAGAGCCTTCTGATCTAGCATATAAGAGAATAACAGAGTTGAAAGGGACCTTGGAGATCTTCTAGTCCAACCCCCTGCTCATATTGTAGCTCCTACTCCAGATAATATTGTTTCTCAGTCCAGATAAACCTTTAATCAAACTTCAGCAGAGAATTTGGGAATTAGATCTATAGAATGACAGGGCCAAAGTCATCCATCCCATCTAGAAAGAGTACAGAGAAGAGCAACAAAGATGATTAGAGGTCTGGAGGCTAAAACATATAAGGAACGGTTGCTGGAATTGGGTATGTCTAGTTTAATGAAGAGAAGCACGAAGGGGGACATGATAGCAGTGTTCCAATATCTCAGGGGCTGCCACAAAGAAGAGAGAGTCAAGCTATTCTCCAAAGTGCCTGAAGGCAGGACAAGAAGCAACGGATGGAAACTAACCAAGGAGAGAAGCAACCTAGAATTAAGGAGAAACTTCCTGATAGTTAGAACAATTACCCAGTGGAACAACCTGCCTCCAGAAGCGGTGAATGCTCCAACACTGGAAGTTTTTAAGAAGAGACTGGACAGCCATTTGTCTGAAATGGTATAGTTTCCTGCCTGAGCAAGGGGTTGGACTAGATGACCTCCAAGGTCCTTCCAACATTATTATTATTATTATTATTATTATTATTATTATTATTATTATTATTATTATTATTATTATTATTATTATTATTATTATTATTATACATTTGCAGGTTGTCCATGGACAATTCCTTGCTAGTTCTCTAACATCCAACTTATTTCACCTCAGAGATGTTTTCCTTGGCCTCACTTGGCACACCATCTACTATGGAGATTATATTAGTCTCCCGTATTGCAAACATAAACGGGCCTCCTCAGAAACAGAGGCTGAGAGAGTAGTCCAAATATTTTGTTATATGCCCCTTGTACCTCCCATGGCATCTGGCAGTTCATAAATCCAATTATCAGAAATGTTCATCTTTCTGAGCAAAAGATTACAATTTTCTTCCTGCAAGCCTAACTTTAAGACTATCAAAGTTGCCAACTTTCTAGCACTACCTATGGCTTGCAAAAACTGGATTAATAGACTTCTCTCTTTATTCATTGTTTCAAGTTCATTGGTTGGTTTGCTTTTCTGCATGTTTTAATGTTGCATTTGGCTTTATTGGTCTGAAACCACATATAAAATGAAACAAAAGTAAGCCTCCCCTCCTATCTGGTATACTCTTAAATGCCCTGGACTACAACTCCCATATTTCGCAGCATGATGATAATTATATGAGATTTTTGGGCAACAATATTTGGCCTAAACAACGCTTAATTGTGCTTCCCCTTGTGTCCAAAATAACTAGCGGTAGGCTCACAAGGTATTTTGTGCACCCCACTTCCATTGTTACAGACACCCTTGTCATCCTTTTAATTATTTCCTTTGTCTTGTTTTGCTCCAAAGGTGCCTCCAGTCGCTGTGCAAGGGAGAGATTACACCTTTCCCCAAGCAGGGGTAGGCAACCTTGGCCCTTTTCTGACTCGTGGACTTCAACTCCCAGAATTCCTGAGCCAACATGGCTCAGCTGGGAAACCTCTCCCTTTCCCCTCAGCATGGCTGGCTCAGGAATTCTGGGAGTTGAAGTCCGCGAGTCATAAAAGAGCCAAGGTGGCCTACCCCTGTCCAAGGGATTACAATCCAAAATTTCTACACTTTTCTTTCTTTAACTCCGAAGTGGATGTCCCCTTTCCTTACTCCTTCCACCCACTATACCTCCAACTTGCATCTGGCTCTGGAGGGGATAGCTCAGGAAATGTGTGACTTTTCAGCGACAGCTAATCCGGCTTCCTGTAGGTGAGGCAATTTTTCCTTGTTTACTCAATTGAAAAGAAAGGAGGACAGGCTCCTCTCCAAAGATCTCCTAGCAGGGACCACAAAACTGAAAACTTTTGAAAGGCCGAAGAGTTTATCGGTCTAACCTACAGAAAGTCTGGCAGCCTGGCAGGTCCCTTGGCCAGGGCTCCCCTCCCTGTGGGAATTCTGACATCTACACACCGGCCTGGTTTTCTGCGTTATTCCACGACTGTGTGCGTTACGCTCCAGGGCCGTCTCCTGTGACTTGCTTCTCCCACCAGACGCAGGGGTAGGCAACCTTGGCTCTTTTATGACTCGTGGACTTCAACTCCCAGAATTCCTGAGCCAGCATGGCTCAGCTTGGAAACCTCTATCTTTCCCTCAGCATGGCTGGCTCAGGAATTCTGGGAGTTGAAGTCCACGAGTCATAAAAGAGCCAAGGTTGCCTACCCCTGAGCAGAAAATGCTAAAATGTTAATACAGGTAGTCCTTGACGTACAACGGTTCACTTAGTGACCGTTCAAAGTTACAACGGCAATGAAAAAAAGCGACTTATGATCATTTTTCAGTTTCAACCATTCCAACATCCCCACGATCATGTGATCAAAATTCAGATGGTTCATACTTATGACCGTTGCTGTGTCCCAAGGTCACGCGATCCCCTTTCGCGACCTTCTGACAGGCAAAGTCAAGGGGGGGAAAGCCAGAGGTACTTAACCTTGTGACTAACTTAACAACTGTGGCAAGTAGGGTGGTAAAATGGGGCAAAACTCACTTAACAAATGTCTCACGTAGCAACAGAAATGTTGGGCTCAATTGCGGTGGTAAATCGAAGGCTACCTGTGTTATTTTACAGCAGAGAAGTAAGATGCTTTTTGCAACCCAAAGAGAACATCAAAAGATGGCCCGAAACAGGATCAGGGGAGATCGCTAGGCTGACCAACCCACAAACACACCCCCAATTCTCTTCTTGAGCGATTGCAAACGCTGGCAGCTATAAACATTCATTTTATTCCTTTGACTGTTACAGGTTGAATATTTCTTTAAAATGAAATGGTGCAAACTCTGGAAATGCACCAACGGGCATTGCATCGTTGAGTCCCTCTGACAGCACCAAGTTGGAGAGAATTCAGACCCATTGAGAGAAAATGCTAGAGTTATAACGCTTTTATCCCTGCTGTTAAGAAAATTGACTTAAATGTTAATTATCTGTCAAGCATGACATGAATCTCAGGCTAGTGTTTATGGTTTTGAGGTCTTTTTTTTTTAACCTTTTCTGTGTCTAATAACACAATTATTTATTCAAATAATAATTTATTCAATTATTATTTTATGTCCTAGATTTATATCTCACCTCTTCTTCAGAGCAGCTCTATCCCCACTACAACAACCCTGTGAGGTAGACTGGCTGAGAGAGAGAGAAACTCCTCCAAAGTCAGTGAGTTTCCAAGATATCGTGTGAATCTGAACTCGGCTCTCCCAGCATCAAGCCCAACATCTTAATCTCTCACGACAACAGGATCCATAATTCACGACCCACCTCCCCACCCCTAATCCTGCCCCAGAGGAAGATCTAGACCACCGTGGTGTTTTCTTTGCCCCAGTTTCCCCAACCTGGCGCGCACCAGTCACCCAAGAGTGGTGGCCAGCTGGTTGCTGGGTCTCCCGTCCCTTTAGAGTACAGGTAGTCCTCGACTTACGACCTCAACTGAGCCCCAAATTTCTCTTGCTAAGTCAGACATTTGTTAAGCCAGTTTTTGCCCCATCTTACGAACTTCTTGCCAGTTATTAAGTGAATCACTGCAGATGTGGAGTTGGTAAGATGGTCGTTAAGCGAATCTGACTTCCCCCCCCCATTGACTTTGCTTGTCAGAAGGTCTCCAGAGGGGGGATCGCCTGACCGGGGAAGACTGCCCACGTCATAAGTGTGAGTCATTTGCCAAGCATCTTGAAGGTTAATCCCGTGACCATGGGGATGCAGCAAGGGGTCCCGAGCGCGAAAAGCAGTCGTAAGCCATTCTCTGCAGTGCCGTTGTAACTTTGAACGGTCACTAAGCCGAGCTGTCGTAAGTCGAGGACTATCTGTAATTTATTTAGCTGGCTAGCAAATTCATACGGCCGGCCATCTCCCAAGGCGGTGTACAACCACAGTGACAACGAAAACAGCATCCCCATCACTAAAACACTTCAGTACAAAAAATAAAAATAAAAAATAAAAACAGAGAAAGACCCAGAGCGCGGAGGATCCCCAATCGCTCTCCCGGCTGACCTCAGTCTATCCTTCCCCATCCCGGAATCCCGCGGGAGAGCCTATTCCAACCCAATCCAGCCGGATCGATCAGACCCCTGCCTGGATCCAGCTAATCGCCAAGCGGGACAGAACGGACTGACCCTTCCCCGTGCTTTCCCTAGCTTGACCCGCGCCTCTCCCGCAACCTTCCCGCAAAAGCCCCGGTCGTTCCCACGGGGCGCGCCTTACCCGAATCCCCCAGGCAGGGCTCGGCGGCCAAGCAAAGCGCGAGAAACAACCCCGCTCCGGCCGCGAACTCCATCGCGGGAGGCGGAACGAGGCTCCCAGCGAAGCTCCCGCGGATTTCAGCCCAGCCTTCAGATGGGAAGCTGAGGATCGGATCCCAGCGAAAGCCCGCGCCAAGCCCCGGCCGACGCGCTCCTCCCTTCTTCCCGCGGCCGGGCGAGAGCCGTTTGGTCAAGCGAAGCCTTGGCCGGGCGCTTCTTGTTTCGGAAGGGGGAGGAGCTTGGCGGGGAAGCCCCGCCCCCGCCCCCTTCTTCAGGTGGTCCCTGGGGGGGGTGTCTACCTGGAGTCTCGACTTCTCAGGCCGGACGTCCTTTTCTCATAGATGCTCCAGCCATTTGCTTGAGGTCAGAGAGCGCTTCTGATCCTCTCCAGACACAGCCATTAAGGAGGCGGGAGAAATTCAAAAAAAAAAAAAGTAGGTTGTTGAAAGGAAGACAGATTGTGGGGAGTTATGCCTGAGGCCTGGGGACTCAATTATAGGGAAGACAAAAAAAAAACTTAGCTAAGGGAGTATCTCTTGAGAGCACTGTTTGTTTTTTTTTCAAATTCAGCAAGTTTAAGATGCGTTGGACTTCTACTCCCAGAATTCCCCAGCCGTGGCTGGGGCTGGGGAATTCTGGGGATGGAAGTCCAACGCACAGCCTAAGCTTGCTGAGCTTGAGAAACACAGCCTTTAAGAGCACAGGTCGTCGTCCTCTGCGTGCAACAGTTCGTTTAGTGACTCTTCGAAGTTACAACGGCACTTGAGCAAATGGACTGACGGCCATTTTTCACACCGATGACTGTGATTTACAGTAGTGGCCAAAATTCTGGAAACCTTTTGGGAAAAGTGTACAGTAGAAATGCCACCTTTGGTTAAGTTTCCACCAGTTTTTCTTCTAATTTCTTTATAACTGTAGCCTCGTTCGCTTAATAAGACTATTTTACATCGCTTTCTGGGCAACCAGTCAACTCTTTGCACCATTACTTTAATTTTATTACCTTTTACAAGCTCACTAAATGAAAGAACACAAAAAAACCCAACCAACTTGATAGCGATCACATAACACACTGACAAATGTCCTCCTCTCAGCTTCAATCCATGACATCAATAACTGAATCCTACTGTGATCTGATTGGCTCATTGCCAAAACAAGATGACACCCGACTGGCTCTCTAAACACTCGTGCTCATTGGCTACAATCAGATGAAGGAAAGCTACCTGATCTCAACCTAAGCAAGTTGTGCTTCCTTTTTCTGGTTATTTGGCTATAACTTTTCACAGAATACAGTACAGATAATTGAACAAACTATGTTGCATTACATTCTTGATTACATTATCTTTCCATTGATATATAACTTTATGGTACTACTCAAAAAAAAAAGTGGCATTATTAGCCATCAAATCTCAAAAATACACTTTTCCCAAAAGGTTTCCACAATTTTGGCCACTACTGTACATTTGGATGCTTGACAACTGACTCGCATTCATGACGAGCAAAGACAATGGGGAAACCAGATTCACTTACTGTAACAGCCATGTTACTAATTTAAGAACTGCAGTGCTTCACTTAACAAAGGTGGAGAGAAAAGTCGTAAAACGGGGCAAAGCTCGCTTAACCAATTTCTCACTTAGCAACATAAAGTTTGGGCTCATGGTTTTGAGCTTTAACATGAGGCTGCCATAGTTTGCAGTTGTGTGCTCGTTGAGTGTATTTGAAAGTGGGGAAGAGTAAGACAATTCCATCTAGTTTTCTCGATAATAACTGGGTGTATTGTCAGGATTCCCACCCTATATTTAATCACTTGCCCTTTGCACCCTGTTAGTGTACATAACAGCACCACAAAATCTGTCATAAAAAATAAACATCACACTACAGTAGTGGCCAAAATTGTAGAAACCTTTTGGGAAAAGTGTATTTTTGAGATTTGATGGCTAATAACACCACTTTTTTTTGGAATAGTACCATAAAATTATATATCAATAGAAAGATAATTTAATCAAGAATGTAATGCAACAAAGTTTGTTCAATTATCTGTACTGTATTCTATGAAAAGTTATAGCCAAATAACCAGAAAAAGGAAGCACAACTTGCTTAGGTTGATATCAGGTAGCTTTCCTTCATCTGATTGTAGCCAATGAGCATGAGTGTTTAGAGAGCCAATCAGGGGTCATCTTGTTTTGGCCATGAGCCAATTAGATCACAGTAGGATTCAGTTATTGATGTCATGTATTGAAGCTGAGAGGAGACATTTGTCAGTGTGTTATGTGATCGCTATCAAGTTGGTTGGTTTTTTTTGTGTTCTTTCATTTAGTGAGCTTGTAAAAGGTAATAAAATTAAAGTAATGGTGCAAAAAGTTGACTGGTTGCCCAAAAAGCGATGTAAAATAGTATTATTAAGTGAACAAGGCTACAGTTATAAAGAAATTAGAAGAAAAATTGGTGGAAACTTAACCAAAGGTGGCATTTCTACTGTACACTTTTCCCAAAAGGTTTCCACAATTTTGGACACTACTGTATATCCAGAACTAAATCCAAGATGAAGGCAAGAAAAACAGAATATTTAATAATAAAAACATTTCACAGAGAGAAGCAGCCACAAAATGATTAGATATAAAAAAGTAGGCAACAGTAAACTTTGTAACACAAAGAAGTTTCTGATGCCAACACTTGGCAAAGCTTTCATCATTCCTGACCAAATTCCTTCAGACAGGTTAATGTTCTAATTTATCAACTTTCTGGCATTCCAGCTTCAAGACTGATGTAACATTTAAAATAGCTGGACCAGACTGTCAGCCAAATAAAAGCAACACACACACTATGTATGTTTGTGTGTGTATGTCCAATCAGTCTTAGTTCGGACGCCATCTATGCTAAATGTTCAACTTTTTCCAAATTAATTTGAAAGAATTTTAACCAACCAACCAGCCAGAGTCAGCCTTCATAAGCCCATCTTATAAAAGAAATGTCAATATTTTTCTAATATTGTGGAATTAGGTGTGTATTCCACTCCAATTCAAGTTGATCAATGGTATGAAATTAGCAGTTGCAATATTCTAATGAGTTCAGATAGTTTATGTAATGACTATAGCATATTTTGCATCCATACCTTGCAGGCTTGAATGTTTCATTTAGAATTCCATCTTGTCAGCCCCATAATTTCCATTTCCGAACATACGACTCCCCAGTTTTAGTGTCCAACAACAGTTTATCAGCCTATTCCTTACTTATTTTGGCTGGTTTAGGAGATGCTTCACTTGATCTGGGATTCTTTGGTAATACGGCTTTCTTTGTTCATTCCACAAAACAACAACTGTGTTCTTTGATTCGAAAAAGACAAAAACCATGTCCACCATGTATTATGGTATATACCAGTGGTGGTGAACCTATGGCACGGGTGCCAGAGGCGGCACTCAGAGCCCTCTCTGTGGGCACGCGCGCCGTCGCCCCAGTCCTAGGCATTCAGCTGGCTTTTATAAAACCTTTTCGCTTTAGGCCTCCGCCGCCGTGTGCAAAAAAAAAAAAGGTTCAATCAATCAATTTCAACTTCTCGTGGGAAAAAAATATCTTGCAAAGTTGGAATTGATTGAACTTTTTAGTCCCACCCAGTGTGCCGTTACCACCGCAGCCACGCCCAGCCAATGGGCCACACCCACCCGGCACTCGACGATGCATAAGTGGGTTTTGGGTTGCAGTTTGGGCACTCAGTCTCTAAAAGGTTCGCCATCACTGGTATATACAATTTAGGGTAGCATAGCAGCAACTCCTTGAAATCGATAGATTTGGACCACAAGACCATGAAACTGCTCTTCCGGGTAGGAAAAAGTCTAAAGGTGTTTCTAGATGTGATTTTTATCCTTCCATGACCCTGCCTTGCATTGATTGCATTTGATGGGTGTCTCGAGAACGTGATCTTCCATTAGGTGGGGTCTTTCATTGACCACGTCTTCCACTATTCTAATAAAATCAATATCATAATTGGTTGGGAAGGAAAAAAAAGACAAGAGCTTCACAAGCTGCTGAGAGATTTTTATTTGAAAGCAACTTAATAGTGATTTTCAACCAAGGCTGCCAGAGATGATGATGATGATGATGATGATGACAGTATCCACAATGGCGCAATCAAAGCTCTGTCTGATTTTTATGTGAATTGCACAGAGCTTCAATTGCACCATTGTGGCTGTACCATTTTTTAAACTTTTTTTATCATACCTTGCAGATACGGCCCAGGATGAGGAGCAGAACTAACCTTGGCTTTGAGAAGAAAAGTTGGGGAGAATCTTTTGTCTGTGTAATATGCTGTGTTTCTTGGTGATCAAAATCTCATTCACAGCAATGCAGAAGAGAGGGGAAATGAGTGGGAAATGCTGTCAGGAATCTACAGGAAACGAAAAAGAGGCTGACCCTTCCCACACGTCTTCCCCTCCTGTTGCTCCCGATTCTGTCACGATTTCTCTTTCCTGGTCTGCTGGGGGAACCCCCCCCCCCACAGACAGCCTGATGGAAGGAGTCTGGCTTCAGCAGGAGCCAGCAGAAGAAGCAGGCCTGTTAACAAGCTGCCTTTTGTTTCCTTAATTGTTGAAAATAAGAAGAAATTCCTGACCCCAAAAGCCCTGTCATATAGTTCAGATTTGTCACTTCTGCAGCCAGTGGGCAAAACAAATATTGTCTCACTTGAAACTGCAGAATAATCTGACTTCAAAAAAAAAAAAAGGGGGGGGGGAGCAGTATCGCTATTATTTTTCCCTGGCATTATGCACAAGGTCTTGTTGATTAATCAGAACATCAACTTGGAAGCCTGGAAGAAGATAAAAGAGCACTAAGCTGGTCTAAAATGAGAATCCGGAAGAACAATAAGAAACATTTGAAGATCACACTGAATGTTATTTCTGTCTTCTTGTTTTTAACTATCCTGCTCAGTCTTGTACTATCTGCAAATTCAATGAGGATCCCCTCCACCTCTTCATTCAAATCAAGAATACCAATTCAGGACTGCTCCTTATGCTACCTCTCTCCAATATAATAATAATAATAATAATAATAATAATAATAATAATAATAATAATAATAATAATAATAATAATAATAATAATAATAATAATAATAATAATAATAATAATAATAATAATAATAATAATAATAATAATAATAACAACAACAACAACAACAACTTCGCAAAACACATCAAAAAACTGCAGCTTCCTGCAATAACTCCAGCAATATTACAAAAAACTGCGCTACTCGGAACATCTTATATTTTAAGAAGGTACCTGGTTGACACCTAGGATACTGGTAGCAACCCGTGTCAACCATCAGCACCAGCCAATTTGAATGTTCAGTTGACTGAGGTTCATGTTTAATGAATAAAAGATATAATAATAATAATAATAATAATAATAATAATAATAATAATAATAATAAGAAGAAGAAGAAGAAGAAGAAGAAGAAGAAGAAGAAGAAGAAGAAGAAGAAGAAGAAGAAGAAGAAGAAGAAGAAGAAGAAGAAGAAGAAGAAGAAGAAGAAGAGGAAGAGGAAGAGGAAGAAGTCTGGATAGTGGACGTGGCAGTGCCTGGAGACAGCAGAATAGAACAGAAAGAACTGGAGGAGATAACAAAATACAAAGACCTACAAATAGAAATAGAACGACTGTGGCAAAGGCAAACAACGGTAGTGCCAATAGTAATAAGTGCCTGGAGCACCACTTGAACACCATTGGCATTGACAAATTTGCAATCAGTCAATTGCAAAAGGCAGCCTTACTGCGACGATATCTGTAACACCATCAAACAGCCACATCTGCCTATCCCAGGTCCTTGGTAAGGACTGGATAGATAGACAAAAATTCCAAATCCAGTCTGAACATCTGGTTGACTATATGATTAATAATAATAATAACAATAATAGTAGTAGTAGTAGTAGTAGTAGTAGTAATAGAAATAGAAATATAGTAATAGAGTTGGAATGGACCTTGGAGATCTTCTAGTCCAAGGCAAAACCTGTACCATTTCAGACAAATGGTTGTGCAGTCTCTTCTTAAAAACTTCCAGCATTGGAGCATTCACAACTTCTGGAGGCAGGTTGTTCCACTGGTTAATTGTTCTTATAGTCAGGAAATTTCTCCTTAGTTCTAGGTTGCTTCTCTCCTTGGTTAGTTTCCACCCGTTGCTTCTTGTCCTGCCTTCAGGCGCTTTGGAGAATAGCTTGACTCCCTCTTCGTTGTGGCAACCCCTGAAATATTGGAAGACTGCTATCATATCACCCCTAGTCCTTCTTTTCATTAAACTATATAAATTTTATATTAAAAAGTATTATTATCTTTAACATCCATCACTAATCTCAGTTCATTCTAAGGTTTGGCATTTGTGACACCAGAAATAGAGTTCCAGGCTTTGTGCTTGAACTCTTTTCTAACCTGTCTCGCTTCCTTTTCTTCTATGTGCCCTTTTTGTGTTTTTAGATCTACATTAAGTCCCTTCTGGTCACCTTGGTTTCTCCTGTTGTTCTCTATTTTCTTTCCTTATTGGAATTGCTCACCATTGTGTCTTAGTACTCTTATTCCACCTTGAGTTCACTTTCCCATTAATTTCTTCTGGCAAGGGATCTTAGTAATTGCTGTTCTGAGCATAGTGAAACCAGCTTGGTCCAAGATAAGCATTTGACTATGTTCTGGTTTCATTTTCCCTAAAATCAAGAATTGCAGCATTATCTGGGATTTCCCCTCCCACAGACATACAATGTTCCTGTTTCCTCCTTCGCTAATCTTCTAAAAAAAATGTATTAAATATATTACAAAAAAGAGTATAAAAGAGAGAGTTAAAATAAAAGTAAAAACTGTGAAATACCAATAAATGCACAAGAGATCTAGAACGTTTTGGAAAATATTTTTTGCATGTAGCATTAGTTACTTATTAATTATAAAATATATCACTTTTTTAAAAAAAAACACCTAGGAATCACTATTAAGCTTTTTAATTCATTTTTATTATTTACTTATTTATAATTAAAATTGTATTCAGCCTGATTCACAACATCAAAGCAAAGAAATTTTATATAGAACCAATTCAGCTCGGGATACATATCAGAAGCTACCCCACTGAGTAAACCAGACCAAGAAATCAACTCTATAGGAAGGCTAAAATTACTTTTATAGATATTAGCTATAATAACAGAATCTTTGCTGTTCCTCCTCTCCCTTTTATTGAATTCAGCATAAACCTGAAGTATGAATCAGATTGGCATCTACACTTCAGAATGTTATCTTGTTTCCCAGGACTAAAATATATATATATATGCTTCATCCATTTTGTCTAGGCAACTGCTCCTCCATATTTCTGTCAGGGTCAACTTCCTTATTCTCTGTAGGAAAACACGGTGTAATTAGGTCTCCTCTATTGATTTGAGGTCAAGGTAAAGATAACTGATCCTCTTATGCCTTCCTTTACCCGCCCGAAAGAGAAAGTTATCAGCAACTTAAGTGGGGAATATCCTGCAAGGTCTATGCCAGTGATGGCGAACCTTTTAGAGACCGAGTGCTCAAAAACCACGCCGCCCCCTGGCCCGCCTCCACTCCACCCCCACCCTGCTCCACCCCCACACCGCCCGCAGGGCCACCCACTGCCTCCACGGCCCGCCGCAGATCGCCCAGGTGGCCCTGCAGCGCCATGGTGGCCACACCCTCTGCCTGCACCCCGCAGCATCATCTACGCGCAACAGGGCGCGAGGGTGAAGTCTTGTCCCTGCTGCCCAGCTGCCATGTGCTTGGCTGTGCTGCTTCGCGCGGGCCGCACCCGGGGGTGACTCTCCTCCAGGGGGGCTGCTGGTGAGGAGGGGGCCATGGGGGGAGGCAGGGTTGGGGCGACGGCATGTGTGCCCACTGAGAGGACTCCGAGTTCCATCTCTGGCACTCATGCCATAGGTTCGCCACCACTAGTCTATGCTTTCACAGAGTTTGCTCACCTCAGCTACAGTATGTCAGAGTCATTAAAATCTCCGGTCATGATGACTTCATAGCCTGCTGATAGTTAGTATTGAGTGTATGAATATCTGGTTTTATCCATATTGCAGTCTTCAATCGATCAGAATAGAGCTGGAAGGGACCTTGGAGGTCTTCTAGTCCAGCCCCCTGCTCAAGCAGGAGTCCCTATATCATTTCAGACAAATGGCTCTCCGGTCTCTTCTTAAAAACCTCAAGTGATGAAGCTCCCACAATGTCTGAAGCCACAGTGTTCCACAGGTTAATTGTCCTCACTATTAGGAAGTTTGTCCTTAATTCCGGGTTGCATCTCTCCTTGATTAGTTTCCATCCATTGTTTCTTCTTTTAAGTTCAAGCTGTTATTCTCCATTTGGTTGGCATTGGCTGGAGACAGAAAAGGACTTCCCTACCAACAACATCCCTCAGATTTCCTAGTAATCTCCCTCCAAATATGAACCAGGTCCTATGTAGCCTCTTCAAGAGCAGCCAATATGAAAAAAAAGAAATAAATAAATTAACAATGGAAAGCAAATAAGAATAATTAATATAATCACATACTAATAGTAAGACGTTTGCTCCCTGCGGCATCACACCCATTGGTGGGATTCAAATATGTGAACAACCGGTTCTCTGTGTGGATGCCACTTCCAGAAGTCCATTCTGGGCCTGGGCAACAAAAAATTAGGTTCTGCTGAACTGGTGTGAACTGGCTGAATCCCACCACTGATCACACCTATGATTTAGATAAAGTTTGGAGTCTTTTGCACCCTGCCTGGTTTTGTTCACATGGTTATGGCCACCGCTTTGACTTTTTTTGACCGCCTTCCTCCATGGACACCCCTGCATTTGAAGAAAAGCCCAGAAATTAAAGTCATGCTATCCTATTATCAACTGTCAGGCTGCCTTATTTTCTTTTCAGAATGCACTAGAAAAAAAATGAAAATTACCCTATATTCTTAAAAAGCTAGAGAGTCAGTCTTAGAAAAGTATCACGCCATATGATCATTGTTCGGATGGACCTGAAATGGTTGGAGGGTCAAAGTCGACTCATAAATCCATCGAATACACTGTTAAAATGTTCGTGGCTTTTTTCAAACCGAGTTGCTTCCTTATTCTTCAGCTTGGAGGGCATGTTAGGTTAGTCAACACCATACCCGTGAGTAGCTTGAAAAGCTGGAAAGTTGGCCTTTTAAGTATCTTCTGTGAGAAAGTGGATTTTCTCTGCCTTTTCACTTCAGATACATTGAAAGTGATCTTAGCTGCAAAGCAGGGGTTGGTTATGCAGCTACGTAGTAGAATATTCAGGGGGGGAAATAGGATACATCTGCAGATTTCGGAGAATACTAACATTAGTTCAGGGAGCACAATCTTTAGGAAAAAGGAAATTAGTAAGATCACACACACACAGACACACATTTTTAAAAAATAACCACTCACTCTGAGTTCTTGGTTGGAGCAGTAATGATAGTGCAATGGACTATTCTGAAGGATGATGCATCCAGCATTGCATCATTATGATTACAAATCACACGTGTGTGTGTGTGTTTCTAAAATCTGTTTGAGATTGCAATATATTGCTTTTAAGAAACTATGAAAATCAATCCCCAAGAGCTTCCACTGGGTTATGTATTTCCCTTCCTTTTGGCAGGTGTTAAATTGCATTTATCATTAAATGGTTGCCTTTATTGTCATAGATAATAGCCTTGAGTATCATTCACTTAAAGAAAAGCACGATATACAGACATAATTCAGGTATTGGAGAGCAAGGAGAACGGGCTTTAAGTAGCCAACAAGATTAGGAAAGGAATTATAAATCAGTGCACATTTAGTACATTAACTGGGTCAAGGTCACAGTCATAGACTGCAGAAACCAAGAAAGCTAACATGAATTTTGCACATGGAAGGTTCCAAGATCAGAACTCATTCTTTAGTGTACGTTTCCTACACTGATTTGCCTAATATCGGGTGTAAGGTCTTAAATATGTTCTCCGTGCAATGTTGCAGCTGGTCTTTCTATATCAAGTTCTCACTCTTACGTGCTATGCTTTAAAGGCTGGGCAGTCTCACCCACTTCTGCAATGACAATGAATCTTGTTGAATGGTGGAAGACTTGGAGATCAAGGTCATATGCCACAATGTCTTAAAACTGACAAAGAATGTCTTTTGTAACAGACGTTTATCACAATGAACTGAACCGTTTTTTTTCTAACAGGTGTAAATTCCATAAACTGCATGTATCAGTGAATTATCAAGGCCTTTTTCTATTAATCCGAAGCACAGTTTTCCTATATCTAGTATATGTAGTTAGAAAGTGGCTGAATAGTCTGTTGGATGACAGCAAGTTTTTAACAGCCTTCTAAGATGGGATCTCATTCTTATTTGCTTTTAGCATGTAGAAGGAAAGAGGGAAAAAAGAACCATATCCTACTTTAAAAAAAAAAAATCTGCTGGGAGTCAGACCTCATGTTCTCCTTCCCCGATAGCTACATAAATCAATATATAGATCAGGTTGTGCCGTTACACACATTCATTTAGAAATAAATGCCACTCAAATCAGTGAGTCTCCCATTTGATTAAATACACACTGGATTACACTGTCAGAATTTTGGATAGCATTAACTCTGGAAGGGACAAACGACAGTTCAGTTTAGTGATGTATAAACGGTGAAATTCTTATCTAAGGTCTGCATGAGTTTAGTTACCACACTGAATTTTCATTGCAGTTCCTGCCTGATGTTTTAAATCATTTCTGGCAGTGACAGACAGTCGGTAATCATCCATGTCTAATAGCTCTCCGTGGGAATCAGCTTTTGGCATAGCTGCCATTTCAAATATATCTCTTTTTCTCTGCTGCATCAAGTAAATATGGATTTCTCATCGATCATTACCTTATAATAACATGCACCAACTGGAACAATTTGAAGGGCTTTTTAACCTGGTGACACATTTGATCCCACTTATGTGATTATGGGGAAGTGATTCATTTGAATCAATTGGACCAAACTCCAATGGTTGGAAAATTAATTACAGGTATTCCTCGACTTAACGACCACAACTGAACCCAGAATATATGTGGCTAAGTGAGAAATTTGCTAAGTGAGTTTTGCCCCATTTTACAACTTTTCTTGCCACATTTGTTAAAGGCAGAGGTCACCAATCTTTTCATGCTGGTGGCCGGGAGCGAAAGGGGGCAGCTGGGAAATGTGTGCGCATGCGCACACGTGTGCGTGCGGAAACAGGGCCGCGTGCACCCATACGGCGCTAGCGGCCTGATTTGTGTAGGTGTGCAGGCACTAGCTGCCGCTGCTAGCCCCATATGCATGCGCAAGCGGGCTGTGCAACCTGCACGGTTAGCAGCCCCATTTGCGCATGCGCACAGGCATAGCCACCACCACAAACAGGCCGCGAAACCCGCACGGTGCTAGTGGTCCCTGTTTGTGCAGGCACTAGCCGCCGCTGTGACTAGCCCCCATGCGCATGCACAAATGGGCCATGCAACTCGCACGCACACTAGTGGCCCTGTTTGTACAGTGTGCAGGAGCTAGCTACCACCGCTAGCCCTGCATGCATGTGCAAACAGGTCCATGGGTGCTAGCGCGAGTGGGGATGAGTGCATGCACATGTGTGTGCGCACTTGGCCAGCTTGTCCTGCGACCTGGTGGCCAGCAGGCCATGACCCAGTCATAGGCCACGGCCCATAGGTTGGGGTCCCCTGTGTTAAGGGAATCACTGCAGTTGTTAGCTTAGTAACATGGTTGTTAAGTGAATCTGGCTTCCCCATTGACTTTGCTTGTCAGAAGGTCACAAAAAGGGATCACATAACTCCAGGATGAACCAGCTGTCAAGCATCCAAATGTAAATCGTGTGACCACGGGGATGCTGGTCATAAGTGTGAAAAATGGTCACTTTTTTCAGTGCCGTTGTAACGGTCATAAAATGAACTGTGGTAAGTCAAGGACTAACTATACAATCTTGTATTCTAGGCATCGTATTCAGTGGCAGTTATACGCAAGCATCTCATTCCATTCCTGTCCACTGACAGTGCAGCTTCAACAAGCTCAGTAAAATGAACTGTCCATTAAAAATAAAAGGGTACGTACCAACGTCCTTTAAATGTATGAAATGAAAATATGGTTTTCTGGGGGGTTTTCCCATTCCACCAGCTTTGATCGGTTTATTCATATCAGTTAATTATTGGGGGATGACACTATCTACAGAACAGAAATGATATAGAAGACCATCACGAATAAGCCAGTAAAAATACATCGGAAAGTGAAATCTTTTTGATGAAAGAAGAAGCTGCCATGCATCCAGTTTTGGTCACCACGATGTACAAAAGATGTTGAGACTCTAGAAAGAGTACAGAGAAGAGCAACAAAGATGATTAGGGGATTGGAGGCTAAAACATATAAGGAACAGTTGCTGGAATTGTGTATGTCTAGTTTAATGAAGAGAAGGATGAGAGAGGACATGATAGCAGTGTTCCAATATCTCAAGGGTTGCCACAAAGAAGAGGGAGTCAAGCTATTCTCCAAAGCGCTTGAAGGCAGGACAAGAAGCAACGGATGGGAACTAATCAAGGAGAGAAGCAACCTAGAACTAAGGAGAAACTTCCTGACAGTTAGAACAATTAACCAATGGAAAAACCTGCCTCCAGAAGCGGTGAATGCTCCAACATTGTGGAAGTTTTTAAGAAGAGACTGGACAGCCATTTGTCTGAAATGGTATAGGGTTTCCTGCCTGAGCAGGGGGTTGGACTACAAGACCTCCAAGGTCCCTTCCAACTCTATTACTACTACTACTACTACTACTATTACTACTACTACTACTACTACTATTATTATTATTATTATTATTATTATTATTATTATTATTATTATTATTATTATTATTATTATTATTATTATTATTATTATTATTATTATTTCGCAAAAGGGCCCCAAACATTTTTAATTCTTCCATTATTGTGACTTTCAGGTATCTTCCATCTCTGCTGCTGTTTGGTTTGCAAAGATATATCTTTATTAACCTTTGCAGTCCACTGTTACCACATCCAAAGGAGATAATAAACTCACTTCTCTTAGCCAGAGCAGCTTCAATATTTTGACCTGAATGGTAGAAAATTAAAAGGGAGGGAATAATGGAGGTAAGTAAGTAAGTAGGCAGATATATAGGTAAGCAGATAAGGTAGGGCCCTTGCAAACATTTCATAAAATAATATTTCTGTTACTTGGAGTGGTGAGAAGTATAAGATTTGGGTTCTTTGGAATAGGATGCAACTCTCTGGAAGGAGACAGAATTGTTAGCTAAGCTGGAAGACTGAACCGTTCTATTATTCTAACTTGGGGATTAAGACTGCACTGTAAAAATTAACTGCAGCCATTTCCTAAAGGCCTGTTGGTAAACCTTGTTTAATTTAAGAGTCAACAGGAAGTAAAGCAGTGACTACTAAGCTGGGCACGCTAGTAGGGTTTCGCTTTTTTTCTTTTTTCTGTAACAAATTTTATTAGTTTTCCCATTTTAACATCCAAGTATTTAGAAAGCAACGTGGTGACTGGTTAATCAATAGTTCAATAACAGCATTTCTAGTATATATCTCAGGTTACATTGTCAAAAATTCCTTCTCTGTTTCCCATTAACATTTGATATAACATAGTTAAACTAGTAAATTTCTAGCCATAGCAAGCTCAATTAAAGCATTTATCAATCTATCTTTTGTTTATACATATCCATATCCTGTTTTTAAGTTTTACCTAATTCTTGATTTCTAATTACAGTATTCCAATTTTAACCTTTAACATCCATAATATTCAAATTTCCTTTATTTCACTACACAAAAGTTATAATGTCTAAAATACACATATTACTTACTTAGATATATTCTATTTTTATTTCATAAACATTTTCTAATTCTCATCCTAGTACATCACAGCTTACTAATAGAGTAACCTTTATTGTCTCAAATCCCTCCATCATCTATATTTTCTGGGCTAAGGCTGATTCCTGACATGGTTTCGCTTCTTGAATGCTGACAGAAGTGTCAGCCTGTAAGCCTCAGTTCATAGGGATAAATTGGCTTTATTTTAGGAGAGTCTGGTTTTCACTGCAAGTGATCTCACGAGCATTATCTCCGACACTTGTTACCTGGAGGATGGCTTCTAACTTTTTCTTCTAGGGAAGAAAAAAAGGTTTCAGAAAGAGAGAACAAAGCTATCTCCCCTTTCTCAATTCTTCACCTATAATTTATTCAGCACTGCCCACCAATGGGCTGTCAGAGAAGCAATCCTCAACAGAAAAAGATTGCAAGCCCTTTTCATGCGAGAAGATCTCATAGTAATTAGTTCTGTCATAATTATCAAGCATCCGGTATAATTTTCTTTTGTGCATTTAACATATGTCGGGTGGTCCTGAGGTTTTTAGAATGAGGAGAAAAGTGGGGGAAGGATTAGCCCAATTCTGCTCGAAACCATCTCAGCCAATTCAAGTTCTTTCTGGCTATATCAGAGAGGAACAGGACAAACTTCCATTATTCTTGCAGAGAGTCCACGATCAGGGAACCTCATTCTCCAATGCCATTTGCTCTCCTCTGCAGAAAGATGTCACCAGGAAAATGAGCTGCAGTCTGCAGATTGCTGTTTTGGCTTCTTCCCCAGCCCATCCACATGTTTCCTGACTTGTGGGCTCTTCCAGGATGGAGCATTGCCCCCCCCCATGCCTTCAATCTATCAACAGAATTACATCCTATCCCTTTCAGACACTCAGAAAATGTTCTTTCAACAAAACCTTTCGTGTATACTCCACAGCTATTCTGCTACATAAATCGAAATGTTGCCAAGTAGTCTAGGATCTGGGCACGAGTCTCAAAATAAAATGTTTCTGTGTGGACCAGGGATGTCTGCAGCTATGGTCAAAAAAGTCAGAATGGTGGCCATGATGATTTGATTGAAGCATCGCGTATGTTGATGTGTATTGCACATTAAAAAAAAAAAGCTGGCGCTTTTATTGGACCTTATGATTGCCATCTTTTTTTTTAACCATACCCTGTGATCGCCTTGGTCTCTGCCTTCTCAGCCTATGGTGAGTATACGGTGAGTATATACCAGCTAATGGTGGCTTCTTCCAGGTTAACCCATTATGCTTTGCACCAACATTCAGCCAACATTTCATTCCCCATTAGACATACCAATCTCCCTTGATGTGTTTGGAAATGTTCCCTCTTGGGGTCTCCACTTTAGTTCTGCACATTTTGAAGTTCCCACAGGATTATTGATATTTCCCTTTTATATGTAGCTGTGGGTATCTTTTTATAGCAGCATGCAGAGCTAGTTGATAAAGTCTCATTCGTCTTGCAAAGCTAAGGTCAGACCTGCTTTGTACCTAAATAGAGAACCATCAGACTAGATTAAAAATTGGGAAATCCAGAAAAAGCATCTCTGTATGCTTGCCAAGAAAACTACACAGACTGTAAATTTGTCTCAACGTGAAGTTCAAACTATATGGTTGGGCATCAGGCATCAGGCAAATAATAAAATGCAGCTCTCTCTGACTGCCAGTTGAATGTTATTTTGATTTTATTACTTATATCACTCCAAGATTAATGCAATCTTAGCTGCAATCTTAACAAAAAAAAATCCTTGTTACCCTTATGGGTGGTATGTGTCTTTTCCCATCTTGGGTTCTCTACCAGAGGCCTGGAAATTGAGAAATCTGCACAGTATTCCTAGCACTGAACTCTTTTGGACCAAAAGTTCTGATATCGTTCCTGGGATCTGTCGGAACCACGCTCCCAACTTAGGAATTGCAGCCCCAAGCCTTCCTACCAGCACTTGCAGGGGTCTTCAAACATGGCCCTTTTATGACTTGTGGACTTCAACTCCCAGAATTCCTCAGCCAGCGTGCCTGGCTGAGGAATTCTGGGAGTTGAAGTCCACAAGTCATAAAAGGGCCGAGTTTGAAGACCCCTGCAGCACTGGGACCTTTACTTTCCACATCTTCTCTAGTTCCTCCTTCAGGCCCTGGTACTTCTCCAGTGACTCATACTCCTTCCTAATGTTGCTGTCACTTGGCACCACCAGATCTATCACCACCACTGTCTTCTGCTCCTTGTCTACTACCAAGATGGCTTCTTGTTTGGCCAGTACTTGCCTATCTGTCTGGATCTAGAAGTCCCATAGGATCTTAGCCCTCTTATTTTCCATGGCCTTCTGTGGAAACTCCCATCTGGTCTTGGGAAGGTCCAGCCCATACTTTGTGCAGATGTTATTTTATACAAAACCAACTAGGGATGAAACGATACGTTGTAAGAAAATAACCATTCCCTTTGTCCACAGAGAAATGGATTAAGGTCATGCCAACATTTACAGAATTCATGGGATAGCACAAAACCCTGCCTTAATTGACTGACTTAGTGTTTAGACTTCCTTGTTTTATCTCTGTTCCCTGTTTTCTGTAATATTTTGCTCGATGAAGCACCATTTCTGTCTGAATTTTACAAACAGAAAAGACCATAGTCTTTCATTCAACATTTGGTAGAACATTTTTATGGGCTGTGTTGAGCTATTAAGTATGGGCTACTGTGTTGTTTATATTTATTGATAAATTTTTGCTCCAAGTGATTGATTTCTGTATTTTTAAGACTGGGGCTGTATGACTTAAGTGTGTGTGTATCTCAAAAGAAATGAATTGCCACAAGTAGCTTGAACTATATGGAAATGGCTTCATAGGGAAGCTTCCTCTACATATATATATATAAATGTGTGTGTGTGTGTGTGTATGTGTGTGCCATTATCATATCACTGGGTGCCTGTAAACCTTGGAGTTACACTAGCATTCAGCAGCCAAGTACCAGCAACGTGGTAGACATATCTGGTGGGAAACTAGCCTCTTGTTTTCCAGGAGACCGAAATGCTCATGGCTCCTTAGCTGGGCACAGATAAAGCTTTTTTAAAAATCATAATAAAAGCCCCTGTTTGAACCATGACACTGATTGATTACTTTCAGAGCACAATGTGTGCTGTGTGATAGGTAGGAGCTCGTTATGATTAGCTCAGCCAGACATCCTGCATTTCAAGGGATGCCCTACACTTTAAAAAAACTCTCCAGTTCCCAGTGGGCCCCCTCCCCCTTTTTTTAATCTCAAGAACCTTAATTATGTTTACAAAGAGAAGAAGCAAGAGCAGAAAGTTGAGGTTTAAGATAAGCAGGCCAGATAGCGGATTCGTTTTAATCAGCTGGCCTAGCAAAGGCTGTAGATCACAAATGATAGACTTGGACTTTAGAGCCCAGCATCTGGCGATTCTTTTTAAACAGGGCTCTTTCATTCTCTTGCTCGTTTGCTCGCTCTCTTTTTAAAAACAACGCACGGTTTGCTTAGGTGAAGGAAGTGAAAACATGAAGCCATAACCCAGATACTCTTTAAAAATATCCAGAAATGGAAAGCAGTCAAACTTCAGCCAGCTGTAGCCTAGATGGAAGCAGTGTGCCTGAACGGGCTATATACAATGACAACTTGTTGCCATGACTCAATTTTAGTAAACTGGATGCTCTGCCTATTCTAATCTTCTTTCTCTTTTATTTCCTTGGTCACAAATGTGAAGCACTCTCATGCGCTCATTCATGCATCTTTCTGCACCACCACCATCAAATCAATCCGAAAACCAAACTACTCAGACAACATCTTAATCAACGGAGTACACAGAATTCTCTGTTTATTGTAATGCAATAAGCAGAGCTGCAAACTGATCCAAGCTGTTCTTGCCATTACGAATAAGCACACACACACACACACACACACACACACACACACACCTGTGGGCCAAGTTTTTAAAACTGCAATTCTATATTTACTTTGCTAAGATTAAGCCCCTTGAGGTGGGGTTGACTTTTGAGCAGACATTCTATATATATGTACTCTATGTATTCAAACAGTATCCTTAGTAATAACCTCATTGGAAGCTAGTGGTAATCAAAGACTTTAAAAGAGTCTGGATTATTTTTTCCCCAGTCGGTTGTTCTAAATAATGATAATAGACAAAAAAAAGTCTGGCTTGTGGACATGGTGGTACCTGGAGACCACAGAATAGAAGAGAAAGAATTGGAGAAAATCACAAAATACCCATAATAGACCCATAAATAGAAGTAGAACAAAGAACGCAAAAGACAGTACCAATAGGAATAGGTGCCTTGAGTTCAATCCTAAAACATCTGGAGCACGACTTGAACACATCAGCATGGACAAAATCACCATCAATGATGACTATTTTCTTACAACATATCGTTTCATTCCCAGTTGGTTTTGTGTAAAATAACATCTGCACCATCAATTGCAAAAGGCAGCTTTAGCAAGGATACCTTTAATGCCATCAAACCATAACATCTGCCTATTCCAGGTTCATAAAAATGCCAAATGCAGTCGAAACATCTGGATACCTGTGCAACAAATCATAATAGCAATAATGCCAAATCCACTCTAAACATCTGGCTGATTGTGTGACCAACCATAACAGCACCAACAACATATTTGTCTGTTAATAATTGGGTGCCCAGCTGAAATACCTGGGGGGCTGCTCACTACAACTGAAGCATCAGGTCATTAAATGAGGGGGGCCATTCATTTGGGAGACTATCAAGATGAATATAGGACGGATGAACATCCTCAGAGAGAGAAACAGGAACCAAAATGCAAAGAAGACCGAAATCTTGAGATCCTGTTTGGATCAGTTTAAAGACCAGTTCAAAATGCAGGGGTGAAACGCATCTGATGCAATATTATTTGTGCCTACGCCACGCCCAGGAAGAGTTCAGTGAGAAAACTAAACAGCAGTTGGAGAACGTTTATCCCTCTGGTTCTTCCACTAGGGGTGGCAGGGGAATTCGAGACATAATCAGCTGTCAATTGACAAATACGTATTTTTATTGTATTGCACTTGGCATATTTACTCTGTGTGATAAGATGCATTATCTGCGGTTGGCATGACCTGTTTCTGGCATACCTACAGATTAGGCACCATTGTTAACATAAACAAGACTTTTTCCCTTTGGGATTTCCTTCTCGCCACACCAGTTCAGGTGCTCCTTGACATAATAAGGCAGCTCAGCCGCATAAATAAATCACATGCATAAAATAAACCTCTAACAAATTCTCATTTGACAATCTTCTGTTCAACCATATTTTGCTTCCTGGCAGCCTGTCTCTTTTTGCCCCTGATGAGAAGGAACTCAGTTACTGACTGAAAAGCTAAAAAAAACAAATGAACAAAAAAATCCTAAGGTCATGACTGCATATATAATCAGGGCGCAATATTATGACAAGAGTTAGAAAATTTGGAAATGTCATTAACAAGCTAAGGAAGTCCAAAAGACACCGTTGTTGACACTTCAGATCTGGTCTTTACTGTAATACAGTTGATTTTGACTCTTTTCCCAAAGGTAAATGTAGATGCTGACACAGGTAGTCCTTGACTTACAACAGTTCGTTTAGTGAGCGTTCAAAGTTACAACAGCGCTGAAAAAAAGTGACTTATGACCATTTTTCACACTTACAACCGTTGCAGCATCCCCAGGGTCCTGTGATTTACATTTGGATGCTTGACAACTGGCTCATATTTATGATGGTTGCAGCGTCCCGGGGGTCACGTGAGTGCCCTTTTGCAACCTTCCGACAAGTCAATGGGGAAGCCAGATTCACTTAACAACCGTGTTACTAACTTGACAACTGCAGTGGTTCACTTAACAAAGGTGACAAGAAAAGGCGTAAAATGGGGCAAAAATCACTTAACAAAATTTCTCACTTAGCAACCTAAATTCTGGGCTCCGTTGTAGTTGTAAGTTGAGGGCTATCTGTATTTAAGTCTCTTACTGAGTAAGTTAATACTGTAGCTCACTTTAGCTCAACAGATCTACTAGGGTTAGATATGTCAATTGAATCTTGAATGTGTTGTCGGTTCGTTGCGTGTCCCTCCTGGTTGCTGGGTTGAGGGAATCTAGTAATTCCCTTGCTCAGGGGTAGGCAACCTTGGCTCTTTGATGACTCGTGGACTTCAACTCCCAGAATTCTGGGAGTTGAAGTCCACGAGTCATCAAAGAGCCAAGGTTGCCTACCCCTGCCCTTGCTAGTCAACATACTGTTACTCTCCTCCTACCAATTAGAAGGGACATGTAATGTACTAATATACTATACACATAGGTTGCAGTAGAGCTACTCGAATCAGGTAGATCTGTTGAGCTGAACTGAGCTATTAACTTATTCAGTAAGAGATTTAAAATATGCAATGAAATCGAAAGTAAATGACTAGTATAAAAGGCGTATATTAAGATGATTTAGTCATACAGAAAGAATGAAAGAGCTTACGTCACAGAACAAATGTATGAAGGAAGGAACACTGAGTCAAGAGACAGGGAAATGAAAAAGTCACGAATCCTTTGACAAGAGAGAGGTGTGAAGTCTAAACAACAAAAGGTGGTATATAAATCACCATGTTGTACAGACAATGGAAACAAGCATAGTTTGCAAGGATATTAGGAATGGAGAAGTACAATAAATGTTAAAATTAGCTATTTTTAGCTATATTTTATTTCCTGCCTTTCATCTCTGTGTCTTAATATTTCTTAGTCCTGATGTATGACCCACCTGGAGTCGCTCTGAATAGCTGTAGACGCAGATATGAATAGCATTATTAATTTAGGGTGGCTTGAGAGAGAAAGCAGAAGAGGAATTGTTACATTCACGATATTCAATACGCACTTTGGATTCTGAATGCTTGCTTTAGGTTCATCTTAGTCAAATCAAACCATCTCTGATGGGATTATGTGATGGTTTCTGAACTGGCCCGAATCAAATCAAGCTCTTACGTGAATCCTAAGACCAATGCAAACCCTAATTGATTAATTTAGTTAGATAAAAAAGATTCCTTTCTTTCCTATGATTGCTCAAGGCAGCATATATGAGATTGGTGTCTAATAGATAGCAATCCTGTGTGAGAGAGATTGGCACAAAGTCAGCAAGGTGCTTTCGTGTTGTGTGTTCGTGAGGATGTACTCTAGCTTGGTGTAATATCTCACGTATAGTAAGTACGGACAGCTAACATATTGCTCTGAATATGCTCAAAAAATTGAGTATGTTTTAGGGGAGAACTAGGCCTTTAAATCAGTCTTAACTCCTGGCCACTACATGGAAATCCCTGCAGTTTCTCTGGTGACATCTTTCAGAAGTGACTTTCCAGAATCTTCTTCCTAGAGCTGAGAGATAATGAATGATCCAAAGCCATTTATGTGCCTAAGGCTGGATTAGAACTCATAACCCCCCCCCCTTTCTAGTCCAGTGCCCATAACTGTTACACCAAATTAGCTCTCTACAAGTATGTTAGGCATCATTAAAGTGTGTGGCCCAGTTAATAAGATCCATAGAAATGAACATGTTTATTCTGCATGGAGCTAAATGTTCTGCTTTAATAGCTGAGTTTTTCAACAAAGGAAGAGGAACGGGATTATGTGATGGTTTCCTATCCTGTGAAGTGAAAATCGGGTGACTTCAGCAAGTTTATAAGAGCTGATGGAGGTCTTTTTTTTTTCAAAAGGATAGTACAGCTGCAGAGCTGCTTTTCAAGTTGTTATCCTGTACTGTGTGGTGCACTTTGACCATTGTCGTTTTCAACTTCAGCATCCTGAGTAGAGGCACCTAAAGAGGCAATCCGGTGAAAACAGTGCTATGGGGAACCATTACAGGAAGCTTCTAAACTTCTAAATATTTATTTATTTAGTCTAGGTTGAGACTTCAACCAACTCTAGGCAGCATATAAAATGAAGAACAACATAAAAAAAAAATACAATAAATTAGAATACGGGGGGGAAAAAGCAAAATAATTACAAGATGGCAATCCAGGCAACATATCAAAATATAAAACCTCACAAACAGGTCGTGCCTTCCACCTTATCCTGGGAGAACAGACAGGTTTTTAAGACCTTCCAGAATACCATCAAGATGGGAGGCATACAGAACCTGGAGGAGGGGGGGAACAGATCGTTCCAGAGGGCAGGTTTTGCAAAAGAGAAGGCATCCATTCTGGATCCTGAAAGATGACCACAGTTGAACTGAGGGGATCCAGTGCCCCCACTGTGCTAGATCATTTCAGTGGTGGCAGAAACTGCAGGAGATAGGTACATACAGTAGTGGCCAAAATTGTGGAAACCTTTTGGGAAAAGTGTACAGTAGAAATGCCACCTTTGGTTAAGTTTCCACCAATTTTTCGTCTAATTTCTTTATAACTGTAGCCTTGTTCACTTAATAATACTATTTTACATCGCTTTCTGGGCGACCAGTCAACTCTTTGCACCATTACTTTAATTTTATTACGTTTTACAAGCTCACTAAATGAAAGAACACAAAAAAACCCAACCCACTTGATAGCGATCACATAACACACTGACAAATGTCCTCCTCTCAGCTTCAATCCATGACATCAATAACTGAATCCTACTGTGATCTGATTGGCTCATTGCCAAAACAAGATGACACCTGACTGGCTCTCTAAACACTCATGCTCATTGGCTACAATCAGAGGAAGGAAAGCTACCTGATCTCAACCTAAGCAAGTTGTGCTTCCTTTTTCTGGTTATTTGGCTATAACTTTTCACAGAATACAGTACAGATAATTGAACAAACGATGTTGCATTACATTCTTGATTAAATTATCTTTCCATTGATATATAACTTTATGGTACTACTCCCCCCAAAAAAGTGATGTTATTAGCCATCAAACCTCAAAAATACACTTTTCCCAAAAGGTTTCCACAATTTTGTCCACTACTGTATGCCCAGAGTCATTTGCTAAGATGGGCAGCATGCAAATTGAATAAATGCTGCAAACAAATAAGTTAGTAAGCTATCTAGGGCTTTAGAGATAATAACCAGCACCATGAATCATACTTAGAAGCACACTGGCAACTAGTCCAGCACACAAAGCAGAGGCGCCGTGTGGGCATCCAATGGCAAATCCATCACTGCTTGCACTGCTGCATTCTGGATCAACAACTAAAACGATTAAGGGCCTGGAGACAAAAACATGTGAAGAACGGTTGCAGGAATTGAGAATGGCCAGTCTAGAGAAAAGGAGGAGTAGGGGTGACATGATAGCAGTATTCCAGTATCTGAGAGGTTGCCACAGAGAGGAAGGGGTCAACGTATTCACCAAAGCACATGTAGGCAGGACAAGAAACAATGGATGGAAGCTAATCAAAGAGAGAAGCAACCTGGAATTAAGGAGAAACTTCTTAACAGTGAGGACAATTAACCAGTGGAACAGCTTGCCTCCAGAAATCGTGGGCGCTCCATCACTGGAGGTTTTTAAGAAAAGACTGAACAGCCACCTGTCTGAAATGGTATAGGGTCTCCTGCTTGAACAGAGGGCTGGACTAGAAGACCTCCAAGGTCCCTTTCCAGCTCTATTCTGATTGATATTGATATAGTTGAAGCTTCTATGGGGTTTTGAAGGGAAGCCCATGTAGAGCGCATTGCACTAGGCCAGGGGTAGGGAACCTTGGCTCTTTTATGACTCCCAGAATTCCTGAGTCAGCATGGCTGTTCAGGAATTCTAGGTACTGAAATCCATAAGTCATAAAAGAGCCAAGGTTCCCTACCCCTGCACTAGGCTCTACATTGCAATGAGGTGCCCTGTGGAAATTTTGCTTGGAGTGCTCTACAGCCTTCCTCAACTGGATGGGTTTTCAAGTTTCCATAAACTTAGGAAAAAGCTTTCAAACTGGATTTAGTTAACTCTGCCCCTTCTAGAGGTTTACAGTTATTCATTGTTAGCATTCTTCTTTAGGACAGAATTTCTTCCCAGAAAATCACAGCATATGTTCCTTTCGTTCCTTGTTTTTCAAATGCAGGCAATTCTTTTTTTTTTTTTTGTCAAGAAACAAACAAAAAAAAGTTCCTAGTGGGAAGATCATTGAAGAAGCACTGAAGAAATTCTTTGTATTCAGGTCCAATGGAGAGGTCTCCAAGGAAAGTTAGAAGCTTAGCATTTGTTGTTCAAAATGATCCTTATCTTTTTCTGTGAATTGTGGATATTCATTGAAACGCCAAATGGTTCTACAGTTCTATGTGCGTTTGTCATTGCGGTGTGTGTATGTGCAAAAGCCCACTTTCAATTGGACCTTATATTTGCCTATTCAAAAGTGACTCTTAGCTATGATCTTTTAAGTTGTTTCGTTGTCCAGGGGTCTACTTTTTGATAGCCTGCCTTCTGAATCTTCATTTCCTTTGAGGTTTTCTTTTTTCACAGAGGCTTACTCCCTTCTAACCCTCTCCCGCTTTTTCCAACATCCTGGACATTCTTTGTTACATGTCCCATAGTTCACTCTCTCACAATAGAAGGCATTTGAGAACCAGGAATGTGCCATATGTTTGGAAACAGGATCAGCTTTCATGAACCCACCACCTCTTTTTTCCATCATGCATTCAGAATCTGCCACATAGGGCCACGATAAGAACTGTTAAGTCTGACCACCAGTCCATCCAGATCAGAAGTGGGAAATCAGGGCCGTTTTCATGACTTGTGGACTTCAACTCCCAGAATTCCAGAGCCAGCATGGAATTCTGGCTCAGGAATTCTGGGAGTTGAAGTCCACAAGTCATAAAAGGCCATAATTCCCCACCCTTGATCTAGACTCTGGTCTCCAACTGTCAACAGTTCATAGCATGCTCTACTGGGTGGGCAACAATCCTCTAATTTTCCAGGAAGAGGAGTTTCCCACCCATTTCCCAGCATTGTTCCGTGAAGTCCTTTATCTTGAATTGCCAGAGATTGAAACTGAGACCTTGTCCATATAAATTTTAGATCCTGCCACTAAGCAATGGACACTCCGCCAGCATTGCAAGAAAACATGCACTATAGATATGCTTGAACTGGGATATCAATGTCTGCTCTAGGCATTCATCAACAGCTATCCCAAAACTGTACTTGGAAATCAGACATATTGAGTTCAATGGTATTTGTTCCCTAGTTAAGTCTGCTTAGGACTTTAGCTTCAAAGTTAAATTTTTGCTTATTTTCCTGGGACTAAAGTCTATTGAAAATAGCAAGACCTTTTTCTGAGTAAACGGGCACAGGACTGTGCTATGTTAGAGGTTTTTTTTTCTGTTTCTTTTTGGGTTTTTTTTTATTGTTTTATGTTTATTTTGTTGTACATTGCTCAGAGTCACATACGTTGAGGTGGGTGGCTATATAAATGCTATAAATAAGTGAATACCTATTCCTCTGCAGTATATGTCATTCTGAAGACTATCTCTTCCATGAAATGATTTTGTGCTTGAAGAGAGGGGGGGCAACCAGTTATGACTTTAATATCAAAGAATGTAGCCAACCAAAAAGAAACTTAAGCCATCCCTTTTGCATTAATATTCTCCATTGTTTCTCTAGAAGATATGAGGAGAGAAGGAGTAAACAACCAGGCAGACCTACCATTAGTTAAGAGTAAAGCTTTTCACTTGAGATAACTGATCCTCAAAACTTTCTCTTGAACTTCCACTAGAGGACATCACTGTGTGTGCCATAAAGTCTGGTCTACAATCCCTATACTAATCTTCTGCCTTAGGCACAAAGGAGAACATTGCTCCATCACCAGAAAAAAAAATTATGTGCATTGTCTTCGTGATATGATGAGGCCGCCATCTTTTCCCTTTGTCTCAGAAAATAAACATCTCATTTAGGCCTCAGAATCTTTCATAAACAGACTGGAGGACAAGAAATAATGTCTTCGTAAATTTTTTTATTATTTTTTTTCATACAATTCAATAGTACAACGTGTTGTCTGAGTTTATCATTCACTAATACAAATTTTACAAAAAGAAAAAGGGAAAAAAGAAATAATGTCTTCGTGCTGCACAAAAGGCCATAAGTAACACACCACAACCACTTGCTTGGTATGGTTTAAAGATTCCTACCTTGGCAGGAGGTTAGACTAGAAGACCTCCAAGGTCCCTTCCAGCCCTATGATTCTATGATCCCAGATGCTGGATTTTAGGATTGTAAGAAAGAAGCAGTCTTATTGAGCCACATCATGCATCATTTAAACAAAGTTATCGTGACTCCCCATTCTCCACTGGTCTTTTTTGTCTAAGCTCAGGAGTCAATGAAGCACATGAGGTCAAAACTATCAACAGAGCAGTATGATTAAAGCTCCACTTTAATTTTTTTTGTGTTATATGTGGACACACATAGAAAGAAATCACAGCTTTGATCACATAGGTATGGTCACCTTCTTCACGTTTTTTACCATATCCTACACTATTCCCCCCCCTCCCATCAAGACTGCCTCAAATCCCTTGATCATTATTTCCTTTTTCTTTGCATTTTGCCCCTCTTTGTTTGTTGATTAGAAGAATAAATATGGAATTCTTTTTTCAAATATAGGCACACTATGAATTTGGCTTTCCAAAGTGCTACTTTATGTCTTTAATTAATTAATTTACACATTGCTGCAGTCCGCTTGGACTCTTCCCAATTCACAATAGTAAAACAATGAAACAATACACAAAGCCCAAAATAAAACATTGTTTACCTTCCTCTCCCGTGTGCATTTCCAAAATTAGAAAGAGCACTCACATCCTTAAGGATTTTCTTTCGTTCAACGAAATAAAAGAGCATTTCCTCTGCTTCCCAAACTATCTGTAACTATTTCCCATGCTAACAGTAGGAACATTAAAGATTTCAGGCAGCTTCTTAACCCAGCTGATATGCTGTAGGCACAGCTCATTGCAGCCCCAATATTTATTGGTGCACCAGATAAGTAAAATAATCTCAACGCAAAACATCTGCGTAGATTGCTACCATCCTTTTCTAATCCACAGGAGTAGGCAGGATGTTGCTGTTATGCATATGTTAAGTCAATAAGGAATTTACTTTTCACTAGACTATTGAACATTACAGTAGCTTCAGTTTTATGGTGGGGAACTTTAAAAATCTTCTCATCATGTCTTAGGTCAGGGGTAGGCAACCTTGGCTCTTTTATGACTCTGGACTTCAACTCCCAGAATTCCTGAGCCAGCCATGCTGAGGGGAAAGGGAGAGGTTTCCAAGCTGAGCCATGCTGGCTCAGGAATTCTGGGAGTTGAAGTCCACGAGTCACAAAAGAGCCAAGGTTGCCTACCCCTGCCTTAGGTGATCCTTCCTTTCTAGAGAATCCCCTTAGAGCTCCTTGATCAGAAAACTGGAGCTTCAAAAATTGGGTTGAAGAGAGGCCAGTTAGATGCTTTTCTGGCATCCCACTATCTGAGAGATTTGATCCTGGTAGCTAGGAACAGAAAGTCAATTGGGTGTAGTGGTTCAGATATCAAGCCAGGAACTGGGAGATTGTGTTTAGGCAAGAAGCCAACCATTCTTTCAAGCGATGTAGACTCAAGGTTAGGTCCTTACTGGAAAGACATACAGTACATGCACTCATTCAGAATTTAAAACCATCTCACTGAGCTAAAAATACAGGACAGAACAGAATAACAGAGTTGGAAGGGACCTTGGAGGTCTTCTAGTCCAACCGCCTGCTCAGGCAGGAAAACCTATACCATTTCAGACAAATGGTTGTCCAATCTCTTCTTAAAAACTTCCAGTGTTGAGCATTCACAGCTTCTGGAGGCAGTTGTTCCACTGATTAATTGTTCTAACTGTCAGGAATTTTTTCCTTAGTTCTAGGTTGCTTCTCTCCTTGATTAGTTTCCATCCGTTGCTTCTTGTCCTATCTAATTTAATGAAGAGAAGGACGAGGGGTGATATGACAGCAATATTCCAATATCTCAGGGGCTGCCAGAAAGACGAGGGAGTCAAGCTATTCTCCAAAGCAACAGAAGGCAGGACAAGAATCAACGGATGGAAACTAATCAAGGAGAGAAGCAACCTAGAACTAAGGAGAAATTTCCTGACAGTTAGAATGTCCTGCCTTGTCCTGCCTTCAATACAATACAAAGTGTTAATCAGGGGTCTTCAAACTTGGCCCTTTTATGACTTGTGGACTTCAACTCCCAGAATTCCTCAGCCAGGCATGCTGGCTGAGGAATTCTGGGAGTTGAAGTCCACAAGTCATAAAAGGGCCAAGTTTGAAGACCCCTGTGTTAAAGGATCAAGCAGGAAAAACGACACATGCCTTTTGAACATCAAGCATTAAAAAAAACAAAAAACCTCTTCACAACTGTGGAGAAAGATTCGTGTTAGAACTGTCCTCCTAAAATAGGTTTATAACTTCTGCTTATGGTTCTAGGTGCAATTTTTATTATCCTGGAGCATTACCAGAGAGTTCACATATTCTATTTTCAGTCTGAGTTCTTTTTTTTTTTTAGTGCTTCAGCTTTTTAACACAACAGTAAGATTGGTGACAATATTACAGGTCGTCCTCAACTTAATGACCACAGTTGGCACCAGAATTTCTGTCGCTAGCCTAGGCAGCTGCTGTGATTTGCGCCCAATTTTACGATCTTTTTTGCCACGGTTATTAAATAAATTGCTGCAGTTGTTAAGTGAATTGTCTGGTCACTGAGTGAATCTGGCTTCCCTCATTGACTTTACATGTCAAAAGCCAGCTGGGAAGGTCACAAATGGCCAGCACATGACCCTAGGACACTGCAATTGTACACACCGGTTGCCAAGTGTCTGAATGTTGATCATGTGACCATGAGGAAGGTGAGATGGTCATAAGTGCGAGGACCGGTTGTAACTCACTTTTTTCATTGCCATTGTAATGTCAAATGGTCGCTACACTAATGATTGTAAGTCAAAGACTAGCTGTGCAGTGTTTTGCCTTGTGTTCTTCCAGGGCTTTCTTCAGCTTCCTGTCTACAACGTATAGAATTCCTAATGGTATTTCATTCAAATATAAAATAAATCCAACCTTGTTTAGGTTGGGTTTGCCGTTCCCTATTCTGTGACAGAATTTAAGAGATAATTAACAGGCTAGTATTTACAGTTTGCATTGGTTGTTCCAATGCAAGAGCTAGCTTTAAATATTTATTATTGTTTGTCTTATTTCATCAACTCTTGGCTAAACGCAGAGGAAGCGCGATGGATGGTCTTGGTATCTCTGTTTAGCATCTGAAGGCCGGCCTTAATGACAAGGAAGCAAATGACTAATTTGCAAAGACAGAACTATTATATAAAAGACCCCAAGCTCTTTGAGAGATTAACGTCTGAAAATGGTCCTAGGTTGGTCCTGACAACTCATCCCTTCTCACTTAATTCCGTATAGGCTGCTCATACTGTATGTCACCTCAGGCAGGAAATAGTGTGGAAAACTCTTCACAGAATAATGAGGAAGAAAATGCACACGCTTTTTATCTCTCAGGCCTAAAACCCAGCCCTTTATCTGCTCCAGTCTACGGCTAGAATTACCGTCTCCTGGCTGGTTTTATTGTCTGATTAGGCTATAATTTCCTGTGGTAAACCAGCATCAAGAATGAGGACATTAAAGGGAAGAAAATAGAGTCAAGGACAGGCTAGAAAGTCTAATTCTCCTGTTAAATATTAGCTTGTATCAAGATGTATCTGTGTGTGTGTGTGAGAGAGAGAGGCAGGAAGAAGGGCAAATAACAATACGTACCTATACTTTTTATCATCTTAAAAATGGAACTGGAAGAAGACAGTGCCTTGTATGCCCTTGGATGTCTCTCCTTTCTTTTCCAAATAATTGTTTCACTTGTCCACCTAACATAACATGGTTCTCCAAATCCAAGATGTGGGACCTGTAGCCACAGAACATCTTGAGTTGTCCTTCTGAACAGTTCATTTAGTGATGCACTGGGACTGATGTGTCACCCCTCCCAGTCCATTGCCTTCTCCCCTCAATGCCTTATTGACGAAGCTTCTCAGAAGACATTAAGATGCTCTTATGTGACCATCTTTCCATTTGCTCCTCTGCTTCGGTTTCTCAGTCGATAATAATAATAATAATAATAATAATAATAATAATAATAATAATAATAATAATAATAATAATAATAATAATAATAACAACAACAATAACAATAACAATAACAATAACAATAACAATAATAATAATAATAATAAAGTTGGAAGGGACCTTGGAGGTCCAACCCCCTGCTCAGGCAGGAAACCCTATACCATTTCGGACAAATGGCTGTCCAGTCTCTTCTTAAAAACTTCCAGTGTTGGAGCATTCACCACTTCTGGAGACAGGTTGTTCCACTGGTTAATTGTTCTAACTGTCAGGAAGTTTCTCCTCAGTTCCAGGTTGCTTCTCTCCTTGATTAGTTTCCATCCGTTGCTTCTTGTCTTGCTTTCAGGTGCTTTGGAGAATAGCTTGACTCCCTCTTCTTTGGGGCAGCCCCTGAGATATTGGAACACTGCTATCATGTCCCCCCTCGTCCTTCTCTTCGTTAAACTAGACATACCCCATTCCAGCAGCCGTTCCTTATATGCTTTAGCCTCCAGTCCCCTAATCATCTTTGTTGCTCTTCTCTGCACTCTTTCTAGAGTCTCAACATCTTTTTTACATCGTGGTGACCAAAACTGGATGCAGGATTCCAAGTGTGGATCTCTAACTTCTTCCTGCAGATAGGTCCAGATCAAAATCTGAAAGTATGATTCATAATCATGGATACGTGATTTATGAACATGTTTCAGAAAATAGATGCAACACTCCATAACAACAGCTGGCAACTTACCACTGAACATCTGCTTCAGTGAAGTTACTTGGCCCTGGTGAGAGATGATGTTGTGTGCCAGAGCAAAGCTGGATGCTAGTCAAGCCAACTGTTCAGATTCTTCCTTCCGAAATGTCTTCCTGCTGATGACATAGCTTCCCCGAGTTTCCCAAAATGGATCCATATTTTTGTTGTCGTTGTTGAACATTAATGTCCCTTTCTTTTTAAAGAAAAGAAAAATAGGAACACGTGTAGGTGCATGAATGTATTTCGCGTGGATGTAATACTTGAAGAAATGCGGCTGTAAATTCTGCTAAATTGAAGAATGGTTTAGATGCAAATATTATTGGAACAATTGTTTCATTCAGATGGTAGCCAGAAACAAACCGCCATGCTTTGCTTTTCTTATATATAAGATCATTCTCTGACCTGACATTATGCTTGCTAATTTTTTTCCATGTTTTCTTATCCATTAGATGATAGCACGTGTAGAGGCTGCTTTAAGAGAATCAAGAAAATAATGCCTCTGTGTCTTTACCAAGATGACTGAACTAAAACTTTGATTGACAGCAGTGGCTGAAAAGAAGCATTGATAGCCAAAAAGTACTCCTGAACATTCGTTCTTCAGATGGGCATTTTATCCCAGCCACCCACAGCTATGTCGTTCCCATATACTACTTTGATAAATCTCATTAAAACACCACACATTTCCAATGCCATGGGGATTTCTCATTATTCAATAAAACATGCTGGACTGGCTGGGCAACGATCCAAGAAATTTCATATCTATTGTATAGCAAGATGCAATTTCTTCTTTTTCGTGAAATAGGCAAGAGTTGCATTTAGTGGAGATAAATAGTCCTCTTTTCATGAACTGGTCAGAAAGAAGTGATTCGTTATGCCAAGAGACTTCATGTCATGAAATGGACAGTTTTAGCAATTAAAACTAATGCACTTCAAGGCTACATTGTACATATAGATTATGCGGGCATGTTTGAACCTACCAACTAGAGAGTTGAACTCAAGAGAACTGCAGGGTCCAAGCATTGCATTTACAGAATACAAAATGACAAGAGTTGAAGGGGACCTTGGAGGTCTTCTAGTCCAACCCCCTGCTCAAGCAGGAGACTCTATACCATTTCAGATAAATGGTTGTCCAGTCTCTTATTAAAAGCCTTTGGTGATGGAGTACTCACAACTTCTGAAGGCAAGTTGTTCCACTGATTGATTGTTCTCGCTGTCAGAAAAAATTCTCAGTTCTAGGTTGCTTCTCTCTTTGTTCAGTTTCCATCCATTGCTTCTTGTCTTGCCTTCTGGTGCTTTGGAAAATAGGTTGACTCTCTCTTCTTTGTGGCAGCCCCTCAAATATTGGAACACTGCTGTTTCAGTATTTCCGTTTCAATTCAATAACTGATTGAAATGATAATTTCAACTAATTTAGTCAATTTTGATATATTCAGAGGAGAATACTTTTTGATCACACACTGCACAGAATGTCATCCTGAACAAATGAATGTAAAGATGTGTGTGCACTCTCTGGGGTTATCGTATTATTTAGCATTACTTCCAAAAGCTAGGCTTTTAATTATCCTTATCCTCTCTTTAGAATATTTATCCAAGTGACTTCCAATCTCTCAGATAATTCGGCCAACTAAGAACCACGGCTTGTCACATCTTTGAGAATCTTTTCCAGTTGGTACAGAAAGAGAGAATTGAGTCATTGGAAAGTAATTATTAGAAAAATCCTGATCTTTCGGAAGGTATTTATGTACAAAATCATTTTAATCCTCTTTGCCCAACCTTACACAGCTTTGAATATTTCAAAAGAAACACAGGAAAACTGTCGGTATTCGAGGAACATCCAGCAAACACCGGATGTTTTTCAAGAATCAGATCTGACCAGCAAATCCAATCCCAAAGTCTGCAGTGTCTATTTTCATCCTGTATGTGTTTTGTTTCTGAAGCCAGGAGTGACAGTTTCCCTATTTATGGTAGCTACAACCTGTACACTGATAAGCTTAAGTCTAGTCTGGATTTTCCTGTATCGTAGTTTCGGTGTTTGTAGCATAGAATCGATAACACTATTTAACACTATTTTTGTTCCTGGCTTCCAAGTGTTATATTTCAGCTGCTTATGTCTAAAGCCTATGCAAAAATGGCTATATTCATCACAAACTTTGATTTTGTGACCACGGCCTACAAAAGTTTCATATTTATAGAGGCAAAACAGGTGAATTTTTATCAATTCTGCCAATTCTAACTTCTGGACGGTTCTCACAGTTCCAGAATATTCTGGAAGTCTACTCAGCATTGAACGCGAATCGAGAATGTTCTTGAAAACAGATAAATTTCAAAACATCATTGTCCTGACCACAGAAGCAAAGGTTTTTGTGGAACAATAGCTATCTTCTATTTATTTTAGGCATAAAGGATTAGGAAAACACAGTTTGTGGCCAGGAACAAAAACTAAATTAAAATTTGTTACGAACTGTAATAACTAGTTAGATGCCTCCAGAAGACTGCGAGTTCTAGTCCCACTTTAGGCATAAAGCCAGATGGGTGACTTGAACCTCTCTCTCTCTCTCTCTCTCTCTCTCTCTCTCTCTCTCAGCCCTAGAAAGGTTGTGAAGGCAAACCACTTCTGAAAAACCTTGCTAAGAAAACTGCAGGGACTTGTGCGGTAGTCTCTGGGTATGGAACATAATTAAATGGAAGGGAAAAAAAACAAGAGTTGCGAAAAAAGCAACTTGACATTCTGTACATAAATACTGAATAAAGAGGAATTTACTTCTCAAGGTTAGTTATGAATGGTAATGTGACAGAAATCAGAAATAAGAGTTTCATTGCATCTCCAACATAAATGCAACGCGATCATTTTTCAAAAATTAAAAAGCAAAGTAGACATGATAAATATATGACATTCTATTAGCCCTCCTCTCTTTCTCTTTCTCCCTTCCCCTCTTAACACAGCCACTGCTTGCTACCGAGGTACTTTTTATATTATATTTGGGATATTATTACTCTACACTGGCCGGTGCAAGCTGGTGGAAATATGTTTTTTTTATTTGCCAGTCTCAGGTTGAGAGAAGCAGCTTGGTCCAAAGATCAAAAACACCCTCTTCTGTGTCTAAGGAAGCTGGCTAATCAAGGCTTGCTGAGGAATTCTGGGAGTTGCCATCCACAAGTCTTCAAGTTGCCATGTTTGGAGACCATTGTTCTAATACAGGGGTGTCAAACTCGCAACGTCACATAACGTGTCGCGACATATCGCGACTTTTTTTTCCATTGCCGGCAATGGGGTGGGTGCAGTTTCACCATGACGCATCCGGCCTGCGGGCCGGCAGTTTGACACCCCTGTTCTAACAAATCATACACATATATAGTCTATTTCCAATTGGGGTTTTTCCTCAGAAATGCCATTGTTTGCTATTTGTTGTTGTTGTTGTAGGTTTGGTTTTTTTGTCTCACAACATAAAAACAAATTCTTTGGGTTTAAAGTATTAATTCCTACTTTAACTATTACATTGATGGATCCGACAGAAAGCTGTACATTCTATCAGCTTAGATATTAAAAGGTTTAACACGAGGAAGAATATAGTAAGAAAAATGGTAGAGGCAAAGCTATTATAGCCAATGCAAAACGGTTGCGCCTTTGATGGAATAAATGCATGTCCTTCTCCCAGTGACTTTAGACAGAGCATCTCCATCCAAGACACTTAGAATACTGAATATTTTGTACTGGAATGTCTTATCCTATATATTATAGATTTACAAAGGTTTGGTTCCTTGTTGACATCCAGAATGCCCATCTGAACCTGGTAAGCATGGATTTCAAAGTAGGTAAATATCTACATTGGCACCCATTACAGGGATTAGATTTTGGATTGGCCAAATGGAGAGATGCAAAAGTAGACCGGGTTAATAATCTTCTCCTTCACCTCTTCCTCTTTCTTTCTTTCCATAGAAAAGGTTCAGATAAAGCTTTGCTTTGGTTCGAGCATTCGTTAGCATCTTACTTGGTGTATTTTAAGGGAAAACAGAACGCCTGATGGAGATACCCTAAAGAGGAACAATCACTTAGGTTGTTTGCTCATATGGAAGTGGTTAACTAGATAAACAGAGGAAGATGATAGTGTTAAGAGTGAAGCCCCTCCACTTTTCCAATGAAAATGGCTTGTGTTTTCTTCCTGTTGTTTCTCCTCAGACAAAAATATTTCACCCAGCTTCTTCGTGTGCTGAGAATGGATTACAGTTGTCTTTAGCTGTGATAGGGCATAATACTTTTGGCCCTCTATTTTCAAAACACAGTTCTGTCCTTGATGGCTTTCCTATCTTATTTTAATAGCTGTGTCCAAATGGGGCCTTCTTTGACCCTGAAACCAAAGCCACTTCAGAGGCCAATGAGTGAAATTAGCAAGGGAGGATGAAGTCAAAACTCCACTTTCTAAAAGAAAACATGCTTTTCCAACATTGCTGCTTACAACTGACCCTTGACCTCTTCTCTTTTAGAACAGACCAATCACCTCCCCCCCCCCAAAAAAAACCCCTCTAGCCCTAAGGCTTTAATGAGATATTTATGTTTCCATCTCAGAAAATGAAGCAGAAGGATCCTTCAAGTCTAAGATTAGCAAAGACAAACGTGGGTTGCAGAAATAAAAGAACAAAGTCATAATTCATTGAAGCCAGGGGCAGTTTTGCATTTGACAGCAACAAGATTAAGATTTTGTTCTGAATTTCTAAGACTTAAAAATGGATTCAAATAAGTGGGTACCATATACAAATTTGCCTCCGATTAACAGATTCTTCTTTGATATCGTGATACAAGGGCTATATCTGCCACCAAAATTCAGACTTAATAGACTGGCATAAGACGGTGTGTGATTTTTTCCTACATTCCTATATTCAAAAATTATTTGAATATACAAAGAGGTAAAATTCCCTCGAACTGGACTCAATTCTTGGTAGCAACTACAAAGACACATCGTTTTTAGTAATAGTGGAAGTAATTTCCTATTGCCTTTTTCCAGGATATTTTTCAGTTTTCTAATAGTTCTGATTATCTTTCTTTAAAATCATAACCAGGTCTAACCCTGATTAGGGTCATCATTAAAACAACAACAACAAATTGTTTATGATAGCGAAATAGGAAATACCTAAAACAAACTTCAGTAATAAACAATCAGAAACCAACATTCTCTCAGTATATAGAGTAGCTTTCTCAAGCAAATATATATTGACAACAGCAGATCAACACATTTGGAAGATGCTAGGTTGTGTAACAAAACCCACTACTCTCTCGTCTTTTTGATGACCGTTATCTTGATTGGTGTGGCAAGAGAAAGGACAAACTTTCTGAAGAGATGCCAACCCTTTTCTTTGTGTCCTTAGTACACACAAAGCGCATGATTTGAATACCTGAACACAGAAGAATTCCATCCAGCGAAAGGAGGTTTATAACTACACCATGGATCTCTTTCATTTGTAATGACCTAGTCCTAGCGGATTATTTGATTTGAATAGTCACCTAACTCACCTAAGTGACTTAGAGATTCTTATTCAAAAGTCTCTCAGCTTACTAAAAGATCAGTACTATTTATACATTAATTCAATAAACCATTAGCACATAACAATATATTTCCCAGATGTGCACACGGGCAATCCATTTTAAGTATGGATAGGTGAACTGAATACAATTTCGAATTTGCATGAACACACATTACACGTTGCGATTAGAATCATTCCAAAGCACAAAAGTGCAAAATTGCCGCTACTATTATAGCTTGATAGGTAGCCGTGCAACCTTTTCTTGTAAACTTTTAACAAAGGGCAGTTCATTAACTTCCAAGGCAGTCTTTTCTTACTGTCAAACAATTTACACTACCAGGACATTCTTTCTAATGTTTAGTCTAATTCCTTGTTCTTGTAATTTAAATCATTAATTCTCATCCTATCACCTGACGTTGTTATAACTGCTTAATAATTATTAGACTATTATGACTTCATTGTTTAAATTCATAACACTTTTACATACTCTTTTAATCGTCTTTAATAGAGCACAGAAGAACTTTGTTGAGTTGCTCTAATAGACAGGAAGAAAGAAGTAGAAATAATTGTGCTCATTTTTAGTAAGCCATAATCCAGAATAGTTTTAGCTTGATGTAAAATGTGGAAAGGGCCATTGTTTATAAATGTACTCAGTATTGTTGATTACTTTGCTTGTGTACTGTATTAATCCATCTGTCTTATTATTTAGATGCCATAATTATCCTTTTCCTTCTCCTTTGGAATGAAGTAACATTTAGATATTTTTGTAAATTCCTGCTACATCACTGGAGGAAATAATACATTAAAGTCACTTCACTTGATTGATTGCATGTCAAGTGATAACATAGTGGTAATGCTTCACAAACACTGAATTTATTCCATGAAATTTCCCAATGATATGGTAAATTAAACAGGGGATATCTAAGTCTGATGTACAGCCTGCAAGAGTAGTTGATGACACAATTTTTGTCGTGTTGCAAAGTGGTCTGAAACATTCTTCAAAGAAAAATCTCAGTGTTTGTTTACTTTGCTGTATGCCCAATGCAAATTGTACATAATACAGTTTTTAGTTGGCTATTAGTACCACAGTTTTCAATCAATCTGTTATTGATTTCTATAAACCTCTAATTGGTTATCGTGGGAACAGAATATTGAATCAGATGGGCCTTCAGGCTAACCCTACATGGCTCTTGTTTGATATCAAATGTGTTGAAGATTGTAAATATAAGGGCTATGTCTATAATCTTCCTTCATAATGTTTCTGTGTCTATTATACTGTAAATGCATTTTAGGAATAAATTAAAAGATACCCAAATAAAATTGCATTACAGATATTAAATCTGCTCTGAGAAGCCAAATATGTTCATTTGTACAAAATATCAGTGCTGTGAATTTTATAGCAATATAAAATGAAAGGAAGGGAAAGGAAAGGAAAGGAGAATTTGGGGAATGAGTTAAGTATTTATGACATAAAACAAATATATAATGGTTTAATATTGTCCTAAATATGAAATAAGTATATATTTATAAAAGGAAATAAGAATTTCTTAATTCAACCCACTCACTGCACCACAATATTTGACAGTTTTATTGTTTCCTCCTTACCCCATAAACTTACCCTACCTATAGTTATTTTTTTGCAAGCATGAGAAAAGAAAAATAGTTTGGACCAATTACAACTTCTCTGGGGAATTTCTATTCAGGCCATAGTAACATAAATCAGTAGATTTCTCTGTAGCTTTTTTGAAGCAGAAGTTATTAAAAAAAATAAAACATACTGCAAATAACTCACTGTTTTAGAGACATTTTTTTTCCTTCAATCACATTGTAACATAGAGGGGGGAAATAACTCCATCCATTGTATGCTTTTTTTTAATAAAACTATCCTCTTAAGACAACAGCAATAATACTGTGAGTGGAGCCAGGAAACCGATAATTTTTATTTATTTCTTTTTCACAAACCATTTTTTTTTTTTTTTGTCACTGGGGGAAAATGACAACCTGGTAAAAGGCAGCTTTAGACCAAAGTGGGATAAAACCAAAACAAAACCTGAAGGAGAGTCATTCTTTCTGAAGCAGGAAGAGGGGATTATATGGTATGGCTGGTAATGAATTACAGATGGTCCTCAACGTATGACAAGCCGCTTAGTAACCATTTGAAGTTACAATGGACCCCCCTCCCAAAAGATACTTATGACCCAAATTCAAACTTATGACAACCCCCCCCACACACACAGAGAGTCATTTGGGGTGCTTGGAAACCAGTTTACCTTTACCAGTGTTTGCAGCATCCTGCAGTCATATGGCTATGATTTTCAATGTTTTTTTTTGTCCGTTTCCAGTTGTTACTTCCGGTTTCTGGCCAAAAAAAAGAAAAAAGAAAAAAAAAGCCCTTTGGATAAAATGGATTCACTTAATGACTATGGACTTACCTTATGTGCGGCCAGAATTCAAAAATTACATTTAACACAGCACAGTACCTGAGCAAAATGGTTCGGCTGAGATCGGCATAGGTGAGACTTGATTGGGGTAGATTGTAGGGGTGATAGTGAAATATAATTTTAATCTATTTTATCCATCTACATCTTAAATGGCCGTCTTTGGTTCTAATTTCATTTTAAAAATCTATTTTATCCCAATTTCATTTTAAATTGTATTTCATTCCTATTTCATTCTAAATTATATTTTAACCAATTCCATTCTAAATTGTTTTTTTACTGCATTTTAGTATAACGTGTGTTTGGAACTGCTCCTTGATATGGCCCGTGGGCTAATCAATAAAGGTATTATTATTTTTTTAAAATGACTATGGCACTTGTTTAACAACTGCCACAAAAAGGGTCCTAAAATCATGGTGACCTGTTTAATGATTGCAATGACTTATGACTATAATTCCTGGCCCAATTATGGTTGTAAGTCAAGGACTATATGTAGTATACCTATAAAGCAAGCATTCTCACATTTGCAAACTTTGTCCAATTCTAAGAACAGTTAAGAATCTCTCTACATCCTCCGCTACAGGGCATTGCACACCAAAACAACTAGGTACAAAGACAGTTCTCCCCCCCCATACTATCACTCTGCTAAATAACTAATTCCCATAACACTGTCTTATGCCCTGGGGTGTCAAACAACCTGGTAGGGCTGTATTACTACTATCCTTCTCATCACTACTATCCTTCTCATAGAAAAATGTGGATTAGACAGCATCACCACCAGATGGATTCGTAGCTGGCTGACCAGCCATACTCAGCGTGTGGTCCTCAATGGAACTGCATCTACATGGGGAGAAGTGTGTAGTGGGGTGCCCCAGGGCTCTGTTCTGGGCCCAGTGCTCTTCAACATCTTCATCAATGATTTGGATGAGGGGATAGATGGGGAACTCATCAAATTTGCAGACGACACCAAGCTGGCAGGAATAGCCAACACTCCAGAAGACAGGCTTAAGATTCAGAAGGATCTTGACAGACTTGAACATTGGGTGCTATTTAACAAAATGAAATTCAATGGTGAAAAAAGTAAGTTCTACATTTAGGCAAGAAAAACCAAATGCACAGGTATAGTTTAGGAGGTACCTAGCTCAATAGTAGTAACTGTGTGAGGGATCTCGGAGTCCTAGTGGACAATCACTTAAATATGAGCCAGCAGTGTGCTGCAGCTGTCAAAAAAGCCAACACAGTGTTAGGCTGCATTAATAGAGGGATAGAATCAAGATCACGTGAAGTGTTAATACCACTTTACAATGCCTTGGTAAGGCCACACTTGGACTACTGCATCCAGTTTTGGTCAGCACAATGTAAAAAAGATGTTGAGACTCTAGAAAGAGTGCAGAGAAGAGCAACAAAGATGATTAGGGGACTGGAGGCTAAAACATATAAGGAAAAGTTGCTGGAATTGGGTATGTCTAGTTTAATGAAGAGAAGGACGAGGGGTGACATGATAGCAATGCTCCAATATCTCAGGGGCTGCCCCAGATAAGAGGGAGTCAAGCTGTTCTCCAAAGCGCCTGAAGGCAGGACAAGAAGCAACGGATGGAAACTAATCAAGGAGAGAAGCAACCTAGAACTAAGGAGAAACTTCCTGACAGTTAGAGCAATTAACCAGTGGAACAACCTGCCTCCAGAAGCTGTGAATGCTCCAACACTGGAAGTCTTTAAGAAGAGATTGGACAGCCATTTGTCTGAAATGGTATAGGCCAGGGTTTCCTGTCTGAGCAGGGGGTTGGACTAGATGACCTCCAAGGTCCCTTCCAACATTATTATTATTATTATTATTATTATTATTATTATTATTATTATTATTATTATTATTATTATTATTATTATTATTATTATTATTTTATTTTATTTTATTTTATTATTACTACTATTATTATTATTCCTATTACCTATTTCCTTAGCTTCTTATGATTATAACTTTGTTTGTCTCTTATGATTTAAGTTGATTGTTTTTATTTAGTATCCTATTATGATTTATATGGATTGCTTATTTAGCATCTATGACTATCACTGTGTTGTATCTTATGATTTATGATGACCGTATTTTATTATGATAATCATGATTTATCACTTGTTGCTTGAGCTTATGCAATGGAGACAAATTCCTTGAGTGTCCAATCACACTTGGCCAGTAAGGGCAGTATGGATTTCTATTCCATTCCATTTCTATTCCATTCCATTCCATTCCTGTTCTATTTTATTTCATTCCTGTTCTTGTTCCTATTTCTATTCCATTCCATTCTAGTCCCCCCCCCCCAGCATGACATTGTTTTGAGGCCTTTTGAGTAGGACAAATCACCAAACAACTTTAACCCTTATCAGTTAGCAGTTAACTTAGCAGTTAAAAATTTACCCTTCTTAAGCAGCCAGGCCAATAAGGCATAACAATCAGAATACAGGTGGTGATAGTAATTCAGTGTGTATTATTATAAGTTATGCATCTGATTTTACAGGGAGGTCCACAAGGTGAGGTTAAATAAGTCAAACGGGTGGCTGTGATGGTACAATCCAAGGTCCACATCACAAATAAAAACCAGGTGGAACCTCAATGGCAGCATCAAACCACTATCTTGACTAACTTGATTTCACCCGGCTTTCTGGGTTTGCTCCTTAGTATTGAGAAAAAGAGTGCAAAAGTTGGCTGGAAACTCAACATTAAGAAAACCAAGATCATGGCATCCGGCCCTCTCAATTCCTGGCAAATAGATGGGGAAAAAATGGAGGTAGTGACAGATTTTATCTTCCTGGGCTCTAAGATCACCACAGATGGGGACTGCAGCCAAGAAATTAAAAGACGCTTGCTCCTGGGGAGGAAAGCTATGGCAAATCTAGACAGCATACTAAAAAGCAGAGACATCACCCTGCCAACAAAAGTGCGTATAGTCAAGGCCATGGTTTTCCCAGTTGCAATGTATGGCTGTGAAAGTTGGACCATAAGAAAGGCTGAGCGCCAAAGAATTGAGGCCTTTGAACTGTGGTGCTGGAGAAGACTCCTGCGAGTCCCCTGGACTGCAAGGCGATCAAACCGGTCAGTCCTAGAGGAGATCAACCCTGACTGCTCTTTAGAAGGCCAGATCCTGAAGTCGAAACTCAAATACTTTGGCCACCTAATGAGAAGGAAGGACTCACTGGAGAAAAGCCTAATGCTGGGAAAGATTGAGGGCAAGAGAAGAAGGGGACGACAGAGAATGAGGTGGCTGGACGGAGTCACTGAAGCAGTAGGCGTGAGCTTAAATGGACTCCAGAAGATGGTAGAGGACAGGAAGGCCTGGAGGAATGTTGTCCATGGGGTCGCGATGGGTCGGACACGACTTCGCAACTAACAACAACAACAATTGAGAAAAAAATGTCAAAATGCAGAATGGGCAGAAACCTTGGCCTTGAACCACTGGGTTACTTAATTACTTGATCTAATTATGGTGGAATTATAAAAATTCAGCTGAAGCTGCAATTCTACCCACATCTGCTGGAGGAGAGTCCCACTGGACAGGTAGAAATGCCTCGCAAGACCACAAGCATCAAACCACGCTCAATTTCCCTCCAGTCCTAAGTAGTTTAAAGCTTTTTAAAGCCATTAGCAAAAGTCCTCTTAGCAGCTGGCTTGTAAAATCAGAGGCTTAATTTATTCGTGGCTGTTGTTTATTTAAAATATCACAACCCATTGTTCTTTTGTCGATTGTTGGAGGCTTTTAACCATGGATGATCACAGGGTGCAGTCAAAGAAGTGACGATGGTGCCCATGAAGATGCAATTGAAACCTGACTGCCCAAAAAACTGGTTGAGATTTGGCCACACTGTCATGCCTGCCATCTTGACTCCTTAGCTAGGATTGGTTTGGGCCATTGGATAGTCAACATTCCCTTGTAATTCAGTGTTCTTTTCTACAATTGCCATGCAGAACATATAATGCTATCACATTCAGTACACCCATCTAGTCTAAGGCTATTTACTACTATTAGAGGCTTGCATTCCAAAGATATACAACCACGTATCTCTAATCATTTCAACTGAAATAATTTAAATCTGTTCTGCACACACTGTTCTCGGGCTACAATTTTCTTACTTCCCTATATTTTTGGCCAATGACAAATCTTTCCTTTCTTTTTGATTTCTCACTCATCTGCCAAACCACTGACTGACAAATATTATGGATACCCTATTAATTGCTTCCTCTTTTGGCCTACGTGATATACAAGGGATGTACATCCTGGTTTATACAACAGCAGAGTTTCTCAAACTATGGTCCACAAATCATGATTGTTCAATAAGCTCCATTCAACTATTCCTTGAAAATATTGTTAAATACAAAGTATTTCTACTTAGTCTAGATCTTGATTGAGCCGATTGTAGGGTTTAGTATATGTTAATCAGGGTTGGATTGTTACAAAGGATAGTAAAGTTCTAGTATAGATACATGATTTTCATAATAAAAGGCTGGCTATGATCAGACATCTAAAAGTTCATTAACACAGCCACTCACACACTACATGGTGCTTTAATAATATGGAAAGCAGAGTTTCTAGACTCCTTTTCTGTCCCTTAATGACAGCTTCATTTTGGGTCATGTGAACAGGAAGAAAGAAAAAGGGCTTACAATGGCCTGATCAACAAGCCTCTGAGCTACTGCCCGACGATCTCTTCTATAGGGACACACTAGGATTTTTTAATTGATTTTTTTTCCCCTAAGGAGACCATATCTTAACTCATATTTGGGGGATATTTTGCCAGCTTTTCCCCACCACAAAAATTTAATCCTGTTCATTTTTCAGAGAATTATCATGCCAAAAGAGTCAGAGCACCAAGATCCTTTTACATTATGAATAGGAATAGGAATAGAATAAAATAGAATTCTTTATAGAATTCTTTATTGGCCAAGTGTGATTGGACACACAAGGAATGTGTCTCCGGTGCATAAGCTCTCAGTGTACATACAACAAAGTGATAGGTCATAGATCATAGATCATAGTTACAATCATTAATCATAAGATACAAGAACAGTTTGTGAACCTTACCAGAGAAATGCTAACATGCATACTCTCCTATCCTAGTGTCCTAGTGTAAATTCTTGGACTTTGTACCATCCAGATGAAAAGAAACAGCCTCATTCAGTAAAGCGAAAGGCATGATAAAACTATCCAGTCTATTCTCAGGCATAATTATTAATCAGCTGCTTTACCTACAGGTCACAGACCCAACATACGTGTCAGCACAAACAGATTATGTACATTAAAATATGATAGAAGGATAAAACAGTAAATACAAGACAAAAGGGGGGGGAGAAATGCTACCATTTTTTCTCCCTTGCATTGCTTTGAGATCGCGGCTCCCATTATTTTCAGTTCACATGTGTATTATGGGATGTGCAAATCAGCACATCTGAAGGACTCCAGATTAGAGGGGTCTGATTTAATGCAAAGACATCAGATTATTGGCCTGCAGGTTAGATTTCAGCAGCCCCAATTGCCAGAACAACATCATACTTCCTCCTTTCTCAGAGATACCTCATTTGATCAGGTTTTTAAAAAAAGGCAATATCTAATCAGATGTGGGCATCGTGACAGATTAAATTGGGGCAGTTGTGATTGATCGTTCTGAAGCCTTATCTGCCCGTTGATGTGATGACCTCCTTCTTCTCAACTATCCAGGCCTCTTTGGGGGTCTCCTGTAATTGTCCAGGTTTTTTAAAATGCTAATCGGGAGATACAGAACTTTTCTGTGATCTTACCAAGCAGTCAGTCAGTTTATTTAAGTTTGCATAAACAACCTTCCAAATAAGCATTCTCAAATTGGTTTGCACAAAAGGTAAGAGCTATTAGTAATGGAAAAGAACAACAACAACTTTCCTACTCATTACCTCTAGAAATATTCCCAGTGATTCAACATGCGAAAAGGAATAATTCATTATGTTGAGTTTCTCAAGTATTTTGGCTGTGACAAAGTCTTCAAAGGCTCAGCCCTCAATGCTAGTCAAATGTTGCTAACCCAGATACAAACAGTTCCTCCCCTCCAGCATCTCTAAAAAAAACATGTTTAAGGTTGCACAGATCAGCAAGTCTTCCTAATGACATGGGTGTAGGTCTTTGGTTGTTCTCCAATAAATGAGTAAATCAACTACAAGGAGTTCAATTGTGTAGGTGCATTCTTTCCAAATAGGCTATGGCTTCTTTTCCTATACTATGCATTTCCATTCTTCCTTCTTAATGGAGCTAATCCCTCCATTGCTTTATTTTGGGCAACTTTCCAAATGGGTATATTTGCAAAACTGTGAGTTGTGGCAACCCTACGCCCTATGAAGGATTTAAAACCTACTGTCAGATAAAGGAAGACCATGGGAAATGAACCTTTAATCCCTAGGTGCTCATAATCAGGGTTTGTATTCATTTACATCCTGACAGCTTTTTAAAATTAATTACTGATGAAGGTATGCAGCCAAGTTCAATCCTCTAACCTTTGCTAAATGTATAGGGACACCAGGAAGATACAAGCAGATCTGTTTATCTTTCCAGAGCACGTTCTCTGCAGTGGGTCGTGTGCCAGATGTAGACACAGCTGCAGGAAGTTGTTTATCTTTCCTCCTGACCTTTCTGAAGTGTTGGGAGATGGTAAAATCATGTTTTTATTGCTGATTTCTCCTCTTTAATGAGAACCTTCTGGCCATCAGTTGCAAATGTATCAGAATGCTTAGAGAGGTCAAACAGCTCCAGTTAAAGTGATCTGTAACCCAATAAAGCTCTTAATAATGTACTTGCTGCAACCATTTATGGATGTAGCTCACCACGATAACTGCTATTTCATCTTTGATATTCCCATGGTATGTTAGAGAGTTAGACAAGCCCATTCTGAAAAGGTTAGGAAAGTGATTGTGGCTGACCTCAGAGGGGTTTATTTATTTTTTTGTTACCTAACATGTACCTGATGTTAGCTGCCCAGAGTCACAACTGCCAATTGGGCAGCCACAGAAATTTAAATCAGTAAATTTTTGCATGCATTCATTTACGTGTCAGAAGTTATGACTGAAATTCGACTGAAATTGTTGTTCGACTGAAATTCATATGATAAACTGCATCCTGTTGGCACTGGAGGAGAGCAGCAAGCTTGGGGAAGTGCAGAAGTTGTTGTGTCCATAGATTCGGGAACCTAATAGGACTTTGGCAAACATCAATAATGTATTTATTTATTCAATTCAATTTAGTTGCTGTCCGACTCTGAAACAACTCTAAACCCCAAATTATCTAATTCAGGGGGAGATCTCCTAATGTCTTTCTGACCTAAGGATGTAACTTTCTCATCATCTGCAAACACACGCTCATCATCTTGCATCATTCCCACATTCACCTAAGAATCCCAAGCTTGAGAATCTTTGTATCTAGAGTGAGCAACAAACAGGCATAGAACTAAGGAATTATCTACACTTCGGTTTTGTATTGTTTCTGTTGAGCGTAAGTATCGGAGCAACAAGTCTTGAAGGGAGGGTTAACCTTGACCGTAGCTTCCTTACTGAACTCTCCAAGGTCCTGATGGTGATTTGTTCTGCCAGAGTCCTATTTCATTCACTTATTGTGAATGAATGGCTCAGGAATTCTGGGAGTTGAAGTCCACGAGTCATAAAAGAGCCAAGGTTGCCTACCCCTGGTCTATCCCTTAATGGCTTCCCTGAAGAACTCAGTTAGGAGAAAAAAATGGGGAAGAGATCATAACAGCTGTTGAGGGGCACCCAAGTAGGCACTACAGCAACATGAAAAACATGAAACAATAGGTGATGTACCCACAAAAATCATTGGAGAAAAACCTCACCCATCTCCACCACCTCCATTTTGTTCTACGTACTTTCAAAGCAGCTTTTAGAAATTATGACTAGACATGTGACATTTGAGACTAGGGCTGGCAATAGCAATCCGGTATTGAATTTTCTCTTTTTCCTTCAATAAGGTGGCATAATTCTGGTAATTCTATGCATTTTCAAGACCTCTCTCAGTGATGGTTTAAGGGCAAGGAACTTCATAGTATGGGGATGTTAGACTAGACCTTTATGGTATGCTAAACAGAACTCAGTAAAGAGGAAAACTACCTATAGGATTGCCAACTTCAGTAGTAGCAGTGTGTCTCTGTAACTGATGTATTTCTTTTTTATATTATATTTGAATTTTCAATAATATATTCATATTTCTTCCCTGAAATGTTAAGAGTGGATTTTATCCAGTGCTACCTAGATTTTACTTCAATTAAATGTGACACCTGCTACTTCTCCTTCTTCCATTTGAAAGCAAAATCCCCTACTGAAGGGTCATGATCAAACGTGACCGGTGTTTTTCTTGGAATGCAAAATGAACATTGTTTGAAAGAACACAATTTTTATTTCTTTGCATTCCCAGTATAATTGCAGAAAATAATATCAATATGGGGTATACATTTATCACGCACATAGACATTTCCAGAATGTTTAAGCAATGTTTTTCTCTGTCTCAAGGTCTTTATGCTCTAACATTTTACTGCAAGAAAGACATCAGAATATAAGATTGCAACAATAAAGAAAATTACACAGGGACAAAGAAAATGTAGAGAGTTTTTCCTTTTCTTAATTGAGAAAGTGGAAGACAAAGGGGGTTTTCCATATCCATAATTTCACATATATCATGCTTTTCAAATCAGAGACTATCACAGAATTTTGAAGAAATTCTGTTTATATATTCTTTTTTAAAATATATATTTATTATGTTTTATCAACAAAAATAAAATGCAAAACAAAGGAAACAGAAAAACATATATCCCAAAAAAATATTGTGTTCAAAAATCAAACAAATCTAATATTCAACATACAAAAAAATCCACCCTGGCTGGATGCTGGCAAGAAATTTTTTTAAAAAAAACCAATAACAATAAATTCTCCTCCCCTTACATAACAGGTCTACAAATAATTATAAACTTTCTCATTTAACAAATATGTATGTATATGTATATATAAACAAATATTTCAGATAAGTTCTCTATCTAATAATTAAATCAACCCAACATCTAATCCTAATATATATAATATATGCTTTAATTTTTTTTCAATAAATAAATCAAACTTTAGAATGTAGTCCAGAGCATGTCTTACCAAATGAAACTCGTCAACTTTAATGGAACTTATTCTGAAGTAAATGCATTGAAGAACTTATTCAAAGAACCAACAACAGCAAGAACCACAGCTATTTGGCACAATCATTGCTCTTCAAATTAATACATAAATGTCATTTTAAGAACAGGTTTCTCATGAATTCAGTATTAATACAGACGTCAACATAGACACCGAGATGTCAAACTGATATAGCAACCACAAAATGGCTAGAATCAAAAGATACTATTTAGCAAAATCTCTTGTCTGTTTTACACTGGAAAAGATTTATCATATAATTGCTTGGAATTTGGTGAATACTGCTGTACATCACAGGATATATCCCTCCGGCCCAGGAATGAGTAGATTCCAAAGGTATAAACAAAGAGGATAGAAATGGATCAAAAGGAGTAAGGCACAAACAAATGGCAAGGATCTATCAACCCTTATCATTCAAGAGAGAGTGATCGTGTCATTAGCTTAATGTTAATGAAAATAACAACTTCCTGTCCCAAAATCAATCTTTCAAGAATCTATTAAGCCTTAGAGTTGTTATGACATTTCACCCCAAAATCAAAGGTTGCTTTGCTTTTTTTTCTGTCAACGTTGGCATGTTAATGGGAAGTCCGTGTGATTGAACCAAAATCGTTTTCCTGCTTCATGCTGCACTTTGATTATCAGCATAGTAAGTCCTGTCGTGGAAATGGGTTATAAGGCCACATTATTCTCATATTAGTGCTTCCAAGTGTTTCCAGTTACTAATAAATGTATTCATTGATTTTTATTTGCCCAAACAAGTTGATTTTGCCATCTCTGCTAGTTGTTCTATCATCTTCACCTATTCTAAGAGGGCAAGGACCTTTTTCAAGCTGAAGGCTGCCTTTTGTGATACCGTGCTGAGATATATAAACAGGTAGTCCTCAACTTAAAATCATTCATTTAGTGACCTTTCAACCGTACAACAGCACTAGAATAAGTGACATACCCAGTTTTCACAACTATGACTGTTGCAGTATCCCCATGGTCACATGATCAAAATTTGGATGCTTGGCAACTGGTTCATATTTTTGACTGTCCCAGGATCATGTGATCCCCTTTTGCAACCATCTGACAAGCAAAGTTAATGGGGAAGCCAGATTCACTTAACAACTGTGTTACTAACTTAACAACTGCAGTGATTCACCTAATAACTATGGCAAGAAAGGTCATAAAATGGGGGCAAAACTCACTTAACAACTGTCTCGCTAAGCAACAGAAATGTTGGGTTCAATTGTGGACATAAGGCAAGGAATACCCGTATTCCTAGCAGTTGAACAGATCTTTCAGCTGGAATATAACATCTTGAAGTGAGATACAGTGATTTGCCCAACATCCCCCACAAAACTGCATCAATTTCCAACATGTTAAACTCTGAAGCTTGGCTCATGATGCATGAGCAAAGTGCATCAATAACAATTGCGCAATGACATCAGCAGTAGCTCCTTTCTCCCAAGTCAGATGGGGAAAAACGTGCAGAAATAAAAAGGGGGGGTGCAGTATGCATAAACAGGGAAGCTATGCAACAAATTCAAATCCCATTGAAGTTAAGTAAGTGATACAAAATATTTCATTTTTCTTTTCAGCTGCGATTATATTATTTTCTGTCATTCTTTTATCCATCTGTTCAGTAGTTCTGAGATCACGTTTACCCGTTCCTTGGGATATAATCCATCTGGTCCTGGTGTTTTGAACTCTTCTAAAGTGGATAGGTGTTCTCTTACTGTTTCCTTGCCTATTTTGACTTGCATTCCTCTTCTGTCTCCCACAGTGCTGCTTTTGATAGATTAGACTATGTTTTCCTTTTGCATGAACACAGATGCAAAGAATGTATTAAGCGGTTCCACTTTTTTCCCTGCTACCCGTCACCTTCTTGCCTTCTTCTCCCATAAGTGCACCAATCATTTCCTTGACTTTTTTCTTGCTTCTTACATGTTGAAAAATATATATATTATTATTTGCATTTTTGCATGTCTTAGTTCATTCTGAACCTTAAGCTTTCCTGACTTCATCCTTGCAGATTCAGGCTATTTGCTGGTATTCTGTTTTAGTTATATATCTCTCTTTCCATTTTTTTTTATACTTGTCCCTTTTTTCTCTCAGTTTGTCAGGGAGTTCTTTATGCAACCATGCTGGCTTCGTCTGGGGCGTCTTGTTTTTCTTTCTCTGTGATATTGTGTTAGATTGGGCTTTTATAATCTCATTTTTCAGAGTTTCCCAAGCGTCTTGATTGTTTTTGCCTGTAAGATTTCCATCCGTGGAATCCTTTCTAAACTCTCTCTTAGATTATTGAAATCAGATCTCTCAAGTCTAGGGCAGTAGTTTGACTTTGTTCAATTACTTGTGCCTTAGGTCGAATTCCAGTATGACATGGTCACTCTCCCCGAAGGTTTGCGCAACTTCAATCCCCTCTATTATTTCATCTCTGTTAGTAAAAATTAAGGCCAGTAAAGCTGACCTTTTAGTTCTCTTCTCTACCCTTTGAGTGACAAAGGAACCTGTTTGATCTCCCACTTGCTGCAGAGTTTGTTTCCCACTTGATTTCATGGTATTTAAAGTCCCCCATTACTACTGTAGTGTGTTTCCTGCACCCCTTAGCTAACTGATCAGCAAAAAGTTTGTCTATTTCCTCTGCTTGGTTGGGCGGCCTGTAGTATATACCTATGGCAATATTATTCCTTTTTCCTGTAATATTCACCCAAATGCATTCAAGAAGGCTTTCTTCCTTGGTTTTATGCATTTCTACAGGGGTTTGGTGATTTCTTATATGTAATGCAACTTCACCATGTATAATAGAGACATGTATAATTAGAGACATGTATAATTAGAGACATTCTAAACTAAGCTTGAATGTATTATGGAAAAACTCCCATATGAGAAATAATTCAACCAGTGTTAATGTGATGCTACATTGAAGCTTTCATGAAGTTAGCCCTATGTACTAAGCTAGACCTGATGAAATCCCTGCTCTACTTCATAGATGTGATTTGAGCAATATACCCACTTGTATTATGAGAACAGACTAGGAATTACAACTACAAGGCAGAGCTAAATGAAACTAACCCAGGCTATAATTACTCTGCACCCTGAATTGGCATCAAGTTCCTTTGAATACTGTGAAGCTTATTCCAGGATAATAATGCATAAAAGAGCAAACGACACTGAAATTTTATGTGTAGCAGTTTGAGACTGAACAAATCTTACTGAATTTGGTCAGGCTTATTTTATAGAAAACCGGGCTCCAGTGGTATTGTAAAAAAAGCAATCCTAACCCTGCTAATTAGGAGAAAGCCCCATGGAATGCGGTTTGGAATAAAAATACTTTCTACATTGTTTGGTCGATAGGTATACCAAAAGCACAAATCTATTTCTGTCTGGAGAAGTATAACCCCACTCAGAACTAATGATGGAAAGTCCTTGGATCCAAAAGGTTCATGCAGCCACAGCTCAAATTGAGATTAAGTTTGCTCTCCTCATCCCCACCCTCCAGGCACTGAGACAAGACCTCAACAGCATTATTTGGTCAGCCAGGGGTCAAGATATATACAGATAAGTATCCACAGTTGTACTGATGATAACTGACTGTGTGCCAGTGAATGACCTCATAAGTGGTACATGTAGATGTTAAACAGGGAGGGTCTATTTAACATCTACATGTACTGAATGCTAGGTCAACTTGCAGGTCAGGGGTTTGGGACATGTTCTCTCACTTCCCACAACCATCAACTAGAATTGGCCATGGAGAAAGGAAAAGAAGCACAAAAATGTTCTGCCCTTGCCATTCCTACCCCCCTAGGTCAGTCCAAAAGAACAGAGTGATGAATGTTACTGAAGGATGCTAAGAAATCCAGGAAAACTAAGAAGAGTACATCATCCTCATCTGAACTCCAGCAGAGGTGATGTTTGGCCAAATCAGCAAACACTGCTATGTTAAATTTAGTTGGACGATTTATTGGAAAGACCTAGCTCTTCAAAGCTTTCCTGAGTGATATGAAACAGCATCTTAGCATGTGCAATTGACCTCGAGAGTAAAGGGGGATAAATCAAGGCTGCTACTGAGTCCTTAGGATCACCTCACTTCATAGAGTTGTCAACTCTGTTCGTTCTGCCGAATAAATTGACCTATGATGGTGTAATATCTTTTATTGGTATAGTGCAAGTGAATGAAAAGCAACTGTTATGTTGCATCTTACTAGAATCGTGTTTCTTCTTAAAAGGGCAGGCAGAAAGAAGGGAAAAAAAACAAGGTGTTTTTTTTCCCCCATTAGTCCCCTACAGTTTTGGTCCCTTGTGTCCTGCTTATCCATCCCATTCATTGACGGTGGCCATTGTCCTGCTAGAGTGCCTTATTAGGAAAGATGGATATGAAGTTTTAGAAAGATAACTAGAAAGTCTTTGTTGTTTTACTTTTATTTTGGCTTTTGTAGGTTCAAGGATCTCTGGTCTGAAGAATAACAGAGAAAAAGGTGGATCACGTTGTAGAATTAAAAAGTGAGCTCATGCAGAGTGAGAAACACATTGTTCTCCAACCCCCTTCCATAATCTACAGTTTGTTTATAACACTAATTTTAACTTATTTACCAGCAATCAGCAGGGGTGAAGAATCCACCACAAAAAGTCCTGGGGTCACAGCTGGTGCAACCACGCAGTCCATGAATGGCACTGGTTCTCCTTGGTTTTCCATCTGCCTGCTAATATAAAGAAATAATCCACAAATCCACACCTGAACAATGGACATACTCCAGCCTGATTTCTGCAATACATTCCTGAAATATTTATAGGAAATAAGATATGAAATATTGAATGAGATGCTGCACCAACTGAACCAAGTTGGTGTCATCTCACAAAATGAGGTAGGAAATCTTTCCTGGCATAGCCAAACTACAAGTCAACCTTGCCTCACTAAATGTTGTTGTTTTTTAGCTTTGACATTTAGATAGGTAAAATATGGTCTACAGCAGGGGTGGGGAAAGATGGCCCCTTTATGACTTGTGGACTTCAACTCCCAGAATTCCTGAGCCAGTAATGCTGGCTCAGGAATTCTGGGAGTTGAAGTCCACAAATCATAAAAGGGCCATCGTTCCCCACCTCTGATCTAAACTAAGTCCTGTTCTTTAGGATGGCTTCCTCTATTACTAAAATTGTCTAGATCTGATACTTTCTATATCATTGCTAAATTGTTTTTTACGTTACCAGTAAACAATACAGACAGAATTTTATTCCCCTGGACTGTTAACTTTTGCTACAAGCACAAAACAGAATGTTCCCAAAGGTAATGCTCACCTACAGGTATTTTTTCCCCATAGAATTTTGGATTGTTTTGTGTGAGAATGGGATTGAAAAGGCCCACATGACAGAATGTTAGACCAGCCACATCTTGAACCTCTAAGTAAAAATGATCCTTGGCTTTATTCATTGGGAAAGGTATAGTTTTATTAGAAGTCAACTGTCTTGCAGTCAAGCATAGCCAGAACTGGGAATCACACGCCAAAATCCTAAGTTCAACTTTTCCCTCCCTTAACTACCTCCCATCACTGAACCCCCCCCCAATGACCAATTAGATTCAAGCAAGATGTTTTCAGAACTATCACTTCAAGTCTAGGTTGGTATGCAGCTGCCCTCTTCTCCCAGCTGGGTGTCCTTGAAGCAGGATCTCAGGGAGACACAGAAGTTACTTTCACTTTCTCCTAAGCATTCCCTCTCCCATCCACCCTCCCCAAAGTCCATAGCAGGCTGTCACCGCATGGTAGCAAAGCACAAGCAAGCGTGAGGTGGCAGCTGACATAGAAGTAGGATACTGTAGCCATCCATTTCCTTAACTTACACCAGTGGTGGGATTCAGCCAGTTCGCACCGATTCGGCAGAACTGGTAGCTAATTTTTTGTTGACTTCGGCGAACCAGCTGAAGTCCTAGCCCTTTTTCTGCAAGGCCCAGAACAGACCGCCAGAAGTTCATGGACGCCAGTTCCAGAAGTCCATTCTGAGCCGGGGAGGCCTCCCAGGCCCAGAACGGCCCACTGGAAGTGAGTGGACGCCATTTCCAGAAGTCTTTTTCTGAGCTGGGGAGGTCTCCCAGGCCCAGAACAGTCGGCTAGAAGTGCGTGGACACCATTTCCGGAAGTCCATTCTGAGCCGGGGAGGCTGCCCAGGCCCAGAACGGCCCACCAGAAGTGCATGGATGCCACTTCCGGAAGTCTGTTCTGAGCCGGGGAGGCCTCCCAGGCCCAGAACGGACGTCCGGAAGCGGCATCCACACAGAGAACCGGTTTTCAGGTATTTGAATCCCACCACTTACACACATGTAATAATGGTCATTAATAGCAGAGAAAACATGGCCTTTGGGATGAAATCCAGATGCACCTGACTAGTTTTCTGTTACAAACTATGCCAAACTTGCAATCCTGGTATGGGAGGCACTGAGGTCACAGCCATCCTTTTTTGTAAGTTTCTCTTCTATCTTATTCTTTGGGAAGAAGTCAATTTTCCATTACCTTTTCCTCACTGTCCATAGCTTTTACAAGGACTGGGAGGTAGTGATATTGGGAATATGTGGCTAAGGCAGTGTTTCTCAACCTCAAACACCTTAAAATGTGTGGACTTCAACTCCCAGCGTTGAAGTCCACACATCCTAAAATTGCTGAAGTTGAGAAACACTAGGCTATCACCAACATCCCCATTTCCAAATACTTCAACTCTGTGCTGATGTAAATGGTTCCCACTGGTGGCATGGCTGCCATTGTTTTATTCCTTTTCCTAGAATTTGTATCCACGAAGATCTCCCATAGTGAGCAAGAGCAAATGTTAGCAGATATTTACTGATAAAAGCATGACTCGCCAAACACATTTACAATAAATATTTACAAAGCTATTTCATGGGGCGGAAACACATGGAGATTTAACAAAATGAAAAAGAAACCTAAGCTACCCCACTAATATAAAAATAAACTCCTAAGCAAGCAGAGGTTGAAAACACAACACACAGGCCAGGAAAGGAACTATTGTGCTCCTTAAGAGTACAAACTGCCTATCTTCTTCTTCAGTTACAGAGAACAGAGAAAAGAACAAAAGTTCATGAGATCGTGAAGCTGGAAGAATACTCCACCCATGTGTCCAAAGGACCAAAGAATATCACAGAGGACATGCTGAGCCAAGGTCATGGGACCACAAAGCAGAGCAATTTCTCCAAATATATTGGCGAGACAATAGTCACAACAGATGCTGTTAATATCCCCAGGATCTGAGGGATCTAATCGCTGCACAATGAAGGTGTAAGGAGGGAAGAATTCCCTCCTCCTTCTCACCCTCCTTCCCTTTTCTCAATCAGTCCTGTTTTCAAAACTGCCCCCATTTTGCACCTGCAGTGAAGGGCAGGTGTGCTAAAGTGGTCCATCAATGCTATTTGGATTCGCAGATGATTCGCTAAGTTGTAAACTGGATTCTTTCTGCTAGCAAAAATTGCTCTATGAGGCAGGCTGTCTACTCTGGCCCCATCTATTTCAAAAACCCTATCCCTTTTTTTTCTGGTATGTGTGAAAAAACAACTGCGATTAAAAGATAAGATAAACTTTATTGTCATTTTTTTTACTGTGGGCACAACGGCACACATCAAAAATGAAATTTAGTTGCCCGCTCTCAAAGTGAAACACATACATGGTACACACCTAAACATACTATATACAACATATGTATAAACCCACACCCCTACATATACATAAAAGCTTGTGAGAAAGGCACATTAACTCAAGAAGTCTAGCTCTCAGGACCTCAAAGCAAGCCGCTCTGCTGGGGGCCCTGATCACAGCACCAGTCCTCAATTAAAAAGCGAGGGGTTGTGTGCAAAGCAGCAGCTCACCAGAACAGCCTGCACTATCAAAGCAGGTTGCGATATCTTCATTGCCACTAGATGGCAGCATTTTAAGAGTTTTCTGATTCTCTTCCCTGCCATCTAGTGGCTGAGAGGAGGCTCCTAACAGCAATTTTCTGCTGTGCTGGTTTAATCTTGTCCTCAGATGTCTCTAGGATGTGGGTCGGCCCAGCAGTGAGCCACAAGCAGGTCCATGTGGAGTGTGCATGTATGTGGAGGGAGAGGAGTTTAACCGACGGCTTGGCCAAGGCTCCTGTGCCCATAGGTTGCGAGGGGGACATCCCCACCTTTGCCTCTATACACATCACTGGTTTTAACTTAAGCATATCTGAGTGCAATCTTTTAAGCCTAATATTATAGCGAAGGCACCTGGACCAAGGATATATCTAACAAGTGACATCAGAAAAGACAAACGCCAGGAATAAACATGCATATAATTGCACATTGAGTGTGGCTCCTGATGGAAACGGACTCAGGGAAGGAAGCATGCTCATTTATGTTCATCCAATTGTCATCATTTTAAAAATATTTCTTTTTTTTGGCAATATCTATATTTCACCATCCTTGTTAGAGGCTGGAACCAGCCAAAGGGACAGTTAAATCCTCAGATCCCTGGTTGAGAAAGTGGGAGGAGACAGAGAAAGAACAGTCAAAGAAATTGAATTATAAAACTAATAGGAGTCATGTGCTGCTGACAGCTATAGTATTTCCATGTTCATTCAGAAGCTTGTTGCATTCAAACAGGATAATAATCTACATCTACTAATAAGTGTTTAGAGCAGGGGTTTCTCAACCTTGACTATTTTAAGATGGATGGACCTTTTTCCAGCTGGCTGGGGAATCCTGGGGGTTGAAATCTACCCATCTTAAAGTGGCCAAGTTTGAGAAACTCTGGTCTAGCAGAAATCAGATTGATTGGAGTAACGCTAAGATTGATTTTGGGCAAAGAGATCAGAAAGTAGATGGCAGCGCCCTCTTGTGTCCAAGAATATTTTGTGTTGCTGAATTCCTTTCTCACCATATCATACCATTTTTAAATCAGCTAAATCGCTATTCTCTTTCTGCTCCAGGAACTTTGGTTTATAGGATTGTTAACATGTTTGGTAGAGTTCTGAGTCAGGCCTCAGTGGTATTTCTTTACAATGGACATGGTTGTCCCCATTTGTTTGGGACCTTGTTGTCAGCTGCCCAAAGTCATCCCTGGAAAGAGGAAGCTATACCAGTCTTTTAAATTAATCAATAAACCAGTCACTGTCTCTAAAGCAACCCAGGATCTTTTATTTTGTCTTTGCTGCAAAATGTTACTTCCGGGAAACTCAGGTTGCTGATGTCAAACTAATTGTAACAGGTCCCAAATGCTACACGGGACTGGACATGGTTCTGGAATTGGAGACCGTTAGGAAATCTCAGCATTACAGACCGGACTGGGAAATCCAAAGTATATCCTGGAAGATTATATAATTCATGCCAAGTCAGCTGGAGCTCTCTTTTCTTCTTCCTTTACATTTCAAATAAAGCTGATACCAAATCAAAATAGGTTGTGTTTGTTCAGTATACATGCATGGGTAAAACCTGCCTTCTGGTTAAAATTGTTTGCAACATATTGCACAATAATGAAGTGGACTGGCTCCCTGTTCCGCAACCAGGAAAGAACTATAAAAATGAATGAGCTTTCACCAGGAGAAGCAAAGAGGGAATCAGAGCTGGTACAAAAAAAAAAAAAAAAACTTAGCACAGAAAACTAAGGAACTTCATCAGCTAGGTCCCCAACCTTTTGGGCACCAGGGACCGGTTCTGTGGAGAAAGGTTTTTCTGCGGACCGGAGAGTGCGTGGTTTTGTGTGCTGCCTGCATCCCACGGATGGGACTTTGCTTGTTTGTGCGGACCAGTTGTGGGCATGCCGCAGCCCAGTACCAGTCCACGGATCAGGGGTTGGGAACCCCTGAGCTAGGAAATCTTCCTTTTAAGCACAAGGGGTTGGGGGCTCAGGTCAGTTGTAAACTCCGTAGGTCAGATGAGCAGACTCTGAAAGACCCTTTGTGACCCAGAACAAGGATGGGTAGAGGACCAGTTTGGTATAGTAGCAGGGGTAGGCAACCTTGGCTCTTTTATGACTCGTGGACTTCAACTCCAGGAATTCCTGAGCCAGCCATGCTGAGGGGAAAGGGAGAGGTTTCCATGCTGAGCCATGCTGGCTCAGGAATTCTGGGAGTTGAAGTCCACGAGTCATAAAAGAGCCAAGGTTGCCTACCCCTGGTATAGTGGTTAAAATACTGAGCTAGAAAACAGGAAACTGTGAGTTCTGAGAGCCAGCTGGGTGACACTGGGCCAATCACAAGGAAACTGTGAGTTCTAACCCCACCTTACGCGTGAGTCAGTTGGTGATTTGGGGCCAGTCACCAGAAGATGAGTTCTAGTGCTGCCTTAGGCATGAAGGGCAGCTGGGTGAGCTTGGGCCAATCACTTGTAAACAGTGAGTTCTAATCCCGCCTTGGGCATGAAAAACCTTGGGCCAGTCTCTCTCTTTCAGCCCAATCCACCTCACAGGGTTGTTGTGTGGAAAATAGGAGGAGGAAGAGTATTAGGTATGCTCACTTCCATGAGTTATTACATAAAAGTAATAAAGGGGAGGTAAAAATATCATCAAATAAAAAATAAAGTAAGTGGGTGGTGTCTTATTCTCTTCTTTTCATCCTTGCTCTCTTCCTCTTTCCCGCCAAAACCTCCTCCTTTTTATTCTCCCAACTCGATGGGGTGGAGGCCAGATCAGCTGGTTGGCCCTGCTTCCCTTCTCTCTCTTTTCCCCCAGGCCTGTCCACAAAGAGACCTATCCTTATCGCAACTCTCTCTCTCTCTCTCTCCTTCCTGTTCTTCCTTTTGTTCCATTCTCCCCATGCTAAATCTTTGACTGCATTTTTGCAATTTTCCATCTCACAGTCACATGTTGGTGTCTCCCTTAGAATATTCTATATAAGAGAAAGATTAATTAGGCTATCTTTCTCTAGAAGAGGCAATTCATTTATGTTCCCGTTAAGGTTTAATAACTCTATATCACTTATGTGTTGTGATCCAAAACTTGGCTCACCTATTCCTTATTCTTTTCTCAAAGATCATCAGATCAGCTCTAATATCTTTTGAGATGTGGTCAATGAATGTAAAAGCCACTTGTTTCTCTCTGACCATTCAGGCTCAATTCCGATTTATTGTGAAGGTTTGCTTACAAGACCATTTGGGCAGTACATATGTTTGCAGGGGCATCTCACAGTTTGGTAGGGAAGTCATCTCACATGTGTGTGAAGGGGTAGCTTTTCCCAACACTTGTTGCGGCATATCTACCAGCCTGCCTTCCATTGAGGGCCTGTATACTGCACGAGCAAGAAAGAGAGCCGTGAAAATATCTACAGACCCCTCACATCCTGGACATAAACTGTTTCAACTTCTTCCCTCAAGACGACGCTATAGGGCATTGCACACCAGAATAACTAGACATAAGGACAGTTTTTCCCCCCTTGCCATCACTCTGCTAAACAACTAATTCCCACAACACTGTCAAACTACTTAGTAAAGCTTATTACTATTATTCTCCTTATCTTTGCTATTACCTATCTTTATCGTCTTATGACTATAACTTTGGTGCTTGTATTTTACAATTTATAGGGTTTTTTTTAGTATCCTAGTATGATTTGTTGTTTGCTTAGCTAGTTCTCTATGACTATCACTAAGTGTTGCATCTTATGATTTATGATAAATGTATTTCACGATTTATGATGAATGTATTTTCATGTTGTATATGATGATTATCACTATTACTTGTATGTACACTGAGAGCTTCTGCACCGGAGACAAATTCCTTGTGTGTGCAACCACACTTGGCCAACAAAGAATTCTATTCTATTCTATTCTATTCTAATTCCTCTATTCTATTCCTTATTCTATTCTATTCCTATTTCTATTCTTCTATTCTATTCTATTCTAATTCTATTCTTATTCTATTCTCTCCCTATCCCTAATACACTTCACAAGTGGTTCTAACCACCTGTCCTACTACCTTGTCACGGAAGCACTAAATATAAAATACAAGTATATCCTTCCCGATTTGATTTCATGTAAAACAAGAATTCTAAGCTCAAATGCCTTAAGAGAAATTCTTTTTAAAAATGGCCTATATAACTAAGAAACAAATTAATTACCATAGAATAGAGAATCCATGTAAAATGACATCATCCTGAGGGATTTACAGTTTTCTCATTTCTGTGAAAGTGATGTCATTATTACACCAGCAGAAGCTAACTGAAGGGCAGAGGAATAAAAATGGATATAAAAATTGGAGCGAAGAAAGCAGCCCCGTCCTCCCAAGGCTGCGGCTCATTCCGAGTACTTAAGAGCCAAGAAAGTAGAGAGAGGCCTCTTGAGATTGCCGTATAATGAATATTATTAATGATGATTAATTAGCTCCAGTCACCAGCTAGAGCAGGGGTAGGCAACCTTTGCTCTTTTATGACTCGTGGACTTCAACTCCCAGAATTCCTGAGCCAACATGGCTCAGCTTGGAAACCTCTCCCTTTCCCCTCAGCGTGGCTGGCTCAGGAATTCTGGGAGTTGAAGTCCACGAGTCATAAAAGAGCCAAGGTTGCCTACCCCTGAGCTAGAGGTAGATCTTACTTCAGAGGCCGCAATAATTAATATGATATCCATTTTGCGGCCAAAGTTAAACTCCAAAAAAAGGTGTCCTAGTTTGAGACTTTTTGTGCGATGAATAAATCGAGGTTTTGTCAAACCGTTTGCAGTGCCTGCCTCCTTGAGGCTGCCGTGCATTTCCACAGGTCATCCTTCCCCTGTAATTCATTAACTTGCCACACGCTAAATAAATAACCACTCCGAAAGATTGTCGCCTCTTTCATTTAGTCCTCTTTCTTTCTCTAGGGGCCGCCGATCTCCCGGGTGACGCCACCTCGGTTAACGGGCAGGCGGCCGAGTGCGCATGCGCCTCTCCTTTTCCCGCTCTTTTCAACCGCCGCTTCGTCACAACGTTGCAGCTGAACGGCGAGATGGCGGTGATCGGGAGCCACGGGGCCGAGCGAAGGGCTCTTCCCATCCCATAAAGGCTTCGAGGACCCGTGGCGGAGGTGAAGGACAAGTCCCGCGGGCTCCTCTGGCAGCCGTTGCCCGGTTGTAGCTTCCCCGGTTGATTAGAACAGGCGGCTGTTCAACGGCGGGGTTTCTTTCCTCCTGGAAGAAAGGGGGAAAAGCTATGGAATGCCTGCCTGCCTGCCAACCAACTCAGAGCATGCGAGGGGAGAGGGAACCTCCGTCATTGAAGAGCTTAGACGGCCATTTGTCTGGCATGGTGTAGGGTCTCCTGCTCGGGCAAGGGAGTGGACTAAATCAGGGGTCCCCAACCCCCGGTCCGTGGACCAGTACTGGGCCGTGGCATGCCAGCAACTGGTCTGCAGAAACAAAGTCCCATCTGCAGGATGCAGGCCAGACACAAAATCACACCCCCTCCACGTAACTGGTCCCTGGTGCCCAAAAGGTTGGGGACCTCTGGACTAGATGACCTCCCAGGTCCCTTCCGTTGTTATTCTGAAATGGGGCAAGGTGTTTAAGGGAGGGATGCAAGGGTTCCCTGTGGTGAGTTTGGGTGAAGCCACAACCTTCACACAATATGAAAAGCTTTGGGTGTGGCGACGACGTGACAGACTGAGTGAACCCAGGCTGGCCTTTAGGGTTGACATCCCAGGTAAAGAAGAGAGTGGGGTTTGCTCCCTGTTTATATCCAACAGCTTCCCTGCCAGTTATCGTGGAAGTGAATAATAGGGCCAGCCTCTCAGGACATCGAATGGAAAGGGCTGTTTTGGCAGCTCACACACACCAAACTCAGGAGAGGAACTATGAAGCCTGGTCCCTCAACCTCCAATTTTGGAAAAGTTGCGAGTAAAAGGTAAGAGAAGCAGCATCTTCTCCAGAAACCCTGAATATAGCAAGGCTACAGTTCTCAGGACTTTGGAATGGGCAGTTGGCTACACAAAGCATTTTTATTTATTTCATTTTCTATCTCATCCTCTCATTTTTATAGCAGCAAGCAGGGGACAAAAATAGAAAAAGGTATGTTGTTATTTGCAGGAGAAACTCCTTTGGAGCACTTGGTCAAAATAGCAAATCTTTAGGATTTGACGAAGGCATCTTTGTCAAGTCTCTTGTTAATATTTGGCAACGCCTTCCAGGTTGTACTGGTTTTAATAAGAGCATTTCTCCTGCAAATTACAACATAGTCACACTCTGAAGATGCCAACTTGCAGGTCATCTCCATATGGAGAATACCGTATTTTTCCGTCTATAAGATGCACTCTTGTATAAGACGCCCCCCAATTTTCTAAACAAAAATTCAGAAATCAACATTTTAAATATTAAACAAACCACATCTTTAGTTTTACGCATATTTTCTATTTTATTGGTAATCAAAACAATGAAAACAGACCACATCTTTAGTGGCAGTAAAACAAGTGGCCATGCACAGCATTTACTATCACAACAGGCCACATCATTAGTGGCAATCAGAACAAGTGGCCACGCACAGGGCCATCCACAGCATTGGTACAATGCTCAGCAGGGGTGGTATGCTCTTTGCTCAGCCTCTGTTGCAACACTGCTTTGTTCTTCCTCACTTTCAAACATATCACTTTCTTCAACTTCTGTTGCATCACTTTCTACTGAGTCATTGTCTCTATAGATGAGATCATCCTCGGTTCTGTCCATGGCATTGCTGATTCCACATTTCTTGAAGGGCTTCACAATAACCTCTTTCTTGACGCCTTACCATGAGTTTAGAACCCAACTGCAAACCTCAGAAATGGTTGGTTTTTTTTCACTCTTCCTGTCTGTCAAGGTATCACCTGCTTTTTCAATCCATCTACTCCATTCTTCTCTCATCAGGGCTTTCAATGGCTAGTTTATGTTGTTAGGAACAGGCTCAGAGCTTTCCCTTCCATCTCAGGTGCCTGTATCTTTCCTGGTTGGTTAGGACAGGCAGCTATTCAGGTGGAGGTTCCTTCCTCCTGGAGGAATGGGGGAGAAAGCTGTGGAATGCCTGCCTGCTTGCCTGCTAGGAGCATGCGAGGAGAGAGGGAACCGCCGTCACTGAAGAGCTTAGACGGCCATTTGTCTGGAATGGTGTAGGCAGGGTCTCCTGCTTGGGCAAGGGAGTGGACTAAATCGGGTCCCCAACCCCCGGTCCGTGGACCAGTACTGGGCCGTGGCATGCCAGCAACCAGTCTGCACAAACAAAGTCCCATCTGCAGCATGCAGGCAGGACACAAAACCACACCCCCTCCAGTCCGTGGAAAAACCTCACTCCACGTAACCGGTCCCTGGTGCCCAAAAGGTTGGGGACCTCTGGAGTAGATGACCTCCCAGGTCCCTTCCGTTGTTATTCTGAAATGGGGCAAGGTGTTTAAGGGAGGGATGCAAGGGTTCCCTGTGGTGAGTTTGGGTGAAGCCACAACCTTCACACAATATGAAAAGCTTTGGGTGTGGCGACGTGACAGGCTGAGTGAACCCAGGCTGGCCTTTAGGGTTGACATCCCAGGTAAAGAAGAGAGTGGGGTTTGCTCCCTGTTTATATCCAATAGCTTCCCTGCCAGTCGTCGTGGAAGTGAATAATAGGGCCAGCCTCTCTTTCTCAGGACATCGAATGGAAAGGGCTGTTTTGGCAGCTCACACACACCAAACTCAGGAGAGGAACTATGAAGCCTGGTCCCTCAACCTCCAATTTTGGAAAAGTTGCGAGTAAAAGGTAAGAGAAGCAGCATCTTCTCCAGAAACCCTGAATATAGCAAGGCTACAGTTCTCAGGACTGAATGGAATGGGCGGTTGGCTACCCAAAGCATTTTTATTTAATTCATTTTCTATCTCACTTTTATTAGCAATCCGCAGGGGACAAAAATAGAAAAAGGTATGTTATTTGCAGGAGAAACTCCTTTGGAGCACTTCTTCATTAGCAACATGGTCAAAATAGCAAATCTTTAGGATTTGATGAAGGCATCTTTCTCAAGTCTCTTGTTAATATTTGCCAACGCCTTCCAGGTCATACTGGTTTTAATAAGAGCGTTTCTCCTGCAAATTACAACATAGTCACACACTGAAGATGCCAACTTGCAGGTCATCTACTCCATATGGAGAATATTGTATTTTTCCGTCTATAAGACGCACCCTTGTATAAGACGTCCCACAATTTTTTAAACAAAAATTCAGAAATCAACATTTTAAATATTAAACATCTTTAGTTTTGTGCATATTTTCTATTTTATTGGTAATGAAAACAGACCACATCTTTAGTGGCAGTAAAACAAGTGGCCATGCACAGCATTTACTATCACAACAGGCCACATCATTAGTGGCAATCTCTCATGGCCAACCCTTCTCTCTTCATGAAATTAAAGCACCATTTTGCCTTTCCTGTAAATCCAACAATCTTCATTTCGCTTGCAAACATTCTTGCCTGACATTGAGTAAGCTTGGTTGACACACATAAGCCACTCTGGCGCTGCTCCATAATCCAAATCTTAAGCCTCTGTTCCAAGTCGAGCCATTTTGTTGGTTTTCCTCTCAAGGCCTTCTTCTGTTTTGGCATCTTAGGGAGTTGTTCTTCCTGTTTTCTCCACTGCCTGATCATACACTCAGTGGGAGGTGGTCCAAACTATTTTCCATGCTCTTTTGCATAACTGAGGACATTCAGTTTAAATTTAGCAGAGTAAGATGTTCGCTTACTGGTACTTCTCGGTACCATCACACAAGGGAGGCGACTTCCTCCAATCAGATGGCGCTCTGCGGGCTTAGTCCCGCCCACCCCCTCGGCTGTCAATCATTACTGAGGTGGCTTCCCAGGGCCTCTTGCGGCTTCAGCCCGAGCTGCGCCGGTGAAAAACGGGTCATAGAAGGCGGCTTCAGTGGGACTGGTGGCATCCTTGGGGCAGCGCGATCCTCCAGCACGAGGCGGCATGTAAAGAACCCACACAGGCATGCCCTGGGCTGTGGAGGTTACCATTATTTTTTCGTGTATAAGACGCTGCACTTGTATAAGACGCACCTGATTTTTGAACAGGGTGTTTGCAGGAGAAAATACCGTCTTATACATGGAAAAATACGGTAATCGAAATCCCAAGATGGCAGTGAGACGGACTGCTTCCCCCCCATGCCAAACAACCAAGAGGATGCCCTCGAAATATATTATATTACATTGTATTATACATCATACAACATCGTAATACATTGCATTACACTACACTAAATTACATTAATTTGATAAATACATGGCCTCATGCTAGGATCCATCAAACTGGTTGTGTTTCTATTGGCATCCCACAGATAAATAGCACTGGATTTATCAGCAATAATTGCTAGTGTATCTCCATCTTGATCCCAATCCATAGCAATGCAGTTCCTATAGAGGACAAAAATGTCCAAATGCTCTTTAATAAACCTCTCTGTTTTATTGCCTGTCCTACTCGTATTTTATAACCTGTTCCCAAACTGCACGTGGATACTGGCCCAATAGATGGAGGAAACCTAATTGGGTGGATACCGTATTTTCAAAACCTCTAAGTCAGGCATGTCAAACTGCCGGCCCACGGGCCGGATGCATCATACTGACCGCGCCCACCCCATTGCCGGCAATGGGGGAAAAGTAGCGATATATCATGCAACGTCACGAGTTTGACATGCCTGCTCTAAGTGATCCCTATTAGGGAATCATTGCCATTATCCCTGCCCCCATCACGCCCATTCACCATGCCCTCGACTGTCAGGCCTCCAATTGGAGCAAAGACAGCAGCCCCCCCGCCGCAAATACTTCAGATCACTCCAGTACCTACAGCCAAGAAAGTAGAGAGGCGTCTTTAGCTTGTCGTATAATGAACATTATTAATGGTAATTAATTAGCTCCAGTCACCAGCTAGACGTAGATATTAATTCAGAGGTTGCAATAATTAATATATCCCATCATGCGGCCAAAGGTAAAGATAAAAAAAAAAGGTGTCCTAGCCTGAGACTTTGTGTGTGATACATAAATAGAGATTTTGTCAAACTGCTTGCAGTGCCCATCTCCCTGAGGCTGGGGTGCATTTCCACAGATCATCCTTCCCCTATAAGTCATTAACGTGTCATATGCTAATAAATAATCACTCCGAAGAATGGTCGCTTCTTCCATTTAGTCCTCTTTCTGTTCCTAGGGGCCGTGAGCTCACAAGTGCCTCTCCCCTCCCCTTTTAACTGCTTCATCACTGAAGCAAAAAGATGGCGAGATGGCAGCAATGGGGAGCTGTGGGGCCAAGCAAGGTGCTCCCACATTCTGTGGAGGCCTCCCCCAGCTTCAAGAGCCCCTGGCAGAGGTGAAGGAAGCCCTGTGGGCTCCTCTGGAGCTAGTTTATGTTGTTAGGAACAGGCTCAGCACTTTCCCTTCCATCTCAGGTGCCTGTATCTTTCCTGGTTGGTTAGGACAGGCAGCTATTCAGGTGGGGTTTCCTTCCTCCTGGAGGAATGGGGGAGAAAGTTGTGGAATACCTGCCTGCTTGCCAACTCAGAGCATCTGAGGGGAGAGGGAACCTCCGTCATTGAAGAGCTTAGATGGCCATTTGTCTGGAATGGTGTAGGGTCTCCTGCTTGGGCAAGGGAGTGGACTAAATCAGGGGTCCCCAACCGTGGACCAGTACTGGGCCGTGGCATGTCAGCAACCGGTCTGCACAAACAAAGTCCCATCTGCAGGATGCAGGCAGGACACAAAATCACACCCCCTCCAGTCCGTGGAAAAACCTCACTCCACGTAACCGGTCCCAGGTGCCCAAAAGGTTGGGGACCTCTGGACTAGATGACCTCCCAGGTCCCTTCCGTTGTTATTCTGAAATGGGGCAAGGTGTTTAAGGGAGGGATGCAAGGGTTCCCTGTGGTGAGTTTGGGTGAAGCCACAACCTTCACACAATATGATAAAGCTTTTGGGTTTGGCGACGTGACAGACTGAGTGAACCCAGGCTGGCCTTTAGGGTTGACATCCCAGGTAAAGAAGAGAGTGGGGTTTGCTCCCTGTTTATATCCAATAGCTTCCCTGCCAGTCGTCTTAGAAGTGAATAATAGGACATCGAATGGAAAGGGCTGTTTTGGCAGCTCACACACACCAAACTCAGGAGAGGAACTATGAAGCCTGGTCCCTCAACCTCCAATTTTGGAAAAGTTGCGAGTAAAAGGTAAGAGAAGCAGCATCTTCTCCAGAAACCCTGAATATAGCAAGGCTACAGTTCTCAGGACTTTGGAATGGGCGGTTGGCTACACAAAGCATTTTTATTTTAATTCATTTTCTATCTCATCCTCTCACTTTTATTAGCAATCCGCAGGGGACAAAAATAGAAAAAGGTATGTTATTTGCAGGAGAAACTCCTTTGGAGCACTTCTTCATTAGCAACATGATCAAAATAGCAAATCGTTAGGATTTGACGAAGGCAAGATTGTCAAGTCTCTTGTTAATATTTGCCAACGCCTTCCAGGTCGTACTGGTTTTAATAAGAGCGTTTCTCCTGCAAATTACAACATAGTCACACTCTGAAGATGCCAACTTGCAGGTCATCTACTCCATATGGAAAGTACTGTATTTTTCCGTCTATACAAGACGCACCCCAATTTTCTAAACAAAAATTCAGAAATCAACATTTTAAATATTAAACCACATCTTTAGTTTTGCGCATATTTTCTATTTTATTGGTAATCAAAACAATGAAAACAGACCACATCTTTAGTGGCAGTAAAACAAGTGGCCATGCACAGCACTTACTATCACAACAGGCCACATCATTAGTGGCAATCAGAACAAGTGGCCACGCACAGGGCCATCCACAGCATTGGTACAATACTCAGCAGGGGTGGTATGCTCTTTACTCAGCCTCTGTTGCAACACTGCTTTGTTCTTCCTCACTTTCAAACATATCACTTTCTTCAACTTCTGTTGCATCACTTTCTACTGAGTCATTGTCTCTATAGATGAGATCATCCTCAGTTCCGTCCATGGCATTGCTGATTCCACATTTCTTGAAGGGCTTCACAATAACCTCTTTCTTGACGCCTTACCATGAGTTTAGAACCCAACTGCAAACCTCAGAAATGGTTGTTTTTTTCACTCTTCCTGTCGGTGTCAAGGTATCACCTGCTTTTTCGATCCATCTACTCCATTCTTCTCTCATCAGGGCTTTAAATGGCTTGTTAATTGAAACATCCAGTGGTTGTAGCTGACCTGTAAGTCCACCAGGAATAACTGCTAGCTGTGTTTGCAAATCCAATGCAATCCTTTTTATCTTTTCTGTTAAATGTGCTCGGAAACAATCATAGATAAGTAGAGCTGGCTTCTTTAAGAGCCCTCCAAGTCTTCTGGACCAAAACCTTTGCAAACCAGATGGCCATAATGTCTTCGTTCATCCATCCCTTCTCATGCACTGGAACAATAATGCCAGGTGGTATGGTTTCTTTAGGATAGGTTTTCCTCTTAAAGATAAGCATAGGAGGCAGTTTAGTACCATCTGCACAGCATGAAAGGACAGCAGTATAGTGTGCCTTTTCATGGCCATTTGTTTTGATTGCCACTGTTTTGATTCCTTTCATATCAACAGTTCTGTTGGAAGGCATATCAAAATTGAGAGGCACCTCATCCATGTTTCCAATCTGACTTTCTTCATAATGATATTTTTTCCGAAGTTGTATGACAGGAGTGAAACTGTTGGATTTTTTCCTCATAAACTGGTGGCATTTTCTGTGCTAACTTCGTTCGTGCTCTCATGGCCAACCCTTCTCTCTTCATGAAATTAAAGCACCATTTTGCCTTTCCTGTAAATCCAACAATCTTCATTTCGCTTGCAAACATTCTTGCCTGACATTGAGTAAGCTTGGTTGACACACATAAGCCACTCTGGCGCTGCTCCATAATCCAAATCTTAAGCCTCTGTTCCAAGTCTAGCCATTTTGTTGGTTTTCCTCTCAAGGCCTTCTTCTGTTTTGGCATCTTAGGGAGTTGTTCTTCCTGTTTTCTCCACTGCCTGATCATACACTCAGTGGGAGGTGGTCCAAACTATTTTCCATGCTCTTTTGCATAACTGATGACATTCAGTTTAAATTTAGCAGAGTAAGATGTTCGCTTACTGGGACTTCTCGGTACCATCACACAAGGGAGGCGACTTCCTCCAATCAGATGGCGCTCTGCGGGCTTAGTCCCGCCCATCCCCTCGGCTGTCAATCACTACTGAGGTGGCTTCCCAGGGCCTCTTGCGGCTTCAGCCCGAGCTGCGCCGGTGAAAAACGGGTCATAGAAGGCGGCTTCAGTGGGACCGGTGGCATCCTTGGGGCAGCGCGATCCTCCAGCACGAGGCGGCATGTAAAGAACCCACACAGGCATGCCCTGGGCTGCGGAGGTTACCATTATTTTTTTGTGTATAAGACGCTGCACTTGTATAAGACGCACCTGATTTTTGAACAGGGTGTTTGCAGGAGAAAATACCGTCTTATACATGGAAAAATACGGTAATCGAAATCCCAAGATGGCAGTGAGACGGACTGCTTCCCCCCATGCCAAACAACCAAGAGGATGCCCTCGAAATATATTACGTTACATTGTATTATATATCATACAACATCGTAATACGTTGCATTACACTACACTAAATTACATTAATTTGATAAATACATGGCCTCATGCTAGGATCCATCAAACTGGTTGTGTTTCTATTGGCATCCCACAGATAAATAGCACTGGATTTATCAGCAATAATTGCTAGTGTATCTCCATCTTGATCCCAATCCATAGCAATGCAGTTCCTATAGAGGACAAAAATGTCCAAATGCTCTTTAATAAACCTCTCTGTTTTATTGCCTGTCCTACTCGTATTTTATAACCTGTTCCCAAACTGCACGTGGATACTGGCCCAATAGATGGAGGAAACCTAATTGGGTGGATACCGTATTTTCAAAACCTCTAAGTCAGGCATGTCAAACTGCCGGCCCACAGGCTGGATGCATCATACTGATCGCGCCCACCCCATTGCCGGCAATGGGGGAAAAGTAGCGATATATCATGCAACGTCACGAGTTTGACATGCCTGCTCTAAGTGATCCCTATTAGGGAATCATTGCCATTATCCCTGCCCCCATCACGACCATTCACCATGCCCTCGACTGTCAGGCCTCCAATTGGAGCAAAGACAGCAGCCCCCCCGCCCCAAATACTTCAGATCACTCCAGTACCTACAGCCAAGAAAGTAGAGAGGCGTCTTTAGCTTGTTGTATAATGAACATTATTAATGGTAATTAATTAGCTCCAGTCACCAGCTAGAAGTAGATATTAATTCAGAGGTTGCAATAATTAATATATCCCATCATGCGGCCAAAGGTAAAGATAAAAAAAAAAGGTGTCCTAGCCTGAGACTTTTTGCGTGATAAATAAATAGAGAGTTTGTCAAACTGCTTGCAGTGCCCATCTCCCTGAGGCTGGGGTGCATTTCCACAGATCATCCTTCCCCTATAAGTCATTAACGTGTCATATGCTAATAAATAATCACTCCGAAGAATGGTCGCTTCTTCCATTTAGTCCTCTTTCTGTTCCTAGGGGCCGTGAGCTCACAAGTGCCTCTCCCCTCCCCTTTTAACTGCTTCATCACTGAAGCAAAAAGATGGCGAGATGGCAGCAATGGGGAGCTGTGGGGCCAAGCAAGGTGCTCCCACATTCTGTGGAGGCCTCCCCCAGCTTCAAGAGCCCCTGGCAGGGGTGAAGGAAGCCCTGTGGGCTCCTCTGGAGCTAGTTTATGTTGTTAGGAACAGGCTCAGCACTTTCCCTTCCATCTCAGGTGCCTGTATCTTTCCTGGTTGGTTAGGACAGGCAGCTATTCAGGTGGGGTTTCCTTCCTCCTGGAGGAATGGGGGAGAAAGTTGTGGAATACCTGCCTGCTTGCCAACTCAGAGCATCTGAGGGGAGAGGGAACCTCCATCATTGAAGAGCTTAGATGGCCATTTGTCTGGAATGGTGTAGGGTCTCCTGCTTGGGCAAGGGAGTGAACTAAATCAGGGGTCCCCAAACGTGGACCAGTACTGGGCCGTGGCATGTCAGCAACCGGTCTGCACAAACAAAGTCCCATCTGCAGCATGCAGGCAGGACACAAAATCACACCCCCTCCAGTCCGCGGAAAAACCTCACTCCACGTAACCGGTCCCTGGTGCCCAAAAGGTTGGGGACCTCTGGACTAGATGACCTCCCAGGTCCCTTCCGTTGTTATTCTGAAATGGGGCAAGGTGTTTAAGGGAGGGATGCAAGGGTTCCCTGTGGTGAGTTTGGGTGAAGCCACAACCTTCACACAATATGAAAAGCTTTGGGTGTGGCGACGTGACAGACTGAGTGAACCCAGGCTGGCCTTTAGGGTTGACATCCCAGGTAAAGAAGAGAGTGGGGTTTGCTCCCTGTTTATATCCAATAGCTTCCCTGCCAGTCGTCTTAGAAGTGAATAATAGGACATCGAATGGAAAGGGCTGTTTTGGCAGCTCTCACACACCAAACTCAGGAGAGGAACTATGAAGCCTGGTCCCTCAACCTCCAATTTTGGAAAAGTTGCGAGTAAAAGGTAAGAGAAGCAGCATCTTCTCCAGAAACCCTGAATATAGCAAGGCTACAGTTCTCAGGACTGAATGGAATGGGCGGTTGGCTACCCAAAGCATTTTTATTTAATTCATTTTCTATCTCATCCTCTCACTTTTATTAGCAATCCGCAGGGGACAAAAATAGAAAAAGGTATGTTATTTGCAGGAGAAACTCCTTTGGAGCACTTCTTCATTAGCAACATGGTCAAAATAGCAAATCTTTAGGATTTGATGAAGGCATCTTTCTCAAGTCTCTTGTTAATATTTGCCAACGCCTTCCAGGTCATACTGGTTTTAATAAGAGCGTTTCTCCTGCAAATTACAACATAGTCACACACTGAAGATGCCAACTTGCAGGTCATCTACTCCATATGGAGAATATTGTATTTTTCCGTCTATAAGACGCACCCTTGTATAAGACGTCCCACAATTTTTTAAACAAAAATTCAGAAATCAACATTTTAAATATTAAACATCTTTAGTTTTGTGCATATTTTCTATTTTATTGGTAATGAAAACAGACCACATCTTTAGTGGCAGTAAAACAAGTGGCCATGCACAGCATTTACTATCACAACAGGCCACATCATTAGTGGCAATCTCTCATGGCCAACCCTTCTCTCTTCATGAAATTAAAGCACCATTTTGCCTTTCCTGTAAATCCAACAATCTTCATTTCGCTTGCAAACATTCTTGCCTGACATTGAGTAAGCTTGGTTGACACACATAAGCCACTCTGGCGCTGCTCCATAATCCAAATCTTAAGCCTCTGTTCCAAGTCGAGCCATTTTGTTGGTTTTCCTCTCAAGGCCTTCTTCTGTTTTGGCATCTTAGGGAGTTGTTCTTCCTGTTTTCTCCACTGCCTGATCATACACTCAGTGGGAGGTGGTCCAAACTATTTTCCATGCTCTTTTGCATAACTGAGGACATTCAGTTTAAATTTAGCAGAGTAAGATGTTCGCTTACTGGGACTTCTCGGTACCATCACACAAGGGAGGCGACTTCCTCCAATCAGATGGCGCTCTGCGGGCTTAGTCCCGCCTACCCCCTCGGCTGTCAATCACTACTGAGGTGGCTTCCCAGGGCCTCTTGCGGCTTCAGCCCGAGCTGCGCCGGTGAAAAACGGGTCATAGAAGGCGGCTTCAGTGGGACCGGTGGCATCCTTGGGGCAGCGCGATCCTCCAGCACGAGGCGGCATGTAAAGAACCCACACAGGCATGCCCTGGGCTGTGGAGGTTACCATTATTTTTTTGTGTATAAGACGCTGCACTTGTATAAGACGCACCTGATTTTTGAACAGGGTGTTTGCAGGAGAAAATACCGTCTTGCCGGCAATGGGGGAAAAGTAGCGATATATCATGCAACGTCACGAGTTTGACATGCCTGCTCTAAGTGATCCCTATTAGGGAATCATTGCCATTATCCCTGCCCCCATCACGCCCATTCACCATGCCCTCGACTGTCAGGCCTCCAATTGGAGCAAAGACAGCAGCCCCCCCGCCCCAAATACTTCAGATCACTCCAGTACCTACAGCCAAGAAAGTAGAGAGGCGTCTTTAGCTTGTCGTATAATGAACATTATTAATGGTAATTAATTAGCTCCAGTCACCAGCTAGACGTAGATATTAATTCAGAGGTTGCAATAATTAATATATCCCATCATGCGGCCAAAGGTAAAGATAAAAAAAAAAGGTGTCCTAGCCTGAGACTTTGTGTGTGATACACAAATAGAGATTTTGTCAAACTGCTTGCAGTGCCCATCTCCCTGAGGCTGGGGTGCATTTCCACAGATCATCCTTCCCCTATAAGTCATTAACGTGTCATATGCTAATAAATAATCACTCCGAAGAATGGTCGCTTCTTCCATTTAGTCCTCTTTCTGTTCCTAGGGGCCGTGAGCTCACAAGTTCCTCTCCCCTCCCCTTTTAACTGCTTCGTCGCTGAAGCGAAAAGATGCAGGTAAATGGCGAGATGGCAGCGATGGGGAGCTGCGGGGCCAAGCAAGGTGCTCCCACATTCTGTGGAGGCCTCCCCCAGCTTCAAGAGCCCCTGGCAGGGGTGAAGGAAGCCCGGTGGGCTCCTCTGGAGCTAGTTTATGTTGTTAGGAACAGGCTCAGCACTTTCCCTTCCATCTCAGGTGCCTGTATCTTTCCTGGTTGGTTAGGACAGGCAGCTATTCAGGTGGGGTTTCCTTCCTCCTGGAGGAATGGGGGAGAAAGCTGTGGAATGCCTGCCTGCTTGCCTGCTAGGAGCATGCGAGGGGAGAGGGGACCTCCGTCATTGAAGAGCTTAGATGGTCATTTGTCTGGAATGGTGTAGGCAGGGTCTCCTGCTTGGGCAAGGGAGTGGACTAAATCGGGGGTTCCCAACCCCCAGTACTGGGCCGTGGCATGCCAGCAACCAGTCTGCACAAACAGTCCCATCTGCAGCATGCAGACAGGACACAAAACCACACCCCCTCCAGTCCGCGGAAAAACCTCACTCCACGTAACCGGTCCCTGGTGCCCAAAAGGTTGGGGACCTCTGGACTAGATGACCTCCCAGATCCCTTCCGTTGTTATTCTGAAATGGGGCAAGGTGTTTAAGGGAGGGATGCTAGGGTTCCCTGTGGTGAAGCCACAACCTTCACACAATATGAAAAGCTTTTGGGTTTGGCAACGTGACAGACTGAGTGAACCCAGGCTGGCCTTTAGGGTTGACGTCCCAGGTAAAGAAGAGAGTGGGATTTGCTCCCTGTTTATATCCAATAGCTTCCTTGCCAGTCATCGTGGAAGTGAATAATAGGGCCAGCCTCTCTTTCTCAGGACATCGAATGGAAAGGGCTGTTTTGGCGGCTCACACACACCAAACTCAGGAGAGGAACTATGAAGCCCGGTCCCTCAACCTCCAATTTTGGAAAAGTTGCGAGTAAAAGGTAAGAGAAGCAGCATCTTCTCCAGAAACCCTGAATATAGCGAGGCTACAGTTCTCAGGACTTTGGAATGGGCGGTTGGCTACACAAAGCATTTTTATTTATTTCATTTTCTATCTCATCCTCTCATTTTTATAGCAGCAAGCAGGGGACAAAAATAGAAAAAGGTATGTTGTTATTTGCAGGAGAAACTCCTTTGGAGCACTTGGTCAAAATAGCAAATCTTTAGGATTTGACGAAGGCATCTTTGTCAAGTCTCTTGTTAATATTTGGCAACGCCTTCCAGGTTGTATTGGTTTTAATAAGAGCATTTCTCCTGCAAATTACAACATAGTCACACTCTGAAGATGCCAACTTGCAGGTCATCTCCATATGGAGAATACCGTATTTTTCCGTCTATAAGATGCACTCTTGTATAAGACGCCCCCCAATTTTCTAAACAAAAATTCAGAAATCAACATTTTAAATATTAAAACAAACCACATCTTTAGTTTTACGCATATTTTCTATTTTATTGGTAATCAAAACAATGAAAACAGACCACATCTTTAGTGGCAGTAAAACAAGTGGCCATGCACAGCACTTACTATCACAACAGGCCACATCATTAGTGGCAATCAGAACAAGTGGCCACGCACAGGGCCATCCACAGCATTGGTACAATGCTCAGCAGGGGTGGTATGCTCTTTACTCAGCCTCTGTTGCAACACTGCTTTGTTCTTCCTCACTTTCAAACATATCACTTTCTTCAACTTCTGTTGCATCACTTTCTACTGAGTCATTGTCTCTATAGATGAGATCATCCTCGGTTCCGTCCATGGCGTTGCTGATTCCACATTTCTTGAAGGGCTTCACAATAACCTCTTTCTTGACGCCTTACCATGAGTTTAGAACCCAACTGCAAACCTCAGAAATGGTTGGTTTTTTCACTCTTCCTGTCTGTCAAGTTTTCACCTGCTTTTTCGATCCATCTACTCCATTCTTCTCTCATCAGGGCTTTAAATGGCTAGTTTATGTTGTTAGGAACACGCTCAGAGCTTTCCCTTCCATCTCAGGTGCCTGTATCTTTCCTGGTTGGTTAGGACAGGCAGCTATTCAGGTGGAGTTTCCTTCCTCTTGGAGGAATGGGGGAGAAAGCTGTGGAATGCCTGCCTGCTTGCCTGCTAGGAGCATGCGAGGAGAGAGGGAACCGCCGTCACTGAAGAGCTTAGACGGCCATTTGTCTGGAATGGTGTAGGCAGGGTCTCCTGCTTGGGCAAGGGAGTGGACTAAATCAGGGGTCCCCAACCCCTGGTCCATGGACCAGTACTGGGCTGTGGCATGCCAGCAATCAGTCTGCACAAGCAAAGTCCCATCTGCAGCATGCAGGCAGGACACAAAACCATACCCCCTCCAGTCCGCGGAAAACCACGGCCTGCGACCTGGGAGGTCATCTAGTCCAGAGGTCCCCAACCTTCTGGGCACCAGAGACCGGTTACGTGGAGTGAGGTTTTTCCGCAGACTGGTGTGGTTTTGTGTCCTGCCTGCATCCTGCAGATGGGACTTTGTTTGTGCAGACCGGTTGCTGGCATGCCACGGCCCAGTACTGGTCCACGGACCGGGGGTTGGGGACCCGATTTAGTCCACTCCCTTGCCCGAGCAGGAGACCCTACACCATTCCAGAAAATGGCCGTCTAAGCTCTTAAATGACAGAGGTTCCCTCTCCCCTCGCATGCTCCGAGCAGGCAGGCATTCCACAGCTTTCTCCCCCATTCCTCCAGGAGGAAGGAAACCCCACCTGAATAGCTGCCTGTCCTAACCAACCAGGAAAGATACAGGGACCTGAGATGGAAGGGAAAGTGCTGAGCCTGTTGCTAACAACATAAACTAGCTCCAGAGGAGCCCACGGGGCTTCCTTCACCACTGCCAGGGGCTCTTGAAGCTGGGGGAGGCCTCCACAGAATGTGGGAGCACCTTGCTTGGCCCCGCAGCTCCCCATTGCTGCGATCTCGCCATTTACCTGCATCTTTTCGCTTCAGCAACGAAGCAGTTAAAAGGGGAGGGGAGAGGCACTTGAGCTCACGGCCCGTAGAAACAGAAAGAGGACTAAATGGAAGAAGCGACCAGTCTTCGGAGTGATTATTAGCATATGACACGTTAATGACTTATAGGGGAAGGATGATCTGTGGAAATGCACCCCAGCCTCAGGGAGATGGGCACTGCAAGCAGTTTGACAAAATCTCTATTTATTTATCACACACAAAGTCTCAGGCTAGGACACCTTTTTTTTTAATCTTTACCTTTGGCCGCATGATGGGATATATTAATTATTGCAACCTCTGAATTAATATCTATGTCTAGCTGGTGACTGGAGCTAATTAATTATCATTAATAATGTTCATTATATGACAAGCTAAAGACGCCTCTCTACTTTCTTGGCTGTAGGTACTGGAGTGATCTGAAGTATTTTGGGGGGGGGGGCTGCTGTCTTTGCTCGAATTGGAGGCCTGACAGTTGAGGGTATTATGAATGGGCATGATGGGGGCAGGTATAATGGCAATGATTCCCTAATAGAGATCACTTAGAGCAGGCATGTCAAACTCACGTCACGTGACGTATCACAACTTTTTTGCCATTGCCGGCAATGGGGTGGGCGTGGTTTCAGTATGATGCATCCGGCCCGTGGGCCGGCAGTTTGACATACGTGACTTAGAGGTTTTGAAAATACGGTATCCACCATCTATTGGGCCAGTATCCACGTGCAGTTTGGGAACAGGTTATAAAATACGAGTAGGACAGGCAATAAAACAGAGAGGTTTATTAAAGAGCATTTGGACATTTTTGTCCTCTATAGGAACTGCATTGCTATGGATTGGGATCAAGATGGAGATACACTAGCAATTATTGCTGATAAATCCAGTGCTATTTATCTGTGGGATGCCAATACAAACACAACCAGTTTGATGGATCCTAGCATGAGGTCCTGTATTTATCAAATTAATGTAATTTAGTGTAATGTAATGCAATGTACTGTAATGTAATACGATATATAATACAATGTAATGTATTTCGAGGGCATCCTCTTGGTCGTTTGGCATGGGGGGGAAGCGGTGCGTGTCACTGCCAGCTTGGGATTTCGATTACCGTATTTTTCCATGTATAAGACGTTATTTTCTCCTGCAAACACCCTGTTCAAAAACCAGGTGCGTCTTATACAAGTGCAGCGTCTTATACACGAACAAATAATGGTAACCTCCGCAGCCCAGGGCATGCCTGTGTGGGTTCTTTACATGCCGTTGCCATGCCGCCTGGTGCAGGAGGATATCGCTGGCCCGAGATGCCGCCTGGATGGGGAGAAAGCCGGCCGGAGATACTGCCTGGTGCTGGAGGATCGCGCTGCCCCAAGGATGCCACCGGTCCCACTGAAGCCGCCTTCTATGACCTGTTTTTCACCGGCGCAGCTCGGGCTGAAGCTGCAAGAGGCCCCAGGAAGCCGCCTCAGTACAGTGATTGACAGCCGAGGGGGTGGGCGGGACTAAGCCCGCAGAGCGCCATCTGATTGGAGGAAGTCGCCTCCTTTGTGTGATGGTACCGAGAAGTACCAGTAAGCGAACATCTTACTCTGCTAAATTTAAACTGAATGTCATCAGTTATGCAAAAGAGCACGGAAAATAGTTTGGACCACCTCCCACTGAGTGTATGATCACAGAGTGGAGAAAACAGGAAGAACAACTCCTTAAAATGCCAAAACAGAAGAAGGCCTTGAGAGGAAAACCAGCAAAATGGGTAGACAGAGGCTTAAGACTTGGATTATGGAGCAGCACCAGAGTGGCTAATGTGTGTCAACCAAGCTTATTCAATGTTAGGCAAGAATGTTTGCAAGCGAAATGAAGATGGTTGGATTTACAGGAAAGGCAAAATGGTGCTTTAATTTCATGAAGAGAGAAGGGTTGGCCGTGAGAGCACGAACGATGTTAGCACAGAAAATGCCACCAGTTTATGAGGAAAAAATCCAACAGTTTCACTCCTATGTCATACAACTTTGGAAAAAAATATCATTATGAAGAAAGTCAGATTGGAAACATGGATGAGGTGCCTCTCAATTTTGATGTGCCTTCCAACAGAACTGTTGATATGAAAGGAATCAAAACAGTGGCAATCAAAACAAGTGGCCATGAAAAGACACACTATACTGCTTTCATGCTATGCAGATGGTACTAAACTGCCTCCTATGCTTATCTTTAAGAGGAAAACCTATCCTAAAGAAACCATACCACCTGGCATTATTGTTCCAGTGCATGAGAAGGGATGGATGAACGAAGACATTATGGCCATCTGGTTTGCAAAGGTTTGGTCCAGAAGACTTGGAGGGCTCTTAAAGAAGCCAGCTCTACTTATCTATGATTGTTTCCGAGCACATTTCACAGAAAAGATAAAAAGGATTGCATCGGATTTGCAAACACAGCTAGCAGTTATTCCTGGTGGACTTACAGGTCAGCTACAACCACTGGATGTTTCAATTAACAAGCCATTTAAAGCCCTGATGAGAGAAGAATGGAGTAGATGGATTGAAAAAGCAGGTGATACCTTGACAGACAGGAAGAGTGAAAAAAACAACCATTTCTGAGGTTTGCAGTTGGGTTCTAAACTCATGGTAAGGCGTCAAGAAAGAGGTTATTGTGAAGCCCTTCAAGAAATGTGGAATCAGCAATGCCATGGACGGAACCGAGGATGATCTCATCTATAGACAATGACTCAGTAGAAAGTGATGCAACAGAAGTTGAAGAAAGTGATATGTTTGAAAGTGAGGAAGAACAAAGCAGTGTTGCAACAGAGGCTGAGTAAAGAGCATACCACCCCTGCTGAGCATTGTACTAATGCTGTGGATGGCCCTGTGCGTGGCCACTTGTTCTGATTGCCACTAATGATGTGGCCTGTTGTGATAGTAAATGCTGTGCATGGCCACTTGTTTTACTGCCACTAAAGATGTGGTCTCTTTTCATTACCAATAAAATAGAAAATATGCACAAAACTAAAGATGTTTAATATTTAAAATGTTGATTTCTGAATTTTTGTTTAAAAAATTGTGGGACGTCTTATACAAGGGTGCATCTTATAGACGGAAAAATACAATATTCTCCATATGGAGTAGATGACCTGCAAGTTGGCATCTTCAGAGTGTGACTATGTTGTAATTTTCAGGAGAAATGCTCTTATTAAAACCAGTATGACCTGGAAGGCGTTGGCAAATACCCAGGCTGGCCTTTAGGGTTGACGTCCCAGGTAAAGAAGAGAGTGGGGTTTGCTCCCTGTTTATATCCAATAGCTTCCCTGCCAGTCATCGTGGAAGTGAATAATAGGGCCAGCCGCTTTTTCTCAGGACATCGAATGGAAAGGGCTGTTTTGGCAGCTCACACACACCAAACTCAGGAGAGGAACTATGAAGCCCGGTCCCTCAACCTCCAATTTTGGAAAAGTTGCGAGTAAAAGGTAAGAGAAGCAGCATCTTCTCCAGAAACCCTGAATATAGCAAGGCTACAGTTCTCAGGACTTTGGAATGGGCGGTTGGCTACACAAAGCATTTTTATTTAATTCATTTTGTATCTCATCCTCTCACTTTTATTAGCAATCCGCAGGGGACAAAAATAGAAAAAGGTATGTTATTTGCAGGAGAAACTCCTTTGGAGCACTTCTTCATTAGCAACATGGTCAAAATAGCAAATCTTTAGGATTTGACGAAGGCATCATTGTCAAGTCTCTTGTTAATATTTGCCAATGCCTTCCAGGTCGTAAAAAACATTGGTTGGTAAAAAAACATTTTGGTCTGAGTGTATTATGTCGTTTAATATTAGTTTTAATCTTTCTGCCATTATGGTGGTAAAAATTTTGTAGTCTGCATTCAGCAACGAGATTGGCCTATAGTTTTTTAGCTGATTGGGGTCCGTGTCTTCTTTTAAAATGAGGGATATGTTGGCTTCTGTCCATGAATCCGGTAATTTGGCTTTCTCTAATACATCATTGTACACTTCCAATAGAGTTTTTTCGAAATCCTCATAAAAGGTTTTATATAGCTCTCCTGGTAGTCCATCTGGCCCCAGGGTTTTGTTGTTTTTTTGTTTTTGCACCGCAATTTTTAATTCCCCTGCTGTTATTTCCTTATTCAATATTTCTCTCTGTTCTTCCTTCAATTCTGGTAAGCCGTTTACCTTTATTGTTTTATCTTTCCCACTTCTATTTCCTATTTTTTATATAGTAGCTCAAAATAGTTCTGAATTATTTCTTTCTTTTTATCTATTTTATATTGCAGCTCTCCTTTTTCATCTTGTAATTCCTGGATAAATCTCTTTCCCTTCTCTTTTTTTAATTTATAAGCGAGCCATCTCCCCGGCTTATTTGCATGTTCAAAATTTTTTTGTTTTGCTGCTTTCAATTCCCTTGCCATTTCCTCTTGATCCATCATGTTTAATTTATGTTTGGCCAGGACCATTTCCGTCTTAATCATGTCATTTTGAGGCTCCTTTTGTAATTTTAGTTCGAGTTTTTTAATCTCCAGAAGTATGTTTTGTGTTTGCCTTTTTATCTTATTCTTTTTTGCGGTATATGCTATTGCTAGGCCTCTCAAATATGCCTTGGCCGTATCCCATATGATTTGTAGTGATGTTTGTTGTTTAGTGTTTTCCCTAAAGAATAATTCCATTTCTTTCCTAGTCCGTACTATAAAGTCCTTTTCCTTTAGAATGTGGGAATTTAATATCCACCTTCTCCTTACTTTTTTCTGACCTTTCCAAATTATCTTCAGGGGATTGTGGTCAGCCCATACATTAGGCAATATCTCTATTGTGTCTACATCTTGCTCTACCTCCCCGTTCATCCATGCCATATCAAGACGCGACCAGGATTTATGTGGATTTGAGAAAAAGGTATATTCTTTTTTATTAGAATTTCGTTTCCTCCATTGGTCACATAGGTTAAATTCCTTTGCCATCTCCAAAACCGCCTTTGGTAGAGTTTTCCGTTTCTTTTTATTTTTCATGTTACTAACATAGTCCTTTTTTACGTCTACTACTGCATTAAAGTCTCCTACTATACATATATTTGCTTGACCAATTTCTATAAGTTTTTCATATAAGTTATTATAGAATTCTTTCTGGTCCTCATTTGGGGCATATATTATCACCAAAAGCCATGATCTCTGCTCCGATTGTAATTCTATTATTAATACTCTTCCATCTGCATCATGATATCTCAAATTGGCTTTAATTTCCTTCCTAATATACACCGCTATTCCTCTCTGTTTTTGTTGTGCTAATGCTGTGTAAAGTACGCCTAGTTTCGGGAAATCCAAATAGCTCCTATGTTGTTCTTTTATATGTACTTCCTGTAGACAGACTATGTCTACATCTTGTTTTAATAATTTTGTTAATATCTGTTTTCTTTTAGCAGGTGAGTTTAATCCATTAATATTAATTGATATCAAGCTAATCTCCTTTTCCATTATTTAACTTGTGCGCTCTACTTATGTAGTTTCCTTGTTTGGGGGCCTGTTCCTCTTTCTTTCCTTTGTTCCCTTTCTTTCTTACCTCCTACCTGTCGTTCTCTATCCTTTAACTCTTGCTGTTGGTCTTCCTGGCTTCCGCTTTCTAATTCTTCTTTACTGCTATTTTCTTCTTCCACCCCCTCCAGCTGTTCATGAAATTCTCGTGCACTATCTAAATTATCAATTTTGACCTTCCTCTCCTGCCAAGCTATCAGCATCCCCTCCGGGATTAGCCATCAAAATGGTATACTTCTTTTAGTTAAATATGTGCTGAGGAATCTATAGTCCCTTCTCTGTTCCCTCACCTTCCTTGGAACTTGTTTAAGTGTCTGTATTTCTATGCCCTTGTAGATCAGTGGATTATCCCTTGTCATTTTATATATTATGTCTCTCACTCTCTTTCTAGTAAATTTAATGTGGACCTCCCTTGGGAGTCTATTACGCCTGGCATAATTCGTGTAGATTCTATACACCTCATCTACCTCTAATAGAATCTCCTGCTTATCTCTTTGTAAAGCCTCCGCTATCAGTTCTACCATTATATCCCCTAGATCTTCTTCCTTCTCCTCCACCACATTTTGGAACCTTAGGTAGAACGATGCCCGATCCATTTCCAGGTGAATAATCGATTCTTCCATTTTTTGGTTCGTTACCATCAGATTTTTGTCTAGGGTGTCAACTCTTATCCCTATATTATCCACCCCTACTTTCTGTATTCTTTCTTCATTTTTCTCCATAGTTTGCTGGATTGTCTCTATTCTATTTTCTAATTTATTCAAATCTCTCGTTTCTAAGTGGTTTTCAGACATTGTTTCCTGCATTTTTAACATTGTTTCTTGGATGGTCAATAGTGTTGTCTGCATGGTCTGCATATTTATGATTATACTTGGTTTTTCTGTCCCTAACATTCCTTCCAATTTTCTCTGACCTGGTGGGGATACAGGTAACAATGCTGGACTGGATGTTGTCTTCGTTCCTGTCCTCAGTGTTGCCATAGTACTATCTTATTCCTTAAGTGTTTTCTGTTCTTTGTTTGTTAAACCACTCCTTTGTTAAGTTTAGCTCTTTTAACTCTTTTACTCTTAACTTCCAATTAATCCGTTTTTCTCTCCCTCCTTTCTCTTTTCTTCTAGGTCAATATCTATTTTCACTGATCCCCCAGACTCCTCTTCACTTTCTCCAACCCTCTTCACTTTCTCTCCTCTTTCTTGTTCGTTTCCTTCTCCGCTCTAGGCTCGATCAGAGTCTACCCATTCCTATCTCCTTCGTCTCCGTCTCGCGTCCGCTCGTCGTCACCTTCACTTTCCGTCTCTTCTCCACTCACTCACTACGATCTTCTTGTCCTGCTAAATCCACCGCCTCCGCTATCTCCGTCTCTTCGTCTCACGTCCTCTCCGCTTGCAAGTTTATCTCCTCCTTTCTCTTCTGGCCTCTCATTTCCAATACTCTCCTGCGTATTGCTCCGTATCACTCCTTCTCCGCCCTACTTAAGTCACCATTTTCCTCCGATCCGGCTGTCCTGCCAATTTTCTCCCTGCGATTCTCACATCAGCTGGGTCCACCGCCTCCTTCTTTCCACCTCCTCTCCTTCAATCACCGCCCGTCTCTTTCGTCCTGCGCTAGGACAATCGCTACAAAGTTTCCATTTCTTTCTGTCACTCTCCTGTTAGTCTTTTGGTTAAAGTAATTTACTGACTCAGAGCTCACCCCGCCGAGTCGCCGCTTGTCCTGAGGTTCCCCTCGTAAACTGAGCTCTCTTCCTGCACCAACTAATTGACAGATAAGATTTTTATAATTCTACTATTGTATTGAGAATATTTTAGGGTATTTTAGGATATTTTCAAACTCACTCACTGACACAGTCCATTAATTATATCTTGCGTCTGCATTTTCTGTGACTAGTCAAGGCTTCAGATCCACCATCAGCAGTTGGCAGATGTTTCTCCGTTGGATTTAGGGGGTTTCCCTTGTCATAGCGGGTGATTGCCTTTCACCTCGCTATTCCTCGGGCTTCCCCTTTTATCGCAGATAGTCCTCCAGGCTCTCTGCATCTCCAAAGGACTCCAAACTTAGAGAAATCAGTGTTGGAGGACGGAACCTGTCCTCTTTCCTCTGCACCACCTTGACATCACCACCGGAAGTCGACATGCCTGCTCTAAGTGATCCCTATTAGGGAATCATTGCCATTATCCCTGCCCCCATCACGCCCATTCACCATGCCCTCGACTGTCAGTCCTCCAATTGGAGCAAAGACAGCAGCCCCCCCCCCCAATACTTCAGATCACTCCAGTACCTACAGCCAAGAAAGTAGAGAGGCGTCTTTAGCTTGTCGTATAATAAACATTATTAATGATAATTAATTAGCTCCAGTCACCAGCTAGACGTAGATATTAATTCAGAGGTTGCAATAATTAATATATCCCATCATGCGGCCAAAGGTAAAGATAAAAAAAAAAAGGTGTCCTAGCCTGAGACTTTGTCTGTGATACATAAATAGAGATTTTGTCAAACTGCTTGCAGTGCCCATCTCCCTGAGGCTGGGGTGCATTTCCACAGATCATCCTTCCCCTATAAGTCATTAACGTGTCATATGCTAATAAATAATCACTCCGGTCGCTTCTTCCATTTAGTCCTCTTTCTGTTTCTAGGGGCCGTGATCTCACAAGTGCCTCTGCCCTCCCGTTTTAACTGCAGGTAAATGGCGAGATGGCAGCAATGGGGAGCTGCGGGGCCAAGCAAGGTGCTCCCCCATTCTGTGGAGGCCTCCCCCAGCTTCAAGAGCCCCTGGCAGGGGTGAAGGAAGCCCCGTGGGCTCCTCTGGAGCTAGTTTATGTTGTTAGGAACAGGCTCAGCGCTTTCCCTTCCATCTCAGGTCCCTGTATCTTTCCTGGTTGGTTAGGACAGGCAGCTATTCAGGTGGGGTTTCCTTCCTCCTGGAGGAAAGGGGGAGAAAGCTGTGGAATGCCTGCCTGCTAGGAGCATGCGAGCGGAGAAGGAACCTCCGTCATTGAAGAGCTTAGACGGCCATTTGTCTGGAATGGTATAGTAGGGTCTCCTGCTTGGGCAAGGGAGTGGACTAAATCGGGTCCCCAACCCCCGGTCCGTGGACCAGTACTGGGCCGTGGCGTGTCAACAACCGGTCTGCACAAACAAAGTCCCATCTGCAGGATGCAGGCAGGACACAAAACCACACCCCTTCCAGTCCGTGGAAAAAACCTCACTATGTAACCGGTCCCTGGTGCCCAAAAGGTTGGGTACCTCTGGACTAGATGACCTCCCAGGTCCCTTCCGTTGTTATTCTGAAATGGGGCAAGGTGTTTAAGGGAGGGATGCAAGGGTTCCCTGTGGTGAGTTTGGGTGAAGCCACAACCTTCACACAATATGAAAAGCTTTGGGTGTGGCGATGACGTGACAGACTGAGTGAACCCAGGCTGGCCTTTAGGGTTGTCATCCCAGGTAAAGAAGAGAGTGGGGTTTGCTCCCTGTTTATATCCAATAGCTTCCCTGCCAGTCATTGTGGAAGTGAATAATAGGGCCAGCCTCTCAGGACATCGAATGGAAAGGGCTGTTTTGGCGGCTCACACACACCAAACTCAGGAGAGGAACTATGAAGCCTGGTCCCTCAACCTCCAATTTTGGAAAAGTTGCGAGTAAAAGGTAAGAGAAGCAGCATCTTCTCCAGAAACCCTGAATATAGCAAGGCTACAGTTCTCAGGACTGAATGGAATGGGCGGTTGGCTACACAAAGCATTTTTTTTAAAGTTTTTTATTAATAATACAAAATTAAAAAAACATTGGACATAGATATGACATCACTGGTTCCATACATCTTCCATCACTTTACAATAATATTACTATTCATATGAACATATAATTCTTAAGCTTTATTCCTTAAACAAAATATCATATAATATTAATACTTTTCCCCTCATTTCTGCATATTTATTTATCTCTTAAACATACATTTATCTATAAAAACATCTATTTTTTTTGTTTTAACACTATACATTTGTCTTGGCTATCCTCTTGTTATCTATCCAATCATAAAGTTGTTTCCAGATTTTGTAGTACTTAGTTTCACTTTTATCCTTGAGTTCCAAAGTGAGTCTGTCCATTTCTGCACAGTTGAAAATTTTCAGTAATATTTCCTCTTCAGTTGGAATATCTTCCTCTTTCCATTTTTGAGCGAAGTCTATTCGTGCCGCTGTGACTATATGCAGTAATAAATAATTTGTATCTTTCTTATATTTTCTTTCTATAATTCCCAGTAAGAAAAAATCCGGTTTGACCTCTATATCTATTAGCAAAATTTCCTCTATTAGCATTTTTATTTAATTCATTTTCTATCTCATCCTCTCATTTTTATAGCAATAAGCAGGGGACAAAAGTAGAAAAAGGTATATGTTGTTATTTGCAGGAGAAACTCCTTTGGAGCACTTCTTCATTAGCAACATGGTCAAAATAGCAAATCTTTAGGATTTGACGAAGGCATCTTTGCCAAGTCTCTTGTTAATATTTGCCAACGCAAATATTAATAAGACCATTTCTCCTGCAAATTACAACATAGTCACTCTTTGGCCCATTATTCATTTAAAAGAAACAACAGACCTCAGCAATGCATAGTGATCATTTAAAACACATTTTTTTAAAATGGGATAAAACTTGAGAGATGAGGGCTCTGTCCCAGGGCTGGCATTTTGAGGCAACTAGCACCGGGCTGGGTCTGTGGGGTGGGAGGCCTGGCTTCTTGCTGTTTGCAAATGTGTGATAACAAGCCTGTACCCACAGCTCTTCTGACCTCTGGCAGACAGTGGGGCAAAAGGGTGTGGTCCTATTGCCTCAGAGAAACCCCAGCTGCAATGGTACACTTGGTTCAGTTGGGTACCCATATTACGAGGCACTCAACAGGAATCCTATCTTTCCCTTTTTATTAGCTATTTATTTATTTATTCATACCCCATTAAACTTGTTATGACTCTTGGTGAGTTATAGCTGGAGAAAAGCACCATCTGTATCTGGAGCCTCTGGGCATAAAGCAGCACAATCAAAGCTTGCCTAGAAGTGCCTCATCCAGATTCTTGTTTCTGGAAAAGAGGCAAATCTTAACTGAGCTGCTAAAACCTTTGGGAATAGAAAGTGTTGCTAGGTGTAATAAGAAAGTAAAAACCAGATTTGAAATGGGGATTCAGCATCTCATCGCCAGCATCTACTGTTTTGACTCCAAGTTCCGGGCATCCTCATTTTGGCATCATTACTGTACCAAAGGCCACTCAACGCACCTGTTCATTCTGCAGTTGTATCCTAACCCGAGGTAGAGTGCTTCTGTGTGCCTGGATCCCGCTGTCACACATCTGAGCCTGCATCAGTGTTCTCTGATAACTTGAGCGTAACTTTACGTTGTAATGATGATGACTGTTATCAGGAATTAGGCTGCAACTTTTCCTATCCCTGCCATCTTTCGCCCCTGCCAGTTTTCTGCAAAGTGCTTCTGAGGCTCAGGGCCTGGAGCCAGGCCTAGTAGATCCTAGCTGGAGAAAAATGGTTGCATGTACAGGACCCTGTTGCTCTTCACGGAGACTTGCATCAGCAGCATCCAACTTCTCAATGCTCTCAGGGGATCCTCGGTCCCTCCAACCTAGGGCTAAAGGCTGCTGCTCAGCTTGAAACTCTCAGGAGGCCTGCAAAGTTTTCGAAATGGCTGCAAATTAAAGGGCAGGTGGGAAGCACCAGGCCTTGCAGCAGGCCTCAGGATGTCTTTTATGCTTAGAGCATGGGCCTTCCAAGAAGCTGCGTCTCATTCCAGCTCTGCTCTCTGATATGAGAAGGGCAGCTGACCATAAGAAGCCCCTTTGGAGGAAGAGTCGGCTCTTTTCAATCCTGACTTTTCTCCCGGCCTGAGAATTGCCCGGTGCCTTGTGAGTAAGGGGATAAGAAGCCCCCAAGTGGTGTCTGTGGGAGATCAGAGGCTATTCCAAGCCTCAGCAGCTCAGTGTCTAGACATTGCGCTCGCCACATTCTGTACACCCACTGCATAGGACACTTGCTCCAGCTGCCTGTTTCCTTTCTCCTCCTAGGCTGTAAATAGATTATTTGGGAATGGAAGAGATTCACTTAACAATTCCCTTCACTTAACAATAAATGCATGTTTCCTAAAAGTGGGTGATGCATTGTTACTGATTGTGCTATGATATCAACACTTGCCAACGAGGCATAACTCTAATGTAAAGGTGTAGATCAGGGGTAGGCAATCTTGGCTCTTTTATGACTCGTGGACTTCAACTCCCAGAATTCCTGAGTCAGCATAGCTGACAGTTGAAGTCCACGAGTCATAAAAGAGCCAATGTTGCCTACCCCTGGTGTAGATGTAGAATTAGTTAGGGCTGTTAGGCATTTCTTAAAGGTCATTTTAAAGGAACAAATGCCTAAATGAATTTAGGGCACAATTCTTTTTCATGCTTCCTTATTCAGTGGCTTCAAACATCTACATATTTTAAAAGAAAGCAATTTTTCAGGGCTCATTTTTATGTTATTTGGTAAAATTCTATTTGGCAATATAATGGAGGAAATCCTATTGAAATTCCACTGCTGATGACTTTATTGAACATTCTTTTGAGGGCGGGGGGCAGGGCAACAATACAGTGGTTTACAATATACTTCTGGGATATTCTTTAATTTAAAACTTGAGCTCTTTCTAAGCCTGGACCAGATGTCAACCAGTTGCAGTTGAAAGATTTTCTTGGGTAATTACTTGATATCAGACATTGTAGTGACAGACAAAATCAGTGTTTAAAATGCTTCTGTACACTGCATGTATTGGTCAGTAGGGTATAAGCAATAGTAGGTTGTCTTGGAAGGCAATCTGCTCAGAGATCATAGCTGAACATCTTTGGGGATAAGATGGAAGTTTGGTTAGGTTTCAGATAAGGTTGGCACAAATGTTTGGTACATATAAATATGCCACTGTTCCCATTGATAACTGGGAATGCTCAGTGTGACAGCAATGTGACTAAGGCTGGTCTCTCTTGAGAAGTCTTGTGAAAAAGCCTTGATTAACCAAAGTCAGATAGGGGTGAATCTTAGTATCTGGACTCCTCTAACGATGACTGTAGACCAGAGATCCCCAACCTTTTGGGTACCAGGGACCGGTTCCGTGGAGTGAGGTTTTTCCACAGACCGAAGGGGGCGTGGTTTTGTGTGCTGCCTGCATCTTGTGGATGGGGCTTTGCTTGTTTGTGCGGCCCAGTTGCTGGCATGCCGTGGCCCGGTACTGGTCCACGGCCCGGAGGTTGGGGACCCCTGCTATAGACTATGAAGTGCAACATGTCATTGAATATTCATTTTCTACATTTATGTTTGGACTACTTTCGTGAAAATCTAGGTGCAGTCAGCAATGAACAGGCTGAAAGGTTTTATTAGGACATTGTGCCAATGGAAAAACTGTATCAGGGCAACTGGAAACCATCAATGCTGGCTGCCTATTGTTGGACACAATAAGATGTGTAGGATACTGAATGCAATCAAGAATCCGCAGCAAAACACTTTTAGTCCTGTTGAACTAATGCAGCATGACATTCTGCGATTAAATACGTTACAGTCGTTAAAAGTTCATATTTTTCAAGATTCCTCTGTGAACAGTCATTCTTAAATTATACTTGTGTTCAGTTTGAGGGGTTATCATAAATCAAAAGTTTTTCAGGAAGCAAGACTTTTGAGAGAAAAAATGTCCAGTGGAACCAGTATGGGAACTTTGGTGAATAGGAAGCTGTCCTTATTCCCTTCATTAGCTGACACTAATCGCTTGAAATCAATTATCTCTTAATATCCCACTTCCCGACACTGACAGCCCTCCTTCAAAATATTATCCTTTCCTTTATGGTGAGGACAGAATTGTTTAGGTAGTCAGCCACTGTGTAAAAAGCCTGCATACTGAATGCTTTCTTACCCTGGAATGCAGCCTTAAAGCAGCACCACACTGCTGATCTACAAATGAAATTGGTGTGCAATCTCCTTGAATAGCAGAAGGAGACAATATGTTGAGTATGAAATGTTACCTAGAACATCTGAAAAGAACACTGTTTTATTACCAAACACTTTTTAATGTCAATTAATTCCATATGTCTATCTGTCATCTATCTTTCATTCTCTTTTATAGACTATTAGTAAAGCAACAATTCAATCGAATAAAATAGGTCACCTTGCCAAAGCAAACAGTCTCTGTTGAAATTGCAAACAGCAAGCAAAGGAAAGGAAAACCTCACTCTTGAGGGGAAATGACAGTATCAATGTCTGAAATTAAGTCTCTTATCGGCCAACTCTATGTAGATAGATATCTTGAGCATCTTGTCCAACGTTCCATTAGAACATCCACTGTCACCGTCATAACGATGCAAGCCTGAAGGTTTTTTTTTTATGTAAGTAGCAGATACCACAGAACAAACGCTGCTGATCTTTCAAGAGTCCTTAAGTTGCACAATTGGTTGAATTCCATAAAAAATGTGTGTGATAATTGGAACTATCTTAAATAGTATCGGTATAACACAGCCATCTTAATCACTTGGTACTAAGACAACATTGTTACCCAGCTAAGTGGTTTGCATATTGTTGATGAATTTATTTGTTATTCTGTTATTCTGCTATCAGAATTTCAAATCCAGGTTGTAAGTTTGAATGGTTGCTTACTGGCTGCTGGTACATTGAGAATTGTCTTTATGACAAAATACCAATTATGTTCTTTGTTTTTGCTGTTTCTTTTTCCAGGGTGTGATAGTCTCTCAATTGAAAAGCAGGCATGCTGCAAAGAGAAGCATAAATGCTCATGAATCACTAGGGGGCAAACATGCACAATAATTGATACACTAGTAAATATTCATGCTTAAATATGTATTCTATAGTTGCTATCTATCAAACACCATACAATTCAGGGGCTTCAAAAATGGGGTTCAAAATTGGGAAAGGAGTCCGGCAAGGCTGTATTCTGTCGCCCTGCCTATTTAACTTATACGCAGAGCACATCATGAGAAAGGCAAGGCTAGATGAATCAAAAGTTGGAATTAAGATTGCCAGGAGAAATATCAACAACCTAAGATGCAGATGATACCACTCTAATGACAGAAAGTGAAGAGGAACTAAAGAGCCTCTTGATGTGGGTGAAGAAGGAGAGTGCAAAAGTTGGCTTGAAACTCAACATTAAGAAAACCAAGATCATGGCATCTGGCCCTCTCAATTCCTGGCAAATAGATGGAGAAGAAATGGAGGTAGTGACAGATTTTATCTTCCTGGGCTCCAAGATTACCACAGATGGGGACTGCAGCCAAGAAATTAAAAGACGCTTGCTCCTGGGGAGGAAAGCTATGGCAAATCTAGACAGCATGCTAAAAAGCAGAGACATCACCCTGCCAACAAAAGTATGTACAGTCAAGGCCATGGTTTTCCCAGTTGCAATGTATGGCTGTGAAAGTTGGACCATAAGAAAGGCTGAGCGCCAAAGAATTGAGGCCTTTGAACTATGGTGCTGGAGAAGACTCCTGCGAGTCCCCTGGACCGCAAGGCAATCAAACCGGTCAGTCCTAGAGGAGATCAACCCTGACTGCTCTTTAGAAGGCCAGATCCTGAAGTTGAAACTCAAGTACTTTGGCCACCTAATGAGAAGGAAGGACTCACTGGAGAAGAGCCTAATGCTGGGAAAGATTGAGGGCAATAGAAGAAGGGGACGACAGAGAATGAGGTGGCTGGATGGAGTCACTGAAGCAGTAGGCGTGAGCTTAAATGGACTCCAGAAGATGGTAGAGGACAGGAAGGCCTGGAGGAATGTTGTCCATGGGGTCGCGATGGGTCGGACACGACTTCGCAACAACAACAACAAACACTTAAACCTGGATTCTATATAAATTAACATAAGAAAGCTTGTGAAAGAAAAACTTATCCCCTTCCATTCCAGGCTGTCTCAAAGGTTTCTCAAAAGATGAAAGACTTCTGGGGATTCGGATGTGCCACGTGCTGCTCTTTTAAAAAGAGGGCATTAACTAAAATGAGGCAGATTGCCCAATTTGCAGTAATTCTAATAATCCAATCGAAGTTTTCCTATTACCTGCTAGTGTTCTTCTCTTCCCTCTTAATTCAAAAGGTGGTGTCAAAACCTGTTTGAATAAATACACGGGAAGCAAAGGCTACCTCTTTAATACATGAATTTCATTTATCTTTCCCCAAACATATGCTATAACAATTAAACAGTGGAATAGCTTGCTTCCAGAAGTTGTGAGTGCTCCATCACTGGAAGTTTTGAACGACAACCATTTCCCCGAAATGGTATAGAGTCTCAAACCATTGCTTGATAAGTGAGTGGGAGAGCAAATATGATTTAAAAGATAGAAACGGAAACAGGATAACAGAGTTGGAAGGGACCTTGGAGGTGTTCTAGTCAAACCCCTGCTCAAGCAGGAAACCCTATACATTAGTGTTCCAACTCACTATTTTTTGTTTCTAATTTTTTGTCCCGTTACAATCCTAAAACATTTACTGGACAATGAATTTATGGGCTCGGGGTTATTAAAATTGATTTTTGCATGATGAGAAACTGAATTTGTACTTTTCCTATTAAAAACAAAAAAAGTATTGTTCATTTTCAAATCTTTTTTCTAAATTGAAATCATGTTTTTCTTTATTTCAAGGCTGAATAATTCCGTGTTTAAATTGTCACTAGGCAGGCTTTGAAGACGCAAGGGTAGAAATTGCCTGCCTCTATTCTGACAGGTAATTTCTGGCATCCAGATAGTGATTCCTAGTCTTGGTTTCCTGCATAGATATTGACTAGATAGAACCAGGAAACTATATACCCATTGTGACACATTTTTTTCCAAATTTTGCAGACATATAAAATATGTACAGCTGTGATTTACAAACATTTAAATATTACGTGGCCTTAAAGTATAGAAATCATCTTTAATTTAAGGGTGTGAAATTGCCTAAACTTCCAAATATTTAATAGGCTGCTTTGCCCACTTAGAATTGCTGTAGAGGATACACTAATCATGTTCAGCCTAAACAATGTTACAGGTAATGATTCTTGCAGGCGTATAAAGCAGGGGCCCCCAACCTATGGGCCGCTGCCCGGTACCGGGCCGTGGCCTGTTGGCTACTGGGCCATGGGAATGGCTGGCAAGTGTGTGCACCCCCACACTTGTGCTGGCGCTGCTGCGCAGGCACTAGTGACACCATTTGCACATGGGGCGCAAGCACGGCCCCGTGTCACATGGGCGCTAGCGGCCTGTTTGCACATGTGCATGGGTGTCAGCAGCCTGTTTAGGCATGCATGCAGGCGCTAGTGGCCCGTAGATGCATGGCCTGTTTGCACATGCTAGCACTGCTGCTGTACGCACACCCATTTGTGCATGTGCGCAGAGCCACGTGTGCGCACATTTCCCTGTTCCTCCCTTTCCTTTCCAGGCTTCCAAGCCGGAAAGGTTGGGAAACTGATATAAAGCATTCTTTTGAAATAGGAGTGGAAGAAGCTACAGTTTATTTGCAAATGCCACTTATGTGTCAGGTTATTACGGTATGATTCCCAGTTAAATCCAGTTGCACTGCCTCTCCACGCACATGCCATCTGCTTTCATTTGAACTGCACTGGTTCGAGGGAGACTGATCTATTTCATCTCTGTCAGAACTCAGTTTGCCTAGAAAATGGCCATCATCTGTGCAGTGGTTGTTTGGCCTCTCTAAGCCCTCTCCCCAGCCAACAAAGCAATCTTGGCTATAAAAGCTGACGGACAGCTGAGGATGATGGGTGTTGGTGTGTAGGAGAGAGGGAGGGGGTCTCCATGTGTAGGAGGGAAGGAAGGATGTGTTTCATATGTGGAAATAAAGCAGTCTGTAGTAGCTTAAAGCAGCTGAAAGAAAGCTTTTTTCTGGAGAGGGACTCAAAAGGAGATCCATTCTCAGATCTATTCCAGCCATTAAATACAACTAAACGGTGTGTATCTACATGAGGTTGGCCGATAAGGGGACTTAATTTCAGAGCCAGAGACAGGACCAGCAGAGACTTGGCTGCATTGCAGGGATGTCTTGAGATCATCCAGCTGCTTTATAACACCTGCCTGATGTCACAGAGAACTGGAGGGGGAACTTCAATGTTCTCCTGGTGGTTCGTTGACAGCTGTCCAGCAGTAAGAGGCTCTGTGGATCAGGCATTCTGCCAGGATCCCAAAGCTGTCGTGAGGGGAAAAAAGATAACTTTGTTTTCCTATTAATATAGTTGATTGTCACAGATTTCCACAAGATAATCAAACATTAGTTGATTATAAAATGCTAGCTAGAACATCTGAAAAGAACAAATTGAGATATCATTACCAATCAATTCTGAATGTCATTTCATTCTATCCTATTTCTATCTATCTAATCTATCATTCTTTTTTAGAAACTTAGTAAAGCAACAATTCAATCGAATAAAATTGCTCATCTTGCCAAAGCAAACGATCTCTTTGAAAATTGCAACAGCAAAGCAAAGCAATGGAAAGGAAAACCAAACCATTGAGGGGAAGCAACAGGTAAAAAAGGAAAAAGAGAAGGAAGGTGAAAGTTTGCAACACGCAAGCGTCTCCTACAAGCTAGCAAGGATCCCTCTGCAAATCCTAAACCACAGAGGACACAGAGGCAGACGGGGGTTTAAAAGAACCGTCCCCTGGTCCTTAAGCCAGCTACTCTGAAAAGCAACTGATGGACTTACCAAAAGTAGAATGTTTTCCACCTAGAGACAATAAAAATGTGGAGACCTTTGGACAGCCTGCCTGCTCTTCAAAATGAAACCTTTTGGGGGCACTTTCTCAACCCTGCAATCCCCCTTTTTCCCCCCCCACAATGAGGCTCAGCTTGGTGCCGCTTTAGAGGAACTGCGCTCCAGGGTAAGAGAGTTTTTGCTATGCGGGCTCTATGCAGAGTGGCTGAAATACCTGAACGATTCTGTACTCACCAGGAAGGGAAAGATGACGCAGAATCGTGTTAACCACTGTTTCCTCTGGTATTACAGTTTAATACTTCTAAAAATATTTTCAAAAACATCCTCTGACTTGACTCTGTCAGTCAATCCAATTCAAATTGGATTGACTGACAGCAAAAAGCAGGAACTGTCCTAGGCCAGGGGTGTCAAACTGCCGGCCTGCAGGCTGGATGCATCATGGCGAAACCGCGCCCACCCCATTGCCGGCAATGGGGGAAAAGTTGCGACACATCACATGACGTGGCAAATTTGACAGCCCTGTCCTAGGTGCTGCTTTCTCCCTGGGGGGGGGGGAGACCAAGACTGAAAATGTCCTGTTCCAATTTCTTGGCCAGAATTCAACAATGATTAACCTCAGAAAGTATCTCAAAGTGATGCATAACCAAAAAAAACACCTCCACCCTCTTCTCTAAGCTTCAGCTTACGTCCTCGGACGTGATGACATAGTCGAACTGCTTCGGCTCCTTCGGGGGTGCGATCGCGGGATCGATCAGCTCCCCTCTGATGGTTACACCGTGGAGGGCAGAGAGGTGAGAACGGCTTAATTTAAGTCTGGAGGAAAATAGGTGCTTTTCAGCATTTCCAGCATAGGTGTATAGAATGCACTCCACAGCTCTGGAGCTCCGCTGAAGAGCCTCTCAACTCGTAATTCTAGAAGGAGTTGATATCTGGCTAGAAGGGGGGAAAGTATTTAGTGTTTGCTTCATTATTTTAGGTGCCGGTGTCCAAGGGTCAGCTGAGGAGCTTGTTGGTCCTTGGATACTATTTCCTGGCTTTTCTTGCCGCAGGGAGCGTGATTCCTGAGGTTGGCTCAGTCCTCTTTTCAAAGCTTGAAAATTATTCCAGATCCTTAAATGACTTTTCACAGCGGAAACTTTAACACATGCACACACACAGACATTCCTTTGATATTTAAAGTCATTGAAACAAAAGTGCTGAAGAGTCCTGTGGGGAAGCGTTCCTTTCCCTCTATATAGCCTAAAAATAGGTGTTCTTTAATCTTATGCACCGGTTGCCTTCCTAGGAATTCTCTTTTCGGTTGGGCTCCTGTTCATTTTTGCCTGCCGAAACGTTTCTGCCCAGTGGCGATTTGGTGCCTCCTTCAACTCTCTTCCACTCTCCCCCTCCCTTATATTGGCTGTGTAGACAAGGATATTTCTGAAAGCATTCTACACAAAATGTATCTGTACATATCTGTACATTCTACACACAATGTATTCATGAAACAGAGTTGCTGATTAATATTGATGCAAGCGAGTTGCTGATTAACGGGGGTTCCCAGAACCTGCCTGTGGATGTTTATCTGCTCTCAGGCAACCTATTTTGGATAAACCATTTTCTCAGTAGAGGTGTGCAAAAAAAAATGAACGAGAGAATTCTAGTTTTCTTAGAAACATATTGGTGTTCCTCAGGGCAAAACGTTCAGATACACATTTAGAATCATTAACTGTATCACTTGCTTTTTGCCTTGAATTACACTTCCTGGAATCTAAACCCTAATCAGTGCAAACTGGGCAGTAACTGAGGCTGCTAAGCCTAGTTTATCTAACTTATAAAAATCAAATGATAGTGATAGTTCTTGAACAAGCATTCTTGAGGATAATCCAAGTAAGGAACTTATGGAAGTAGTTCATTCTGCCCTTTGACTTTACTGTATTGGTATCTAAGAGAAGTCAAGTGTTTGTGCGCAACTGGGAGAAACCTGAAGCTGCTTGAGCGTAGAGTCAATCGGTGGAGTTATTAGGACCCCTTGAAGAAGCGTAGCTTCCCTCTTGATTTCCAGCTGTCTTTCCAATTGCGGGAGCAACCCACTTTGAGGCGTTCTGTCAACACGGAGAAGTAAAACATTATATTTGAATGCCATTTGATTTTGCAAAGTTGCTTTGCCATGGTGGAAATGTTCCTTGCATTATATAGGGATGTGCAAAATGCCACCCAAGTCCAGCAAAATACTTTGATCTTCTTTGACAACTTGATCTGGAACACAGAAGTGGGATGCTTCTTCCAAAAAGTATATCCGATCGGGGCCTCATTTTGATTCAAAATCATAATTGCTTGGAGAATTAATATCAAATCCTATCTGGAAAGTTTTGGAATTAATCCTGATGAATGTCTATGGAGATTCTCAGTCATCCAGGTCAGATCAGGTCATCTTTGTCCCAAAGGTGCTTTTTCAAAAGGCAACTGGACTTTCTCTGTTTTTTTCTTGAAGACGTTTTGCTTCTTAATATAATAATGTTAATGATCTGATGTTCTAGGGCAGGGCTTTTCAACCTTTTCACCGATTGTACCACTTTTAGAATATGGAAACACTCGAGTACCACCAGTCACCCAGCAAGGTGTCAAAAACTTGATGACCAAAAAAAATGGAAAAAAGTGATAAAGTACAGGTAGTCCTCAACTTACAACAGTTTGCTTAGTGACTGTTCAAAGTTACAACGGCACTGAAAAAAGTGACTTATGACCATTTTTCACACTTATGACCATTGTAGCATCCCCAGGGTCATGTGATTTACATTTGGATGCTTGGCAACCGATTCTTATTTATGATGGTCACATTATTCCAGGGTCATGTGATCGCCTTTTGCAACCTTCTGAGAAGCAAAGTTAGTGGGGAAACCAGATTCACTGAACAACCATGTTACTAATTTAATCTTTCTCCCTCTTTCTTTCTCTTTCTCTCTCTCCCTTTCTCTTTCCCTCTCTCCCTTTCTTTCTTTCTCTTTCTCTCTCCCTCTCTCCCTCTCCCTCCTTTCTCCCTCTCCTTCTCTTTCCCTCTCGCTCTCCCTTTCTCTCTCTCCCTCTCTCTACTTCTCTTTCCCTCTTTCTCTCCCTCTCTCTATTTCTCTCTCCCTCTCTTCCTCTCAAAGATCCTTAAAATCCTTAAAAGTTATGCTTGGGCAGAAGACTTTTTCTTTTACAGCGCCGTTTATAATGGGGCAGGTTGGCAGACAAGTACTCAAAAAAAAGGGGGGGGAGTGCAAATAGGCGTCCAGTAGCTAGCTTGAACTTTGAATGACTTCTTTCTCTTGCCACCGCAAGAGAAAGAGGAGCAAAAGACATCCAGCACTGCAACCAGGTGCCCCGGACTGGCCATTCCGGGGCTTCCTGCACCGGCTGACTTAGTTGTCAGCAACCTCCTGTTGTCGCTTGAAGGGGGGGGGAAGGGACACGGGCAGGAGAGATTCCTTCTTTCTCATCCGAGGAGGGAAGTTATGTCGGACCGTCGACTCTGAATGAAGAATTTTAGGGGGGAGTTGAAAGCGAGACAGACTTAGGGCTGTATTAAGATCATAGATGGCTGCGTAAGGAGAGTGGAAGGGAGGCGAATTCGGGGTGGAGCAGAAAACACGGGGGGAGGTCGTTAGGAAATAAGCACCAAGGTACATGGTGCCTTGCAAGGGATTCCCGAGTGTTCCGTAATTGTTTTTCCTCTGCGCGAGAAAAACTTTTGCGGCATGAATCTGAAACCAGGTGTTCCTGTGAGGTGGCGCAGGAGGTCCTTGGGAGAGGCAAGGACAAGCTTGGCGTTTCCTCTCTCCCAATCCCCTTCTTCACCCCCTTCCCGGCCTGCCTGCGATCTTAGCTCACGGCTCCGTGGCTTTTCTTTGCCTATCCTAGCCAAGCTTTCTTCCGCCCGCCCCGTTCCCGGGAGCGGGAGCACCGAGGAGGTACGGCAGAAACACATGAAGGCAAGAAGTAAAAAACAAACGCGGAGTTCCAGCCAGTAGAGGCTCGGCTGCCGAGAAACGAGAGCGCAAAGCCAAGGAGAAGAAGGTGGCGGCTTCCTCCCAAAGGGGGCTCCTTTTCTCCACCCCTTCCCCTGGGTTTGTGGGGGAGTTTCTCGTCTCCTACGCTGACAGGTGCTCCTTTGAGCCCGCCGTGAGCTTTCTCGCCCCGCTTTCGTGAGGATTGTGGTGCCCTTGGGAAGCTAATAATGCTTTGAACCTTAGGAGAGGAGGAGGGAGAAAACCCTGGAGACAGAGGAAAGAAAGACTGTAGCCGAGGGAAAACTTTTGGATGGGATTATGTGGAAACTACCCTGCTCTCCGCTGCCCAAGCAGGCTCGCTGCTGCTGCTGGTTTCTGCCGGGACTCTTGCATGCCTTCCTGGCCAGGGGGTGGGGCACAGGCGCCGCTGCCCGCAATCTGCCCAGCCTCCCCTCTGGCCCCGGGCACCACTTCAGCCTCGCGCACGCGCGCGATCGGCCTCCCCGTTGCTGCCGCTGCCCACAATCTGCCCAGCCTCACCCTCTGGCCCCGGGCACCACTTCAGCCTCGCGCACACGCGCGATCGGCCTCCCCGTTGCTGCCGCTGCCCGCAATCTGCCCAGCCTCCCCTCTGGCCCCGGGCAGCACCTCTGCCTCGCGCACACGCGCGATCGGGCCCCGGGCAGCACCTCTGCCTCGCGCACACGCGCGATCGGCCTCCGCGCTGCCATCACCCGCAATCTGCAGCTGCAGCTCCTCCTGGCCCACCCGCGCCCGCCGTTAACCCTCCCGCCACCATGCATGGTAAGCTTGGCGCCCCCGCCCAGATGCCCTTGCCTCCCCCAAGCATTTTTTTACTCACCTGCTTTCAGCTGCACTCCCTTTCTCCTTTTGCTTCTCTGCCTTCGTTTGCTTCTCTGCCTTCGCCACGTGCTTGTGGGTAAAAAAAAAAAGTTCCATGAGACTTTCTAACTTCTCGCGAGAAGTTAGAAAGTCCCATGGAACTTTTTTTTTTTGTCTCACAAACACATGGCGAAGGCCGAGAAGGACAGGAGAAAGGGAATGCTGCTGAAAGCAGGTGAGTAAAAAAAACGCTTGGGGGAGGTGAGGGCATCTGGGTGGGGGCTGGGGGGAGGGACCCAGGCAATGCCTCGCGCAGCTCCAGCGGAATCTCCCCTGAAGACTGCGTGAGGCTGTCTGCCGCCCCCAAGGCCGCCGCCAATCAGCTGGAGCTGCGCGCTTTGATCCTGGGCTCTCAGTAGGACCCAGGCAACGTGCAGTTCCAGCTGACTTTGCCACAAGCCTCTGCGGCGCTGCTGCCACTTCACCTCATCCACTTTTACACTTTTTTAAAAAAAAAAATTTCAAAAAAAAATTTTTTAATATTTTTTTTACATTTTTTTTTTACATTTTTTTTCAACCCGTCCTACGCGTACCACCAGCCATGTGCTCGCGTACCACTGGTGGTACGCGTACCACCGGTTGAAAAGCCCTGTTCTAGGGCGTATCTGTTAATTCAGCCTTTATTGGCTGTGTGATACAGCTGAGCAAGGCTGCTGAATTGTCCATCAGAAAGAAAACGAAAGCTTTGAATTTCCTAAAGGTACATATAATAAAGCATGTGAGTAAAGCTATCTTTCTCCTAAAGAGCTATTTTGGAGTTTCAATTTGCTTGCTCCTCCTAATTAGTCTTTCTCTTATCTAGTACAGGGCTTTTCAACAGGTGGTATGCATACCACCTGTGGTACTTTGCCATGTGGCAGCTGATTCCTAGAGAAGTGTAGTGGGGGAGGGGAATGAGCAGAAGCGACCCAAGCCTGAGGGAGAGGCAGTTGCAGCTGCAGGACTGTCTGGGCTCAGCAGGAGCCCACAGGACTCCAGCTGATTGGCGCTTCCGGAAGCAGAGGGAGCTGGAGGTGAACTGAAGAAAAAGGGGGGGGGAGGAGAGGAGAGGCTATAAAAGGAGGTAGTTTGGGCGGGAAAGGGGAAAAAGACAACGGAAAGAGAAAGAGAGCTCAGCAGGCAGGGAGGAAACAGGGACAGGGAAGAAGCTGTTGCTGGAAGAAAAGGTCCCCTGGTTCATTTTCTCCAGCCAGGAGAATGCAATCAGCGCTGATGAAATGAAAAGCTGGCAGACGAACATGTCGGAAAGGAGGTGGGTTTATTTAGTTCTGGATCAGCTGGCAGCTTGATTGGGTTACCATAAGGATTTTTGTACAGTTTTTACAGTGTTTTGTAATTCAGAGGCTCGGTTTGTGTGCTTTGCTTATTGGAATATTTTAGTCTGTATTTTAGGCTAGCAATGAGTCCAAAGTGTTGACTTCCGTAGGTTTAATCCCTTTAAACAAGTGTAATTAGTTTTACCCCCTTATCTTGAGTCTGGCTTTTAGAAAGTTTTCTTTGAAGGTAAACAGCCTTAATTTAAGGCTAAAGCTTTTTGCAATTGCCGGAGCCTTTCAGTCTCGGATTGCAGCATTGTGACACGTGACACACCTGAGGCAGCTTACCCCACCCCACACCCCGGAGTTTATGTGTTTCTTTATTTTGTGAGCCTTTCTTGCTTTGCACTTGATTCCTGTGTCTTTAAGGGTTATGGGAAGGGATTGGGGGGCAGGGTGCATTCTTACTACACTGTGGAAAGAGCTCAGAAGGGAGAGGAAGAAGGGCCCACCAGCTAGCTCAGGGGTCTACAAACTTAGCAACTTTAAGACCTGTGGACTTCAACTCCCAGAATTCCTCAACCAGCCATGATCGCTGAGGAATTCTGGGAGTTGAAGTCCACAAATCTTAAAAGTGCCAAGTTTGAAGACCCCTGAGCTAGCTGGTAGTGGTGAATATTAATAAACATGGATAAATTCATCATACATTTGTCAGTGCAAAGGGAAAGTGATTCAGCAAAGGAACAGCCACCGAAGAAATTAAAACTGGTACTTTTTCCCTTTTTTTCTACAGTTTGTAATATTTTATTAGATTATAGAATAAAATACAAAAGCAAATAGTAGGACACTGGGGAGGAAAAAGGGGGGAAAGTGAGGGAGAGAAGGGAAAAAGAACAGACTTCCTCTGTTGCAGTAGAAGGAAGCATTAACATTGAACCTCAATGTTTTACTTTTCCATAATATTATAAACTAGCCGTTTCTATAACAACAAATGAATCTAATCAGTAAAACCCACCCACCCCCTTTTTTTTTTTTTAGTCATCAAATTTTTGACACCTTGCTAAGCACTGGTACTCAAATATTGACATGTTCTAAAAGTGGTACAATCTGTGAAAAGGTTGAAAAGCCCTGATCTACTGCATTCTGCGGGAGACACCAACATCCAGCCGAGGGATCCAAAACTGCCAAAATGCAGTAAAGGCTGTAACCCTTTTGTGGTAGGCATTGTTTTCCTATTTCTGGGCTTTTTGAAAATCTCTCATGATGCTGTACTAATTTGCAGAGTGATCTCTAATGTATTCTTATGAAAAGAATACAAACTTGAAATGTTAAATAAAAAATAATGAACAATAGTATGATCCATCTTTTATCGTTCTTTATCAGATGCCTTTGTTCCTAAGTGCATATTGTTCCAAACTGACAGACAACCTTGTTTTTTTTCTGCTAGGACCTGTGACGGTCTACAAAAGGAAAATGAACTAAGGGATCCTGGAGTTGTGTATCTCTTGCCTGATGAAGCTCCATCCCTGCAACTCATCAGAACATCAGGCAAGGTCTGCAGACAAATTCATGGGACAGGTTGGTAGCAGATATTAAACATTTTTTTAAATACCACAATTTCAGGAAAAGAAATAAGTAAAAATATTGAAGGACAAATATCCCTTGCATGTTATAATGGAATAGAACAATGGCTTTCAAACGGTATGTGCATGGAAAATATATTTATTTAATAAATTTATAGCTGATTTAGACTGTTTTTCACACATATGACTGTTGCAGCAGCCCCATGGTTACGTGATTTACATTCAGATGCTTGACAATGGGCTCACGTTTATGACGGTTGCCGTGTACCTGGGTCACACGATGACAGTTTGCAACCTTCTGACCACCAAAGTTAATGGGGAAGCCAGATTCACTTAACAACTCTTTTAATAGCTTAACAACTGCACTGATTCACTTAAGAACTGTGGCAAGAAAGACAAAATTGAGGCCAAATTCACTTAATTGTAATCATATGTCGAGAATTACCTGTATAGCTTGGGAAAGCATAAAGGTAACATGGGGACAATCCAATCTTCGGCATGAGATATCTAGCAACTCTTGAGGCCTCTGATGCTGGATGTAATATAAAATTTGCTTTTTCCACTTCACCGTCTGCTGTAAGGGTCATTTTGGGGTGTGCAGTGCAACCCAGATTGATTTCTTGATCAGCTGCCATCAACTGATAACCCAGAGTGGATAGTATTGTTCATTTTTCTCCCAATTACGCATTGCTTTTATGCTACCTAACCCTGAATTTACCATTTAAATCTCCATTTCCCCAGTTTGGAAAAATCATTTATACACCACTTGTATTCCGCTTTTCTTGGATGCTTCTAACACCCTTAGGAATTTGGTAGAGTCATGAAACACAGCCAACTGATTTCCTATTTCTTTTTATGCAACTACGTTTATTTCACTTCCATACTGCCGGTTTCCCTTTGTTTCGGAGGTGTTGTTTTCTCACTTGCAAGGCAATTTCCAAAATTCTCCTGAGCCTCCTTGAGTGGCAGAGGGATGAGACACACCTGAACAGAATAATCGCGGTATGATCATGTGTGGAGTAGTGCGATAGGTGTTGTGACAGTCTCTTAGAAATGCCTCTTGTCTTTCTCACATTACAAACAACTTGACATTTTGAAAGAAGCAAATTCTGCACTTACAAAAGGAAAAGCTACAAGAACAAAATTATTCCGGCTCATGAATAAGAAATAACGTAACAAATTAAAAAAAATCCTCAATGAAATAAACATAAAGTAGTATTTTTAATTAGAAGGATTATGATTTTCCTTAATTTGAGGAAAGTGAAAAAAGAAACAAGATATTTTCCCATGACATCTATAGAAAAATGAATTGTCTCTGGTCTTCCTAGGCTCTGGGGAATTGGCTCACCTCCCTATACATCGCCTTGTGGGAGAGAGCAACATGCTGCCTGATTCACCTGTTTCAAAAGTTCAAAGCCCAGGTCCCTTCTGAGGTGAGTTGGCTGATTGCCTACCAGGATGTTGACTCGGTCTTAGGGGACAGTAGCAATTGTGAATACGTGCAGATGGCCCCGCTATCTCTGGCCACTTGCAGAACCATGAACGCAAGGTCATAACAGGACAGCAAAGGAATATCCTAACTCACCCGGGAACATATGGTGTCTTAGGGAAACACCTAAGCCACCCAAAAAGGAACATATGGTGTCTCGGGGAAACACCCAAAAAGGAACATTTCTAGCTACTTCTGCTTTCTTCCTTCTTATCTACAGTGTGCCAGCCTTAAAGGGCGAAGTCTTTATCTTATGTGTGTCAGCTTTGCTGAGTGAATTGCTTATGTAATCAAAGTAGGTATAAAAATAAGGCTTTTCTGATATTCTTTGTTCAGCTGAATAAAAACGTAAAAGCTTGAAGGCAACTTCTGGTTTCCTGTATTTTTTATCAAGCAAAACCTCAGAACCTGCATATCAAGGAAGCTCCCTTTGCTACACCTGGAGATGGGCTATCTGTTGGGTTTACTGCATTCAGCATATGTGTCTGTCTTATGCCACAGATGACTGATACCTCATTTGTTTGAATATCTGTTTCTAAAAAAGGAGGCTGCGAGAAAGGATTACGCTGCATGTTTTGCAGAGGTATGTTTTTCACAAATAGATAAATATGGAGAGACAATTGGCCTGACCGTGCGATGCCCTTATTTCCCTTGAAAACAGAGCAGGGAATTAGGAAGTGGCCAGACTTAGCAGATAGAGGCTTTTTAGTATTCTCAAGTTTATTTTGTGGTAAGAATTTAACAAGACATCTAGAAAAGGAGGGTAGAGCTGTGAGGAGAAGCTGCAGGGGAGAAATTCATAGATTTAAGGCTGCATTACTTTGTTCTACATTTTTATCACAACTTTGCTTTTTCCAATGGCATCAAACAGCCAAGGAAACAGGGAGGGAATGCATGAAAGGGGAACATTTTCAACAACCACAATTGGGCTGAAACAACTTCAGGTTGTCCTTGACACACAACTGTAATGGAACCTGCCCATTACAGTGGTATGGCATAATGGTCATGAAATGTGTCACTCATGTGAACAACCAGATTGTAGGACCTTTTTTGTGGAGGTTGTTAAGCAAGACACCACCGTGAAGCAAGCCAATGGTTTCCCAGGGGCCTAGTTTTGCCATAAGCCAGAGGGAAGGGCTGGTTTTGGGGAAACGCGTCATAAAATGCAGTCGGGTGGCCAAGCATGGAAAGTTCAGTCATGTGATCATGGGGGGGGAGCAACCATCAGAATTTCAAATCTGGGTCGTGAATTCTCTCTTTGTCTCGGTCTTAACGTTGCTTACTTAGAGTGGAAGTCATCCTCCTCTCTTGTTCTCTTCAGTTTATAGGCAGGCCCTTCCAGAAGAAAGAGAAAGCTCTGATGGAAAAAAATCTTCACCCTGAATGTCCTGTTTAATGACAGTAGCAGCCTCATCTAACTATATGGCATCAGAGGACTCTGCAATGCTGCCCTGAATCTCCCTTGGAAGGCAAACCTGGACGTAACACGTGACGGATGGTAACGTCACCCTTCTGGGATGAATTTAGTTTTAGGTTTCATAATGTAAAACTTCTTTATGGCCTTATGCCTAGATTTTATTCATTAGACTTGAAGCAATGAGGCCACCAATAACACTGATTTTCTTCCTTAAAGGTCAAAAAGGAGGAGGAGCTGATTTTAAAGGCTTGCCTGAATTTCCCAAGAGATTCACATTGAGACATCAGGCAACAGAGGGATCTTAAAGATCTGTCCAGCTCCTCCTCCAGGAGAAGCTCCACTGCCATGCGCATAAAAGGAGGCCGACCTGCACATTGGGGACACTGAGCGACCTCTCAGCAGATGCAGGCACGGCCCAGCAGAACAAACGCCTCAAGGCGGGATTCAGCCACTCATCTGTACCTGAAAGACATGGGTCCCTCTGCTCAGGACAGCAAGGTTGATCTGGGCAGAGAGGTTTGAACGACGAGTCAAAGACGTATACTCTATACTCTACTCTACTCTACTCTACTCTTATTTTTATTCTCCCCTCCCTCTGGCTGCAAGTAGTTTTAAAAGTTTTTTTAGATTAGAACAGCAATTTACTCAAGGCCAAGTAGATAACAAAGAAAGGAACATACATCCAAATCTAACAAGTCTGTTGAAATACAAGCTTGCCTGAGTAGTTTCAGAAGAGAAGCCAAAATTCAATCTGAGGTTTGGAGCACCAAATTCAAGGTTATCAGCAAGTCCAATGGTCAGAGTTTCAGGGTTTACAAGTAGAAATCACAACACAGAACAAGAGATCAGAGAGTTGTTTCCAACTTTGGCAACGGCACAGAAACCTCCAATAATTCAGCATTTGTTCCCGACAAATGCCCACAGCGTCTCCTTAAGTCTCAGTCCCCAGGTGTGCCTTGTGTAAAGGGGCAGGGCACTCTCCTCCCGAGCAGTCGGGCCTGCCTGCATTGTTCCCTCCTTCTCTCCGTGCTCTAGGATCAGGAGGGGGTGGCCCCCGCTCATTGCCTGAGCTCTCATGTTCATCCTGCCCCTATTCCTCCCTGCCTTCAAGCCATCCCAATCCTGAAAGGCCCTGGCCTGCCTCGGCCTGCTCCTTCCCATATTGCTCCGAAGCCAACAACGCCTCTATCTCTGTCGGCTCCAGTTCCAGCTCATCTTCCTCAACAGATTCAGGCTCCGATGGGGGCATCACAAGTTCTAACCAACTAGCGAGGAATTGAAGGAGTTCCATTCTTTGCAGCCATCCAGTTGTTGGCACTTTGAGGGTCTGTTGTTATCACTTGGAGAGCCCTGGAGGGCATTTGGGGGTTTATCTGTATCTTTAGGGTCTCCTGAATCAGGCGGCAAACAGGTGTGGGACCTCCCTGGGACTGTTGGAAGGATTGTGCTGTGAACAGGAGAGGGGGTGTCTTATCTCTCCCCCTCCTTTGAGGGAGGACTGTTCAATTTTAATCTAGATAGCTTCTTTGACTTCTCTTTCAAACCAGTGGTCTTCTGTCCAGAAGGTCAACCTTACTGTCCTGACCGGAGTTGACTCTCCTCTTGCAGATGCAAATGAGCAGCTGAATCTTGTCTTGCGGAGTTTGCTCTTCGGTTTGTGTCATGCATTTCTCAAATGGTGGTTTAGTTGCCTTAATGTGCAGGTCAGTCATGTCTGCAGAGCTTACAAAAACCACCACCATAGGACACAGAATAGCAGTGCAACTCGAGATAGGCACCGAGATGATTGAGAATGCCCATCCACTTCAGACCAGTTCAAATCATCAGAAGGAAATGGATCACTTCTCAGAGCTGGCAGAATTGATCTTGGAGCCACTGAACATAATATCTCATTGCTTCTTAAAGTACAGTGAGACTACCAAAGGAGTGGAAAGGAGCTGTGGTGCTGCAGACTCCTGGCCTCCTTCAACAAAGTGCAGATACTTGTATATAAGTAGCACATATTAAACTTAGTGCTTGGAACTCAACTCTTGTTCCTGGTTATTTGTGCCTGACAAATGTTGTGAGCATTGTTTACTTAGACTTCAGTAAGGGAGTTGAGAAAAGAGACCACAGCCTACTTCTGTGTGGGATAGATAGTACCACCATCAGATGGATTCACAACGGGGTGACCAACCGCACTCAGAGGGAAGCATGCAGTGGGTTATCTCAAGATTCTGTGTTAGGCCCAGTAATCTTCAATATCTTCATATAAATGATCTAGAGCGGGTAGAAGGGGAACTTGTCAAATCCAAGGTGTGTGTGTGTGTGTGTGTGGGAGATAGGTAACACTTTAGACAACAGACTCAAGATTCAGAAGTTCCTTTATAGACTTGAGCAGTGGACCCTATCTGGCACAATGCAATTTAGTGGTGAGAAAAGTCAAGTCCTACACTTAGGCAAGAAACACCAAATGGACGCCTATAAAATAGAAGCTGGCTCAATAGACCAATGGGGATACAGAATGGATGAATGCCATCCTCAAGCAATATCTCCGGTGCTTTGTGAATTAACAGTAGGACAACTGGGTAGATGTGCTAGCAGTGGCTGAGTTTGCATACAAGAACTCGTAATACCTCCACCCCAGTGACCCCATTCTTCGTCAGTTACGGTTTTCACCTGGCACCTTTCCTTTAGCCCCATTAGACTCTCCCGTGCCTGCGGTGAACGTATTCCTCCAAGAGCTTCGGACTGGGCACCAAGTGGTAAAACACCAGCTCAACAAGGCCAAGGAGGACTATTAAGAAGTTTGCTGACCGTCATCACAGACATTCCGCTAGCCGCGGGAAATCGGATTTGGCTTTCCACATGACGCCTCCCTTCAAGTCAGGCGTCCAAAAAACAACCACCACTATCTAGGGCCATTTCCTGTCGAAGCCGTGATCAACCCTGTCGCCTTCTGGCTAACCTTGCCTTGAAGCATGAGGATCCACCTGGTGTTCCATTGGTCCTTACTGGTGCCTGTGTCAGCAGAGACGACTCCATCGTCCCGCTGCACCAGCAGTGGGTCCCGTGGCCACAGGGACCTCCGAAGTATGAGGTGAACCGCATTTGAGATTCACATTGGATGAGGGGACACTTCCATACCTGGTGGCTTGGAAGGGCTATAGACCAGAGGACTTCATGTAGGTGGATGCCAAGAATGTGCATGCCGTCCGTCTGGTTTAGATGTTCCACAAGTACCCGGAATGTCCTAGTCTGCATGGTCCCGGGAGGGTGGGGGGAATAGTGTCATGGCTCCATCAGAGCCTGGTTTGGAGGAGGAGTTGGAACTGGGACCATCCAACAAGGGATGGCACGTCTCCCTTTGCATATTTGGAGAGGCCCGGGGGTTGAGGACAATGCTGTCCTGGGCCCCCTCAGACATTGGGGGGAAGGTGGTCGACCAGACGAACAGCTGCCTGCCTACACAGACACAGGAGAGGATTGACAGCTGACAGGCAGCAGTGTTGATAAAACAGATCTCCTCTGATGAGGAACAGCTGCTTCCTCCAATCCAAGGGCCAGGACAGGGGAGCGGAGGCAACCTCAGAGAAGGGCTGCAAGGCTACACCCCTCCTCACAAGGAACACAACTTAAGGAGTCTTTGCCAGGGATAAATGTTTGTTTTGGATTACACTCCCCCCGCTTTGACTTGTGCCTTTTTGCCTTACTTCGAGGACTGCCATTTGTCTTACCCCAGGTGGCTGCCTTCAGGGAATTGTGGGGTGGAGTCTTACCAGTTGTTGGAGGGCTGTTTGTTGGAACACTTCTTGAGGGCAATAAAGGACTCTCTAAAGACCTGCCTTGCCTTGCCCACCTGGGTCATAACACAGCATAACAAAATTGACAAAAGGGGGTCTGAATACTTTCTGAATGCACTGTATATGCGTCTGTGTGTGTAGTGTAGAAATTTATAAATTGTGTATCTGCTTTGCAAGGGGGGAGGAATTATTAGCCTTGAAATCAGTATCAGTATTCAACTAGATGGGACAATTTATGTATACGTTTGTTTTGTCTTGTTCATGCATCTTTTTTTTTTTTGGTGTAGCCTTGTTGAGTTATTTTTTTGTTATTTGGGGGGAGTTTGTATTTTAGTTTTGAATAAAAAATTGAGTGCAGGGACAAAGTTCAAAATAATAATATTGAAGGAATGAAAATCAGAGATATTAGCAAGATTTGATTAATTGCTGTTAATATAGATTTTTTTCCTATCTAGGCAATGCAATTTTTCATGATTGATCATGTATCTTTTATATAATCATTTGTAAATCTATATTTGGGGGTCTATTTGGCTGGGGCCTAGTAATCTGTGGGTTTAATTTAAAAAAAAAGTTTCAAATCACCATTGCTTTGGCCCTTATTTTAGTAGATTCTTTTTTTCTAGAAGGCTACATTTCTTACCTTGATATAGTAGGGTTTCGGCAACTCTAAACTATGCCAATATTTTCTTGCTGAATTTTTTGTTTAGGCAGTGATTGTTTGCTCCTTGGCTCCCGGACGTTTCATTACCAAATTTGGTAACAACTTCAGTGGGGGTTTTGGGGTGAAGTGTTTTGTTTGTTTATATAGGTCCTGGGTGGCGGTCGTTTGGTCTTGTAACTGGTTGAATCACAGGACTGGTTAATTCACAAGGCTGGTTCTGCTTTTGTGACTTCTGATTGGTTTCTGTGAGGTGGGAAATTCAGCTGATGAGGGAGTGGTTGGTTCTGTCGGTGATTGGTGGTTCGGATAGTCTGCTTCCTTATTGGTTTGTATGCTGGTTCTAGGTCAATGTGTTTGTTGATGGACCCGTTGGTAGAATGCCAAATTTCAATAAACCTGATGGGTTTGGATGTGGCCCATGACTTCAGCTTTGTCCCACTTAGCAATAGCAACAGCACTTAGACTTATATACCGCTTCACAGAGTTTTACAGCCCTCTCTAAGCGGTTGACAGAGTCAGCCTATTGCCCCCAACAATCTGACCTCAGAAGGATGGAAGGCTGAGTCAACCTTGAGCAGGTGAGACTCAAACTGCTGGCAGTTGGCAGTCAGCAGAATTAGCCTGCAGTACTGCATTCTAACCACTGCCCCACCACGGCTCTTAGTTGAACCAGTGTTGTTTGTTGTCGGTGTGACTGGCAATCAGGGACTTCAGGTCATGCTGTCTGATAGCCAGCTGGTGTTCATGGATTTTGGTTTTTAGCTGTCGTCCTGTCTGCCTGACGTAGAACTGGATTTTTTTTTTATCCGAGAATAAAAAAATGCGTTGAACGTTGTTGTCTTTTCTCCCAATTGTGCAATACGTGTTGGTAGACACAATCCACTATTCATTTGTGAACATTGTGCTGAGCAAAATAGTATCCATAAAAAATATCGGCAATTTTAAAACAGGAGAGTTCTAGACTGAAAGACCAACTCTATACTTGAGTTCTATAGCAAAAAGAAAGGGGTTTTTTTCCTGAACTTCTAAACTGTTTTGATCACCAGAAATAACCAAAATATTGGTGCCTTTTGAGGGAGCTGTTTCAAAACATTGTATAATGGCAACTGCAAAGGATTTGTCATTTTATAAAAGCTTTATGATTAATTGTATTATTTTAAATGCTATTTTTCTTTTGGTAAACATTGAAAATGTGATTAGCTTGAAATAAATTACAACAGGTCTATTATTATTACGGCAAATAATGCAGACAATTACTGAAAGCTCTGCTAATACCGCAAATTGCTGTTACAAATTAATATAAATTAATTGTTGCTTTGGATGAGTCCTGAAGTATCTGATTATTTTCCATTTCCAGCTCTGGAATAGACGTAAAGTGTTTTATTACAGCATTATTTCAAAGATGTTTAATGAAAGCCAAAATAAAGTTGGAATATGCAGAGATTTATGCATAGCCTTTCACACCACTACAGAAGAAAAACAAGGCAATTGATTGTGTTGCTGCAAAAGCTATACAGGCAATTAGTGCCATATATTTGAAAACCAAATAGAAATCTATTTTCTTTTTATTATATCTGTGTGCCTGCATCACTGAAAGTACACCAACTGAATAAAGATTATTTGCTTATTTAAAAAGAAGAATAAAAGCTGTAACCACAATACCCCTCTTGAATTAATGCTGTCATCTTATTGTCTTCTCTGGATCCTCTGCATAACCAATTCTGGGGCAGTAGAGAACCACACACACACACCAGGCTTTGTGGTAGCTACAGAACCCGTTTTAGACCCTAAAAAAATATCCTGATTCCCTTACAACAGGAGCAGAGCCTCAGAGTAGCAATACTGATTCTCAAGTTCCTAGACATTTCTTTCCAGTTATTCAAGCCATAATTCACAGTTCAAAAGATTCCCAAAGTAGACTATTCGCTGGCCATATATTGTATATATATATATTGGAGAAAGCAATTGCAATGTTAGTGGAAAATGTTTGCTACACCTTGACAAATAGGGAGAAATAGCCACCGGTAACCTTTTGTTATCATAGAAGATGCCTCCGAGATATCATGTAGAGGTAGTCCTCAAATTACAACCACAATTGAGCCCCAAATTTCTCTTACTAAGTCAGACAGTTGTTAAGTGAGCTTTGCCCCATTTTACGACCTTTCTTGCCACAGTTGTTAACTGAATCACCGCAGTTGTTAAGTTAGCAACACGGTTGTTAAGCGAATCTGGCTTCCCCATTTGACTTTGCTTGTTAGAAAGTCGCAAAAATGACTGGGACACTACAACCGTCATAAATGTGAGTCGGTTGCTAAGCATCTAAATTCTGATCACGTGGCCGTGGGGATGCTGCAATGGTCATAAGTGTGAAAAACAAGTCATAATTTAACATTTTTCAGTGCCACTGTAACTTCAAACAGTCACTAAATGAACTGTTGTAAGTTGAGGACTACTTGTATGGCATTCTTAATTATTCTCTGGGTTGTGAATTGCAACGCATGTGCAGTTGCAGCTTTTTCGTATTACCTTTCAAGTATTGTCCTGTATTTGAACTGTCTATTGGAGATTTCAGTGGTCACAGACCAGTTTAATTTATCGATATTATCATTACTATTACACTTAGCTGTTAAATGACATAAAGGCTACTTGATCCAACCATTCTGGCTAGTCTCAATTTAATATCTGTATTACTTATTTTTAAACAATATGTTCTATATTAACTATGGCGATATGCTTGTTCTGCACTGATTCTACAATGTGGGAAGGAATCTTAAGCATGGGAGAAAGGGTGAGAAACAATTGGTTTAAATAATACAGCTGTATCTGAACAGATACCCAACTTAGTTGCACTGAAACATCCCATTCTGTTCGGATGAGGGAACACAGTGGGGTTCAGCTTATTAAAAATCAGATGGACTTGAGACAGAGGACCATAGGGTTTTTTTAAACCCGTGTTTGGTTTTTAGCAATGTTTTTCTTCTCTTTTCTTTATGTTTTAGAAAAATAATACTTCTGCAGAAGGCTTATCGTGAAACATTAGAAATTGATCGATTCTTGTGAATGAAAAGTGAAAGGTGGGTGCAGAACTGCTAGAGAAACAAGGCAGAAATAACTACAAAATACTTGAGCGTTACTCAGAAGCACCTCTGGCACCAAAGGATTTTACACATTCTTTGACCCTGCCCTATTGCTTAGCATCTGCAACCTATAAAACTGACAATTCATCAAGTGCCTTCAGCTTCTTCAACGCTTTCATTGTTCCGGTGTCCTCAAGACATTGCTTTTGGTCAGTGTGTGCAGCACCGGCGAATCAACGAATCAAAAAGGTGTGCAGGTAGATTTCTCTTTCAATCCATTCAACGAAGTGAGACACGTTACTATAAACTCCAGGACCCATAACTTTGGAAAAACAGACCGAGCCCCAAGAAGTCAAACCAAATAACGTCCAGCGTCCAGCCGGCTGCTCACACACAAGCGGTCCTCCACTGTCACCCTGTAGGAATATGGATATTATTTTAGTTTAAGATAACTTAGATTCGACTCTGATCATTGTAACAGTGATGGCTTCTGGATGGTTCTTATTAACTAATAGAAAAAAAGGCATTTGCTACTGAAAGAAAACTGATTTCTGGCTGTGTCTTGATATATACCAGTGATGGCGAACCTTTTAGAGACCCAGTGCCCAACCTGCAACCCCAAACCCACTTATTTATCGCCGGGTGGGCGTGGCTGTGATGGTCATGGCAGACTGGGTGGGCGGGGCCAGGGCTGTGGGGGCCAGTCCCTCGCCATCTCCGGGGCACGGCATGGGTGCCCACAGAGAGGGCTCTGAGTGCCGCCTCTGGCACGCGTGCCATAGGTTCGCCACCACTGATATATACCTTAGTCCCTGGATAATTCTGGGCTGTCGCAGTAGCAAAACGATGACTGCTTTGGAACAATTAGTTGGACTTCTATAAGGGATTCCCTTATATACATCAATGCTGCAAACACATCTGGAATATTATGAGCAGTTCTTGTGGATGCTCCTCAAAAAGGATATAATGGAGCGAGAGAATGTTTACTTGGGGGGGGGGGGGCTTTAAGACGATTCAGAGGCCAGAGCAGTTTGGAGGAGAAGAAAAAGTGGCAGGAGACTCTATACCTGGTTTCACCTAATCTGTACGTGTACTTTTGTTTTTTCCTGCTTAACCTATCATCTGGGCTGTTGGCAATTCTTGCCAGCTTAATATCATCTGCACATTTGATAAGTTCCCCTTCTAATCCCTCATCTAAGTCATTTATGAAGACTTGGATCAGATAGAAGAATAACCTCAAATTACATTACAGTCAATAACCTGCAAGAAGAAGAATGATCTCATAAAGAGAGCATTACTGTAATCCAATGCTTCTCAACTGGTTTGGGGAATTCAGAAGATTGAAGTCCACCCATCTTAAAAGTTGCCACAGTTGAGAAACACTGATGTAATCTAGTATTACTACAACAGTCGGCTGTTCTGGTCTGGAAAAGGCGTAACGGAGGTACCAGTCAAAGCCCAAAGTCATTACAGATACTCCCACCTGCCCAGCTCACTATGGAAATGATCACCAGGAGAGGTGATCAACCTGACGTTTTTCCACTGTACTAGTTAACACAATCCTTCTAGGACTGTGACTGCAAGCTGATCTCAAAAAGATTTCAAAAGCATTACTACTGTATTTTATTTGACCAATTTATTCTCTGTACGCATTTATTCTCTGAAATTTGTGATATACTTTCTTCAAACACAATATACTCAGAAAGGAAAGGAAAAACTGGGAAATTTTCTTGCCAACATCCAAAAAAATCCTAGAAAGAGAGAAAGGAAGGAAGGAAGGAACTTTTGATTAGCAAAAAGCCTGAAAATCTGGCTTTTAAACGTTTGTCTACAAAAAGTGTGGACTTTTGATTTCCCTTTGTGAACAGCCTTACCATGCAAGAATCCACAGTTCCAGACTCGTAGCCTGCACATAACATCCTGACTGTGATGGTCTTCATGTCAAAGTAAGACTGACATTGGTCCAAGGAAATAATGCGCACTTCCCCTTCCTGCAGTTTGAAGGGCACTAAGCAGAAGGAAAAAACACAACTGGGTCAGAATCTACAGCTGCATAAGGTAGGTAGGTAGGTAGGTAGGTAGGTAGATAAATAGATAGAGACATGATAGAGAGATAGATGATAGATACAGATGATAGACAGAGAGACATGATAGAGACAGATAGATGATAGATAGATACAGATGATAGAGACAGACACAGATAGATGATAGACAGATAGATAGATAGATAGATAGATAGATAGATAGATAGATAAGAGACAGATGATAGACAGAGACAGACAGATAGATAGATGATAGATAGACAGGCAGGCCTTTATTATCATTTTTTACTGTGGGCACATTGGCACATATTAAAAATGAAATTTTGTTGCTTGCTCTCAAAAAGTGTACACATACATAACACACATTTAAAACATGCTATATACAACATATGTATATACCTACACCCTTACATATAAATAACATATAAATATTAATCACTGTCCATCTTGAATACTTAGCAGAAAGAGGAAGCTTGAGAGTTCACAAGGTTAATGCTGTATGGGACAAAGCTGTGACTGAATCTGGATGTTCTGCTTCGGATACCACGGAGCCCCCTCCTCCCAGAAGGTAACAAGGAAAACAGGTTGTGAAGAGGATGTGTAGTGTCCCAGACAATCTTGCGGACCCTGCTCAAGCAACGCTTCTGTGCCATGTCCTGGATGGGAGGGAGGGAACTGCCAATAATCTTTTCAGCCATCCTCTCCACTCTCTGCATTGCCTTCCTGTCTGAAGCAGGGATGCTTCCAAACCAGACTGTGATGCTATATGACAGGATGCTCTCGATCGCCCCTCTGTAGAAAGTGGTAAGGACAGGGAAGGAAGATGTGCTTTTCTCACGAGACACAGAAAATACAGGCGCTGCTGTGCCCGCTTCACCAGTGTCTCGCTGTTGAGCGACCAACCCTTAACTGTACACCCAGAAATTTGATGCTGGAAACCATCTCCACAGGTGAATTATTAATACGCAGGGGAGTGTGGCTGTGCCTGCCTTTTCTGAAATTGACAATGATTTCTTTGGTTTTACTAATGTTTAAAAGTAGACTGTTTTAAATGAGGTCACCTGCCTGATCAAAGCTTCCTCCTTTGTGCACTGACATCACACACATCTAAAGGGATGGTGGTGGTGCATCACAATCTCAGCCTTCTGTTCCATCCCTCTCCCTGGTGGACATTCGCATATATTCACATTGCGATTTTTTTTTTTATGTCCTAGTTTTTCAACATCAAAAACTAACATACGTTCTGATATTTTGTTTAGTGCAACGGAAGAGTTTTCATTTGTTGCTTCAAATGCAACAGTGCTTGTAGCCCCACTACCTTCTTATTGTTCATTGGAAATGGGGGATTAGCAATTATAGCGACTAAACCAACTGGCCATGGTAAAAGAGAAACAGATTTGCATGAGAACATGGATACGCGACACTTACTTTTGTTGCCCATGTGTCCCCAGCCGGTGATGTAGCAATAGGTATTTGGCTTAACCAGCTGCTCCCTGGTGGGAAGGCAAACTGGTCGGACGTAGCTGGTCTCATTGATGTCTTCATTGAGTTCCACAATGCTGATGTCGTAGTCCACCACCGCGCGGTTGTAACGAGGGTGCAGAATAATTGTTTTCACCAGGCGGATTTGCATGAAGACTGAAGGATGATCCAAATTGTTGATGCCAAAAACTACTTTCCATACCTTCGGGTTTTCTCTCCTTGGGAAAAAAGAAAGGCGTAAGATACCAGTGAAGATTCTAAATCTCTCTACCATAAGTCATTTATGTACTTCACTCTCCTGCTGGATGCACACCAACTGACGACAATTGAGCCCCAAATTTCTGTTGTCAAGTGTTAAGTGAGGTTTTTTCCCCATTTCATGACCTTTCTCGCCTCCGTTGTTACTGCAGTTGATAAGTTAGTAACCCGGTTGTTAAGTGAATCTGGCTTTCCCATTGACATGATTTGCTTGTCAGAAGGTCGCAAAAGGTGACCACATGACCCCGAGACACTGCAACCGTCATAAATGTGAGTCAGTTGCCAAGTGTCTGAATTTTGATCACCTAATCATGGGGATCCTGCAAAGGTCGTAACTGTGAAAAATGGTCATGTCACTTTTTTCAGTATCTTAGCTTTGAACAGTCACCAAATGAACTGTTGTAAGTCAAGGACTACCAGAATATAAACAGGAAGATGAAAGCGGGGCTTTTGCAACAGAAAAAAAGAACTAAGTCCATTTGGATGATATAACGAAGGTGGAAGCTATTTCAGTTTTTACTGTAGGTAGAAGTATACCTTTTGATGGAAACATAAATGTAACAACCACTTCAAATGCAACAATGATTTGGATCCACTACCTTCTTATCTCAATCAGTAGAAAAGGTTAGTCCCATAATGAATTACTAAACCTGGCTTGAATTCAACGTAAACAAAAGATCACATGCTCTCATCTTTTCACCAGAAAGAAACAGGGATGTCTGAAGAGAGAGGATAGAAATCTTTAAGATGGGGATTGCAGTGTTATGATCCAGTCCCATATCTATTGTAGACGGATCAACACCACATCCATCATTTTGCAAATTTGCACCCTCCAGCGTATGCCCCTGAGAAACAACCAAGTGGCTGTTTTAATTAAATGAATAGAAACAATAGCACACTATAAAACTATAAAAAGGTAACTACTAGGTCAAATGGTGGTATGGATTTCTGCAGCCCAGAGATGGCAGCCTTAAAATCATAAATTAATGGTTTTCAAACTTTTTCAGCTCACGGAACCAGGAACTGCTAATGTACAATAAGCTGTGTCCAAGTGAACTTTTCATTTTGGCGCGCGTGTCAAGGTAGCGATTGCTTGTGTGGAAGAAGCTCATCTCTGTTCTATGTGCGTGGCACATGTGACCCCTGCCTCGTTCATTGCTAAAGGAAGAAGGCCAGAAGAAGCAGTCCCAAGAAAAGGACATAATGGAGCAGTGTTTCTCCGTAACAACTAAACTACATAAATTTTCAGTTGTGGTGGACTTCCCAGAATTCCCCAGCCAATATGATCTGGGGAATTCTGGGAATTGAAGTCCACATATCTGAAAGTTGCCAAAGTTGAGAAACACAGTGGTAGAAGGACATGATTTTTGTAACTCAGCTAAGTCACAGCTCCTGGATGTTTCCATGTGCAAAGTGTCATGGTTCCAACAGATGAAACTCTTCAAAGAACTTCGAGGCATTGTTTACCTTAAAGAATCTTTATTCGAGTAGCATAGCATCGGCACGTACATAGGCAAAGCCAAAATCTGAATTCCCCTCCCCTCAGCACATAGTATCAAAGCACAATTCCCTCCTCTAATTAACAGTCATAAATCACATTCTCCAATTAGTTTGAAATGCAGGCTTCCCCTCCAGTTCTTCAACCCGCCACTTCTTATCATCTCTTATTTCAAAAAACTTTGGTTCTCACACTAGTTACAGTATTGTTATGTCTAACTAAACTCCCATGCACATTCCTCCTCCTCCCCTCCCAGTATCATCTAATTCTAACTCTAATTCTAAGAGTAAAACGTAAGAAGGAAAATGGCTGCCTCTCCATATGTTGTCAAAGCAAGAACATCCGATGTTAGCAGCGTTGACACAAAGCTTTAATCGTGTCAACCAGCTCGGAATCCTCTCTCTAATTGCAATGCCCATCCTATTTCTGAAGCATCCTCAGCACTACTCACCCTTCAAAGCAGTGTGCCACCGTTAAGACCCATTTCTTTGCTATGAGAACACAGCCACAGATATGCCCACTGGGCTCGCTCTGGAGCGAGCACTGCCATGGCCAACGTCCTGAGCGACTGGTCCTGCCACCGAGGATCCTCTTGCTCATCCGAGCTGCAGGGCGACGGCCACAATCTTTTAGGAAAAAGACCAACTGGTTAAGTACCGGAAAAGTGACCGCATTTTCTGGAAAGCTTTTAGCATCTGTTCCACAACAATCTCAAAAGAAGTAGTACACCTGGAGGCACAGTAAATTTACAAAATCTGCAATATCATTAAACTTAAATGACACGAACAATGTAAGAAGATTCCTGATTAAATAAAAGACTAAACACAAATTGTTTTGGGGTTTGCAAAACTATAAAGAGTGATAAAATGCCAAGCAAAGGAAAAAAAAATCTAGTCCAAAATATGAAAATGAAAAATGATGGAAGGAAGTGAATGGAATGGAGAATGGCTGTAAAAAAAAAATACCCACACTAAACGTTTTAGTAAGTTCAGTCTAACAGAATTACAGAGTTGACAGGGACCTTGGAGGTCTTCTAGTCCAACCCCCTGCTCAAGCAGGAGACCTTATTTACACCATTCTGGTTCTTGCCTTAATATTCTGTTTCTGGGCTTCTGGAAGGCATAACTTTTCCATTCAGAAAGCGAAATGCTGCCCCTTGATAAAGATTCCACTTTTATTCTCCCCAAATAATTTTTTTTTAAACTCTCAAGAATGAGTGGATAATTTGGAAGTATCTAATTTACTTCTTCGTGCTTCTGTGAATTATGATCTTACCTTCTTTGGCACAGAGAAGAGAAACCACATTCTTGCTTTTACATGGTAACCTAGATGTAGAAACAACAGCTTAACGAAGCTCAAGTTTCATCAGCATAATGCAGAAGTGCAGGAATCATATCTACTGGAAAAACTTTTATTATCTTTTATCCGTATCATTAAAATTATGTGCTTGGAACCTGGAGGATACTTGATTTCTAAAGGCAGTTACTTTGATGCTTCATTTATTCCTCGCAACAGTCCTCAAGACTGGCAACTAGATCAACTATCAGCTGAAAACCAAAGCCGAATAGATTTTTTTTTAATTGTAAGTGGGACTCAGTCGAAGTACAAATATCCTCGACTTACAACAGTTCCTTTAGTGACCGTTCAAAGTTACAACAGCACTGAAAAATGTGACATGACTATTTTTCACAGTTACGATCTTTGCAGCATCCCCATGATCACGTGATTAAAATTCGGACGCTTGGCAACTGGTTCCTATTTATGACGGTTGCTTTGTCCCGGGGTCATGTGATCCCCTTTGACAAGCAAACTCAATGGGGAAGCCAGATTCACTTAACAACCAGGTTACTAACTTAACAACTGAAGCGATTCACTTAACAACAGTGGCAAGAAAGGTCGTAAAATGGGGTTAAGTAAAACTCACTTAACAAATAGAAATTGTGGGCTCAACTGTGGCCATAAATCGATTTCCTTTTTATACACGAACTGCCTACAAATGGATAGGGCTTCTGTGCAATTGGAAACGCATACTGAATACACACAGATCACAATGGGGAGTATCACACCCGAAAGGGTGTTAAACAATCTGAGTAAACAAGCCTATTTGTATCGTCTATGGTGGTGCAGTGCTCAGAATGAAGTATTGCAGACTAACTCTGCCCCACAGCCTGGAGTTCAATCCTGACTGGGCTCAAGGGTGACTCAGCCTTCCATCTTTCTGAGGTCAGTAAAACGAGGACCCAGATTGTTGGGGGGCAATAGGCTGACTCTGTAAACCGCTTAGAGAGGCCTGTAAAGCACTGTGAAGCGGTATATAAGTCTAAGTGCTATTGCTGTTATATGCAACATCCCAGTTCTTGTTGTTAGGAAATCTGAGTTCTATCATATGTGCCTAGGCTGAAGGAATAACTCTGAGGAACAGAAGGAAGAACCACTTCTAAGACAATGGTTAGATAAAAGAACTTTCAATCTGGAGGGGAAATATAATTTGAGAAAGCTTCAGATGTTGACCCTCCCTAGTTCTTATGAAGATAAAGAGAGGGAGGGGGAAAATGTATTCAGACTTGCGAGATTCTGTTACTTTAACCTTACAATAAAAGTAGCATCACCATTCATAATGTTTTCCCTAGTCTACTCTAGCTTGAAGGGCTGACTTGGTGCTACATTTAACACTGATGAGTTCTCTCCAGATATTCTCTCCACCCATACAGTATAACTGTCAACGCTGCTAACATTGGATGTTCTTGCTTTGACAAAATATGCAGAGCTATGTGGTATTTTTAGAATTAACTTAGATCACGGGTCAGCAACTCGCGGCTCCGGAGCCGCCTTCTCCTGCGGCTCCCAGCCTCCTCTGCCATTTGCAGAGAGACAGAGACAGAAACAAAGAGAGACACTTGCGCTTCCCTTCTCTCTCTCTCTCTCTGTAAAAAAGAGAGTGGCCTCACGCTGTTCTCCAACAAGCTGACAAGCTTATTGGGTGGGGCTCCTGCCTTTGCTGCATCTCCGCAGGAAGCAGCAGGAAGCAGCAGCTCTCTCTCTCTCTCTCTCTCTCTCTCTCACACTCACACACACACTTTTACTTACTTAGTGGGGGAAGAGGACTGGCAGACCAAGGGCAGGAGAGCCAGCCCAATAAGAATGTGTGTCAGCTTGTCGGAGAACAGCGTGAAGCCAGCTTGCCAGGTGAGCAGAAGATCGGAGAGAGGGAGAGGGGGAGGGAGAGAGGGAGAGAGGGGGGGAGAGAGAGAGAGAGAACTTGAACGTCGTCCAAGTGACTCTTTGAGTGTTTTAAGGTTGCCGACCCCTGACTTAGATGATGCTGGGAGGGGAGGAGAAAGAATGTGTGTGAGGAATTATTTTAGATAAAAATCCCGGTGCTGCAAACGGAAGGGAACCTTTGACCTTCAGACTGATTGGAGAACGTGATTTATGACAGCAAATTAAGGGAGGGAAATATGATGGCAAAATATGTGCTCAGGGGAGGAGAACTTAGATCTTGGCATCCCTCCATGCTGTGCCGACACTGTTACACAAATAAAGACTTTTTAGGAAAACAATGCCTGGAAGTTCTTTGAAGTGTTTCATTAGTCGGAACCACGACAATAACACTATGGTAGCTATTTCTTACCCTGCTACTAAAAGAGCATGCAGTGTGAACCTATCTTTCTTCTCCCAATCAGGATGTAGGTTCAACCATTTTTCCTGTAGTGGAAGCTCATATACTGGAATAAGTTCTGTCACAGCTGGTCCACTGGGGAAAAAAAAACACATACATTCAAGGTAGTTCCAAGTGGGTTTATTTATAGTAGAAGCTAGGCACGTAAAATGGGATGGGGCTCCCACTGAGCAGTCACAGACACCATCTTAACTTGTTTTTACTCTCCCTTGGGATGCCCCCCAAAAAGGGCTACCATCACATGAAGGCCAATATGTCAGATAAAGTGCTTTTATACATTCTATTCTCCATGGCCTAAACCAGAGGAAGGCTGTTCCTGTGTCATCTGCATGGGCCAGAGGTGGGGAACTATAGCCCCTTAATGACTTTTGGACTTCAACTCCCAGAATTCACGAAAAAGGGTGATCACGTGATCCCGGGACATAGCAACTGTCATAAATATGAATCCGTTGACAAGCATACAACTTTTGATCATGTGACCATGGGGATGCTGCAACGGTCCTAAGCGTGAAAAATGGTCATAAGTCACTTTTTTCAGTGACATTGTAACTTTGAGTGTCACTAAATGAACTGTTGTAAGTCAAGGTTTATCTGTATACAGTGGGGAGATTAATCGACAAATGCAGAGATCACTTCTCATAATACTATCAAATCCTGGGATTTAGAATAGAATAGAGCTGGAAGGGACCTTGGAGGTCTTCTAGTCCAGTCCCCTGCTCAAGCAGGAGAACCTATATCACTTATCTGAAATGGTATAGGTTCTCCTGCTTGAGCAGGGGGCTGGATTAGAAGACCTCCAAGGTCCCTTCCAGCTCTATTCTATTCTAAATCACAGGATTTGATAGTATTGTGAGAAATGATATCTGTGTTTGAAAAATGTTGATGTTTCATGTTTTATTCAAACAAATTATGGGGGACGGGGGGACGACAGGCATCTGCAGAGGGAGGTCAAAAAAGTTAAGATGGAGGCTGTGACTATCCAAAGGAGACTGGCAATTTTAGATGTGATGCACATTCAAAAGAGTTGGGCCTTTGACTACACAGTGGCAGCCATCTTGATGTTTTTTACCTTCTAATGGAAACTTTTTTTAAAATTGTTATTTCTTTTTTTTGTCTATGTTTCTATGTGCATATATACATTAAATTTACACTTTTAAATTTTTTTACTGGCCCAACTGAATTTTTCTCTTAAGATTTAGAAATGGAAGTGCTTGTTTGAGCAAATGTTTCTTCACCATTTGACACATGAAACAAAAAAGATGAATTCATTTCTGCTTGGGAGTCAAGTAACCATTCTCCCCAACTGTAATTATTTTATTATTTCTGTCATATCACTGTATACTGATTTAGCAAAGATATAAAAAAACTCTGCTGTACCTACTTTTGCCTGAAAATATATTGATAAAGAAAAATAATGTGCGTGGGAATGTAAATAAATGTGTGGGAAAATTAAATAAGTACAATTTCCCCTGTTAAAGAAAATCAAGATTCCTTGCTTTATTTAATACACTTTTATAAGTAAATATTCATTCTCCAGTCCTCTCAAGCAACTTGAAATTCAATATAGACTTTAATATCTAAATTTTTTAGCATGAAATGGCAGTAGAGATTTCTTTGAACGATTCCTAATCATAACTGCAGCTTAAATAATAGAAATTTGTATCCATAAAATCTATTAAATCCAGCAGTCCGTCCTAGGGCTAGAATTAACTCTGCACCAAAAGGTGTAGACTTTGTCATTATTTTTAACCATGCAAATCAAGAAACCCAATCTAATGCCACTTTCATACCAATAGTAATTTTTAACCCTAAAACTAGCTTTGGAGACAATCACACCTAACACAACCTTAAGATCACTTAAAACTTCCCAAAGGATTAAGCCATTGATCTGACCTAAGAACTCACTGAAACATAACCCTAACTTCAAACTGATTTCAGTGCAATTTTTAAAAGTTTCCTTCAAAAATAGTCCTGCCAAACAAAACTTAAAAGTCATATATTAGGCTCAGGAACCTCAAGTATCATACATGTACTGGGAACTAAGGGAAAAACATGATTTTTTTTCACAGAAAATAAACTACTATATTAATAGTCTAGGGCAGGGGTAGGCAACCTTGGCTCTTTTATGACTCGTGGACTTCAACTCCCAGAATTCCTGAGACAGCCATGCTGAGGGGAAAGGGACAGGTTTCCAAGCTGAGCCATGAATTCTGGGACTTGAAGTCCACGAGTCATAAAAGAGCCAAGATTGCCTACCCCTGGTCTAGGGTAATGATAAAGTACCAGAGATCATATGTGTTAACAAATACCAGAACATTCCAGTTCTATAAAATTAACAAAAATGTAAAAAACTACATGATCCCATGTCTTAAGAAAACATCAGACTCAAAAAAACTGTCCCCATTTTACAGTCACATTCAAGGCTAAGATTTATCAATATTACAAACTACTGACCTTACCCGAAACCCATCTGTTTGCATGCCAAGAGGCTTAAATTTTCTTCCCAGTCATCAGCGCATACATAATAATTGGTGGCTGACCTATATACAGTCGGGAACATCAAGGAGCTGCTGTTTTTATATAGGGACACTGTGTGAAGAGAAACAAAGGGAGGTTTAACTTTAATACTTCCAGGTAGAAGACAAATTAATTGATTTCTCATGACACGGAAGATCTGCAAATTAATACGCGATCACCAACAAATACTGTGGGTGAATACCTATAATTTGATCGCGCAATGATGCAGCTTAATGTGCCAACTGCAAACAGATAATCAAACTACAAGTAGCCCTTGGCTTATAATCATTCATTTGAACGTTTGAAGTTACAATGGCACTGGGGAAAAAATGATTTGTGACTCGTCCTCACAGTTACAGCCGTAACAGCATCCCCACGATCATGTGATCAAAATTCAGACATGTGGCAACCAGCATACATTTACAATGGTCGCATTATCCTGGGGTCATGTGATCAACCATTTGCAGCCTTCTCATCCAGCTTCCGACAACCATGGTCAAATGGGAGAAGCACCGTATGCACATAATCCTTTTAGCATCCCTGTGGTTTCCTGCAGGACTGCTGTCTAAGAACTTTATTCTATTAGTGGGGTATATATTAAAGCCTTTCTGAACATATGTGTCGGGAGGGATACATACATATGTCCTTCTGTTTACTTATCTGTCCATCTAAATACGTATCATTTTATAGTCATGAAACATTCATACAAGGGGAGCAATAGTTGCCCGCATCCGTAACATTCCTTAATCTACACGTGTTCCCTCGGCAGTGCTAAATAGGAGACAGTGATGAGATGCAGCCATACTGCCTCTTGGACCCTCACAGCCATGACAAACAGAAGTGTGTAACATTAAATAGCCCTTTTGGGAACTCAGCATTACACACATGGGACTCTTTTCTGTCGAAAATTTAAATGTTATCCACTCTAGCAAGAAAGCCTGATTTCTGGTTCTTTAGAACTACATGAAGAAACTCGAGGCAATTCCCTGGATAGCTGTAATTATGTAATTACAGCATTATAGTAGAATATTCTTATAATAATTTTATTACGGTCATAGACCAGCAATAGATATCACTTTTTACAATATATTAAGAAAAATATAAAATAAAAATAGTACTGACATTAATAATAAATAATAACATCCCTGTTTAAAAAATACATGTTCTCAAACTGTTAGGATCACTCCCTAGTTTACGTGAGTGGAAAGTCGATAAGTGTGTGAATAAATGTAATGTTCCAAAAATTATTAGAGATATCTCCAAAAAATTGGCACAAATTGACGGCTATAAATTTGTAACCAATTTTTTTCTTGTGGACATTGCTGCAACACAGTATTTTGCCACTGCATGCGTGATGGAAGGGTTTGAGTCCTGGAGGAGAAAGCCTACATAAAAATTGTCTGCCCTCCCTGGCAATCTCTCTAATAAGGGAAGAATATATGCTGACTTATAAACTCGGTATAACTCATAGTACAATAAAACATGTGAGATGTCTTCGACTTCTCCTTTACCACATATACATACCCGTTCTGCTATTGGTGTTCTCTTATACCTGCCCTGGAGAAGTGCTGAAGGAAGAATGTTAAATCTGGCTCTGAAGAAAGCTATTCTTTGTTTTGGGAAGGTCAGATCATTCAGATATCTTGCCGATTCCCACACACCCTGTTTCATTCTATCCCTAATGTGGCGAGGTAACCTATTTAGTTCTTCTTGGAACTCCATGTCCTTTATTCTATTGGATACTACTTGCTTTGCTTGATCAAAGCCTAGGGACATTAGGAATACCGAAGAGAGCCCATAAGAGCCCATAAGAGCTGAACTGGACATCCAGTTATGAGGCCTTTGCTGTACTCCTGTAGAGGTTTTGTATGCAGTTACGTGGATTGGGTGCATCTGTTTACTTCTCTTCTGTCATGTTCTCATGATATACTAAATGAATAATAAAATTCATACAATGTTTTCCTAAAGCAGAGATGGCCAAATTTCTTAGGTTAGAGGCCAGGCCTTTCATTCCGGTTACATCTGCAGAAAAGGTTACACCACATTATTTTCTGGGAATGGGGGGTCTTCCCGGGCAAATCCCATTTCCACATCTATCCTACCAAAATAAAAAAATAACACCTTTCCCCAAAACTGTGCCAACAAAATGTGACAAGTGGCCTGGATTTTGGCAGTGAAATTTCAGATACTTTAGAAGTGCTTCCAGGACGGATTCCATAGGATTGATTAGTCTAATTTTATTCCCATCTGTTCTGAAAGAACAAATAATATAATGCCATTAACATTTTGAATTTTGGAGGCAAAATAACAGGACACCGACATAAATGAACTCTCATCCTAGAGTCATGTTTGCCAATTTTAATTTGCTTTTTATTAAAGCAGAAAGAAACAATGGCCAACCAAGCAGACTTACAATTTTTGGTTGTCAGCGTTAGTCATATACTTTAAATGTGGTTGATCTGTTTCCCATAGGTTTGTTTTTTCCTCAGCAATCCTCACATTAGCATCTCAGTTATAGTGCAAGTCTGAAAACTTACCACAGCTCCATTCATCGGATTTGTCGGCACAATCCGCTTGCCCATCACACCACGACTTACGGGGTACGCAGTCGTGGTTCGCACATGCAATTTCATCCTTCTTGCAAAATGCTGCCATGAAAAATGTAAATTGGGAGAAAACAATCTTTAGAAGCATAAAGCTTTAAATCCTCTAGAACAGTGGTTCTTAACCTTTTTGAACGAATCGCCCCCTTGAGCCAATGAGGAAGTTGTCATCGCCCCCCTCCCCCAACATAACCTCTCAATCACAACATAGGAAATAATTCTTCAATTTATGCAAACACTTTTTTTGTTTTCTTTAAAATTGTCATCAGGACATATCGATGCAAATAATTTATTTCCAGTCTTTTTCCCATATCTCAACTGTGTGAAAAATTTTGGTGCCACCCGTCACTTTATTCCCAAACTTCGTGAATCATGTATTTCATTATTATCTTATTTATTCAAGACACTTAAATGTAATGACCACTGAAAACAAAATTTAATTGAAGAAAGTGAAATGCCCGAAAAGAAAAACTAAGAATTTCAAGACGAAAACTCTGAAACTAAATTAAGATTCGAGGAAAGTATATATAGTCACGCACACTGTAAAAAGGATTAAAAAGACACAAAGAAAATATAATGTCACAGGGGACAGCCACTCAGCATGCGATGTTTCGAAAGAAGCGCTCCCCCCTCCATCACTGCCCATTCTGGCCAATGGCGCGCCACTGTATGGGTAGACGCTGCTGCGCAAGGCGCATGAAGATAAGTGATGCGTATTCACATATGTACGGCATTCTATACTGAAGCTAGCTGGAGGAACATTTGAAAACACAATTCAATCCACTAATAGCGAGCGATCTGATGTTTTTGTATGACAGATATACAGCGATTCACTGTACGAAAAAGTCTCAAAAGTGTCCCCAAAACTTCTCGCTCCATCGCCCCCATATCGCCCCCTTTTCGTTCCTTCGCCCCCGCATCGCCCCTTTTCGTTCCATCGCCCCCCTGAAAAATGAAATCGCCCCCTGGGGGGCAATATCGCCCAGGTTAAGAACCACTGCTCTAGAACAGAGGTCCCCAATCTTTTTGGCACCAGGGACCAGTTTCGTGGAAGACAATTTTTCTACGGACCAGGGGGGTGGGGGACGGTTTCGGTTTTGCTTGTTCGCTTGCCCACTGCTCACCTCCAGCTGTGTGACTCGATTCCTAACAGGCTATGGACCGGGACCAGTCTGTGGCCCAGGGATTGGGGACCCCTGCTCTAGAAAATGCTAAACCTTTACTGAATTGGGAATAGAGTTGTGATTGTGTACAATCATAACATATTAGGACTGCTGATACCAGGAATGTTGATTGAGTTTACAGAAATATTACAGAATTAAGAGGTTCCAGTCTTTCAGAGACTTTTTATTCCTGGTTATGCAAAGCAACTTCTTTCACAGCCAGCTTCATTAACTACTTAATGCAATTTTATCATGAATTGTCAACATTCAAGAAAGTCAGAAATGAAAAATAACATTCCATTACTGCATAAACAAATGAAACATTTCAGGAAAAAAGTCATGAAAAACCCTGAATATTCCAACCCTTGAAGCCTCCGTCTAGTGAAACCTCTACAGAACCAAATTCTCTTAAGAGTTCTAATAAACAAAGGTTCTTTAGTCATTGTTTGTTATGATTATGCAAAGTGCTCCTAGGGAACCACCCACTGCGACCATGGATAAAATCAGCACCCAACGGTGTGTTGATTGCCTTCTAGGCTTTGTCAAGGAATTAATTAAATGAAGCACAATAAATGCAGATATATGAACTAATAATACTTGAAGTGAAATATATAACTAAAGGGAAGAAACAAAAAATCAAACCTAAAATAAAACAAAAAAATAGAAATTCAGAAGACTCTTCCAAAATAAACCACAAGAAATGTCAATTCTAAATCTTGCAGAAATATTTGCATGTATCTCCATGCCTTTCCTGCTTTTCACTCTTGCTCAGAAAGTTCAGATGTAAAAATCTGAATAATGCATTTTAGCCGGATATAAAATAGGTAAAAGCGTAATTTATTTTGCTCTCTTCATTCTGTGGCCATTGAATAAACAAAGCACGCAAAGTTCATAAAGAATGACAAGAACAGAAAGCTTATCAAAAGTAATTGATATTCAGACAAAAGCACAAGATGAAAGGGAATCTAAGGACAAAGGAAAAAGGGAAGGAGGCAGATAGCAAAAATGAGAGAAAAGGGGCAAAATAAAAGCAGTTATTTAAAAAAAATAAGCTAGAAATTAATAGTCAAAGATAGAAGACTGCTTAATATCAAAGGGGAAATGAAATGAGTAAAATTAAAATCATTTTTCTAAAAAAAAGGACATGCTATGTCCTTGACTCTCTCTGAAGAAAGCAACCCAAGGCATTACAATTTGAAACACTTACAGCAATTTTTTTCATCCACATTGTCAAGACAATCTGGGAAACCATCACATATCATTGCATGTTGAATACACAGCTTGTTTGATGGGCATTCCCAAAGACCTCTTTCTTTGCAACCTGGACATAAGAAATTAACATGACAAATCATCTTTATGAACTAGTGTAGCAGGCAATAAGCTACTAAAATAGAAATGCAGGAATACACACATTGTGGAACTTTTGACTTTATTGACTTAAAATGTGTTTTTGATTTGACATCCAAAGATGGGATACAGAGGACACTGGAGCAAACCTTCACAGATAATACAGATGTTGTTGCCTGTTCCATAGCTATGTTAACTTCTGGCTGAAAGTTCTAGAACCAAGTGTATCAAGTAATTCCTTCCCAGAAACAAGACAAGAGATGCATTCTAGCTCTTCCTTATATTAGTCTAGCCCAGGGGTAGGCAACCTTGGCTCTTTTATGACTCGTGGACTTCAACTCCCAGAATTCCTGAGCCAGCCATGCTGAGGGGAAAGGGAGAGGTTTCCAAGCTGAGCCATGCTGACTCAGGAATTCTGGGAGTTGAAGTCCACGAGTCATAAAAGAGCCAAGGTTGCCTACCCCTGGCCTCTCTGATTCAACCTTTATCTTCCAACTTTGTCTGTAGACCACAACCCATTGTGTTAGGCTGGTCAGTTTGGACGGATGTTTGGGTGAAAGGACATTATCACTTTTAATATCTTGAGAAACAATCTTGAAACTACAAAAAAGGGCTTGTTTAGACAAAGGTATTTATTTATGGTATTTATAATATTTTTAAAAAATCATTGGTTTGCTTCATTTGAATGTTGGTATGGAACAGATCCAGACAAATTATATTTAGAACAAAACCCGTGAAATCAGTAACATTGAAAATAAACGTGACTAAATTCAGGTCCAACCTATAACAGATGTTAAACTGCAACAACACATAAATATATTGTCTGAAACCTTAAAATTAAGCCCATATCTACAACATATAATCCATTCACATTTCAGATTCTGACAACCAAAATAATTTTTGTGTTGTTCCCCATTTCCTCCCCCAATAATTGCCACGGATTCCTTGGCAATGACCTCTAGGCATAATCTAACAAACACTTTTCAATCATATTAATGGGAAAATTCTGTACTAAATTTTTCTGTTAAAATAGATAGGATCTGATTCTGTGCTCATAAACATTTTGAAATCAGAATGTTAAAAGAAAAAGGAAGTATAGATTTATTTTAAAACTTAGGCAATAGGTAAGATTGTAACAAAGTATGCATTAAAATGATGAAATGTCAGTTGACAGTAATATCCTAAGAGCAGTGTTCAATAAACGTACGCTGCCCCCTCCAATTGTTTCTAATCAATCAAACTGGTCTTATAATAAATTCAGTATGAACTTTTGCACAGCTATGTCAGTCATTTGATATTAAATTCTTACTTCGTTACGTGAAGGAAATTAAGGCTCAGAGCAGATCTATGAAATATTTCTATTTTGTCAGATTGTATGGTTTCTTTCCTTAGACAAGCTCATTTCAGCATTCAGGTGAAAGAATGACCTGTGTTAAGCAGGTCGTTCCTAAGTTTTTAAAAAGCATTTTAATAATATCCTTTGATTTCACTTTGCCATAGACTTCTACAGGAGTTAAAACCTTAAAAATAGATTCATTCAAAAGCAGAGTTTCATTTTTAAGTGATTTCTAGAGCATCAAAAAGTCTGAATTTCACGAACATTTGGTTCCAGGTGGAATAAATGAAAGTAAATAAAGCCAGATTGAAGAATATCATAATTTCTCCACAAAAAATAGCAACTAATGCAGAGGTCCCCAACTCCCAGTCCGTGGAACAACACCAGAAACCGGTCCACACAAACAAGCAAAGCCCCATCAGCGGGATGCAGGCAAAACTTCTCTCCATGGAACCGGTCCCTGGTGCCCATAAGTTGGTGGCTGCTGATATAATCCATTCCTTCCAAAAAAAAAAAAAATTCACCAAATAGCATAAGGGAGGATACCTCAAAGAACCTTTTGTATTATGTCATTTCCCCAAGATGTCAATACTGTTGGAGATGCCATCGGGTCTTTCCACATCTGACCATTAGGACCAATGGTGAGAAACAGAGGATTGGTAGACAAAAAAATGTCCTATCATTCACCCACTCTTGTGCTTCCCTGCCTTCGACATAAAAATAAGGACTTTCTATCCTCACGTATTTCTTCCAAAATCTAGCTTTTACTTCAAATGCAATGAGCAACTATTGGCTTTGCTGACAGTGGGGTAGCCCATAGATAGCACTAGTACTTAGACTTATATACTGCTTCATAGAGCTTTACAGCCTTCTCTAAGTGGTTTACAGAGTCAGCCTCTTGGACCCCAACAATCTGGGTCCTCATTTTACCGACCTCGGAAGGATGGAAGGCTGAGTCAACCTTGAGCCAGTCAGGATCGAATTGACCTGCATTCTAACCACTGTGTCACCACAGCTCTTAAGGCTTCCTGTTGTATCATGGATCTTTTTATCCAGTGAGATATTCTGCTATTTTGTTATTCACTATGGGTAGTCCTCAACTTACGGCCACAATGGAGCCCAAAATTTGTGTTGTTGAGTGAGGAATTTGTTAAGCGGGTTTTGCCCCATTTTACCATTTTTCTTGCCATACTTATTAAGTGAATCACTGCAGTTGTTAAATTAGTAACACGGTTGTTAAGTGAATCTGGCTTCCCCACTGACTTGGCTTGTTCAGAAGGTTGCAAAATATGTTCACATGACCCTGGGACACTGCAACCAGTCATAAATGTGAGTCAGTTGTGAAGCATCCAAATGTAAATCACATGACCATGGGGATGCTGCAATGGTCGTAAGTGTGAAAAATAGTTGTAAGTCACTTTTTTCATACCGTTATAACTTTGAAGGGTGACTGAGTGAGCTGTTTTAAGTCAAGGACTACCTATATTCTTTTAGCACCCTCTTTATGCTTACGAACGTAGGAACTTATCTTCTATCAAGGACTCTTGCAAATGTCAATGTAGTATCTGCCAGGAGAAAATTGGTTTCAGTGTTAGGATTTAATGTCAAGGTTGGTGATAATTAGGAAGCACACCACATAATAAAAAGATTGGTGCAGAATATAAAACATGCTGTACGTGGCAGTTATGTGTCAACAAGCTGACTTAAGGGCTTCAAGTTTTTAATCATCAGAGAGCAGAGAGAGAAAATGTGAGCTTCAGATATTATTGTAATCCCGAACCGAGAATGCAACCTGGAAGATTTAGTTAGAGATTATGGGTGGTTGCAACCTTCCTACTTTTACACTAACTTCCTTTATGGGATCCTTCAGAAGTCAAAAACTGAGAGATTAAGACAATTGGGGAACTGGCCTAGTTCATATCACTGCAAAATCTGGAAAGAAAAAGTTGGGGAGACTTGTGAGTACTTGTTCTTCCTTAATTTGATCTCCAATTCTTTGGCAAAAATGTGGTACAGCAATAGCTGAATTATCCCAGAAGATGCTTGAAATCATCTTTTTGAGAACCGACCAGAGGACAATGAAAAATTAATTGCTGTGCCCAGAATGGGCCCTTTCCTTTTTCTTAAATGTACTAAAGCTGAAACTTCTTACAAAAATATAATTGTTATCTTGTTTGATAAGCGGGAAGCGACTCTGGGCAGAATTCAACAATCAATAAAAACAAAAAATATATAAAAATACTAATTATAAAAAATGAAAATGATTGTTAAAAAGGAAGACACTGTTAAAAAATTTAAAATCTACAACACACACACACACACAGCCAAGGCAGAAGAACAGTGAACTAAACTTTCAAATTTATAAAAAGTCCCTATTATAGCAAGGATAAATACAGGTAGTCCTCGACTTACAACAGTTCATTTAGTGTCCGTTCAAAGTTACAACGGCACTGAAAAAAGTGACTGATGGCCGTTTTTCAGAGTTATGACTTTTGCAGCATCCCCTTAATCATGTGATTGTCAGACCTGCCCCAGCCGGTCCCTCAGGAAAGCAAGACCCTTGAATCCATTGAGTTGAATCAAAAGAACTTTTACTGAGAGAAACTGGATGCAGTAAAGTCAGGCGGAATCTGAAGGTCCCACGCAAAGCGTAAAGCAATTCTTCTGGTTTCCTAATCCCAACTCCCCTGACCAGTCCATTGGCAGCCGATGTGATGCCGAGAACGGCTGCTAACTTATCAACTGAAGTGATTCACTAAACGACTGTGGTAAGAAAGGTCGTAAAATGGGCAAAACTCACTTAACAGAGGTCTCACTTAACAACAGAAATTTGAGGCTCCATTGTAGTCGTTAAGTCGACTACCTGTACCGCAACATTAATAATAATAATAACAACAACAACAACAACAACAATAATAATAATAATAATCAGAGATGGTTCTGATCCACAACTGCTTTGTGGTAAGTCTTGCTTCATTCATTTACCACAGTTCTCTTCATCACTGTCATCTTCACAATCTGCTTGTCCATCACATCTTCTGGACGTCAAGATGCATCTTCCCGAACGACATTTGAAGTGACTTGGTGAGCACTCTGCCAGGAAAAATACAAAAAGCAATCATTTAATACTCACTGCTGTGCTGAAGGGTTTATACAAGCTATAAAAGAAAAAAAGAGAAAGCAGCATCCTTCAGATCATTCTGAAATGTCAGAAAACACCTCCCAGTAACTTGAATTCTGAGACTTATCTACTTGGCCACTCTCAGTTTATATAACCATTTATTACTTTATTAATTTAAAAAAGCACTTTGCTTTTCCTGCTCCAGAGATGGTGATGGAAGTGTCAAGAATAAAACTTTGGCAGCTACGTGCCTCTTTGTTTCAACTTACCATTAGAGTAAGGATTGGGGGAGGGGGGAAGAGGTGTTGCTTTAGATTTGATTAAGATGGAGAAATGAAGCCTCTATGATTCCGCTGGAGACGTGTGAGAGCCTGAAACCTTTCCAAGGACACTGCAGCAGGTGTGGAGAGGAAGCAGACGGTTCCCATAATAAAGTGAAATTGTTTACATGGACTACGTGAGACGGTGGGGGTTGGGTCGGAGATATTATTGTTTAATTCTATGAACTGGTGTCTGGGAACCTCAGAGTTAGTTTTGCTTCGACATTACCATGCCGTGTATTCAATAAACAGTACGATTTTCAGAAACGGAATGAACCTGGACTTTTATTGGGCTCCTCGACCTGGATGTTGACAGTAAGGTTTGGTGATATTACTAGAAGGAGCAACAGCTTAGTAGGGCATTCTACTAGCTTCTGCTGCAAACTCTACGTTTTTCAAATGGAGTTTTCTTTACAGCTTAGGTCTGGAATGTTTAACTATCTAAAGTACAGGGTGCAACCTGTAAAGCACCACAAAGATAGTCTCAGGATAGCTAAAAATCAGAACATATAATAACCCACAAAAAAAAAAATCAGAAATAAGCTGTTTATAATGATGTTCGACATTAAACATTGAATCTTAAAATTGAAAGCTACATTACTGTAAGAATCAAAGTAAGAAAACAATTATTTTGCACCTTCCCAGATAGCTTCATTAATTAAAGGGTTACACCATTTAATTTTAATACAAACTTAGTGGAGTTAGTACTACAAAAAATTATATAAGCAGAGATATTCTTTTTTTTCTGATTCTAAAAAAAACAGCTTGAGAACTTGGAGTTGTGTTTCCTTAAAGGTTTTTATTGTATGTGAGACTGGAAGAAATTGGTAGACTGCATCCATTCAGGACAATGAAATAACAAATGAATGAGGACAATCCCAGTTAGCTGTCCTAATTCTACATATAATTATGTTCAATCATTTATTTCTTGGCATTGCTGCCTTAAAGGTTAAATGGCACAAATATGGGGCTTCAGTAAGAGATTTGGGGCGCCATTTAGCAAAATATGAATCATGCAATTCAGACCCAACTCAACTTTAGAAGAACAAATAAACCATAACACTCTAGTATAACTTCCATTTTATTGCACTGAGTCTTTCAATGTGTGAAGAGAGAAACTAACTTGCTCATAAATTATCATGGTAATCATTATGCTTAATGACATTAATACATTTCACACTATTTTTCTTCTTTAACAAATGGATAAGCATTATCTGAATGTATTAAACCTACATCCACCAGTTACTTTCTCATGTATGGTAATTAACCACAATTACCACATTTACCACATTTTCTAATTAAGTAAACTTCATTTTATTCTCTTATTTTATATAGCATCTGACTGGAGAAAAAAAAAATAAGCACCAGGTAATCAATGCTCTCCTACAAGATGGAAATATTCATTATTGATTTAAGTTAATCAAGGAGAGAAGCAACCTAGAACTAAGGAGAAACTTCCTAACAGTGAGAACAATGAACCAGTGGAACAGCTTGCCTTCAGAAGTTGTGGGTGCTCCATCACTGGAGGCTTTTAACAAGAGACTGGACAGCCACTTGTCTGAAATTCTATGGGGGTCTCCTGCTTGAGCAGGAGGTTGGACTAGAAGACCTCCAAGGTCCTTCCAATTTTGTTATTCTGTTAAAAGTTGAGAAATACAAATAACCTTCTACATTGTCATCAGGCATCAGGCAAGTTCGATTGTCCGAATTTTCTTCCGGGAACTGAGCACAATCGGTATCCTCCGGCCACTGTAAACCCACAATTCCAAGAACAGATTCACAACGTTCCTTGGACTGCTCACAAAGACTCCTGAGAAGATCAAGAGGAATGAAGGGAGGGGGAGGGAGGGAAAGAAAGAGAGTGGGGAATAGGTTAAAAAAAACTTACATAACCACCAATATTCACATACACATAGCAAGTCCCACTGAAAGCAGACAATTTAGAAGTCATATGGTAGAAAAATATGCATTAACATACACAAACACAAGTGTATATTACGATACAGGCAGTCCTCGGCATGCATCCAGCCTGGCTGATCACTTGACCACAGATCACTGCAACATCTTAATGGCGAGCCGGGTGCCAACCATCTGGATCAGAACCATGTGACCGGAAGCTGCAACAGCCAGAACACCAAGGACCAGTCATAAGTCCCCAAAATTCAACACCCTTTTCATAACTTTGAATGGTCACTGAACCAATGGATATAACCTGAGGTCTTATCTGTATATTTGGTTTAATAATTCAGTAACTGAATTATTCGATATATATGTATGTTCCATAATTCACTAACTCAGGCCCAAGGTTTCTTTTTTCTGAAACGATACGTAATTGTTTGGAACAGGACAAAACAGAGATGGTAAAGATGGTAAGCCTACTCAAAGCATAATTCTGCCACGCAGCAATACAGTTGCTACACAGAAGAATTTCTAGTCTGCTCCTTCAGCCCAGCATCACATACAACCCCTAATAGCCAACCATTTGTTTTGAAGTCTTATCACCATTTCTACTCTTCTTTCCTGGGCTTCACAGCTGATGTATAATTCAAAACCCAGAGGCCACATCTTATTGTTGCCCTCCCCCACAAGGTTTTGTTAATACAAATAATGCAGCCTTTTCCGCAGAGAAAGAGAAGAGTGATTTGATTTAATTCATGGATGTCCAGAAGGTCAGATATGACAGCTTAACAGACTACATCCTGACTATGATCTGGAGCTTTGCCCCAGCATCATCGCCAATTTGGACATTCATATATAGAGTTTAGTAGCTTGAATCCTCAAATAGATAGTTCCATATATATAGGTAGTTCCATATATTCTAGTTCGGAACCATTCTATATTTTCCACAACATAGAATGTCATAGAATAACAGAGTTGGAAGGGACCTTGGAGGTCTTCTAGTAGTCCAACGCCCTGCTCAGGCAGGAAACACTATACCATTTCAGACAAGTGGCTGTCCATTCTCTTCTTAAAAACTTCCAGTGTTGGAGCTTTCACAACTTCTGGAGGCAAGTTGTTCCACTGATTAATTGTTCTAACAGTCAGGAAATTTCTCCTTAGTTCCAGGTTGCTTCTCTCCTTGATTAGTTTCCATCCGTTGCGTCTTGTCCTGCCTTCAGGTGCTTTGGAGAATAGCTTGACTCCCTCTTCTTTGTGGCAACCCTTGAGATATTGGAGCACTGCTATCATGTCCCCCCTTGTCCTTCTCTTCATTAAACTAGGCATACCCAATTCCAGCAACCGTTCCTTATATGTTTTAGCCTCCAGTCCCCTGATCATCTTTGTTGCTCTTCTCTGTGCTCTTTCTACAGTCTCACCATCTTTTTTACACCGTGGTGACCAAAAGCAGAATTATTCCCTCTCATCTCAAGGAGTAAGAAGACCTCCAAACTAACAAGAGCTCTGAATTCATCGTGCAAGCCTCCTTCATAGCTTGCTTGGGTATTGTCAGGTGCTGGCTCACAAGTTATCTTAAATCAGCGCTTGCATTTTTAGATGGAAACCAAGGAGGAAACTGCATTTCCTATTTAAATAAGCAGCATGCTCATTTTAAAACATGCTCCATAGAGAGGATATGGATGAGCGTTGATTGTTCTTTATTCCGTAAAAATCTTTGATCTGATTTAAGTAGAGATTTCAGATAATTGTATTCTGCCTTCCCAAAGAAAAAGATGGTTGATTCCATTTACACAGTCCCAGTAATAAAATTGGCAACGAAGGAGAAGAACTATGGAACAGGCATTGTGTCACACAACTGTCACAACATGCCCATGCTGAAAACAGCAAAAAGGTTGAAAGATGAGGAACTACCGTATGTACTAAAAGCCGAAGACCTTAAGGAAAGTATTACAAAGGCCGAACTAGAAAGAATACAAAAATCAAATTGCGGAATCAGCTAGTTCTAATTTATGTTTTGTTTCGTTTATTTATTTTAGAGCAAAAATAATATAGCACGTTACCTGCACGGTGGGATATGTTCATTTGTTTGAAAATCACATTTTGGCACCAAGATGGTACAGGCAAAAAACATCAGGTATTTATAACAGTTAGTCTGGACCAAGGCTGGGAAGAGAGAAGACTCCCAGCTAATAGAGGCTTCCTTCTGTGTCCGATGGCCTAAATAGTTGGGGTAATGAGTATAATTGTATGGCAGGTTCAGGCACAATTCCAGGGTAATGCGTTCACACTGACCTGAGCAAAATAAAACAGAAATTGATTTAATAATACAGAAACGATTACTCTAGACTTATATGATAGTTACAAGAGTCATCGTTTGTACAAGAAATCTTACAAAAAGGAAACCTGCCTAGAAATTATTTTCTCTTTGATGCAATGAATTTTCCTACACCCCACCCTACGTATATACATAAGGACCACCACTAGAGAAACTACAAAGTAAGACAAATGGACACATATATTGAATTCTATTGTGTGTTAACTTCAGTTTAGGTTTAAATTAACAAGAGTGCAGATTCAGAGAGCAGCTTTGACATCTGACCGTTCATTCTTCCATAATGTATTTTGAGAAACTATGAAACAAGGAAAGCCCAGTTGGAAGAAAAGACAGGAAGCACGTGAAAATAAAAACTTGGGAAAAGATACACACAAACAATGTGTCTTTTTACATGCAGTAACTTGTGACGCTTTGCTTTTTTTGGTCTGATCGAATCAAAACCTTTTCGTTTACATGATACATGACAATTGATCCTCACAAATAACTAAACGTATTTTTTTTTTGGAAGTGCGCCATTGTCAGTAATAAAAACACAAAGGCTATTAGAAAAGCGTACAGAAAAGGCAACAATTCAAAAAGCAATACTTTGTGATGGAACTTGCTGATACGGCTAAATTGATTTTTTTGATCAGAGAAAAGACAATAATATCTATGTTTATTGCTGGCTGAAAACCTTTTAAGAGATTTTTTTTAGGTGAAACAGAAAACAATGAACTTATGGGTTATGGTTCTGATAATTAGAGAGGAGAGATTATATAGGAAGAAGAGACTTATGATATAACCGTGGATTAAGAGATAAATTTATAATTGCATGTAATTATAAATGCTGTAAAGAATGAAAGCTGCTTCTTTCTTTTGCTTTTTTCCTTCTTTTAGCTTTTTTGATTTCTTTCCTTTCCTTTTCTCTTTTGTAATTTACATTAGTCTGTATTAGTTTTTATCCTCATTTTTTAAAAAACCTTTTATAAAATCAGAAAGCAATGTGCTACTTACCGCAATCCATTTGGCTGCTATTCATGTCACAGAGAGCAGACTGGCCACAAGAATCAGGACAGGAAGTTGAATTACATTTCTGATCTCTTGCATGGCATAATCTTTGGCCTAGAACAACGACAACAACAAAAAAACAAAAATCTTATCTCTATCGGTGAATTATATAATAAGAACACAATAGCCACCTGGCTTCCAAAATTCTGTTCATTGTCACAAGCTATAGTCTTTCAGAAGGAAAAAAAGACGATGCCTTTTCTCATTTCCTGGCTCGGATTATTTCTAACTGGTTGTTATAGATGCAAGCAAAAAACATATGGTAGTGGTGGCGAACCTATGGCACGGGTGCCAGAGGCGGCACTCAGAGCCCTCTCTGTGGGCACGCGCGCCGTCGACCCAGTCCTAGGCCTTCAGCTGGGTTTTATAAAACCTTTTCGCTTTAGGCCTCCGCCACCGTGTGCAAAAAAAAAAAAGGTTCAGTCAATTTCAACTTCTCGCGGGGAAAAAAAAGACCTTGCAAAGTTGGAATTGATTGATTGAACTTTTTAGTCCCACCCAGTCTGCCGTTACCACCGCAGCCACGCCCACCCAATGGGCCACGCCCACCCAATGGGCCATGCCCACCCGGCACTCGACGATGCATAAGTGGGTTTTGAGTTGCAGTTTGGGCACTCAGTCTCTAAAAGGTTCGCCATCACTGAGATAGTACATACTCCTTTTTCCTCCTTTTGTAAACTGTATTATTCTTCTGCAATAATGCAGTTTATCTGGATTCAGGTTATCTGAGGAACTATTTTGCCCCAATGGGATTGGCCCATCCCACACCAGTAGAAGGGACATGTTCCGGTGGGGTGCAGGAGAAGAGCTTTTTCTGCCATGGGATCTACCCTCTGGAACATCCTGCCCCCTCAAAGTGAGATCCACCCCATCCTCTTGTTCTTCTGGAAGAGCCTTTAATCCTGGCTCTGCCAATGGTCCTGTGGTCCTGAGGGGGGCATTCCAGACTGGAGATGGTTAATGGATGAAGAGAAGATTCTATCTCCACTCTACTGTGTATGCTCCTTTCTTAATCTCTATGGAGATTCTCAGTCATCCAGGTCATGGTTGTCCCAAGGGTGTTTTTTCAAAAGGCAACTGGACTTTCTTTGTTTTTCCTTGAAGACGTTTCGCTTCTCACCCAAGAAGCTTCTTCAGTTATTAGTTGTTTTCTTGCAGATGTTTCATTACCCAAACTAGGTAACATCATCAGCACTGATAATGTTGCTTACTTATTTTGGTAACGAAACATCTGCAAGAAAAGAAAAAAAACCCAAGCACAGAGAGCGCCAAGGACCCCTCAAGAAACATTGGATGGAACTAGTTTTCTACTCAGCTTGTAATCTAGCATTTGTTTGGGTTAATATCTTGGAAGAAAATGTTGACTTTTCCAACGCTAATGTTTTGGTGGGATTTCAATCAGCATGCGATGCTAAGGTACAACAGTCTACATCAGAGGTCTTCAAACTTGGCCTTTTTATGACCTGTGGACTTCAACTCCCAGAATTCCTCAGCCAGCCATGCTGGCTAAGGAATTCTGGGGGTTGAAGTCCAGAAGTCATAAAAGGGCCAAGTTTGAAGAGCCCTGGTCTACATCTTCTACGGGACCCATTAATATCTAACACAATGCATTTATCAAAGCATACATTCCACTACTGTAGTATTTGCTACTTAGGATGGAAGTTGTCTCTGGATAAAGGGATTTGTAAGAATTTCACTGTCATGGACAGGAGAATATAGTAGATTTAAATTTGTTCGATGTCTAACTTCTCCAATGTAAGAATCCACTAAATTGGATTATCTTCTGAGCTGAGGCCTAGAACGAGCAATTTTGTTGCTAAACTGATGCTACACTGAGTAGGGTAGTTGAGTTATTTGCCCCAAAATGTCAACTCTCAGAGCTCTTTTAGGAAAAAAATTGTCTTAAATATCAAACAAAAAGAGGTTCCTCTTTTTAATAAGAGCAGACCTTTTATTCCTACCATAACTGTATTATGCTTTGTCCACAGGAAATGTTTATTCAAGCATGGGCATATCCTTAGACATTTCATTTGCCAAATGTGTGTCCACAAATAAAACGTATCATTCTATTTCATCTTGACTTTAGGCTATATAAAAGACTTTTCTCTATGAGAATTCCTCAGTGTTGATAAAATTTATTCCATGATGACCAGAAATAATTTTTTTGGAAAAGAAAACACAGAGAGCATTTATCATCTCATGATGTACCACAGCAGCAATAGAAAGGAGACCTCCTTCAAACATCACAAGGTAAGAAAATTTATTTTTGTACTGCTTCAAAGGAGTTTGAACACTGAAGACAAAATAAGTGCTCTTCAAATATTATACAGTGAAAAATGTTCCTGTTGTTGTTGTTTCTGCCATCCCATCCCTACACACCCACTTCCAAGAACGCATAACAAAATGTTCCAGGAGAACATTTGTTAGAGAATCCAGTAGGTTGGTCTAGATCAGGGGTAGGCAACTTTGGCTCTTTTAGGACTCGTGGACTTCAACTCCCAGAATTCCTGAGCCAGCCATGCTGGCTCAAGAATTCTGGGAGTTGAAGTCCACGAGTCATAAAAGAGCCAAGGTTGCCTACCCCTGGTCTAGATATATGGATGTGGGAATTGATGGCTGTTAAGTCTTGCAAGTAGTCTTTGTTTGTTTTAGCCCAGGGCCCGCATAAATGAGCCTCATCTGAGCATGAAACCAAGAAGGTGGTACAGCAGTAACGTCTGCAGATAGGACTATGAAATTGCTGACCAGTTCTGTCTGAACAGGTTTTTTTTTCTCTGACACATGCCGATGCCCTTTATTCAAGAACAGCATGAGTTATCAATCCTCCTGGGAAATTCACTAGGCAGATATCAAAACTCACTACAGTGTAGCTAACTTCAATTTACGTCAGCATTTCATAGGAGAAAAAGGTAAAACAGGGTTAAGGAGATGTGGAAGAAAAGTGCAAATGTGAAGGAAAGTGCAAATGTGACAAATACAGTACATGTTAAGAATGTCTATGGAGATTCACAGTCATCCAGGACATGGTTGTCCCAAAGCTGCTTTTGGGCATATTTGTCCATCAAGCTGAACGTAAATAGGGAAGCAGAGACTGATGAAGTACATGATCCTGGACATTTCAATCTTAATGTATATAATTATACCACTTTACAATGCCTTGGTAAGGCCACACTTAGAATACTGTATCCAGTTTTGGTCACCGCGATGTAAAAAAGATGTTGAGACTCTAGAAAGAGTGCAGAGAAGAGCAACAAAGATGATCAGGGGACTGGAGGCTAAAACATACAAAGAATGGTTGCTGGAATTGGGTAGGTCTAGTTTAATGAAGAGAAGGACGAGGGGGGACATGATAGCAGTGTTCCAGTATCTCAGGGGTTGCCACAAAGAAGAGGGGGTCAAGTTATTCTCCAAAGTGCCTGAAGGCAGGACAAGAAGCAACGGATGGAAACTAATCAAGGAGAGAAGCAATCTGGAACTAAGGAGAAATTTCCTGACTGTTAGAACAATTAATAGTGGAAAACCTGCCTCCAGAAGTTGTGAATGCTCCAACACTGGAAGTTTTTAAGAAGAGATTGGACAACCATATTGCTAAAATGGTATAGGGTTTCCTGCCTGAGCAGGGGGTTGGACTAGAAGACCTGCAAGGTCCCTTCTAACTCTGTTATTCTATTCTATTCTATTCTATTCTATTCTATTCTGTTCTGTTCTGTTCTGTTCTGTTCTGTTCTGTTCTGTTCTGTTCTGTTCTGTTCTGTTCTACTCTACTCTACTCTACTCTACTCTACTCTACTCTACTCTACTCTACTCTACTCTACTCTACTCTACTCTACTCTACTCTACTCTACTCTACTCTACTCTACTCTACTCTACTCTAATTGGATCAGATGTGGTTGTGTAGTATTGCTGCCATGGATTCTTTAGCTAGTGTTGGATCTATGGATGTAAAGAGTGCTGAAACATTGAATGTCATTTTCTGCTTTTAGGTCTTTGATTTTTCTGGAGGCATTATAGAGGGGAGTTCATAGAATATTGTCTCCCCTCTATGAGATGTGAGTCATGGGAGCAGTACTATACAACATACCCAACCTAGCCAAATACACTAAGATTGAGCAACCCTGAGCTACACACATTCTCTTGCATTGGCACTTTGTTCAACACTGGAAGAATAATACAATCCAGACAACATCTGACTTAGAACTTAAACTTGGAGAATACACAGCGATGGCAAAACTAAGAGTATATATAGACAGCAGAAAATTAAATTTAACCAAGAATGTTTCCCATATATACAATATATCAGGCAGCTTGGTAAATTTAACCACCTATTGTCTGGATTTCAAGGGGGCCTAAATGCTAACAAATACCATAAATCAGCAAATGCATTAAAAGAGGCGAGACAGAAATCAATAGTTTTTTTCCCTTCTTTTCTTTCTTTTTTTTAAAATTATTATTACCTTCTTTTGCATTTTAGGCATTTTAACTTTTAAGTACTTTTAACTTATGTTAAACTGCGTTGTCTATTTATTATTTCCTTTTACCAATATATATACACAGAGACACACACAGTAGAAATACAATGAAGAACTTAATTCAAGACTGAAGTTCAAGACTGAAATTATTGTCGTATAACTAATAATTTGGTGCGATAGAAGTTCTTTCTTTTTTTTAATCTTATAGTCAACTTTGGATGGGAAGTTAAATATAATTATAAAATTGTGATATGACATCCCAAATGGCAATTGATACCGATAAAATATTTACTATTTTCTTTTTTCTTTTTTTTCAATATTTTAAGCTTTTTAAATGAACAGAAAGTTAATACTTTTAATCGTATAAACATCAATGCGCTGAAAGGTATTGAAATAATATGGTGATATCATACGATAAAAGAAACAAAGTGGGCAGGGGAGAAATGGCAAGACAGATTTACTCTAAAAAAACAACAAATCAAAACATACATAGAAAAATAGTGACTCTCCACAGAAATAATATAAGACCCCAAACCCATATGACGTTCTCACAATGTATTGCGTTCTGAGTTATAAAGCACCTGAACACTGGGGTATTTATCAAACGAACCATCTCAGCCACCATCCTCGAAAGAACCCACAGAACAAAAGAAATACAATTTTCCAAAGGAAGCTCTTAGATCAGTGATGGCGAACCTTTTAGAGACCGAGTGCCCAAACTGCGACCCAAAACCCACTTATTTATCGCCAGGTGCCAGGTGGGCGTGGCCCACTGGGTGGGCATGGCTGTGGTGGTCATGGCAGACTGGGTGGGTGTAGCCAAGGTGGGCGTGATCCCCTCGATGTTGCTTGTGGGGACACCTGTGGGGGCCGGGCATGGTTGGGGGAGATCCAGGGGGCCTCTGGCAGGTGGGGCGGTGGGCAGGAGGTTCGTCCTGCAGGATGAGGCGAGGCAAGGCGAGATAGGGCGGGGGTGCCATTGTCACAGGGCAAGGCGAGGCAGGGGTCAGGGCAGCTGCTGCCTGACACCATCGGCCCCCGCACACAGAGGCCAGCGAGCGCATGGGTGCTGGGATGCATCCGGCCACGTGGGAATTGGCGAGTTAGCGGGCGGCTGGTTGAAGAGGGATGGGTTGCCATCTCCGGGGCATGGCACGTGTGCCCACAGAGAGGGCTCTGAGTGCCGCCTCTGGCACACGTGCCATAGGTTCGCCACCACTGTCTTAGATCTTTTCTCCAGCGGTTTAAGCAGGGAATGACGTAAGTGTGCCCTTACTTCCACCGCAGTTCTCTTCATCACTTCCATCCTTGCAATCCTTGTCTCCATCACACTGGAAAGCACTAGGGACACACTGACCATTTCTGCATTCCACCAGTCCTTGGCTATGGCATGCTGGAAACAAAGAAGAGGTTCTGATCACAGACTTTCCATTGCTCATAAATTACAACGAATTACTTCATTCATATAGGGAGGGATAGGACAGAAAACCTACAAATACAAAATAGGGTTAAAAATAGGATATTTCTGTTACGCTGTTGAAATAATGAGGAAATAAGCAAAGGGCCAGTTTGGTGTAGTGGTTAAGCACCGGGCCAGGACCCAGGTGACTGTGAATTCTAGACCTTAAGCATGAAGCCAGCCAGGTGACTTTGAGCCAGCACTGGGAAGGAGGCAAGGGCCAGCTACTTCCAAAATCTTGCCAAGAAAACTGCAGGGACTTGTCCAGGCAATTTCCAAGAGTCAACACTGGTTCAAAGGCATACACACAAGCAAAGGACCACCATAGGGTCACAGGTTTGGAAGAGGTCTACATAGTATGTAGTAACATTATACTACTAAGATAATTTAGCAAATATAAACTTCATGTTGAAATGGATACTTTTGGATAATGCTGGATGAGATACTTCACATACGATTCGCAAGGAAATCTACCAAATATGAAGATACTACACTTAAACAGTCTGTTATCAAAGCACAAAGTATCAACTAACTTACAACAATTGACTTCATCTGATTTGTCTAAGCAGTCAGGATCACCGTCACAGATCCAATCCATTGTTATGCATCTCCCATTTCCACACTGATGCTGAGTAACTGGATTACAATCTTTAATAGATAATATTGATAAACACAGACGATATTTCTTCATATATAACTGGCTAACAGGATATTAACTTAAGAAATGCTCTTCCTTTTTTCTCAACATTGTAAGTGTAATAATTAAGAACGTGTTGCAGCCACGTTGACCAGAATTCAGAGGATTATTTTAGCTATATCTAATTTTCAGTTTATTTTCCAGACTCAACAGAATATTAAAATGCTTTTGTTACAAAAGCGGTGGTGTACAAAGAAAATCTATACAAAATGTTTTACAGATGGCACTTAACACCGGTGAGGTTAGCAAAAATGTTGAAAAACATATCTAGCAACTGTTGGAAATGTAGACAAAAACCAGGCACCTATTACCTTGGTGGACATGCCCCAAAGCCAAAAGATTCTGGTCAAGAACACATATATGGTTAGAGAAAATTACTAAAAAACATAGATTTTAAGCCAGAATTATTTTTGTTAGACATAATTTTAGGAAACTATGAGAAAGGGTGTATAGATCTAATTTTACACGTATTAACTGCAGCGAGAATTGTATTCGCTCAACACTGGAAAAATGAAAATTTACCAACGGAGGAAGAGTTAATTAAAAAATGTTTAGATTGTGCAGAAATGGATAGATTGACACTGAAAATAAAAGAGAAAGAAGATTCAGTATACTTTAGAACATAGGATACCTTTTATCAATGGCTAGAAAAACAAGGTAGAGAGAAAGGAATTTAACATGTATTAGTAAGTTAAATATTGGAAACCCAGACGATGTGTTGCTGATAAAATATTAAGTAAATTATATATAATATTAAAATGCTTGTCCCAACCTCAAAATACCTTATTTTCAAAGCTGCTGAGTTTTCTAATATTATTATTTTTGAAAGTGCTTTGTATTATTTTTAAAAGCATCAAATCTGGTCTTTGAAAAACTGTTTAATTCCCTACAGTACTGTCTGCAATACAGATTACCTGGTATCAATTATTGTGGCACCCTTAAAAGCAAGCAGTGCCCAGTCTGCACCATTCAACAAAGTTGGTACTCATTGGAAACGAGAGAAAAAAATACAAGTACTCATACTTGTTTTTTATCCTTTACAAGTAACAGCAGCTTGGATCAAAATTGCACCAGGAAATAGTATATATGGAATTGCCAACATAACAGAAAGAAAAAGAGTTTGGGAGACCCAGTTGTAAGTATGGAACTTCTTACTGTAGATTATTTTAAGTGAACTAAGATCTGAAGAACTACAATAGTTCCCCCTATCAATGTATTTTCCATGTTAGAAGAGGCATCTCTATCTTGCAAATGTTTATGGTACGAAGTCTAGCAGGATAAAAGAGGCTGTATCTTTATTTCTTCAGGAAACAATATATTATATATTATTAAATAGTGAAAGCAGGAAAAGCTGCTTGATCCTGATGCACATCCTGCTCAACTATGCAAGACATATATTGATTTTTACTTGTTTATTCCTCCATTGCTGAACATTTATAATGTGGATATTCTGAATAAAGTCTTTCCAATTTCCTTTAATGAGGCATATATACACGGTAACTATTCTCCTGATTGTGCAAGTTATGGCTGACTTCCAGGTCAAAGGCTGATGCCAAAATGATTACAATCAAGATTACCTTTGTTTATCTATCCTGCTCAATCCAATTTCATAAAAAGGCCACAGGTTTTACATATTAAATTACTAATTGAGTATGTAGATGAACATTCAGAAAAACTGAGATTAACAATGATAATCTTGTTAGTTGTAGTAAAGGCGCTTGATCTGACCCAATGGAAAATTCTGGAACAAGGAAATTGGAATAAAGATGTTTTTAATTAACTGGGCTAAAATATGGTTCCCTTCAGACGGGGTTATTATAAATGAAATTATAACCTGTCAAGATACTTTATGGAAGTCATATATTCTTTATCTCCTCTTCTGCCTAATTTGATGTTGGTCTCATTGGCTTGACAACGAGAAACTGAAGGAAATTCTGAATATAAAAGTCTCCTAAGATTAGTGCATTTTATGATATTTTATTAATAATTATGAAACGTCCTAAACAGGGTTTTACTAATGTAGTATACCACTTTGTAGTATACCACTTTGCTAAACAATTATGTTAAGTACATAAATTTCTTACGGGTTGTAGAGTATCTATATCAGGGGTAGGCAACCTTCGCTCTTTTATGACTTGTGGACTTCAACTCCCAGAATTCCTGAGCCAGCCATGCTGAGGGGAAAGGGAGAGGTTTCCAAGCTGAGCCATGCTGGCTCAGGAATTCTGGGAGTTGAAGTCCACGAGTCATAAAAGAGCCAAGGTTGCCTACCCCTGATTTATATAAATTTGTATAGGCCTCTCCATTGAGACCTGAGAACATGCTTAAACCTTTTGATCTGTATGATTATATAGTGCTAATTCTTGCTTCTGTGCTAATTCTTGGCTTCTGTCTGCTCCAGAATTGAATCTGGAAAGAGGGAGCTGCGGTTTTAGAACAAGCATAGCTTTCTCTGGTACTGCGTATCATTTAGCAGTGCCTGTATCCCACTCTTTTGGGATTAAACCACTTCCTCCACGTTTTTAAAATACGTTTTTCCTTTACCACAATTCTGTTCGTCACTGAGATCTCCACAATCATCATAACCATCACAAACAAAGGTGTAATTGACGCATCTCCCAGTGTGGCAGCGGAAAAGCTCTTCGCTGCAATCTGCAAAACAGGAATATATATATTTAAAAAAACTTTGAACGAAGAAAGTCCATTTGCCCCAAGCGAAAGATTAACTCGTTTCTGCTATTTTACAAAATTATTAGATAACGTTTAAAAGTGACGCTCGTTTCATTCTTTCAACAGCATAACTAACAAGTAAAGTTTGACACTACAATAAAGAGGAAAAAGCTTCAACTTCTACTACTGCTTTTCATAGGGATGCTATATACTTGGCGGTTAATTGAAGCTAAATACAGGTAATCCTGTAATTTTGGAGCCCAAAATTTCTGTTGCTAGGCGAGACAGCTGTTAAGTCCATTTTGCCTCATTTTACGACCTTTCTTGCCACAGTTGTTAAGTGACCCACTGCAGCTGTTAAGTTAGTAACACGGTCGTTAAGTGAATCTGGCTTCCCCACTGCCTTTGCTTGTCAGAAAGTCGCAAAAGGTGACGCTGGGACACCGCAACCGTCATAACTATGAGTTGTTTGCCAAGCATCTGAATGTAAATCACGTGACCATGCAATGGTCATGTGTGAAAAATGGTCATGGGTCACTTTTTTCAGTGCCACTGTTAACTTCGAACGGTCACTAAACCAACTGTTGTAAGTCAAGGACTACCTGTACAACAAAGGCAATGTTAGTAACTCATAGTTTGTGCTTGTCATCTAGACTACTCTGAAGGGCTGACATCTCTATTCTGGCATTTTAGGTAACTTACTGCAATGTATTTCATCACTCCAGTCATCACAATCATTAAAGCCATTGCACTGCAGAATCCTTGGGATGCAAACCCCACTTCTGCACAAGAAGCTGTCCTCTTCTTCACAAAGTACTGAAAAACCAAAAACAAGGGAAGAGCTTTTCTTAGACTGAAAACCAAAAGTACATCCCAACATTCCTTTAAAAGGGCATTAGATAACCACAAACTCCCAACTGTTAGCAAAGATAAGGAAGACTATAGAACAAATTGAATATTAACTAATAGAAGTTGCCATCACATCCCAGTAATGCCCTACTCTGAATATTTCAATCTCTGGGGATATGTGATAGTGGAATAACGAATTGGATGAAGACCAATGGCATTTACACTGGGCCCTAGCTAACAAAATGAAATTCAATGTAGAAAAAAGTAAGGTTTTACACTTGGGCAAGAAAAACCAAAGGTACAGGAACAGACTAGGTCAGTGATGGCGAACCTTTAAGAGACTGAGTGCCCAAACTGCAACCCAAAACCCACTTATGCATCGTTGAGTGCCGGGTGGGTGTGGCCCATTGGGTGGGCGTGATTACGGTGGTAACGGCAGACTGGGTGGGACTAAAAAGTTCAATCAATCAATTCCAACTTTGCAAGATCTTTTTTTTCCCCGCGAGAAGTTGAAATTGACTGATTGAACCTTTTTTTTTTTGCACACGGCGGCGGAGGCCTAAAGCAAAAAGGTTTTATAAAACCCAGCTGAAGGCCTAGGACTGGGGCGACAGCACACGTGCCCACAGAGAGGGCTCTGAGTGCCGCCTCTGGCACCCGTGCCATAGGTTCGCCACCACTGGACTAGGTGAAACCTGGCTCAGTAGCAATGTGAGGGGTCTTGGAGTCCTAGTGGACAATCATTTAAATAGGAGCCAGCCATGTGCTGCAGCTGCCAAAAAAAAGCAAATACAATCCCAGGCTGCATTAACAGAGAGAGAGAGAATCAAGATCATGAAAAGTGATACTACTGCTTTATAACGCCTTGGTAAGAGCACACGTGGAATACTGCGTCCAGTTTTGACCACTGTATTATAAAAAAAGACGTTAGGACTCCGGAAAGAGTGCAAAGAAGAGCGACAAAGATGATCGGGGAGCTGGAGGTTAAAACATACGAAGAATGGTTGCAGGAACTGGGTATGTCTTAGTCTAGTGAAAAGAAGAACTAGGGATGTTCTGCTATTTGAGGGGCTACCATAAAGAAGAGGGGGTCAACCTATTTTCCAAAACACCGGAAGGCAAAACAAGAAGCAATGGATGGAGACTGAACAAAGAAGGAAGCAACCTAAAACTAAGGAGAAATTTCCCGATAGTGAGAACAATCAACCAGTGGAACATCTCAGAAGTTGTGGGTGCTCCAACACTGGAGGCTTTTAAGAAAGGACTGGATAGCCATTTGTCTAAAATTGTATAGGGTCTCTTGCTTGAGCAGGGGGTTGGACTAGAAGACCTCCAAGGTCTCCTTCCAACTCTGTTATTCTGTAATGAATGTGAGTAGGTCATTGATCAACTGGGAAAGTAAAACCTATGCTAGAAGAAGTTTTGTATAAGCTCCATCGGGTAGATCAGAGCAGGATTCAACTCCACAGAAAGGCTAAAACTACTTTTCAGAGTGACTACAAAAACAGAATCTTGCAAGTCTGTGTTTTACCTCTGCCCCATTCTTACACTCATGTGAATTAGGGAGGTGCCTATCTGAGCTTCTTCCAAGTATTTTCTCTTTTTTGTGTGGACTCAAGTATGTATTTGTCAGCCTCCCAAGCAGACCAAACAGGAAACATGACAAGATAAGCTAAATCTATTTTATTTTAAGACTACAATAACAGATTCTTGTAAGGCTGAAAGAACAAATTCCCCCCCACACACACTCCTCTTTTTACCATCTGATTAGTTGGGGCTGATTCTTTGTTAAGTTCCTTTCTCTGCCAGTTACAGTGAATGTATAATGAAATCATCATTGCACATTTATTACTCCTCACTTGCTAACAGAATTCATATATTTTCATCAAGAGCATCTTCTTTATGCTTTCTTTAGAAAATTCAGACATGCTGTTTCAGAGAGCTCTTGGATCCAACACCGCTACCAAAAAATAAGATTAATACTGATGGTCAGGGCTATTTTATATCAGTTTCAGCCAATGTACTGGTGTCACTTCATCCAGATAAGGATGGTGATTTTTTTCAATTGGATGTAGGAGACGACCAGATTGAGCCTTAGGGAGGGGTCAAACATGTCGTAAATCACGAGTCCCTGCATGCCCGTGAGATCTACGTCCAACCCACCTTGAATGCCTTTCTTATTCCCATTCATTTCCCTTGACTGTTAGTAGCTCAGATTCTTGTAGAGAGCTTAAGCTTGCAATAAATCTTTATATTCATTTGAATTGCCTGAATCTCCCGATTTCCCCAGCACTTGACATTGAGATTACTCTAATATAATAGACAATGGTCTAGTCCAGGGGTAGGCAACCTTGGCTCTTTTATGTCTTGTGGACTTCAACTCCATGCGTGGCTGGCTCAGGAATTCTAGGAGTTGAAGTCCACGAGTCATAAAAGAGCCAAGGTTGCCTACCCCTGGTCTAGTCCAGGCAGTCACCAGAAGTCAATACTGACTTGAAGACACCCCCCACAAAAAACTCATACTAGTCTGCTTTTGAAAAGTGCTCAAAATCTTCACTAACCCAAATGAGAGTTACTAAACTAGGCCAATTAATAATGTCTACTACAATAATTTTCACCATTGCTGAACAAAATGTTGGTGTTGACCCTTAAAATCTAGTGGGACCAGATCTTCTCTGACATTGCATCTGTCTTTCCTATTTGGACAGACAAATTCCTTGTAAGTCCAATCACACTTGGCCAATAAAGAATTGAATTCTATTCTATTCTATTCTATTCTATTCTATTCTATTCTATTCTATTCTATTCTATTCTATTCTATCTTACTAGGACTGACACTAATTATCTTTGTACAATATCTGTGAGAGGATTAATCCTTTCTTCTCCACTACAGACTTCTGAAGTCAAAGCTGCTCACTTATTGTAGTAAAGTGCCATGGAATACTCTATCTTTACAGATTTGCTCATCTGAGTCAATCCTTTCCGCCTTAAATAAATTATTTCCATTCAGTGAGAAACCAAACAGGAACAAGAAAAGGGAAAGTACTGATTGAAGGAATATGTCATGTAGAAACTGTGGTAAGTTTTGGTAATGAGCCACGCATATCAATTCTGCAAACTACAAAGATTTATCTGGAAGCAGCATGCACGATCTTGTTTTGATGTTGTTTGTAGAGAACCACGAACAGGAAACCAAATTAAATTAATCTTACAATGAAGGCGATATATTTACTCTACTAAAGAAAACATACAAGTGTTTCTCATCAAACTCCTGTGGGTTCAATCTGATTCAAGGAGACAGAGGCTGCTTTTTTCTGTCTGTCGCATTTAATTTTGAAACAAGTCTTCTGAATGTTTATAATTGAAACCTTCTCATACAAATAATATATCATGGTGGTCATGATGTGCTATGACTCACAGTACTAATTTCTAAAGAGCACTACTACTCTGTTGGTGCCTTGCTTGTAGGATTCTGAAGGCATCTACTGGCTATCAATGGTGGACAACAACAGCAATAAATGTTGGAAATGCCATAACAAAAAGGAACATTTTACCATTTGTGGTGGTCATGCAAAATAAACTCCAAAATATTGGAAAGAAATACACCAAAACATCCAGAAAATTCCAAAAGTAAAATTTGGACTGAAGCTATGAATGATTTTTATTAGACATGATTCCAGAGAGTACAAATGAAAAGCATCACAACTTATTAAGATATATGCCGATAGTGGCAAGAATTAATCACACACACCCCAAAAAAATTGCAGGGAATACAATTGAAGGACCAAAATTGGAGAATATGGAGCAATGGGGGGGGGGGGAGTCTAACTAAATTCATAAAAGTCTAACTAAATTCAAGCAAGAATGGCTCCCTTATACATGACATATCATACAACAAAACAAGTTAAGACAATTAGAATTTGGTTTAAAACAGAAACTGTTCAAAAAAATAATTTAAACAGAAATGAGTAATAACTGCAGTCCTGCCATAAGCCAAAACCAGCTGGTTGATCTTGAGCCAGTCTTAGTCTCAGACTTAAAAAGCAGACAATGGAAACCCACCTCTGAAAAACCGCAGGGGTTACAGATGGTCCTTGACTTAAAACTATAATGGAGTTTGCCCATCACGGTCATAAATCATGACAGTCACAAAATGAGTTGCCCACCCGACCAATCCCATTTTATGACTTTTTTTTTTGCAGCGGTCATTAAGCAAACATTGCAGTTATGAAGCGACTGCCAAGTTCATTAGACAAACACTATAGTTGGTAAGCAAGCTTTTTAAAATTGTTCATTGAAACCGTCTACAAGGTTTCAGGATCCCTTTTCTTAACGTTGTGAGGTCCTGAATATAGTTTCATCTGTATTTCATTGGGACATTCATGGCTGTAATGGAAACCTCCAATCCCATGAATCTGGGGGAATCTCGTTTTGCACAGTATGATGGCATGACAGCCACACTCGCTATAGTACGGGGACCCTGGCCAAGAAGGGCCACTTCACAGGTGCAAGGATTGATCTCACAATGAAGGACATGATCAATTCATGCTACATTCCCCATGTGCCCTCCAACCAGTTGGCTAAGAATAGTTAAGAAGTCAACTAAAATACTAGCCAGGTCTGCAAATTGAATCTGGACCTACTTCAAAAGCTCATATGACCTGCAACCAATCAAGCCAATATTCCCAGAAATGGGAGTAATGCTTTCTGAAGCCCATCTCTAGCCAGTTTAATTCACCCGTTGAATGTTTCACCTACCCTGTTGATCCCACCACAAATATCTTCTGTTCCACTAATATAACAGGAGTGGGAGAGAAGTGATCAAGCCCCAGCATAAAACATCGTAAGAAGCTTCTCTCCACCAGCTTTCACAGCTTCTGGGAGAGGGTGTAATAATGGCTTTTTTCTGCTGTTGTGTAAATCCAACTCCATCCATTTTCAAAATTCATCTCTTTTGCAATCTTTATCCCAGTGCTTCTTAACCATGGCTAGCTGGTGAATTCGGGGAGTTGAGGTCCACACATTTTAATGTTGCCAAGGTTGAGAAATATGGACTTATCCAATACAGTTCATGATGCAGCAGCCCCCAAAATGCCCTCCCTTTTGTTAAGATGTAAACAATTTGCAAGTCATGGAAGCAGTAGCATCAGCAAGACAGTTAGAAAAAGCAGGATAATTTTATTTATATCCCGCCCTTATTATTTTTACAAACTCAAGTGGTGAACATATCCTACCTTCTTTTCTCCTATTTCCTGCAGAACAACAATCCTGTGAGATGAGTTGGGCTGAGAGAGAGTGACTGGCGCAAAGTCACACAACTGTCTTTCATCGCCAAGGAGGGGCTTGAACTCACAAGTCTCCTGCTTTCTAGCCCAGTGCCTTAACCACTAGACCAGGGGTAGGCAACCTTGGCTCTTTTATGACTTGTGGACTTCAACTCCCAGAATTCCTGAGTCAGCATGGCTGGTTCAGGAATTCTGGGTATTGAAGTCCACAAGTCATAAAAGAGCCAAGGTTGCCTACCCCTGCATTAGACCAAACTGGCTCTAATAGGGTCACAGCAACATGATCAAAATCCCTTTGGTATATGCAAGGATGTTGCACGTAAAAAGAAGCACAGCTTTACTTACACTCCCACAATTGCCATCTTGCTTTTTTTTTTATCTCCCCCCTCCTCCCACCCAATGCATGTCACAGCTAGGATGGTAAGGAATATCGTGATCAATCTGGTGATATAGAAAGATACTGACTTTCCATAATTTTGCCACCATATTCCAGATCTAGAATAGAATAGAATAGAATAGAATAGAATAGAATAGAATAGAATAGAATAGAATAGAATAGAATAGAATAGAATAGAATAGAATAGAATAGAATAGAATAGAATAGAATAGAATAGGCTTTGTCACTTTGAATGTACACTAATCGGCATACATTAAAATGAAATTTCGTTGCATATAGCTCTCAAAGGGTCACCACCTCCGATATATACTACATAAATATGACATAAATAAATAAATGAATGAATGAATAAATACAGAATTATGCATGTACCCACATATATTATATGACACAGACATCTTCTCTATAGATGTTGTGCTGTGGATTATGGAAAACCCAGTGCAATATACCGTAGCTGGGAAAAATAATACATTTCACTGAGATCATGCACAGTGATGGCTGTGGATCACGCTTATTCCTGATGAGTCACAAACAACATTAAAATGAAATCTCCCCAATGTCGGCCTGTCTGATGAGTCTGACTCAATTTGGAAGAGAGAGGAGAGCTTGGTACGTTCTGACCTTGCAACTCCAGGGACGGCATGTTCTCTACTATCTGCAGATGAGACAGGACCTATCGTCTTGCTCCATGTTTGCAAGACGGGCCTCCACATTTCAGCTGTCAGGGAATCAGCCACCTGTTTCAGAGGCAAACCTGCAAGTTGAGTCTCCCGATGTAGAGAAAGAAAACTTCCTCGGCCCTCACACGTTACACAAAGATCAAGGAAGTGGAACAAAGATGTTCGGTAAGGACTCTTGAAAGAGAAATGCACAACTCTGGGAAATGGGCAGTAGCCTAAATGGAAGATGGAGAACTTCCATGGCAAACAACACTCCAGCCTTGAGCTTGACCACCTGAATATGAGTTGCTCCTAATTTCCTGACTGAGCTATGGACCAGGGTAAGGTGACATTCAGCTCTGATTCCCAGATCTTCAATTTATCTGTATGAAACTTTTGTGTCTAAAGTCAGCCTGTTTGTTGTTGGTTTTTTTCTTGAGTTCATTCCTGCACTGGAGTGAGATTTATACTGCCATAAAGACTAGATCAGAGGTAGGCAACCTTGGCTTTTTTATGACTCATGGACTTCAACTCCCAGAATTCCTGAGCCAGCATGGCTCAGCTTGGAAACCTCTCCCTTTCCCCTCATCACAGCTGGCTCAGGAATTCTGGGAGTTGAAGTCCACGAGTCATAAAAGAGCCAAGGTGGCCTACCCCTGGACTAGATTGTAACTTCTGCATTTGTTCTGGTTGCTACCCTCATTCAAGTTGAGCTTAATTCCTGGTGGTTACATGATCACATCCACGTTATTCTACTTATTCGTGTTCTTCTAGCTACTAAGCAGCTCTAGTCTTAGACTGGCCAAGCTAAACAGGGTTGGTGACATAGTTACTGTACTTACAGAGAAAGAGAAAACAATTATGTACAAAAATGGCAATTTTCTTTTTGTCAAGGCAATATTTTTGCTATCTTGGTATCATGGTCAACCTGAGGCAAAAATAAAGTTAGCATTTTTTTTTAATTCCATATAATGAAGATCATCGTAGGAAATAATTCTGTAAAACGCGTTAACACGTAACGCAATGGGAATGGCGTTTCTCCGGAGCCTGCAATGTTTCTTTCTTATCTTGCTTGTAATTCTAACAAGCAGGTCCTTTAATTCTTTCTATACTTTTAGCTCAAAGCTTTTGCGTGTTAAATAATCTTATTTTCCTTGACTGCCTTATTCTGTGCAGTCATTTTTCATTATAGGATGGAAATACAGAAGAAGGAAAATCACTAGCCATATGGTCTCCCTATAACTGCCTGCGACATGCGGTGAATTTCCAAAACGTTTTCAAGAGCTATAAATCACAGCCATGATCTCCAGGGCAGAAGCAGGCAACCATTTCTACAGAAGATCAAGAGCTGCCTGCTGGGTTAAGTAACCAATTGCAGACACACATATTGGAGAGGGGAGCACTGAGCCAAAAAGGCATAATTTTTCTTGTGCAATGGAAAATCTGCCTTCTTTTTCATCTTTTATTTTGACTGACTAGCTGTCCTTACTTTCTCCTAAAAAGCAAAGTTATGCCTGCTTAGTACCGGGAGAGGATATTCCATACAGAAGATATCAAAGACACTCAGCTTCTTAGCCAAAAGAGCTTGGAAAGGAACAAACAACACAGGTAGTCACTGGAGGGTTTTAAGAAGAAACTGGACTTGTCTGGAATGGTATATAGGGTCTCCTGCTTGAGCAGGGGGTTGGACTAGAAGACCTCCAAGATCCCTTCCAGCTCTGTTCTGAATTGAAGTTGGAAGTCCTAGACTGACAACTGTAATTCAGCCCAAAATGTTTGTTGCAAAACGAGACGTGTGTTCAGTGAGTTTTGCCCCGTTTTACAACTTTTCTTGCCACAGCTGTTAAGTGAATCCCTGCAGTTGTTAGTAACCTGGTTGTTAAGTGAATCTGGCTTCCTCATTGACTTTGCCCGTCAGAAGGTCGCAAAAGGGGATCACATCACCCTGGGACACTGCAACCGTCATAAATACGAGTCAGTTGCCAAGCGTTTGAATTTTGATCACGTGACCATGGGGGATGCTGCAACGGTTGCGTGAAAAATGGTCATAAGTCACTTTTTTTCAGTGTCGTCGTAACTTTGAACGATCACTAAATGAACTGTCGTTAAGTCAAGAACTACCTGTACCTATGAACTGTACCCAGAGGTTTAACAACACAGCCACATTTATTAGTCCACAGATAGTCTTCGCTTAATGACCATTCATTTTAGAGACCGTTTGAAGTTACAACAATGCTGAAAAAAGTGACTTACGACTGGTCTTTGCACTTATAACCAACTCCAGCGTCCCCATGGTCATGTCACTATGATTCATTTTATCAATGAGAGGGGAACATATACATTTAATAAATAAAAAATAATAAAATTTGCCCATTAGGCAACCAGGCCAACTGTCACAGCACCCTGCAGTCATTTGGTTACCATTTGCAACCTACCCCCAACCGGCTTCTGACAAGCAGAATCAATGGAAAAGCTGGAAGGAGGTTGTAATTTATGGTCATGTGACATCTCACTTAATAACAATGGGCGATTCACTTAACGACAACTGCAAAAAATGTTGTGAAACTGGGTGCTGCCTGGCTTAACAACCGCACTGCTTAAGAATAATTTTTTTGATTCCTATTCTGCCTGTAAGTTGAGTGCCATTTGTAATACTTATTTTTTTTAAAAAAAATTATATAGTCACCTACCACATGGAACATAATCTGGGATCTTACACATCATAGTAAAAACAAATCTTTAAAAGCAGTAAAAACCTTCAACCCATATAGAAACTCCCAATGCCCCCAGTCACAACAGATCTCCACACTTTAAGGAAGTTTTCTGGGCAAAGAAGATGGATTGGTTTTTTTCAGCTCAGCCTGTGAAATAAACACAGTCACTAAGGAACAAAAACATACATAATGTTTGGTTAATATCGATATGACACGTTGTCCTATACGTTGGAACTCTCTCAGTAAACACAGCTGTAAATAAATATCTAAGGAGCAAGTCTCTCTCTGTTCCAATTAGTAAATGAGGAACTCAGTGGCTCATGTGGTTGGCATGTTGGCTTGATAAGCAGCAAACTCACATTCGAGAGACCCAAGTGATGAGGTGGGGGTGAGATCCCACCCTTTGCTCCAGCTCCTTTCACGGGGACCCCCAACTGGGTGTCCGCCGGGAAATGGTGATGCCACTGGCTAACCCTTTCAATCCGGAAGCCCCTTGGTGCTTCCAATACAATTGCAATGCAATTAGTACATTTTATTTTTAAAAAGGTTACAGTGATATTATAAGTAGCTTCCAATTGGGAGCTTTATATATAGACAATTCAAAACCATTAGCTTCTAGGGGTTTTTTCCCCCCCACCTTTCATGAAACAGGCAGGAAGCTGATCTTCCGTGAGAAGTATGTATGACCAGCCTGCTCAACTGGTCCATACGTATCATTTGTAGCTTATTCAATACACCGATTATTAAACACACATGGCTCAGCCTGCTAAGGGGATCCATTCAGGAATTATTTTGGCTTTGCCTTCAGGACATATATCTTTGCACTGATCGTTTTCCTTCTGAGGAAAAGCAAGGAACCAGTTAAAAGTCAAGCCCTTTTGAATTTAACCTCACTCAATATAACTATTCAATATTTTTTCTAAAAAGCTGTTATGTTAAGCTTAAAATAAACATTAATATAATTCGGGCTTTGCTGTGGCAATCGAAAAAGCCACCTTTGTTTTCCAACTAGCTGATGTTTCAAAGATAGGAATAAAGAAACATTAATTTGGCCTAAACCATATCCTGGGGGTGAGACACAATGATGGGGGGCAAACACCACAATGATGGTGTTGTCCAGTCACTCCAATAATGCTGTAAATGACTACAGTAATGAAAAAGATTCCAGAGCTATTTTTCCCCTCATTAATCATGTTTTAAAGACCATGTTCAACCCTCATTGCTTAAAAGAATGCACCATATAAACGATGCAAAGGGAGGATATGAAGAAAAATATGTAAACTATTTTTTTTTTTTAATTTCTAGGGAGGTGACACAGGAATGTCATTTTGGTACTGTTTTTCTGAGTAAGCAAGCAAGGTCAGAAAGAGCAAGAAGGAAGAATGATTGATGAATCCTGATTTTCATTCCTATGCATACTGATAATTCATTTGAAAAACCTGTAGAAACATATTTCCACCAAACCATGCTGAATTTATTTTATTTTATCCATTCCTTACATTTATATGGCAAACAGGATGTGACCCCGGGCAGCGAACAGTAAAAGAAAAACATAAAACAAATCTAAAAACACTCCAATAATAATAATAATAATAATAATAATAATAATAATAATAATAATAATAATAATAATAATAATAATAATAATAATAATAATAATAATAATAATAATAATAATAATAATGTATTAAAGAAGACTAGAAGAGAGCATCTTCACTGTTAAAGACAATACAGCCAACTCAACAAACTATTATTTCTCTGAGATCTCCAAGCTTCAGTAGCTCTGATGTGCAGTACGTAGGGCACTTACTCCCTGTTGAAGTCTGATTCATTTATAGCAGGTTCTTCAAACTTAGCAACTTTAAGACTTGTGGACTTCTGGGAGTTGAAGTCCACAAGTCTTAAAGTTGCCAAGTTTGAAGACCCCTGATTTATAGCTTGTTTCTTAATAAAATTCTGGAGAGTTTATAACTGGCTGTGGAATTCTGGGAATACATCTTCAAACATCCAAGGTTCAGAAGCCCTGTTTTAAATGATGCATGAACCAGTCTATTAAATCAGTTCCACCTTCAAGTCAAGCTCATGTGTTTGGCATCATGTGGGAAAGGTTTGGCATTCCTTTTTTCCTGAATGTCTTTTAATTTCGCATTCTTTCCTCCCGGCTTGGATTTTCCCCATCCAACTACTACTTAATATCGATCTGTTTAGCTTCTGAAATGTCCCGGATCTCAAAAGTTACCAGCCAACAGTGCTTTTGATGTCCCAGATTTAACTTTATGTGAATTTCAGTACTTGATTCAAACCTCGAGTACTGACACGATAAATGATATCTGTCTGGCATTTAGTTTTGATTATGAGTTATTTTGTAACTCATATTTTGTATGTCTTAACATTTGGACCTATTGATTTTCCAGAATTGGATATTCCAGTTTCCCATTTTACATATCATATGTATTACTACAGGTCCTCCTTGCTTAACGGCGGTAATTGAAATAGACAAGGCAGATACAAATAAACAAATAAATTTAGGAGTATAGTTGTAAAGAGCAATGTCTCGTCACAAATAACTCAAGGCGGCAAGCATATCCAATATCCTATTCTTCTCCTGTTCTCCCCACAACCACAGCCCTGTGAGGTAAAAGTTGGGCTGAGAGAAAGTATCTGCCCCCCCCCCAAAGCTGGCTTTCATGGCTCAGGCAGGACTTGAACTCACAATCTCCAGCTTTCTTAGCTGGTACCTTAACCACTAGACCAGGGGTCTTCAAACTTGGCCCTTTTATGACTTGTGGACTTCAACTCCCAGAGTTCCTCATCAGGCATGTCTGGCTGAGGAATTCTGGGAGTTGAAGTCCACAAGTCATAAAAGGGCCAAGTTTGAAGACCCGAGTTAGATGTATTTCAGCTTGTACCTTTAACAAATTAAAAAGTCCAGGTGTTGTGTCTCTCTTGCTTGACACCCCCAACAGTAGTTTCTGTTCCTGTTTTAGCAAATAACTGCTTGGTGAACAATTGCCTATTTCTTTCTATTAGATTGCTAAACATTTCCCATTACTTTTCCTCCCTGAAAATATATTTAATTTTCCATAAACATATATCACATCACAGCTTTACTCTGGCTCAAAAGCACACTTTAAAAAAAAGAGAGAAACTTACATCCTTTCCATTTTTCCCCTTGGGGAGAGAAGCAGACCTTGGTGATATTGTTATTTTTAGTTTTGTTATGGAACTGGGAACAGGCGAGGAACTCTGGCCAAGAAGAATTGACCATTGCAAGGACTGGTTCACATCCTTTCTTTGCAGCCTCACAAAATGATCTACAAGGCCGAAGTCCACGACTACAAAGGAAAAGAAAAGAAAAGGTTATGTTTCTTTTGGTACCTACATTTGTTTTAACTTTTAAACATGACAGAAGTATATAATTTTTAGATTGGAGTTTCTCAACTTTGACAACCTTAAGATATGCGGGCTTCAACTTCTAGAATTCCTCAGCCACACATCTTAAAATTATTATTATTATTCCATTCCTCCCTATACGCCACCTACAGCTAGACCATTCACATATTAATGTTAAAAAAAAATGCAACTAAAGACAACAATAAAGGCAACAAACGAAAGCCTGAATATAACTGCACATCAGGGAAGGATAACAAAATCCCTGTTTATCTTGGAGATAAACTGTATTAACACACTATTCAAATCAGACAATTTTGAAAAGCTAAGAAAAAAACAAAACGATCAGAACACATCCTCCAGCAGTCAACACTCAGATAAGCAGGGATTAAAACCAGACAAAACTGGACCAAAAACAATATCCTAATCAAGACCACCAACATTGGCAGGGCAATGTATACTGTATACCAATAGGGAATTAACTTATTTGCACCAATGATTGGGTAATGAAAATATTTGCAAGCGAACATTCAGACTCAGGTAGTACCCAGGCCTCCGCATTCAACCCCAATTATATATATATATATATATATATATATATATATATATATATATATATATATATATATATATATATATTTCTACTGGGTTTGTTTTAATGTTACAAGATGACTCCTTCTCCTAATTCTGCTCAAAATGCAAGTCCACCCTTTTGTTATCTGCTTTCTACCTCATTCTTCAGGGTTATTATAAATTGAATTACAGGATAAAAAGACTACCTGAAAACTTTCTCATAGGTGTTTTTCAGCAGATGTCATGTGCCTATTGACACAGGAAACATGATTTAAACATAAAAGTCAACTATCAACTAAAAAAACACTACCTATAAATAATTGTCACTTTTTAAACTCCAAAATAAGAAGACGGAACGTAATACAAAGATTCAATATATTATCTTGGCTTTCCTCAGTTGTGTTGTTGTAACACGGCTTCATTGATAGCACAAATCTTCTCAGAAAACAGGCAATAGCTTTGCTTCCCAGGAAATCATCAGTACCCAGTTACAGATAAAGGAAAGATGAATCAAACAAACTATACTATTAATTATTGCTGTGACTATAGAACATTCAGCAGGCTGCAGTTCATAATCCACATCCCCTTAAATGAGAGATGTCTCTGTAATTTAGCAGATATCTCTGTTCATTTCTTTCCTGGATACAGAATAGTTTGATTATTCAAAGGGCAGAAATCTATTGAATGAGGCTAAAGAACTGGGGGGTTTCTACTCCCATTGAGGTGTTCAGTTCAATAACTTCTGAATCACCATTTAGATAACCCCAGGAAATTAGAAGAATCCAGATAACTGAAGTATGAAAGTTCCTATTTCAGTAGAAATAAGTATTTATATCCAGGAATTTCTGCTAGGCTTTTAAAATTTCTATTTTCCATCTCATTTTCTTTAAATGTATAAGTTATGGAACCGAGTTTAATTTTAGCCTATCTGTATTTCAGGCTATGCAAAGAAGAAAAGACAGTCTTTGTGTGGCCTATAATAATTTGAAATATCTCCAATATCTTTCCCAAGATTCTGGTAGTGTGCTTCATTTGTAGTATTCCTGGGTCACCTTGTGATCTGTCTGGAGCACTGGATTCATTGGGGAGGGGATTTTTCATCTTTAATTTGCAAGTTGCTCTATAATGTGATCTGGGCAGCTGTGTTATTTGTTTTTTCCCCCCAACATTAAATGATACTTTTTATATTTAAACAGTTTTTTTTGTAATAAACAGTTTGTTTTCATTATCCCTTGTGAGATTTGTTTACTAAATCTAGTTGTATCTGTTGAAAGAAAAATCAGGTCCAGTTCCAAGCCGGGATTGAGATGCTGGAAATAAAATGGAGGCTAAGATGCTGGAAATAAAATGGAGGCTGCTTAGGAAAGAAGGTTCTTGTTTATTGATGAGCAGAACCAGCAACAGCATGCAGTTCTGGGGCAGCTGACAAAATGGAGTTGAGTGGGTGGGTTTTTATACCTTCTGACTGAGATGCTACAGGGGGTTGTGCAATGTAGTGAGCCTTGTGTCAATGGTGGTCGGTTAATCCTATTATGTCTTAAGGTCATGTCCTTTCCTTAGAATTTGGATGGGGGAATGTAAATTCTTAATCCCATCAGCTGTGGGGGCTGAAGGTGTTTTGTGTATGAATAGATTGGCCCAGTCTTTCTGAATATCCATTCAAAATCTCCTAACGACTAGGCTTTTTGCTTGAGGCTTTTTTCATATAGCAGGAAGACTGGGGCTGCTTTCTGCCTTTGTTAAGATTTCTTTTCTCCATTTAGGGGAAATATTCTATCCTGCCTTGGAACGTCACGGTCTCGAAAGAATCATGGTGCTACAGGTAGTCCTCAACGTACGACCACAATTGAGCCCAAAATTTCTGTTGCTAAGTGAGACAGTTGTTAAGTCAGCTTTGTCCCATTTTACAAACTTTCTGGCCACAGTCGTTAAGAGAATCCCTGCAGTTGTTAAGTTAGTAACAGAGTTGTTAAGTGAATCTGGCTTCCCCATTGACTTTGCTTGTCAGAAGGTCGCAAAAAGGGATCATATGAACCATCATAAATACAGGACAGTTGCCAAGCATTCTAATTTTGATCATGTGACCATGGGGATGCTACAATGGTTGTAAGTGTGAAAAACAGTCATAAGTCACTTTTTTCAGTGATGTTGTAACTTCAGACAGTCACTAAATGAACTGTTGTAAGTCGAGAACTATCTGTATTTCATGTATTCAGTGCCCTAATCTATAAAGCACATTATTTATCTTCAAAGGTTTGAATATCCTGAATATAGATGATGAAAATTTTAGTGATCTTGCTATTGTGGTCAGATCATGGCTTGGTAATGTTTTGATGCCACATGTATGGGGATAAGGGAGATAGAGCAACCTAATTAGATTATCTGCCCTCAGGGATTTAAAGAATCCAATGGAATCCCAGAGGGCTTTTCTATTAGCTAAAGCTGGTGATTACATGTTCTTGATATTATTATGGAATATCATGGAAGATTTGAGACCATCCATACATTCATTCCTCAGAGTTCTCGTGGATTCTGTGAAGTCCAAATCGCTTCCTGGTTTTGGAAAGCTACATCTCTCAAATAATAGTTACATTTATCATCCTCACCCAAATGCTTTTTTTTTAAATGACTCTTTAGTTTTTTTAAAGTAATTTATCCAGTGAAGCGTTGCTGAAAGTGAAAAGTTTGCATACTATTTTGAAGGGATGTGCTCCTACTGTTCCATCAATGGAACATTCCAGAGAAGTTCAAATCAATTTGTTCCCCTACTAGACCACACTATGCTGGCCATTCTAGGAATAAACTGATTGTTTAATGGAATTTACTGAAATGGAAACAATTAATGGTTTTCCGACAAGAAAAGGGCCAGTTAGGGACCAGAAGACTTTTCTATACTACATTTAGATTTTGGTGGAATTCTAGAAGGCTGATGAATCTACTCCAGAACTATGAGATTGGGATGGTCCAGAGGATTTTATGCATACTTCCTTATATAGAGCCAGGACTTTCCAATTTAAATTAACTGTGATTTTTTAAAATACCTTTTTAACCATTTCTATTTTGGGAGGGGGGTTAATCATTATAAATACCAATAGAATTAGAGATGGAATATACTGTAAATCGTAAGAATTTAAAATAATACTGTTGAATAAATAAAATTATTGCTTCAGAATACCAAAACATAAATATTTGTTGTACTAAATATTGCAAGTATAAGGAAATCACTTATTTTTCAATTACATTCAATGTGGGAAAGTTGAGAGTGAAGCTTTATGCATTTCAAATGAGAGAGATTTTTTAATTTGTTACGATTTATGTTCTGTCCTTCCTCAAATGCTCATGGCAGATTGCATGGGAATCTTGAATGGGTTCCTGGTTAGAAATCAGGCGACTGTGAGTTCTAGTCCCATGAAAGTCAGCTGATAGCTATGGGCCAATCACTCTCTCTCAGCCCAAACCACCTCACACAGTTGTTGTGGGGAAGATAGGAGAAGGAAGGAATATTACGGAGATTCACCACCCAGAGTTACTTATAAAAATAATAAAGGCAAGATATAAATAAATAAATCTCCATTTTATCCTCTGTGAAGTAGGAGGCACTGGCAGAGTGTGACCAAGTAATTTTCCCTGGCTAAGGTAGACCTGAAATTGGTTTTCTCCATGCTAGTCAAGAACTCTACCATACTTATCAGTGTTTACGTATTCTCATTTATACAATTATGTTGGAATAGGGAATCAACATTATTGGATTGAGGTTGGAGTGAGGGAGGCCAGGATGATGAGGAAGGTAACCTGATAACATCTGAAGATCCATCTAGTGTTACTCTCCTCTACATGAAAATGAACATGTAAGGCAGGGGTTGTTAAAACTGTTTGCAGGAGGGAGTTCATGAAGCTGATCGGATCCACCCAGGGTCTCAGCTCAGCATTTCATCCGAGTACGAATGGAGCTGCTGAACGAGCGAACGCAATGGTAGAGCAATATATAATATGCTGTGTTAACTATCAGCAAACTAACTGAGCAGATCTCCTGCCTTTTGCTGAAGTGGCATACAACAATACTGTGCACAGCAGTACTGGACTTACTCCTTTTAAAGTATCTATAGGCGGGGAGTTCGTACCGATGCCTGAATACCCTCAGGAACCCCCCTCCTCACAAACACTAATCGACTGGGTAAACATGCTGCAGAAGGCTTGGGCAAACATCAAACATGCCTTAGCCAAAAGCCACAAAGATTCAAAAGGAGCAAGCAGTAAGAGGCGATCCCCCCCCAGAAACCATTTCACATAGGAGAGAAAGTCTATCTCTCAACCAAATATTTTAAGATTAAAACTGCCTTGTAAAAAGCTGGGACCTAAATTTATCGGTCCTTTCCCCATTGTAAAGATTATTAACCCTGTCACGGTTGAGTTAAAACTCCCATGACTATTGGGAAAAGTATATCCAGTTTTTCATTGCAGTTTGTTGAAATCAGTTATAGAATCGACAATGAGACCAATACCTCGAACCGCCCCAGGTCCCATTATATTGGAGGGTGACACCCATTATGAAATAAAACAAATTCTTGACTCCAGACTGTATAAAGGGAAATTACTTTCATTGGGTAGCATGATTTATAGCATAATAGAGGGGAGAGGAATGTTACACTTAGTTACATTGAATCTCTAGGGAAAAATTTAGAGTTGGTTTTACTTTTCATTGGTCAGAACCTTGACATTTACACAATATGGTCTTTATATTCCAACAGTCTTAAAATAGCAAGATAAGTAAACATAAAATCAGCTGTTAAAGTCCTGTGTTATTTAGTTCTGCCAGTTCCCAATGGAACAAAGGTGTTTGTTTTTTCTTTAATTTCTTGTCAAGAGATCATTTGCACAAAACTGAAGAAATAATAATAATAATAATAATAATAATAATAATAATAATAATAATAATAATAATAATAATAATAATAATAATAATAATAATAATTAATAATAATAATAATAATAATAATAATAAATCATAATAATAATAAGTTGGAAGGGATCTTGGAGGTCATCGAGGCCAACCCCTGCCTCAGGCAGGAAACCTATACCATTTCGGACAAATGGCTGTCCATCTCTTCTTAAAAACTTCCAGTGTTGGAGCATTCACCGCTTCTGGAGGCAGGTTGTTCCACTGGTTAATTGTTCTAACTCAGAGTTTCTCCTTAGTTCCAGTTGCTTCTCTCCTTGATTAGTTTCCATCCATTACTTCTTGTCCTGCCCTCAGGCGCCTTGGAGAATAGCTTGACTCCCTCTTCTTTGTGGCAACCCCTGAGATTTGGAATACTGCTATCATGTCACCCTAGTCCTTCTTTTCATTAACTAGACATACCCAATTCCAGCAAACGTTCCTGATATGCTTTAGCCTCCAGTCCCCTAATCTTTGTTGCCCTTCTCTGCACTCTTTCTAGAATCTCAACATCTTTTTTACATCGTAGTGACCAAAACTGGATGCAGTATTCCAAGTGTGGCCTTACCAAGGCATTGTAAAGTGGTATTAATACTTCACGTGATCTTGATTCTATCTCTCTGTTAATGCAGCCCAGCACTGTGTTGGCTTTTTTGGCAGCTGCAGCACACTGCTGGCTCATAAATACATTACTCCATTTTGTTGCTTGCTATTCTGGCTTCAAACTCCAGAGAAATTCCATCATAATATGAAAGAACGTTGTTTTGTTTTCAGAAACAAGCTACCTGTCCCAAATTTTACAATACTGCTTCAAAATCTAGAACGTGCTCCATAGAAAGTGTTTCCCAAATTGCTTTTGCTTTTTAGTGAGACAAAGCTATCTGAATTAATAGTTTGTTTTGCTTTGTTTAATCTCAATTGGGTGGTCAACTGCCTTTAGGCAGAGGAATTGTACTCTCACAAAGATGGAAAAATGCAAGGTGACAGGGAGCAGGAATCAGCAGCTGGTGATACCGAAACATGAACATCAGGATATTGACCACTCTCAGCCATTCTCCCAATTCAGGCAACCTGAGGGCATTCCTTCATAATGATCCTCCAAAGTTGAAGCTGATTACAGGTAGTGCTTGATTTACAAGAGTTCATTTAGTGATGATTCAAAGTTACAATGACACTGAAAAAAATGACTTATGACCGTTTTTCACACTTATGATCATTGCAGAATCCCCACGATCATGCGATCGAAATTCAGTTGCTTGGCAACTGATTCATATTTATGATGGTTGCAGTGTCCTCGGGTCATATGATCACCATCTAGGACCTTCTGACCAGCATAGTAAATTCAAAGCCAAATTCTCTTAACAACCAACAAATTTAACAACTGCAGTGATTCACCTAACAGCTGTGACAAGGTGGATTGTAAAATGGAGCAAAACAAATGTCTCGCTTAGCAACAGAAAGTTGGGGCTCAATTGTGGTCATAAGTCATAGACTACATTCAATAGTAGTCTATTGAATGTGAAAATGGCAGTTGCCTACAAGAGATCTGGTCTGGAAGTGGAGAAATACATATTCTCTACCTTATCCCAGAGAAGGCTCAGGAAGTAGAGTTGTAAGGGTGTGCCATGACTTTTTTTCCTGATTAGGATTTAAATGTGCATATCTGAATATGGGAATAAAAAGGTGAGAAAGGAACTCTTGGTCAGCTCTAGTGTAGACATAGCCATACAAGGTTGTTTTTTTGCAGCATTATGGAAATAAGTTTGCAAGCATTTTCTCTGGCTTCTGAGTTTTTACTTCCCAGTTAAACCTGTAGATAACAGAATAACAGAGTTGGAAGGGACTTTAGATGTCTTCTAGTCCAACCCCTCGCCGCTCAAGCAGGAAACCTTGTAACATTTCAGACAAATGATTGTCCAATCTCTTCTTAAAAACCTCCAGTGTTGGAGCACCCACATCTTCTGGAGGCAAGTCGTTCCACTGATTAATTGTTCTACCTGTCAAGAAATTTCTTCTTAATTCCTCTTAGTTCTCTCCTTGATTAGTTTCCATCCATTGCTTCTTGTTCTACCTACAGGTGCTTTGGGGAATAGGTTGACCCCTCCTGTTTTCTCAGATGATTCTCCATCGATTGCTAATTAAGAGTTAAGCCAAGAGTTTTCTAGATCAGCTAGGAATCAGATACTCAGTTTAGTAGGTACACAGGACAGAATAAGAATTCTGTTAGTACAGTGCCCAGTATGAGATCAATCAGATTAGTTGCACTGTCCAATGACTGGTAGACCAGAACTTCTCATTTTCATGGTATCTTCCAGGATATCCAATAGTAACACCTAGATGGTCAATCTCAAGAGAATGTCAGGACAGTAGATTAGACTACCGTGTCAGAAGATGGCAATGGAAAATCTCTTCCAAACTATTGCTTCATGTGTGTCCATAAACTCCATCAAGATTGACAAAGGAAAAAATATCTTATTTCCACAAGAAACACATCGGTAATAACAACATAATAAACCTAAAGAATTAAATTACTCATACTAATGTATGTTTTGATTTTTATCAATATGTGTAGGTCAATTAATTCTTGACAATTATAGTTAGAAGCAATATATTTTCTGCAGACTCCCATATCTGGAAACCAGTTCTCCATTTGACATACAATGTTTCCTTGACAGCAGTCCTTATCACTCAACTTCTCCTCTTTATCTGACACATATCCTAATTCCCAGGCACTTTAAGAAGCTTTTTATAACGTCAATGTTGATGTGGTCCTCATCTGTCACTTCAACACCATTTTTTTGACAACTTTAAGTCATGGTTCTGATATTTCACAGGAACAAGTGGTGGGAGTCTCCTTTATTTTAAAACTTTATGTTTTTACTATTTTACATTTAATTACTGAAATAAAACAGTAATCCTTTGATAAATTCTGAATGTGTATAGACTTGTTACATGTGGTTATTAAGACGGTGGTTAAGTTTAATTCTTTGGAGTGTGGTCAATATATCATTTAAGAAAAATCTGATTTTTTTTATCAGTTTAGCAGATGTTCTTACGATTTTTCATATGCTACACATCAATCTTTCCCAGTATAATATTCTCCATGTGTATAAATATGATAATTCCTAGAATTCTAGACTCCTTTGACTGTTAATGGTTAGGAATTTTGTAAGATGGTCCCAAAACATCTGTGGACCATCATGCTAAGGAAACTTCCTACTGTCAATTATGATCATAATTCTGCTTCATTGCTTGATTTCAGTTTGAAATGCTTCTAGCCTAATTTTCTAAATGCTAAAACAATGATAAATATAAGTCTTAATACATCTTGGACTTACTAAAATCATTTTTCATTTGTGCCAGAAACCATAAACACAAAATATCAAAGTTATGAGATGGAAGGATGGGATTAAGTTGTCTGTGATATACGTTCTCTAACATTCGATTCTATCAGTCACAGTTAACTATTCGCATTCTGAATATTATAGTCAATTAGCAGATAAACCGTAATATCAAATCAGACATAAAATATTTTATCAACTAGTTTTTTAAAAGTTATAAAATATCCCAACTTTTGCACATGAGATTTAGAAGAAAAAATATGTTCAGGTCAAATTTGCTTAATCTTCAATATTTCATTTTCTAACTCAAATTCTGGTATCTGAAGAGTACGGTACACTCCACACATTTTTAAACAATGAAATTCATTTTAAAAAAAATAGGTTACTGTATTTACAGTATAAAAGAATTAACTTTGTCTGGCCAGTAAGAAAAGTTGAAATTTTCTGATTTCTGTACTGGAGCATAAAAATTGTGAAGGAGGAGATGGGAGATAAGACTCCAGCCTTTCTTTTGCTCCATTGCTTCAATCTTAAATACCATGTTTTACAGACCTGATAGGAGCCATAGGGGAGGAAGGACACAAAACGAAGGAAGGAAATAGATGGTGTTACTGCTGCTACACCGACTCTTCCTCGGTTGTCATTTCAAATTTAGTTATTGTTCTGTCAGTGGTGGCCCCTTCTTCCTCTCCTCAATCAGAGAGAGATTTTTTGCTATGACTGAGATGAGGTGAGACCCCATGGGGCTTAAACTCTTTGCTGTTACAGCAGAAACAAGACATGTGCATGTCTGTGTACGCGCGTCTCTCCCAAATAATAATAATAATAATAATAATAATAATAATAATAATAATAATAATAATAATAATAATAATAATAATAATAATAATAATAATAATAATAATAATAATAATAATAATAATAATAATAATAATAATAATAATAATAGGTGGAAGGGACTCAGGCAGGAAGCCCTATACCGTTTCAGACAAATGGCTGTCCAGTCTCTTCTTAAAATCTTTCAGTGTTGGAGCATCCACAACTTCTGGAGGCAGGTTGTTCCACTGGTTAATTGTTCTAACTGTCAGGAAGTTTCTCCTTAGTTCTAGGTTGCTTCTCTCTTTGATTAGTTTCCATCCGTTGCTTCTTGTCCTGCCTTCAGGTGCTTGAGAGCAGGGCTTTTCAACTGGTGGTACGGGTACCACTTGTGGTACATTAACGAGTGGCAGGTGGTACGCAGCCCTGCCTAGCCAAGTGTAGTGGGGGAGGGAAAGAGCCAGAGCAGCACAGGACGTACTGTGAGAGAGTCATCTGGAGCTGCAGAGTGGCTGGGGCGAGGCAAAGGCCCCAGGCTCACTTCTGGCTCACCCTCCCCCATGAGAAAGGAGGAGGAGGGGGGCGGAGACAGGAGAGGCTATAAAAGGAGGCAGTTTGGGTGGGAGAGGGAGAGAGAGAGAAAAAGAAGCAGCCTTGGGAGGAGGTGGAGTCAGCTCTAGCTGCATCGAAGGGGAAGGAGGAGGGTGGGGGGGAGAGGAGAGGAGATCAAGCAGGCCAAGCAGGCCGGCCATGAGCTGATCTACACTTCTGTGGCAGCCACCTGTGCTGGCAGCAACAAACAGGCAAGAAATGCAGCAGAGGAGGGGTTGCCCTCCATGAGGAATGAAGAAAGGTAGCATCAGCTGGAGGTGAGACACAGAGGGAGGAAGATGGAGAGTGGAAGGATTCTTATGTGCTTTTGTGACTTTGAAGTTCTGGGATTTGTGCAATGGGGGCTTTGTGTTCTTAAGGAGTATTTGGCAATTTCTATTTGGCTGATGGCTGATGTCTCGTGTTAGCTTCTATTGCTCTGCTATTGTTAGCTGCAAGGGATTTTGAAGTATTTTTCTCCTGAATGGATTTTGCCTGTAGCATTCCTTTACTTATGAATGGAGCCATTTGGGGAGGCTGCCTTAGCTGGCAGCCAATACTTACTACATTTTTTTTCTTCCTTAAGTGCCGGCTGCGCTCCTTAACTTTCCTTTATAGCCAGTAGCTAATTCTTAAAGGGGAATGTGTCTTTTTAAGCTAGTTCACTCAGCAGCTTGTCTTTTCTGTCTCTGGAGGCTTTTCCTTGTTTGATGAATATATGGAAGAGAGAAAATATGGGGGGGGGGGTTCAAATTCTTCCTTCAGAAGGAGGTGGGCATGAGAAAGAGGCAGGCAGGGAAGGAGGGAGGGAAGGAAGTCCCGCCTTAGCACTTGGCCACCAGCAGCCCTGCCATTGACTTTGCTTGTCAAAAGGTTGCAAAAGGTGATCACATGACCCTGGGATACTGCAACCGTCATGAGAATTTTTTTGGTCTATTTTTATTAATTTATTTATTCCAGAGGTCCCCAACCCCCAGTCCATGGACTGGTACCGGGCCACAGCATGCCAACAACCGGTCCGCACAAACAAGCAAAGCCCCATATGTGAGATGCAGGAAGCATACAAAACCACGCACTCTCCGGTCCATGGAAAAACCTTTCTCCACAGAACCGGTCCCTGGTGCCCAAAAGGTTGGGGACCTCTGATCTATTCTATTGATTTATCTTATTTTATCTTATTTTATCTTATTTTATCTTATTTTATCTTATTTTATCTTATTTTATCTTATTTTATCTTATCTTATCTTATCCTATCCTATCCTATTCCTCTACTCTACTCTACTCTACTCTACTCTACTCTACTCTACTCTACTCTACTCTACTCTACTCCACTCCACTCCACTCCACTCCACTCCATCTTCTCTGCCTTCCCAGAAGCCTAGTCACTTTGCTGGGGCCTGATAATGCATTATGCCACTGTACTTCAAACTTGGACCACACTACGACAAAGATAGAAATTGCCTATCAATTCTACTACCGGTATGTGGGCTTGTATTTATTTTTATTCTGAACTCTTTTGCTGAACTTGGCAGGCCAAGAAATCCTGTGATTAGCACTAATGTAAGAATGTGAACACTCTGAAGTGTAGCTATTAAAAGGTACAATAGTTCCACCCAACTATAAAACAACTAATTCAGATAGGAAATAATTCACTTACACTGAAGGCAAAGGTGGGTTTTCAATAAACTTTTTCAAAATGCCACATAATTCGTCTTTAAATTAAATGGGGACTAGAAACATCTGTGCCAAAATCACAACCCATAATCCCTAATAAGATTAGTCAATGAACTTGCTTTATTCAGGATAGTATAATATGACAAATAGGTTTTTTTCCTAAACAAACATATTATATATACTCCTTGCAGCTATTTTTTTCTGGTAATCTTCTGGTATAAACAGTCTTAATTGTGAGTTTCCTCTCAGAGGTTGTAAAGCTTAACACCTAACTGCACTTGCCATAATTAAGTATGCTATATCTGCTGTAACCATGTTTAATCACTAACTAGCTTTGTTTACCTGTTGTCACCATCTCTGATGCACTGAGGAAGAGCGAGGCTACATCCAAACAGCATAATGTGTTGATAACAGCCGAGGCGGTTGAGATAACCAAAGAACTTGAGAAATTTTTCCATTTCAATGCTTCTCACAATGGAAAGAACTGATCTTAGAGTAGTCTGGTTATATGGCAGCATTTCACATTGGGTGTAGTTGATGTTTATGCACAAACCTGCAAAATAAGAACATATTTGTGACAGAGACTAAGAGCAAGAGTTTACTAAAAGCGAAAAGTCACTAGGCAGGTTCAAAATATATGAAGCAGCCATCTTAACAACTATGTTATTTTATTACCTGATACTATCCTTTCCCCTTAGAAAGGGGGGCTACTCCCCCTTTCCCCTCGTACTGCGAAATCTAGTTCAAAACTTAACCAAAAAATCATTTCTTGTACAATTCTATCAATATCCACTCAGAAAATAAAGTCCTGTTAAAGTTCATTGTCCCAAATAAGCTATAAAAGATTGCAGTTTTAGTTTAACTAGAAACATTTGATACTTGCAAGAGTACTTTTTTAACCTTGTATAGAGTGAGGTCTTTTAAACATACTACTAATTTTTATATCTATTCCTCCTCCTCCTCCTCCCAACCTTCCATTTATACTCAAGTTTGCAAGTAGTTTTCTTAATAGACTGCTTTATGATTGTTTTGTATTAACAAATGGATAACATTTATTTCAACCATGTTGTCTATTGAGGTATTTAGATGCTTAAGTTAATATTTTATGTGTAACAAGCTTTAAAGTTTAAATTCAGTGACTACACCTTATTCTATAAACCTCAGGATCCTTTATCTAGAAAGGCTACAAGGTCAAGGAATGCAAAGGGTTTGGATTATGGAACTTGAGAATCTAAATCCAGATTTTTCTTTGTATGGCTTTTGGAAAACTATAAAACCATCCTGCGGACCCAGGACACATTACATATAGCCACTAAATGAGGGGACAAAGGGGAAATTAATCAAATTTGCAAATGATACCAAGCTGGAGGGGGGGGGGAATAGGCAACACTTGAAAAGATAGGCTCAGGTTCCAGAAGGATGTTCACAGATTTGAATACTAGGTCCTACCCAACAAAATGCAATTCCATGGTGAGCAGCATCACCTTTAAGCTTTGCACAACTGTTACTATTAAGAGCATAGTACTAGCAATAGCACACTTATTTGGTATGCACTTATATCTTAAGTGCAAAACAAATTTAACAATAAAAATATAACACAGTTAAACTGATATCACATTTCTAACAATTGATCTGAAACATTTCATGATATCACCACAAGCATAATTTAAATTCTGTATCAAATACTGATTCTAAGCGTTGTCTGTAGGAGCTATCTGCTTGCCATCTACTCCCCAGACTCTAGGCAGGCTGTAATGTTAAAAACACTGAAATACAATGCATATAATACAATCAAATTATGCAAGTTTTCCCTGCTGAGGTCAACTATGAAGGAGCTCCAGTGTGAAGGCCCTGCAAGACAGCACTTCTTGCATAACCATAGGGTTGTTGTTGTTGTTGTTAGTTGCGAAGTTGTGTCCGACCCATCGCGACCCCATGGACGACGTTCCTCCAGGCCTTCCTGTCCTCTACCATCTTCCGGAGTCCATTTAAGCTCAGTCCTACTGCTTCAGTGACTCCATCCATAGGATTGGGGACACCTAATTCTGCAACAGGAAGGGTGTTTTGTTCCTGCAGCTAGTGCTGCAACAGCTATCTTACAGGTCCTCCTCACCTTGTGGGTGACTATCTGTAGCACACCCTGCAGCCTGGATTGAAGAAAATCTTTATTTGCATAAACATTTCAATTTATTAAAAACAATTAATGCTACTATATTTTATAACTTTGCCAAGCAGATCAAGATACCATGTCAAGGAGTCCTCAATGTATTACCCGAGATTGCAGAATAAAGATACTGCCAAAAATACCCAACACAGTTCTAGGCTGCATTAACAAAGGGATAGAATCAAGGTCATGTGAAATGTTAATACCACTTTATAATGCCTTGGTAAGGCCACTCTTGCAAAACTGCATCCAGTTTTGGTCACCACGATGTAAAAAAGATGTTGAAACTCTGGAAACAGTGCAGAGAAGAACAACTAAGATGATTAGGGGACTGGAGGTTAAAACATATAAAGCAAGGTTGCTGGAATTGGGTATGTCTAGTCTAATGAAGAGAAGGATGAGGGGTGACATAATAGCAGTGTTCCAATATCTTAGGGGTTGCCCCAAAGAAGAGGGAGTCAAGCTATTCTCCAAAGCATCTGAAGGCAGGACAAGAAGCAATGGATGGAAACTAATCAAAGAGAGAAGCAACCTAGAACTAAGGAGAAATTTCCTGACAGTTAGAACAATTAATCAGTGGAACAACCTGCCTTCAGAAGTTGTGACTGCTCCAACACTGGAAGTTTTTAAGAAGAGATTGAACAACCATTGTCTGAAATGGTATAGGATTTCCTGCCTGAGCAGGTGGTTAGACTAGAAGGCCTCCAAGGTCCCTTCTAGTCCGTTCCATTCCATTCCAATTTACCACAAATCTGTAGATTTGTTATTGCTCTGTTGTCCTTCTTCCTTAATAAGGGAAAAGATATCTAATGTACTTCTAGCCACAATATTGGAAATTAACCCTTATAGACACAGGCAAACATTAAGGTAATAAAACTCAACAGCTGTAATTTGAGTTTCTAAAGGTAATCATTTAAAACCTGATTCTATAAATATAATGATGGGGTCATATTCAATATATGCTATCACATCTCTTTATGTATTGTTTTAATGTGATAATGTTACTTAAGGAATATATTTTGCAATGTACTTTATATTTATATGCCCGGAATAGTTTCAGACATGTAGATTGTTATTATCAATTGAGAATTTTAGTTTTATCTTTTTCTTGTCGATAAACTACTTAGACAAATTGTGTCTGCTCATATTTGAATCATTGCAGTGAATATATTTCCACCAGATGTTTATCTTGTTGGAAGAAAGAAAATTTAAAAAAAACAAAATACGTGAGTATAATACTTCTCGTACATGAAAAGTAAAGTCTGCAGAAGGAAACTGTTTGACACAGTGTGAGTTCATAACTCAGTTTAATCAAACCAATATCCAGTATAAAAGTTCAAGAGCAAAACTGGGTAACTTTTCCCCTAGGACTTCTTTGATCCCAGTTGGAGCAAAAGGAAATAGAAATGTTCCAAATGGAAAAAAATATATTGCCCTGAGATCTATTATTTTGTTTAATTTTATGCCAAAGAAGGTAACTATTTTCAAAATAGCTAGGCCTTTCATCCAAGAACAAAATAATCATTTACTATAAATGCATTATTTATGGACCATCCTGAATACCTATAGTAGTCTTAGTAGCTACTCCTGCAAATGCTTTCTCATTTGTAAGCATTTTCTAGTTGTACAACCTCCCAGTTGCCACAAGTAACGTGAAACTTCTATGTGTTACAAGATTTCTAGCCAAGTGATCTGTACGTATTTGTTGATCTTAATTTTTTTGCATATTACTAAATAAATTATTAAGTAACAATAACACATCTTATGTATGCTTAGAGGCTCTGCTAAACACTATTTCCTTATTCCAGGATTAGAATTGTCAATATAGCTAATTATTATAAATGCACATTAGCAGGTATGATGATGACCTTCACAATGATCACGTTACATTGACCAAGATGAAATTTGTATGCACTTTTACTTATCCCTGTAGCTATTATCTGCACAATTCAAAGCAAACTCAGTTACAAACTGAGTGTCCCACTGCATTCAGTGAGATTTATCCCTTAAGGCAGGGGTCTTCAAACTTGGCCCTTTTATGACTTGTGGACTTCAACCCCCAGAATTCCTCAGCCAGCTTGCCTGGCTGAGGAATTCTGGGAGTTGAAGTCCACAAGTCATGAAAGGGCCAAGTTTGAAGACCCCTGCCTTAAGATTTGGACCCTTTATCTCACTTGAAGATAGCAGGATGGGGACTGGGAGATGAATAAGCCTGAGAGGCTTAATCATCACTTTCTTGAGGGAAACTTGGATTCAACCAGCACTAAAAGAGCCACTGGTGTGCCAACTCCTCAAGAATCTATGGTTGCTATCATGGAAGAATTATACCAGAAATTGGATGAAGGGAATGTGACCGTCCTTCTCTTACGCCCTTATTCTATATCATCTACTTCCTGTGCCTGGAGCACCAATCACTGCTTTTCTTCCTCCAGAAGATAAAATCCTTTATTTTACATTCCAAGTTACCAAAGGAATTACAATACTGCAAACATAAGAGCTGTTCTATACCCATAAAAAAACATCTTGAAGTAATACAGAGAGCCGTTTCAGACGGTTTGGGGAAATTCTCATTAATTGTCTCCTTTTTTCTTTCTCTCTCCAATTTTGCTACTTTATAAAAATCTCTCATAAAGAAAGGAGCTCTGCGGAGAGAAAGGGTTGAAGAAGAGAGTTAAGTAAGAAATTTATTCTTCTACTCAACAATGCGTCAACAGTTTTTATTTATTTTTGCTCAATTTCATGAATGAATAAAATGTTGGAAATATTTTTTTTTTAAAACTGTAACTTCATACAGCGATAAGGAATGATAATTGTTTAATTGTCCATGCATGTAACTCAATGGAATGCTAAGCATATTATATGTAAAACTGAACTTACACAAGATTGAATCAGCAGGCATTAGCACAACAATATGTAAGTTATTTCCCATAATGAGTTTGCAGCCAGATACCAACTTATTTTTTGGGGTGTGAGGTGATCAAACAGAAAACATGTTTTAAGCCCGTCTTGTTGAATAAGCCAGAGGAGGCTGGGGTCATATACTGCAGTAAGTCACAAACTATAGTACCCAAACCACAATAGTTTATTTTGCGTAACACATTAAGCCCAAAACAAAAATACCTCCTTATGTTTTAAATTAGAACCACGTTTGAACTCAATCTACATCTTAAAAATGAAAACAGTGTTAGATAAAATAAACAGCTTTGTGGTCTGGGCCTCTTTATGTATTGTTTCTCGTCAACAAGTTTCATGGTAAATGCAGACCCAACAACACTAACTAGCGATCAGAACACATGATGAACACATGATGAAAACTCCTTATCTGCACAACACATGGACAGACTTAACCATTGTTTCAACAGTACGCATCCTAGGTCAAGCTAACTCCAAACACGTTAAGAGAATTCCTGGAAGGCTGGCACTCAGATGTATCAGCCATAAACAGGCACCCAGAAATAAATAACATCTACCGCACATACCATTCAGAAGAGACCATCAAAAGGCCACAACACCTCCCGATCAGCAATCAAACGCCCAGATAAGTAGAGATTAACACCAAGCAGTAAACAATATGAAATGTCTGCAAGAGATTTTTTTTTTCTCTTGCAGAGAGCCCCAAGGACCTCACCCCTTCAACTCTGAGCTACAAATATTCTTTTGGGACCATTTGAAATTACAACAGACCAGTGGTGGGATTCAGCCGGTTCACACCAGTTCGGCAGAGTTAGCTATTTTTTTGTTGCCCAGGCCCAGAACGGACTTCCGGAAGCGGCATCCACACAGAGAACCGGTTGTTCACATATTTGAATCCCACCACTGCAACGGACCCTCCTCATAGCTACAACCCAGTTTCCTAGTTACAACAGCCATACATACAGTCTCAGGGGTAGGCAACCTTGGCTCTTTTATGACTCGTGGACTTCAACTCCCAGAATTCCTGAGCCAGCCATGCTGAGGGGAAAGAGAGTTTCTAAGCTAAGCCATGCTGGCTCAGGAATTCTGGGAGTTGAAGTCCACGAGTCATAAAAGAGCCAAGGTTGCCTACCCCTGGCTATGTCATGTGCCATCATGTGAGGGCATTTTGGGCATTTGCCAACTGGCTCACCTTTACAGCCGTTTGCAGTGTCCTGTAGCCACATGACCATGATTTATTTATTTATTTTGCCAGTTACCGGCATTTATGTCTGGTTTCTGGCAACAAAATACTTATTTGAGAAAATGGATTCCCTTAATCACTACTGCATTCACTTAACTATCGTAAAAAAAAAAAAAATAGCTACTTCAAATCCAGTCACATAATGCCTCAACTTACATCTGCAGAGACTTACAACCATAATTCCAGGTCCAATTTGACTTGTAAATTGAGGATTATCTGTTCAAGGTTTCTAGTTGGGCAACAGAGCTCAGTTTTTACACCCTGCCAGCTTTTGATCAGTTATTTTCAACACTATAAAATTTGAAACATCCATTTCCCAGTTCCTTCTTTTGTCTGTGTTGCTTTGCAGAATGTCTGGTTGTCTGTTACTGTTGTTGAACCGTACTAAGAAATGCTATACAAAGAAATCAAAATAGCAAGGACAATTTCTTTAATGATATTTCCCAAAATAAAGTACTATGTTTTATTCCGTTTTTTTATTCTTTTTGACTTTTTCCAGAGCTGTTCTCAAAATCCATTTATGAATGTATAAACACAAGTATGAAAATATGCCCTAGTCTTATGCTAAAATGAAGGAAGTAGACTACTAGAAGAAAATTGCTATTTCAAATGTACTTACATATGCTAAGGTTCAGTTTAAAACAATATAGCTTGTTTCAATTAGAGTTAAATGCTATAAATAAATGCTGGCCTTAAATGCTATACAAAACAACCAGCCATCACTCTACTAAACAACAATTCCCACAATATTGTCAAACTACCTAGTAGGGCTATATTACTATTATCTTTCTCATATTTCCTATTACCTATTTCCTTATCTTCTTATGACTAAAACTTTGTTGCTTGTAATCTTACGATTTATATTGTTTTGTTTAGTATCTAGTATGATTTATGTTGATTGCTTATTTAGTATCCTATAACTGAGTGTTGTATCTTATGATCTATGATGAATGTATTTTATCATTATAATCATGATTTATCACTTGTTGCTTGCATGTACATTGAGAGCTTATGCACCGGAGACAAATTCCTTGTCCAATCACACTTGGCCAATAAAAGAATTTTAACTCTAATTAGAGTTAAATGAGACTCATTATTTTGGGACTGCGGCCAATGAAGCCTGTCCCTTGAAGAAACAGACAGTTTTAAGAAGTGAAGCAGCTGCACTCTGCAAGCACAACTTGTTTAATGTACTTTAACAAGCTTAGAGGTACTTCCTAAGCGACAGCATACCTCTGCTGTTGACTTTTCCAGAAATAAACAGCTTAGTCTGCTGTTGCCCTGGTTGGGATCTGCAATAGCTCACCTTTGCTTGTATAAGCACGCTCCCAATAACCACTTAGGCATCGGACTGTGAGGGACTCAACATTAGTAAGCAGCTTTTATCTAATTCAAATGAGGAATGGGATGCTATGGAAAACCACCTTTGTTAAGCACAGGTAGTCCTCAACTTATGACAATTGAGCCCAGAATTTATGTGGCTAAGTGAGACAGTTGTTAAGTGAGCTTTGTCCCATTTTACGACCTTTCTTGCCACATCTGTTAAGTGAATCGCTGCAGTGGTTAAATTAACCGCACGATTGTTAAGTGAACATGGCTTCCCTGTGGTCTTTGCTTGTCAGGAGGTCGTAAAAGGGGATCACATGACCCCAGGACACTTCAACCTTCCTAAGTATGAACCACTTGTCAAGCATCCGAATGCAAATCACAGGACCGTGGGGATGCTGCAACGGTCATAAGTGTGAAAAAACGGTCGTAAATCCCCCTTTTCAGTGCTGTTGTAACTTTGAATGGTCGCTAAATGAACTGTTGTAAGTCGAGGATTACCTATAATAGTTCCTGCAAGTATAAGAATGTTTCCAATCATCGTATCACCTTTTTGTGCCCTAATTAAGAATCCATATTAATATGAACTTACCTTTTTTTAAACCCACGTCTTGCGCAGCGGGCGGTATTGTAGGTTTCACTGTAGGCTCAGAAAATGTTTTGTTCATGACTTTGATGGATGGGTCAGTGGACCCCAGCTCCTCTGCCTCCTCTACCACTGACCAGTTTTTCTGGGGAGCTTTGGTCAAAATCCTTTCATCTGTAATATTACTTTTCACTGCTGGAGTTTCAGAGGCAACCTGAGGGGTTCCCCTAAATATACTAATGTTTGGGTGCATCTGGTTGACATGAAAAGATTGGTTTGTTTTCCAAGAGGTCAGCTCTATTCTGTTGTCCACCGAAGGAACCACAACTGCATCACTCTCATTCATGCTAGGAAAATGAATGTCGGTGCCAAGCAAGTCACTTCCATTTGAATGAACGCACTTTTTTCCCAACACACCTGCATTGGAAAATAAAATAAAATAAAACATAATCAGCCTATCTAAAACATATATATTAACTTCCAGGAAACATTCCAAACACAACCTGTTCTATGAAAACAAGACAGTTGAAAATTGCAATATTGGGAAGATAGATTTTTTTTTAATTTTTAATTTTATTTTAGCCATCATGGTAACTGGTTGCAAATAATTTTCCATCCATTACTTAATTTCCTAGTCTTTGTCTATCCAGTTGTACCTTTAAAAATGTACTTTATAACACCATAATGGGAGAGTACAGTATACACAACAGACTGTACAATCCTTTGTACAGTGTATGGTGTGTTCAAAGAATTCCAAAAGAATTTAGTAACATTTTATGTTTTGTCCCCCACCATCTTCTCTGAGCGCAAAAGAATTGAGGCCTTTGAACTATGGTGCTGGAGAAGACTCCTGCGAGTCCCTTGGACTGCAAGGCGATCAAACTGGTCAGTCCTAGAGGAGATCAACCCTGACTGCTCCTTAGAAGGCCAGATCCTGAAGTTGAAACTCAAGTACTTTGGCCACCTAATGAGAAGGAAGGACTCACTGGAGAAGAGCCTAATGCTGGGAAAGATGGAGGGCAATAGAAGAAGGGGACGACAGAGAATGAGGGGGCTGGATGGAGTCACTGAAGCAGTAGGCGTGAGCTTAAATGGACTCCAGAAGATGGTAGAGGACAGGAAGGCCTGGAGGAACGTTGTCCATGGGGTCACGATGGGTCGGACACGACTTCGCAACTAACAACAACAAATCTTCTCACTTGAAGAAGGAATTTTATGGACATCGTGTGTGTATACTTATGCAGCCACATTATGGTAGTTTTTTATTGTTATTTCCCCCCCTAAATGATATCAGTTTTTCAATTGAATTGTACAGCTTATATGTTATATTAAATGATTTCCCTTGATCTGTTTTTTTTATATATCTCAAAAACCTGAGATTTTAACAGGGATGTGTAGACTTTTTACATCCATGGTGACAACAATGGTGCATTGGATGATCTGCAAGAAATACCATTTGCCTGCAAGCAACAACTGGTGGGACCATAAGATACAGAAAGTAATAGCAGATGAAGAAGCTAAATTGCTCTGGGACTGCAGAATTCAAACAGACAAGCACCTGCCACATAACACCCCGGACTTAACAACTGTTGATAAGAAAGACAAAAAAGTCTGGATAGTGGATGTGGCAGTACCTGGAGACAGCAAAATAGAAAAGAAGATGACAAAGTTCAAAGACGTGCAAATAGAAATAGAAGTATGGCAAACAAGGAAGAAAAAAAAGCAAATGTACTACCAACAGTAATAGGCATATTGCATCCAATTCCAAAAGAACTGGAGCACCACTTAAACGCCATAGGCATTGATAAAGATCACTATCAAGTCAATTGCAAAAGGCAGCTTTACTTGGAAAAGCTTACATCTTGCAACAATATCTTTAACATCATCAAACAGATCCTTGGGAAGGACTTCATAGGTCGATTAAAAACGCCAAATCCAATCTAAACATCTAGCTGACTGTGCAATTAGCCATAATAATAATCCAATTTTCTGGACTTGTAACAACCCAGTAGGACAAAATTTGCAAAATCTCCTGCCTTTCTTCCACAGGGGTTTCTGCAAGATATGGTTAAAATAAACAGCCAAGATGACAACTACAATTGTGCAACTAAAGCTCTGCCCATTTTCTATGAACCTTTATGTGAATTAGTAGGAAGTTTCTTCTGTTATGTCTCTGAACTTCACTACAAGATCCTTTCTTCACAAACACCGCCAATCTCCTGTCTCATTCAGGAGATGTGTCAATGTAGGTACCAAATGTATCAAAACAAAATTGGTCATCAGAGAATTGAAAGACCAACATAGGCAAACTATTATGTATACTCATAACTCTTCAAGAAGTGAAAAAGGTGATAGAACAAATTAGCTCAGGAAAAACACACGGTCCAATTGTGCTACTATCTCAGTATTAGAAAGAGCTTGGGGATCTGGTAGAGTCATTGACAAACTTAATGAATGAAATTGAAAAAGCAAAGGCTTCATCAACACGGGAAGAGGCGTACATTGCCCTGATTTATAAAGATGGAAATGATCCAATTTTCAGGGTTTATACAACTCACTAGTCCAAAATTTGCAAAATCTTTCAAAACACAGAGCAACGATACGAACCGCTCTCCCCACTGAATGTATATTATAATCTTTTTACCACACTATTAGCTGATTAAGAGCTGTGGTGGAGCAGTGGTTAGAATGCAGTATTGCAGGCTAAATCTGCTGACTGGAGACTGCCAACGGTTTGGCAGTTCGATCCTGACCGGCTCAAGGTTGACTCAGCCTTCCATCCTTCCGAAGTCGGTAAAATGAGGACCCACATTGTTGAGGGCAAGAGGCTGACTCTGTAAACCACTTAGAGGGCTGTAAAGCACTATGAAGCGGAATATAAGTCTATGTGCTATTGCTATTAACTAAAGAAATATATCCTGGATATAATACATATCAATGATAATACATATCAACCATGTTGCCTTTCTTTTGTCATATTCCCTTGCCTTCTTGCTAATTTCTCCATATTATACTGTAAAAATATCTGTTAAGGAGGAAAGAATGGCCACCTGTGTCTTCAGACTGGTACAACCAGATTTGCAAACTTCCAAATCAGTCCAGGGAAACTGATGAGCTAAAGCAGTGTTTCGTAATCTTGGCAACTTTAAGACATGGACTTCAACTCCCAGAATACCTCAATCCCAACCAGCATTTCTTAAAGTTGCCAAGGTTGAGAGACACTAAGCTAAAGGGTGATTTGACACAAAGTAAATGAATATTTCAGCTTCACGTATTTACAGTGGTACTCAACTGCTTTGAAGAAAAGAAGGATTAGGGATGAAATGATAGCAGTATTCCAGCATTTGAGGGGCTGCCATAAAGAAGAGGGGGGCAGCTTATTTTTCAAAGCACCAGAAGGCAGGACAAGAAACAATGGGTGGAAACTAACCAAGGAGAGAAGCAACCTGGAATTAAGGAGAAACTTCCTAATAGCAAGAACTATTAATGGCTTGCCTTCAGACGTTGTGGATGCTTCATCACTGGAGGGTTTTAAGAAGAGACTGTATAGATAGCCAGTTGTCTGGAATGGTATAGGGTCTCCTGCTTGAGCAGGGGGTTGGACTAGAAGACCTCCAAGGTCCCTTCCGGCTCTATTCTGAATTGAAACTCATCAAATTTGGTACACAACGCACTTTGACCAGAAAATGTAGTCCCAGTACTCAACATTTGTTCGGTTCTCAATGCACAAGCTAGAACTTGTGTGGTACTCATCGTTTTTGGTAACTCATTGCGCCTCCCGAAACCAATTAACGAGGAGCACCGAGGAACCACTCTATAGTAATTTAAAACTTCCTCCCCTGTTTCTCAAGAACCTGGAGGAGGCTGACTTAATAATGGAAACACAATCTTCAACAACAGCTACCCAGTGAAGAAAAGCAGAGCCTCCAGACAATTTCCTTATTGGCCTTTTAAGTATTCCTGGTAACCTTAGGTGTTGCTCAGTCTACAGCAAAAACGCAGAAACAGAATTTGATTTATTTTTACATTCATCCCAAGAGCATTGCAACTGGAAGTAAAACAAGCTAAAGCTGTCAGCCACAAAATAATACTTGATTATTTTTTCATTCTCTCTCTCTCCTTATACTGTGGATTTGGGGAAAATACTGTGTATCACATTTTTCAGGCACAGTTGAGTGAATACATCGCACTAAGCCACAACTCATAGTTTATAAACGTGTATTTGTAGCCCAGGCTTTCAAAATTTATCCAGAATGTATCACTGGGAGGTATCAGTTGACTAGAACTCTTCTCCCCAAATGTGCTAGCATTTCAGAAGCTGTTAAAAAGAAACAGTTCCAGCAAAGCTTTAATTTATGCAGATTGAAATGTAATGCAATTGCCTCTTAATGCAATTTCTTCAAGACAATGCACCTCACAAAAGAGTTCGTTTTGTTTGCCTTTCAAAACAGAAATTAGTATCAGGGATGCTTTTTTATGCTGCAGAAAAACAATTGTGTCATGATTTACTTCAATCAGAGTAGAGTTGGAAGGGACCATTCTGGTCCAATCCCCTGCTCAAGCAGGAGACCCTATACCTGTGGTGGCGACCCAGTGGCACGCGTGCCACAGGCGGCACGCAGAGCCATTTCTGTGGGCACATGCGCTGCTGCTGCCAGCAGCTCACGCAGGTCCATTAGGCCGCCGCCGCCCAGAGCAGCAGCCCCGCCCAGCACGAAGGAGGCAAAGCAGCCGGCTAGCAAGAACCGTGTAGAGGTGGTAGAGCACGCCCACGCCCAACAGGCAAAAGGCCACCCCGAGCGGGGAAAGCCAGATCCCCATCGGCATCATGGCCGCCCAGGGCCAGCAGAGATGGGGGGAGGCATGCAACCCTGGCTGGGACTAGGGAGCCATGGCGCCAATGGGGATCCAGCTTTCCCCACTCGGGGTGGCCTTTGGCTTGCTGGCTGCCCCACCTGCCAGAGACCCCCTGAATCTCCCCCAACCCTGCCCGGCCCCCACAGGCGTCCCTCCCCACAAGTAACATTAAGGTGGCCATGCCCACCCAGTCCGGGGGGCCACGCCCACCCAGTCTGCTGTGACCACTGCAGCCACGCCCAACCAGTGGGCCACGCCCACCCGGCACCCGGCGATAAATAAGTTGGTTTTGGGTTGCAGTTTGGGCACTCGGTCTCTAAAAGGTTCGCCATCACTGCCCTATACCATTCCAGACAAATGGCTGTATTTCTCTTCTTAAAAACCTCCCATGATGAAGCACCCACAACTTTTGGAGGCAAGCTGTTACACTGGTTAATCATCCTCACTAAAGTTTCTCCTTAATTCCAGGTTGCTTCTCTCCTTAATTAGTTTCCCTCCATTGTTTCTTGTCTTGCCTTCTGATGCTTTGGAGAATAGTTGACCCCCCCTCAAATACTGGAACACTGCTATCATGTCTCCCCTAGCCCTTCTTTTCTCTAGACTGGCCATTCCCAAATCCTGCAGCCGTTCTTCATCTGTTTTACTCTCCAGGCCTTTAATCATCTTAATTGCTCTTTTTTCCCCAAAGTCTCAACATCCTTTTTGTAATGTTATGCAGTATTCCAGATGTGGCCTTATTAAGGATTTATAAAGCGGCACTAATACTTCACATGATTTCGATTCTATGCCTCTGTTATGCAACCAAGGTGTCAACGCTGCTGACATTGGATGTTCTTGTTTTGACAACATATGGAGATGCAGCCTTTTTCTTTCTAATACATTACTCTTAGAATTAGATGATAATGGGGGAGAGGGAGGAATGTGATGGGAGTTAATTAGACATACAATATTGTAATAAGAGCTGATAAGGGATGGCGGGAGAAAGACCTGGGCGGAAAGCCAGCATTTTAAACTAATTGGAGGATGTGATTTATGACTGTTAGTTGTGGGAGGGAATTGTGCTTTGATCTATGTGCTGAAGGGAGGGGAAGTCAGATTCTGGCTTCAACTATGTACGTGCCGAAGCTATGCTGCTCGATTAAAGATTCTTTAAAGTAAACAATGCCTCAAAGTTCTTTGAAGAGTTTTATCTTTCGGAACCATGACACAAGGATTGTATTAACTTTTTTGGCTGAACAGTTCATGCCCAAGTTAAGGCATGTCTTTTGGTCGGGGGGGGGGGAGAGAGAGTCGCAGATAACATGGAGGAGGAATTCTTTTCTGAAAGGGAGGGGCCACGAAGAGTGGCAACCGCCCCAACCTTGCCCCGTTCATCTCATTAAATCACTCGGGGTTCCCAGCACGTTTTCCTTTTAAAACGTGGCCCGTTCTGAACAGAACTGGCAGGTTCTGAATTTGTGACAGGTTTTGGATTCTAAAAAAGTTTGCTTCCTTTCACACCCCTCCCCTTCCTGCCTCTCCCCACCTGGTGCCCGTTTGCCTTTTGTGCGAACAAATTATTGATGAAGTTCAATGTCCTTCACTTTCGTCTTGACTCATCTTTTCTGATACTCACCTACAAATGAAAAAAGAATCACAAACAAAAGTATAAGGGTGCAGATGCAGGGAATTAGAATTAGCAATAACAGCCTGAAGTATTTTGCAGAGGCCAGTTTCTGAGAACAGCCATCCTCCATTTTATCTTCATCTGTTCCTGGAACCTGAAACACAGAAAGACCAAGACTTATATTTCTATATGTACTCTGTAATAGGAAACGGCCACCGAATCAAAAATATTTTTTTCTAGCAGAAATGGCTGAGCCTGTCGTGTAAAAAGCTGGAGCTCTCAAACTCTGTTTGCCAGAAGCCACTGAATCTTCATACAAGTAGTCCTCGACTTACCACCGTTCATTTAATGACCGTTCGAAGTTACAACACCACTGAAAAAAGTGACTTATGACTATTTTTCACACTTATGATCACTGCAGCATCCCTGTGGTCACGTGATCAAAATTCATATGCTTGGCAACTGACTCATATTTATGAGGGTTGCAGTGTCCCAGAGTCATGTGACCACCTTTTGCGACACCATCATCATCATCATCATAATAGCGTACAGTGACTGATATCGCTGTACCAGGAGATGCCAGAGTCGAATACAAAGAACTGGAAAAAATTACAAAATATCGCGACCTGGCCATCGAAACTGCGCGATTATGGATGAAACGTGTAACAGTGATACTCATTGTCATTGGGGCACTGGGAACTATGGCCAAAAACTTTGCAAAATACATCAAGAAACTGCAGCTTCTTGCAATAACTCCAGCAATGTTACAAAAAACTGCGCTACTCGGAGTATTATATTTTAAGGAGGTACTTGATTGACACCTAGGATGCTGGTAGCAACCCGTGTCAACCATCAGCGCCAGCCAATTTGATTGTTCAGTTGACTGAGGTTCATGTCTAATGAATAAAAGATAATAATAATAATAATAATAATAAAAACAAAAGTTGGAAAGGATCTTGGAGGTCATCTAGTCCAACCTCCTGCTCAGGCAGGAAACCCTATACCATTTCAGACAAATGGCTGTCCGGTCTCTTCTTAAAAACTTCCAGTGTTGGAGCATTCATAGCTTCTGGAGGCAGGTTATTCCACTGATTAATTGTTCTGCCAGGAAATTTCTCCTTAGTTCTAGATTGTTTCTCTCTTTGGTTAGTTTCCATCCGTTACTTCTTCTCCTGCCTTCAGGCGCTTTGGAGAATAGCTTGACTCCCTCTTCTTTGTGGCAGCCCGAGATATTGGAAGACTGCTATCATGTCCCCCCTCGTCCTTCTCTTCGTTAAACTAGACATACCCAATTCCAGCAACCGTTCTTCATATGTTTTAGCCTCCAGTCCCTTGATCATCTTTGTTGTTCTTCTTCTTACAAGCAAATTCAATGGGAAAGCCAGATTCACTTAACAACCGTGTTATTAATTAATTTAAGAACTGCTAGCAGAGATGGCTAAACTGACTGTACTGATTAAAGAAAAGAACACGAACACTTTTACTGCCAGGTGGAAACCGTTTCTAGCCTTTGTGCTTGAGGTTGAAAAAAATGAAAGTTTGATTTTGGGTTTTACCAATTAGATAGACTTGATGTTATCGAAATGGCTAGCTTATATGATTTTGTAAAAGTAAAAAGTTGAGGTTTAAAGTTGATAACTCTACTTTGCTACACCAAAGGAAATCGGAAGTCAATTTTTTTTTCTCTTCCCTACCTCTCTTCTCTATTCCCTTTCCCCTTCCCCATCTTTTCCGCTATTTACTTTTATATTTTCATTGTATCGTATACTATAAACTAATAAAACTTTATACCTTAAAAAAAAAGAACTGCAGTGATTCACTTAACAACTGTGGCAAAAAAGGTCAGAAGACTCATTTAACAAACATCTCACTTTGGGGCTCAATTGCCGTAAGTCGACTTTTCTTGATTCTGTCTTGGCATAGCAGCTTGCTAGTCCTCACTGCCAGTACCAATCTTCCAGGAGGTGCCTCACAACATTCATCCTCTACCTTCAGTGGATGACCAAACTAAGAAATCAACTCCATATAGATCAGGAGTTTTGCAACAGCTCTATGAACAAGCCTGAATGTGCTTCCCCCTCTTCAAGTAACTCCTTGTGAACTAAGGAAGGGCTTATCTGACATTAAAATTAGTGTTGGTAATTATAAATGTAAGAGCTAGTTTAAAAAAAAAAAAAATACACACAAAAAAATGTTCCAAGCAGACCACAAGATGGCTCTAGTATGCTTCAACTGCCTTATTTCCACCCTAACCTCAAAAGGCATCCGAAATTAAAATTACTAGAACAAGAAGGGTCTAAAGAAATATCCGCAACTTCATGCAAACTTTAAATATTTTAAATCGGCTACAGATAGTCCTCGACTTACAACAGTTCATTTAGTGACCATTCAAAGTTGCAACAGCACTGAAAAAAAGTGAAATTATAACCATTTTTCACGATTATGACCATTGCAGCGTCCCCATGGTCACGTGGTCAAAATCCAGAGGCTTGGCAACTGACTCCTATTTATGACAGTTGCGGTGTCCTGGGATCATCTGTTCAACTTTTGCAACCTTCTGACAAGCAAAGTCAACGGGGAAGTAAGTCATTGTGTAACTAGAACCAGGTTGGTCTAGTGCAGGGGTCTTCAAACTTGGCCCTTTTATGACTTGTGGACTTCAACTCCCAGAATTCCTCAGCCAGGCACGCCTGATGAGGAACTCTGGGAGTTGAAGTCAAGAAGTCATAAAAGGGCCAAGTTTGAAGACCCCTGGTCTAGTGGTTAAGGTACCAGCTAAGAAAGCTGGAGATTGTGAGTTCAAGTCCCGCCTGAGCCATGAAAGCCAGCTGGGGGGGGCAGATACTTTCTCTCAGCCCAACTTTTACCTCACAGGGCTGTGGTTGTGGGGAGAACAGGAGAAGAATAGGATATTGGATATGCTTGCCGCCTTGAGTTATTTGTGACGAGACATTGCTCTTTACAACTATACTCCTAAATTTATTTGTTTATTTGTATCCTGCCTTGTCTATTTCAATTACCGCCGTTAAGCAAGGAGGACCTGTAGTTATACATGTGATATGTAAAATGAGAAACTGGAATATCCAATTCTAGAAAAGGGACGTTGTCTTACCTGAACGCCTTTTCTCAGCATGAGGATGGAGACTCCACAAATGGGTTAACTTCATCCTCCTGCCCAATCAGACTAAGTCAAACGATTGCCACGCCTCCTGCTGGGCTGGATCCTAACCCAGTTACGACGAGGCGAAGCACAGAAGACATACCTGGACGCGTTGGCTCCTCCTGCCCCCTACACCGGACCAGATGGCCCATTGAGGGGATGGGGGTGGAGTCTCCATCGTCATGCTGAGAAAAGGCGTTCAGGTAAGACAACGGCCCTTCTCCAGCATGAGGATGGAGACTCCACAAATGGGACATACCAAAGCCCACTGTCCCTAAGGGAGGGAAGCAGTCTGGGCCTGTGTCCCGGTGGACGTGACCACTTGTTGCAAAACCCTCCGGCCAAAGGAGGCATCTGCAGAGGCATATTTGTCCACCTTGTAGTGTCTAATAAAGGGAGAAGGCGAGGACCAGGTCGCCGCCTTACAAATCTCAGTGATGGAAGCTTGCGTGGTCCAAGCAGCCGATGTTGCAGCACTGCGTGTGGAATGAGCCGTGATGCAGCCAGGTGCGGGCAATGAGTGTGCCTGATAAGCCCGTGCTATGCAAGCTTTAATCCATCTACCGATCGTAGAAGCAGACACTTTCTGTCCCATGGAAGAGGGTTGGAAAGAAATAAAGAGCGCTTCCGACTTTCGAACAGCGGCTGTGCGCTTGATGTAATGTTTGAGCGCTCTGCATACATCTAAAGTATGCCACTTACGTTCCAATTCATGGGACGGATTGGGGCAAAAGTTAGGAAGGACTACCTCCTGGGCCCTGTGGAACAAGGTATTAACCTTGGGAACAAATGATGGGTCTAGCCGAAGGACTACCCAGTCTGAATGAAAGGTGCACAGGTCTTCCCTTACCGAGAGAGCCGCCAGTTCCGAAATGCGCCTGGCTGATGTTACAGCTACCAGGAAGGCGACTTTCATAGACAAGAGGCGGAGATTGCATGTTCCTATGGGTTCAAACGGTCCCGATGTGAGGGCCCGTAGAACTTTTGGCAGATCCCAAGAGGGATAACGGTGTACCACCGGTGGCCTGGTGTTGGTCGCTCCTTTGAGAAAGGAGTGCACCATAGGGTGCTGGGATAGAGAGGTTGAGTCTTCGCACTGCAACACAGTTGACAGTGCTGCAATTTGCCGACGGATGGTGCTGGGCGATAGCCCCTTGTCCAATCCCTCCAACAAGTATTCTAATACCTTTGGAATGGTAAGTGAGGAAAAATCTAATTGGCTCTTAGCGCACCAGAGGCTAAAATTCTTCCAGGTGGAGTCATATATCCTATTCGTGGAGGGGCGCCTACAGGCTTGAATCATCTTTATGACCCTCAAAGAATAGGATCCCCTTGTTAGCATCTGCCGCTCAAGTGCCAGGCGGCTAACTGGAGCCACTGAGGGTCTGGGTGCTGTAAGGGTCCCTGACTCAGGGCGATGCGATTGGGGGGGATTCTCCACGGGGAAGAGACGGAGAGATCCACAAGATCTGCGAACCAAGGACGTCTGGGCCAATATGGGGCAATCAATATTAACTCCGCCCGTTCCAGCAGCAGTTTGCGGATGACTGCCGGGATCAGGGGAAGGGGAGGGAAGGCGTAAAGCCGATCCCTGGGCCAGGGGCTGCGAAGCACATCCACCCTCTCCGCCCCGTTGGAAGGGAACCGGGAGAAAAATCTTGGGAGCTGAGCGTTCAGTGGCGAGGTGAACAGATCTATCACTGGTTGTCCGAAGTGGTCCGAAACCTCCTTGAAGATGGAGGGATCCAGGCGCCACTCTGAGTGATCTAACGTCGATCTGCTCAAGGAGTCCGCCTGCCGGTTCGCTACCCCCGAGATGTGTTCCGCCCTGAGGGAGGAGAGGTTGGACTCTGCCCAAGAAGCTAGCAGCTGGGCCTCTGTCATGAGGTCCCTGGACCGGGTACCCCCCTGGCGATTCACGTGGGCCTTGGCTGCGACATTGTCCGTAAGGACCAGCACATGTTGCCCTGCTACCCTGCCCCTGAAGTGTAGGAGGGCAAGATGTATGGCCCGGAGCTCCAACCAGTTTATGTTGTGCTGCAGGTCCGGTTGGGACCACCGGCCCTGAGCCAACTGAGACTGGAGGTGAGCTCCCCATCCAAACAGACTTGTGTCTGTGGTTAGGGTGATACGAGGAGGTTCCTTGAATAAGGACCCCTTTGATGTCGGAGATAACCACCATTGTAGGGAGCGCAAGGTTTGAATGGGAACCCTGACCTTGTGAGTGGAGGAGCTTGTGCCCCGCCTCTGAGACGGTAGAAGGAACCATTGAAGGTGTCTGGAGTGCAATCTGGACCATGGAACGATTGACATGCACGAGACCATCTTCCCTAGGAGCTTGGAGAGAGTGGCCAGTGACACCAATCGATCTTTCTGTATCTGGAGCACCAGAGACCGGATGCTGTCTTGACGCTCCGGAGACAGATATACCATGCACTGCGTCGTGTCTATGATCGCCCCCAGGTGTAACAGACGGGTGGATGGAACAGTGTGGCTCTTCGGGAAATTTATGGAAAACCTATGGGCCTGTAGTACCCCCATGGTGTGGTTGAGGTCCCGTTGGGCTGCCTGGACGGACGATGACTGGATTAGGATGTCGTCCAGGTAACACTGTATTCGCACAGGTATGAGCCTCAGGTGGGCTGTCAATGCCGCCAAGATTTTCGTAAACACCCTTGGGGCGGAAGAAAGGCCGAATGGTAGGGCTCAATATTGGAAATGGCGGCCGGCAAAATAAAACCTGAGGATGGCTGGGAATAATGGGGATATGCAAGTAGGCCTCCGTGAGGTCTATTGATGTCAAGAGGTCGCCCCGTCTGATGCCGGCCAGAATGGACTGGAGCGTCTGCATTTTGAACCTCTCGCATTTGACATGGGAATTGAGACCCTTGAGGTCCAGGATTGCTCTCCATCCTCCTGAGGACTTGGGAACCACAAAGAGGATGGAGTAGAATCCTTGCCCTCTCTGGGTAGTGGGAACCAGCTCTATGGCCCTTATGTCCAGAAGATGGCAAATGGCCTGTTGCATGAGCCTCTTTTTGTCCAGCCGCCGAGGCCTCGGACAAGCTATGAATCGATCCGGGGGTACGGAGAGAAATGTTAGGGACAGACCGTCCTTGATTGTTCGGAGCACCCAGGAGTCTGTTGTAACGTTCTCCCAGTGGTCTGCAAACAGGGAGAGTCTGCCTCCTATGGGGATCCTGTCCCTGGAGTCATTTAGTCCGCCTGAAAGGACGGCCTCCGCCCCCACGAAAGGGCCGCTTGCTTTGTGCCTGTTGTCTGGGTCTGGGTCCAGGCCGCTCCCATGGTCGGTCAGGTCTGGGAGGAAAAGGTCGAGCGGGCGGGCCCCACCCTGGACCCGTGTATGCACGAAAGGGCGCTCTTCGGTAGTCCGAAGGAGCGCGTTTGTCCCCACGTTTGTTGAGGTGAGACATAACCCTACATTTGTCGCGGTCCTCCACTAGGTATTGAGCGAGAGACTCCCCAAACAATTGACCGCCGGTGTAAGGGGCGGTGGCCAGGCGCCACTTTGCCTTTTGGTCTGCCCTCCACTGTTTTAACCACAGCAGTCTGCGAGCGGCCACATTGTAGCCCATGGTCCGCGCAGAAAATCTGGCTGTGTGTAGTGAGGCGTCAGCCATAAATTCCGATGCCGCCAGGAGCTTACCCAAGGTTTGGTGTACTCGCACCTGGTCCTGGGGTATCGTGGCTTGGAGCTCACGCAGCCACATTATGGAGGTCCTGGCGAAAAAGGAGGTAGCCGTGGATGCCTTCACCGACCACGCCGAGGCTTGGTGTGACCTGCGAAGGGAAAACTCGGACCTCCTGTCCTCTGGTTTCAAAACCTCAGCCATGTCACCGGATACGGTGGATGGAGAGACTAGGGGAGTGATGGCCTGGTCCACCAATGGGACCTCAAGCAAATCAGACAGAGAAGAGGCCACATTAAATAATCTCTTGTCTGAAGTGGTCAGCGCGGGCGGTGAAGCCAGAGCTGACCACTGCTTTTTGATGGTATTCAGAAACAAGGGAGGACAAGGGATCTTCTTTTGGGAGACAGAAGGTTCCGTGAACAACGGATTTAAGACCTGATCAGTGGGGGGAGGGGGATCCTCTTGTTCCGTCTCAATGTTAGCTGAGGCAATTGCCTTATTTAAAAGGGCTTTGAATAAGGATGGGTCAAAGAGCCCAACAAAGGGAACAGGATCAGGTGCTGTCTCCTCCTCCTCAGAAAGGTGAATCTCCCCCGGCTCATATTCCTCCGGGTAGTTACCTACACCCTGGGAGGAATGATCAGAGATGATGGATTGGGCATAATCCGCCGGCTCTGACTGATATTGGGGTGGACCAGGAGGGACGGCCGTTTCTGACCTGATTTTCTGAAGGGCAGAGGCCACGCCCTGGGATACAGCCTGGGCCAGTAATGCCTGGAACTGCTCAGAAGAGAACTCCTGAGGACCCACAGATCGAAGCCCTGCTGCAGTTGGTGTAAATGTGGCCTCAGGTGCAGACCGTGCCGCATGTGGCTGAGCTGGCCATTGAGGACCAGTAGAGTGACCCAGTATTTCCTGCCCCTGCGCGGCCTCAGTTTCGGGAGACCATGCGCTCTGGAATGGATGGACGGAAGAAGCAGAAAGGGGCTCAAATGGAGTCCCTGCGGAGGAAGTAGCAACATCTGGGCCTGGCTGTTGTTGCTGAGCCCTTGAAAACTGCCTCTCCAATGCCAAATGCCGCCTGTTGGCCTCCTTCTCAGCTGCTTTGGAAGGGGTCTTTCTTGAAATGGCCTTGGCCTTCAGCTTGCCAGCTGCTTCCAGCTTTGAGGACTTGCGCCTCTTCTTTGCAGGGGACGCTGTACCACCGTGGGCGGTCTTAGGATCGGGATTGTCAGCCATCGCTGTTGAGCCTCTCGGTATCAGCCGAGAATTTAGACAATCCGATGGAGCACTGGGGTTCTTTCAGTCCCAGAACCAGCTAGGCCGGTTATGGCTCCTGTTGGTGTTGGCGACTGGACCAGACACTGGCCCTTGCGCACTGGGGAGCTACCAGCCAGGCTGGTCACTGCTCCAATAGTCGTTGCTGCTGCAATGCCACTGATGATTTAAACTGCCTTGGGCAGAAATGGCGGCAGGTGTACAATGAGGCTGTACAAAATGGCGGCCGGACAGAAAGAGGCAGCAATGAGGCTTACAAAATGGCGGACGGGCACGTGGGGCCCTGCAGTGTAGGCCCAGTAGCCCAGGAAGGACCTTGGGAAGACCTGGTTCAGCCTTCCCCAAATTGCAAGTCAACCAGGGATGGTATACAGAAGGGGGGGTAGCAGGGGAGACTCTCCCTGCCGTCTTTTGAATGTTCAACCAAATTGTTAAAATGTCCAAAATGGCAGCCGCAATGATCCCGCCAAATCCGGCGTGCCCGTCTCCCTGAAAGACCTCAGCCGAGGCAGGGAACAGAGGAGCAGCCTTCTTTCCAGAGTTTGGGAGCTCCGTATGAGCTCGCTTCTCTCCCCAGGCACCAGCAAAAAAAAATTTCTTTATTCGGAGCTTGAGGCCGCACCGGAGCGATCAGTGGCCTCCCGGAAAGTTCCGCTGCTCAGCTGATCGTCGGAACGATCGCCGCTTGCTGGGTTTTTTCCAAACTGCCTTGGGAAGATGTACAGATCTTCCCAGGCTCTTAAATCAATTTGGCTTGATGTGGGGTGCTGCTGTGATGCGACCCCCCTCCCCCGCGGAGCCAGCCGGCCCGCTGATCATCTGCAGACAATCGTGCTTTCCTGGCTGTCTGGCTATCTGTAATAGCTGACAGCCCCGACAACCCAAGGAAAGCTGTAATAATTGCTGTAGCCATAGCAATAAATATCAGAATAGAGAGTCCACAAATGGGGATACAACCTGCCTACAACTGAGGAGCCAACGAAAGAGCGTCCTGATGGGCTGCAGACTAAGTCGTAACTGGGTTAGGATCCAGCCCAGCAGGAGGCGTGGCAATCGTTTGACTTAGTCTGATTGGGCAGGAGGATGAAGTTAACCCATTTGTGGAGTCTCCATCCTCATGCTGGAGAATCAATAGGTCCAAATGTTAAGACATACAAAATATATCTATTACAACTTAAGAATACAATAAAGTCAAGGTATGTGTTACCAATTATTCCAATATCTTTATATTCTAAAAATGAAAAAAATAGTATGATTTACACTGTATACATGGAATACATGAACACTGAATTCATATCACATGGATTCTTTTTTCCATTTAATTTATCCTTTTTAATTTAAAGTTTATTAATTTTAATTTATTGTAATTACTATATACAGAGAAATAAAGGAAGCGTCATACAGAGAAGTAAATCAACTTAGTGTAGGATCCTTGCTAAACATTTTTGCTTAATCCTACAAAATTAGAAGACTCTTCAAAGATTCACCAGTTTCCTGGAGATTCCAACCATTTACCAGGAGCTGTTTGGGGAGATACTGGCGTTCCCCACTTGTTTTCCAGCCTCCCCCCCCCATCAATGTCTGCCTTGTTCTAAATAGAATCTCAACTGTCCTATCTCTAGCAAAGAGGCAGGGGTCCCCAACCCCCGGTCCGCGGACCGCTACTGGGCCGCGGCATGCCAGCAACCGGTCCGCACAAACAAGCAAAGCCCCATCTGTGGGATGCAGGCAGCACACAAAACCACGCACTCTCCGGTCCACGGAAAAACCTTTCTCCACAGAACCGGTCCCTGGTGCCCAAAAGGTTGGGGACCTCGGGTCTACATGACAAAAATAGCATCTTTCCTGAGTTTCAACTGTGAATGTCAGAATTTGCACCCTGCTACCGGTAATCCTCAAGTTACAATCACAATTGAGTCCAATATTTCTGTTGCTAAGTGAGATAGCTATTAAGGGAATTTTCCCCTTTTTTACGAGCTTTCTTGCCACAGTTGTTAAGTGAATCACTGCAGTTGTTAAGCTAGTAACAAGGTTGTGCAATGAAACTGGCTTCACCATTGACTTTGTCAGAAGGTCACAAAAGGTACCACATGATCCCAAGACATTGCAACTGTCATAAATATGAATCAGTTGCCAAGCGTCTGAATTTTGATCACATGACCATCAGGATGCTGCTATGGTTGTAAGTATGAAGTGGTCATAAGTTATTTTTTTCAATGCCGTTGTAACATCACTAAACAGTCACTAAATGAACTGTTGTAAGTCGAGAAGTACTTTTATTCACAGCACCTCTGAAAACAACAACAAGGGGCATCCTTGGATGGTTTGGGATTGGGATTGGGTTTGGGATTCACGTGAGACAATGGTCCACCACAATACAAATATTTGGACACTAACTTGTCCCCTTGTGATCTCCTACATTAAGTCCAGAATTTATGAAGCAAGGTCAGGTGTAAACTGCTGAGGGACTCACAGTTTGATTGCACAAGTCCCATGTGTCAACGCTGTGACAATGGATGTTCCCGCTCTGACAACTGAGGGAAATTGCAGCCATTTTTACTCTGCTTACAGCTTGCTTTTTCTGCTGTTTAGAAATCAGATGTAGAAGGGGGGATGGGGTGAATGCTTGAGCTCAACTAGCCATAACAATAATGCAGCTTCGTGGGAACTCAAGGATGCAAACCGATAACGTTTTGGCGGGCTGAGGAGCTGGAGAGGGAGCCCGCGCTTCAGGCTAATTGGAGAATGTGATTTGTGACTGCTTCATGGGGGTGGGAATTGCAACTTGTTACTTTGTATCTGGGGAAGGGAATTTAGTTTTGGGTTCAACTATGTAGTGCCGATACTTTGTTTCCTGAATAAAATGTTCTTTAAGGAAGAATTCTTGCCTGGAAGTTTTTTAATGGGTTTCATCTATCGGAACCATGACACCATGACTCTATCTCTTCAGCTGACATCTCTGCAACTTCAGATCTGTCCAAGACTGAAATTAAAATTATGTGAGGATTACCCAAATTGAGCCTTCTTAAAACGGGAGATTGGCAACCTTGGATGATATGTTTCTTAATCGGTGCAAGAAATCTTGGAAGAGGATGCCAAATGGCAGAACCAAGAACGAAATGCATCTGTGTTAATTTTATCTCGCTGACAGATATAAAAAAAAAGATGCATTGGTCAAAACCCATGTTCCAAAGAAGTTTGAAATATTTTGTCGGCACTGTCCTCCCTTGGCTTCTTCTACCAGTGTCCTGTGTCAACAAAGGCTTGAAAATTTAGGTTATTTATTTCCCTACAAAATAAAGGAGTTATGTCTTTTTTTTCTTTTTGGAATTGTCTTCTCCAATCAGCCACAAGAAATTTTCCATTCTTTCCACTCAGTATTCCCAACATATACCAAGAGCAGAAAACATGTTCTGAACTTAGAATTTAGAGATAGGAACTTAAGTCATAATAAAACTGTGTACAGCAATCAAAACGCTATTTCTAAACTTTTGTGAGCTGTTACAGTCCTGTCTCCTCTTTAAAATGTCTGTGTGTGTGTGTGTTTGTGTTTGTGTGTGAGAGAGAGGGGGGGAGAGGGGGCTGGTGGTGGTGGTGGGAAGGCCTAAATTTGAAATTCAGGAGTGCTATGCTCCTTGTGCCCAATATAGTGTTTTGGCTTCAGCAAAATAATAAAAAGCCTGGTCATCCGATGAGTTAAACTAAAAAATATTTATTAAATCTCTCACAGAACTTCTGCACGCTGACTGCAGCTTGCAGAAGTTACTTTCTCACAACTCTACCATTCTCTCTCCAAGCCCAAGCCAGCAAGGGAGAAGCTCTGAAGGTTGAGATCCTACGAGCACAAACCTTTACAAGGTCAAATACTGTTAACGTTAACAGGGTTTCATTTAAATTTTCAGAGTTATTTTAATGATAACTGGCGCCATTAAAACAACTGAAAATTAAATCCTCAGCAAGAAAATGAAAATTGAACGAGCATTAATTTTTGGAAAGAAGAAGAGAAAAACGATTTTCAAGGCATTTATGCATAAAGAGAAAAAGATGTTCGAAAGCAAATGCTTTGTGTTTGCTGAAGGTCTATTACAAAACAGAATTCTTGTATAATAATAGAGTGATATAATTTCCTTACAAACTGGTCCTAACAGAACATTATTCACGTTTTCCAGCCTAACCTCTCTGTTATTTTTCTTGTGTCTATTTTCAGATTCTAAGGAATCTTAGTTTCCTTATTATTTTCTCAAGTGCCACACGAGTGCATGGGTTTGTGGAGAGAAAAATGTAAGAATATATACAGTATTTTAGGCCACTTCAATGATTTCAGGCCAGTTGACAGAACCATATTTTAAGGGCCTTCTGGAAGGCCAACAGAGTTTGAGACAGCCTCACCTTGAGAGAGAAGACGTTCCACAAAGACAGGGACCTTGACAAAAAAAAACAACCCTTTCCTCCTAGATTCTATAATATGACTGAACTCCCCGACCAAAATAATTCGCAAAATGCCTCTCCTGCCAGACCTGAAGAGGTGGGTACATGTAATTGAGGAGAGGCAGAGACCTCTGAACATCCCAGTCTTATGTCTTGTAGGTCTTTAAAGGTTATAACCAGAACTTGGAATTGGACTCGAAAACAAACTGTCAATCAATGCAGCTTGCGAGCCAGAGAAGATGATGTGTGCAGATCTTGTGTATATAACTGCTTGTGCCATTGCATTTTGCAATACCTGAAGCTTCCGGATACTTTTTAAAAGCAGACAGCATGTTATATCATTGTCCATTCAGGAGATGATTAGGGTAAGAGTGATATCCATAATATGGATGTTACTGTAGCAACAATTAACTGCCTGGCTGAAGACCAAATCCAATTCAAATCAATCATCCACAAGACAGCCTTGAATTGGCATAGACTTTGACACCCTTACATAAACATTTAATCTTTTATTGCAAATTCAAGTTCATATCAGTTTTTCTGAAGTTTTAAGATCTTTGCTATTGTTAAGAACCAGCCCTTCCTTCCTTCCTTCCTTCCTTCCTTCCTTCCTTCCTTCCTTCCTTCCTTCCTTCCTTCCTCACTGTTCTGCTCAGATGAACATTTCATGAATTTAATACAAAGTACAAACTGATTTTACAAATAATACTGGAATCAGTTAACCATTTAAAAAGCTGAGGTGTATCTTTGCAACTTTTCTTATGTCGAGAGTGACAGCAAATTGTACGCTTAGAGTAGTAGCTGTTTCTAACCATCAAAGTGACTTCAACTACTTAAAAGGGTGGCCGGTGCCGCTAAGACAGCAGAACAGCCAATCAGTCCTGTCTAAGTATTTGGTGGAGGCTGAGTGACATATCTTTATAAGGCCCTTCACTGTGGCAAGGCAGAGCTAACGTGGTGTCACCTAGAAGATCCAGGTGCTGGTTTAAGTTCACTAAGCCACAGAAACTCATTGGATGACTTTGAGCCAATCACCGTCTCTCAGCCCAGCCTGACCTGCAGGATTTTGGACGTAAATTGAAGGGACATCCCAAAGTAAGCCAGCCTTCACTCCCAGAGAAAACGAAGGATTTAAAACAGAGGTTCTATACCCCGCACCCCTAGAACGCTTCTGATATATTCTCGCACCCCTTACAAAAGTTCGAAATAACGGCAACGAATTATGCATATACACTATAATTTTGAAAACCCAAGTTTTCGCACCCCCTGGAATATCGTCTCACACCCCCGGTTGGGAACCCCTGATTTAAAACTAGTGAATAAAATAATCTGTAATAAGAGGTAGCATGGTTAAAATCTACACACTTCTACTAATCAATACAGCTGGGAAGAAAGATAGCTGAAGTTCTGAATTCTCAATTAACAGGCTAACCACCAAAGACTCTCCTCTCTTAACCTATTCATCTCCCCAGGAACTACAAGCTTGATAAATCTTTCTAGACCCCCTTCCTCATAGCCAGAGAAGTTGACAGCCTGCCAAGAATATGAGTGGTGTTGTTATAAACCTAGAAGAGACAAGATCTTTACTCTGGTCACAGACCAGCATAGAGTCAATGTTTATAGCTTAAATATTCATTATCAGGTTTTAAATTATCCCAATCGATCTAATTTAATACACACTCATACCAGAAGTGCTTTGATAGAGAAGAATTTTTATTTTACTAGCGCAGCTCTTCTTATACTGACTGGTTTCCAGTGGCTGCTTTAGTCCAAATACTGTAGGTGCCGAAATTAGCATCCATTCACATCTACTATTTCATTCCTGATGGTGTGGAATTTCTCTACAAACATGTTGCTGGACTGATGCCAACAAGGGAACAACATATCAAGCCTCCTGTGATCAGAAAGAGTCTTTGGTATGTGGTTTCCTTTTGGTTCAAGTCCAACAAAATATCTGAAGGGAATTCCCACTGCATAGTACTTTCTAGGTGGAGGAGGGAGTATTGTGTATATTTGGCACCTTGAGTTACTTGTAAGTAATAAAAGCTAATAAACAAACAAATACAGCACAGCACTTCAGCATCTAAAATGAGCATTTGTTCCCTATAAAAAATAATAACAATCCAAAGTTTTTGAGAATCCCTCATTGCTTCGGTTGGAATTCCTGGATTTTCAGTCGAATTTACAGAATTAATGGGAATTAATAGAAGTGGAAACCTTAACTGTTATGATACCTAACCTGATTAAAAGCATCCATAATTAAACTAATTCACCTTTGAGTGATACTTCCAAGGATTGTGCCACAAAGTTCAAAAAACAATAAACATAATAATGTTGCATTTATTTGTATTTATATTTTTCTCAAAACCTTAAATGCTTAATGAGGGGTAAAACTTATTTTATAGGTCACTTGATAATTTCAAAGCAGCAACTGTTGTTAAGCCAGTGGAATTTATTTTAGGCAGTGAATAAGGGCAGCTAACTTGGGTAACCCCATCTTATTTTTAGGAACAAGGAAGGGAAGAGTTCAGGAGTTCAAAAGCCACCAGGCAGGAATGGGAGATGGCTAAGCGTCTTATGGCGACAGATCTCGATCTGGCCTTTTCAGGATAGTTTTAGAATCCCCCTTGTCATATGAAGACCCCACCCCATTCCTGCTGTGCCCTGAAACAGCAACACAAAAGGGCAAGGGGACACCCTGGAATTTGGATCCTCTTCCAACTAGCCTTTGTGTGCATGGCCCAGGCCTCCCAATGGAAAGTTGTCCAATCAGAGAAGCTTCATCCAAAGGGCATGTCCAATGGGGTTTCCCTGCCCTAGACCAGGGCTTTTCAACCTTTTCACAGATTGTACCACTTTTAGGACATGACAATATTCGAGTACCACCAGTGCATAGCAAGGTGTCAAAAACTTGATGACTTAAAAAAAAAAGGGGGGGGGGATTATCTGGAATGTATAAAGGTACTTTGAATTTGTGCTGGAAATAGAACACCATGAAGGGACATTATATTTGGTGGACCTCTACCAAAGCCAGAAATTTTTGAATTCAAACACATTTATTAATTCATATGGTTTTAAAGACTAATGTACAATTGAAACCAGACTTTTCTTATGGGACTAATGGATAAACAGCTGGGAGAAAAATCATGGAACTTTGTTTTTGCATTATTGCAGTCAGATTATTATATGCACAAAACTAAAAACATTCAGCACTCCCCACAATGGATGATGGTTGATAAAGATGAGGGAGTTTGCAGAGGTGGCTAAAGTGACTTCCTTATTAGAGAAAGGACATTTATTGCTAACTGGAAACCCATTGTAGACTTTTTGATGAAACAGAATAAACTTTTGATTTGTGGTTTTAATGCTTAGAAAATATTAATTATAGAAAAGAGTGAGCTTTTTATGACTGTAGGATATAATCAACACATTTGCTGCAAAGAAATCAAAAGTTTCTATTTCTTTTTACCTTTTATTTTTGCACCTTTGTCTTTTCCTTTCTTTTTTTCCGTTTTCTTGCTTTACTTTGTATTGGTTTTTGTTAGTTTTTAATCTTCCTTTTAAAACATTTAATAAAATGATACAAAAAAATATCACCCCTGAAAGTCTTTTAAGTGATTTCATGTCATTACATATTTATTATCTTTTTTTCTGGGAGGATCGGGCCCCATTTGGCCCTAAAAAAGGGATCTCTACTGCAGAAGATGTAAAAAGGGAGCGATATTGTTTGGGGACTTAACATGTAGTTGCTTTTATTTGCTTTGCTTTGCTTTTTTTTTTTTTTACGTGTAACAGACATCCAACATTTCAAACTTTTTCAGATGCAAAGACATGGAAACTTTGGCTACCAAATTTCTATTTGTTGTACAGTTGTTATGGCGCACGTCTCATTTTTTTTTTTAAACTGCGGGGTCTCTAATTGTTCTTGTTGAAATCTGCCCCGATGACAGCCCTATGCTTACAGCTGGCCTTTGATATTTCCCTCAAGAGAAGCCAAAGTCAGTGACAACTCTCCCTGTTCCTTTTTCAGATGTTAAAACAGAGGCAGGAAAACCATTCCCCTTCTGGAATTAGACACGCACCCTGTAGCTGCACGGCTTTCCTTCATGCCAACATTGAGTTGGAGCCTCCAACGGGCTGAAGGACCCCAATAAGTGTGAACCTTAGCAACTATGGGTATCTACTCTGATAGGGAGACTTTGTACTTACTGTCAATGCTGTACTGGATGCTTCCCCAATGTCCTGGGGTTTTATTTTTATTGTGGTATTTTTTTCCTCAGACTTTCCATTGCTCAGGGAAGCACTGAGTCCCGGGAATCTAACATAGCTGGGCCACAGCTATTTATAACTTCAGGATTGGAGAGGTGGGGGGAATCGCCTTTCCAGCTGCTTTAGACTTCCCTTGGCTTTCATTGGGAGAGGAAAAAAGATACCACCAACAATATGAGGCTGGTAGCTCCCAAGGTATTTTAATTTCAGCTGACATCTGTGAGGAAATCTCCAATTTTGTCATTTGCAATCCCCGAAATGGCAGCGTTCCATATCCACTCCACTAAGGTTCAGTGGCTTTTTCTGTTCCTGCCAAACTTCTTCTAAACATTACATCTACTTGAGAAGCTGCTATGTATAATATCGATGCGGGGTGTACCTCTCATTTAAAGATTCGCACCTAAATATAAGCAAGGGGACCCAAAGCTGCTTTTTCATGAGGCAACTGGACTTTCTTGTTTTTCTTTGAAGACGTTTTGCTTCTCATCCAAGAAGCTTCTTCAGCCCTGAGCTGAGAAGGGAAAGGTCTTCAAAGAAAAAAAAGGAAGTTCAGTTGCCTCATGAAAAAAACCACCTTTGGGATAACTGTGACCTGGATGACTGAGAATCTCCATAGACGTTTAGATAAGCAAGGGAAAGTAGGATTTTATTCCTCAATGGAACCAACTCCAAACACATCTTTGAAGCTTGGGTGTTTTTGCAGAACACAACAATAAATAACAGCATCTACCCTTTTTCACAAGATAACGAATTCCAGATTTACAAAGACACACTATTACAATTCACACTATTTCAATCTGATTAACCATAACTTATTGCAAAAGTCAAGAGACAGCAAATTACTTTCGTTTCTCATTCTTTAAAAGGACATGCTTAATTAAATCACATAATTTGGAGAAATTTTATGCTGAACGGAATTCATAAACTACCAGATGTAAATCAATGTTCATACTACTAATGATTCCTATTTGCAATTCTGTAATCTATTTCAGGGAAATATTATTCACATTCTCTCCTTGAGGTGACTGCCTAATAGAAGACACCAATCATAATTTTAAAAAAAAATCTTTTCTATTCATTTTGACCTAGATATTTTTCACTGGACTGCTACATTTACTCTATTGTTATGCTTGGAGGAGCATACTGTGTTTGGAGAACCATAAATCTTTATTTTTTCATAGACAATAAATATTCCTAGTTTATTTAAAATAGCAAAGGCATATGGAAAAACCATCAAACACATTTTAAATATTTCAATTTCCCTATACATCAGGAAACACTCTGATTAATTCAATAATGACGCCTCCTGTTTCTTCAGAGCTGCACAAATATGCCACTATACAGGTAGTCCTCAACTTATGACCACAATTAAGCCCAAAATTTCTGTTGCTAAGTGAGACATTTGTTAAGTGAGTTTTGCCCCATTTTATTACCTTTCTTGCCACAGTTAACTGAATCCCTGCAGTTGTTAAGTCAGGTGTAGGCAACCTTGGCTCTTTTATGACTCGTGGACTTCAACTCCCAGAATTCCTGAGCCAGCATGGCTCAGCTTGGAAACCTCTACCTTTCCCCTCAGCATGGCTGGCTCAGGAATTCTGGGAGTTGAACTCCACGATTCATAAAAGAGCCAAGGTTGCCTACCCCTGTGTTAAGTTAATAACAACAGGGTTGTTAAATGAATCTGGCTTCCCCAATGATTTTGCTGGTCAGAAAGTTGTAAAAGGTGATCATATGATCCTGAGACACTGCAACTGTCATAAATATGAGTCAACTGCCTGAATTTGGACCATGTGACCATGGAGATGCTGCAATGGTCTTACGGGTGAAAACGGTCGTAAGTCACTTTTTGTAGTGCTGTTGTAACTTTGAACAGTCACTGAATAAACTGTTGTAAGTCGAGGACTATCGGTACTAGGAGAAAAGCTAGGTCAGTACAACAAAGCATTTTTGCTTTTATTTAAAAGCTGCTAGAATTGTACAGGCCTCAGCAGGTGGCAGCATGAAGCCAATCTTGAAAAAATAAGACCCATCAAACCTGGTTAGATTTCTTGCATGAAAGATTACTGGCAATGTCAGGACTATAAAACAAAATGGCTAGTTGAAAAATATATTTCCTGAAGCAGTAAGCTACTGTATTTCTGTACTGTTTTGAGAAAATGACCTGACATTATCTGGAAAGCCTTACTTTCCTAACTTCTTGAGTTCACATAATGGAAAAACATAGAAGTAGAAGCTGAATGAACACATCCAGACTAGAAATTATGAATGTTTTCAAATCAGACCCATGGCTATATTCCTCCTAGGGGCTTTGCACACCAGCACAAAGAATTATGGGATAATGTTGTGCCACTAATGATAGTAATAGGCTTTTTCTTACAACGGGTGCACAAAGTGCCAATGAATCGTTAGTGACAGAGGAAATGGCTTAAGATTCAAACCTCTGTACCCTCTTTAAAACTCCAGGTAGAAGTTTACAGCTTCTTTATAACCTCAGGTATTTTAGCAAATATTTGGATGCTTTTTTTTTAAATTGAACAGAGATTCAAGAATCTGCCACCCTGTCCTCCTGCCAGTTTGCTTTTTGTTTTTGCTGCTCTATTCATTTTTTTGCAGGTTTCTTTAAAAAAACACTAAATTCGGTTTTTCAGGCATAGCATAGCAGTGGTTTGCTCTCCCTTGAGAGTGAATCCACATTTACCCTGGAAGGAGAATCTCAAAGGAAAAGGGCAAAAGTAGGAATACGAAACACAACATCCGAGAAAAAAGTTGGGGGTGCCCAACAATATCCAACCTCCACATACCTTTTTGTCCAACTGTATTATTACCAGGGTCTCCAACATACAAAGAACATACAAAATAGCTTGGATATCTACCCCACAGAAGGGAATGAATATTCTATCAACTCCCCATTGCAACGCCTCCCCCCCCCAAAAAAAAACAAAAAAGCCTAAAACTAGAAGATGAAATTACGGTTGCATTCAACGTCGTCACAACATTCTTTACTTTCATCGTTCCAGAACTAGGAAAAGAATTCATGACAGCGGTACTACACAACATACCAGACCTGTGTAAATGGCCTTCGAACAGTTATAGCATAACAATAACTGCTAGGAGCATCAATATTGCGGAAGGAATCTATTGTTACTTATTTATCATTTATAGCCAAATACATTTAAGATGGAAATACCCAGAATCATGGACCTCCTCAACCCTTGCCTCGCTACCAACGTTCAGTTTGATGGACAAATAGGTCAGAAAATCAGAGGAACTCTCAGACAGAGGACCAGCACTTTCCACATTCACTGCAGAGCCTGAAATGCAACATCTAGAAACGATAGCCCTCCCCACACATACAACCGAAAAGTATGGATCCAATATTAGACAGCACCTTTCTTGAGAAGACTCATGATTCTGGGAGTTGAAGTCCACGAGTCATAAAAGAGCCAAGGTTGCCTACCCCTGCACTAGCCCATACTTAAAGAACCATCTGTATATAAAGCATATGGTATATTTCATGAGATGTACATTGAATGTTTAATATTGCTGCAATGAGCAACTAGAGAAGACTCATGAAACAATCAACGTTCTCAAAGAAATAGCATTCACAAAGGAAGAAGGAAACAGCCTACCCTTCCTAGATATTCTCCACAGTAGAAGAAACAGCCAGTCTGTTGAAAAAGAAACCACTCTAACCAAGTCTCCCAATTACTAAAGTAACAACCCAACCACCCACAAGAGGAGTTGTGTAAGAACAGAACTCAGACGAGTACAAACACACTGCAGCAACCCAGAGCACCAGAATAAGGAAACAGTCCACCTCCAAACAACTTTCCCCAAAATGGATACCCCACACAACTTTTTATCAAAAATTGCCTTACCAACTGAATCCATCACAGCAAGCCAACACAAGCTATGAAAAGAATAACAAACCCCACCGGCAGGGTAAATTCTGTATGTCTAAACCCCCCATTCATTAGCCCTGATGATGTCACCTAGTCGGGTAATGAAACGCCTGCAAACATCCAACCTCAGAGAGCACCAACAACTGCATATTTTTTTCTCTCTCTCTCTCTCATCTTTTCCTCCTCCTTCGCGAGAGGCATATTATTTCTTCTTCTCAGGAAGGCTGGGCTCGCAGGTCCCAAAAGCACTGGGAGGAGGGGCGGCTGAGGCTGGATCTGAACTGTGTCTCCCCGTCCTAGTCCAAACTCTCGCCACCAGCTTGTCTCTCCGGCCAGTTTGCAAATCGCCAGCAGCTGACAGCAGGACGCGGCGTCTGCGTCTGCGGCTCCAAGCCACCTCTCGGCCCGGATCGCAAAGGCGGGAATTCGGCGTCCAGGGCCAGGCAGGCGGGAAGGCTTGCTGGCTGGCTTGTTTGCTTCCACAATCCGGTTTGCAAAAAAAAACACCACAAAAAAAAATAGTAATAACCCTGCCCGAATCAGTCCACATCTTAGAAACGATCAAAGCTGGCGAACTCGGGTTCTCCCTTGGTGATGGAAGTGGCCGGTTCCCTACGTTAACGCAGTCGTGTGAGTCCCCAAAAAGAAAGGGGGGAGGGAATCCAACGGGCTTGATTAGCCCAGTATACGCAACCAAAGTTACAAGAGCTAAGGCACCACTGCCGCTAACTATAGTTAAGCTATAGTCAGCCTTCATCACGATTTGGAATTTGGATCGTGTAGCAAGCCAACGGGTTGCGTTCCCAAATTTACCGATCCCGAAGCGATGCAGTTCCCGCAATAACGAGCACAACAAGGCGCTTGTTGTAGCCGATCGGTTTGGTGCCAATCCGGGAGTTTCGCTTAGGGTTTCGAGTTGCTGGAGATCTCAGAAAACCTGCTTCGTTCGATAAACGAAGTCCCGCTGAACCTGTTCCCGAGAAATTCATTCAATCTTTTCTCTGCGCGCCCCGAGCAAAACGGGAGATTGATTCCCGCAGAAACGGCTCGGGGGTCGGACGGCGCCACCTGAACAATTAAACCAGTGGAACGACTTGCCTTCAGAAGTTGCGAATGCTCCGACAGTGGAAGTGTTTAAGAAGAGACTGGATAACCATTTCTCTGAAATGGTAAAGGGTTGCCTGCCTGAGCAGGGGGTTGGACTAGAAGACCTCCAAGGTCCCTTCCAAGCTTACTGCATTATGAAGTTATGGGTGGGTTACAACTCTCTTATTGCACTGCATTGCATTGCATTGCATTGCATTACCCCCCGAAGTCGGCGAAAGGGTCGGGCGGGCACTCCCGCCGGGCAATCCCAACGCTGCTTCTCCCGGGCTTTTGCGCGCACCCGGAGAGCCTTGCAACGATTTCACCGGCTTCCTGCTCGCTTTTCCAACGGCCGCTTCTTGCCTTCTGGAACCGAAAAAGCGCAGCCGGGCTCGGCTAAAGCAGAAAGGGCGCAACTCGGGCCGGGCTTTTTGCAACCAGACCCGGGCAGATGGTGCTCAGGAGCGGCGGCGCGGCGTCCGCCTGCGCGAGGTCAGCCATCCCCAAGACCATCAGTCCCGCTTTAGATTCCTCTCTCCCATCCCAACACACACACACCGGGACAAAACCCCCGTGTTTGGTGCCCCGCCACCGAGCGGGCTTCCCACGACCCGCGGGGCTCCCGAAGCGGCCAGCCGCCTGTTTGGTCAGAGTTTTGAGCGCCCTGCGCGATTCCTCGACGGCGCCGTCTTCCGGGAGGATCGGGCTGAGAAGGGCGCGCGAAGGGAGAGGATGAGCCGCGCAGCTCTTACCTGCTCGGTGGGGAGGGCTTGCCGGGCACGCTCGGCCTCCGAAGGGAGCCGGTCCGGGACAGACATGCTCTGCCCTCCCGCCTTCGCCGCCGCTTGGCCCGACTGGCGGGCTCCTGACGCGGCGGTGGCGGCGGCGGCGAAAGCCAGCCCGTCCCCCCCCTCCCCACAGGAAGGCAGGCAGGCGGCTCCCGAGTGGGGGCGGCTCCGAGATGTGGCCGTTGAGCGATTCTCGCTCGGGTCCTCGTCGGAGCGTCCGGCTGCGACCCTCAGCTCTGCCCCACTCCCTGGCTTGCCAGGCGGGAAGGCGGACGCAGCGCGAGGAGAAGGGATCCCGCCTACTTTCGCCCCCCCAAAAAGCCCCCCCGGAGAGACCCCCCCAAATCAGGACAGCCGGGGAAAAAGGTGTCGTCGAGCCGGCTTGAAGGGGACGCGCTCTGAGTTCGACGCCCGGCTCTTCCCTTGCATTTCCTAACGAAGTCCGCGTAAGCTCTCGAAGGGCGACCCTTAAGGAAGCTTATTTAAAAAGGACTTCAACCAAGTCCCCTTTTCTTTTATCGACACCCCCCCCCGCGCCCTTCCCAACACGACGTGAGCCTCCTTACTTTGCATCGATAAAACTAGGTGGAGAAAAACCTGGCTGGTTAGACAGAGAGAGACAGGGGGAACTGAAGAGCGTATCTGAACAGGTACAGGTAGTCCTCGACTTAACAACAGTTCATTTAGCGACGGTTTGAAGTTACAACGGCACTGGAAAAAGTGACTTGGGGACCGTTTTTTCACACTTAGGCCGTGGCAGCATCCCCATGGTCACGTGATTTGCACGGGGATGCTTGACAACTGGCTCATGATGGGGTGCTGTGTCCTGGAATCGTGTGATCCCCTTTTCTGACCTCCCGACAAGCGAAGCGAATGGGGAAGCCAGATTCACTTAACAGCCGTGTTGCTAATTTAAGAACTGCAGGGATTCACTTAACAAACGTGGCGAGGAAAGTCATAAAATGGGGCAAAACTCACTTAACAAATTTCTCACTTAACATATATTTTGGGCTCAATTGTGGTCGTAAGTTGAGGACTACCTGTACTTACAACTTGTAGTTCATTTAGTGGACGTTCAAAGATAACGCTGAAAAAAAAAGTGACTTATGACCGTTTTTGCACACTTAGGACCCATGGTCAGGTGATCAAAATTCAGATGCTTTGCAACTGACTTATATTAATGACGGCTGCAGTGTCCCGGGGCTCATGCGATTCCCTTTTGCGACCTTCTGACAAGCAAAATCAATGGGGAGGCCAGATTCATTTAATAACCGTGTTACTAACTTAACAACTGCAGTGATTCACTTAACAGCTGTGATGAGAAGGTCGTAAAATAATGGAGAACTCACTTAACAAATGTTTCACTTAGCAATAGAAATGTTGGGCTCACTTGTGGTCATAAGTCAAGAACTACCTGTATAAAAGTTTCCTTTCCCCCCCCTTAATCCCCCCCACCATCATCAAAAGTTGCATCACTCCAAATGTGAGTTTCTACCAATTGTGTTATGTAGATAAGGCAATGGAGCCTCTTGTTATTTTCTGATTAGCTGTGATTGCATCACACATGAACTACAAACCAGGATTTTAGGCTGGTGTGTTGTGGAAAGCCTCTTGTACATCAAGTTTATAGTTTGAGACATTTTTCAATCAACAGCTGGAAGGGACCTCAAATACTGGAATACCACTATCATGTTCCCCCCTAGTCCTTTTTTTCTCTAGACTAGCCATACTCAAATCCTCCAAACGTTCTTAATATGTTTTTGTCTCCAGGCCCTTCATCATCTTCGTTGCTCTTTGCACTTTTTCCCAAGTCTCAACATCTTTTTTGTAATATGATGACCAAAACTGGATGCAGTATTCAGGTGTCGTCTTACTAAGGCTTTATTAAGCGGTACTAATACCTCACATGATTTTAGGTTGTTTATACAACCAGAGATTGTATTAGCTTTTTTGGTTGCTGCCGCACACTGCTGGCTCATGTTTAAGTGATCATTCAGTTAATTAAATAAACTGTTGTTTGGTTAACCATGCTTCAACTTGTTGGACAAAAGTTACTCTAAACAAATAGGCTTGATTGATTGATGTTTTAGCCATTCTGGTCTGTGAATCATAATTTATGGCTCAGCATATTCCATAAACCTAGATCCCATCTGAATAATTCTCCAGCCAGTTTTGCCCATCCTCCCTAATTTTTTAAATACATCCTTTATAACTAATAAAAAGTAGTTTGTGCCCTTGTTTAAAACACCCAGAGACATGCATGCAAAGCACTGATCATCTTTAGTCTTAAGGCTTTTCTAAATGATTGTCTAAGTGTTTTTCAACCTTAGCAATTATAAGATGGGTGGACTTCAACTCCCAGAATTCCCCAGTCACTCCAAGGGCAAAATCCTTTGCCATCATCCTTTTGGAGAAACAATGTCCAACTGTCTGCGGAAAACATCCAAACCCACTTTGGGATGTTTCCTGTTTAGGAAACTCCAAGTAGGAATCTCTTTCTTGAGCTTTCACGCATGGACAACTTCCTACCAGTAACACACACCGGATGAGAAACTTCCAGGAAACAGTGCATACATACAGCTCTCAGAAGAAGCAGGCATGCCATCAGGAGGTGTTTCTGAGTGTCCACACAAAATATAACCCACTATTATTCTGAAAGTTTATTGCTTGAGGCAGTACACTACAGAAAGGAGAAAAGGCTTCTTTCCATAGGATACTCCATCTCTTGAAATCATCTTAGGCAACTCTCCCTTAGTTACTAGACCTTGTCATTCTTGGGTTTTTCATCTTAAAAGAGACCTTAATTGTTGATTTGGACTCGCTTTCAGGAAATATGAGAATCAAAGACTTGAGGTTTAAAAAAGCCGGACTTTTAACAAATAGTAAGCATCCCTAAAAACTTATTTTATTTTGAAATGATGGAAATGATTCACATTGAACATTAAAGTCTGCTTTTAAATTCCTCAGCTCCTGTTCTAAAAACTAAACACAGCCACAGCGAACTCTTATTTAACACTAGGATTATTTTATAAATAGCTTTGCTCAGATTTGGAGAGCTTTCTGGTATGTGGTTTGTTAGTTACAAATTCATAGTTTTGCAAAATCCTTCGCTGGCCCAGCTTTCGTTCTTTTGTTAGGGCTTGACTCTTCAACTGCTACCATGTCAGGCTGTACAGGCAGTCCCCAACTTGACCATTTTTTCCACTTATGACCGTGGCACCATCCCCAGGGTCATGCGATCAAAATTCACACACTTGGCGACTGACTCATATTTATGACGGTTGCAGTGTGAGATCATGTGGTCGCCTTTTGTGACCTTCTGACAAGCAAAGTCAATGGGAAGCCAGATTCACTTAAAAGCCGTGTTACTAACTTAATAACTGCAGTGTTTCACTCAATAATTGTGGCAAGAAAGGTCGTAAAATGGAGCAAACCTCTTGTTTAGCAACAGAAATTTTGGGCTCAATTGTGGTCATAAGTCAAGGACTATTTGCACAAGTTGTTTTTTTTCCCAGTGTTGACGAGGTGCAGTTGGGTTCTCTTGCACATTTTATACTGCACAAATGTTTTTTCCCAAGGGCACAGAAATATAAACGAAGTAGACCTGCCACATCCAAGTGACTATATATATATATTCTCCTACGAGACCACATGATGGTAAGTCTGTCCCTTTATATACCGTTTCCCCAAAAGTAAGGCCTACCCCGAAAATAAGCCCTAGCTTGATTTTTGGGGGGTGGGCCTAATATAAGCCCTACCCTGAAAATAAGCCCTAGTTTGGGGGCAAGGCACACACTTAAAAATCAAGCTAGGGGTGGGGGGGGTGGATCTGCCCTATTAACTATCTTTATAGTTAAACAGCAAAAGTTTGGGTTTTGTACCATGAATTTCGATTTCATGCAACTATGTCTCCACTTCCTCAAATAAATTACAGTATTTGCAGACCATTTTTCTAATATATAATTTGAAATATATGCATATACATACCTATATACCCACTTTCTGGGCCTAAATACTTTTCTAATGCGTAAATATACTTTTATAATGGTGATCTCATTTAAACCATTTCATTAATATTTGAAAATAACACCTCTAGATGAGATGGGTTGCACAGAAGTCTAATAATAATAATGAAAAGGGACATTGGAAGCTTCTTTCTATTTTTTAAATATATTATTTTATAGTTCTTTCTACATTTTTTCTTTTCTTCTTTAATTCTTCTTTTACTCTTTATTACGTTGTGTAGTTTTTATGTTCTTTGTAAAACTCTTAATAGAATTTTGATGAACAACCAAATATCTGAAAGATTTGAAGAAGGGCTATTAATGGGCTAATGTTAACATACTGAAAATATGTATCAGGTTGTTTGAACGTTTAAACAACTTTTTAACTGTTCACTTAGAACAATTTTAAGATATGCTGATATGTTACAGTAAGTCTTTTTAACATATTAACACATCTGAATCAGATAAGTCCTTTGTACTGTATGTGTGAGCATGCATATATTGGTAAAACGAGTGCCATTTTATACACAAAACAGACAGAGATAATAATTTATTTAAACTACATTTTCATTATGAAAACAGTTTTTCAGAGGGACAGAGTTATTACCTTTAAATACTACGTTTGGAAGTCTTTCAGCTGAAGACAGATAAATCTAAAGAAAAAGCCATGTACATAAGACTATTGTGGAAATCACAGTAGAAAAGTGTCTAATATGGAAAGAGCTGCTATTTGATTATATAATTAGCAAAAATGGATCTTAAGAGCACAGAATGCTTAAAGTAGGTTTTTAAAATAAACAACATCTGACAAAGTATAATTAGAATTGCTATACAGCTTCAGGTTTTCCTTTAAGGACCTATATTAATTAACGAAATGGAAAATAAAATTTTGAAATTTCATTTAGCTAGTTGCTAAACCACACACCTCTAGGACTGTGCAAGTGTACTAACCCAACTTTAATATATAAAATTTAAATCACCAAGGGGTCATGCTCATGAACACTCTTCAAAATAACTAAGCACTGGCAACCCTCACAGATAACCTGAAACAAAATAATGTCAGAGAAGCAATACGTGATTAATCTTATGCAAATGTTTTAAAGCACCTGACCTAACTGCCTAGGACTATGATACGATCATCACAAGGTATTTTAAAGTGATTTTGAGGTAAAAAACCGAAATAGGTTTTGTTTTATCAATAAACAGTGAAATTACTGAAAAATACCAATGACCATTAATTCTCAAGATAGAACACAGAACATTTTACCAATTCTTTACACAGAAGCATGCGGAAGTAATTAAGACTTCAGTTATTGTATGCTAGGAACCAGGCAACCATTAAGACTATAATTCCACAGACTGGCAGCAAAACCACATTCTTATACTTTTGCCACAAAGGTTGTTCAACTTCAATCTCATCCTTTTTCCTCTTGTTCTTCCGACGTCCTTTCAACCTGTTTTCAAAAGCCTCCAGTTCTGCCTGCAGAAGAGAGAGAAAAAAGACGAAATTAAATGATAAAAAATTTTAACACTAGAACTTACCAATTTTTCCCCACTTGTTTCTCAAAATAACACATTGTACGATACAGTGGCTCTGTGTAAATGGAATAATGCCACGGTCTGACTTGGTGATGCTCATTAAGGAAAGAATTGGGACTAATCCAACCCATCTTGAGAGCATCAGACGGGAAAGAGTCCTTCTACTCAAGCATATGGTGGCACATAGACACTTTGACCCTACTCATATACTGCAACTGGAAGTTCACTTGGAGTGAAACAAAAAGTCTAGAGCATTTATATTCTTCGTAGTCTTGGAATAAGCAATAGATTTCTGGATTATGGACTTCATTTTTATAAAAAAAAAAATATGTATTTGTGTGCTCATGGATATTGATGTGAGAAGATACGTGCAAAGAACTCATTCAAGGTTTCTTCAGAGAGAAGCTTCAACTCTAAATAGCAATAGCCCTTAGACTTATATACCGCTTTTCACAGTGCTTTACAGCCCTCTCTGACTGGTTTACAGAGTCATATATTGCCCTCAACAATCTGGGTCGTTATTTTACCAACCTCAGGAGGATGGAAGGCTGAGTCAATCTTGAGCCAGTGAGAACTGAACTGCTGGCAGTCGGCCGGCAATTGGCAGACTTATACTGCATTCTAACACTGCGCCACCATGACCCTTAAGGCAGTAGCTCCTTATTAAGAAGGACATTATGATTTTAGCACTAGCCCAGAGGTAGGCAACTTTGGCTCTTTTATGACTCGTGGACTTCAACTCCCAGAATTCCTGAGCCAGGAATTCTGGGAGTTGAAGTCAACGAGTCATAAAAGCCAAGGTTGCCTATCCCTGCACTAGCCCATACTTAAAGAACCATCTGTATATAAAGTATATGGTATATTTCATGAGATATACATTGAATGTTTAATATTGCTGCAATGAGCAACTTTGCAGGGGAAGGAAAAAAAGAGAAACTATGAATTTACTATATGTTATGGTTGATATAGATTGCATTAAATAAATTCCATTATAAAGAAAAAGAATTTCTGATAATTGTATTATCAAAGTTTGTTCGTGAAGATTTTAATCAGAGAAGAGCGAAGATGTTAAGAGGAAAGGATATTACTAGACAAAACAGGCACTACAGTTTTAAAAAATACAATTATGCAATAATATTTAGCCAACTCAACACGTGGGTATTGCTCTTTTTCCACGATCACATGTGCAATACAAGTAGCATTTGGCACAATTATAAATAACGCTCTTATCAACAAATGAAGGTCCTCTTTGTCATGCAAAAAAGAAGGAACATTTAGAAGAATGAACCACATTTGTTATGCAGTGGTTTGAGAGGTGATTATCAAACCATATTTGAACACATTGATCAGATTGCCCATAGAAGCCAAAATTCTTCCAAATTACAGCTGATCATGATTGTGCAGTGGGCATTTATAACTAATATGCAATCATTCCATTTGCCTCTTCCTGCCAGCAAGTACAGCTAAGTAAATCAGGGAGCTTGACATGTGTTTTGTTTAGCATTATCTCTTGACAGAATCCCTTCTGATAAGGTCGTCGCTGACCCTTGGCATCAGAGTCTACATCATCAGAAGGGCAACAAAATGGAGATTCCCAATAAAACAGAGGAACGTATTCACAACAGGAAACAATCTAGATCAGGGGTAGGCAACCTTGGCTCTTTTATGACTTGTGGACTTCAACTCCCAGAATTCCTGAGCCAGCATGGCTCAGCTTGGAAACCTCTCCCTTTCCCCTCAGCATGGCTGGCTCAGGAATTCTGGGAGTTGAAGTCCACAAGTCATAAAAGAGCCAAGGTTGCCTACCCCTGATTCTAGATTGACACAAGGAGCTAAGTGGGATCAACTGAGTAAGGGTGTACCACTGGTTGCTCAAACACAATAAATCCGCAGAATGAAGTCGGCTTGTTTAGAATTTCACAAGTTCACTTTAACCTGAAATATCTAGTTCAAGGCAAAACATATTAAAAGTTTATCCTATGCAATGGAAATAGAGTTGGGGGGTATACCTGTTGTCTTCGTTTCTCCTCTTCGATGGCAGCTCTAGCCTCTGCTTCCTTAATCTGGATAAATAAAATATAAAACTCGCTGTATTGCTTTTTGCGAAAATAGTTTTAAATAGATCATCTTAACTACAACATACTTTCATATGACGTGACATTAGCTCACTAAGGTATAGCCCAGGAACTTTCTAAGCCACGCTACTCAACTTCATTAAGAACAGTAAAATGTTGGTTTAATTGTCAAACTGGGGGGAGGGGGGAGAGTGCATGCTATTCCTGATTGTCCATTCAACTGGAGAATATATCACCCACAGCAGCATTATCATACAAATGACACAAGTTGCATTATTTGCCATCATTTTATATCATTTATATAATGACATCAGTGCAAAAATTAGTTCAAATCAAGTAAGCACATTGGGGAGGGGGGATTAGGAAAGCAGCATTGTGCTAATGTGAGAAAAATTTGGACCCTGCTCTACATGCTCCATGACATCGCAGATCTCCAAAGCGGTGGAGCCCACACTGCAGAGTGCTGGTATCTGTGGACATCTCTGCATCTTTTTGCATGTGATCTAAGCATATACTCTTCACACGAATAGCAGAAGACCAGCTACGCAGGTTTTGAGGATTATATCTGGAGCTCGGGAAGTGGATCAACCTGGTTGGGCTGGTCCAGTTTTACCTGCTGAATCAGAAGCAGCTTCAAACACAATCTGATCTCCTCCCAGTTAGCATGGGGAAAAACCCCACCAGCCCAAGTGACTGTGCATCCATGCATCCATCCAAGGCAAATTAGGCAAAACTCGGTTTAATAAGGGGGGAAGAGGGAAATGGATACATTACATTCAGGCAAAGTAGAATATTCTAGCCTCCCATCCCAATGGTGTTCTTCAAAAGGCAACTGGATTTCCTTGGTTTTTGTTTGAAAATGTTTCGCTTCTCATCCAAGAAGCTTCTTCAGTTTTAACTGACCGGTGGGGAATGGAAGGATTTATATTCTTTGCACTCATCTGGTCGTTAGCTCTCTGAGAGTCGTTGAAATCACTTTGGGGGGGTGGGCTTTATCTGAATCCACAGAGTTACCTGAATCAGAGTATAAAGAGGTGTGGAACCTTCATGGGAACTGCTGAAAGGACTGCATTGTAAACAGAAGATAGGTGGTGTCATATTCTTCCCCCTTTGTTGAGGGAAAATTGTGTTCAATTCTAACAAAGATGGCCTCTTTAACTCCTCTTTCAAATCAGTAGTCCTCTCTGTCCAGAATGTGAACTTTGCTCTCTTCAACAGAGTGGCCCTTGTTTTTCAGATGCAGATGGAGTGCCGAATCCTATTCCTAATGAGTTTGTTCTCCTGTGTTGTGAAGTGGTTGTTTTGTTTCCCCAATGTACAGGTCGGTATGTGCTTTGCTACACTGCACTGCATATACCAAATTGCTCTATTTGCGTCTGGGTGTTTTGTCTGCTTCTGTCTTAATATATTCCTGCGTTTAAAAAGCGTGCAGGTATGTTGTATTGATTGAAAATCCTCCTGAGCTTTTCCGATATTCCTGCAACGTATGGAACGACGTTGCTGTTTGTTGCTCTTCTTTGTCTGTTATGAAGGAGCTCCTGCTGGATCTTTTTGTGGATTTGATGAAGACCCAGTTAGGATAGCCCCGGAGTAGGCAACCTTGGCTCTTTTATGACTCGTGGACTTCAACTCCCAGAATTCCTGAGCCAGCCATGCTGAGGGGAAAGGGAGAGGTTTCCAAGCTGAGCCATGCTGGCTCAGGAATTCTGGGAGTTGAAGTCCACGAGTCATAAAAGAGCCAAGGTTGCCTACCCCTGGGATAGCCACAAGTTCTGAGGGCTTCCTTGATGCTTTCAAACAAAAACCAAGAAAGTACCTTTGTCTTTTGGAAAAAGCACCTTTGGGACAACCATGGCCTGGATGATTGAGGATCTCCATAGACATTCCAGCCTCAGCCACATACGTGAGACGATCCCAGGCTGTCTGCATCGTCCCCTTCCCCATGTGACCCTCGGGGCATGAAACACTGAAGTGTGGCTCTTAGTCACCAAAAAAACTCCTTGTCTCTGCTTTAAGTTCTGATTTTGCCCAAACGCCCATTTCCCCAACATGTACAATAGGGCCATGCTTGCCAGAAACATGATTTCTATTGTATGGCATATCCATTATAGATTTCAAACAAATTGCCTGACAGTGGGCTGTGCAAACAGACTGTGTGTCGTGCATGTGGAGAGGAGGAGGAGGAGGAGGAGGAGGAGGAAGTCAGGTCTCTTCCCTCAAGGCAGTAAGGCTGATTGTCAGGGGCAGGTGGGATGCAAGAAATTAATTCAAAAGGTCTTTTCCTAAAGTGAACCAGTCAAGTTTATAAAGCAGCCAAATAGCTGACAAATGCTGTATGCAGCTGCTGGGGATGATGGACTAAGATTCCTGATGTGGACAAATAGCAGAACTAAGGATATGGCCCCCAGATCGCTCCACTGCTCTCAAATGCAGAGATCTGATCACACAGATCTGAGGGCAAATATATTTGTTTCTGTATCTAGTACTCCCGTTCTTACATTAGAGTTTTTTCAGCGTAACTTTAGTTCCCATTAAAATAGCTGAGATCATTCAAAATGAAATGGTACAGAGGCCTGATTCAGGCTTGTCAGAAGTTGGTTGTTAAATGTAAAGGGTTTATTTCATTTATTTATTTATTATTTTCTAAATAACTCAAGGTGGTGAATGCATCTAATATTCCTTCTTCCTCCTATTCTCCCCACAACGACCCTGAGAGGTAGGTTAGCTTTCATGCCTGAGGTGGGACTAGAATTCACAGTCTCCTGGCTTCTAGCCTGATGCCTTAACCACTAGACCAAACTATTATTCTGCATCTTATAACTGAAATTACATGCACAAAATGGACTGGGTACATACTCAATTGTCAAATGATAAAAACCACAGCCAAGCACATGCATAAACTAACTGACAGTTTTGAAATGACAACAGATACACTCAGTAAATTATGACACACAAAATATAATAGACCAGACAGTGCAGAATAGCAATTCAGAGTGAGCAGTGCATTTCCCAGTAAATGAAAATGTACATCTTCTATAAAAGACTCAAGAAACACCCCAACATAAAGGAAATTATAGACAAACTAGAGCAGGGGTCTTCAAACTTGGCCCTTTTATGACGTGTGGACTTCAACTCCCAGAATTCCTCAGCCAGCATGCCTGGCTGAGGAATTCTGGGAGTTGAAGTCCACACGTCATAAAAGGGCCAAGTTTGAAGACCCCTGAACTAGAGGAATAAATAAGAGTTAAAATCACTGCAACCTAACGTGTCCTGGCACATAGCATTGAAGAGCAAGACAATGGAATGTGGATTATATTATATTATACCAAGGCAGACAACCCCACCCTACAATATTTCATCTAATTCTGCATTGTTCTTGGCTCAGCTCTGTTTCAGACAGATTCAATCCCGCTTGGGAGACTTTCTGCTTTATTTGCACTACATACAAATGAACTAAATTTAACATGCAATTGCTGTTTAATTGGCCTACCCAACAATCTTGGTAAGTAATCTTCCACACATTTTCATCACTCAAAATAGCAATAATATATTGTAACCGCAAAGGGCAAATTACCTCAGAAGCTTTCCGTTTCATTTCTTTGCATACCGCATCACATTCTAAGAAACACTGACCTTCGCGAACTTCATTGCACAGAAGTTCCTAGGAGAACAAGTTGATTTTTTTTTTAAAACAAATCCTTACTTCCCCCCCCAAAAAAAGTTATGTATATATTATAACGTTATTTGCTATAAAGAATGTTCAAAATAAACTATGTTATTCTCCCAACAAACAAAAGTACACTTATAACTATTTGTTTATATTTCATATTTCTAAACTACCCATCTCCCTTAAAGAGGGGCTCTTAAGTTGCTCCAAGTTATTTGATTAAGATGAGCAGTCATATGGAAGGAAGGAAGGAAGGAAGGAAGGAAGGAAGGAAGGAAGGAAGGAAGGAAGGAAGGAAGGAAGGAAGGAAGGAAGGAAGGAAGGAAGGAAGGAAGGAAGGAAGGAAGGAAGGATTTTATTGCACTCATCTTCTACCTAGATGGATGCCACAATTCCCCTTCTTTGTACTTCCCATATCCTTCCAAAGTGGGGAGATTTGGGAAGGAAGAGAGGACAGAATAAAGGGAGTTGAAGATCTACCTACCCATCTGCCAGATCATCAGATAATGTACGACAAATGTCTTATAAGTAAAATCCACAAATATAAGATATAACTAATAATAAACATACAGGGAATCGGCTGGGGGGAAATATTAAAGGTATCTCCCAGGCATTAAAGGGCCTAACCAGCATTCTTCTTACAAGAAGAGAATGGCAACCAAAGTTAGTCCAGAACTGTGTGCAGTGCACAACAAAAAGTCACACATAGGGGTGTCGGCAGGATTTGTAAAAAAAAAAAGCCAAGGTGATAGCTGCAATCAAAGCTCTGCCTGTTTTGTGTGCAATGTTAATATTTTTCAAAGTTAATTGAGGTGGAAAGATCACTATCGTAATTCTATTTCAGGAATTATCTATTAAAGATTGTTTGCCATACTAACTGCTGAAAAATATATCTGCCAATTTATATCTTGCTATATTTTAGTCTCAAAATAAATTAAAATTTGGGAATTTACTTCAAACTGTTACTCATATCATGTTAATGCAGATGCCAAAATGGCCCTCACTTGTTATATTTAATTTATGGCATCCTGCTGCTATTATTATTATTATTATTATTAATTATTATTATTATTATTATTATTATTATTATTATTATTATTATTATTATTATTATTATTATTATTATTATTATTATTATTATTATTATTATTATTATTATTATTATTATTATATTATTATTATTATTATTATTATTATTATTATTATTATTATTATTATTATTATTATTTAATCGCACAGTCAGCCAGATGTTCAGACTGGATTTGGTATTTTTGTCTACCTATCAAGTCCTTACCAAGGACCTGGGATAGACAGATGTGGAAGTTTGAATTGATGGTATTACCGATATCGTCCCAGGATGGAAGCAGTTCCTAGTAAGGCTGCCTTTTGCAATTGACTGATGGCGAATTTGTCAATGCCAATGGTGTCCAAGTGGTGCTCCAGTTGTTTTGTGACTGCACCTAAGGCGCCTATTACTATTGGTACGTTGGGTGCAATCCCAAAACAACTGGAGCACCACTTAGACACCATTGGCATTGACAAATTATTACTATTATTATTATTATTGTTGTTGTCGTCGTCTGCATTTTCTACTGTACTGAATGTATTTTTATGTTGTTCGCTATCTGGCAATAGTCTGGCAAATAGTCAACATATACATTACACCAAAAAAAGCCCAATATAACATAATCCTACATTTTATAAGGAACTGAACATCCTTTTTCATTCATGTCACTTAGTAATACATGAAATTAAGTTGAGCATCATTGGCATTTAATTGGATTGTTTCAGATGGATATTCAACACACATTAAGAGCCCTAAACAATTTCCCACAATGAATTCCTGATTTACAGGATCCAGTCTGGGTCGGTAACTGGGACCAGAGGTTTAGTCTTCCGAGCTTTTGGATTCATGCTGGAGCCCCCATCCTCAGGGAACTTTTCTCTAGCAGAGTGTGAATTGAATTAAACTCAGACTGAATTAAATTCCTAATTTAATTCAATATTCAAAACCTACTCATAATATTTATATTATGAATATTAATACAGGACACAGGTTTATGACATATGCATCTGCTTGACTCTCAGAAGTATGCTGCCTGGCTAATTTCAGAATATCCTATTAGCATAATTAGTAGCATTCAAGGAAGAAAAACACATATATTTTTTTATGGATAACTAAACAGACATTCAATTGATGCCCATCATGAAATGGAAGTTAACCTTCTGCCTTTCTTTCTCTATCTGGTTAGCATGTCATCTCCAATCTCAAATATCACATCCAGCCGTATACAAGTGATTAAATGAAATAATTACCCATTTTTTTCAGTTCTACATTAATTATGCCATAAATATCACAGGGCTTAAAGAGCTTCTATTGACACTATTTCAACTGCATCTATAATATGTTATCTAAGTCTTGTACAAAGCAGCCAAAAAAATAAATAAATACAAAGAGCTGAAAGGAAGGAGTTTGGAGAATTCTTTCTAATTAAGGATGACTTCAAGAAAGAAAAAATGAAAAGCGCACATAAGTTTAAAAAAAAAATACCACACTAAGACTCATCTTGTAATTTGCACTTAAATGTGTATACACCCCAGAGTTGGGTGGCATATACATTTAATAAAACTGTTATTGTTGCTAAATGTTAATTAATAATACTGTTGTATTATTATTACAGACCTAAAAAATATAGTGCTTTTTATACCATTTAATTTATACAATGTATATTTGTTTGTTATTTTATGCTTTTGTTATCTTTAATATAGCTTTATTATAGATTAGAGTTAAGCTTAACAAACAAAATTAAAAATACAATAAAAATATTCATATTAATTATTATAACGAACTTTAAAAAAAAAAAAGCAGATACAGGTAGTGATTGATTTACAACAGTTCATTTAGTAACAGTTCAAAGTTACAATGATACTGAAAAAAGTGACTTATGACCTTTTTTCACACTTATGGCTGTTGTGGCATCCCTATGGTCACGTGATCAAAATTCAGACGCTTGGCAACTGGTTCATATTTATGATGGTTGTAGTGTCCCGGGGTCATGTGATCCCCTTTTGCGACCTTCTGACAAGCAGTCAATAGGGAAGCCAGATTCACTTAACCACCGTGTTGCTAACTTAACAACTGCAATGATTCACTTAACAACTGTTGCCAAAAAGGTCATAAAAAGGGACAAAACTGACTGAACAAATGTCTCACTTAGCAAAAGAAATTTTGGGCTCAATTGTGGTTGTAGGTTGAGGACTACCTATAGTAAATCCTAAGCCGATTTCTCCTCGTGGAACAAGGTTTCCCTGTGTGACCTCCTAAAATTGCTCCAGAAAGTCCCTCAGTGGTAAATCACATTTCACGAATAAAATCATACAAAATACAATAACCTTGTTTATGATACAGTTTATCACATCAATATAGCTTACCTTTTTGAGTCTCTTACAAGGGCAACGGATCTTAACCTTCTGATTACAATTCTGACAACACTCCCCTAGATGACATATCTCTTTACATCGATGACCACAAGGCAGCTGTAAAGTCCGAGAGAAATATTATGTGTCTGGCACGAAACATAAATGCTCAGTTTTGCTTACTTGCATTTGTGGGTCATACAGTATGCTTAAATTCCTTGCCCGCTGAGCCAAGGATGCTAAGAAATTTTCTATACAATTCATTTTAATGCAAAAACTCTTTCCAGGCTAATACCCAGATAACAGTGTAGATTCACCCATCTAGTCACCAGATGTTAAACATTCCTTCAGAATTTACTATTCAAATCAACCCACAGACTCTTCTTCCCCATTAGCTTTTAGAATTAAAGTCACTGGATGCATTTGTCAGTGGGCATACATGGCTTAGGCACTTCAGATGACTTTTGAAATCTGCCATGACGCTACTTATCAATTTCCAATGCTACATCACTGCCATCAATAGATTCAAATGCTTTTTCTTTTAGGGTTTACCTCTCTGGGGCACTGGTTTTTGCATGAACACAGCTCTTCTTTTTCTTCTGCATCAGCATTAGTGATTTTTCTGAAGAAATATAAACCAATGGTCATTCATTAAAAGAAAGAGAGAGATAAAACAAACAGCAAGTCGAGTTATCCATTATCTTATTTTCTATCAACGTATCGATGCCGAACTGAGAAAGCAGATGTAAAACAGGTGAGGATAAAAAAAGGAGACTGAGTCTGAACGATCAAATAAATCCGATTTAATATCGGATTAAGTGATAATCTCCTGAGAATAAAATGAAGAAATTCTATAAGGCAACACCTGAAATGCCCTCTGTGTCTCAGAGAAGTTTGGTAAAAATGCTTTGATTCCATCTAGCCTGATAATCAGGATAAATTGACTACTAACCCTGCATGCCCAAAAATAATAGTCCTAGGTTTAACCTTTAAACCTGGTTTTTCAAGCCTTTTATATCTGAAACATAAGCAGCAAGCCAAAAGAAGTCAAAAAGGTAGACGAGCCAGACAGTACAAAGTTCTAGTACAGGGGTCCCCAACCCCTGGTCCGTGGACCAGGTGCGGGCCATGGCATGCCAGCAACCGGTCCACACAAACAAGGAAAGCCCCATCCACAGGATGCAGGTAGCACACAAAACCACTCGCCCTCCAGTCCAGGGAAAAATCTCCATGTAACCGGTCCCTGGTGCCCAAAAGATTGAGGACTCCTGTACTAGTGCAGTAAAACGACAGTTTATTTTACTCCTACTAGTATATCAGTTTGAATCAAGTCTGAAGGAAAACCCTGGAAATTGGTACCTCCAACTACCATTCCAAACAGCCCCCCCCCCAAAAAAAACAATAAAACCAATTCTTTTTTTTCTTCTTCTCCTTCCTTCCTTCTCCTCCTCCTCCTCCTCCATCCTCCTCCTCCTCCATCCTCCTCCTCATTTACAGATGCCCATTCTAGGGGACCCTGGGCAGCCTACAAATAGAATATGATTAAAACATAAACAACAAGATAGTTGGGACTAACCACAACTATTAAAATATCCCCTGGTGCAGTTGCCTTCCACCAGATGATTCTGACTTGTTTATTCAGAAAGAGGAGGAGGAAAGGGAGGTGGGGGAACCCACATCTCAGCACAGCAGTGTAAAAACTAAATAAAAATAGCTTCATTACCAAAAGCTGAAACAGACAAACCAGGACCCTTTAATTACGTACATGCATTCGATGTACAGGCTTGTCAGTTTGCAGTGACATTTTATTCGGATCATTTGGGCACATGGCGGGCATTCTCCAGGGTGGCATGGCAGAGGGCACGCATGAGAACAGCCAGCTGGTCGTGGCTTGGAACATCCTTCTTCACACTGAGAACATTCTGGACCTGCCTAGTAAAATAGCAAAACGTGATTTATAATTTATTTGCTTTTGGGACAATCTGTTCATTTAAACGTATGTAAAGATGCTTGGCTCGGTCAGGTGACAAAATGTTAAATGTATTGGCCTGAAACCTAAAAGAAAAATACATATGCAGAAGCCATGTGGACTTTTGTTCTTCCAGCACCTCCTCCCTGAAAGTCACTCCTAAAAAAGGGATGGGTAGGGGAGGCTTCTGTGCAACCTAAATGAATCTGCAGTTGGACGAAAGGTTAAGCTTGCTGAGTAGAGAAAGAATGCTTTCTGTTTGCTTTTTTTCTACATTAAGCGATCCCCTTGGTGTAAAAGGGTGCCCAGAGTAACAAGTGAGAGGGTCAAAGCACTCGGAAAGGAGCACTGCTTTCAGCAGGAGACAACATCTTTTAGATTCACACCTAAATAGAGCTGGTCCGGGCGTTCAAAAATGTAAGAGATAATTAAACTAAGAGCTGGCAAACACAGGAGCCAGAACAAAGAATGGTTAGTGGCACAAATGTTCCATCTCAGAAAGGTTAAATGAACGAACTGGTTGTCTGATTCTAACTGTGGCATTTAAGCACAAAGCCAGTGCATTTGCATTGCTTTTTACCCCTATTGAGCAAAGGCTGATTTGAGTCATGAAGTTCCCACTATTTAAATATATTGAAAAGAAAAATGTCCACATGAACCTGCTATTTGCAAGGTCTTCTGTTTTACACTAACTATAGCATCAGGAGCCATTACTACCGGCTGCCCGAGAGACGGCCCAGCTGCCCAGCCAGCAGCCCAGGGCCCAGAGAGTCCAGGATGGGCATTGAGGCAGTTGGAGGCCAGTTGAGTGGTGGTGGCCCAGGGCAAACAGAGGCCAGCTAAGCAGTGGTGGCAGCACGGAGCTGAGTGGCGAAAGAAGAGAGCTGGGTGGCAGTGGACCAGCAGCTGAGAGCGGCGCGGCAGACCAGCTGAGCAGCAGCAGCACAAAGCTAATTGGGAGCGAAGCGGAATACCCAGAGCATCACATCCCACGGCAATGGCCAGGCAACCGAAGGGCAAGAAGGCACGGAGGAAAGGGATATAAGTACACAACACTTCAAGACAGGAAGCAAAGGGATAAATTTTCAAGGCAGGGAGTAGAGGGCCAAGAGCAAAGCATTTCCTAAAAAGCAGCCAGAGATTTCCTGCAAAAAGAAGTTCTCTTGTAAATCTCAGGATACTTTGTTGGGGAGAAAGTAGCCCTTCCCTTTGTTACGCTGAAGAGAGAGAGAGAGAGAGAGCGGGGAGACAAATCACAGCAACTGGGCATTTATTATCTCTTCTTTTGTATCACATCAACTGTACTCTTTTACAATTTTATTTTTTGGGGGAACATTTTGTAAACTTTTAAAACTTTTGATCCTTAAATGAACTAGCAAAAAGAAAAGAAAAAAAGTCATGGAAAAAACAGCAAAAAAATTAAACGAACTAACAAAAAGAAAAGAAAAAAGTCATGGAAATAGAGACTGACACCGATTTGCAATTTATGGAGGACTCAAATTACACATGTTCCAAATGTAGACTAGAAGAATTACTGGAAGAAAAAATAAATGGTCTAGAACAGGGGTAGGCAACCTTGGCTCTTTTATGACTCGTGGACTTCAACTCCCAGAATTCCTGAGCCAGCCATGCTGAGGGGAAAGGGAGAGGTTTCCAAGCTGAGCCATGCTGGCTCAGGAATTCTGGGAGTTGAAGTCCACGAGTCATAAGAAGCAACTCGAGCTATTCTGAGACTCAACCTACAAAACGAGAAACTTCAACCTAAGCAAGAAGACTATATCCAACTGAACGTATTAAGGAACAAACAACTACTAGAAGAGGTGAACCTGTACATAACCTTTAGAGATTGACCGATGAAAACCAGTCACTCATAGAAGAAAAAAACCCAACCCAAAGCAATGCCCTTACTGTCTAGTTCAGCCCAGTCCAGTGCAGCCCCACTAGGGCTGAGCAATCAATTCCATAGCCTCCCCCTTGGAAGAAAGCGTGAAGACACCTGGAAAAAGGACATCATCAAATGTCCCTGTGATAGAAGAAAAGTAGCTCAGATTTTCCCAGGGGAAAAAAGGTAAGTGTTGGTGATAGACTCAATTCTGAGAGGTACAGAATCAGCTGTCTGTAGATGGGACAATCAATCTAGGGAGGTATGTTGTCTCCCTGGAGCAAAAATCAAAGATGTGGCTGAGAACCTTACTAAAATAAGCCCACAGATTACTGTCCCTTTCTTCTCCTTCATGTGGGGATGAACGACACGACAATGAACCTAAAAACAATATCAAGAGATTATGAGCAGCTTGGCAAGAAAGTTAAGGAGTTAGGAGCACAAGTGATATTTTCATCTGTACTTCCAATAAAAGATCAATATCCAGTGAGGGAACAAAGGATTTTAGAACTGAACCATTGGCTCAAGGGTTGGTTCCGCCAAGAGAACTTTGGATTCCTAAATCACAGTCTGCATTACGTACAAGAGCTTCTAGCAAGGGATGGGCTGCATCTCACAAGAACTGGGAAAAATGTATTTGGAAAGCAAACAGATCAGCTTATCCAAAGGGCTTTAAACTAAAACTGAGGGGGGAAGATGATCAATCTTTAGGATTTTTAGGACCTAATCCAAAGCTTGCACCCCAAGACAACCAATCAAATAAAGAGGTAGAGAGTGATGGGAAGGAAGAAAAAGGACAAGGATCCTCAACAATTATCAAGTCATGTTCTATTATCATCTGCAAATCTGTATCATCATTACTATTATCATCTACCAGAATACCCGGTAAGGAATTCAACAAATTGAACCTTCACGAGCCCTAGCAAGCTATAGGTTTCCACTCAGCATAGACAGAGACAGGGGTAAAGTTAAGTAGATTAACAATCCTATTTAAACTGCTGTGTAGAGCTCTGCCATTCTTAAATACCTAACTGATTCATGGGGTCCCCGTCTGATGCCACCACTGCACAACAAGCAAGACTGAATAACATTATTCCAAATTTTATTACTATTAGAAAGAATTTTACATTGAGAGGCCCCATGCAACACATCTATACCCTACTTATAATGTAATGCACCTGTTAAGAAAGCTGGGGTCTTTATCATGAAACCAACTGTGTTTGCCACTGAAAAGATTACTTACCTTTTGCCTGTCATTGCTTGCATCTGTTTTAGAAACTGTGTGGCATTCTTTCAGGCAAGTATGATTCTGGCAATCAAGCCATCTTCCACAGACTCTATTGCAGGAATACGGCCCTGCACTATGGCATGGCAACGGGGTTATCTGAAAGATTGAAATAATTACTTGAGGGACACTGTAAACAACCTTCAACGTTAATTCTACAAGCTTTCATACAAGACAGATTAACACATAAAATTTTAATCCTTATTTAGGACATGTTGCTTCAATCATAGATTTTAAGCAGCTTACAACAACAGTAAGATCATATTTATTAAGGTTGATCACACAGCCAGCCAAACGTTTAGACTGGATTTGACATTTTTATCCACCTATTGAGTCCTTCCCAGGACATGGGAAGGGCAGTTGTTGTTGGATGATATTAAAGGTATCATCAAAGGACATAAATTGTTTGAAGTATTATTATTATTACTTATTCAATGCTGCCTGACTCTGACAAACTCTAGTACAGTAGAAGGCAACCGATAATTGTGTTACCACACATTTCATGCAACAATATCCAAAGATAACTGGTTCAAATTTTGATAAGGATGTTACTATAGGCTTCAATAAACTAGACCAGGGGTAGGCAACCTTGGCTCTTTTATGACTCGTGGACTTCAACTCCCAGAATTCCTGAGCCAGCATGGCTTAGCTTGGAAACTCTCTTCTTTCCCCTCAGCGTGGCTGGCTCAGGAATTCTGGGAGTTGAAGTCCACGAGTCATAAAAGAGCCAAGGTTGCCTACCCCTGCACTAGACAAACTATTTGGAACCATTTCATTGTGGATACAAAGCAGTGTAAAGAGACAGATTGAATCTTTAGAGCTCTACCACTCATTTTGAGAAAATCCTATTGCTCATGAATAAATCTTTTACCTGAGCTTTTGGAAAAGAACACAAAATGATGAATTACTGTAAAAAAAAAAACCCGTAGGATTTTGAGAAAATAAAAACTAGATGTTGGCAGTAAATGGTATCAAAGCCTTTCAACTGTGGCTAATGAAATAAGTGGTTTCATCCTGCTGCTGCTGCTAGACGCTACAATATTAATCTCAGATTATCAGCTCTTTTTCTTTGACCAGCAAGATGTATTCATTTTCCTGTTAATGTAATAGGATTGTGATACTCATTTGATTTTGGAATGTTAGTGATATAAGCATCATTAAAATAAGCAGGCATAATATTAGATTCAAATATTTTATTATAAAATATTTAAAATTATGGGTATGCATTGTGAATTATTATTATTTCATTTATGAAGATGCTGAAGAGTACGGGGCCCAAGGCAGAACCTTGATATGTCCCACTGCATACTTCCCTCCCTGTAGATGTTGTACCATTAAGGAACATATGCTGAGTGTGGTTGCTCAGCCAACCTTCATCAACACTTCAAAACTCCTTGTAAGGATCTGAAAGAGTGATTATATTTCAGAATATCTTAGAAAAATAATCTGAAGACAGAGTAGGGGAAAAAACAGAGACAGGCACCAAACAAAGTTATTAAATACAGAGGAGGCTTATGAAGACAGAAGCCAATAGGAGTTCTGATTATGCTAGAGATCAAATGCTGATCTGAGAAGGAATAAGGAAGAGAAGGAAAGGAAAGGACAAAGTCTACATGGAGAAAAGAAATATAAATGCCAGGAGCCTATTCAGAATATTAAGCAGGAAGAGAGAGACTCATCTATTAACATATGCCTGAATCAGCTTTTATTGTGATATCTATTATCTATCTATCTATCTATCTATCTATCTATCTATCTATCTATCTATCTATCTATCTATCTATCTATCTATCTATCTATCTATCTATCTATCTATCTATCTATATCATCTTATCATCTATATCTATCATCTATCTATCTATCCATCTATATCTGTATCTATATATATCTAAATCTATATCTATCTATCTCTATCATCTATCGTCTTATCATCTATATCTTATCTCATATCTATCCATCTATATCATCTCTATCTCTATCTATCATATCTATCATCTATCTCTATCCATCTATCATCTCTATCTATCTATCTATCTATCTATCTATCTATCTATCTATCTATCTATCTATCTATCTATCTATCATCTATCTATCATCTACTATCTATATCTATATATCTACAGTGGGGCAAAAATATATTTAGTCAGCCACCAATTGTGCAAGTTCTCCCATTTAAAAAGATGAGAGAGGCCTGTAATTGTCATCATAGGTAGACCTCAACTATGAGAGACAAAATGAGAAAACAAATCCAATCACATTGTCTGATTTGGAAAGAATTTATTTGCAAATTATGGTGGAAAATACGTATTTGGTCACCTACAAACAAGCAAGATTTCTGGCTCTCACAGACCTGTAACTTCTTCTTTAAGAGGTTCCTCTGTCCTCCACTCATTACCTGTATTAATGGCACCTGTTTGAACTTGTTATCAGTATAAAAGACACCTGTCCACAACCTCAAACAGTCACACTCCAAACTCCACTATGGTGAAGACCAAAGAGCTGTCGAAGGACACCAGAAACAAAATTGTAGACCTGCACCAGGCTGGGAAGACTGAATCTGCAATAGGCAAGCAGCTTGGTGTGAAGAAATCAACTGTGGGAGCAATAATTAGAAAATGGAAGACATACAAGACCACTGATAATCTCCCTCGATCTGGGGCTCCACGCAAGATCTCACCCCGTGGGGTCAAAATGATCACAAGAACGGTGAGCAAAAATCCCAGAACCACACGGGGGGACCTAGTGAATGACCTGCAGAGAGCTGGGACCAACGTAACAAAGGCTACCATCAGTAACACACTACGCCGCCAGGGACTCAGATCCTGCAGTGCCAGACGTGTCCCCCTGCTTAAGCCAGTACATGTCCGGGCCCATCTGAAATTTGCTAGACAGCATTTGGATGATCCAGAAGAGGATTGGGAGAATGTCATATGGTCAGATGAAACCAAAGTAGAACTGTTTGGTAGAAACACAACTCGTCGTGTTTGGAGGACAGAGAATGCTGAGTTGCATCCAAAGAACACCATACCTACTGTGAAGCATGGGAGTGGCAACATCATGCTTTGGGGCTGTTTCTCTGCAAAGGGACCAGGACGACTGATCCGTGTACAGGAAAGAATGAATGGGGCCATGTATCGTGAGATTTTGAGTGCAAACCTCCTTCCATCAGCAAGGGCATTGAAGATGAAACGTGGCTGGGTCTTTCAGCATGACAATGATCCCAAACACACCGCCCGGGCAACGAAGGAGTGGCTTCGTAAGAAGCATTTCAAGGTCCTGGAGTGGCCTAGCCAGTCTCCAGATCTCAACCCCATAGAAAACCTTTGGAGGGAGTTGAAAGTCCGTGTTGCCCAGCGACAGCCCAAAACATCACTGCTCTAGAGGAGATGTGCATGGAGGAATGGGCCAACATACCAGCAACAGTGTGTGCCAACCTTGTGAAGACTTACAGAAAACGTTTGACCTCTGTCATTGCCAACAAAGGATATATAACAAAGTATTGAGATGAACGTTTGATATTGACCAAATACGTATTTTCCACCATAATTTGCAAATAAATTCTTTCCAAATTACACAATGTGATTGTCTGGATTTGTTTTCTCATTTTGTCTCTCATAGTTGAGGTCTACCTATGATGACAATTACAGGCCTCTCTCATCTTTTTAAGTGGGAGAACTTGCACAATTGATGGCTGACTAAATACTTTTTTGCCCCACTGTATCTATCTATCTGAATTTTACCTGGAAACTTTGTACTTTTATTTTTCTATCAATAAAAAAGTAGTATTACTATTATTTCCAGAGTTTCATAAAGTTCCCTCCTTCACAGCATTTGGAAGACAATTTTACTTTGCTGGGGTTTCAACTCTAGTTAAATGTTAATTGGCATTATTGTCTTATAAATGGACCAGCTACAACAACAGTAAAACAATGTTCTCCATTGGCCATGAAAATATAATACAATAAAATTTTAAAAGCAGACTGAACAAAAATGGTAGAAATGTCTCATCCTTTCATAATTTCTAAAATGCCCTAAAATACAGGTTGAAAGATTTAGTTCAAAATTATTGACCCCGTTTCATCTTCTGACATTCTGAATGGACATTTCTGTAGAACGTGCTCTAGTCTGCTGCACTTGTGCATAATTTTTACTACAGGTAGTCCTCAATGTACAACAGTTCATTTAGTGACTGTTCAAAGTTACAATGGCATGACTTACGACCATTTTTCCAACCCATGACTGTTGCAGCATCCCCATGATTACCTGGTTTAGATTCAGATGCTGGACAACTGACTCACATTTATGACAGTTGCAGCATCCTGGGGTCATGTGATTCCCTTCTGCGACCTTCTGACAAGCAAAGTCAGCAGGGAAACCAGATTCACTTAATAACCGTGTTACCAATTTAACAACTGCAGTGATTGCACTTCACAAATTTGGTGAGAAAAGTCATAAAATGAGGCAAAACCCATTTAACAAATTTCTCACTTAGCCACATAAATTTGGGGCTCCATTGTGGTCGTAAGATGAGGACTACCTGTATAGAGAAAGGCTTGGTGCAATAGTTTTCTTCTGCGACACATCCCGCTCCCAACTCTTAGTGTCCCACCTCCACTCATATGCCTCTGAAAAAAAATGAGCCGAGAAGCTCCTGATCTTTCCAGACATCACATCATCTGCAAATCTCAGCCTGCTGGAAAGTTGAGCAATAAAGAGTTTCAATCCACACTCCTGAAACATAATCCATACTTGTTCTAAATTAACAATCTATGCCAGATGTTCTAGTCTATTATTAATGGTATTTTTTCCAAACCTTAGTGGTCTGAATACATGCAGTTGTTAAGTTATTTCTTACTAACCAGGGTCCGTTTTTGTTGATATTATTATAATTAAATTAGCCTTAACAGTTTACATTCCTGCCAGTCTACATATGTTTTCTAAAATATACATGTATCAGAATGAGACATCTTGTGTAATCACCGAAAGCATAACATTCTGTATTAAGACCTCCCTATCATTTTTTTATCCCCTATTGTTTTGCAATAAGAAATTATACTTAGATGACTGGCTGGCTACAGCCTTACTGAATCTTGTTCATCAAAATAATCCCTGAAGGCCACTGCTCATTATTTTACTATCAAAATTCAAAAACTGAAGCATGTTAACTTTAATGTTTCCTTAAAGTTGTGTCATGTAAAAGCTGCTGAGTTTTTAATATATTGAATTGGGAACTGGAATTTAGTCTTTTTGCTTAGCTTGTGGAGTGTACCTGGACTTCCAGAAATATACACTTAAAAGTTGTTAAAGAGAGAAAAGGAACAAGATCGGAGATGTTGATTCTCCAGAATCCACTAGGTTGTTATAATCATGTATTGTAAGTTATACTGTGTGTCTGGCAACCTCTTTACTTATAAAAATGAAATAAATAAAATTATTACTACTGTTTAGTATTAAAGCCACTCTTCTGGTCACAACGTGCCTTTAGATAGAAAAGTGGTACCAGTCACATAAAGAAAGCAAAAGAAATACTAGCACAAAGAAACTATGTAAGATTTTCTGCTATGAACATCCAACGACTGGCAGTTCTAAGTATTCATTTCAAAATATGGAATATTTCACCGATTACATATTTATTGGTCAAACTTCTAAGCTGCCCAACTCCAAAACAACACTGGGCAGAATGAGTAAAGAACAACAGGATAATACTTCAAGCCTAAGCTTGAGTCAGTAAGATGAAAAGCATTTTAAAAGGTACGAAGGAGAAAAGAAGCAGTGCCAAGACCATACTGCATTTTGAGACTTATTGCATAAAGCAGAGGCCCCCAACCTTTTGGGCACCAGGGACCGGTTCCATGGAGAGAGGTTTTTCCACGGACCAGAGTGTGCATGGTTTTGTGTGCTGCCTGCATCTTGTGGATGGGGCTTTGCTTGTTTGTGCGGACCGGTTGTTGGCATGCCGCGGCCCGGTACTGGTCCACAGACCGGGGGTTGGGGACCCCTGGCATAAAGGACTGGAAGACTATTTTCTAAATTACATTAAAGAGTAACCACAGTGAATTTCCATGGCACATCTAAAATCCATCATGGCATGAAACCTTACATCAGAGGTCTTCAAACTTGGCCCTTTTATGACTTGTGGACTTCAACTCCCAGAATTCCTCAGCCAGCGTGCCTGGCTGAGGAATTCTGGGAGTTGAAGTCCACAAGTCATAAAAGGGCCAAGTTTGAAGACCCCTGCCTTACATATTATGTACCATATTTGTGCACGACACCTAAATTCTCATCATTCTTATATTCTCAAACTGTTCATAATCACATCAGTCACTCCTTCTAATAGTAAACTTTGAGAGCACGCGTAATTGTCGTTTGGTGATGTTTCATTCACCAACTGTTCATAGTTATGGCAGTGATGAAAAATGTACAACTATCTCTCACATTTATGATCTTTGCAAGTCAGTAAAGCAAAGAAAAACTGAAATAAGATCATAAACACGGTCACAGTTTCACTTAGTGACCGCTTGCCAGTCCTAATTCTCATAGCTAAATGGGGAGTACTTGTAGAGTAGATGAATTGTGGCCAAAATTGGATTATCAAAAAGAAAGAAAGGAAGAGGATGAAAATGCCTGTGGAAACTCAACTAGGTTCAGAAACAATTTTTAAACCTCTTTAAGAAGTCTAACAGAGAAAGGGAACTAATGCCCTGGACCCAGGGGTAGGCAACCTTGGCTCTTTTATGACTTGTGGACTTCAACTCCCAGAATTCCTGAGCCAGCCATGCTGAGGGGAAAGGGAGAGGTTTCCAAACTGAACCATGCTGGCTCAGGAATTCTGGGAGCTGAAGTCCACGAGTCATAAAAGAGCCAAGGTTGCCTACCCCTACCCCAGAGGACAGATGAACAAATGGCATGCCCAACTTAGAAGGATGCAACATATGTGGCAGCAGTTTATTTATTCTGTTTATTATGGCAACTGGGACATAAATCATATTTATAAATTCTAGTTCTCCTACGTTCTCTCAAACCCCCTCCCCCTGTATTTTTTTAGGTATTCGTAGTAAGATTGAATTTTCCTCCAAACATTATCTGTCAAAGTTGCCTTCAGCTGCTCAGATGAAATTGTAAGAGATCAATTCACTCTTTACAAGTCTCAAGCCATTTTAATGATGGAATATCCTTGTTACTTAAACATATTCTAAGAACCTCACTTTTTTTCTGTGCGCAAAATTCATATACTCGGTTGAGATTTTTCTGTTTTAGAAAACTGTAACTCCACACAGTTTGCATGTTGGTTTCCATTCAGACTACCTGGTGCTAAAAAACCTTCCCCATCTTCCATCCAGATGATTTCAAGACCTCTTATGTAATATTGAGCTCAACACATATTATTTCTTTTATGTAACTGGAGAAACTCTCAAATGCTCCTTGACTAAACAACATTTGAATTCCATTTTCAAAATATCATTTGCAGATTCTCTTGAAACAGCCACAAAATATATCATGCCAGCAGTTATCAGCTGACAAGCCATTTAATGGTTTCCAAGAAAGATAACATGCAAAAGTAAAAAATAATAAAGCCCCCATAAAAAGAAGCTAACTAATTAAACATTCAGAAAAGGTTACTTCACCAACGTGCCCCATTATTCGAAATATGTCAAAAGTTTGATCAAATGAGGACCTCACGCTTACAAATGCTTTAGAACAATTTTGCATTATTCCACTGATGAAAAATTATGTGCGGGTTTCAAACAAAAAAAGCAAAACATTTCAGTTGCAAATCAACTTCACGTCAAAACAATTATATGCTAACGCTTAGTTCGGAGACTCTAATTAAAACCAAGTTATGCATGGCTCAAGTTTTATTCCAAATAATGACAGCTATAACAACTCACCTCGTGTTTTCCAAAGCATTGCCTGCAAAGAGAAAATAAACAAGCTCAATTTATTTAAATCCGATTCCATTTTGTTCATCTGAATTGTTTCTTTGGGAACTCTTCAGATCCTTCAGATAGGCCAACTTGTTTGTCTTTGTATATGAGCAAAGAGAAGAGTCTGGATTCTCAGCATGGGCAACCTGCTTCAGTCATCCTGTTTTATTAATGGGGCTCATTCTTATAGGAAGAATCAGGGAGACGAGAAAAAGGAAATACGTTCTGGGTGTTAAAACAGCTGTAGCATCTGTCAAGTAAAGCAGGAGGCTGCAAGTTGCCACTACTGGATAAAGAAGAGTATTCATTTTATTCATTTTTGTTCTGCCTTTATTGCTTCTTATAAATAACTGAAGGTGGCGAGCATATCTAAAATTCCTTTGTCCTATTTTTCTAACAACAACAACCCCTGTGGTGAGTTGGGCTGAGAGTGAGTAACTGGCTCGAAGTCATCCAATCAGCTTTCATGCCTAAGTTTAAAAAAAAAAGAAGGTCACTGCCAACTGTAGGAGGCGGTGCTCATCTCCGTTTCAAGGGCCATGGAGGCAGTGCTGTTTCTAAGACCTTGCTGCAGTCATGTGTCATGGCATGGTGATGTCATGGTGCGCTATTACCTTCCCACTGAAGTGGTATCTATTTATCTACTTGCATTTGCAGGCTTTCGACCTGCTAGATGGGCAGGAGCTGAGGTGAGGACGGGAACTCGCCCCGCTGCGTGGAGCTTGGGTCTCGAACCTGGGCTGCGGGCTTTCCAGCCGACAAGCTCAGCGTCTTACTCACTGAGCCACCGGGCCATCCCTTTCATGCCTAAGGAGAGACTAGAACTCACGGTCTCCTAGCCAGACCAAACTGGCTCTATGCTGCTTGTTGACCTTCCTTTTTTTTCAGGCTGCAGTTTAACCAAGGAAGTCTTGTCAATTTAAAGATCCTGCTTTTGCACACCAAGTAGTTGCACACCAGGTAGTAAAACTGACTGGTCTCTGGGCCCACCTATTCATCTGAATATTCTGTTCGATTGGAGCAGGGATCTGAAAGCACAGGAGCTCCCTGTAACTCCCACCGTCAGGGACAATTCACTCTCTGATTAGTTTTAGACTGGTAGCTCCTTATAAATTCCCGCAGAGCTGGAAGAGCAATCACAGAAGTTGAGTAAACCAAAACTAAAACCAGGAAAAAGGGAGGTGCTGTTGGTAAGAGAAAATTGCAATTTATATACTTTATCCAATCCAGTTTGGCCTTCATAAATAGTGTCCCATTTAATTAAAACACAAATAAGTTGCAATACCGGTAGTTCTCAACTTACGACCCCAATTGAGTCCAAAATTTCTGTTGCTAAGTGAGACATTTGTTAAGTGGGTTTTGCTCCATTTCATGACCTTTCTTGCCACAGCTGTTAAGTGAATTGCTGCAGCTGTTAAATTAGTAATACGGTTGCTAAGTGAATCTGGCTTCCCCATCGACTTCGCTTGTCAGAAGGTTGCAAAAGGTGATCGCATGACTCTGGGACACTGCAACCGTCATAAATACGAGTCAGTTGCCAAGCGTCTGAATTTTGATCACGTGACCACGGGGATGCTGCAACGGTCGTGTGAAAAACAGTCGTAAGTGACTTTTTCCAGTGCTATTGTTAACTTTGAATGGTCCCTAAATGAACTGTTGTTAAGTTGGGGACCACCTGTACCGTGCATATCTATGTACTCAAAGTTACAATAGTTAAAATAACTCACGTTGGAATAGGGACGTGGCATGGAGGACAAGGCAATGCTGTCTGAATAAAAGCAGGTGCGGTGGACTTTTCCCACGGTCCTGCGGGTTGATGCTTTAAGAAAAAGAAATCCACAGATAAGTCCAACAAAGCTTAGCTTTACAGAAAATAATACACAACAGTTACCGTATTTTTCCGTGTATAAGACGCTATTTTTTTCCTGCAAGCACCCTGTTCAAAAATCGGGTGCGTCTTATACAAGTGCAGCGTCTTAGACATGGAAAAATAATGGTAACCTCCGCAGCCCAGGGCATGCCTGTGTGGGTTGCCATGCCGCCTGGTGCAGGTGTCAAGCCCCTATGGGCTTGCCACTAACGGGAGGGGGGAGGGGCAAGATCGTCGGCTGGTCGAAGTTCCGGATTTGCCGGCTCAGCTGTTCAGCGCTCCGCCGAACTGCTAATCGGCGCGGGGAAACTCGCATGCCAGAGCATCTTATACACGGGTGCTGTCAAAATTCAGATTTTGGCTTAATGTCATGGTTCCAACAGATGAAACCCTTCAAAGAACGTCGAGGCATTGTTTACCTTAAAGAATCTTTATTTGAGTAGCATAGCATCGGCACGTACATAGGCAAAGCCAAAATCTGAATTCCCCTCCCCTGAGCACACAGTATCAAAGCACAATTCCCTCCTCCGATTAACAGTCATAAATCACATTCTCCAATTAGTTTGAAATGCAGGCTTCCCCTCCAGTTCTTCAACCCGCCATTTCTTATCATCTCTTATTTCAAAAAACCTTGGTTCTCACACTAGTTACAACATTGTTATGTCTAACTAAACTCCCATGCACATTCCTCCTCCTCCACCCCCAGTATCATCTAATTCTAACTCTAATTCTAAGAGTAAAACATAAGAAGGAAAATGGCTGCCTCTCCATATGTTGTCAAAGCAAGAACGTCCGATGTTAGCAGTGTTGACATCTGCGTCTTATAGACGGAAAAATACGGTAAGTTCAAAGCAGGCTGTGACGATTGATCACAAGTGCATTATTCTACAAGTTGTGATGCCAATTCCATGTGGACACATCCATGCTCCTTCAATAACTTAAGGGAGGTTTTCATTTCCCCTCTCACAGTTATCCATTTCAAACTCATCATCATCATTTTAGCCATTGTCTATCCACTGCAGGATGAAGGCATCTCCAACTAACATGGCCCTGAGCTTTCTTTTGCCAATTGGGCCCGCAATAACTTGCTGATGACGTCCATCCATTTTGTTTTAGGTCTCTTTCATGGACCTAGTGGGATCCAGTGGGATCCATTCTATGACTGCCTTGGTCCGCCTGCCCTCGGTTCTTCTTGCTATGTGACCAGCCCATTTCCATTTCAGTTCTTTTACTCTCTTGAGGATATCGCATACTTTCGTTCGCTCTCTAATCCTTTCCATTTCAAACTATTTCAAAATGAGTCATTATCTGATGCGTGGATAAATAAAACCTCCACCAAAGTCTCAAGATTCATTACACCCTACAATCTAGTCAGCACCAAAACATCACCCGCCAAGTGGAAACCTATCTTGGTTACCTGGCAGAAATTAGACAATGTGGGTAAAGAGACAGCAACAACCCTTTTTAATTTCTAAAGTCAGCAAATCCCATAACATCTATCTGTAAGCATTTTTGTAGCTTTTAAACCAGGGGTCTTCAAACTTGGCCCTTTTATGACTTGTGGACTTCAACTCCCAGAATTCCTCAGCCAGGCCCGCGTGGAATTCTGGGACTTGAAGTCCACAAGTCATAAAAGGGCCAAGTTTGAAGACCCCTGGTTTAAACTCTCTTCCCTAAGAAGAGTAGAAGACACTTTTACGTTACACGCTTCTGTCTCACCAAGCCAGTTTGCTTTACGAGGGCTTCATCGTGGCAGGACGCAGGGCATAAGTGACCACATTTTCCTAAAACTTTCTTGCAGGTCTGGTGGCAAGGAGGGCAAGGGCCAAAATGGCAGCTGTGTTTCTCTCGACTAGGATGATGGCAAGTTGGTGGCTGCCTAGAACAAGAAAAGTTAGACATTAGTCCAACAGTTGACTTATCCCGATAGTCATTTGGCACGAGGCATATTCGTGGTTAGAATCTATAGTTTGAGATCAGCTAGTTGAAAGAACATTTCTTATTAAAACCTTGTCAAGTGTCCTCAGATCACATCTAGGTCTCAGTGACACATTTGGTGAATTCATTCGTTCATTCACTCCTTCCTTCCTTCCTTCACTCACTCACTAATACATTCATTCATTCATTCACTTCTTCCTTCTTTCCTTCACTCACTCACTAATTCATTCATTCACTCACTCATTCACTTACTTACTTCCTTCACTCACTAATACATTCATTCACTCACTCACTCATTCACTCCTTCCTTCCTTCACTCACTAATACATTCATTCATTCATTCACTCACTCACTCATTCATTCACTTCTTCCTTCCTTCCTTCCTTCCTTCCTTTCTTCCTTCACTCACTCACTCATTCATTCATTCATTCACTCACTCATTCCTTCTTTCCTTCTCTCACTAATACATTCATTCATTCACTCACTCACTCATTCACTCCTTCCTTCCTTCACTCTCACTAATGCATTCATTCACTCCTTCACTCACTCACTAATTCATTCATTCACTCCTTCCTTCCTTTTACTCTCACTAATACATTCATTCATTCACTCACTCATTCATTCACTTCCTCCTTCCTTCACTCACTCACTAATTCATTCACTCACTCATTCACTCCTTCCTTCCTTCACTCTCACTAATACATTCATTCATTCACTCCTTCCTTCACTCACTCACTAATACATTCATTCACTCCTTCCTTCCATCACTCAATACATTCATTCATTCATTCACTCACTCATTCATTCACTCCTTCCTTCCTTCACTCACTCACTCATTCCTTCCTTCCTTCCTTCACTCACTAATTCCTTCATTCTTTCATTCCTTCATTCCTGCCTTCCTTCATTCCAATTATACTGATTTAGGTAATCCTCGACTTACAACCACAATCGGGACCAGAATTTCTATTGCTAAGGCAGCTGTTGAGTGAAATAATTGAGGTTGTTAAGTGAATCACCCAGTCACTAAGCAAAACTAGTTTTCCCCACTGACTTTGCTTGTCAGAAGCTGGCTTGGAAGGTCACAAATGGCGATCATGTGACCCCTGGGATGCTGCAACCATGCCGGTTGTGAGCACCCGAATTTTGATCACATGACCATGAGGATGCTATGAAGGTCATAAGTGTGAGGACCAGTTGTAAGTCCCTGTAAGTTCATTGCAACTTTGAACAGTAGCTAATCGTAAGCCGAGAACTACCTATGTATGTAATATTAGAACATCCATAGGAAATATTAATTAAGAAATAAATACTAACAAAAAAAATCAATTTATAATAATATCAAATCAGCCTCAAAATCAACCTCAAACTTCTGATCCTAGATGGCTTCTTGTAATCCACAACCCTAACAATTACTCTCCGGTTCTAGAAATAAAGCCCATTTCTAACTAGAAAAATATATTATTTATATAGGCAGACGACCAACTGGATTAATTTCCTCCTTGCCTACTGCTACAATGATTATATTTAGAATGGAATGGAATGGAATGGAATGGAATGGAATAGAAATAGAAATAGAAATAGAAATAGAATAGAATAGAATAGAATAGAATAGAATAGAATAGAATAGAATAGATATTGGAATATAGAGTAGAGTAGAGTAGAGTAGAGTAGAGTAGAGTAGAGTAGAGTAGAGTAGAGTAGAGTAGAGTAGAGTAGAGTAGAATAGAATAGAATAGAATAGAATAGAATAGAATAGAATAGAATAGAATAGAATAGAATAGAATAGAATAGAATTCTTTATTGGCCAAGTGTGGTTGGACACACAAGGAATTTTAGAACATAAATAAAACCACCTTTACATCAAAGCAATTGATTACACAGTAATAAGAGCAATAAACACCTCTGGGAAAAATTCAGTAAGATGGAGTATATGAGAGAGAGACATAAAAATTATTAATGGTGAGAATGAAGCAATCACAATTTATCCTCTCATAAATTCACTGGGCAATCCAGTGAAACCAAGGACGGACAATTTTGTTCAAATGGAGTAAAACTACAGAATTTGCTATCAGAAGATTCAGTGACAATTCATGGAGGATAAGGATAGAGTTTTCTGCGGTTTGCCATTACCTTGTTTCTAGAACTGAGAGAAAGTGACTGGCAGAAGGTTACACAGTTGACTTCATGCCTAAGGTAGGACTAGAACTCATGGACTCCTGGTTTCTAGCCTGGTGCCTCAATCACTACACCAAACTATCTCCCTCTCAACTCCAGGAAGCAGGTGAGAGCAAGCTGGAGATCTTGCCAAGAAACCTGAAAGGACCAGTTGACAAGATCCCCAGGAGTCAACACTGACTCAAAGCAACCCCCTCCCCCAAAAGGACAGCAATTCAAAGCTTTGTGGCTATAAGCTGCAGTTCATTAAAATTTGGAATTAAAAGTTCCCAACTTTTGCAAGTTCATAAAATGTGTTGTTATACTCTCTACAACAGGGGTCTTCAAACTTGGCCCTTTTATGACTTGTGGACTTCAACTCCCAGAATTCTTCAGCCAGCGTGCCTGGCTGAGAAATTCTGGGAGTTGAAGTCCACAAGTCATAAAAGGGCCAGGTTTGAAGACCCCTGCTCTACAAGCTTAGTTTAAGAAAAAATAATAATAAAAGAAATGAATACTAACCTGCAGAATTCTTTGCATCTGGGAGCTTTGGTGGTCCGTTCTCTCCCACAAGGTACTTTGAGAACCGTTTTACCACAATTGCACTTCACATCCACAGTTTCAGGGCATGGATAGCAGCTGCCTAAAATTAATATATGCGTCATAAACACCAGTTTTGAAATAAGACAATTAACAAATTTTGGAAAACCACTGGTAGCTATCATGCCTCATCTCTCCTGATCAAAGCAACTAAGGCTAATTATATCAGGCACACAATCAAGACCAGGGGTCTTCAAACGTGGCCCTTTTACGGCTTGTGGACTTCCACTCCCAGATTTCCTCAGCCAGCGTGCCTGGCTGAGGAATTCTGGGAGTTGAAGTCCACAAGCCATAAAAGGGCCAAGTTTGAAGACCCTGGTCAAGACCATACGAGACCTTCATTCAGAGATTTGAATCACATGTGCCTATTACATATTTACAATGCATCTCAGTCAATAATTATTCATGAATAATCATCTATTAAATGATTAAAGGAGGCGCGATGGCTCAGTGGTATTCTATTACATATTTACAATGCATCTCAATTAATATTATTCATGAATAATCATCTATTAAATCAGTGGCCCCCAACCTTTTGGGCACCAGGGACCAATTCCGAGGAGAGAGGTTTTTCCAGCAGACTGGAGGGGGCCTGGTTTTCCATGGTGCCCGCCCCGTGGATGGGGCTTCGCTTGTTTGCGCAGCCTGGTTTCTGGCATGCCGTGGCCCAATGCCAGTCCACAGGTCTGGGGTTGGAGACCCCTGTATTAAGTGATTAAAGGAGGCGCGATGGCTCAGCCATTATCTATTACATATTTACAATGCATCTCAATCAATAATTATTCATGAATAATCATCTATTAAATATTAAACAGGGCATGCTGACTCAGGAATTCTGGGAGTTGAATTCCACGAGCCATAAAAGAGCCGAGGTTGCCTACCCCTGCCCTAGAGTCAGCCACAACTGACAGGGAAACCTTTAACTTTACCTTAATCATCTACAGGTAGTCCTCGACCTACGACTACAATTGAGCCCAAAGTTTATGTTGCTAAGTGAGAAATTTGTTAAGTGAGTTTTGCCCCATTTTACAACTTTTCTTGCCACATTTGTTAAGTGAATCACCACAGTTCTTAAATTAGTAACACGGTCGTTAAGTGAATCTGGCTTCCCCATTCACTTCGCTTGTCAGAAGTGAATGACACTGGGACACTGCAACCGTCATAAATGTGAGTCAGTTGTCAAGCATCCAAATGTAAATCACATGGCCATGGGGATGCTGCAATGGTCATAGGTGTGAAAAATGATAAGTCACTTTTTTCAGTGCTGTTGTAACTTCACACGGTCGCTAAATGAACTGTTGTAAGTCAAGGACTATCTGTATTAGAACAATTACACTAAGAGCTATCTTTCTGTAATTTCTTAAAAGTTCAGAAGAGAACCCATAAGATTTCTGGCTTCTACGTGGAACCTCTTTTCAATCAAAAGTGATTTGCCCAAAATTAATCTTTCTACCTCATTTGTTTCTCCAAACAAATCTGAAGGACTTTCATAGAATAAAAAAAATGGGTTCTGTGAGCAGGCGATATAATGGAAGCTAATAATAAAGTGGAAAGCTTGTTCGTCATCTCAATGTCGGAGCCATGTTTTCCTCAAGCCGAAAACTAGCAACTAAATTATACGATTATTCTTGTGCAAATTTTCATCAACATGATAAAAGCTAAACAAACTGTTCCTCGTGTTCTGTAGTTTTTTTCCCCATCCAACTATTTAATTCAATGCATTAAAAATAAGAACTAACTTAAAAATGATGTTGTTAGAGCTAGTGGGGATTTTTTTTACTATTTATTCTTTAAGATATTTCATTCCTGTATCATCTCTTGACACAGACTTATCAAGCAAGAAAATTAACAAGGCAATTAAACTGGAGTGAGAGGTTTTGACCTATCGTACCTTATCACAGATAAGACGGAATTTTAGATTCCAAAATACACCCCCAAATTTGGGTTTGGTTTGTCTGCAGATCAGAGCTCAGATTTTTTTTTTTTTAAGTGCACCACAGCTTTAAAATAGTGTGGTTTGATAAAGGAGGACAAAACTGTTTGCCGTTTCCTACCTGTTGCCGCATTTGAAAATTCAAGGGTCAATCCGTGAATGATGCATTTTCATGGTGTTTGGGCTGAAATTTCAAAGGTTGGCTTTATCTGTGATTATGTACAGTAAATATTTCACACCTGCAAGCAAGGACTCAGGTGCCATTTAGTTTAAAAGGTTATAAAGCAGGATTTCCAGCACATTCTTACCTCTGTGGCAGACTGAAGGACACTTGTGGTTACGACATCCTAACATTCGACTACAGACTTGGTCACATGGTGGACAATTTCCAGGACAACACTGTATCAAATATATAAGTTCTCAAATATAGAGACTGCTATAAGAAATTGCAAGTCTATCCAGATTTCCCTGACTAAATGCTATTATGTACAGCAGGACTTAGTTCTAAGCAAGCATACGTAAGATTCATGAACAAGCATACATAGGTTTTACTGAACACCATCAATAGTCAGATTTTGTGAGATGGGTGGCCATATAAATATGATTTACCAATAGTCCTCAACCTGTGCCTGGTTGCTTAACAACCATGATGAGTCACAAAAAGGCCATAAAATCAGGTCAGTCACACGTATCACCTGATTTATGATCATCATGAGTTATGACCATGATGAGCAGGCTCCATTGTAGCCATAACGTGAAGACTACCTATATAAATAAATGAAAAAATAAATGAAATTATTGTTAACAAAAGTTATGTTAATAACTGATTTTATTTGGAAGAACTCCATTCCCTCAGCTATTCAATCCTGACAAAGCCTGAGGAAAGATATATATATATATATCTGTGTTTGTACGCATGTTTGTGTATTTGTGAGTGTGTGTGTATCTATCTATCTATCTATCTATCTATCTATCTATCTATCTATCTATCTATCTATCTATCTATCTATCTATCTATCTATCTACCTACCTACCTACCTACCTACCTACCAACCTACCTACCTATCTATCTATATCTATATCTCTATATCTATGTATCTATATATATTTATATATATATATAAAGAGAGAGAGAGTGGAGAGAGAGAAGAGAGAGTGTATATATTTGTACATGTATGCGTATGTGTATGAGTATGTGTGTGTGTATTCTTTTGAGAGCAGGCATCAGAATTTCATTTTTTAATGAATGCCACAGAAAAAATTCCTATCTTAGCAGTGAAGTATTATTTTCCTTTCAGATTCTTCATAATCTTGTTCAATAAAAATCATTGTCTTCAGAGTCTGCTGCCCTTCCTTTGTAATGGAAATACCATTATTTCTTGAATACCATTATTCCTATTTTTTAAAAAAAATGAAAACGCAGCTTTAAAAAAACATATATTTCACATACAAGATTATTTCACGTACCAGGAAACATGGAAGCTGCTTTGTATTTTTTTCAGCATATTTCTGCATGCAATCACATGGTTCCATAGACCCAAAAGGAATTTCAACATTAAATGTCCATTTTGTTCTAAAATACAGCACTCATCTCCAACATTTACCTTTCTTTTGCACTGGTGTTTTTGACAATCCCGTATTTTTGTACACTTGGTGTCGCAGAGGTATGGCTTATGGCAGGGCATCAGTTTCATATGCTTCCCACAACGACACTGCTTTTCAACTTCCTATTAAGGTACAATGGAAAGAAACTAAAGCTGGCATGCATTATGCAGGTCAAAATCTGGTTACTTAACCGATAAGAAATCGGATGATGTGTAAAAATAACCCTTTAAAGGAAAAAAAATGAGCCGATTAAAATAGTCTCGTAACTGGGGGGAAAAAAAACACCTTACATTTATATAATTATTTTATTGTATTTATTATTTATTTACCTCAATATACAGTTAACACTTCGGAATAATCTCTCAGTTACTTCAATTTCTGGGGAAAACGATAAGTTTATCGGGATCCCCCTTTTACTGATTTTAAACCAGTTATTCGCACATTGTTCCTGTCTTATTCAGTATGAATGACATTACAGGTAAATTATGTATTACATTATAATGTCATTAATTATAATGTCATTACAGGACCAGAATTGAGCCGAAAATTTCTGAGGCTAAGCCAGGCTTTTGTTAAGTGAGTTTTGCCCCATTTTATAACCTTTCTTGCCACAGTTGTTAAGCGAATCACTGCACTGTTAAGTTAATAACGTGGTTATTAAGTAAATCTGGCTTCCCCATTGACCTGCCTTGTCAGAAGGTCACAAAAGGGGATCACATGACCCCGGGTCACTGCAACCGTCATAAGTATGAGTCAGTTGCCAAGCATCTGAATTTTGATCAAGGGACCACACGGATGCTGCAACGGTCCTATGAAAAAAATGGTCATAAGTCACCTTTTTTTTAATGCTGTCGTAACTTCAAATGGACACTAAATGAACTGTTGTAAGTCAACAGTCTGTATTTGGATCAGCTTCATTTAAATATGCTCCTAAACATTTCCCCAAGCCATTTTCACATAATTACTTGAGCATTATCTTGTTTTTGAACAAAAGAAACTAGAAACTACAAGATGCGGAAGCCTCTTCTTGGTTCACACCTAGAAATAATGGAGATAGGAAGTTTCTGGACTCAGTGAGAAGTGGATGTGTAAAGGAAAAAGAATTTAGTGCCTCAGGAATATACACTGAAAGAAGACCTTTCAAAATAAAACAATGCAAATCTATTCAAAAGAACCTGAAGGGGAAGAAAATTCTAACCTGTCTACAAATTTCGCAAGCAGCTCGATGGCAGCGTTGTGAACATCTGTGAATCCCACATTCAAGAACTTTGTCACAACTATCTCCACAAGTAGGCACATCTTCAGTACACGGCAAAGAAAATTCTAAAATAAAAGTGAAATTGAAACTATACAAATTGCTGCCATTTAATATATCGACGAAAAAAAGCAAGGTTGTATTTTTCACGTGTTTTTGCATTTATCTAAAAGAAGTGTATTGCTTCAAGACATGGTGTTGTTTTGAAAATCTTGATTTTTTTTACCCCCATGACCAAATGTGTAAATAGTACCAGGCAAAAGTGTTGGACATCACTTTCAGCAACTTTTCAATAACCCAGTTCTTTGTAGAGTTTTAACTAATTTCCTTTTTTCTGTCTTTCACTCGTTCTTAATGCAATTTGAATCACAACTGTTTTAGGAAAATTGTATTAATCAAATAACTTCATGGTGAATAAAAAAAACAGCGGAGAAAGAAACTTACTTGATTTTCCACAAGGACAAGACCTTTTCCCAGATCTGGGACATTCACCACAGGAGCCACCATGACAAATTTGTTCGCAGACATGATAGCCACAAGACAAGGTTCGCCCACAAATCTGGTGAGAAAATACGCACAGCAATTGCAAGTTAAGGGAGATAGAAACTTTTCAACAAAATACAAGAAGAAAAGTAAGTTCTCCAAATACGTTAGTACAGTGGTGGCGAACCTATGGCACGCGTGCCAGAGGCGGCACTCAGAGCCCTCTCTATGGGCACGCGCGCCATCGCCCCAGCCCTGCCTCCCCCCATGGCCCCCTCCTCACCAGCAGCCCCCCTCAGAGAAGAGTTGTCCCAGGGCGCGGCCCGCACGGAACAGCGCAGCCAAGGACATGGCAGCCAGGCAGCAGGGACAAGACTCCGCCCTCACGCCCTGTCGTGCGCAGATGGTGCTGTGGGGTGCGGGCGGAGGGCGTGGCCACCATGGTGCTGCAGGGCCGCCTGGGCGATCTGCTGAGGCGGGCCGTGGAGGCGGTGGGTGGCCCCGCAGGTGGGCAGTTGGGGCGAGAGTGGAGCAGGGGGCGGAGCGGGTGGGGGTGGGTGGCCCCGCAGGTGGGCAGGTGGGGCGAGAGTGGAGCAGGGGGCGGAGCAGGTGGGGGCGGGGCGGTTTTGGGGCACTCGGTCTCTAAAAGGTTCGCCATCACTGCGTTAGTACATAAAAAATTAAAACATAGAATTATTTAAAGCTCCACAGCAAGATCTGATCTACTAATGTTCTAGACTACAGTCCTATAATCCCCAATCAGCATAAACAATTTTCCAGTGGGGAATTAATGGGAGTGAAGGGAACTAATGGGACTGGGGGGATCTGTCCTATATCATGGAATTAAAAAAAAAAAAGATGGGACAACTATAGTTCGTTAAGTTATGTTGTTGGATAACATCTCTGAATACAGATAGTCCTCACCTTATGACCACAACTGAGCTGTTACTAAGTGAGACAGTTGTCAAGTGAGTTTTGCCCCATTTTACAATCTTTCCCACCACAGTTGTTAAGTGAATCACTGCAGTTGTTAATAACACGGTTAAGTGAATCTGGCTTCCACATCGACCTTGCTTGTCAAAAGGTCGCAAAAGGTGATCACGTGACCTCAGGGTTCTACAACCGTCGTAAATATGAAATCAGTCGCCAAGCATCTGAATTTTGACCATGTGACTATGGGAACGTTGAACAGTCGTAAGTGTGAAAAACGGACATCGGTTACTTTTTTCAGTATCATTGTAACTTAGTCACTAAACAAACTGTTGTTAAGTCAAGGATTACCTGTATTATCCCTCATTGGCCATTATAGCTAAGATTAATGAAAATAGGAGTCCAATGACATTAAGAGGCTCACCAACACCTCCATGTTTGCACTAAAGCTTTTCTAAAGTTATATCTGGTTTCTAGCTGAATAGTTTGACGATGTATTCCTTTGATCACTTTGTACTTCAAATAGAGGTCAACTACATATGACTCTCTCAGTACAAAAATATTGATATTGTAACTAGGAAAATTCTCATCATTATAATAGCTGAAGAAGGGAAGATCTGCAGATGGAGATTAAAGGCCTGGAGACTAAAACATGAAGAATGGTTGCAGGAGTTGGATATGGCCAGGCTAGAGAAAAGAAGGACTAGCGGTGACATGATAACAGTATTCCAGTATTTGAGGGGCTGCCACAAAGAAGAGGGAGTCAGCTTATTTTCCAAAGCACCAGAGGGCAGAACAAGACACAATGGATGAAACTAATCAAGGAGCGAAGCAACCCGGAATTAAGGAGAAACTTCCTAACAGTGGGAACAATTAACCAATGGAACGACTTGCCGTCAAAAGTTGTGAGTGCTCCATCACTGGAGGCTTTTAAGAAGAGACTGGACAACTACTTGTCTGGAATGGTATAGGTCTCCTTCTTGAGCAGGGGGTTGGACTAGAAGATCTCCAGGGTCCCCTCCAGCTCTATTCTGAATTTGAGATCATTTCAAACTCACTGCAGGTATGTGTCAACAAGCCACACTGCAATTGTCAGTATTGAGTTCCTGAACATCTGAACATCCTATTTCAATCTTAAAACCTCTGATTTTAATGTTAATCCACATTTTTTTCTGGACAATGAAGTATGGGCGTTATTATGACAGTTAATAGTATTGTAAACAGATCGGCTGTTTATAAAGAAACTTACCACATCACATTGCCAGAAAGGACTTGCACACTGCCTTTCTGCTATTTGTTTACCACAGACACAACTCTGTTTACTGACTCTTGGACATGGTTGGCAATCTCCTAAAAGTGAGATGAAACTAATGATTAGAAACCAGCATGGAAAGAGAACATTTTAAATGTAGGCCCATTGAAGGGGGTAGATGAAAGGGAAAACCTCATTAATAGAGAACTTTTATTTCTTTGATTTGTAAGCCATCAAATCTATTCATAACCCATAGCAACAAAAGAACCGTAATGTAATATAACAAGGAATTATCCAAACAAAGTCTTTGAACAGTACAATTTGCACCTGGATGACAAGGATTTCCACAGCTGTGTTGCCCACAGGGCAATTTTCGTCCACAGGGAAGCTGACACGACCACTCTTTCATGCTGCATCTCCGTGGCAATGGTTTAGCCTTTCTGCAGTAGCAAGTTATTATGACCATCTTTGGACAAGGGGGACAAGGACCTAGGGAGCAAAAAACAACATTGAGAAGTCAACATATTAATACAACGGTGACTTCAATTTAATAGACATTAGATGTAATGGGCCAGAATTCTAATACACACAAACACTGGAAATAACAGACAAGTCTATCGTATCAAAAGTAGTCCAGAGGAAGCAATTTTATATCGCAGCGTCATTTGTGGGTGGTGTCTTACTGCAAATGACGTTGTGATGTAAAATTCCTTCCTCTGGACATCACTTATAAATGATGTGAATAGCTGTGACTGATGCTGTTTGCAATTTAACAGACATCTGGGAAGGAGAGGTGCTCCCATGCTAATTTGAGCTGCCTAGGCCTAGATGCTGCTTTATAAATTAACAGAATAGGCCAGGGGTAGGCAACCTCGGCTCTTTTATGACTCATGGACTTCAACTCCCAGAATTCCTGAGTCAGCTGACTCAGGAATTCTGGGAGTTGAAGTCCATGAGTCATAAAAGAGCCGAGGTTGCCTACCCCTGGAATAGGCCAAAGAAATCCTCGCAGCTGAAAAAAAATCATGATAAATATTTCACCCTATTCTAACCTGCATAATTATTACAAAGGGATTTTCGTATTTTAAGCTCATGTTATTATTACCTTGCTCTATAGCACTTTGTTGCATATATGAGATAAAATAGTCCCTCGAATGACTATAATCTTGAAACTCTCATTTACTGATGGCCTTGTGTGTTATCTGTGGCAAACGGCATATAATCCTGTATTTGTAATAGCTTGCAAACAACTGCCTTCACATCACATACCTGGATGGCAGAGCAATAGACACCTGTGTCCACAAGGGGGTTTGAAATCTCTCTCGCAGACCTGGCCACAAGAATGTGGAACCAGCCAAGGATCCAGAGGTGGATCTTCAACCTTCCCACAATAGCAATAGTATCGAGTGGGAATCTCAGATCGCTTGTATTCAAACCTGCATTTTGGACTGAAAAGGGAAAAAAAAATGTGTTGCGTTCAATATTTGGTTCCTGCTTAATCTGCTCAAATGGGTCCATACGATGTGAGAGGGGGAAAAAAGAGAGAGGAACGAATTCTGTTAATAATTGCTGTTCCGTGAGAGGAAGGACACATGCATTTTGGTTTCCCTAAAATAAACTACAGGTAGTTCTCTGAAAGTCCGCCCATCATGGTCGCAAGTCGTCCCACTTAATGACTGCCCACGCCTACTCTCCCTGACGGAGTCTTTACATGTCTGCACAGGTCACTAAGAGGAGCACAGGGTGCCTCAAGGGTAGAAGAAGTACTGGGAAGCCTAGTGCAGACCCTACCCCAAGGCCTCCCCCATCCCCTGAGCACCTGTGCTCTGCTTCCTGCCCCTTGGGGTCCCCACAGGTCTTGGCTCTCCTTTTCATCCTGCCAGGGGCCACACATTTCTTCCACTCCCGTCCCGGTCACCAATCACTCTCTTACCTTTGACCACAGATTTGCTTCTGGAAGTTCCAGAATTTTATGTTGAGGCAGAAGAGCAAGCTGCTCCATCCCTTGGCACCGGTATGCATGGCTGCATCCCAGAAGCAACCACCATTTTTAGAGTGGCCCCAATGAATTGTGGTCCCTGCAAAATCACTTCTGGAACAGGGAAACGGCCTAGGGACAGAGCAGCCTGCCCTTCTGCCCCAATGCTGCCTACTCACCAGCCAGCTACTCCGCTGAGTGCACTTGCCTTCATCGCTTTTATCCCACTCTAGCCCGCTGCTCACCTTCATCGGTTCTGTCGTGGCCGTTTCCCCCATCGCAGCGGAGCAGAAGACTTGCAAGCCACAGACTTGAGGGTGAACAGAGCCAGTGAAGGTGACCGGGTGGCTTGAGTGAGGTGAAAGCAAGGACACCCACTCCGCTCAGCTAAGTGGCAGACGTGTGAGCAGGCAGCTGCTGTGGCATCTCTGCCATTGGTCGTAAGGAAAAATGACCACAGGGGCCCTGCAGTGGCCATTAATTTAAAACTGGATCATAAGTAGCTTTGGTGGGGGTTCCGTCATAACCTTCAAACGGTCAGGTAGCCTTGACTTGCAACTGCTTGAATTTAAGCAGACCCCACCCCAAAAAAAGTTATTTACAACCCAGTTCCAAAATTCTGACAGCTGGCCTCCCCATCACATAACTGCAGTTCCATTGTTTGGCAACAAGCTCATATTTATGGGTGTTTGCAGCATCGCCTGGTCACATGACCATGTTTTTGCCAACAACCGGCATTTTTACTTGCCCCACTCGTGCATGCGGTGGACAATTGTGGGCTAATGCGCAACGCTTCACTCGCCTGAGCGATGAGTGCTTGCGCTCACATGCGAAGGTCCATTCGTGTGAGTGGCAGGTGGGTGTGCGCCTGCCACTCGTATTAATAGAGCCATGCACACGCACATGCCACTCACACAACACCATCCCTTCTCCCCACTCCGCATTGGGCCACCAAGCCGGAAAGGTTGAGGACGGTTGTGCTATAGCATTTGTTGAATGACTACAGATGCACTTGATGGTCATAATGATTTGCTTAGTGACTGCTGCAAAAATGGTCATAAAACCAGGTCAGCCACATGATCGCCCCCTTTATGATTATTATGATGTTTGACTGTAATGGGCAGGTTCCATTAGGGTTGTAAGCCGAGAACTACCAGCAAAGGCAACAGCTCCCTTCTGGAGGTTTATATGTGGATCTGAATGTGTAGACGTCCACAAGCAGGACCTACATTCTATTTATTTTCTCATGTTTATAAAATCATTGCCTCTATACTTTTCATATGGAAAGAAAAATGTAAGTTTTTGTATTTAATGTTTATCTTGGAACTATGTTATAGGCAAGTATAACAATTCTTTCCCATTGTTTAAAATGCATAGATGGATTCGGTTTCTATGTAATTTTAACATAAAACTGATTGGTAAGGAGAATGGAACACAGAAAGGTCTCCGAAAAATTAGCTTTATGACGGACACAACTGAAATAGGCGGAGAACTAAAAGCACCCTTTTGCACATCTATAGCATTAGTAGACATTTACAAAATAAATAGGCTGCAGGTAAAAAAAAAAAAGTTCATGTTGACGTGCAAAAAAAGAATCAGGAGGTCAGCATAACGATGAGGATGGCAAAGAAAAGAGGAATTTAACATAGATAAATTAAGGTAATAGATAGTAAATAAAAATAAGGTTTTACAGCTAGGCAAGAGAAACCCACTGTGTAGGTACAGACCAGGGGTAGGGTTAGGTGTGTGTATGTGTGTGTGTATATATATTATATATATATTGTGTATATATTATATATATAGTGCAGGTCTTGGCGTATTCGGGTCTTTTCCCGTGTAAGATTACAATCTTACACGGGAAAAGACCCGAATACGCCAAGACCTGCATACCTGTACCCGTGAAAATCTACAAAAACAAATATATATATAGTGTGTATATATATATATATATATATATATATATAATAAAGGTAAAAAAGGATATATGCAGTGTTATCTTCATTTTAGATGTCAAAAGGGTCTCTCTCTCTCTCTGTCTCTCTCTGTCTCTCTCTTCCTCCCTCTCTTTCTCTCCCTCTCTCTCTCTCTTTCTCTCCCCCCCTCTCTCCGATCTTCTGCTCACATGGCAAGCTGGCTTCAAGCTGTTCTCCCCACCACACATTCTTATTGGGGTAGCTCAGGGGTAGGCAACCTCGGCTCTTTTATGACTCATGGACTTCAACTCCCAGAATTCCTGAGTCAGCATAGCTGGGCTAGCTAGCTCTCTCCTGCCCTTCCTGCTTCCTGTTTCCTGCTTCCTGCAGAGATGCAGCAAAGGGAGGAGCCCCGCCCAATAAGCTTTTCAGCTCGTTGGAGAACACTGTGAGTCCACTCTCTTTTGTACACACACACACACAGAGAGAGAGAGAGAGAGAGAGAGAGACAGAGACAGAGAGAAAGAGAGAGAGAGAGAGAGAGAAGGGAAGTGCAAGTGCCTCTCTCTGTCTCTGTCTCTCTCTGCAAATGGCAGAGGAGGCTGAGAGCCGCAGGGGAAGGCTCAAAGAGCCACATGCGGCTCCGGAGCCGCAGGTTGCCGACCTGTGGTACAGACTAAGTGAAACCTGGCTTAATTCAAGTAACTGTGAGAGGGATCTTGGAGTCCTAGTGGACAATCACTTAAATATGAGCCAACAGTATGCAGCAGCAGCCACAAAAGCCAATGCAGTCCTAGGCTGCATCAACAGAGGGATAGATTCAAGATTACGTGATGCTCTAGTACTACTTATGAAGCCTTAGTAAGACCACACTTGGAATACTGCGTCCAGTTCTGGTCATCACAATATAAAAAATATGTTGAAACTTTGTAAATAGTGCAGAGAAGAGCAAAAAGAATGATTAGGGGGCTGGAGGCTAAACATATGAAGAACGTTTACAGGAATTGGGTAATGAAAAGCACCTGAAGGCAGGACAAGAAACAACGGATGGAAACTAACCAAGGAGAGAAGCAGCCTAGAACTAAGGAGAAATTTCTTAACAGTGAGAACAATTAACCAAGGGAACAACTTGCCTTCAGAAGTTGTGGATGCTCTATCACTAGAGGCTTTTAAAAAGAGACTGGACAAACATTTGTCTGAAATGGTATAGGGTCTCCAGCTCAAGCAGGGAGTTGGACTAGAAGACCTCCAAGATCCCTCCCAACTCTATTATTCTATGACCCAAGGAACATCAGCCTTTATGTTCCTAGACACCATTTTGCATTGTTACATTTGTTATATTCAGAAGGGTTACATTCAGAAGGATTGAAGCAATGCAGTCTGAAGTTCACTTACCAAAGCCTTTCCTAAAAATATGTTGGATATACTGTGAACAGTGAACTAAATTCAACTCAACACTAGCTAACAGAGAAACTCACAGATTACTTGTGTGCCAAATATAAATATTTTCAAGATCCAACAATTTTGAATGGAAAGCAAAGGTTGTGCATAATTTTGGCTGAACTGGTCCCGGGTGAATATATAACATAGGTCATATTCTTAACTTGTACAATATTCAAGGTGTGCTAGATTAGCTAAACATACTTCAAAATAAAAGTAAGATTTATCAGCTAGGGAGCTTTACACTGAAGCTAAAATTGCAGCATTTACGGTATAGACTTCTGGCTACATCTGTTCTTTTCAAAGCTAGTGCTCCATTTTTCCCCTCTAAATGCATAGACCAGCTTTCAAAACAAACTCTTAAAAGCTTACCATGGCCATGGATAATCCTTTTTTCCAAAATCATCATCAGTCAGAGGAGAAGATACTAAAAAAAGGCTATCTTTCGCCCACTTTTGTATGCATGGCATATGAAATATGCAGAAGCACCCAGAACAACTCCAGACCTGGAAGAACAACGAGGATATGTTTAGAAGCCCTTCTTAGCAATCTGTTGATCTAAACCGTTAACATTTAATCCTTAAAAATTAAAGAAAATAACTAAAAAAAGAATGTGCTTCTGCCTGAGGTGAAAATACCTGGTTGTCTAATCACTAAATTAATGTTGTTTATCTTCATCTTCTGATAACATAGCATTTTGTGGCTAGAGATGTCTTAGCCACAAAATAATAACATTTAACTTTCTTACTTTATTTCCCCCCCAAACTTTTCTATCTCCACTTGTGTTTAATAAGGTATTTTAAAACACAAAGCCAAATACACCCCTCCAGGTGGACTTCAACTTACAACTGGTTGCTTGGCAGTGGACCCCACAAAAGATATTTACGACCCAGTTCTCAAGTTCTGACAGCCACTGCCCCCCCCCTTCGTGGTCACATGGCGATATTTTGGTCCCTTGTCAACCAACCCGTATATGTGGTATATTGCAGCATCCCTGTCAGGTCCCCAAATCCTTATTGTTTGGGGCCTGCCATTCTGCTGGGGGAGGGATAACTTTGGGATAACTTTCGCTTTCTGCTTTTCCTTCTCCACCCCTATCCACTTGAGAAAAGAATGTGTCTCCCTTACCAGGGAGACAGCTATGGAGAAATGAAACTGGAGAAGACCTTGAGATGTGAGCCAACTGTGCCAGTTACCCGCACTGTGTGCCACCTGTGGATTGGCTGGATTTCAAATGGACACTATGGTGGGAGGAGGAAGATTGCTAGTTTAACTATACCAGGGGTAGGCAACCTTGGCTCTTTTATGACTCGTGCACTTCAACTCCCAGAATTCCTGAGCCAGCCATGCTGAGGGGAAAGGGAGAGGTTTCCAAGCTGAGCCATGCTGGCTCAGGAGTTCTGGGAGTTGAAGTCCACGAGTCATAAAAGAGCCAAGGTTGCCTACCCCTGAACTATACCGTTTAGGCGGGATTTTCCCCAGATCCTGCCTTGACTTCCCTACTGTCACTAACCCCTAATAAAAGTTCCTTTTGAGACAATGCCTGTTTCAAGAGTTCTGCTTTCTTGGGTGGTTAGCTGAGGTGGGGTCCTTACAATCCCACAGTCACGTGAACACAATTTACAACCTTTTTGCTAAAAACTGATGATTACTTCCATGTTTTCGGCAAAAACGGCCCATAGCGAAAAACAGGTTCACTTAACAACTGCATTTGCTTAATGACCGCTACAAAAACAATTCAGAAGCTACAACTGGTACAGAATGAAGCTGTGCAGGCAGGGCTGGAGGTCCCTAGGGTGGCGCATATAACACTGCTGTGCACAAAATGCATGGGTTGCCAATTTGCTTCCGAATCCAGTTCAAGACGTTGGTTATTACTACAAGCATGTGTCCAGGGTATCTGAGGTGCCATTTTGCCCCAATGGGATTGGCCTACCCAATTCACTACAGCAAAAGGGGCTTGCTACAAACTCATCAGTCAAGGAATTTAGGCTAATGTGGCTCCTACCTTGTGGAACCCAAAGGTGCTTTTTTTAAGAGGCAACTAGACCATTCAAATCCTTCCATTCCCCACCATCCAGTCAGAGCTGAAGAAGCTTCCTGGGTGAGAAGTGAAACGTCTTCAAAGAAAAACAAGAAAGTCCAGTTGCCTCTTGAAAAAGCACCTTTGGGACAACCATGACCTGGATGACTGAGAATCTCCAGATACCTTGTGGAACATTCTACCACTGGACCTGAAATCTGTACCCACCCTTCTGGTCTTCTGGAAGGACTTTACAACCTAGTTTTGCCACTTAGCTTGCAGCCCTGCTGAGGCTGCTCTTTGCTGAAAATGGTCGATGGGGTAAGAGAGAAGCTCCTACTCTATGCCACTGTTTTTCACTTTTATTCAAGTCTTACTAATGTTAAGTATTTACAAATTTAATAATCAGAACTGTCTGCATACATTTAATAAAGAAATTCAGGCTGCTACATTTGCCCACCAGATAAATGGGAAAAGGAGACTTGGAATACACCGATTGGAGATTGCAAAGGCAGGACTCGCAAATAATCACCCTGATATGCTGTTCTGCTTTGGAAGGCAAGGGTATTTCAAGAGAGTAGTGAATACAGACTGGGAAAAAGATAATACAGCAATGTAAGATACTTACTGCTTGATTTCTCTTAATTGAAGCAATGCAAATCACACACGTCAGTGCCCCAGATTGAAAGGCATCGTTCATATATTGCTTTGTGCGCTCCAACTCACTTGCATCTCCAGCTTTGAATAGAAAAAAAATAATAAAAAATTTATTAGGTTAGTGGCCTTTATGGGCTAGAACAGACATGTCAAACTCCCGCGACGTACCGGAGCTTTTCCCCCATTGCCAGCAATGGGGTGGGCGCGGTTCCGTCGTGACGCGTCCGGCCCGCGGGCCGGCAATTTGACACCCCTGGGCTAGAAACTGTAGAATCACAAAATCACTTGTGCTCTTTTGAAGCCTCTATCACACTAGGTGTTAAATATTTCTTTCACCTTCATCCTAATCAATTGTACAGAATGTCCTCTACAGACTTTTTTAAAAATATATTTTACTGATTTTTTAGAATAACAATTTTTAGTGCTTAGTAAACAATGTGTTGTCTGGGTTCATATATTTAACAACAATCAATAATAGTTAATTTCTATGCTTTCATAATTAACATACTAACTAGAAATACCTTTCCTTGGTCTTCTCTTCTTCCAATAGTGTTCTCCTTTTACCAAGCAAATATAGTTCTTAGTACTTTCAATACATGCAAAGTTGAATATGAACATTTTTCTAGTATTTAACAATAACATCAATATGTAAGGTCTTTTCTAATCAGCTTATTTTACAGTTGCATTTGCAAAAAATCATCTTATATAAATCACTATAAGTCCTGTTTTCGAAACGTATTTAAGCTTAGTTTCCCCTCAGTATTCAAAACATTTCTTGTCAGTTATAATTTTCTCAAAATTGATTACATTTAAATATCCAAAACATTTCATACATATAAATCATCCCAATATTTTTACATTTCCCATATCATTAAAAAAAAGTACTATACTACTTATAAATCACATGTCTCTTACTATAGAATCCCTTCATATCCAAAATTTGACTATTCTTTTAACCATATTCAGGCAAATGTTTGATCATATGATACTCCATCTGGAATGTCAAGTCATCTCTCTTGAGTCTGGCTTTCGCCTGTTCTTATTTAAGCTTAGTTTCCCTTCAGTATTCAGAACATTTCTTATCAGTTATAATTTTCTCCAAGTTGATTCCTTTTGAATATCCAAAACATTTCATTCACCTAAATCATCCCGCTATTTTTACATTTCCCATATCATAAAGAAATACTATACTACTTATGAATCACATCTTTGTTATTATAGAACCTGTTCATATCCAAAATCTAACTATTCTTTTAACCATATTCAAACAAGTGTTTAGTCATGTAGTACTCCATCTGGTAGGTCAAATCATCTCTCTTGTGTTTGGTTCTCGCCTTCTTCTTTTGCTTAGCAACTTTCCAAGTCAGTGTATTCAGCTTGCCAAGGGATTCTTCCTGTATTTTTATAGGTGTTGTTAAGAATGGGAAAGACAAATTGAGTAAGGTGCTTTTGGGGGAGTTTGGCCCATTTATATTTGTTAAGAAGCTTCCACTTTCATTCTCCCTCGATTTCTCTTTTCATTTTTTGTCTCCCAAACTCTAGTGATTCTCCTGACAGTTCTATTGTCCATTTTATCAAGTCTTCTTTCTTATCTTCAGGTTTGTTTTGAAGTTCTGAAAACATTTCCAATATTATAGCAAAATCTTGCAGATTTTTCTTTGTATGTGTTAAGCTGTAAGTTTCTTCATTTGTGGCCTCCATCTTTGGGTCATTTTCCTCTGGTTTTTGTTCTATTATCTGATTTATTTGTTCATTCTTTGTCACCATTTTCTGAGAATTTTTTAATTGTGAGCTTAGGTCAAGGATGTGCTCATTTATATCATCAAAATTATTTTTAATCTCATTATGATTTGAAGCAATTGTCGTTTAGATTAGTTGCAACATAGCATACATTTCCTCCAGGAAAATATTTGTCTTGTCTTGAAGTATTACTCCTGCAGATCTCTGATGTTCCAGACTGGGGATTTTAGAAAAGAATATTGCGTGTGGTTTCTTACCACTTTTAGTTGTATATGCAACCTCCATTTTCATCAAACCAACCAGTCTTAAATTCCAAGTCTTATATGTTTCTTATCTTTATGAACAGTCCAAAATGTTCAACCACTTAACAATCCAGTAATTTCCCCCCTAGAAGAATAGCCAGAATCAAAGTTTTTCTTTCTCTGCAAACAATTCTTAAACTTAAATATGACAGCTCAGTAAGTGTTTATAATCCAAGAAGGTCAGCAGTTTTCAAAGCAATTGTATTTCTCATTCTGCAATAGGTAGCCCAGTGTATTTTCTTTCCTCTATTCCCAGCTGTTCTGTTTAGCTAAGAATCATTGAGGATCAAAGTGATAAATTGTGCTGTTTTGGGGCGTCTTGCCAATTTCTGAGGCAGGACAGCTGTAGTTCTATACTCTGTTCCACCACTAGATGTCAGTAACTTTTAAAGCGAAAAGATTATTTTCTTATAATTTCATCAATATTCTTTTAAATAAAAAATCTTAACAATTTCCAGTTTTCAGTTTTATCCAAATTATAGTTTTACATTAGTCCATTTCAATGTATTTCTGTCCCCCATAAAAATTAAATCGCTGCTTCCGTCTATGGAAGGGTGGGGTTATAGTCCCCTTCCTTCTCACTTTCAGAGCATATTTTGCTTCTTGGTGATCTTTTCCAGGAAATCAGTTTCAAAATAGAGAAGATCAATATTCTCACCCAGCTCCAACACGCTGTTCACAGTTGTTCTTAGTTGGTGTTTTTGGACTTCGGATGCCAGTAGCTTGGGGTAGTCACTAGCCTTTCTCCTGTCGGGTTGGAGGGCTTCCATGATCGACGAGGGGCCCTCCTTCTTCATCGCCTCTCCGGAGCGACTTTAGACGCATTTAGGATCCCCAGGCAGGGCGAAACCAGCCATGGGCTGCAGAGCGCCACAATCCCTTGGCCATGTCACTACGATGCAAAACCGGAAGCCCTTTACAGAACTATTTAAATTCATTAATATTTCATGGTTGTTTTGCATGGCCTATTTGCTTCAAGTCACGCCACATTTCAATTGGGGCAAGATCAGCTCTTTTTCTCAGTCATTCCAAAATGTGAAATTTCTCTTGCTCCAGCCGTTCGATGATAGAGTTACTTGTGTGTGATCATTCTCACAAAGAATATTCATTTAAGCTTCACTTCGTTGACAAGTACCTGGACATTCCCTTATAGAATTTGCTGGTACAATCTAGAAATCATGTTCCCTCAATGACAAAGAGCCATCCATATTCAGAGGCTAGAAAGAGCCCCATATTATTCCAGCCATCGTGCTTCATGGAGAGAAGGATAGTCTTTTGTGAAAATGTAGTGTTTTGTTCTAATAAGCATCTGGATCATCCAGGTAATAAGTGGCAAACTTGAGAGGGATGGCAATTTTTCTGGGGAACAGTAGTTGCCTGCCTCATATCCTTTCACGCATACATCTTTGTGTTCAATATTTTCATAATGTAAGAATCTTGAACACTAATGTCTAACACTGCAAGAGTGGCTTGTAGATCCTTTTCCTTTATCATGAGAGTTGTTTACAACCTTGTTAGGTATAATATACTTGCTTTGAGGGGAAATTTTTGTTTGACAATCACTCCTAGGAAAAGTAATGAGAGCACTGCATACGTTTTGCCTGTGAAACGATGAAGGCCAATATTTTGGCAATGATTTTTGCAGCCTTTGGTGTCTCGTATACTGATAATCCTTTTCCTGAAGTCTCTTTTGAGTAATCATCATTCACTTCCCCAAACCTAGATCCCGAAGAGCAAATTTCAATTTCACTGACAGGAACAGCAACCTCAACTTAGCACATCAAGGCAGCAGATTATCCTGAGATTTTACATACTTTTTCCAAAACACACAAGCAAAGGTTGACACAATATGGTTAGCTTACCGGGCAATGTGAACATGAGCAGTATCTTTCCAAATCTAGCAAAGTAATATTCTATCACAAATATGGCAATTAATCTCTAAGCATTTTTTTAATGTAATGATATGTTTTTCTTTCAAATGAAAGCTGAGAAGCCAATATAGAAAAAATTACCAGTCTGATTAGTATATTTTGTAAATGTTTTGGCCAATATTTGTCCGTGTTTTCCTTCAATTTCTTCTTCTTCATCATCATCGGATGAGGAGCTAAATTGATTTTCAACAAGCCTCTTAACTGCAGCTTGATTAGCCTTCTTGATTTCATCAAATTTTTTCTGTGATGCAAGTTCTGTTAAAATAATAAAACTACACATTAGGAGAACCTAAAACAGTAATTAGCATCATATAATACACAAGCAATGGTTTGTTCAACTAATGCTGAATGAATCACAGTAACAATGTATATAAATATACTAAGGTCAAACCAAACAGCCCGCGTAATGGCTTAGCATGAAATATGAATCCAGACCCTATTTTTTCAACATTAAGGTCAATAAACTAAAGCTCTGTGTAAATATTTACCTATAATAAATCTGTACAAAGATCAGAAACTTTAAAAAGTTTTTGATGTGAGCTTTTCTCCAGGTACTGTTATCTCAATTGTCTTTAAGCATGTATGACCAGGAAAATTAAGGTTACTCTCTCCTTATGGTTAGATTTCCTATTTCTTACCATACTTCACTAATAATGCTCAACATTCTAAAATAAATCATCTTTTTAATATGGTCTTTCGCATGAAGGCAGATCTGAAAGCAGTCAGTCAATGATAGCTTGAATCCAGGATTTTAACTAAGCATTAACACAAAAATGCACGAAACTCTCTTTTTCCAAGAAAGGCTAATTTGGAGCATAAAGAAACAGGGAAATTCATTCTTCGGACTCCTGGCTTTCCTTTCTTGACATATTTCAGAGAAAATAAAACAGGAATCAATCATGGCTTGCCCATTACACGAATCCAGCTATAAGCTTCTTGCTGACAAACGGAACTAAGCTAGAATATTTAAGTAATACAAATTAGAACGCTGCTGATTTGCACAAGATGTACATGTACCCAGCTATTACTTTGTAACCTGTTTCAAAGTGATATTTATCTTCCTTTATTAATGCTTCTGTGCTCTTTGAGAATCCAAATTCAGCTATATTAGTATCCATAAATATTCCATTAACATGTTAGAATTTGAGCCCTTTTCCTCACAGGAAAACAGCCAAGGGAGAAGCGCAGGTCTGAGGGTTCAGGCACTCTCATAATTGCATTAGGCACCACACTGTATAGTGGTAAACATCACTGTCCTCGCTGCTGAAGACAGGCGCAGATGTGTTGTCTGCATCTCAAACAAGCACAAATGCAGAAAACACAGACTCACTCCCAACAGCCTGCGCCTGTCTTCAACAGCGAAGGGACCCAGGGCAGAAAACACCCTGCAGCCAAGAAGGCTCCACACCCATTTGCACCGCTCAGGTGACCCTGAGGACACAGGTAAACCTCCAAGTGGCCTCAACGACTCTGTCTAAAACAAGGGTAGGCAACCTTGGCTTTTTTATGACTCGCGGACTTCAACTCCCAGAATTCCTGAGCCAGCATGGCTGGCTCAGGAATTCTGGGAGTTGAAGTCCACGAGTCATAAAAGAGCCAAGGTCGCCTACCCCTGGTCTAAAAGAGTGCAAAGGACCAGCGGTCTGCAAGTATACATCCTTTCATTCCCCACCATCCAGTCAGAATCGAAGAAGCTTCTTGGATGGGAAGTGAAACGTCTTCAAAGAAAAAACAAGAAAGTCCAGCTGCTTCCTGAAAAAAGCACCTTTGGGAAAGGCATGTCCCCCCTCTTTCCCCCCCGCCGCTCTTTCGGATGGAGGCGGCTCCAGAAAGCCTCCCCTGCCCGAAGATGAAGCCTCCCGGCGGCACAGCAGCGAGGGATACTCACCCTGGGCTCCCCCTGCGCCGGCCGGCAACCCTCCGGCTCCTCTCGCCTTTCCCCTCCCGCCGGGTCCGTTGCCCAAAGAGACCCCGCCGGCTGCAGCCCGGCCCCTGCCTCTCCCGCGCCCTCCTTGGCGCCAAGCAGCGGCTTCCATCCCTCCGCTTAGTGGAAGCCGCGGGCCTCCGACGGCCGCTGCCCCTCCGACGGCCGCTTTTCCGCCAGTCCGAGCTCGGAGAGGCGACGTAGCCGTCCAGCTCCCGCTCCAGCCGGGTTGGCGGCTCGAACTACAATTCCCAGCATCCCCTCAGCTGAGGAGCGGAAAGCGCCACCGGAAAGAGGCGAGGAAAACCGGCCAAGGGAGGGGCTTTGCCGCTCAAAGCGAGCCAAAGCCGCCGGAAGCAGCGTGCTCGCGCCGCTCTTCCTGTAGTAGCGGAGTGGCCACGCGACCGTGTCTCTTCTTTTGTGATAGCTGTCCTTTTGTGTTCGGGATTTATTTATTTTCTTTTTTTTTTGCAGCAATTTTTTTTTTCCGGATAGAGAAATCATCACCTTCTGCAGCCATTGCGATGCGTTTATTGCGGCTCCCAAATCGATTCAGATGCACACATTAATAAAAGTGCGGAGGGGAAGAAACGGTCATTTATCCCCTGCATTCATTCATTCATTCATTCGTTATGTGCCATAGAGCTGTTTTCGATTAATAGAAACCACATAAATCTGCATCGTGGATTCCCTAATTGCAAAAATGCCGTCCTACCTTTTGTGTGAAAATAGAATAAAGTAGAGTAGAATAGAATAGGTATTGGAAAATAGAAAATAGAATAGAAATAGAAATTAGAATAGAAATAGAAATTAGAATAGGAATAGAAATTAGAATAGGAATAGAAATTAGAATAGAATAGAAATAGAAATTAGAATAGAATAGGAATAGAAATTAGAATAGAATAGGAATAGGAATTAGAATAGGAATAGAATAGAAATAGAAATTAGAATAGGAATAGAATAGAAATTAGAATAGAATAGAAATAGAAATTAGAATAGAATAGAAATAGAAATTAGAATAGAATACTCTCCCAAGTATTTTGGAGTCAGTGAGAAATGCCAAATCATATGTCTTGCTCTTTTTAAAATTACACAATGTTCGGTTTGCTTTTATTTCATACATGGCTCTTTATATCAGCCTATTTTAGAGAAAGACTAAGTAGCCAGGTTTTCGTTTTGGACAAAACAAAACTGAATGATCTGCAATTCAGGGCTGCCTTTGCGCAATTTTGCACAATTTCTTGAACTGGATCTCCGACGTTTCCTAAGAGAGATTATAATTTTTAAAAAGACTAATTCTCATTCTCTCTTTCCCCCCCCCCCCAAATTGGTTTGTGGTCTTGGGCTTCACATGCTGCCCAGGTTTGGACTAAGGTATTTAAAGTGAATTAAATGTTTTTCTGGCACAGAAATAGGATGTTAAAGCAGCCTAGTAAAAACAATGTTTTAGTTGTCTTATCCATTTTCTTTCACAAGTACATTTCACACGTTTTAACATCCACATGAAGCAGCTGGAGAAGGCTATCCAAAGACACACGGCTGGGTATCATCGTTATGCTGATCTTACTCTGCTGTATGTTCTCAGCTTTGGTCACTAGTGATGTGGTCAAGGTTGCATCTCAGTGTCTGGAGGCTAAGAGCGTCTGGATGGGAGAAAAACAAGCTCATCCATAGTGAAATTGAATGGCTGTGGGTTCTGGGATCACTAGCTTTCTGAAGGAGGCTGTGTTTGTCCCTGTTAGAACTGCACACAATTTCCAGGTCTCCCTAGACTTGCACCAGCCTCAATGCACACGTGACAGCTATGGCCAGGTGGGCCTTTTCACAAATTCATCTTGTGCTCCAGCTGTGGCCATTCCTGGGTCAGAAAGACGTGCTCTCAATCCCTGATTCTTAATGATCTGCCATTTGGATTGATGCAGTATATTTTAGATAGAGTTGCCCATGAAGACCCCTTGGAAGTCACAGCTACTACAATACAACAATGTGGGAACGGGCATACTTTAGTAAGCCCATGTATCAGTACTACTGGTTACCAGTAGGCATCTGGTTGCAACTCAGGATGTTGGTTGTCATCTACAAAGCGCTTCATGGCACAAGGCTTGGATACTGGAGGAACTATCTAGCTCTGATTATCTCTGCCTGCCAACAAAATCAGTTAGGCTTGGCACACTGCAGTTCCTATTACACAGTGCCATCTGGTGGGACCCAGGGAGTATCTCCAGTGAGATCTGGATGGTTTATCTCTGATGACCTATAAAAATCAATATGGGTGTGAAGTACAAATTTGGGGTCAGGTCAAAAAGCTCCTTACACAAATATGTCTTCCCAGGGAGAAAGAAAATGTCAGCGATGTTTCGTGTTTCACTTCAGATTTTTTTTTTAAACTGTTACATAAAGGACTCACATCCCGTACTAGGTGGCTGCTCTTCAGCTAATCTAGTTTTTTCTTGGAGTACTAGTTGATTTGGGTTGGATCACTGGGTAAGTAACCTAGCAGTGGCTTGTGCTAAATACGGCTATTATGCAAATAAGCTATATATCATGTGAATCTGGCCAGTATGGTTAGTTTACGATTCAGTGCTATATCTTTATTATATTTTGTGCCTTCAAGTCAGTGTTGACTCCTGGCACTTGCTTGGACTAGTCCAGGGGTAGGCAACCTCAGCTCTTTTATGACTCATGGACTTCAACTCCCAGAATTCCTGAGTCAGCATAGGCTATTATGCAAATAAGCTATATATCATGTGAATCTGGCCAGTATGGTTAGTTTACGATTCAGTGCTATATCTTTATTATATTTTGTGCCTTCAAGTCAGTGTTGACTCCTGGCACTTGCTTGGACTAGTCCGGGGTAGGCAACCTCAGCTCTTTTATGACTCATGGACTTCAACTCCCAGAATTCCTGAGTCAGCATATGCTGACTCAGGAATTCTGGGAGTTGAAGTCCATGAGTCATAAAAGAGCTGAGGTTGCCTACCCCGGACTAGGCCCTGCAGTTTCCTTGGCAACATTTTCAAAAATGGTTTGCCATTGCCACTGCTGAGAGAGCATGACTGGTGCAAAGTTACCCAAGGCAAGGTTAGACACATGGTCTCCTAGCTTTTAGCATAGTGCCTGAACCAGTATACCAAATTAGTTCTCTTTGTGTTGTATAAACCAGGGCAGTTGGGTTCATTCAGTCAAGCTGATTCAGTTAACCATAGGGACATAATGAATTGAAACAGATATTCTTTTTCTTAGCCACTGTCCTGCATAGTTGCATTGTCTGTGTGTTTTTCCACTCCAGTCATCTAGTTCTGACCACAGAGCAATCAATATATGAAGCAACATGTCTATGGAGATTCTCAATCATCCAGGTCATAGTTATCCCAAAGATGCTTTTTCACGAGGCAACTGGACTTTCTTGTTTTTCTTTGAAGACATTTTGCTTCTCATCCAAGAAGCTTCTTGGTGGGAATGGAAAGATTTATACTCCTGCAGACAGCAAATGAACAGCTGTCTGCAGGAGTATAAATCTTTCCATTCCCCACCATCCAGTCAGAGCTGAAGAAGCTTCTTGGATGAGAAGTGAAACATCTTCAAAGAAAAACAAGAAAGTCCAGTTGCCTCGTGAAAAAAGCATCTTTGGGATATGAAGCAACATGTGTGTCTTTATCAGCCAGCTTCTCTCAGAGACTGACCCTGGTTCAAGTCTGGAAAGGAGTGATTGGCCCAAGGTCACTCAACTATCTTCCAAGCCTAAATGAGGATTAGAATCTGGATCTAGTACACCACCCCAAATACTACACCACATTGATATGATCGTGGCCAAGGATCCTGGGTGGCCTCTGGTGGGGGATTTCCCCGCTTGATCCTGGAAGGACAAATATCCTGTCTAGAGATGAGAAGGGAGGGGATGGGGCAAGCCCAGCGTCAACCCCCCGGCGTCCTCTGGTATAGTCCAGGGTTGCTTCAAGAGTGACCTGAGAGTCCCTGGAGGTCCCCAAAATCAGAGGATTTGCCAGATCCTGCATAGCTGGTCTATATCCTGGTTTATTTAATGATATCTGGGCTCTCTGTAATAGCAAAAGAAAATATTAAATGTATAAGCCATTCCCAGTGGACAATGAGACAGGTAGTCTATAAATTTAACAAATAAATAAGTAAAATGCAAATGAAACTCAAGATAAGGGAAAGTTTAAAAAAAGAATAAAGGATGTATAGAAAAGAAGAGAAAAGAATAAAGGAATTCCACCTTTATAAAAAAAAACATGTCATCCTTTATTCTTAAGGAAACAAACCAAAGACACTTGGAAATATTTAAAACGAACATCACCCTTCTCATTATTAGTTTTTATTCGCAAAAAAAAATATACAGGTCTTTTCATGAAAAATATTTTATGGGAATATCTAGTGGGCTTTAATGCTGTTATAAACGCATCGGTTCTAATTTTTAAGATGGGAATCCATATACACAAAAGATCTGTGGGGTCCTCGGTGCTCTCCGAGTGGTTTGGTGGTTTTCTTGCAGACGATTCATTGCCCAGCTAAGTAACATCATCAGTGCATGCAATGCAAGGCATTGATGACATGATATGACATTCTATTACTGCATGTAAGGAAACGTCTACAAGAAAACCACCGAGCTCAGGGAGCAACAAGGATCCCAACTCTTCAGATGCAAACTGGGGATGCGGAGACTCTGGCACTGAAGAAGTCTGTTCTGGCTGGGGTCCTGCTCATGTTCCCCACAAAACCTCAGTTCGCTCTTTGGGAGGGCTTCTGGAGGCTGTTCCAGACTGTTCTAGATTGGCAGAGGTCAACTTGGTCAAGGAGCATGTTTGCACAACCAGTACAATAATGAGGTTTTTCAGCCAGCTGGAATGATTGACAGATCTCTGGACTTTGTTTACAACCTGTCTTGGCTACATGTAGTCATTAACTTACAACCACTTACTAAGCAACCATTCAAAGTTACAATGGACACCCCCCAAAAAAATTATGGCTCATTTTCAAAGTTACGGCAACACACCTCCCCTGTGTTCACAAGATAAATTTTTACCCGCTTGGCAACTGGGTCACCTTTGCAGTCATTTACAGTGTGCCACAGTCACTAATTGTGATTTGCAATGTTTTTGGGGGGTTGTTTTTTTTTGCCAATTTTTAGAATTTACTTCTGGTTTACAGCAAAAAGATTCCCCCTTGGGAAAAGTGGACTGGCTGAATTACCATTGTGTTTGCTGCAGAAATATCAGAAATGGGGTCCAGTCCTGTGATGCCTCAAATTACAAATTGTGAAGACTTATGACTGTAATTCTGGGTTCAGTTATGGTCCTACGTCAAGGGCTACTTGCACAGGAGTAGACTTCAAAAGGGGCCATTCTTGAAAAATGTCTTAGAAATTGCAGTTGGTGCAAAAATGTAGTTTTCAATGTCAGAATAAACACAACAGCAGGATATAAATTTAGTTACAATATAAACGTAACTGTCATTTCCATGTGACCAATGAGCTGTCGTTGTCTCTTTCCTTAACAACTGCTGCAAAAATGGATTTATTAGGAATAGATTGAAATTAAGCACAATGGATTTTTCTCTATTTGGAGTTCCTCTGAGGGAAATCGAGAATGATTTTCAATAACAAAAATAAGAGTGTGATATGCTGTTATTTCTTCTCTCCTTTGGATCTTACGATATTTCCCCAATTCCAAGTTCTTAGAGAGTGATGTGCTGAGGAGACTTTAATGGAGAACATAGAAATTGGGTTGGAGGGGACCTTGGAGGTCTTCTAGTCCAACCCCCTGCCCTATCTATTCCGGAGAAATGGCTGTCCAATCTCCTCTTAAAACCTCCAGTGACGGAGCATCCACAAGTTCTGGAGGCAAGCCATTCCATGATTGTTCTCACTGACAGGAAATTTCTCCTTAATTCTGGGTTGGAACTCTGTTTGATAAGTTTCCATCCGTTACTTGTTGTCCTGCCCTATGATGCTTTGGAGAATAAGTTGAGCCCTTCTTCTCTGTGACAGCCCTGGAAAACTGCTATCATATCACCCCTAGTCCTTCTCTTCCTTAGACTAGACATATTTAATAGTTCCCTTGACGGTTAATTGATCATTTGGTTTAGCCTCCAAGCCCCTTATCACCTTTATCTTCTCCTTGCTCTTTCTAGGCTCTCGACAACTTTTTTGTATCATGGTGTCCAGAACTGGATGCAGTATTCCAAGTGTGGTCTCAGCAGTGCAGTATAAAGTGCTACTATCAGTCACATGATGTTGACATGATCTCTTTGTTGATGCTCCTGGCACTGCAATAGGTTTTGGGCAGCTGCAGCACATTGCTAGCTCATACGTAAGTGGTGGCCTACTGGGACACCTCAATCTCTCTCTCTCTTGTTACTCTTGAGCCAGGTTCCACCTATTCTCTATGTGTGCATTTGGTTTTTCTTGCCTAAGTGCAGGACCTTACTCTTCCCACCACTTGCATTAAGTTGCATTTTGTCAGATAGAACTCAAGTGTTCAAGTCTATAAAGAAACTTCTGAATCTTGAATCTGACGTCTAAAGTTTTAGCTATCCCCCCCTCGCTTGGTGTTGCCTGAAGATTTGATGAGTTTCCCTTCTATCCCCTCCTCTAGATCATTGATGAAGACTTTGAAGAACGCTGGGCCCACCTCGAGGGAGCCAACTACATGCTTCCCTCTGTGTAGGAGGAATCCCATTGAGGATCTCCCTCAGCAGGTAAACCTGGACATAACACATGATGGATAGTAACATCAGCCTTCTCAGAGGAATTGGGTTTGAGGTTTCATAACGTAAACTTTTTTATGGCCTTATGCCTGTATTTTATTCATGAGAACTTATGAGGCAATGAGGCCACTAATAAAATTGTTTTTATTCCTTTCAGGTCAAAAAGAAGGAGGAGCTGATTTTAAAGGTTAGCCTGAAGTTCCCAAGAGATTCACGTTGAGATATCTGGCAAGAGCAATGGACGGCATCCTAAAGATCCAGCACAGGACATAGACATCAGCCCCAGCCCCAGAGAAACAGGACATGACCTTCAGGATATAATAGGATTAACCCTTCACCATCAGAATACCAAAAGGCAGTGCTTTTTTTGTAAAAAAAAAAAAAAGGTGCTGGAACTCTCACACGTCATACAATCCGCCTTGCCTATCTTACGAGTTTCCATCCAAAAAAGGTGCCGGAACTCCGTTCTGGGCATTCTATGAGAAAAAAAGCCCTGCCAAAAGGACATGCTCAAAAGCCCAGGTTAAAAGTTCATGCCACAGGAACAGGAACAACTCCAAACACAAAAGCCCAAGGTATAAAAACTCACCACTCCCAGCTCCATGTGGTCAGCTGCCCCAGAGCCACATTTCTGCCTGGTTCTGCAACTCAATAAACTAGAACCTTTCTAAAGCAGCCTCCATTTTGTTTATTCCCAGCTTGGACTGGACCTGATGAAGATTTTTCTTTCAACAGATGCATAATGTAATGTGACATATCATGTCATCAATGCGTTGCCTTGCATGCACTGATGATGTTACCTACCTGGGCAATGAAACGTCTGCAAGGAAAGCACCAAACTCAGAGAGCACCCAGGACCCCACAGACCTTTTCTGTATATGAATTCCCGTCTTAAAAATTAGAAGCAATCCATTGATGAAATAGTTACCTAATACAATCATGTCAAAATAACAGCATTAAAAGCCCACTAGGTAATATCATAAACATTTTCATGAAAAGCCCTGTATTTTTTTTAACAAATAAAAACTAATAATGAGAAAAATGATGTTGTTTTAAACTTTGGAACATTTTTTGCTTTGTTTGCTTAAGACTAAAGGAAGACATGTTTTCTATAAAGGGGGAATTCCTTTATTCTTTTCTCTTCTTTTCTGTACGCCCTTTATTCTTTTTTAAAAAAAATCTTTCCCTTCTTCTTGAGTTTATTTGCATTCTACTTATTGATTTGTTAAATTTCTAGGCTGCCCATTTCATTGTCCACTCGGAGTGGCTTATAAATTTAATAAACTTTTTTTTTTTTGCTACTGTGAACTCTCAAAAACATACAATAAAGCCCGAAATAGCCCCCCCCCCCCAACCGTCGTCGGCTTCCCCGGCCGGGGAGCTTTTGCAGGCCGGCCGAACTGTCCGAGAGGCGGCCATGGAGCAAACCCGCATTGCCAATGTCCGGACGGCTCCCTTTTCACACGTCTCCCCGCAGCGCAGCCCTGTAGCGCAGCCTGGCCAGTTCCCGGCGGCTGCCACTAGGGGTCAGGCGTGGATGTTCTGGGATGCGGTACAGCCACTCAGGAGACGCCAGGGTAAAATTGTACACACAGAAAGTGAAATGAAAAGAAAATGAAGAGTAGAATAGAATGTAGAATAGAATTGAATATAGAATATAGAATAGTCTAATCGAGAGTCTAATCTAGAGTGCAATCCAGTTTAGTCTAGTCCAATCTAGAGTCCAATCTAGAGTTTGGAGTGTCCAGTTTAGTCCAAGGGTAGGCAACCTTGGCTCTTTTATGACTCGTGGACTTCAACTCCCAGAATTCCTGAGCCAGCCATGCTGAGGGGAAAGAGAGGTTTCCAAGCTGAGCCATGCTGGCTCAGGAATTCTGGGAGTTGAAGTCCATGAGTCATAAAAGAGCCAAGGTTGCCTACCCCTGGTCTAGTCTATTCCGCAATCTGTTCTAGAGTCTAATTGAGAGACTATTCCAGAGTATAGTTTGGGGTCTACTCTAGATTCTATTCATATTCCTATTCCAGTTATTCGAGAGTCTAGTGCAGTGTCTTTTCTGGAGTCTAGTATCTAGCATCTAGAATGTAGTCTTGAGTCTGGTATGGGGTATATTCTATAGCAGGAGTGTCAAAACTCGATTTCATTGAGGGCCGCATCAGGGTTGTGGTTGACCTTGGGGCCTGAGGTGGGCGTGGGCAGCTCAACATCGCTCATGTCAGGGGGTGCCTGTGGCCCGGCCGGGACTGGGGGGTTCCATTGTCTCCAGCTGAGGAAGGCGAGACCAGGATGAGCACCATACCCTTGTCCAGCAGAGGAGCCTTGCTGTCCCTCTCAGGCCATGCAGAGGACCCCCAGTGATGCAGGCTTACCCTGGTCTCGCCTTCCTCACCTGGAGACAATGGATCCCCCCCAGCCTCGCACGGGCCACCACAGGCGCCCCCCCGACACAAGCGACATTGAGTTGGCTACGCCCACCTTGGCCATGCCGACCCCGGCCCCCAAGGTCAACCACAACCCTGATGCGGCCCTCAATGAACTTGAGTTTGACACCCCTGGTCTAGGATGTTTTTTTTTCTCCAATCTTCTTCTATAGCCTAGAGCACAGGTGTCAAACTCGCCACTTCACGTGTCGCAACGTATCGCAACTCTTTTTGCATTGCCAGCAATGGGGTGGGCACGACTTTGGTATGATGAAACCGGCCCGCGGGCCGGCAGTTTGACACCCCTGGCCTAGAGCCTAGGCTTTCTCCCATCCAAATAAACCATGTCCAACACTGCTTAGCTTTTCTGAGATTACTGTGCTCTGATCCTATTTACAACTATCTGTTTACAAATTTTGTTCAGCAGCCAGAATTACCAAACCTTTATGTTTAGTGGTGACCCTTTTTCAGATTAGCAGGTCCGGAAATTATCACTAGATTGAACAAAGGGCATCTTATTCGTTCTTCTCCTGCAAAAGGCAACCATGTTTTGGTTTTAGTTTTGTACACCGTCCAGACTCCACGGGAGCTGCGAAGCCAATAAATTTAAATAAATGCATCACAAATACTAAACAACCAAACAACCACCAGAGCCATTCCAGAACCAACATCGCACACACAAATCTGCATCAAATCGGACGGCGGTGAAGCTCCGCAATTATTCTTATTTTTGTTTCTTCTGGGTGCGCGCTTTTTAAACAGCAAACGTTTCAAAACGAACCAAAACGGGTGTGCAGGGGACACGGGCTGTCACACTCTTGCAACAACCAACCCCGCTTGCTTTTTCTCCATCTCCGAAACCACAAGAGCGCAACCCATCAGAAAAACGGCTCAAAAACGAGCCGAAAAGTACAAAAGCACACAATTGTCACTGGCCCAAAAGCCCACCACCGAGTTCTTGCTGGCACAGAGCGGTCGAGTTAGAGGCGGGCCCAAGCGGTCTTACTCTCAGCGGATAGGACGGTTCTGTCTTCCTGATAGGGCTCCGCAGCTCCTTCCCTGTCCTTCCATTGGCTGGCGGAATGGACCCCCCCTCCCGCGACTGCTTCCCCAGATTGCTCTGGCATACGGTAATTGAGCGGGGAGGGGAGGGGAATGAGCGGTGAGTTCGGCGTCTGCGCAGTGGGGGAAATGCTGGCTGCGGTGTGGCTGGCGTTGTCCACTTGCTTCTTCGCCGCGCTGCTGGCTCTGCAAGTTCCGGCGCTGAAAGCATCACGCGGGGCTCTCTCGCTGAACCTCGTCGGGATCTTTCAAGACCTGATCCGTTACGGGAAGACCAAGGCAGCCTGTGGGCAGCGTCCCGTCGTTTTGCAGACCTTTGATGTTCCCAAGAGGTAAACCAAACAGGTCGGCGGTTATTTAGGAGCGGAGTGCAATCAGAATAGAGCTGGAAGGGACCTTGGAGGTCTTCTAATCCAACCCCCTTCTGCTCAAGCAGGAGACCCTGTACCATTTCAGACAAGTGGCTGTCCAATCGGTTGATCCCTTCTTCTTTCTGGCAGCCCCTAAAATATTGGAATACCGCTATCACATCATCCCTGGTCATAATAATAATAATAATAATAATAATTAATAATAATAAGTTGGAAGGGACCTTGGAGGTCATCTAGTCCAACCCCCTGCTCAGGCAGGAAACCCTATACCAGTGGTGGCGAACCTATGGCACGGGTGCCAGAGGCAGCACTCAGAGCCCTCTCTGTGGGCACGCGCGCCGTCACCCCAGTCCTAGGCCTTCAGCTGGGTTTTATAAAACCTTTTTGCTTTAGGCCTCCACCGCCGTGTGCAAAAAAAAAAAAGGTTCAATCGGTCAATTTCAACTTCTCGCGGGGAAAAAAAAAGATCTTGCAAAGTTGGAATTGATTGATTGAACTTTTTTAGTCCCACCCAGTCTGCCGTTACCACCACAGCCACGCCCACCCAATGGGCCACACCCACCCAATGGGCCACACCCACCCGGCACTCGACAATGCATAAGTGGGTTTTGGGTTGCAGTTTGGGCACTCAGTCTCTAAAAGGTTCGCCATCACTGCCCTATACCATTTCGGACAAATGGCTGTCCAGTCTCTTAAAAACTTCCAATGTTGGAGCATTCACCGCTTCTGGAGGCAGGTTGTTCCACTGGTTAATTGTTCTAACTGTCAGGAAGTTTCTCCTTAGTTCTAGGTTGCTTCTCTCCTTGATTAGTTTCCATCCGTTGCTTCTTGTCTTGCCTTCAGGTGCTTTGGAGAATAGCTTGACTCCCTCTTCTTTGTGGCAGCCCCTGAGATATTGGAAGACTGCTATCATGTCCCCCCTCGTCCTTTTCTTCATTAAACTAGACATACTCAATTCCAGCAACCGTTCCTTATATGTTTTAGCCTCCAGTCCCCTAATCATCTTTGTTGCCCTTCTCTGCACTCTTTCTAGAGTCTCAACATCTTTTTTACATCGTGGTGACCAAAACTGGATGAAGTATTCCAAGTGTGGCCTTACCAAGGCATTGTAAAGTGGTATTAACACTTCATGTGATCTTAATTCTATCCCTCTGTTGATGCAGCCTAGCACTGTGTTGGCTTTTTTGGCAGCTGCAGCACACTGCTGGCTCATATTTAAGTGATTGTCCACTAGGACTCCGAGATCCCTCTCACAATTGCTACTGTTGAGCAAGGTACCCCCTATACTATACCTGTACATTTGGTTTTTCTTGCCTAAATGTAGAACCATACTTTTTTCACCACTGAATTTCATTTTGTTTCTCTAGACCAGCCATACCAGTTCCTGCAACCATTCTTCATATGTGTAAGGACCCTCCTCAATTTACATCTTAAGAAGACAGAACTCTTGGAACGGGTTTTCCAACAGGAATCTTTATTAAGAAAAACTGACTGAAGGTGTGCTAGACAGGATCTGGGGGACCCCCCTGATCATTCAATGTTTTAAAGTGTTCCCAGGCAGCCCCACTCCACATTCCTTCCAGTCAATTCAAATTGGCAGATGGCTGGGTGTTAAATCCATCGGATCCCAAACGTTGCAATCTTCCCCCCCCTTTTCCCTTGCTGCCGGTAAAAGGAAGCTTCATAGGGAGTGAGATCAAAGGCTGATTGCCGTATTGTTATGGTTAGTACTCCAGAGAGGGAATCCACAGAGGATGTTTCTTTGTAGTTGATAGTAAACACCCGTGTTTACTCCCCCCCCCCTTTGTAGTATGACAGAATCCAAAAGAGAGTAAGAATTGGGTTTTCCCAGAGTAGATTAGACAATGCATAAGTGGGTTTTGGGTTGCAGTTTGGGCACTCAGTCTCTAAAAGGTTCGCCATCACTGCCCTATACCATTTCGGACAAATGGCTGTCCAGTCTCTTCTTAAAAACTTCCAATGTTGGAGCATTCACCGCTTCTGGAGGCAGGTTGTTCCACTGGTTAATTGTTCTACACAATTGTGCCCACAATATAAAAATGACAATAAAGGTTATTTATCTTTATCTTTATCTTTCTGTCAGGAAGTTTCTCCTTAGTTCTAGGTTGCTTCTCTCCTTGATTAGTTTCCATCCGTTGCTTCTTGTCTTGCCTTCAGGTGCTTTGGAGAATAGCTTGACTCCCTCTTCTTTGGGGCAACCCCTGAGATATTGGAACACTGCTATCATGTCCCCCCTCGTCCTTTTCTTCATTAAACTAGAGATACCCAATTCCAGCAACCGTTCCTTATATGTTTTAGCCTCCAGTCCCCTAATCATCTTTGTTGCTCTTCTCTGTACTCTTTCTAGAGTCTCAACATCTTTTTTACATCGTGGTGACCAAAACTGGATGCAGTATTCCAAGTGTGGCCTTACCAAGGCATTGTAAAGTGGTATTAATACTTCATGTGATCTTGATTCTATCCCTCTGTTAATGTAGCCTAGCACTGTGTTGGCTTTTTTGGCAGCTGCAGCACACTGATGGCTCATATTTAAGTGATTGTCCACTAGGATGCCAAGATCCCTCTCATAGTTACTACTGTTGAGCAAGGTACCCCCTATACTATACCTGTGCATTTGGTTTTTCTTGCCTAAATGTAGAATCTTACTTTTTTCACCACTGAATTTCATTTTGTTTCTCTAGACCAGCCATACCAGTTCCTGCAACCATTCTTCATATGTTTTCATCTCTAGCCCTTTAATCATCTTAGTTGCTCTTCTCTGCATTTTTTTTCCCAAAGTCTCAACATCTTTTTTGTACTGTGGTGACCAAAACTGGATGAAGCAGAACTGCTCCATCTTCCGGGCCACCACTACGGGTCCTTTTCCATGCTGGGGTTGGTATAAATCCGCATTCTGAAATGCATCCAAGCATGAGCAGAACGGTTTTCCCATCTGCCCACTCGCGTCTGATTTTCTAGGGCAGTGGTGGCGAACCTATGGCACGGGTGCCAGAGGCGGCACGCAGAGCCCTCTCTGTGGGCGCGCGCGCCGTCGCCCCAGTCCTAGGCCTTCAGCTGGGTTTTATAAAACCTTTTCGCTTTAGGCCTTCACCGCCGTGTCCCAAAAAAAAAAAAAAAGGTGCAATCAGTCAATGTCAACTTCTCATGGGAAAAAAAAAGATCTTGCAAAGTTGGAATTGATTGATTGAACTTTTTAGTCCCGCCCAGTCTGCCGTTACCACCGCAACCACGCCCAGCCAATGGGCCACACCCACCCGGCACTCGACGATGCGTAAGTGGGTTTTGGGTTGCAGTTTGGGCACTCAGTCTCTAAAAGGTTCGCCATCACTGTTCTAGGGTTTACTAACCCTTGCTCAGGTTAAGTTCCCTCTCTCCTGGAACAAAAAATGTTGGCCCCTCCAACACAAGAGTTAGGTTGGGAACTAGTATATTAAACTACAATTTGCTTAATTACTAATCTAAAAGCAAACCAACAACATTGTAGTTCAATGCGGTGTGCAGACTCACCCTAAACTGTCCCCGTTTCCTTCTGCAGGTGGTTCTACCATTTTTATATTGTGTCCGTGATCTGGAATGGCTTCTTGCTACTGCTGTTTATGCAATGTGTGCTCTTCTCTTGGGCGTTTCCCTTTTGGATTCAGGATTTGCTTGACATTCTTGATGAAGCAAAAGAAGACAAGAGTGTCCACCACTCAGAAAATGGTATGCATTCTTTTAGATGTGTGTATATTATTTGCTGGAGAGGGTCCCAAATATATTGTAGACTTTGCAGAACAGCTTCTCTGCTAAAGCTGAAATTATTTATTCTGTGCATAAAATCGGTGGACAAGCACAATCATTTTCACTACAGATTTTTCAAATATAGGTATCCCACCTTCAGTTGGGGAGGGCAGGGGAAGAAGAATAGGGCTACTACAGGATATGGAGAGATCCAGAAAACTGAAGAAAAGAGTAGAAAAGAGGTATGATAGTAATAATAATTATACTCAATACTGGAGGTTGAAGGGCACATTTTAATATATTTTAATATATTGGATACAGCTAGCGCTCAACAGTTCATTTAGTGGCTATTTGAAGTTACAACAGCACTGAAAAAAGTGACTTATGACCATTTTTCACACTTACGACCCTTACAGCAGGGGTCTTCAAACTTAGCAACTTTAAGACTTGTGGATTTCAACTCCCAGAATTCCTCAGCCAGCCAGGGCTGGCTGAGGAATTCTGGGAGTTGAAGTCCACAAGTCTTATAGTGGCCAAGTTTGAAGATCCCTGCCTTACAGCATCCCCATGGTCACAGGATCAAAATTCAGACACTTGGCAACTGATTCATATTTATGACGGTTGCATATTTATGACAAGCAAAGTTAATGGGGAAGCCAGGTTCACTTAAAACAGCCGTGCTACTAACTTAACAACTGCAGTGATTCGCTTAACAACCGTGTCACGAAAAGTCGTAAAATGGGGCAAAACTCACTTGACAAATGTCTCGCTGAGCAACAGAAATTTGGGGCCCAATTATGGCCATAAGTCGAGGACTACCTGGATTGAGCCAGATGCCTTCCCCGCAGCTCTGCTGAAAAGAATTGAGATATCTAAACCTGCGTAGCTTCCTAACCTCTTGACTCCTGTTTGGAAAAGCTAGGAGAGGTTTTGAACAAGTGCCAGAAGCTATGGGACCATCTCAATATGCTCCCATAACACTGCTAGCAAATAAGCTGCGCTGCTTACCTGTGGGCCCTCCAGGTGGAATTCAGGATGCTGGTGGTCACCCATAAAAGCCTTCAGAGCACAGACCCTGGAGAGTGTGAAGCCAGCCTTGCCTCTCTAACACAATCTGACAAATCATCATTGTCTCTCCAAGGAGGTCAGCAAGATTGGCATGATCTGGGTCCTATCAATTCATCAATGTCGACTGACAGGAGCCAGGATCTTCTTTTCACTATGTCTGTACTACAGCACCTTCCTCCGGATTCAGATGGCCCTGACCTCTGCTGGCATTCAGAAAGACCTTGAGGATCTGGTTCTTTCTCCAGGCAGTTAGCCAAGATGCTATGTGAGCCTGTTTCAATGCGTGACACGTGAGTGGCTTCTTCTGATCTGGTGTTGTTGTTTTTTTATCGATGTCTGTCATATAAGTACAACTGAGCCCAAAATTTCTGTTGCTAAGTGAAATATTTGTTAAGTGGATTTTGCCCCAGTTTACAACTTTTCTTGCCACAGTTGTTAAGTGAATAACGCAGCTATCAAGCGAACGTGCCTTCCCCATTGACTTAGCTTGTCAGAAGGTGATCACATGACCCCCAGGACATGCAACCATCATAAATGGACAGCCATTTGTCTGAAATGGTATAGGGTTTCCTGCCTGAGCAGGGGGTTGGACTAGATGACCTCCAAGGTCCCTTCCAACTTTATTATTATTATTATTAAATACGAGTCAGTTGCCTTGCATCTGAATTTTGATCACATGACCCTGGGGATGCTGTAATGGTTGTTAAGTGTGAAAAACGGTCATTGTCACTTTTTCAGTGATGTAAGTTTGAACAGTCACTAAACGAACGGTTGTAAGACGAGGACTACTTGTATTTTGACATTTTTAACCATCTGTTAGTCCTCCAAAGTCATTTGGAGCTTGATGTCTTTTATCTGAGATGGGAAAATGTAGAGGCTGGTCCCGTATTTTTTCCCACCAACAGAACTCTATATGTTAACATGGGTAACATCTCTGAGGATTTCTTGCATATCTTGTGATTTGTTTGGGCTGAATTTGACACACCTAAGACAAGGTAACAGTTGTTTACACACTGTCTTTGTTGGATTTCTAGGTGCCGAATTCCTGTCAGCCTTCCTGGTCTGTTTTTTGGTCTGGGTGAATAGCTGTAGACGGCTAAAGGAATGTCTCCACATTAGCATCTATTCTGGAGGCGTCATTCATTTTGTACACTATTGCTTTGGCCTTTTTTACTATGTTTTGGTGGGGTTGACAGTGCTTTTTCAAGTGCCAGCAAAGAGTAGAGAAGGTAAGCATCTTCTTTTGCACTCTTGCAATACACTGTAGGAGGAGGACTGGCAGAGCCAGGGGGAGGAGTAAAGAGAGGGGTTAGCCTAAAATTGTTAGGTAGCCACCAATGAACTAAGTTCATCCCCCCTTGAGTCCTGGTGGGGCAGTGGTTACCATGCAGTATTGCAGGTTAATTCTGCCGAGTGCCAGCAGTTTGATCCTCACCAGCTCAAGGTTGACTCAGCCTTCCATCCTTTCGAGTTTGGTAAAATGAGGGCCCATATTGTTGGAGGCAATACAGGTGGTCCTCGACTTACAACAGTTCATTTAATGACCCTTCAAAGTTAAAACGGCACTGAAAAAAAGGGACATATGACCATTTTCCACCCTTACGACAATTGCAGCTTCCCACTGTCACGGGATCAAAATTCAGATGCTTGGCAACTGATTCATATTGATGACGATTCCAGTGTCCTGAGATCATGCGATCCCCTTTTGCAAACTTCTGACAAGCAAAGTCAATGGGGAAGCCGAATTCACTTAACAACCGTGCTACTAACTTAACAATTGCAGTGATTCACTTAACAATTGTGGCAAGGAAGGACGTAAACTGGGGCAAAATTCAACTTAACAAATGTCTCAGTGTGATGACCCAGGGCACAGCAGAGGCAATGCAGTCAGCTGGCAATTCAAACAGTTCTTTTATTGCTCCAAATTTTCCCCAAATGCTCCCACATTTGCTGGCAAGCCTCCAAGAAAACAACACACACACACACACACACCTTCAGCCAACTCTGGCTGAAAGGAGGTTCAATTACAGTCTGCTTAGCATAAGAAAGTACTCAAGGCCATAGAGATAACAAGGAAGAAAACATAAACTTAACAAGTCTGTTTGAATCCTAGCTTGCCTGAGCAGTTTTCAAAAGAGAGAATCCGAAATACAGTCTGAGGTCTTTAAACATTCAAACAACGTGGTCAATCAGTCCAATAGTCAGAGTTTCCAGGTTTCAGAAGTCACAGAACAAGAGATCAGCAACAATACACAACACTCCAATGAATCAGTGTTTGTTCCCGACAAATGCCCCTCCTCACAGCGTCTCCTTAAATCTCACTCTCCAGGTGTTCCTTGTGGAGAAGGGCGGGACGAGTAATTGAGCCTGCCTGCATTGTTCCCTCCTCCTCTCCACTCTCCTTGCTCTAGAGTCTAGGATCAGGTGGGGGTGGCCCTTGCTCATCATCTGAACTCTGCCTCTCCTGTCCCAATCCTGAAGGGCCCTGGCCTGCCTCGGCTGCTCTTCCCCACATTCCTCTGAAGCCACAGACACCTCTCCCTCGGCCTCCACAGGGTCCTGTTCCAGTTCATTTTCCTCTGCAGATTCAGGCTCAGACAGAGGCATGACACTTAGCAACAGAAATTTTGGGCTCCATTGTGGTGATAAATTGAGGACTACCTCTATGCTGACTCTGTAAGCCGCTTAGCGAGAGCTGTAAAGCACTGTGAAGCGGTATATAAATCTAAGTGCTATTGCTATTGCTATTGATTGCCATTACTCTTATTTAACTATAACCAGGTGCTGATCATTAGTTGGGAAAATTGCTCTGCATAGGCTTTCAGCAATAAATCAGTTAAATTGAACCTTCACGTGTGGACCTGGTCTTTCACACCTGACATAAGCATTCTTTTTCTTTTGTTCAGGAATAGATGAGTATCAAACTGGTATAATAGCACATAAGCGCACAGTCCACAGTCCACTATGAAATGACGCTATTGGTTTCTCTCATGTGAAACTGTTCCACTGATAGGTAGTTCTGCAGGCTTTTCCCAGATGCGGTAATGCCAGAAGCCATATCTAGGGCTACTGAATGCAAGATCAGATTTGCTACCATTGAACTATGGTCCTTCACTTCCAAATGATTCAGTGGAACTAGGCCTAGCTTGAAATACGGCGTACATGTCTCCTGCCCTTCCATAGGAAACAGATCAAAGTTCCCTTGAAGCAGAAAATTATTGTATCAGGAAAAGTATCACAGTTCATTTGCATGTTTTGGGATTGCACCCAAGGCACCTATTATTATTGGTACCATCTTTGCTTTCCTTTGCCACAGTCGTTCCACTTCTATTTGCACGTCTTTTTATGTTGTGATTTTCACCAGCTCTTTCTCTTCTCTTCTGATGTCTCCATGGTCTGCAAAGTCCACTATTCGGACTTAAAATTTGTCTTTCTTATTGACAATTGTTAAGTCTGGCCTGTTATGTGGCAGATGCCTGTTTGAATTTTAAAATCCCAGAGCATTTCCGTTTCTTCTACTTTGTCTATTTTCCACCTGTTCCCGCTTGCAGGCAAATGGTGTTTCTTGCAAATCTTCCAGTGCACCATTGTTGCTACTTTATCATGCCATTGTTGGTAGTCAATCTGCGCAATCTTCTTGCTGCAGTTAACCAGGTGATCCACTGTTTCTTCAGCTTCTTTGCAATGTCAGCATTTATTGTCTGTTGGTGTCTTCTGACTTCCGGCTTTATATACATTTGTTGTTATATACTGTTTCTGAGAATGGCATTTTAAAAATTCATGGATGATAATTTGCTTCAAATGTGTTAAAATTCAGATTTCAGGGTGATGTAGAATAAATAACAGTAATATCAGTTTACTATAGACCACATTGAAATCTGAATTTAATAAAGCAGAGGTTCAAAATATTTTAAATGAATAAATACATTCTGTTTCTCTTCATTTAGGCAAAGATCACTCACTGATAGTCTGCTGGTACCATGTTCTAGGACTTGTGATGTTCTGCTGGGCTTCTGTTCATCAACACAGATGCCATGTTATTCTTGCTAACCTTCGAAAAGATAAATCAGGTAAAAGAATTGCTATTCCAGACAACTTTTTTTAATCTTCCCCTGGTCAAATATATTAGTATAGCCCTTACTGCAACCCTTCGTTTATTGTTCAAAGAACATTGGTGATGTTTAGGTAGAAAGCATTCAGAACAAACAACTTAGGTCTTTAAATCCAGATTAGGGATATTAGTGCTTCAAATGCCAAGTCAAAAAGGTGGTTTGAAATGAGTGGATATCTCCTTAAAACATTGGTTATTATCCTGAGATTGTATGGTGACAACCAATCCCAGGAAAAGTTGAGCTTGAGTTAATAACACGCCAACAATCATGAATCCATACCTGCTCTACAGCACCTTCTTGAACTCTGCTGGTATTTCTTTTAACTCAAAACAGTATCTCCTTGTGACTGAGTAGGTTCCATGTGAGCCCAGAAGACACAGCTTCTCCTAAGGAGGCTCCAAGTACGGCACGCTTATTTCTTCCATCCAAACCATCTTTCTTGGCTTGGGATCCAAAATGCTGCACACCCCTAATACATAAATATTCTGACCTTGTATGCAGAGAGCAGGGGGTTCAACGTAAGGAACCAAACTTACGTGCGATTGAGGATTGTTGAACCCAATCACTCCAAAATCTCCTGCCTTGTTGCCCTTGTTAGCATTTTCCTCAAGATGGAGACTTAGATTGAGACTGAAAGAAGAGAGTGGTTGGGAGGCAAATGGTAGAAACACGTGTTTTGAATTGAGGGATTTCTTGGCACCTTTCACTAGCATCCTGGTTTTGCTCTACATCAAAGGCCACTTGGACAAGATCCACTATTGGCAATAAAGGCCTCGGGAGTTTGGGCTGTAGCTAAAGGGTAACAGCAAATTTCATTCATTGGCTATGGTAGCTGGGATGATCACTATTGATGTTGAGAACAATTTGAAGCCAGATGACGGCAAGATTAAGCTAAAATATCTACTTGGGAAAATGTTCAAATGTAGTTACATAAGCACAGCCTGTAACATGTGAGACAGGAACATATTTTGGATTGTATCCAGAGGCACAATTGTATAATCCAGGAAAACAGGTACTTTGGCCAAGCTGGATGTCCTGTCACTCACATTAACCATGGAGTAGAGAAAACTTGTTGCTGAAAAAAGTAATAATGAACAGATCTGATCAGAATGAATGTCAGAATCCAATTATATTTTATTTCTAGCTATCTACTCTGGGAAAACCCAATTCTTACTCTCTTTTGGATTCTGTCATACTACAAAGGGGGGGGAGTAAACACGGGTGTTTATGACTGGCATTCCTCCTATCAACTACAAAGGAACATCCTCTGTGGATTCCCTCTGTGGAGTACTAACAATAACAATGCGGCCATCAGCCTTTGATTTCACTCCCTATGAAGCCTCCTTTTACCGGCAGCAAGGAAAAAGGGGGGGAAGATTGCAACGTTTGGGATCCGATGGATTTAACACCCAGCCATCTGCCAATTTGAATTGACTGGAAGGAATGTGGAGTGGGGCTGCCTGGGAACACTTTAAAACATTGAATGGTCAGTAGGGTCCCTCAGATCCTGTCTAGCATGCCTTCAGTCAGTTTTTCTTAATAAAGATTCCTGTTGGAAGAACCGTTCCAAGAGTTCTGTCTTCTTAAGATGTAAATTGAGGTGGGTCCTTACAGTGAAGATGATCCTTCCAACGGATCAAAATAAGCACGTAGTTTTCTCTTGGAAAGCAAATACATTCTCTTGTTGATTAGCAACCGCCATGGTTAGTAACAATTCACAAATATGATGGTATTGATAAACAATTTATGAACAGTAATAAAGTCAGAATAAAACAAAATATTTTCATTTCGGTATGTGCATTTATGACCAAATTTTCCCGCAAATGACAACAAAAGCCTTCAATGTGAAACTGATTAAGGTCTGGTCAGGTTCAGGCAACAACTCTTTAAATAAGCTCTCTGGCCTGTGAGGGAGTTAAAAAAAAGAAAAAAATCAGGTCAGGCACATGACACTGTACAGCAGGCATGTCAAACTGCTGGCCCACGGGCCGGATGCATCACTCTGAAACCGCGCCTACCCCATTGCCGGCAATGGGGGAAAAGTCGCGATACATCGCGATATGTCACGTGACGTTGCGAGTTTGACATGCCTGCTGTACAGAGAACTTTATCTGAATGACGGAGCAACAATCGAGGATCTTCACAGCATCTCTCCCTTGCTCTCTCAGATACATATTCACTTAAGCAACTATTTTGCTGAACGACAAAGTCGCTGGACCAGATTACAGTCACTAAACGGAAAAAAGGTGTGGTTGAGAAAAGGGCCAAATAGAGGCAATGGATTTATTAAAGTTGTAACCTGACTGTTCCCCCCCCCCCATCACTATCTAATTACACTACTAGTTCTGCTCACCTTTCTAAATTCAGCTATTTTTTTATTTTTTATTTTAGGAAGGGTCTTCAGTTTGGATCATAGCATTCCTTTTGGTGACTGGTTTGAAATGGTATCCTGTCCTCATTATTTTGCAGAATTTCTCATATATACATCAATGGCTGTCACTTTTGGATTTTATAATTTAACTTGGTGGCTAGTGGTGACATATGTCTTTTTTAATCAGGCACTAAGTGCTGTTTTGTGCCATGAATATTACTTAAACAAATTTAAGCACTATCCAAAACATCGGAAAGCTTATGTACCCTTTATTTTTTAACTTATTTATATTAAATGGAGTATGATTCTACATTTGAAGCAGTTAAAAGATCTTAAGATCTTCTGGGATGAATTGATTATTATAATCAAATAAATTTTGTTGAAATTGAATTGCTGCTGATCATCCTGTAGGTCATTTACTAGGCTCAGCTGTGTGTATGAAAACATGCCCCTGTTCTATTGAGATAACCAGAGCAATTTTATGTAATATACTTAGAAGAAAGTTCAATTGAGTTTAATATGGCTTATCCCAAAGAGAATGCTCCCTAAAATAATATCATAGCCATAGGCAATTACACTATATATGCTTGTTTGGCAAAAGGCCTCACTAATCATGGGACTTGCTCCTGAGGAAACAGCAAAGGAATGCACTTTTAATTAACCGATACTGATGAAAGAGGTTTTTTTTTTCCCTTTGCACAATTTTCTCGCTTTGGATCAGTATAGAACAGAACAAAAGAAGCTCTATAACTTTGGTTGGATTCACACAAGGTCTGCATGAACGATGAAATGAAACGTTCAAACTTGACTGGCTATACCTGTGTGATCAGAAATATGCAAAGCTTGGATGATCTCAAAAAAAATCCTCAGGGCTGAACTTGTCTAGTATTTGCATAGAAAAGCATCAGATAATTCCAGGATTCTAGAAAAGCCAGGCTAACAATTTTAGAAGAAGGAAATGCAAATTACTCTCAGATAAGTCGAGTAGAGTAGGTCCTGGGGCAGATGATGCAATGTTATAAATTGCTATGTTTCTGCTGTAGAAATGCCAGGCTTCCTCAAACAAAGGACCACCAAATTTGTTGGCTTGAAGTTAGCTGGGAATACTGGAAGCATCAACCAGCACATCTGGAGGGGAGATTTGGGGGAAATTATCAATATAATCTCTCTTTCATAGCTACAATGGGAACCAGGTGCCTAAAATACCTGGAGATGAAAATTTTGCAGATGTATTCTCTGTAGTGCCTGTGAGTGGGTGAAGAACCAATGGGTGGAAGCTTACAGAGAGAGCGAGCGAAACTGAAAATGCATAATTATATGACCACGGGAACCATGAAGCAGTGGAACAATCATACGTGTTCCATTACTGGGGATTTTCAGGCAAAGGTTGGACAGGTGTTTGATTGGGATGCTCTGATGATTTCCAAGATCCCTATTAATGATGTCATGACACAAATCCTGATCTTTCATATGACACACAGCTATGCCAGTTCTGTGGTTTATGTCACAACATTGTGCACAATGCATATGCACAATGCATATTTCAATATCTGTCCCTCTCCGGAAGGAAGGAAGGCTAAACCTTCAGCAAGATGTTTCATAACTATTGCAGCTATCATTTGCTAAAATAGGGCTAAGAGGCACAAAACCTTTGCTCATGTACGACCACTTGCGTTGCTATAGGAAGAGCAGTGATTTTATATGGCAGATTTATGACCACAACTGAACTCCAAATTTCTGTTGCTAAGTGAGACAGTTAAATGAGTTTTGCCTCATTTTACGAGTTTTCTTGCTACAATTGTTAAGTAAATCACTGCAGTTATTTCAGTTAGTAACACAGCTGTTAAATGAATTTGGCCTCCCCATTTACTTTGCTTGTCAGAAGGTCACAAAAGGTGATCACATGATCATGGGAATGCTGTAATGGTCGTAATTGTGAAAATTGGTCATAAGTCACTTTTTTTCAGTGCCATTGTAACTTTGAACGGTCACTAAATGAACTTTTGTAAGTCAAGGACTACCTGTACCTAGTTTGGTGCCTGGAGTAAAACTTTGCAAGCTACAATATTTTTTCTAATTAGTGCTATCAACAATAGGAACTGCATTTGACTTCCAAGCATATCCTGGGGCTTAAGGCAGTTTTAGCACTGGCAATCCTCTGGATGTGGCCAACAGAACTCCAGCAAAATAAAATGAGTTTCTGTTAAATTGTTTGGCAAAGATGGGTAAGGTGAGATATATGGAGAGATTTTAACTATCTGCCCCAACCTGGTTTGTACTGCAATGTGCAGATATCCATTCCAAAACTCACACAAAGGTTTGTCTCATTTCCCCAAGCTAAATACACATTCAATGTTATCATATCACTCCTGTTAAGGTCAACTGTCTTCTCATCAAGTGATGTGAGAAGTTTGACCTTGTAAAAGAAAAGAGACTTGGATGTGGGACAACTTCCCATCAGCTACACACATGAAATCAAAAGCTACTAGACTAGAGGGTAGTCTCTAAATATGATAAATAGTAGATCTCTTAACATGCTCTGCAAGAATTTGCTGAATTTGGGCAGAATCATTGCACCTGCATTCAGAATGACAAGGCTGTTGGTTTTATCAGTTACCTATACTATCTGAAGGTGCAACTGATTCATATTTATGACCGTTGCAGTGTCCTGAGGTTATGTGATCATCTTTAACAATCATCTGACAAGCAAAGTCAATGGGGAAGCCAGATTCACTTAATAACCGTGTTACTAATTTAACAACTGCAGCGATTCACTTAGCAATTGTGACAAGAAAGATTGTAAAATGGGGCAAAATTACCATAACAAATGTCTTGCTTAGCAACATACATTTTGGCTCAGTTGTCATAAGTCAAGGATTACCTGTATTGTCTAATCATAACTGTTTTGCATTTCCTAAAACTGTTAGCAAAGCAGATTCTTCCTCAATCTGCATACTTCTCAGTACGACCTGGAGGGTAATTCAAATATGCAAGTGAGCACACTCATAACTCAAGAGCTTTAAGTTTGCTTGACTCTTAAACATTTACCAGAACTACTCAAGACTGATTGCATTTCTTACATCAGTATTTCAAAAAGCTTCAGGTTTTTCAAATTGTACCAATTATTGGTAAGATTCCATTTCTTTGTTAAAAAGTTTGAAAAGTTAATTAAGTACACCTGCTGCAAATACCGACAGCCTGCACTTATGTATTAATATTAAATTATTAAAGCTAGATGAATGATTTGGAAATACTAAACCCAACGTTATTTGACTTCGGTTGCTGATTTATTTTGTTGGGCTGCTGTAACGAGGGACAAAAGCAAACAACTTTTGCATTGTTCCCAGGAGCTGCCCTATAAATTAGCAGTTGAGGTCTACCTGCAGGAGGATGCGCTAATCTGAGAGATTAACCTCAAGGACTATAATTCTGGGCATTAGTTGTCTTTCCGGATTATGGCAAATCCCATAACTTTCCAGTTTTTCTCTCTTCCCTGCCAGAAAACTACAAGTGGGAGGGGTTTCGTCCTGCCAGAATGGCATCACGTGACGCACGCAATTGCCTGGCTCGCCCATCCCTCCTCAGGCCTGTTAGTTCAGTTCCTTCCTCTTCGAAGGCGGGGCAACCGAACCTGATGGTTGATAGTCTCTGACGCAAATCCCAGAGCGAGCGGGGAATTCCCCAATCAGTCAAGGGAATCAGGGGGTAGGGGCGGGACGTCGCCACAGCTTCGTTTGCCCGACGGAATGACGAGAGGAGAAGGCTGGGTTTGGTTGCACGATCGGCCCGGGGGAAGCGGCCATGGCGGCGGGGCAGCGGCCACTCACTTCCGCCTGTAGCGGCCGCTCTTTCCGACAGTAAGAGAAAACGGCCGGGTCTCAGGGACAGGAATGGCGGCGGTCCCGCGGCTGTGGCCGCTGTTCTGGCTGCTGCTGGCCGCGGCCTTCGCTGCCCCCGAGCAAGAAGCCGGCCGCGAGCGAGACTTCCCACCTCACCAGGAGCAGCAGAAGCCGCCGCCGCCGCCCCACCAGCAGCCCGGCCTGCAAGGGCCGGAGTTGCCCCGGGCTGAGGTGAGCTGAGGGAGCCGGGAGAAGCGGGGGCGACGCCCGGGGGGCCAATTCGATACGCTGTAAGGCTGGGCTACTATCCCCCCCCCCGAAGGCCCGCGGGGGAGGGAAGCTTCGGCCGACGCCGGGACGGAAGGCCCGGCTCCTCCGTCGCTTCTCCTCCTTGCTGCTCGCCGTCAGGTCTCCGCCGTGGGGCACAACGTGGCCGGCCGGCGGTGAAAGGTGGGACGGGAGGAGAAGCCTTTTGGGATTAGAGGTGGCGACAGATTTGATTCATGCACATATATATATACGTAGACGTATGTAGTCCTCCACTTACGATCACAACTGAACCCCAAAATTTATGTGGCTGAGCGGGACGTTTCTTAAGTGAGCTTTGTCCCATTTTGCGACTTTTCTCGCCATATTTGTTAAGCCAGGGGTAGGCCACCTTGGCTCTTTTATGACTCGTGGACTTCAACTCCCAGAATTCCTGAGCCAGCCATGCTGAGGGGAAAGGGAGAGCTTTCCAAGCTGAGCCCTGCTGGCTCAGGAATTCTGGGAGTTGAAGTCTACGAGTCATAAAAGAGCCAAGGTTGCCTACCCCTGTGTTAAGCGAATCCCTGCAGTTTTTAAATTGGTGGCAACGGTTGTTAAGTGGACCTGGTTTCCCCATTGGCTTTGCTTGTCAGAAGGTCGCAAAAGGGGGATCACATGAACCCCCGGGACACTGCAACTGTCATAAATATGAACCAGCTGTCAAGCATCTGAATGTAAATCACATGACCCCATATGGGGATGCTGCAATGCTGGTAAGTGCGAAAAATGGCCATATGGTAAGTCGAGGACTACCTGTACCTGCTTGCTTCCGCTCCCCAAGTTACTCTGCCCGGTTCTGTTTTCCCTTTGGTTGCACAGGTAGTCCTCGACTTACAACAGTTTTGTTTAGTGACCGTTCGAAGTTACAGCATCACTGAAAACGACGTGATTGTTTTTCACGCAAGCGTTGCAGCATCCCCATATGGTTACATGATCAAAATTCGGGTGCTTGGCAACGGACTCATATTTATGACGGTTGCAGCGGCCCAGGATCCTGGATCCCCTTTTTGCGACCTTCTGAACAGCAAAGTTAACGAGGGAGCCAGGCTCGTGTTAGTAACTTAACAACTGCAGTGATTAACAACTGTGGCAAGAAAGGTGGTTAAATGGGGCAAAACTCACTTAACAAATGTCTCACTTAGCAACAGAAATTGTGGGCTCAGTTTGTCATAAGTCGAGTAACTGTAATGGCCACATTTCATTTTCTTCAATGTCTCACCTCATAGAAATCGTAGACACTGCAAAGGAGAGAGTCCTGTTGGATCTCGGAAAGGGGAAAAAAATCAGAAATCTGGTAGTGTATCCAACCAACAGCATTTTATTAAAAAGCCTCAGCTTTCCTGAGCTGTAAGCTCGCTTTGTTAGCCGTATGCTACACGCTTAGCTCGTTTTATATACTCATCTGACCAATGTGCTATTGGAGAGCTGCAGACAACAGTAGTATTAGTAATTTAGTAATTTATGGTTCACATCTTCCTAAAATTACTGCTTGAAATTTATTTTACACCTTTTCTATTGGAAGAAAGTGATACAGTCTCGCTAGGAAACAGTTACACTATCTACTATGTAACTTACTGCTATTACTTTAATTGAGTTGATTTGGAAATAGTGATGTTGCCAAATTGCACAATCAAGTTAGCTCACATGTTACAGATCATAGTGACCTTTCAGCAAGATCTTTTCAAGGTCTTGAAAAGTAACTATATTTTGGTGATTTGATTTGATTGTTGCAATTTGATAATGACAGCTCAAATTGTGTTACAACAGAATGTTTTTTTTTTCAAGTTACTGTTAGAAAGTCCTGAATCTGCATGATAGTTTCTGAGTGTGAAATGACAATAATTTGTCATTTTATGAATATGCCAGCCCATTAGTTTAACTCAGGGGTCTTCAAACTTGGCCCTTTTATGACTTCTGGACTTCAACTCCCACATATCTAATTGTTTTTCTAAACAGACTATACTGTTCTGTATCAATTTTCTAATTATTTCAGTTGTGCTGAATTAAGCATCTTGCCATAATGCCTACATAGTGTTGATTGTTCAACAGTTCTTAGAACCCAATTTTGTATTCATAGTCAGATAGAAAACCTTTCTGTTCATTCATGCACTCTTTAATCAGAGATATCGTGAGAAGTTCTAAACTATAAAAAAGTGACTGCCCTCATATATCCTTGCTATAAATTATAAGTTGAGATTTACCATTGCTTAAACAAAAACAAATAACCAATTTAAATTTTAATATTGACTAGATAACCTATGACTCCTTGGCTTATCATTTCAAAGGTGTTTCCTTACCAGATGCCTTCAACAATGGCAGAGCTTGTAATGTAGTTGAAAAGTTCTTAAAAATTGAGGGACATATTCAGAGATGCATCCACCTTAAAAGTAGCCAAGTAGAATTGTACAGCACAAACATCAAGAGTTGACCACAGGAAATGTTTTATCACATTTTGTTTTGTCATAAAATACTTTATGATAATTCTTACCTTATAAACTGTTCTATAAAACTTGCCAAATTTCAGTTCCATGGGAGTCAAAGGGTCCCAGACACATTCTGTAAATTAGCCCATTAGCGATATCTTGGTTGGAAAAGTTTTGCCCTATAATAGACCCCCCAAAAAAGTACTGATTTTATAGTCCCAGGATAATTTTGTCTTCAAAAATAAAATGTGAATTGAAGTTTCATGCACTTTCATCTGCAAGCTAGTATTTCATGATACTCCAGATCTTCCCCTTTACTGATTGTTACAAAGAGCAGACAAGGTGAAACATGTTGGATATATTTGTGTGATAAAATCAGCCTTTATTCCTGGAACTGCTACAGCACCTGGTTAGAAAGATTTGAGACAAACAAGAACTAGCTTTCTTTGTGATCTAGCACAATATAACTACGTTTTTAATAAAAGAAAAACACTTAGATTGTACAACTGCTAAAACCTATTTCACTTATTAAAAGTAGAACTTGCAGCTACTTTACGTTTCTTAGAATTCTATTCTAGAATAGTATTCTAGAAATAGAATGGTATTTTCTAGAATAACATTCTAAAAATACAATAGAATTTTAATCTCTGTGTTAGGATATGTATTTAGCAGATATGTTCAAAAAGAACATACAGGTAGTCCTCACAACCCTTTGTTTAGTGAACGTTCAAAATTAAAGTGGCACTGAAAAAAAGTGACTTATGACCATTTTTCACGCTACCATTGCAGCATCCCCATTGTCACATGATCAAAATTCGGACACTTGTCAAATGGCATGTATTTATGACGGTTTCAGTGTCCTGGGGTCATGTCATCATCATTTGCGATTTTCTGAGAAACAAAAGTCAATGGGGAAGACAGATTCACTTAACAACCTTGTTACTAACTCAATAACTGCACTGATGTACTTAATAGCTGTGGCAAGAAAGGTCATGGCCAAAACTCGCTTAACAAACTGTCTTGCTTAGCAGTGGAAATTTTGGGCTCAATTGTGGCCATAAGTCAAGGACTATCTGTATATACTATCTTTAAGCAATGAAATAATAAAATAATTCGGAGTTAGAAGGTCAGCAGATAGAAAAATAGTAGTATATCGATCTCAGTTCTGGCGACAGTTTAGCAATGATTTTGCATTAGAATCCCAGGTATCTGGAAAGACTACTTGGCTTGAAATCCAAAGATCATTCTATGCATTCATTGGTCCAGTCTGCCATTGCTCTTTTTGAAGCAGCATCTGGAAAAATGTGGTTTTGATTGGGGGATTTGATTGTGAAGCTTCTTTTAAGGAGATGCATCGAATGCCACTTGCTTAGTTCTCTTTATTTAAACAAGTTTATTTTCTCAAACTGCTTTTTTGAAACCTTTACTGTCTTTGTTATATTCATTTGTGAAATTTTATATTTGATCTTTTATGCATTTGTAAAAACTAATGTTGCTTGTTATGGATGTTAATATTGTATTGTCACAAATCAAGTATTGTCTAGGACTCTAGGTGATCATAATATTATAACAGCTAGAAATGGCCATTTAAGACATATAAGTCCTGGTCGGTATAGTACTGAAATTAAAGTCAATCTTGACATATAGTTCCACCGATGAACTACTCTTACTGCTAGGAATTTTGTTTCTTGATTAAGTCCTGTATTTTGAGACAATACATTTTGAAGAAATTCTGTGTGACATATACTCAAGTACCTGAAAACAACTATTGTATTTGCTTTCTGTATTTTTTTTGTCAAGACTACATATAGTTAATTCCTTCAAATATACCTTCTAAATAAGGTATAGTTAGTATGATGAATTAAAGATAAGTAGAAAATTGTTGGAGTGACTATAATTTATTGTTGAAGAAATGCAGATAAATGACAACTATGAGCAAAGTGCCATAACAATAAAATGAAAAATAGAATGCCAACGAGTCAACATCTAAAGTTCAAATCATTTGCATATTTTTGTTTCGGCAGGGATAAATAAAAACCTTGATGAAACAGTTTATATTAAATACGAAGGAGAATATGTGATCATGAGACGATCATTTTATATTGTATTAAATCTGTATGCTGCCTGACTCTCGGTGACTGAGCAGCACACAGGTTTGTGCTTAGAGAAGTCTTAAATACAAAACAACATTGTAAGAAGTACTCTTAAGTTTGTGGTTTCTAAGAGTTGATACCAACTTGAGGCTTATAATAAACTTTCTAAATTTAAAGGTAACCATTTCTCAGATACCGTATATACTTGCATATGAGCGCATCCCCATATAAGCTGAACTGGGGGGTTTATTTTGGCACTTAAACTTCTTGGCTTACACATAAATATGTAAGGTAAGTAAAGAATTTGTAGGGCCCTTTTAGACACTATCCAATGGATTGCATTTTTCTTATGTGTTGGCATGATAAGGAACTGATTTCCTTAAAACTAAAACTTGGAATGAAGAACATGTTATTTTTCTTTTCAGAAAGGACCTACCCTTGTTGTTCCCGTCCATTCTCTTAGTGAAGAGTCTTCAGATAAAACTAACCTAGGATTTATCCATGCATTTGTGGCTGCAATTTCTGTCATCATTGTTTCAGAATTGGGCGATAAAACCTTCTTCATTGCTGCTATTATGGCAATGCGTTACAATCGCTTAACAGTGTTGGCTGGTGCAATGCTGGCCTTAGGGCTGATGACGTGTCTATCTGGTGAGTGCTTTGTCTTCTATGTCCTGGTCTGAAAGTGAAAACGTGGCTTATGTAATATATGTGGGAGAGAATAGGGATATGTGAAACATTTCAGTTGTGAAAATGTCCAGTTTAAACTAGGTTGTTTCATTTTATCAGAAGTGGCCCAGTGCCATTCTGACATGATGGGAAGCATTGGAACACTACCCTCTCTATGGCCTATTCATAGAGTTATTGTAAATTAGGATTACTGCAAAATATCATGTAGGAATATTTTGACTATTATAAAGAGCCAAAATTTTAATAATTTTGTGTTAGTTAATTTTTATAAACTGACTTTTTCTTGGAAAACTTTATCTGGATTTCAGCTAGGTAGAAATGTGGGAAATAATATTGTATATTAATGTTATATTACTGCATAATTTGGGACATAATATTGTATCTAATAATATATTAATGTACATTAATTCCATGGGATTAATTAATATATAAGGACTTCCTGAATTTAAAACATTGCTTAGACAGTAGAAATAAACCGAATCTGCTTCATGGAAAATCTAAACTATTTGTTTTTCTGTTTTTAGTTTTATTTGGTTATGCTACCACAGTAATTCCCAGAATATATACCTACTATGTGTCAACAGCACTTTTTGCAATTTTTGGTATCCGAATGCTTCGAGAAGGCTTGAAGATGAGCGCAGATGAAGGTCAGGAAGAATTAGAGGAAGTACAAGCAGAACTCAAAAAGAAAGATGAAGAAGTAAGTTACAGTTTATAACAGTGTTTCTCAACTTTGGCAATTTTAAGGTGTGTGGACTTCAACTCCCAGAATTCCCCAGGCAGCCTGCTTGGTTAGAAAGTATTAGGTTGTTATTTGGTTAGTACTTCTTAAATGATATTCTTAACAAGTACCTGTTTAATACTTAATGATATTAAGGCTGTGCAAAGATCCAGATTGAAGAAGGAAAGATGATTCAAAGGGCACCAGTCACTACTACCTCCTTAAAATAAAATGTGTATTGTGCCATGTTGGTCCAGAAAAAGAAACAAATCCCTACCAACATATGAAATTCTTGTTTCCTTGCACATTTAGAATCACTTTTTCTCCCTTGAATCCAAATTGCTCCATAGGATCACTAAATCAAGGATGGGAAATGAATTAGCAGATACCACTGAGTTACAACTCCAAGCACCCTAGGTATCTAGACTAAGTGCCAGGAGTTATTGGATCCTGTGATTAGGTAATTTCAGAAGACCCACATATTCTTCCTCATAGGATTACCTGGATGGATGTCCAAAATTAGAAGTGGATCAGTCTTATTAAGACATCCATTTCTGGACATTTTTGTTAGTATTTTTATTGTCAATATATGCCAATCTATGACCATAAGATTTGATATGATATATTATTAGTATAATGTAACAGTTCAGTGTCAGAATTGTTTCCATTTGTGATTATTTCTGAAATCAGTATTGCAGACTAGAATTGCCATTCCATTTTAAAATCAGATTACCCATTCCTTTATATTCTTTGAATGTTCTGTTTCCAACCAAGGATTGATTGTAAAGGGAGAAATCTTTATAGCCAGCAAAAACTTCAGAATGTAACCACAGTTGCAAACCTAGATTAGTTACAGCAGCTGTCTGATTCCTGCATTAATCACTCTTGCGATGAAGTATTAATGACTTAATTGGTAATTTGTACCAATTTACATTGGTACATTTTGTAGATTTACATTGGTAAGTCTGATCATTGCTGTGTATCGCTAGTGTTCAATCTTTGGATCTGACTGTAGTTCCCCAAGTTTTCTAACCGCTGCTTCTTTTCCTTAGCTCCAGAGAATGAAACTCTTAAATGGGCCTGGAGATATGGAAGCGGGTACGGGCCCTGTAATACCTCAGAGGAAATGTCTGCATTTTATTTCTCCAATTTTTCTGCAAGCATTCACTTTAACATTCCTAGCCGAATGGGGTGACCGTTCTCAGTTGACCACCATTGTTCTGGCAGCAAGAGAGGTGAGACAATTGTATAAGAAATGTGCGTGATCAGAAGTCACAGAACAAAATGCTCAGGAACTAATTAGTTATAGATAGATTGATTTGTTGTTGTTAGTTGCAAAGTTGTGTCCGACCCATCGTGACCCCATGGACAACGTTCCTCCAGGCCTTCCTGTCCTCTACCATCTTCTGGAGTCCATTTAAGCTCACGCCTACTGCTTCAATGACTCCATCCAGCCACCTTTTGGTACTGTTCATGGGGTTTTCATGGCAAAGATACTGGAGTGGGTTGCCATTTCCTTCTCCAGTGGATCACATTTTGTCAGTACTCTCTGCTATGACCTGTCTGTCTTGGGTTGCCCTGCACGGCATAGCTCATAGCTTCATTGAGTTACGCAAGCCCCTTCGCCACGACAAGGCAGTAATCCATGAAGGAGAGAGAGATTGATATTTGAGCCTTAAGCAGGATAACAAATCATTTAATCCCTTGGGATCTGTCCATTTTAAAAGGCATAGGTACAACGCATGCTCCATGGAGTGCGCTCAATAGAGTTGGCGTATCTGAGAAAGGACGTTCTCTTGCTTATGTCTGGGCAGAGAAGCGATGGGACCTGCAGTCATGAGACTGCTTTTAGAGATCCGTGTGGTTTTGATTTAATATTATGTATGTCAAATTGTTGCTTCCATGGAAGTTGCCATGCACAGCATGGTGATGAATCAGGCCTAGGAGCAACTATAGTGCCATTTACATAATAACCTCTGAAGAGCTGGAAGTACACTTCCTGCTATGTAATTAGTTTTTTGGTTTCACATTCACACATTTTTAATTCATTGCACTTTTATTCTGTCCAGTTGGTTAAGTTATATTAGAGGGAAAAAATATGATTTCCCTCCTGGTGCTGAGGTGAGCATTTAAATTGAGTAGCATTTTTTTGTTTTTAGTTTTCTCATTTTTTTAAAGTGATTGTGGTACTTTCAGTTATCCCAGGAATGACACTCTAGCGCAGAGGTAGGCCACCTTGGCTCTTTTATGACTCGTGGACTTCAACTCCCAGAATTCCTGAGCCAGCCTGGCTCAGCTTGGAAACCTCTCCCTTTCCCCTCAGCATGGCTGGCTCAGGAATTCTGGGAGCTGAAGTCCACGAGTCATAAAAGAGCCAAGGTTGCCTACCCCTGCTCTAGCGAATTCTCTCTGGTCATTAACTGAGGCTGGACTGACAGCATTCTCTGTGTGTTTTTTTATCTGTTTGCGGCCTTTGAAAGTATCAAGGGACCGTTTGTAAGCAACTGCAGTAAAAAAATGTGTGGCTTTTCAAATAGCACCGAAACTTTTATCTGTTTTTTTTTTCACAGGACCCCTACGGTGTGGCAGTGGGTGGAACAGTTGGGCATAGTTTGTGTACTGGCTTAGCAGTGATTGGAGGAAGAATGATAGCACAAAAAATCTCAGTTCGAACTGGTAAGTCCTTGGCGGGAAAAGAAAACCATCTACTTGCAAAGCGAAAGGGGAAACGAGATGTTTTCTAACCAGGAAGAGATTAAAAAGCCAGTTTGTTCTAGTGCCCGGGTAGGCAACCTTGGCTCTTTTATGACTCGTGGACTTCAACTCCCAGAATTCCTGAGCCAGCATGGCTCAGCTTGGAAACCTCTCCCTTTCCCCTCAGCACGGCTGGCTCAGGAATTCTGGGAGTTGAAGTCCACGAGTCATAAAAGAGTCAAGGTTGCCTACCCCTGATTAAGGCGCCAGGCTAGAAAGCAGGAGAGTGTGAGCCCTAATCCCACCTTGGGCATGAAAGTCATCTGGATGACTTTGGGCCAGTCACTGTCAGCCTAACTAGCCTCACAGGCTGGTAGTTGTGCGGGAAATGGGAGGAAGGAGTGTTGGATATGAGTTTATAAAAATTAATAAAAGGGACTGCCTTGAAGCATTTTAAATTAAATGATAGAAATTCCTGTCCCAATTTACTGTTACAAGTCAGGGACTATCTGTAACGATACACTTTTAGCCTCCCCCTTTCCTGTGGAAAGATTAATATCACTAGCAGTTCTGATCCATGGGACATAACTGTCCTAAACACCTGCTCACATGCTTCAGTTTAGGCATGCCCAAAGGGACCAATGCATTAAAACAGAGCCACGTCTTACTGTTGGGTTTTAATTAGTGGATAATTGGTTTTTAATAAAAGTGAAATTGGTCAAATCTGTCCATTTACTATATTCTTTTTCAGTTCATGCTCATTATTTAGAATGGGAGTTTCTTAGATGGAGAGGGGAATTGTCTTTCATCCACTGCCAGTCAGTGTGAACAGGCCTGAGCAAATACAAACCCATAATCGGCCATGAAACCTCCTATACTGTCTAATTTTCCAGTTGGTTCAAAGTCAGTTTTTCAAATTTCATTTTAACCATTTGCTGAAAATATTTTATTATTTAGTCTTTCCTGGCAGGAGTATAGAGCAGGCAAAAATGTCGTCTTCTTCTTTTCATTTATTAATTGGTTGAAATTATACAACCACCCATCTCACATACATGACTGTGGGTGGTTTACAGGATTAAAACACACACACACACAAATGCAAAAATAACAAAAGACAAAACTTTAAAACCATAAAAACAATTAAAAGATAAAGGGAAAAAGTACATGTTTCCTATGAGAGTCATCCAAAGAGATGAGGTCTTTTGTGGTTCAAATTTTGCTGAATTGCACAAAAGTAATGTGGATTATTTCTTACAGTATATAAGCACTAACTAAGCTTGCTATTTGTAACTTCTTGACTCTGACCATGTTGCAAATATATAGGATGAGTATCTTCATTGATTAGATGCCGGTGAGAAGTAGAAGCATGAAAGTAAATTCATGAATACAAAATAAGCCTTGTGAAATTTTGTCTTTTATATAGGTTCTAACCACATGGTCATTTTCCCCTCCCCCCCCCTTTTTCTTTTCTTTTACAGTGACAATCATAGGAGGCATTGTTTTCTTAGCATTTGCGTTCTCTGCACTATTTATAAGCCCAGATGTCGGATTTTAGCAGGAGTATTTTTTTTCCTTTTCCTTGAAATACAAGAATTAGAACCAGTGACTGCCATTTGGCTTCCTGTATATAATGTACAGCTACTTATTCAAACAAGCACTGAAGGTGGGATGCTGTAATTTTTATAGTAACAATTAGTTTGATATGTTTTGTAGATACAGTCTCTGCTGGACAATAACGTGATCTATATATTTGGGATATGAATAATGTACATTTGCTTACTATACCGGCTCAGATAAACTGAAGTTCAGCTCCTGAAATTTTATTTTAGTTATTTTGCTGGCAGATGTCCAAAAAACACTGCTTGACAACCCCTTTGATTTTATTTCTCAAGTACATGGTTCCATAATCAGAAATGAAGAGCTGTGCCAACAATTAAGTCATCTACTCAAGACAATGAACGTGTGGACTTGTGGAAAAATCAGGATACTGATATAGAACGTGTTAATTCAGAAACGGTCTCAAAATACACAATCCATCTAGATATTTACAGATCAATTTTTGTATTTTACTGAACATTTGATGCATTTTCAGATTAAAATATTCTTAAAAGCGATCATTGTTTTCTTTTTAATAAATATAATAATATCGGAGAATATGGATAACAACTAGGCATCTCCTATTATAGAATTGCAATTAAAATGAGTTCTGGTTTCATTCAGAGGAAAATAATGTGTATTGTCCAGTATTTTATATTTTTAGTGGTTGTACCCATTTCTTTTTACTCCAGTACCTTTGATGGACAAATATTTCATGATTGCTGCTGTTTTTAATTTTAAGTCATGCTGCTTGTCAGTTATTGAAAACAATTAATTTGACATTGATTCAGTTCACATGCATTGTTCTAAGCTGTTCCATGATTTTGCTTTAGAACCCTGTATGGACTCAGCCATTTGGTACATAAGCTCTGGTCTTTAACTTGGTGTTATGCAAACCCAGTTAGATGTAATATTTAACAAATTGTTGGCTTAATGTAAATAGTGGATCTAGCCATAGTATCTCAGACATCAAGTTATGCTGCTAAATATGTTTTACATAAAGTATGGCATTGCAGCAATATGAGGCAACCTGTTCCCAAATTAAAGTTTTATTCCTAGTCAAACTAATACTGCAATATGAAGGCTGAGATAAATTTGATCAACTGGGAGAGTTCCAAACTACTACTACTTTTTGCCCTATGATGTTTTTTTTTTTACCATGATCTAGAAATTCAGAAGCCATCCAAAGGAATCTGGGGTCCAAAGCATTTCCCATGTTTATATTATGTGCCTGGTCTAGGAGAGAATTTAGATCAAGCTATTTGCTGGTCTAAACCAATATCTTCCCATTTCTTGGAATGGAATTAGTTTCTTGAAAATAGTGAGTTCAGTTAATGCTGTTCTTGTTTTTGGTCTATCAGCAGGATTTTGGATTTGCCAGTTGCTGTCACTGAGCTATATAGTTGTCCATTTTGCAACCAAAAGGGGAAAAAAAAAAAGAATCCAGTTTGTAAAAGATGGGTATCAAGCTGGAAAGATTGCTTTCAAATAAACTCTTTTGTAAAGATGTTCTTTTTTACTGCTTTTATTTTTTATCTTTCCCCAGTATGAGATTCTTGTAGTTAAGCTTAATGTGTACAGGTATAATTTGTGGATGATTCTGAAGAGGGGCTCACCTTCCATGTAATAAGCTGGGTTTTCATTGTTTTCCAGTATAGGTGCTGTTCCTGAAAGAAAGAAAAAAACCCACTGTTTTTCAGGAGTTTAATCTTTTTTTATTGTCATTTTACTGAGACCTTAAAAGCATTCTTCTGTCTAATGGCCTTTCCTACTGTGCAAACATGCCTCGTGCAGTGTATTTGCTTCTGCATCTGTATGTCATTCTTTTTAGATCATCCCTTCCACAGGCTCTTCAGTCTTTTCCCCCTTAAGCTGACAGCATCTAGTGGAGTTGCAAAGTGTGTAAAACCTGAGTCCCACTCCATTGGTATTATAGTCAGATGACCTGCATGGAATGAAATCAAGTGCTCCCACTGCCTTGGGACAGTGAAGCCTACAGTCACTGAAATCAAATGGGAGGAAAAGTACTGGCTGAGGCTCCTTTAGTGATTACCTGGTGCATTTTTTTGCTGCTGGTAACAGCGTGGTGCCATAGAGTCAACAGGCTGCTCAGCACCTGATGCATGTGGGCAGATTGCGTGCTTTTCTTGTTCCTTCATAGGGGACACGTTTTCATGCTCCGCTTTGGTCTCAGCCCTTATTCTTGTCATTCCCTTCTAGAATCACTACAGCTGCTCTTCCTTCCCGCACAATATAATCATTGTGCACCTAGCTCTGTTGCAGAAAAGGCTACTTTCTGACTCCTTTCTCAGGACAGCTCAGCAAATGGACCAATGTTAAAAATGAAAAGTATACAGTACAGTTATCGATCAGGCTATGCAAGAACTGTATCATTGCAGCGTCATGCACATACACCGTTGAAAGAGAATAATTTAAGCAAATACGAGGGTAATTCGGAAATAAACCTCCGTTTGGTTATCAATGACAGACACTCGCAGATACAGAACTTTTGTTATACACATTAGAAAACTACAACATTACACTAGGTGGTACCTTGCTCAATAGTAGTAACTGTGAGAGGGATCTCGGAGTCCTAGTGGACAATCACTTAAATATGAGCCAGCAGTGTGCTGCAGCTGCCAAAAAAGCCAACACAGTGCTAGGCTGCATTAACAGAGGGATAGAATCAAGATCACGTGAAGTATTAATACCACTTTACAATGCCTTGGTAAGGCCCCACTTGGAATACTGCATCCAGTTTTGCTCACCACGATGTAAAAAAGATGTTGAGACTCTAGAAAGAGTACAGAGAAGAGCAACAAAGATGATAGGGACTGGGGGCTAAAACATATAAGGAACGGTGGCTGGAATTGGGTATATCTAGTTTAATGAAGAGAAGGACGAGGGGTGACATGATAGCAGTGTTCCAATATCTCAGGGGCTGCCACAAAGAAGAGGGAGTCGAGCTATTTTCCAAAGCACTTGAAGGCAGGACATTGATTGTTGGCAACCGGTATTTGTTAGATGGGTGACTATAATGAGAATTTACAGAAAATAGTTTCCTTCATCCCTCCTAAAAAAACATGGCACATAGATTTATTTTCAAAGTATGAGACTCATTCTGCCGTTGGCTCCATGACCTCACATTATTTTAACAGTGACATGTCCAATGAAAATGGCAGTAAAGAAAAGCTCTTTTTAGAGATCAGTATGTTGTTTTCATGAATTAGAAAATCTCTTAAGACTTCTTTCACATGAAAACCTCTAAATGCACAGCTGTATGTTATGAACTTTCTTTAGTATAGTGTATTTCACAAATAAGGATGTGGGGATGGCCAGTGGGATCTGTATAGAATTAAAGGATAAATATTTGGCACAGACGCACACACCCCAAAGTTACTTATCAATGGGAAAGATTTGAATAAATTTAAATTTCTGTGACCTGTAGTGTTAGAACACGCTTCTAGTATTCTAGCAATATGGTAGTTTTTGAGGTGGGGGGGGGGGGAACCATGATATGACAAAGAGAATGATTCAACATAGAATCATGGGGTTGAAAGGGACCTTGAAGGTCTAGCTAGCCCAACCTCTTGCCCAAAACAGGAGACCTTATTGCATCCCCGACAAATGGCTGTCTAATCTTTTCTTGAAGACCTCTGGTTGATGGACCACCCACAATTCTGGTAAGCAATCCTGTTCCATTGATTAATTCTCACTGTCCGGAAATTTCTCCTTAGTTCCAGATTGGATCTCTCTCTAATAAGCTTCTACCCGTTGCTTCTTGTCCTGCCCTCAGGTACTTTGGAGATTAAGTTGATCCCCTCATGACTGCTCCTCAAGTACTGGAAGACAGCTATCCTATCCCCCCTCAGCCTTCTCTTTGACAGGGTAGATATACCTAGTTCCTTTAAGCATTCGTCATATGATTTAGTCTCTAGTCCTCTTACCATCTTTGTTGGTCTTCTCTGCACTCTTTATAGGGTCATAACACCTTTTTCATTTTGTGGTGACTAGAATTGGACCCTGTATTCCAAGGGTGCCTCACTAGTACAGTACAGAGCGGTACCGTCACTTCCCATAATCTTGATGCTAACCTTCCATTGATGCAGCCCAGAACTTGCAATGGCTCAAACCTAAGTACCGTAGTAGTGATCCAGCTGGACACCTAGATCCCTCTCACAGTTACTACTGTTGAACCAGGTTCCACCTATTCTGTAACTGCATTTGAGTTTTCCTAATCCTAACAATATTTGAGACTTGTTTAAGTATTATTAAAGTAAATTCCTGAAGTATTACGATTTTATTAAGAGGCAACTGGGTCTTACATTCAATTATAGTTTAAAAAAAAAACAAAATCATATCTGTGAAATTTTATTGGACATGATTTTGATTCAATGCAGGAAAGAAATCACACAGACTGCAATCCTATGGCCATTGAAGCAGCACAGACTCGATAGACCAGTATTTGTTTCCCCCATCAAAGTCAATAGGGAGAGCTGTAGAGACTCTTGAAGGATTCAAAATCTAGGTCAGTTCTGATCCTGGGACCTTCAAGAGAGTTATGTGGCAATCCTCCTTAGCTTTTCTAGTTTTCCCTGTCATCCTTGAAAATAAAAACTAATTGGCAGTTAGCCTAATTATTTTTCTTCCTCCCGCTCACTGTGGATTTAAATTTTTGTCAGAAGCATGAGCATTGAAAAAGAATAGTGAACGTTGTTCCTTTTCCACCTGTCTACAAATGTAAGGGACTCCTGTTCAGTGTTTGTGAGAGACAGGTATCTAAAGCTGGAGACAGCTCTATTTTCCTAGATCAGTGTTTCTCAACCTGGACAACTTTTAAGACATATGGACTTAAAGTTGGCTGGAGAATTTTGGGAGTTGAAGTCCATACATCTTAAAAGTTGCCCAGCTTGAAAAACACTGTCCTAGATCAGGGGTAGGCAACCTTGGCTCTTTTATGACTTGTGGACTTCAATACCCAGAATTCCTGAACCAGCCATGCTGACTCAGGAGTTTTGGCAGTTGGAAGTCCACAAGTCATAAAAGAGCCAAGGTTGCCTACCTCTGTACCTAGATCATTAGCAGGATCACTGTCACGCAAAAAGAGCCACAACTAGCACCAGCCAAATCCTGGGTGCCGCTTGTATTTGCAATTTCTTCATTTCTCTCCACCCCACTTGATTCTTTCTCATTGATGTTGTTGTTGTTGAAGAAAAGTAACAGTGTGGATACCAAGTCAGCAAGAAGTATTCAAGCCGGAAACATTATCAAAACCTTAATGCTACAAGCAGAAATTTCAAATGTTATGTTTATTCAGTTAAAAACTGACACTTTTAGTAATGATCACATGAACACTAAGGATTCATATCTACAGTTCCTGATGTCAGATCATGAAAATCACACAGGTTTCCTACATATACAAATCTAATGCCAAATTTTAAAAAGGCAAAACCAAGACAAGGTGAAATCAACACTGAAAAGTATCCAATTAGACAATTTAAAAAATAAATACTTTTTAAGAATAAAAAACACTTTCAAAGCAGCTGTATCTTTAAGAACATCCCCCCCACCCCACCCCACCCCCAAAGTCTTCCACTGATTTTGATTGTCTACTAGTGCAGCACCTCAGTTAGAGCTGGGATCTGTATATCAGGCAACACAGTATTTTGTTCATACACAGTGTTTCATTTTACTTTGTTTTGTGTGTTACTGGCAGGTACAATATCTTTAAAGCAATACGACCTATCATGCTGCTGGCAATACCCATGCAGATGAGAAAGCATGAAGCGTAGCAACATAGACTGTAAAGTATTTGTTTATTAAAGACAGAGGAATGTAGTGTTAAAAATATGTATCAATAAACTACTCAGTTTCATAAACAACTAAATGATGTTTTTAAAAATGTCTCTCAAAGCTTGTCTCGCTTACTGACTGTTCAACATTCAACTTCAAACAATTGTGTACATTTGAAAACATCTCCAATTTTTTTAACTTGGGGGGACGTCCTCTCTTCCAAATCATATCGGCTCCCTCTAGACCTCCTTGTCTTATCACATACATATCTCAACTATACATTTCCGACAATCGATTTTATGAGTTTGACGTGCATGCTGACATCACATGACACAGTAACGTTTTTTTTTAAAAAATAAAATCACACATACCTACATACATACACAACAAAAATGGGTGTTCACTAAAAAAAACAAACTATACTTGTGACTGAAGCAGTCTACTAAAGGCCACATCTCTAAACCCTCTACACTTTTAATCCTAAGGACCACTTAGAATTACGTGAAAGCCTCCTGTTGATAATTCTCTGGCAATTGTGCAACATTTATTTTTTTAAAAAATCAGTTCTGAAAAAGCTTAGGTATTTATCTATATCCATACAAAGTCAACCAATACTACATGTCGCGTATTTAGACTTAAGCCTAAGTGTTAAGAAACATTTTCCAGCAATGCCTCTTTTTGACAATAGTCTACATTCTGACCCCACCCCTTTCTTCTGTGAACAGTCCCATTGCCTAAATAAATTGTATTTCAAAATGTGATCCCCCCCCCCCAATAAAGTGCTTATGTTTGCGCACATTTTAGGCTACCTAATTCAATATCATACTCAAGTATTACAGGAGAGTGATCACCACTTGCAGAAACAAGAGTGTGGCATTTCAGAGAAAAAGCGATTTTGACTTGCCAATCTACCCAGGTGCATCATCATATGGTATATATTTTAGGTGCTGGTCTCTTGGCAAGACTCTTTCCACTTAAAAATGTTTTATTATTTCATATCCCACCCAAAGTGTGGCTACCCCATCTCTTCCGTAATCCCAGTGACTCTAGCCACAGTGGTTAACGGGATTACGTTTTCAACAGATCCTTAAGCAACTAACACAGTTTTAACTGACAGCGTTGGACTTGTGTGGAGGTTCAGTCATTTTTATCCTTATCAGCTGGCAGCAGGCAGGAAGCCTACAGATTGTGACAGACTGGAATAATTCATTGCACCAGCAAGTAAACTTCTACATAAAAATAATGGAAGGCATATGGAGAGCTCCGACTATATTCTCTTAATATGTGTAGAAATATAGTATATATGTATATATATATATATATATTAAATATAATATCAAAAATATTTATACGATTCCCTCTAGAATTCCCAGAAGCTCACCTTGGAGTCTTCCTCCCCCTCCCACCCCCCACAAATATAAGCAAACCTAAACTACTCTTCTCCTTTTCAGCAGCACTTTTGTCAGGCTTCCTGCCGCTGGCTCAACTGTTGCTTCAGCACAGTGGTTGGCATCTTGCCCCTCCCGGGATCTCATCTGAAACCTCCCAGCACCCTGCAATTGCCCTGCTGAAATTCAGTGGCAAAAGTGTCTGGATTTTGCCAAAACAAGTTTTCCTCTCTCTTTTTTCCCCCCAAAGAAATAGGAATGGGAATGGAAGCGAAACGTTCCCATTCCCGCCCTTCGCACTCCCCAACCACCCTGAAAAATGGGCCAAAATGGCACTGCCGGAAACTGGCTGCCAAATGGACGTCTTTTTGGCACGGTCTCAAGAGAGTTTGAGCGTGGGAATCGGGGTGGGCCTGCCTCCCAGGGGGTCTCCTGTTCCCACTCCCCACTCAAACACGCCCTCTCCAAAGGGCCAGGAAGCTGTACTGTGATCCCTGACTCTATCCAGGTTGCCCACCCCTGCTTTAGGTGAAGTGCAATACCCACAATGTGAACTCCCAATTCTCCGTGCCCCCCCTCCACGCCCACCCTGCCTCCCCCAGCAGAGAGACATTTGGCCATGCTAAATTACAGAGGGCGGAATACTCAACTCTTACAAATGATTTCCGAGATTAAAAATTAGCCTTGAGAAACATCAGAACTATCATTTAAGAGCAAAAGCTGAATCTTCTTGCTATTTAGGGCACACTGACGCTCCACAGAAGCAAAAGATCTTCGGACAAAATCTGTCAGCTAGAAAATAAAACATAAATGCCAACATACCTTCTAGAAAATATTTTTGTTTTGTTGAAGTATATGTCTGGAGTGCTGTAGACAAAAAAAATCTTTAGTAATTTTTTTTTTTTAACTTTCTTACGACTTTTCTTCCAGCAGCTTACCTTTTATTTAACCTCCCGAAATACGTGTCACATCTACTGATAGTTGCGTTCTTTCTCAATAAAAATTGCAAAGAAAATCTATATCAAATAAACAGCCCATGACTGCTGCTCTGCATTCTTAGACTGAAACCCTGATCTACAAAGCAATTCCAAAGCCCTCCAAGTTTTCTTATTGAATGCTATAATATTCTAAATAGCTTCAAGCCCACCCTAGACAATCATTTACTACATGCAAAGATGTTCGTTCAACACAGCCAGGCCTGGCATTATAACAAACAAGTTACAGCAGAACAGAAGTTATTTGCAATTAAATTCATAGAACTGTTTCCACCTTTCTTATGTATGTAGGTAATAGTGCTACATAGTTTCCTAAGTAAACTACCTACTGGTTTTCCAGTATTTGCCAAGAGAGAATAGGGTTAATCCAATTCTTTGGTTCTTTGATTCTTTAAAAATAAATCTTACAAATTTGATTATGGTACGAGCTATTAAACTGCTGAGTAATGCATGTTGGGGGGGGGGAGGAGTGGAACCATGTAAGGCTAAAGCAATGAAAAGAACTTGAAGGAGCCATTCACGTATCACATTAAACCATCTGCCTGGCTTAGTAACAAACATGTTCAAGCATATCCACTGGTGCAGTCAACCAGCCTAGCATGTTGCCCAGAAAAACCAAGAAATAAAGCCGTGAATGGCATTTAAACAAAGTATGGCATTCATTCTCTGATTTCCTCAAGACAGATGAAAGCAGAATCTTACATTTAAATGTTACGCTCGGTTTATCTACCACCTTAGAAAGTAGTCAGTAGATTACATGGGCACATTTACAACTAAGATAAGCTGATAGTTTGCATGATACCTGAATAGCATCCAAATTAACCTTAGGATAAAACATTTGGTATTTTCTACCAAGATGTTGCTTTGTCCAATCAGCACTACATTCTTTGCGCCTCTCACTATAACTTTGGTTACATTAATAAAGCTCCTCTTTATTACCCAATCTTTCTTGACTCAGACATTCCAGTATTTTTTTTCTCTTTTAGATACCCAATTTATAAGTCTTTTCAAACTTATTTTGCTCTGCAGACGTGGATTTTAAAACGAGTACCATAAAATATATTAAAACATTTTTGTTTAAAATCTGTACAGAATTTCAGTTGGATCTTTTTATTATCTTTATGAAGTGAATTTGTCATCTGAAGCCCCAATACAATGTTATCTCTTTATATCTTATTTATGTATTCTGTCTCATTTCAGATAACTCAATTTAAACTGCTTTACAAGTCAGCTGTACTGTTACTCACATACATGTTTTGGCATAAATTTAGAAAACGTGAGATGCAACCTTTCAAATCGTGAAATGAGAGTAATTACACTGCAGCTACCCCTTACTGAATGGTTGAGAAGGGGAGTGCAGCATTTTAAAAACATTGCAATTCTCAATTTGTACAGTTTTTAAAATACCTATATGTACAATAGAGACTTAGCTAGGAAGCATGTTTTGTCAGCGAACTAAAATTTATGGTCATAAATTCAAGATAATGTAATTCAGTATGTTTAGCACTATTACCTGAATCAAAATCAAGGCACTGTGGAGGTTTTATTATTTGTTCTGCTTCAAATGACCCTGAATCATCTCTGATTAAATGAAGGTTAACATTTTTACAGGAGAATAAAAAGATTCCAACAAATTCCGAAAACACATTCCCCACTGCAGAGAAGTTAAAAAGTGCCTACAATTATTAAATTTAAATATATTTTGTGCAAATTATTCCTATATTTGAGTCATTTGTGAAAATTATGTTCATATTTTAAACCATATGTTTTACATAAATATTTGCAACTATGTATTATATCAAAAGACAACTTTGGGGAATCAAAATTCCAAACCATCAAAAACAGAGCAGTGCAAATTCCTATTTTTTTCAAAGAAAAAAATATTCATGAAATGATACACGACAAATGGAATTTATGAAATTGAATGCCTTGAACCCCCACAGTTCAAAGAGTTTCGTCAATAATTTAACTTGCAAAAATTCCACAAACCAGAACACACTATCACCTCATGGAACAAACTGGACATTACACATAAACTACAAACAGGAGATTGTGCCCACATTACAGATGAGAAGAAATGATCGTGCAGGTTACAGATTCCACAATGGAGAAGACAAACAGGTATAAACAGATGAAAACAGTAGTTTGAACATTGGTGAAATTTTGGGGAAAAACATTCAAACCAAGTTCCATGCATCATATAAAATATCCTGCTCTCTTGCTTTTTACCAGACATATACACAGTATTTTACAGTATCTGTACAATGAAGATAGATTCCATTCAATATTTTGAAAATATTTACTGTCCTGTAATATGAAAAAAATTAACTTTGCTTTGGAGCATAATTGCAGGCATACTTAAAATAGCTGTAGCAACAGCATGTCCATCATAACACTTAATCTGAGCAAACTTAATTGTAAGTATCTTGTTTAGTCCACTGAACATTTTGACTTTGATCTGGACAAATTAACTCATGGCCTTTGAAGAAAAGCCAAACGTAGAAACCAGAGCAATTAAATTCCTGGCAAAAGTCAGCATGTCCCTGTCCCATCATCTTTTCCAGCTTTACACCTACGGAAACTCCAACAGCACTTTGAACAATTTTCTTCAGCAGATACATTCCAACAGTTAAAAGAATTTCAATACTGTGCATTGCAAAATCTTGTCGACTCCGATCTCACCGTCTCCAGTGCAATTACAAACTGAGCAGTTCTCCTGCCAGTCTTGCTCCCAGTAACAAAGCCACACACTATTGGGGTGGCACTTTAGAAGCCTCCGTCATGCTGTCAGCTCTGTGTCGTGGCATTTGCGGCGGCGGTGGCGGCTGTGACTGAGATGGATGCTGCTGGTGATGTGACTGGGCAAAAGTGCTTTGTTGTAGTGGGAAAGCAGCAGAGAGAATAAGTTGCGTTGACTGATTTCCATGAAGTAATCTGGAGGTCTACAAATACACAAATGAGAGGGGGTTAAGCGTCTCTGCTGTCATAACCTAAGCCTGTTACCTAACAATATCACGTTATGCTCCCATATCATAACTTCAACATATTTGTTATAAAGAGAGAAAAAGGGATTTGTGCAGATGCATCCCTTTTTCCTATGGGTTCAATTAGTGTATATTCTAGAATATATATAATGGGAACCAATTTGGTCTAGTGCAGGGGTAGGCAACCTTGGCTCTTTTATGACTCGTGGACTTCAACTCCCAGAGTTCCTGAGCCAGCATGGCTCAGCTTGGAAACCTCTCCCTTTCCCCTCAGCGTGGCTGGCTCAGGAATTCTGGGAGTTGAAGTCCACGAGTCATAAAAGAGCCAAGGTTGCCTACCCTTGGTCTAATGGTTAAGTCACCAGGCTTCTACTCCTGCTTTAAGCATGAAAGCCAGCTGGGTGACTTTGGGCTAGTCCCATTTTCTCAGTCCAACCCACCTCACAGGGTTATTGTGGGGGAAATAGGAGGGAGTATTGCCTGTGTTCAACACACACACACACACACGTATCAAACACTCAGCAAAAAAAAGATACAATTCTGAGCACTAACTAGATGAGTTATATGCCACGTCACAAGCCCTTTTTAAAACACTTTTTAACTTTAAAATCAAGGTTGTATGTTTTCCTGAAACTTTATATTTTTGGCTTTCTTCCTACTGCTATTAACAAGAAGGTGCACACTCCAATTCTGGATTTTTCTTACCTCTTTATGTGATAATTGGACCATAAATAAATAAACATTAACTCATGCCTCTTACTAGCAAAGGGCAGCGTATATAGTATATAGTAATTTCATATTGGCAAAAACAAAAAAGATTTTTTTAAAAAAGCAAGAGTTCTAGCTGTAGTTCAGAAGAATGCCTGAGAGGTGCTCACTGCAGGCATTTGCTTTTAGTGGACAAATGCAATATATAAACCTCGCCTGAATATCTGAACTTAAACCATTTAAAAATTCACCCTTTCCAGAACAGAACCTGCTATTTTTGGCCATTCACCAAAATATGCCCTGCATTATACACTTTGGAGGATATGTACTGTACACCCAAACACATACAAACAAGCACCGAAGTTGGAAAGCATTATTTTGTCTGCAAGAGATGGTTCTACAAAGTTCTTGGAAGATATCTCTTATTTGGTGTTTTTCAATCTTGGCATCTCTAGGATCTATGGACTTCCAACAGATGGCTGGGGAATTCTGGGAGTCGAAGTCCACACATCGCATCTTACTAAGGCTCTAGTTTAATTGAACTGGCTGTTCAAAGAGCTGGTTTCCTTCTGCTTTCACCTGTAAGAACTGTTGAGGATGCTGAGCCAATTGAGCCTGAGCTGGAGGTTGAACTGTAGCAAGTTGCTGCTGGGGCTGCTCCTGTTGGCTTTGTTGTTGCTGTTGCTGCTGTTCTTGTTGCTGCTGCTGTTGCTGTTGTGCAGCAAAAGTCGGGTAAGCAGTCACCACCTGTCCCATAAACATGGTACTTGGTACCATTACTGTTCCACAGGCTACAGGCGCAGTCACTAATTTTGTCACAAGCTGTTGGCCTTGGGAAAATCTGTGAAAGCAAATAAGCATCAGTTGCCCCTCTCAGGTACTCCAAATAGACTTAATGCGAACAATATTGGCTTGGACTGCCAGTAGGTTTCATATAAAATGGCAGCCCTGTTGGGACAGAACAAATGTCCAACGAATCCCAACATTTTGAGCTAGATCCGGCCAGATAGCGTTCTGTTTTATTAGCAACCTTTTAATGCAATTAGTTTCGCATGGATACAATTTGACTTAGCTAACTAGGTTTTAAAAAGTTTGTCTGCTGAATGTATATACGTTGGCAGAACTACAAATCAATATATTCACTAGCTAAGAGACATAGGCATGGTCTCTTCCTGTTGGGAAGCACAGTTTAAAAGTATGGTATCATAACCGAAAAGGCTTCTCCCCCAGCTTTATAGCCAAATAATTTCAAGGAAATCAAGTCAGGCCTGAAGGCCATATGTTATCATCACCAGATATATTCAGCAAATGGCGTCCAGTTGGTTGGCTTAGCAGATCAGGAAAAGCCAACCTGAAGCCACAGAGTCTCCAATATTCTGCCCCCAGAATGATCCCCCAGAGGAATCATTTCTCTGATTCCTCTGACCACAATTGCTGAAAACTGGCAGCATGAGGTTTTGTTTTGTTTTTGCTTGTGTTTTTTTTTGACAAGGCACAGCATTTTGAGGTTGACAACACAAAAACTGTGTAGGAAACCTTAAAAACGAGCTTAATATAGTTTTAAAAGACCCCAAATTTAAAGAAAGAAAAAAAAGCAAGAAAAAATATCCAGAAAATTTTATCTTTGCCTCACATATGACACTAATCTACCTCGGGTGCACCATCACTCCACCCCTGCTAGCTCTCCTTTTCCCAAGTAACATTAAGTGCTGCCGCAGTCACCAGAAGATTGCTCCCACGCATAGTAGATAACATATCAAAATATCTTAAGTTGGTCTCTTTCTTGTTTCCTAATTTATTAAACTTGTTTCCTAATTTAATCCTTCTAAGTTTCTCTGAGAGAAAGAGAGAGAGAGGAGAGGAAGAGAGAGAGAGGGAGAGGGAGAGAGAGAGAGATTTTGGGAAGTGGGAAGACACCAGACAATTATGAAGAAGGAGAGAGAGAGAAATATAAGTGGGAAGACACCAGACAATTATGAAGAAGGAGAAAAGGCATGGTTGGCTGATGCAGAAACATTTCATATGGCAAAATTCTATTACCAAGCTCCCTCATGTCATTTTACACTCACCTGATTTGCCTATCCTGGGCAAATGTGGTTATGGCAGCATTCTGGTTATTGGTCTGCTGTAGAGTAGAAGGAAGCTGGACTACATTTCCTGCAGCCGGCTGAGAAATTACCATAGTGTTGTATAATGGGGCTGATAGCGTGTTCTGGCCTTGAGGGCTTAGAGACGCCTGTTGACTATGCCCACTGAGAATGCTTTGTTGATTATGCTGCAGAAATAAAATATTTTGTCAGGCCAATTATTCAGCTTCATGCAATAGATCTGAACTATCACTATTCCAATGGTAAAAAAACAGTAGTCTAAATTAAATAAAAATGTTAACTGTGAGCCAATTATAGTACTTATACAATACCCTTTCCTGAGCTTAGCTGTGACCTGTAAGCATTTCCTTATGCAAAGAAGTCAGTTTCTTCTTGAAGACATGTGCTAACAAAATAAGTGCTGGTGACATCACACAGATGCAACAGATGGTTGTGACACATAATTAGGGTATGGAGTACTTTGATTTCATTCCCAGAAAGTTGCTTCAGAACATACAGAGACCCAAAGAGGATCAAATCCCATAACGGCAGATTTCCAGAAAAAAAACACTGGGCTGTTCAAAAGAATTGCACAGATATGCCAAATTTACTTCACCCCTATGCTTCAAACCACTGTTTTGGAACTGAATCTGAAACATAACACCTGGGGTCTTCAAACTTGGCCCTTTTATGACTGGTGGACTTCAACTCCCAGAATTCCTCAGCCAGCGATGCTGAGCTGAAGTCCACAAGTCATAAAAGGGCCAAGGTTGAAGACCCCTGCATTACACCAGTGTTTCTCAACCTTGGTGAACTTTAGATGGGTGGACTTCAATTCCCAGAATCCCCCAGCCAACGCTGCTGGCTGGAGAATTCTGGGAGTTGAAGTCCTACCCATCTAAGTGTCACCAAGGTTGAGAAACAAAGCGTTACACAACTCTGCAAAACATCACCATATGGCTGAATCTTATCTACTACCTGTGCTGTGGTACTTTGGAGAGATTGTTGCTGCATGATGTGCTGAGAACCAATATGTCCACTGTTCATGCCACCTTGGATCTGGTTAGTCTGAACAACCTGGCCTTGCATGCTTATTGGTGTGATCTGTTGAATGGTTGATGCGTTTCCAGAAGCTAGCTGTACAGAGCCAAAGTTTAACCCCGGAGTTGACTGCTGCAAGAACATCTTTTGGAAGAAACATAGTTCATATCAGTGCTTAAAATACCACTAACAATTAAATGATTATTGCATGATTATAGTAACATTGTTTCTGAGAAATTAAATGTATCCAATCAATACACTTAAGAAATAAGAGCCATTCAGAAGAAAGCTCTGATAATTAATAGAACATATAATAATGTAACTTTGAAGGAAGTCAATATTTGATAATAACCCCTACAAGTAGTCCTTGTTTAGCAACTGGTTCATGTAGAGCAGGGGTGTCAAACTGGCGGCCCGCGGGCCGGATGCCTCACGCGCAGGCCACGCCCACCCCGGCTCCACAAAGGCAAAAAAACATCGCGATACATCATGTGACGCCATCGAGTTTGACACCCATGATGTAGAGACTATCCGTAGTTACACCGGTAATGAAAATTAACTTTATGAGGAAATCCTGGCTTTTATGAGCTTTGCAGCTCTGCAGAGCAAAGAAAAGCTGAAATAAAACTGGAGACTTTCAGAGGAAGACATGTCAGACTGAAAAACGGTTCTGTGAAAAGCATGGTAAAGAACAAAGAGACAGTAAACAGAACAGCTCTTTGGACAAAGAGAGGGTATGAAATTATCCAGAAGTACTCCGGACGTTGCTCCTCACAATTAGACCACAAAGCAGGGGTCTCTTGGGTTTTGAGCAGTGGGATGTGAGTGAATCGTCATTTTGCTCAAATTGCACTTGGAGCCTTTAAAAGAACACTAGTTTCTTATACTTCACTTTCTAATCACATTTGGAAATTGCTTATTGACTTATTTTTCAGCTATTTAGAAATCCTTGACTTAATAAATAGGAAAACACTGGATGAGTCTGCCATTAATTCTTTAATGAAAGAATACTTTAACTACAAGCTTAAGTACGTAAAAAATTGAAATAAACAGAAAAAGACTAATTAAGATTTTGATTTTAGACATTTGTAAACAGATTAAGAATCTAGATAAATCTGAAATAAGATTTTGGAATTAATGATAAGAATCCTTCCTATGGAAACGTCAACTTGTTTTGAACATAAAAGAGATAAAGAATTTCAAAATTTGGACACTGGAGGGAGCTAAAGGTTTTGATTAAAGGGGAAGAATATATAAAATATTACAACATTGGAAATATTGAAAGCTACTGTTGAAAAATGTACCTAATATTGTTAATATTGACAATGTAAATAGCAATGTTTGCTTCTATGGATAGATTGTGTCCAGAAGTTATTTTGGAAGAAATGGTGAAAGATGAACAAACTTACAACAAGACAGAGACAGAGTTGAAAATGGATTTACAAATGACAGGCTACAAGAAAGACATGGGAAAAGATGGACAAACAGAAGAAATTGGCTGATGCTTTAACAATAAAAAAGAAATTACAAATAATAAACCAAGGGAGGGGTCTGGATAATTATTTTATACTGACTTTACAAAAGAAATTTACTAAAGCTTGAAAGAATCTAGTGAGAAAGAATTAAAAGGAAAGAAAAAGAAATTAAGTTCTACAAGATTACTTCAATGGACTAAAAATTAAGACTGTTACCAGCAGAAGTAGAAGGAAGAAATATAAAGATTGTTTCTTTGATTGTTAAAATAGTTATGTTGTTATTTCTGACAAACCTTAATGGACTGTAACTGATACCACGACTGAAATGATGATGCTTTATGGATTTGTTTATAGATAAGAGATGGGACATTGGATGAACAGATCCAATTGGTTGTAAATTAAGAGGAGATGAAAAGTTAGTAAAACTGTATAGACTTGTGATGAAGATTGGAAATTACTTCCTTAGATATTACTTTTCTTTTTCTTTTTTTTCTTTTTTCATCTGTTTTCTTTTCCTATTTTTTCTTCATTTTACTTTGCATTAATTTTTAACTATTTAATACATTTTTTTAAAAAAGGAAATCTGAACTGAAGTCATAAAATTATGACCTTTCACAAATGATCAAGCTGTAGGTCCCAGTTGTAGTCGCTAGATGAGGACTATCTTTAATATTAATTATCCAATTAATTAATATAAATAGAATTGACTAAGTGTTACGTTTGTGAACATTTTTCTAGAGAAATGAATTACCAAAATATAGATAGCTGTCTTTATCATGAAATTTTGTAGATAAAATACAACAGTTTATTCTCTAGCCCAGGGGTAGGCAACCTTGGCTCTTTTATGACTCGTGGACTTCAACTCCCAGAATTCCTGAGCCAGCATGGCTCAGCTTGGAAACCTCTCCCTTTCCCCTCAGCGTGGCTGGCTCAGGAATTCTGGGAGTTGAAGTCCACGAGTCATAAAAGAGCCAAGGTTGCCTACCCCTGCTCTAGCCAATAGAAATATAAACACAATTTTCATTGGTTGAAATCAAATCTCATTTTTACATATGTGGAAACACTACCTGCTTTCCTATCTAATTAGTTCAAACTAACCTGGAGACCTTGCCCATGGACCATCTGGAGCTGTTCCTGAATTTTTCGCAGTTCTTCTTGCTGGCGATGGATGTTTGCTTCTATCATTCGTGTTCTTTGTTCCAATTGGTCCTTTAAGTGTTGCATAGCTCCTAATTGAGCAGAAAACTGAAGCATTGGCTACAAAGCAGAATTTTTTATAAAAGAGCTGAATCAGTAATCAATATGTTATAAGAAAAGTATCCGACTATAACATAAGCACCCTTCTGTTAGCTATATATACACTGAAATCAATTTAATCAGCTAAAGTATTTATCAATGAACCCAGACTAAAACAGAAAAATCCAACATAGAGAACACTGAGCTTTTAGAGCAGGTATGTCAAACTCGCGACGTCACGTGACGTCGCGCGACGTATCGCGACTTTTTCCCCATTGCCGGCAATGGGGTGGGTGCGGTTTCGGCATGACACATCCGGCCCATGGGCCGGGAGTTTGACATGCCTGTTTTAGAGAAACCTTAAAAGCAAAAAAGGAGAAAATGGGACCAGCTGAACCAAGGGAAAAGCAGTCAGATAAACAGGAGCTAAAGACAGATTCCAAATAAAAGCTCCAATGTAAGACTTACTTATCTGACAGAACAGTAGAAAACTATAGTGTGCAATGTAAGCCGTCTGTTATTTATAGAATGCTGATTTAACTAGGAAGATAAGCTTATGAATTTGGCACATGATTGCAAAAATGAAAACTATTACAGATTTGCTACTGAAATGACCTCTATCAAATAAACTGTCTCTCAGTCACATTTGATACCCAAATGATTGTTTAAAGGTGGTTTAAATACCTTTTTAATTGTTTGCTCTTTGCAGTTCTTAAATTTGGCTACTGGGCGCAATTGAAAAGCAAACTGAAAAGTAGAATTACCATTTGGACTGCTATCCAAAACTAGCTTTAGGCAATGAACTCCACAATCCAGACAAATATAGTATTCCAACTGAAACCAACAGTACTACCTGTGTCATGTTACTCAGATCCCCAAATCAATTAATGAGTCACTGGTATCCTTCCAAATATTTACTAGTTCTGGTAAAAACGTTTAAGGGGGAAAACGTATAGAAATAGCCGTAGTAAGTACTTAAATTTTATATTGCCTTGGCAGCTGACAGATCCTGGCCAGCCTTATCTGGACTGGGGAGCTGAATAGGATCAGGCCAGGTTAGTAGTTGGGGAAGAAGCCTGTCAGGACTGTAGGTCACACTGGGCACTAAAAAAAGTGATTTGTCTCTTAAGAATTGAATCTGATCCAGCTAAGATCTTTTAAATTCCGTGTTAAATTTTGCATTGTATTTTGGGTACCCTGCACAAAGTATCACTATTTGCTTTAACGTTCAGATTGAGCTGCTACCTGAGACATGCCTTGCTGAAGTTGTAAAGTTGCAGGCTGGGTCATCATTGGTTGTGCCAGAGGCTGCCCAATAGATTGTGAATTTAAAGACTAAAATTGAAAAAAAAAAATACATATAATTATTCGGTTACATTTCTTTCACATCTGATGAAAATAAAGCCAAACTCTATTTTAATGGCAATGATATCAGGAAAATATTTATGTTAGTTGTTTCTACTAACATAGCTGAATAAAAACAAATCCTGTCATATAATAACAAGAATGAATTTGGGCCATGTAAAATCATTTAATAAAGTCCGTTTGCTGCTTCTGATTTGCCTTAGTATAAATTCTCATTAAAAATGTCAAATGTACATCTCGCAAACATTCAAAGAAGACACCTCAGAGATTTATCCCTGTGTTGCTCTCAGGGAATATAACAACTTTCCATAAACATCTTTGTCTTTGCACCTAACGGTTATCTGACATTAAAGTAATTCTAAAGAACATGAACATCACAACATTTATAACCAAACGGTTCAACTGAAAGACATCATCTGCAACTCACCAAACTGAAATGTATTAAAATCTAATTTCCATTCAAATATGCGTTACCTTCTATACTACTTGAACAGCCAGATGTACTGGGTGACATAAACAAAAATGTACTGTAAAAATGTATATTATAGAGCACAGGGCAAAACCCCCTAGATATCTGAAAGTTTCCAAAATGATTAAGTGTAAACTGGATGATGAGGTAATCTAGCTAGTATTTGCTGTTCTTCTTAAGGAACGAAAGTAACACTTCTTAACTTTGGAGAAGTAATGCTACTTCTAAAGAATTACCTGGTTGCCAAGCGAAGCTCTCCTTTGTGCAGACTTTTCATGTGCAGATAAATTTTGCCTCGGAGGAGTGCTGGTATCCACTGTCATCTTTGTCGGGGTTGCTAAAGCAGCAGCCAATGAATATTGAAAGATAATTTCATTAACCGCCTAAAACATATACGCTTAGACAAATGCTTAGTCTTTCGCTGGGAAATTATAAAGCTTTTAAAATTGAAAACAGACTCCCAATGCAATCACTTGTCCTTTGTTTTTTTAAGTCTCTTAGCTTCAAGCAAAACATATCAGAAACAGACTATAAACAGTCAACCAAAGGAAAAGGTTTCAATTCTCGACACTCACATGAAGGATCCGAAACTGCCGTATGGGAAGATTTCCTAGAACTCCTAGAGGAGGCAGAAGGTGTGGGGCTGTGATCAAATCTCTCCAATGCTTCTTTGAGGCTCACTGTATTTATATGATTGTCAGAACCAGAATCCTGACTCTGGAGGGGGGGAAAAAAAGAAGCTTTTGCTATCTCATCCAAAACAAAACAATAGGAAAAATCAGGTTATGTTTTTAAATTGTGCAGGAAAAAAAACCTTCATAAGGGCCACAACTTTCAAATGGCATTTATCTACTTCTTCTGCTCCAAATTATTCCAGTTTTAGATGCTATGAAATAATCCAAATGTCTTCCTTTCCCAGCCACGGCTTACAGTCTGTGTTTGTTTGCTTTCTTACAATCCAGTAAAAAAAGGTGTAAAACAGGCCTGTCCAACCCATGGCCTACGGGCTGCAGGTGCCTCTGGTCAGCTAGTAATGCGGCCCAACAAGCTCGTAAACCTTTAACATTATTATGGTATTTACATACATTAACCATATTATATATTTTATATATGGCCCAAGACAATTCCTCTTCCCTCAGTGTGGCCCAAGTAAACCGAAAGTCGGACACACCTAACTGTATGACTATAAATGAAAAACTGGAAGTGAAAAGTGTGTGTGCATGTATAAAATGTGAGACTGAGAACGACAAGGTAGATGTGTTGTGGAACTGAGTCAGAGAGAGAAGTGAATAGCCAATTCTTCAAGAATGAAAGCTTTTTAGAAAGGAAGGTGCAGTCATTTTAGAAATGAGAACAAAGTAAATGTTTTGTTGTTCAACCCATATTATATTTTGCAAACCTTCCTGTGTCCTCAGAAGCAAAAGTGCTGGAGACTCTTATAGGAGTAGTGTGCTAAAACTGGAAAATACTCATAGATGCATGAGAATTGTAGAAATGGAATTTAATAGCATTGTACACATTGTTCCACTACATTAAAACAGTATCTGAAATTTATCTTTTCTTTAAACCCAACATAACAGAATGTTACTAGAACCCTGAATACTTATTTATTTCTGGTCTTATGAACATAAGAAATAGAAATAAATGTATTTATATATCATCATCATTTCATCATCATTTTAGCCATTGTCTATCCACTGCAGGATGAAGGCCTCTTCCGCATGTTTCCAACCAATACGGTCCTGAGCTTTCTTTTGCCAATTGGGCCCGCAATACTTGCTGATGTCGTAGATCCACCTTGTTTTAGGTCTCTTTTGTGGACGCTTTTGATCAAGTGGGATCCATTCTACTGTGTTTCCCTGAAAATAAGACCCGGTCTTATATTTTTTTTTGCCTCCAAAAGAGGCATTAGGTCTTATTTTCGGGGGATGTCTTTTTCCCCCCCACTGTCTCGCCTCGCGGTGGCGAGCACCAACAACCCTGTCCAGCAGGAGCCCACATGGTCGCCGCCAGCCCACTTCATCTGCAGCCGCTCGCCGCCATTCACACGTGTTGCCCCCGGCCTCCATTTCGCTGGTGGGGGCCTTTAGGAAAGGCCTCTGCAGCCGAGAATGGAGCCCCGGGTTGATGCTCACATTGCTCCCCGGCCTCTGTTTCGCTGGCAGGGGCCTTTTCAGGCCGGGGGGTGGGTTACACGCGTGTCAACCCGGAGTTCTGTTCTCGGCTGCAGAGGCCTTTCCTGAAGGCTTCTGCCAGCGAAACAGAGGCCAGGGGTGATGCGTGAGAGGGGCGGCGAGCAGCTGTAGAAGTGGGCCAGCGGCGGCCACACAGGCTCCTGCTGGACGGAGCTGTTGGTGCCGTTGCCACGAGGCAAGGCAGGTGTTGTGGCGTGGGAGGCCTGGCTGCGGCGGTCCTGAGGTAAGTGGGTGCGGGGAGCATGGGGCAGCTCCACCCCCCACCCTAGCTGTGCGCCTCACCCCACCCCGTGCAACCAGATGGTGGGACAGAATGGGCGGGTCTTAACTAGGGCTTATTTTGGGGGAAGGGGTTATATTAGGCACAAACATAAAAATCAAGCTAGGGCTTATTTTCGGGATAAGTCTTATTTTCGGGGAAACATGGTATGACTGCCTTGGTCCACCAGCCCTCAATTCTTCTTGCTATGTGACCAGCCCATTCCCATTTCAATTCTTTTACTCTCTTGAGGATATCGTACGCTTTCGTTTGTTCTCTAATCCGTGTGCAGGTCTTTCTATCTTGTCTTGTAATGCCAAGCACGTATCTTTCCAGGCTCTTTGCGCCATGTACTCATATATAACTTTTATGCGAATGCATTTTTGGAGATCCAGTTCACTTTATAGATGCAAATTAATTTTAATCCATTTAAATCATTCGCCAGGTGAAAAGAACAATATTCTAGTAAAAAGAACAAAGAGCAAAAAAACATACTTTCTCTGCTATAATCTCCGGCAGAGATTCTTCTATGCCAAGGTCACGCCGCCTTTCTGCTCGAACCTCAGCATAACTACAAATAAAAAAGTGAAAATGTCAGGATATTATCAAAACACACAAGCACTAGCACCATTTAAGATAGTATACTTCTAGTTCTGTAGAGTTCTCTACTAAGACAAAACTTAATTATAATTCAAAATTAATGTAATCATACAATGTTTGTCTTGACTAACTCAGATATTTTTCACTAGCCATTTTCCTGAAGCTTAGTTGAAATAGCAAAAGTAAAATAGAAGTAGAAAATGGTTTTAACCAATTAAAGTAAAAAAAAAAGTGATGCAGAATTATGTTACCTTACTACTGTGTGTGTACAAACGATGAATTCTGGTCTAGAATTCCATTGATGGTAGGTGATATAGTAATGAGTCTGCAACCAAATCCACTGCTGGCCTTTTGTGAGGAATCGGTAATAGCAGGATTTCCCTTTCCCGTACTGCATTACTACAATATGAAACAACAAAGGGGGGGCTTCACAAGATGCTGACTCTGGGATATAGTCTGAAGCAGTTTACAACATTTGTTTACATTTTCTTGATAGGAATTTAAAGAGTTTAAATCTGCTGGAACTTATTATGCAAGGAGACAAGATATCCAAATGACAAGAAAGAATCAATACTGAACAGGCTATATAAAACACGTTGGTTTTAAAAGAGTAGGCAAAAAAGGCATTTCAACACACCCTTTAAAATTTGCGAAGATATGCCAAATCAAAGGGAGCTGATAATAAAAAATTAAAAATGAAGGCTTATTTAAAAATAAGGAAAACAGTTCTATGAATTTTATTTATAATGATGGCACCATTGGTACATTCTTTCTAAGCAAGTTGCATTTCCTAAGCTTTAATTACAGGGAAAAAATAGGAATATGTTTACCATTTGACATATTAATGATGTAGCATTGGGTTCCTACCCTGGGCAAAGGTTAAACTAGATTACCTCCAAGATCGCTTTCAACTCTTATATTCTATGATAATGTAGGATGATTATGTTATTACTTACAATGTTCATGACATTTTGCCAAATTTTCCAGGTCATCCACATGATAATAATCATAGCCTGATGTCCCCAACACTTCAAATGGTAAATAGCCTATAATTGGTGGTGCCCTGGATAATGATACAAGGATTATTTCTTTGGTTTTCAGAAATGAGGAAAAAAATGCTATTTATTTTTTTTCAAAAAATGCATGGTTGGAATTAAATAAAAATATTCATCAACCACAACAGTATTCATTGTTTGCTATACACAGATAAGGCCAAATAATGCCCACTTATGATAATAAAATGCTACTACTTGGGTACTATATTTCTAAGAAATGGCACCTGTGATCCAAGAAAAGGAATTTCCATTCTAAGCTATGCCTGGAGGTGAACTCTTCGTTAGGTTCTTCTACTGTGCTCATTTCCTAGAAAAAAAAATATTTTAAAAAATGTAAGATTCTCAGAATTCCTCTGATCTAATTTAAAGACTCTTGTAATACAGTTGTCCAGATAATGAATCTGATTAATTTAATGAAACTAGCTGCACATGCATTACTATCAATTTTATAGGATGAACATTTCATCGTTGCAGGAATGTTGTTCATGGGTTCAACAAAGGAGCCACAGGCATCCCCAGCACATCCACCTATTTCTCTTCAGAGCTGGGAATAAGCCTGCTGATGTAGCTGGACACTGTACTATTTCCAATGGATAATTCATGTGCTGTATTCTTTTTTTAAAGAGGACAGCCTTTAGAAATAATTTCCAGCAATTTAATTTTGCATCATGAATGACACAGATATCAGCATTTCTAGAGGGAAGATATATCTACTTTGGTTCCAGTACCAAACAGTTGAGACATATAAGGTTAAGGTAAGACTTGGGCTTAATCCACTAGATGTTACTAAAATGCAGCAAACAGAAGCCGGACGTAGATGCTTTCACATCTCCAGTACTTCATAAAAGCCCTTTGTCTAGAGCAAATACCATTATTAGTTTGTTATTTTAACAACTAAATATCCTCTCTAGTCTGGAAACTGTTGCTTAATATTTAAATAACTATTAAATAAGAATAAATCAGATTAAGTTAAATGCAAAGAACTAGCCAAAAAAGATTTTGATGAAATAATTTTAACAAACCTTAATAAACTGAGGTGTAGCTAACCTAACTGTAGCTACAAGGCAAATTCTGTCTTCATACGAAGGCCTATGAGGTCGTTGGATGGTGTCTTCATAACCATTATGTGCAGAATTAGGCACTATACAGAAAAGAAAGAGTTTAAAATTACAATAACTTCAAAGCATCAGCACAAACACATATAAATAAGCAATAGTTCAAAATATAACACACCATCACCTGAAGAATAAAGAGTTCACATTTTAAATGAGAATTTAAGTTATCACTTCAAATTAAACTTTAACTGCATTAGAGTGATATTAATCCAAACTCTTTGTTTAGTTAGTGAAACTAATTCATTAGAATAACCACTTGATTTTAATCAACAGCAAATTTTAATTTCCCACACGCTTCAGACTAAAATCTAAAATACTCTACAACATTTCACAGTTTGCCACTGAATTGCAGAAAGAGAACGTGTAAAAGAGAATGCTAATGAATATAGATTTTGTTCATTAACACAGAGCTTATAATTAAAAGGTTTTAATTATTATTGGCCATCCATGAAGGGAAGGGAAGATCACAGGTAACAGAAGTGTGATGGATCATGTCAGTGGCTTCCTCCATTTGATGAAAATACCCTCAATTCTTCTTCCTAACCAACCCTAGCTATATGGTCCAGGGATGTCATCATTTACTATTACTGCACATAAGGAAAACCAGTTCCTGCTTGCCATTTATTCTGCTTATGAGCCTTTTCAGCAGTTCTCATCCCCATAGTATTGTTAGTGCTGCTAAATGCCCTTTATTGTTACTATCAGCTGCAACCTGTCCATTGGTGCCTTTCTCTGAAGAAAAAAAAAGGCTGGCCTGTCACATGAAGCTACTATGTGCTTTCTCTGTTTTCACATCCAGTCACTAACAGAAAACAGCAGAAACCTCTGGAAAGACTGGCTATGTTGATGAACACTGTCAAAATAAAAATAAATATGATCAAAATGAGCTATAAATAGAATTCCTGAAGATGCTGCTAGAGAGTATCTCTCAGCATGTAAAATAGAGGAAAATAAATAGTATGTTTTATCTATCCAAACACAAGTAAAATAAGGGTTATATTATGAGACCCAAATCTGCATATTTTTTGCTCCAATGTTACAAATATGAATAAAACTATATTTGTTCAAAGGGTTATTGAGGTTTTCTGCCCATTCTGACAACAAATATTCATTGTATTATAATACAGGTAGTCCTTGACTTACAACCACAACTGAACCCAAAATGTTTGTTCCTAAGCAAGACAGTTATATGAATTTTGTCCCATTTTACGAGAGTTATTAAGTGAATCATTGCAGCTATTAAGTTAGTAATATGGTTGTTAAGTGAATCTGGGTTCCCCATTGACTTTGATTGTCTGAAATTCGTAAAAGGTGATCCCACCTATGATCCCAGGACCCTGCAACCATTATAAATATGAGTCAATTGCCAAGCGTCTGAATTTTGATGTCATGACCACGTGAAAAATGGTCATAAGTCACCTTTTTCAGTGCCGCTGCAACTTTGAATGGTCACTAAACGAACTGTTGTAAGTCGAGGACTCCCTGTATTTGTTTCATTGCATTGCAACTATTGGAAGGGAAATGGATGTAGGTACATATAAACTTAGAACTAAGGAGAAACCTCTTGACAGTTAGAAGAATTAATCAGTGGAACAACCTGCCTCCAGAAGCTGTGAATGCTCCAACACTGGAAGTTTTTAAGAAGAGACTGGACAGCCATTTGTCTGAAATGGTATAGGGGTTCCTGCCTGAGCAGGGGGTTGGACTAGATGACCTCCAAGGTGCCTTCTAACTTTATTATTATTATTATTATTATTATTATTATCTTTTATTCATTAAACATGAACCTCAGTCAACTGAACATTCAAATTGGCTGGTGCTGATGGTTGACACGGGTTGCTACCAGCATCCTAGGTGTCAACCAGGTACCTTCTTAAAATATAAGATGTTCCGAGTAGCGCAATTTTTTGTAACATTGCTGGAGTTATTGCAGGAAGCTGCAGTTTCTTGATGTGTTTTGCGAAGTTTTTGGACATAGTTCCCAGTGCCCCGATGACAATGGGTACCACTGTTACACGTTTCATCCATAATCGCGCAGTTTCGATGGCCAGGTCGCGATATTTCGTAATTTTTTCCAGTTCTTTTTCTTCGACTCTGGCATCTCCTGGTACAGCAATATCAATCAGCTGTACGCTTCGGTTCTCTACAACTGCGATATCCGGCGTATTGTGTTCCAAATGGCGATCTATTTTATTATTATTATTATTATTATTATTATTATTATTATTATTATTATTATTATTATTATTATTATTATTATTATTATTATTATTATTATTATTATTATATAAACAATTTCCATTGTATGGAACTGAACTACCACACTAATTCTGAGCTATTTGGAAAAGTGTGTAAAGCAAGCACATCAGCAGTTACAGGAATGTAAGCAGGAAGAACTAATTACGAAGAGTAACTGGCCTTTTAGCCTACAGCAGTGATGGCGAGTGCCCAAACTGCAACCCAAAACCCACTTATGCATCGTCGAGTGCCGGGTGGGTGTGGCCCATTGGCTGGGTGTGGCCAATTGGGTGTGGCCCATTGGTTGGGTGTGGCCAATTGGGTGGGCATGGCCAATTGGGTGGGCGTGCCTGCGGTGGTAACGGCAGACAGGGTGGGACTAAAAAGTTCAATCAATCAATTCCAACTTTGCAAGATCTTTTTTTTTTCGCAAGAAGTTGAAATTGACTGATTGAACCTTTTTTTTTTTTTGCACACGGCGGCGGAGGCCTAAAGCGAAAAGGTTTTATAAAACCCAGCTGAAGGCCTAGGACTGGGGCGACGGCACGTGTGCCCACAGAGAGGACTCTGAGTGCCGCCTCTGGCACCCGTGCCATAGGTTCGCCACCACTGGCCTACAGTTTGACCAGACCTATAGGCTAAGTAAGCTGTCATTTCAGGTGGGTGATCTGGAGAACCTGAAGAGAGCAGCAGGTTTTTCATTTTGAATTTCTTTCTTATTTGTGCTTGCAGAGGCAGATATTTGGGAGACTTCCTGCCTCAAACAAGAAACTATGGTACAGATAGTCCTCAACTTACAACAGTTCATTTAGTGACTCTTCAAAATTACAGTGGCACCGAAAAAAGTGACAATGACTGTTTTTCACACTTACGACCGTTGCAGCATCCCCATCATTATCTGATCAAAATTCAGATGCGTGGCAAGTGGTTCATACTTACGACGGTTGCGATATCCCAAGGTCATGCAGCCTTCTGACAAGCAAAGTTAATGGGGAAGCCAGATTCACTTAACAACCGTGTTACTAGCTTATCGACTGCAGTGATTCACTTAACAAGAAAGGTCATAAAATGGAGCAAAACTCACTTAAACAAATGTCTCACTTAACCACAGAAATTTTGGGTTCAATTGTGGTCGTAAATCAAGGACTACTTGTATAATTCTACTTCCATGTAAAGGGATATGAGGTTGCAACCTTGAACTCAGAAAAAAAAAAGCTCTTCAACTTAAAATTCAGCTTTCTTCAGGCTCATTATACATTCTCATTTACAGCTCAATAATAATTATGATTGAGTATAATGCAATGTCTCTAAAATAATCAGCAGTTCAGGAAATTGAAATTAAATTGTTAGTATCAATCTTTCATTGCCTGGTGTTTTCATATCATTGTAACACTATCATTATCAATTTGGTATTATGCCTATTCATTGTAAAAAAGAAAATAATTTTTCTTATTTGTTTTACCATTTCACAGATCGTCAAAATTGTGAAAAATACTGCTTATTAAAACATACCACGTGCTTTAATTAACTTACTGTTACTCAAGGATTTGAAGTTTCCTATGCATTTTACATATTCATATGTAGGTGGCTCTTTAGGGTCTATTGTCCCTCGAAGCATATGGCAACAGAACTCCAGTTGATTTTTTGCTGCAACAATAAATTCAATAAATAATGAAATATCAAGATTAAATTAAAAGCTGATATATTTGAGTACAGTATGACACAAAATGAGAAGCAATGGAAGAAGCTGCTTTTTGTATGGTGTAACATTATCTTAGCCATCTAAGTTTATTTTTAGTATCTCTGCACAATGTTTACACCTTTCACATTTATAAAATAATGTCTGTGCAAATGTACTGCACGTCTCTCCAGATTCACATAGCTTTATGCCCAGACTAATATCACCATAACTGCCGTTGTTAACTTACTTTCTTAGCTCAAATTAACACTTTTTACCTATAGAACTATTGGCATTGCAAAATACTATTACTTATAATAGTCATTTTTTTTATCGGCTACCTTGTGAGTGACCAGCTTTTATGAAACTCACGATAAATCACTGGTAGAACTATGCAGAAACCACTCGTTTCAGTCCATGGACTACTGTGAAAATAGCTCCAGTCTTCTTTGAGTTTCCCCAAAGATAATATCCAATATTCATATTGGAAGTAAGATTTTGAATATGGCTCTGTTGTCCACCGATGCAGAATGAGGAAAACAAAATTAGCTGTAAGCAGTGGTGTGCTGGAGCTGGCATATACTGGCTTGTGGGAGTCAATTATTAAATTTTCTAGAATTCTGAAAGCCGGCTGGCAATAGAGTTGAGTCCCAACACCTAGTGTGCCAATCAATTGTTTGGCAAGGTGGTGATAATGGAGCTGGCAGAGTCAGTTGCTAAATATTTATCAGTTGTTAAATATTTCCTCTGGAAGGGACCTTAGAGGTCTTCTAGTCCAACTTCCTGCTCAAAGCAGGAGACTTTACCATCCAGGTTAAATGGTTGCCCAGTATATTTTTAAAACCTCCAGTGATGAAGCATCACAATGTTCTCCCTGTCAGAGAAAATTTCTCCTCACTTCTACGTTGGGTCTTGCTTTAACAAAGTTTTCACCTATTACTTCTTTCCTGCCCTCTGGTCCTTTGGAGAATAAATCAATCTCCTCTTCTCTGTGACAGTGTAGTACAGTGATGGCGAACCTTTTAGAGACCGAGTGCCAAAAACTAGCCCCGCCCTCGCAGCCCAGCAGCACCATGGCGGCCACGCCCTCTGCCCGCGCCCCGCAGCAACAACTGTGCGCGATGGGGCGTGAGGGCAGAGTCTTGTCTACGCTGCCATGTCTTTGGCTGCGCTGCTTCGCGTGGGCCACGCTCGGGGGTGACTCTCCTCCAGAGGGGCTGCTGATGAGGGGGTCATGGGGGGAGGCAAGTCTGGGGCAACGGCACATGTGCCCACAGAGAGGGCTCCGAGTGCCGCCTCTGGCACCCGTGCCATAGGTTCGCCACCACTGGTGTAGTAACTATATGTGGTTTTTTTTCCAGCTACAGTTGAATAAAGATTATGTGTGCCAAATAAAAGAAATTGGAGCAGGGGCTTTCCAACCTGCATCTCTATCGAACTTGAAAAATGTTCCAGTAGCTATGTGCTTTTGGGGGGGAAAAATGGACATTTGCAGCAATGATAATTTATTCTGCAAATAATACATATAAACACATCAAACATGTCGCAATGTTTTTCTGCCAAGGGTGTACATAAAGAATGATTATGCTTTTTCCTAAAGCAGTTATTGGGGTTGAGAAGAAATTAGCTGATTGATATTTTCCACAAAATATTGCAGGACTCTGTCAAGTCTGTTAATTAATTCAACTCAGAAATGATTGCTATAAAAACTCCAAAAATGCAACAACTAGAGAAAAGTAGCCAGTATAAAGAAATAATAAAAGGATCCCTTCCCCCTCAAAAATACACTGTAATTGGTTAGGGAAATAAAATTATTTTCAAATCATTCTGCTTTATCTTGAAGTCTCTTATTGGGCTAAACCTAACACATTCAGTATTTCCAGTCTCTACTACTACCCCAGTTTCAGATAATCCAACAGAGTTTAGACAATGTTATAGCTCTGAATGATAAAGAAGCTAGTGTACAAATACAGTTTCCTGTCATTCCCTGCATTTCTGAAATTCAGAGTGTGTAATCTTTTATATAGCAAAAATAGCTCTGGATTAAGAAAACTCTACTATTTGGAGAAGCACAAACGTACCAAAGACAATGGGACTGAAGAAACAGCTAAAGAGCCATAAAAAAAAACTGTTAGGAAAAGGAAATAGTATCTGATGATAGGAATATACTTTAGTTGTTGGCGGTGTCATTTGTTTTGCATCATACTATCCTTTTCATTTACTCAATAAGTGAATTACTTCAGTGAATTCTTACCCCCAACAGATAAATAATGGTCTTTTCAGGAAGTTGTATATTTGTAAACATGCAGGGTTTTTAGGATATTTCCTTGTAACTATAAAATAATTCAAAATTTCAACTTACATTTTAAATATTCTGGGGTCAATGAATCACTTTCCAAAAGATGTGTGGATAGTATTTTATAAACCTCTGAATGTTCCCCCTCAGGGACAAAATTAAATATACTCTGATCCACAAGGTCAGACTAAATGAGGAAAAAAAAACAGATTGAAAACTAAAATGCAGTATTAATGAATCTCACTTTTTAATATAAAATCAAGCTGTCAAAAGAGAAAAAAGTATACATTCTGTAGCACATGATCAGGTATGCTACATCAGTATTAATTTAGATCTGGCTAATAAAGGTTACTATATTCCCATTATTAATTGTGTTCTAGTCCCATGAATATAGAAAGCACTGAACTCTTCAGTGGAGGAATTATAGTATCCAACTTTAAAGTAGCAGTTGTGAAACCTCTGTGAAGAAGCTATCTGTCTGCTAGATGGGTGACTTTGGGCCAGTCACCTCCTCAGACTCATGACAAACTACTTTTAAAAATTGCCTTCTTGTCGCTAGGAGTCAAAAGTGACTTTAAAAAAAAACAGTTTTCTACTGCATTGTCTGCTTTATTAGAGAAGCCTTTCTTTTGTAATTTCTATATGGATATTTAGCATAAAATAACCTCCCTTGACTTTTAGACTTCAAGTAATGAAAGATTGGTTCAGAGTATTCATTTTCAAGTGTTCTGAAAAATACATGTATAGTCAGTAGGATTTTCTACTCGTTTCCTTTCAGGGGCAAAACTTCATGCCACAGTACAAATATTTGTAGCTTCATAATGTGTGAATGTGGGACAAGCTCTTGAGACTGCCTGTCTGGTTAGATGAAACTACTGGTACAAAGTTTGGACCTGGATCAGTAAGTGTAGAGAAGTACATATTTGCCAGCATATTTCAATTCACACATACAAGCATCTTATCCTTCCATTCTATTATTATCATTTGTTTATCCACTCTTCCAATCTTTAGTATATAAAAAACTGCAACAAAATTTATGTCAGGTTTATTTTTGCCAAATAACACTCCACATCCTAATATGCTTCTTTTGAAGCTAGTTTGTGCTATTGCATGAAATTCTATTCAATGGAAAAAAAATGTTTTCAAAAACCAGAAGCCATCTCTTAAGATAATTACATTGGTTCTAGCCATAAATATTGATGAAAGTGAGCATTTAAAGCCTTAAAGAGAATACATGCTTATATAAACTGCATTTTATTCTTCAATGTCCGAAAGGAAAGCATAGGGCAAGTTTTGAAAATGGCCAGCCTAACTAGTATAGTGGAATGGTAGGTTAAAGATCTTCATGATGTCAACCAGAGATATTCCTAGGAGTCTGCATGGGGAGGATACATGCATGGGGATTATTATATGCCATCATACTCCATCTGATCCTTCAATAATTTATTAATAATCTGTTAGTAATTGCAAAAAATATATTACTTTCTCTACCCAGAGGCCGATTCAGGAACATGAAGAACTGGCTGGATTTACACAGGCATTCCTGCATGCTCCTTGCAGCATGTGTTTGCATATATGCAGCAATATAGGTTTAAAACTTTTACTGTCCTTTTCCTATTTATTTATTTATGTGTCTTGTTTGCCAGCTGAGTTGTAATGGACTCTAAGTAACTTATAAAATGTATAGTAAAAAAAATCAAGATTATGATTACTTTAAACAATAAAATATATAACCCAATTAGCCAAATGAATATTAAAAGTGACACGCTGAAACTGTTTAGTATGGCATCACTGATAATAATTCATCCCTAAGACCTTCTGGAAAATCTATGCTTTTAGGAATGGGGTGAGGTTGGGGGTCTTCAAACAGAGGGGAGCTACTATAGAGAATGACCATGTCTGGCTTCCTATAAGGATCTTTAACAAATAGTCTCTAGTCAGTTAAGGGAGACCACGTCCGTAGAGGTTATATACCTAGCTATATTATGGTGACCTCACAATGCTAATACTGCAACTGCCACAGTTGCTTAATATACCGCAATGCTGGACAAACACTGGTGAATGGAGCTGGGGTGTATCACTTTCTGAGTTCTCCAGAAACCTTCCTGTCCCACAGCACTGACCTTAGAGAAACTATCGTACAAGACAGACCAGACTTTCCTAGGCTGGTGCCCTCCCGGTGCAATGAATTTCAACTCACATAATTCACAGGAAGCCTGGCCTGAGAGGAAACCCAACACATCGAGAGGGCACCAGGGTTGTGGAAAGCCGAGAGTAACACAAAGTAGAAGTTCCACTGAGAAAAACAACAAAATCTTTAAAAAGATGAGAATGCTGTTTAAATTCCAGATTCTTAAATGGCAGATGGTAAATTGCCCATCAAATGACTTTAGAAGTTTGGTATCTCTCTGAAAGTGTGTACTTACTGGCAAATGTTCAAGTAAGGGGGTTACACTTTCTGATACATATATTATACTTCCATCTGTCATGATTGCTAGAAAAAAACCATCAAGAGCCTGAAATTAAACAAAAGAAACAGTTAGAGATAAACTGGTCTCTAACTGTTAATTTAGTTAACATTCAGTAAAAGGAAATAACTTAAAATGAACGTAAAAGTAAACCTGCTTTCCATGGTGAATAATATATAGTTGGCAATGCTGAACATTACCTAAATAGAAGATCCTGGCTTAGATTGGGAAAATGTACAATATATTATTGCTGAGATTATTTTTATCTTATTTTTCAGTCTAAAAGACTCTCAACAGGACTAGAGTTTATTTTACATAAAAAATTAAGAAGGCTGAAATTCAAATAACTTAAATAAAATATTAGCAAAAATATTTTTTCAAAAAACCAGAAGAAACAAAAACAGTAGAAATCAGCAATCGGGATCTGAAGTAATAAATTACAATGTTATGAATTCCCAGGGGAAAAAAAAAGGCTCTGCTGTCTTTTGGAACCAAGTCCTAATTGAATACCAGATTTTAGACACCACTGCAAATATATATATATATAACAAAAAAAAAAAGACTAATTCTGCATGCCTTCTCAGACAATGGTGAAACAACAGTAAAGAAGTAAAAGTCTTCCAGTTTAAAAAGTCAGCCAAGTCATGGAAAAATGGAAAGCATTTTCTATAAGATAGACCCAATCTTCTGGGCTTTGAAAAGTGATAAGATACATTAAAGCAGGAGTCCAAAACATTAGTCCAAGAGCCAATTTAATCTTACAAATATACAAATATTATATTCCAAATAATAAACAAGGCATCTTCCCTCCCACTTTCCCTGAATAACATTCTGCATAAGCGACATTTCTTTGGAATATATTTTAACATACTATTAATATAAATGCACTTTAAGGATAATGTAAAGCTAAAAAGTTATGTTCAACTATGCCAATATAATATAAAAAAGTAACAACAATAATAGTCTAATCACATATTTTAAGATAAAAACACATTACCTCTAACATTAACTGAGTGAATTCTTCATTACTAAGGAATGTGGGTTTCCAGTCCTGTCGAATCTCACTGGCATCTGACTGGGCAGTGATTTCTACAAAAGAATAGAAATTTTCTGTTTATAAAGATGATCTACTGTACCTATCCACCTTTGTATGCTGCTAACAATCCAGTCATTCTAGATGGGGAGAAGGCAATAAGCTATGTGTAAAGACTAAAAAACGAGAGTACTGAGTCAGTCAAACAGATGAAAAACAAAAGGTTCGTTTCGCAAGATTGCTCAGTTTGCACTTTGCTTCAAAGTGTCTGGCCAGGATCCTACAAGACTATTATTTTCCAACAGCAAATGTCCATTCTCCATGCAAATGAAGTGAGTTGTTAATCCTTTGTTAATGTCCAAAATTCCATCCAGCTAACTAACACAATATCTTACTTGACCTTAAATTGCTCTTTAGATGGCGAATACATTATTTGCAGCTACCAAAAATATGAGTAAAATTCACTTTAAATTCTGGCTGCAGCCAAACAATTCTTATTTTTTATCAGTATTATGCTACACATCAATAAAGCTCACAAACATAAGATAAACTTAAAATCTTATTTAAATAACTTGCATGGGATAGAAGTTCTATAGAGAATGGGAACACATTTCATTCTAAGAAGCTCAAGCACGAAAGGGACAAGGCAAAACTTTCATTTGATCTGTCAATCAAACCTAAACCAATCAATCCAAATGGTGAGCAGAAGAATCAGTCAAAACCAAGAAAAGGTGGGCTTTAAAAAGAGGACAGGGAAATTCTATTTTGCCTTTGGTATAACTTCTTTTTTAAGGGGGGGGGGAGTAGAGCAGTTTTCCAGTTGGCACACAGCCAAGTGAGCAAGACTCTAATTCTCAGGGAATTGGAAAATGGCGATACAGGAAATATTTAGCAATTTAAGAACTAGTGGAAGTAGAAGTGAATTAGAATCTGCTTTTTGTTTGTTATAAACCCCTCTCCTACTTTTATTAAAAATTGATTTTAATGAAGTCCTTGGCCTCCAATTTTCTGTATTGGTTCTGTGTGCATGTTTATTCTGGGCTAAAAATAAACAGCCCTTTTGCTTAATTCCTTCCTATATTTGTCTTTCCCATGTATCACTATAACTTAAGTGGATATTTTTTTTAACTTTTTCCCAAAATCAGTCCACCCATTCTGGAAGAACTTCAATTATAGCACACACTTCTTGCTGGGCTAAGAAGCTACTGAGGAAATGGATAGGAGATCTGTCTTTTGACTCCCTTCAAGTAAAAGTCCACAGAGAGGGGTTTTGTCTGGAATGAAGTGGACAACAACATTTACTATCTTAAGTTTTCACAAGAAGAGGTGAGAATTATACATCTAAAACATTCCTCATGAGAATCATGGGGCCAATTCACCTGTTTGCATATGTGCACATATGGGTTTTTTTGCGGTCATGTTTATATAACTCTAATAAATTCAGTAATTTCACTAAAGAAAGACTTTTAGAAATAAGTCACTGTAAATAGCAATAGCACTTAAGACTTATATACCGCGTCATAGTGCTTTACTGCCCTCTCTAAGTGATTTACAGAGTCAGCCTGTTGCCCCCAACAATCTGGGCCCTCCTTTTACTGACCTTGGAAGGATGGAAGGCTGAGTCAACCTTCAGCCGGTCAGGATCGAACTGCGCAGAGTTAGCCTGCAATACTGCATTCTAACCACTGCACCACCAGGGCTCAAGGTAAAGAAAAGTTGAACTTATTGTCAAAACATTTCTTGTTTGCTATAACGTAACCAGTTACCTTCAAAAGCACGATAACTTTCACAAAATTTTTGTGTTCTTTTCTAGAGTTGTAAAATCCCTTGAAAAGAAGTGGTTTGCAAGGCATGGAAACCCCACAAAACACAATCATTTAAAGGCTGTATCTGCATGTATATGGTTTCGACTAGAAAAAAAATGAAGCAAAGAGGCCAGGGGTAGGCAACCTCGGCTCTTTTATGACTCGTGGACTTCAACTCCCAGAATTCCTGAGCCAGCCATGCTGAGGGGAAAGGGAGAGGTTTCCAAGCTGAGCCATGCTGGCTCAGGAATTCTGGGAGTTGAAGTCCGCGAGTCATAAAAGAGCCAAGGTTGCCTACCCCTGGGCTATACGTACACATCTATGTGGAGACAGCCAGAAACTACTTACAAAGCAGCTATGCAAGCTTGAAAAAGATGTGTCTGTTTTAAAAATTGAAAGAGGAGTGCTCTTTATCTATTGTTACACTTTGTGAAGCACTTCTTTCAAAGGATTTGCTTAATCTTATTATTTTTCATCTTTGAAATGTTATGTTTTGCGGTGGTGGTTGTTGCTTATGGCCTATCCATTTAAAGTATTAGTTCCAGTGGCTTCTCAATAACTCATCTGCCAAGGTCTCTAAATGTTATATACTGGGATAGGGAGGAACCGAGTACGTATTTATATATTTTGTACCATTATTTCAGAAGAGTTTCCCTTGAAGTTGCACAAAGGACGATAACAATATTTATAAATTTCAAAAAATTCACAACTTTTGTGTAACATCTAAAAAATTACCTTTGTGTTTCCTTAAAAAGTCAATACTCTTCTGCAATACAGTGGATTTATCCATCTTTCGAGCATTGCCTGGAAGCATGGATCCCAGTTCTTTGATGAGTATATTAAATTGATCTCTGCGTTTCTTTTCAGACTTGTTTCTTGATACTCTATTAAAAAATAATAATTATAACTTAACATAAGAGAGAATGGCATTATACAAATTCTTGATGGGTAATTGCACTGGATCCTGATGAAGACATGTTATAGCCACATCGAAGTCATAAAATTTAACTCTATCACAACTAAGAGAAGAATCCAAGGTCTTGCAAAGACTAGAGGAATGCTGGATCTAGTAGAGAGGAGCCACGTTGGTCAGATGGATGTCCCACAATAAATCCCAAATAAAGTTTTATGGGTAAAAAAAAGTAGGCAATCCTATCACTAACAGGACCTGAAATTGAGTATTATAGGCAATCATGAATCTGAAGCCTCCTTAGTTTCTTTAGCTATCTGCCCATTTTCCAAAGCACATAACCACCAACTGACATAGTTCCTTTCCCAACCATTACTTGGTAAGAAAGAGGAAAATATAAATTTCCACCAGAAAATCCTACACCACTGTTTCAGAAGTTATTGCAAAGCATTCCAATCCCATCACCCTCATCACCAAAAAGCTCCTCCCACTGATTTCATAAAAAATATACATACAAATTGATAAATAGGATATGACTAAGTCTAGATTCAGCAAACCCATTTTCTCCCTTAATTTTTAAATCTTGTATCAATTAATTATTTTAAAATATATAGAAATCGTCTAGGGAAAAAATATAGGACCATTCATCGAAATATGGTATTTTGGAATTAAGAATACATATGTCATCTTCTCCACTGTTGCTATGAGAAACTTGGTTGGGGATGCATCTCCTTTTTCAAAGCCACGATCAGGACTACTAGTCAAAATAATTATGTGAAAACTTTAGCAGTGTAATTTTTTCAATGGAGCTGAAATATTTGCTTTAGACACACTAATTGCCTTGATATGTCCACTTTAACTCTTTTTTTTTTTTTTTAAAGAAAGAGTTTCTAAATATTGCACATATGGAAATACAAGAATTTTAAAAAAAATGTAGAAGTCTGGAATCTCCTTAGAATAAAATGGGGGGAAAAAAGTTATTTGCTCAGCATTTTTCTTACAGTAATTAGTAAATAAATTACTACTCAATGTTTAATGTAAGACAGATACTGTCACTTCCACATTGACGACAATGGGAACGGAAGAAGAAAAGAATATTTCCAGTCAATCTTTCATTTACTTTCCATATCTCCATTCATTCTTCGACAATCTACCTCTCCACCTGATGGAGATTGTTTCAAAACGCTATCTTTGAATTGTACAGAATGCCATTTCAATGCATCAATACACCTCTTGGCCACAAATAAAGAGGCTTCGTGCTAGCTCTTCCACAAAACAAACCTCTTTGCTTTATCCTTGTCATCTTCTTCCACGAGACCATCGAAAATGCTGCCATCATCTCTGCAAAAAAAAAAAAAAAAAGGGGGGGGGGTTAGAGCAGAGTTCCCCAACCCCAACCCCTGGCCCACAGCCCACTACTGGGACATGAGCTGTTCAAAACAGGGCCACCCGAAGCGACGTGTGCACATCCCCCCCTTGCAGAAGCAGTGGGTAAGTGTGTGCACGTGCTGCCTATTCGCACTACTGGCGGGCGTGTGTGCCCACTGCTCGCGCAAATGGAGCTGAGCACACACCACTCACGCAGACCATCCCCTCCCACCCTACGCCAGTCGGCAAAGCCGGAAAGGCTGAGGAACTCTGTTTTAGAGAACAATTGCAGAGTAGTGTTGATCATGAAGACATAACCAGAAGCAGAGATACTTCAGAACCAGTTATGTATTTATTTATTTATTTTGTCCCCCATTTTGTCCCGCATTTCACGCAAATAATGCAACTGTTTTGACAATTCAAAAAGAGATACATCCAGCACATTCCTACCAAGCTTTTTTTTTTAGTCCACACCCATGTCTCAATCATGCCCCATATTTTGGGATAATGTGAAAGCTTAATTCTAATTTGTAACAAATAGAAGATCAATATTTCACCTATCCTTCTTTGAAATTCTCATTTACAACATGGGTAACTTTAAGAATATAAACTTAAAATTAATAAAACTAAGCAATAACTTACCTGTCTGCAATGGAGCTCATTTTATGGGTGCTTATGGTAAGGAACATAACATATCACACTTTAGTCGTGTGGTAGACATTTGTAATTCTGATCTGTGGGTAAATGCAATAAAAGGAAATAGAATTTGCAATTTTTTCCTTCTATTTTCTAATGAATTCCAACAAACCACCCAAACACTCAAGAGTCTTTTGGAATCAGTATCTTCAATATAGCTCCTTTTCTCATCAGATCATGCCAGATCACGTGCCACCATAAAAACCAAGAAGAAATCAAGTTCTTAAAAAAATATATCAAACTTTGCTATTTAAAAAAAAGGCTCAAAAATCCCATTAATGATGCCTTGGCATACCTAATCTAGATTTCTGCATTCAGTCTCTAGCCTTATTTATAGATATATATCATAAATATCCAAATTTAAAGTTGCAATATTTTACCGTGTATTCCTTTCTGGATGACGAATGGTGATAATTCTACAAAGACTGAGTTCAGAAGGGCCAATTTTTGAGAGAACAGAATGTACTGCCCATAGAGGTTCTTTTACATTCTAGCTTATTACTGTTTAAAAGAAAAAAGAAAAAAAATAATGTTTTAATCCAAAGGAGGAACAGCCCATATTAATCGTAACAGTGGTAATAATAATAGTAACAAAACAATATATTTAATAACATAAGAAATGCTTGTTGGATTAGACAATAGACTATTTAATCCAGTATTTTGTGCCTGTAGTGACTAATTAGATGCAAAAGTACCACTTATATTCTCCCAGCACCTGGTGTTCCCTTTCAATCTTGGTATCACTTTAAAAATATAAAAGTTACCAAAGTTGACAGCCGTAACTAAACCTCATGAAGGGGAACTGCACGGCTTAACTGTGTAGTCTGCGTAGAAATGTTTTCCTTTGCCTCTAAATTTCTTAATTTAATCTCATATTCTAAAATGGAGAGAAATTATCTATTATTTCCATACTATGAAGAATTTTGTACACAAAATGTACGGTTTCATACAAACCCATCCCATTTATTGTCCTTCTACATGTAAAACTCTCAACTATTTCTCTCCCCCATAGAGAAATTATAGCAATCTCATGACCATTTTAATGTATCTTGTTTCTTAAACTAATGGCATGAAAGGCCTACCTAACAAGATGAAGTTTCTTTAGAAATTCACTTTGTAGGCTTCCGGTTCCGGATCGCGGCACACGCAGTCGCACGGAGAGATCCGTCTCTCCCACCGGCTGTTTTCCCTCCGCCGGTAGACCCTTAATCGGGTCGAAAGTCGCCCCGGAGAGGCGACCACCGTTGAGGAGGCCCTCGTTGATGGGGGAAGGGTGGCAGCTCCTTCCTCAGTCCGAGCTAGCTCCTTAGGGCCGTCAGAGAAAAGATCGGCCAGTAAAATGGACGATCACTTTGCTGCACCAGCCGAAAGCCAGAAGAACAACTAAGCACAAAGAACCCCCGTGGAGAATCCGGGTGAGACCTTTCCTCCCCCTTCTTTCCCTAATCCCTGCTGTGAGGGAGCAGCGTTTGGGCATTTGGGAAAAACAGCTTTGGGAATTGAAAAAAAAAATAAACCAGTTAATTTTTTATTGACTATTTAACTTCTGGAATACTGAGGGGGCCTGAAAATATTTCTATACTTGATCATTATTATCATAACTACGCGTCTATTATTTTGGAGAGGCCTTTCTTCATCTTTTTAACGTGAAAAACAAAAAATCTATTAACTTGGAAAGAAAGAAAGAAAGAAAGAAAGAAAGAAAGAAAGAAAGAAAGAAAGAAAGAAAGAAAGAAAGAAAGAAAGAAAGAAAGAAAGAAAGAAAGAAAGAAAGAAAGAAAGAAAGAAAGAAAGAAAGAAAGAAAGAAAGAAAGAAAGAAAGAAAGAAAGAAAGAAAGAAAGAAAGACCTTACAGCCTGCTGAGGACATCTTGTGACAAAAAGTGTTACTGCAACTGTATATTTTTTCATTGCTAAAGGATGGCCCTGACCTTCAAAAGATGATAAGAGTAAGATAACTGAAACAGCTGTGTGGTGATTTGGTCTATTGAGAATTGGAGGTGAAATAAAGCCTTCACTAAAAAAGATTAAAAGATCTGTTCACCACTGACATGGAACTTAACACACAGCTGGACTATGAGCTTATATTGGAAAAAATCTTGGAAGCCACGGAGGATATGAACTCTTACTTCCAAACTTTGACGGATCAAATTATAGGTCGAAAAACAGTGGAGAAGGAGCAGATTGGCGCTAAAGAGACTAGTGAGCAATATGTACAACCTAAAGAGGAATCATGTCTACAACTCGATGAAACTACACCGAGAGAAATTGTGGAAACTAAGGAACAAATTAACTTTATACAACCCCAAATGCAATCTATGGAGAAGCTTAATGATCAAAGAATAACTTTAACTGAGATGCCTGAAGCATCAACATCAACAGAGACTGACACTCAGATACAAGTTATTGAAAACTGTGATAATGTGGACAAACAACTAGTAACTATAACATGGAATAAAACGGCTTTTATTATCCAAAGGCTACTAGAAGAAAGGAAAGAGAACTTTGACCAATTTGAAGCGTTGAGGAATATTGACTTTCTAATATTGTGGTTTGATGATGCAGGAATTTTATTATGGAAACCGGTATGGCACAGAAAGAAACCAAGAGTTAGATTTAAAAATGTATTTTAAAGTTTTATTTAATGGGTTTAAAAAGGCTTTTGAGTTTTTGACTGATTTAATAACTAACGGAGTACGTGAATTTTCTAAGAGGATATCCTTTGTAATAATACTTTGTCTTAGATATGATAATTATTGGAGAGGTAAACTTTATCTACTGGGTTAAAAAGATTTTTTATAGACATAGATGAATTGATAGAATATATATTTAAATCAGATAGAAACCTACTTGTTGGTTTGATATTTTTATTTTAAATAAGATAACTATTTTGTAATAGAAGAAGAATAAGAGGGATTGGTGACAAGAGAAGAAATGGTATTAATGAAGAAAATATAAGAATGTTACTGCGGGAATAATATACTCATTTTAGATATAATCATTATGTTAAAAAGGGACACCCGAAGTGTTAATAATATGTCTATTTAAGGCTAATTGGAATATGGTAACTCTAAATTAGTAAAGCCTAAAAACAGGACTTGGATTTCTATAATTGAAATGTGATTGATATTTGATAGGATTGTTTGAAGTTTAATTAGAAATGTATTAACTTGAATAGGTAAGACTATATGAGGGAATTAGAGAGGGAATTTTCAATGAATTAATTTGAGCTATATATCTGTGATTGTTCTTTTGGATGTTTGATATACCCACCTCCACGGTGTTTCCTAAGCACCTTGATGTAACCCTTCAACCCCCATAAAAACCCAATAAAATATATTTTTAAAAAAAAGAAATTCACTTTGTAGTAGCTATATCAGTTCTTATAGATCAGCCCACTAGCTAAACAGTTGTTCTTAATATGGTGCTTGGGTAGATGATATAGTTTATCTCAGGGGTAGGCAACCTTGGCTCTTTTATGACTCGTGGACTTCAACTCCCAGAATCCCTGAGCCAGCATGGCTCAGCTTGGAAACCTCTCCCTTTCCCCTCAGCATGGCTGGCTCAGGAATTCTGGGAGCTGAAGTCCACGAGTCATAAAAGAGCCAAGGTTGCCTACCCCTGGTTTATCTAATTAATCAGAGTGCATTTTCTTGGACCCTTTTTGATTTCTTTGCATCACTGAACACCACTGATCACGTATCTCACTGACTTTTACAACAACTGGAACTCAGGGGCACCATTTTACAGCGGTTCCACTCCTACCTGAATCAGCAGTTGCAGTCAATAATTATAGAGGAACAGAAGTCGAATCCTTGGTTGCTCCTGCGTGGGATGCCACAAGACTAGGAATCTCTTCTATATTATTTAACATCTATTTGAGGTCGCTGGGAGAGACCATCTGCCGTCTTGGAGTGAAGTGTCATTAGTATGCTGATGATATCCGTACACTATCATTCTGAACTGGGCCAGACATGCTGTAGAAAGCCTGAATTGGCGTCCGGAAGCTGTCAGATTCTGGATAGGATGAAACAAAACTAAAATCAGCCCCCAAAAATATTGATTAGTTTTTTTAGCAATAAACACCAAGCAGTTTAATAATACCAGTCCCGATAGTTATATAGATTGGGAGTATTCCAGAGTCCTCCTAGATACAAGGCTCTTATTTAAACAAGAAGAAGTGGGTGTGGCCAAGGATACCTTTGCCCAGCTTTGGGCAGTATTTCAATGGTGACCCTACGTGGTCTAGGATGCCCAGAAAGTAGTTGGACAGATGACCTAATCACTATGTTGCTGGATCAGAAAAATGCATTCTAGGCAGAGCAGTCTTTGGCAATCCCTTGGCAGCTGAACTTGTTCCACAACGCAGTAGCCAGACTGCTAGCAAGGCAGCCTAATCACTCTAGAACAGTGGTGGCGAACCTATGGCACGCGTGCCACCACTGCCAGCAGCTTGCGCAGGTCCATTAGGCCGCCGCCCGGAGCAACAGCCCCACCCAGTACAAAGGAGGCGAAACGGCCAGCTAGCAAGCTCGAGTAGCGGTGGTAGAGCACACCCACACCCAGCAAGCCAAAGGCCACCCCGAGCAGGGAAAGCCGGATCCCCATCAGCGCCATGGCCCCCCCAGTGCCAGCTAGGATTGCATGCCTCTCCCCCATCTATACTGGGCCTCCTTCCCACCGCCCCACCCGCCAGAGACCCCCTAGATCTCCCCCAACCCTGATTGAGGTGACAATGCCAACCCCAGCCACGCCCACCCAGTCTGCCGTGACAACTGCAGCCATGCCCACCCAGTGGGCCACGCCCACCCAGTGGGCCACGTCCCCTGAGGGCACCACAATGCTGATGCGGCCCTGGCACTTTGCGAGAAATAAGTGGGTTTTTGGGTTGTGGTTTGGGCACTCGGTCTCTAAAAGGTTCGCCATCACTGCTCTATAATAATGCTGATCTTGAGATTGCTGCCCAATTTAAAATACTCATTACCTTCAAGACCCCACAGGGCACCGCAACTGTTACATCAGGTATTGCCTTGCCAAAACTGATTCTGTCTGGAAGTACATAAGGTTTGGTGGAGTGGACATGTCTTTCTGTGAAGAAGAGGCAGGCTCTGGAATATGCTTCTACAAAAGTACTTGTAGCATCCTCTTACCTTGCACTTTACAAGGTGGTTAAAATTTTTGGTTCCATTGCAACATTGGCTCTAATTGACTGATTGTGGGCATTCCACCTTGGTATGTACTTTTTTGTTCTGTTATGACTGCTATTTAATTTTCTCCATTTACTTGTGCAGTTTGGAAAGGGGTGTACTATAAATATTTTCAGTTAAAATAAATAAGGGTTTGATCTTGAGTAATTCCTTCTTATACAATTAAGGCTATTCAGCAAGGCTACAATCTCAAAAAGCTGCAACGATTCGATCTGATTTATTAATGTTCGGTGATATCACTTATTTATCTATAATTATATATATTATGTAACTCTGCGCATATATATGTACACACACACCTATGCACACATGCTATTTGCATTATTTTTGGCTTGGAAAAAGCAGATACTCACTACAAGTAAGTATCACTGTTCAGTCGTGATATTGTAAACCTAATCAACACACACAATTTAGAAAAAAGCAATAATTCCAGAGTGGCTATAAATCATTTGATGCGCTTATTCAACTAGTTCAGTTTGGAAAGCATTGTTAGGTGATATGTGAATATGGTTCCCATTAGTATACATTTTTAGACAACATCTTCAGGAATCCAAATTCTTTACTAATACTGGATACATGCTGAGGTACTCATGAAACCAACATGTGAATTTCACTTTATCAATATGTGAATAGAATAGTAAAACCTAACACAGAAAGAATTATCCTAATAATGATGAATTTGTTTACAAAATACAGGTAGTCCTTGACTTGCAACAGTTCATTTAGTGACCGTTCAAAGTTTCAAATGTGACTAATGACCGTTTTTCAAAGTTCCAACTTTGCAGTATCCCTATGATCATGTGATCAAAATTCAGATGTTTGGCAACTGATTCATATTTATGACCGCTGCTATGTCCCAAGACCATGTGATCCATTTTTGCAACCTTCTGACAAAGTCAACGGGGAAGCCAGAGTCACCTATCAACTGCCGTGATTCACTTAACAACTGTGACAAGAAAAGTCGTAAAATGGGGCAAACCTCACTTAACAAATGTCTCACTTAACAACAGAAATTTTGGGCTCAATTGTGGTTGTAAATCGAGGACTACCTGTAGCTGCCTTATTCCTAGACGTCCTACTTCCTGCCTTGCCAATTTCCTCTTCAAGAACTCAGTTATCTCATTCCTAATCGTTTTGATTATTTTTAAAACGACTTTTTTTATTTCTATTGCTGTTCAAACACTGAGCTATTATTTTGAGCAACTTTCTAAGAAATAAAATAGGAGAATATTTAACTGTCATTTACTATAACCTTTTACCAGAAGTAACAAACAACAGTATTATATATATATATATACACAGGGAAACAATACAATCTGTTGGGGGGGGGGCAGGGATATGTCGTCTTTCTGGTCCAATAGTTTGTGTCCTATTTGACTTACAGGTAGTCCTTTACTTATAACTGGTCACTTAGCGATTGTTGGAAGATTCAGCAGACTTGAAAAACTGGACTTGGGACCCCAAAATTTCAATGATTGGAGTCCCTGCAGTCACATGACCATACTCTGGGTGTTTGTCAACAAGGCTACAGCTGTTTGCAGCATCCTGCAGTCATATGACCACGTTTCATGATGATTTTACCGAAAACCAGCAGTTGTTTCTAATTTGCAGGAAAATAGTGCCCATAGCAAACCATTGGTTTGCTTAACAACTGTGGATTCACTTAACAACCACGCTGATTCGCTTGAAGACCACCACAAAAAAGCCATTTTATGAATAATGGGCAGGTTCCAATATGGTCATAACTCAAGGACCACCTGTATTTTTTTCTGAAATTAGGCCCTTATTGGACTGGTCCACCCCAGTGACAGAAGGGTTTCAGAGGGAGCTAGGGGTGGTCCTATTTGATCTGCTGCATAGTACATCTAAAGCAGAATAACAGAGTGACAGAGTTAGAAGGGACCTTGGAGGTCTTCTAGTAGTTCAACCCCCTGCTTAGGCAGGAAGCCTTATACCATTTCAGACAAATGGTTGTCCAATCTCTTCTTAAAAACTTCCAGTGTTGGAGCATTCACAACTTCTGGAGGCAGGTTGTTCCACTGGTTAATTGATCTCACTGTCAGGAAATTTCTCCTTAGTTCTAGGTTGCTTTTCTCCTTAATTAGTTTCCATCCATTGCTTCCGTGGTTGCTGCCTGGAATAAGGGGGTGGCTAAGGTCTTGGATTAGATTGCACGTATAACCCTCTCTCCTCTCGTGGATCCTGTCAACTCTGGTGGTTAACAGAGGTGCTGAGGGAGAAGAGATAGGAGAAGAGATGTCTACAGCATTGACAGCGCTCAACAAAGGGGAAATTTGACTAAATGCAGGTTGGAGCCACTATTAAGACCTATCTATCCACTTCTTTGTTCTATTCATACTACCAATATTTTACTGCACACCCTACTTTAGAGCTATGTTTAGCTCTCACGATGCTTACAACGATGTCATGCTTAGAACTAGACTATTACTAGATAACCTGTGACCTGTTGGGTCATCATTTCAGAGACATTTCTTTACCTAAACAGAGAAGCAAAATGGTCACAGGTAGGCAAAAAAGTGGGCTTCCTGCCAACTTCCTTACTGACTTTCCTTGTAGGAAGTTGGCAGGGAGCGCTGAAAATTATAATCACATGACCACTACTGACCGTGGCAGTGTAGCAACATGGTAGGGCAGGAACACTAAAGTAACCACAATTTTGCCAAATTTCAATGCCATAGGAGTCATGATTTTGGACACATTATATAAGTTAGCCCATTTGAGGTACATTGATTCAAAAAAACTGTTACTTTATATGCATTGTTTCTCCTAATTGAAGGTTACAATCAAACAGAGAAAGTTTTAGTAATACATAGTAGATGGCATGTATGCTTATTGGCTTGTGCTATCACATAGCATTTTTCTGCTACATAATAGCAGACGCCTCTTGACTCTCAATGGTTTGAAAAGAGGTTTTCCAAGTTTTAAGAATTGGGGGAGAACAGATATTAGGGAAATACAAATCAAAAGCTAATTTGGGTATCCTCCATTTTGGAGGATCTTTGGATGCTGGCCTATGTACACTAAAGAATAACAAATACAATACAACAGGTATCACTACAACAAAATGGGAATAAGGAATTAAAATTAGCAACTGATTAATATGAAAATATGTAAATGTAGAGGGTAGTGAGAAACAAGTAATATGGCTGTGGCAGTATACTACAGACATGCAACTTGGCAAACTTGGTTGATGCTTTCTTAAGCAGCATTCTTATACGATGAGCATTCTTGTTTTACAACCACATGAAATAAAATAAACAGGAGTTAACCAAGTTGTAAGTCCAATATTATACTACTGAGATGAAGTAAAATGTTCTGACTGTAACTATGGATAGGAGCAGAGGCCCTGTATGGGACTCCTTGAAAAGGAAAATACATAATTGAATTGTGGTGACAGCTGTTATTATTCATACAAGTTACATTTTCCTTTTTGCCCAGAGGATACTTGAGGCAATTAACAATAAAACGTGAACAGCTACAATCTGATATAAACAATTAAAATCACTGCTAAATAATTGAAGCTGAAAAGATCAGGCTAAAGAAGGTCTTGTTTCCTTTCCTATAAGCAGAGATAGGGGAAGGACTGAGTACAATTCCCAATGGGAGTGCATTCTTTTACTTACCTGGGAAGGCTTTTTACTTTGATCTGTCAGTTTGCTTAATTTTAAATAAGAAATTAATCTGCCCCGTTTCTTGATTTTTTAATGCTGAGATGAACTTCCCGCTACCTATGAATGTCTAGTCTCATCATTGCCTACCTGCTTGTTTATTCACTGGGTTTATTGTCTTTGCCCCTTAACAGTCAGAGACTGCAAGTTTTCAGCCTCTAATTCACTTCCTTTTCTGCTGATTCAATCCACTGATGCCACAAGCCACAACTTTATGCCCTCGTTTGACTTTTTTTCTCCTCCTCTCACCATGATGTGACTTATGACTTGCAGAATAATAATAAAAAAAAACATCCAAACTCTGCTCCCATCCTAACATTATCATCCCTCTTTCTCACTCTGCACCTCATAAGAGCATCTCTTCTTGACAGAATGGGAGTACCTTAAAGTAACTACAGTATCCTATATCGGGCGGGGTAAACGTGAAGGATGCCAGATACTTAAGACTATTATTTCAATTTTGAGGCTGTACAATTTCATATTGATTATAGGTGGCACCATTAAGAAGTAAGAGAAAACAACACATATCAAAAAAGACAACACGCCTCCTCAGAAGATAGGACCAAAAAACCAAAAAAAAAAAAAAAAAAAAGGGGGGATTCAACCATCATCCTAACCCAAGGCTTGGAAGAAAAGCTCTTTTACAAAGGTGTGAAAAATCAAAAGGGTGAGAATGATACACTTCTCTGGGGGAATATCATATTACTGAAGTACTGAAGTAAATGTAGAACCCAGTGGCCTAAGGAAGAAAGCTGTTCTTCTTTATCAGCTTTCCTAGCACAGCCAGAGGATGGATTCCCACTTTCCATGTGCCTTTTTCTCCCCATGGTTTTTCATGCTAGAAACCACAGATCTAAAAATGAGTTCTCTCACAGGAAGCGCTCTTTTACATTTTGTTTAATATCTATCTATCTATCCATCCATCCATCCATCCATCCATCCATCCATCCATCCATCCATCCATCCATCCATCCATCACGTTCAATTTAGCAATACCCGATGTGTGTATTTACACATGCATATAAAATATATAAGTGTGTAAAAAATTATTTAGCAAAAATTCTGTCATTTTATAACCTATTAATTAATCATATACTTTGTTCTCACTTAATACCAAACATCACTGATTCTTAAATTGTAGGTTAGATCTCCCAGGAAGAGAGCATAGACAGCTGAGGATACCTGCACAGCTAAAAGGGGAGTCAAAACGTGCTCTTGTTTTGCCTAGGCAACTCTGCAGTGGGAGTAATATCAAAACTTACTAGGCACTTTATTGCCCTGCTTTGTTCCTCTTTGCCGGGGTAACCTGGCAACTGGTTTGCACAAACAAAACACAAGAAAGGAAGGCCCGGTCCCGAGTTTTGACAGCAGACCCACTTTGTCTAAGGCAGCAGACCTGCAGGAGTCCTGTCAACTTATATATGACTTTATCGAAAGAGTGCTCCACAGGTTTTGTATAGGCAAAGCGGAAATGTTGTTTTAAAAAATCCCCCCTTGCTTTGCCTGTGCAGGCTTGTGCAGGCAGAGCAGCACACAGAAGTCCAGAATGAACTGTGAAAGATAATGAGTGGATCTAGCAGTCTATAAAACCATCTGCCATCAATTATTTATATATATTTTAAATAAATCAATATTTTAAAAGAATATTTAAAATATGAAATGCAAATATTTTAAGATTTATTCATGCAGAAATTTATTCATTATTTTGTCTGTGTATTTCCTAGCCTCAACACCAACCTTGGCACATCGTTCTTAGATGGAATGTGCTCCTTCCCCTTAAAATGTGGACCCTGTTTTAAAGGGAGATTTTATTCTTTGACATCATTGTGTAGGGCAGTGATGGCGAACCTTTTAGAGACCGAGTGCCCAAACTGCAACTCAAAACCCACTTATGCATCGTCGAGTGCCGGGTGGGTGTGGCCCATTGGGTGGGCGTGGCCCATTGGGTGGGCATGGCTGCGGTGGTAATGGCAGACTGGGTGGGAAAAATTCAATCAATCAATTCCAACTTTGCAAGATCTTTTTTTTTCCCGCGAGTTGAAATTGACTGATTGAACCTTTTTTTTTTTTTGCACACGGCGGCGGAGGCCTAAAGCGAAAAGGTTTTATAAAACCCAGCTGAAGGCCAAGACTGGGGCGATGGCGCGCGTGCCCACAGAGAGGGCTCTGAGTGCCGCCTCTGGCACCCGTGCCATAGGTTCGCCACCACTGGTGTAGGGGCTCTCTTCTTCTTTTACAGTTTTGGTAGCAATTTTATTTCTTCCAGGAAAAAAAGCTGCTACTAGGAAACTACACAACTGTCTCTCCAGAAACCTTACTACAAAGCAAACTTCACATAAATTCTCAATACTGTACAGAATTTAAATAGGTTCTGAGGTCACAATTATCTCTTACATATTATGTAATTTTATACAGTTTCTTTTAAAAATGTTATCCATACATTATATTTTCTTCTTCAATATGCATACATATCTTTTAATTTTTTTTCATCCATAATAAATTATTAAAGAATATTATGCTGGGCTATGACCATAAAAAGACTTGATTGATTGAAGAATGAAGTTTAAAAATGAATAATAAATACTCACAGGAACTGAATAGTTCATACAATACAGAGTGGGCCTTGATGTTCTCTGAGCTTGATTGTTTTCTTGCAGACACTTCATTACCTATAAACTAGGCAACATCATCAGATAAGCACTCATGATGTCTACAAGAAATCAACCAAGCTCAGAGGCCAGCAAAGACCCTTCATTTCAACCATGAACTAAAAATATGCTGCGATATTAGTACACACAAACACTGAAAATTACAAATTATTATATTGTTTTATTGCCTGCAGATAAGCTTAGGGTAATCAAATGGCATATGATAAACAATTTTAAAAGTCTCTGTTTGCTTAAGCTTTATCTCTATTATCCAAATATTTGTCTTTATTTGTTTATATGTCTTTCAACTGGGTTTTAAACAACTGATAATATGATATGGATTCAATGGGATTTAAATCATAACTAATATTATCTGGAATGCCCCTTTCTTGAAAGAAGACTTATTGACCAGGGAAAGGTCATTTTGACAGAGGAACCTATATTCTGAGTGGATTCTGAGGGATGTTCACTTTATCTCTAACTTCAGCTAAAAAAAACAAATTTTTCCCCCCAGGATTTTAAGGAATGCTATTAATCTCCCCTAGAACATTCTTCTGCTTTTGTTTGTCGTTTGAGGTTGTTGTTTTTTTGCTTTTTCAGTTTTGCAAAACCTGATTTCAAAGTTTAATTTTATTTTTTTGTTCTGAAGTTAAGTTTTCTGTTGGCATTATTGTTATGAACTTTGTGAGCAGTCTCAGAATGGATGAAACTAAATGACAACAAATGTTGATAGCAAATATTCTAACAAAGATCAGCAAACTGCAAGCAATGGTATTCTCTGTGACACCCTATGGAAGCAAAAATTGGGCCTTGAAGAAGCAGGACAGAGAGAATATTGATGCTTTTGGTGTTTGAGATGGCTCTAGCAAATACCATGGATAGCTAAGAGAACAGACAAATAGATCATTAAACAAATAAATCAACCCAGTTTTCTCACTCTGAGACAAATGATAAGGCTCAAACATACTTTAGATAAAATACCCAGCTCTTTGGAGAAGGCTGTAATCAATCAATATTCTAAAATATTTCTAATTCTAAAAATAGAATGAAATGAAATTATTTATTTTTTGTGCACACTAGAAGAATGTATCTTAAAACAATGGCCAGCTAGAAATGTGATAGTTAACATCCTTATTCTAATTAATATAAATCAAACTACAAGTAACAAGATTCACAATTCTAGTTGAACCTACTATAATAACTTTACACATATGGTTGTATTAGTAAACAAACGTACAGCCTTTATCAAACACTATATGTTTGTCTGCAGATATTTTAAAAGTCTCATTAACCAGGGAAATTATTTTTAATGATTATGCTAGTAGGACATCAGAAATATATTTTCATTTCCATTAATCTGCACAACTAAGCCCAAACCCATTTATTTTTTTTCACAATTCATACTCTTAAACCATTAATTCTAAACCATGTTTCCAAAGTCAGAATCATTCCAAAACAGGTTCTTTGAAAACTACTACCATTTTTTCCATTGCATTTGAGAAATAATAGACAATCCGAACTAAACCTGGAACCGATTCCAAATAATAAATTATTTTTGTGTTCAATGTGCATGTTTGCTTTATAATTTAAAATTAAAGTTAAATATTAAAATTAAAATATTTAAAACAATATGTGTATAAAATCTTCAAAAATACAATCCATAGTCTGGAATGACAAATTTAACATAACATTATAATTAAAAACATGTCAATGATTTCTTGTCAAAATGAAGAATTATTCCATTTCTTAGAAATATGTAATGATGGAAGTTTTTACTTCTGAATGTTTGTACTGAACTCCAAATAAATTCCTGGAATGCTTTAGATTTATATTATTGATCAACTTACTAAGTAAAATACAATGGCACATTTTAAATGTTTTAGTATGATTTTCACTAATACAGTCTCAAAAGAGCAAGAAAATGTCTCATTTTTCAGGAATTTAACAGCTATTTTAAAATAAAGATTTTTCAACTCTTATCAACGACATACATTCGATCTGCTTGCTACCTGAAACAAATGCATTTTGCATAATAACTTTAACCATGAATAACATATATTAACTATATTAACATATATTAACTACTATGTGACACAGTATTTCCATGTGTTTTCTTGTTTGTTTTATAAGTCTGTAGAATAAGGTAATTCCTTTAACTGATCTTGATACCCGTTATACCACAAAGTTAACTAGGCCAGGGGTCCCCAACCCCTGGTCCGCGGACCAGTACCAGGCTACGGCATGCCAGCAACCGGGCCACACAAACAAGCAAAGTCCCATCTGCGAGATGCAGGCAGCACACAAAACCACGCACCCTCCAGTCCGTGGAAAAACCTCTCTCCATGGAACTGGTCCCTGGTGTCCAAAAGGTTGGGGACCCCTGAACTAGGCAATTTTGTCAGCAAAAATTACCAAAATTTGGAAGTGATTTGCTGTTGCCTTCTTCCAGGATATTTTTTCAACTTCACAGATTTCCTGGTTATTTCTCACTTAAGTATTAACCAGATCTCATCCAGCTTATCTTTTTTCGGACAAAACAAATTAACCAAAATATGTATATGTAGCAAAACTGACAGCTTGAGTCTTGGGTAGACTAATATTCTTCAGTTCAACTTCCAGACTTAGGTGTAGAAAAAATAGTAACAAGTGAAAAGAATTAAAAACTAAAACTAATAGATACAGAGTAGAGGTACTGATACTGATTCTAAAGAATCTATACAAACAGCTGCCAAAAACATTTGTAGTATTATTTATCTATGTACATATTGTTAAAAATATGGAGAATCAAAATAAAGAATCTGGAGAATACAACATATTTTTTAAAAAAAATTAAGTGCAGTCTCAAAAAAATAATAATTCAAGTTTGTGGACATTTTTCAGTTTTTTACTGTATGCCACCCAAAGTCACAAATCTGTGAGATAGAATAGAATAAGAATAGAATAATAACTTTATTGTCACTCTGAATGTACACTAATCGGCATACATTAAAATGAAATTTCATTGTATACAACTCTCAAAGGGTCACCACCTGCAATATACACTACATAAGTATGACAAAAATAAATACAGAATTATGCATATACCCACATATATTATATGACACAGAGAAGCAACACAGTCTAGTTCGGATTATGTATACATCTGCATGGCGAGAAAAACGAATCTTGCAAGTTTACCAGATGGATGGCATAGTGAACAAAGCTATTACAGAATTGGATGGTCCTGCTAGAAATACTTCAAAACCTCCTCCCAGAGGGAACAACAGGGGAGCCATAGATGGGAAGCCATATAAATATTATGTATAACTAAATAAGTAATTAAATAAAATCTAATTTCCTAATTAAAAATTATCTGTCCTACTTAGCATCTTTACTTTTCTTCTCCTACTTTATTACATTGTACCCAGATTTATTCTATATACAACTCAAACTTCAATTGTTTACATTTTGTTGTTCTAAATGTTATTCATTAATACATTCCAAAATGTGCTAGGAGGAAAATATATGCGAAGCAGATACAAATATCTTATCCATCACCGCTTAATGCAATATCTGATCTTTTAATTGTAATCAGCACAAACCATGGTCTCATTCCTGGTCTGAATCTCTCCTTGCTTACTTATTGGTTTATATATTCCAAATATTTAATAGTTAATTTTGAGGAACAAGCCTCACTGATCAACATCAATGAATGTGAGCAGTACCCCAGTTAAGAAACTACTGCTCCATCCACCTTACATCATTACCCCATCAACCTCAAGTTTCAGGATCCTATAAAGTTTAAGGTAGCCATTGGTCACCAAAACATTGATAATCCCAGTTGTAAGTATTTAAAAAAATAGAAGATTTCTATTTTTATTTATTTATATCTCGCCTTTATTATTTTCATTAAAAACTCAAGGTGGCAAACATATCAATACACCTTCCTCGTCCTATTTTCACCACCACAACTTGTGAGCTGGGTAGGGCTGAGAGAGAATGACTGGCCAAAGTTATTGACTTCGACTTTCATATCTAAGACGGGACTTGAATTCACGGTCTCTTGCTTTCTAGCCTGGTGCCTTAATCAAAGTGGCTCTCTATTAATATGCCTTTTCCTTTAAATATAATCTAACACCTCTGATTTAAAAATGGGATCCAATTTGATGTTTCATTGACTATAAAATTGAATGGACATGATAATTACTCAAAATAGATATGGCTTAATGGGCAATAGGTAATAGAGGAATAGATAATTACTGTGCAAGGATATCATATAGGAAATGAGGAAGCTTCATCTGTTTTCATCTACTGCATAATATTGCACCAAATATACATTTCTCCCTTGCATTTTAATAAAATAAATAATCTCATCTCCCAAGCATGAAATCTATTCAACTTCAGAGATTTGCAGCTTTTCTATTTGTGTTTGCCAGTAGCTTTAGTTCTCAAATTTCTATTTGGTAAGAAGAGAGAGGAATTTCACAAATTGACGTGACCATAGCAACAAACTAATTTGCTACATCTAAAAATTTACTGAGTTCTTGTAAATGGAAAGACAGCCTGGACATGTATTTTAAGATATTCAAAGAAATGAAGAAGTCAAATTATACTTCTTATAAGAAATGAATGGCTGTAGAAACAGCCTATGGGCATGTACATTAATCTTTAATTGAATATAAACCTAATTCTAATTCTATTGTTCTTAACTTAATTTGTCCACCTGCATGATCCTGTAACCTTATCCTGTAAAGGAATGCACCAAGGAGCAGGCTGACTTCCTATACCCGTGGTGGCGAACCAATGGCACGCGTGCCACAGGTGGCACGCAGAGCCCTCTCTGTGGGCACACGCGCTGTCGCCTGAGTCCTAGGCCTTCAGCTGGGTTTTATAAAACCTTTTCGCTTTAGGCCCCCGTCGCCATGTGCAAAAAAAAAAAAGGTTTAATCAATCATTCAATTTCAACTTCTCGCGGGAAAAAAAAAGATCTCGCAAAGTTGGAATTGATCAATTGAACTTTTAAACCCCACCCAGTCTGCCGTTACGACCGCAGCCATGCCCACCCAGTGGGCCACGCCCACCCAAATGGCCACACCCACTCAATGGACCACGCCCACCCAGCACCCGACGATACATAAGTGGGTTTTGGGTTGCAGTTTGGGCACTCGGTCTCTAAAAGGTTCGCCATCACTGTCCTATACAGAGTATGGAAAAGATACTCAAAACTTTTATTCCAGCATCTATCTGAAAGGGAGGAAAACTACAGTAAAATAAAAGGAGTCATACATACATCATCATTACAGTACAAATAAAGACTAATAGTTCAGTGTTGGAAGATGAATGCTTTGTTCCAGACATCTAGTTATCCCTTCATAATGCTATATTTATGATGATCTCAGAATAGTATTAAAATATGTAATAGTATTAAAATAATATGTAATATGTAATGATATGTAATGTAATAATATGTAATGATATGTAATAATAAAATAAAATATGTAATATGTAATGATAGCCATTTTGCAGATAAAGCCATGACTTAGGCCACAAAAAGTTCCAATACTGCATTAAATCATTATTTAATTAGAATATTAAAAACAATTCCAGTGGGGCTTAATTAAAAATAGTAAATAAAGCTAAGATTATGAGAACAAACCAACTCAATTTCTTTTGCTTTTATTTTTATTTTTATGAAGAAAGCCACAGAACCGGATGGGATGTATAAATTATGAGTGGGATAAAAATAATATAAAAGAAATCTGTACATATATTCCAAATATAAAAGTATAGTACAATTCAACTAAAATAGAAAATGGCAGAACTAATACATTTTAAAATAATATATATGTATAAAGTCCTAAATGGCCAAGCTGAATATTTTTGGAGGTAAGTCCCACTGGATTTAATGATACTTTTTCCTTGGTAAATGATCATAGGACTGCTATTTAAAAAGTTGCAGATGAATACATAGGAAAACTAATAAGTGAATAATGATATTTAAGATCCTCAATTTTACAATCTCCATGCACAAGAAGCTGGAGATTAATACTAAAGAATATTGCTATTATGCTCCAATGGTGTGTTTTGTTTTTGGCCATGTACAATATATATTCAGCTGATAAAAGAACAATTTTTATCTAATGGAACCATTGTTCTGGCCTAGCCTAATGCTTATTTTTTATAATCCTTGAATTATAGTCATTGATTTTCACTATTATATTCATACATTGTTTATTATACTTGAGAATATTATATTCATATATCATTTATTATACTTGAGAATGACATTGAGCATCCACAGCATTCTGCTGCCCAGTCTTCAACAAAAATATGCTTTAAAATTTACAGTGTTAAGTACAGTACAGTTTAGCAATGATGCTAAACATAAGATAGCAGGTTATATTGCTTTTAGTAATTCATATCATTAAAAGATATAAAAATATTTTCAAAATTTTGACAGAAACATGTAAGCAGTTGTAATGATATACAGTAGCAATGCTGTTAAATAAAAACCTTGACATAAATTCTGAACTCTCTCCAGGAGCCTTGAACATAATATAGTACATTCAGAATTTTTCCTCTTCTCCTCCCCCCTTTAAGCAAGCACACTCACAATAAATAAATAGCCACAGTAAATAAAACAGCCACATTACACAGCTTAAAGTTCCTAGCATCTTCTACTTAACTACAGTCAATTTTTCTTTTTATCCTGGTCTTATAATTTTTCAAAACGTTGCCTCCAATATGACAAATGTTAAGTGTGGCTGTTGATGCAGGAAAAATAGGGCACCTAACTTTTAATCATCTTTAAACAATATTGTTCATTCAAAACAACATGAAGATTTGTAATATGACCAAGCTTGCAATTTCACCAAGGCTTAACGCAAAACAGAGCACACAGAAGAGAAATAATGGGATCAGATTTAAGAAAGCTGAGAGAAATAGAGTATTTCTGTTCTTGTTCTTACTTGCACTGCTTGAAAATTGCTTTTAATCCTGACTATAGGTAGTCCTCAACTTACGACCCCAACTGAGCCCAAAATTTATGCTGCTGAGAAATTTGAGTTTTGCCCCATTTTACGATTATTCTTGCCACATTTGTTAAGTGAATCACTGCAGTTGTTAAATTAGTAACACGGTTATTAAATGAACCTGGTTTGCCCATTGACTTTGCTTGTCAAAAGGTTGCAAAAGGTGATCACGTGACCCCAGGACATTGCAATTGTCATAAATGTGAGTCAGTCGTCAAGCATCTGAATGTAAATCACGTGACCGTGCGGAATGCTGCAAAGGTCATAAGTCTGAAAAATATTGTTGTAACTTTGAACAGTCACTAAGCGAACTGTTGTAAGTCAAGGACTACCTGTATTATGTCTTATAACTCAAAATACTAGGCACCGGAATTCATTGTAAAGTGTACAGTTTTGCTTTCTGAGATATAAAAACATTTTAATGTATACTGACATTGGTGTCCAGTAATTTGTTATCGTGCTCTTGAAGGCTTGAAATTAGCCTTTTATGAACCTGGTTATACCTGGATGGGAGACCACTGGAACACACATATAAATGGCACAAAGCCTTGGCTCTGCAATGTACAGAAAGCAAAAGTATTTATGTATTTTTTATTTTATTTGTATCTCATCTATATTATTTTTAAAACAATACAAGGTGGTGAATATATACAGCACACCTTCCTCCTCCTATTGTGAGGTGGGCTGGGCTGAGAGAAAGTGACTGACCCAAAGTCACCATATAAACCATGCAAGTTACACTTTATTAATCTTCAAGCTATCCTCACCTTAAAGATTTTTGAAAGCATACACAGAACTGCAAATGAAAATTCAAGACAAACAAAACTGCACACTCAAATACAGATAGTCCTCGACTTACAACAGTTCATTTGGTGACCTTCCAAAGTTACAACGGCACTGAAAAATGTGACTTTTGCACCATCCCCAGGATCATGTGATCAAAATTCAATTACTTGGCAACGGGTAATTGCTGTGTCCCAAGATCACACGATCACCTTTTGTGACCTTCTTAGAAGCAAAGTCAATGGGGAAGCCAGGTCGATTTAACAATTGGATTACTAACTTTATCAACTGCAGTGATTCACTTAACAACTGTGGCAAGAAAAGTCGTAAAATTGGGCAAAACTCACTTCACAAATGTTTCATTTAACAGAAATTTTGGGCTCAACTGTGGTCGTAAGTTGAGGACTACCCATACAAATAAATTATCGCTTAAACTGGAACACTTAAAAGATGCTTTTAAGCAAAAGATACACCACTATGTAATAACTGATTCTCTATGAATCCATGTATTGTAAAGGGTAATAATATATAGCTGAATTCCATAGCATTTACTTAAGGTGTTCCCAGCTTGTTATAAGAGAGGAGTCAGTTATTCTACACCAGGTTTCCATTGTAGGAAAATTTAAACACATACACATAAAAAAGCGCAGTAAGATTACAGGACGAGCAGGATTAGGGCAAGACATCAGTACCCATATCAAGCCTTGAAGGAGAGAGGGCAGGCAATAAATCGATTCAGGGTCACCCAATGCCCTAGATCAGTGGTTCTCAACAATTTTGGTCTCGGTACCATTTTACAAAGGTAACATTCGTAACAGTTCGCTTAGTTACTGTTCAAAGTTACAGTCGCACTGAAAAAAGTGACTTATGACCATTTTTTTTTCACACGACCGCTGCAGCATCCCCAGGGTCACGTGATTGACATTCAGATGCTTGATAACTGACTCACATTTATGACCGGTTGCAGTGTCCTGGGGTCATGTGATCACCTTTTGCAACTTTCTGACAAGCCAAGCCAATGGGGAAGCCAAGATTCACTTAACGCCCCCCCCCCGTGTTAGTAATTTAACAACTACAGCGGTTCACTCAACAAATGTGGCAAGAGAAGTCGTAAAATGGGGCAAAGCTCACTTAGCCAATCTCTCGCTTTAGCCATTTAAAATTTGGGGGGCTCCACTGCGGTCGTAAGTCGAGGACCACCTGCATTAAAAATGACCCAGGACTCCCCAAGAGCTTCGGTTTACGTAGGTTATATACCCATCGATATTTATTGGGTTAGAAATTAAAGCAAAAATTCCAAAACAGGCGTCGGTTGCCGTGGGGGGTCCTCAGGCTCCCCTGGGGAGAATTCAGCCACAAGCGGGGAAGGCGAGGAAACCAACCCCTCCCGGCCTGCATCCCTGGGACGCCGCCGAAGAACAAAAAAGGGGCGACCGGACTTGGGAGGGCGTGTCGGGGCAACCCCAGCGCGCCACAAGGCGGACGGGCGAGAGAAGCGAAGCAGCCGGGATCCCCCCCTCGCGCTCCTGTGCCCAGCCTGGGAAGCGCGGCGGCGGCTGCAAGCGGGAACCCTGAGCAGCCCCAGCCCAGGGAGGGGCAGGGAAGGAAAGGCTGCCGCCGCCGCCGCCGGCTTGGGTCTCCGTTATGAAACCGCGGCGCTCCCCGTCCCCGCCTCGCTATGGAGCCCAAGCGGTGAGGACGGGAGTGGCCGGGCCGGGTAGCGAAGGGAAGGGAAGGGCTCCCCCCAGAGGGCCTGAGCGGCGGACACTGCGGGTCATCTGAGGCCTTCGGGGGGAGGGGGGAGGGGGGCGCCTGAGATCATAGCCCTGCGCCAACCCGCCTGTCAAAGTTTACCTCAGCCCGCTGGCCGCGGAAACCCGTCCTCCCGCCCTCGCCCTGGAGGGTGAGGATGCTGCGGGTCTAGAGGGGTGTCGCCGGCGGCGGCAGCAGCTGTTTCCCCCGCTCCCCCGTCCCCTGACCGCGCGTGGGTCTCCTCACTCTGCCTGCCGTTCCTCGGGCCGCGGGGCTGCAGAGCCCAGCCTCCCGCCATCCACGAGGCGACTTGCCCTCGTTTCCTCAGAAGCAGCAGCAGCGACGGCGGCAGTCTCCCAGGCCTCAGCAGCAACCTTCCAGTTACCGCGCATGCGCCATCCTGGCACTTACCGGCAAAACAGTAGCTGCTGCTGCTGCTGCCGCCGCCGCCAAGCCTGGGAAAAAGCTTTCCCCTTGTGCGCGTGCGCTTCTGGCAACCCGCAAACGGGAGCGAGCGCGGTCTCCGATCGGGCGAGCCCCCCCCCCACCACCACTTCCCCCTGAATGTCCCTTGGAGGCTACTAAGCATGCGCGATGGGCACCTACTCCAGCCTAGGCTGCCGAGGGTGATTCCCGTTCGTCAAAAGCCGAGTAAGGACAAGGGGTGCTGTGCGCGTGCGCCTCCGAAAAGCTACTCGAAAGGACCTTTTGCGCAGGCGTCCTAGCCGGGCCCGCCTGACCTCAGATTACCTCGCTGGAACAAGAAGGCTAGGGAGGAACTAAGGCGAAATAAATAAAAGGGCGCTGCGAGGAGATGTCGGTGCGCATGCGCGTGATTGAGCGCGGGAAAAAATGGGATTGAATTTATCCCAAGGAGGAGCCACTTTAGCATGTGAGATTATTTGTGCCGGCATGCAAGTGCCCTTTAAAAGCAAGGGAGCTTCCGTCTGAGGAACGCGCTAAGGTAGGGGTCTCCTACCAACCATAGCTGGCTGGGGAATTCTGGGAGTTGAAGTCCACAAGTCTTAAACTTGCCAAGGTTGGAGATCCCCTGCACTAAGGGAGCCTCCTTTACAGTGGAGCCACTTAAGAAACGATATAGAGCACCCAAGAAGGCATCTGGGAGCAGGAAGGGCAAAAAAAGAAAAAAATTCATTTCTCTTTCTCTAAAATTTTACTGCCTAATCGTGAGTTACAGGGTTGTTTTTTAATTAACAGTTTACATTTTAAAAAATGAAAAGCATTGCTCTAGAACAGGCTTTCCTCAACATTTTGCTGTCACACCTCTTTTTACTGTGGTGTAAGTTTAATTTATACACCTCCAATAAAGACCTCCCCTAAAAAACATCAAAATGAACACAAATGAACAATGGAGATTATGCAATGACATTTAGAAAAAGGTGGGTTTTTCATAACATCGTAACTAAAGAATTCTTCACATCTCACTGGATACTTGTGTCCCAAGATAGGTACCTCACAGTTTGCGAAACCCTGTTCTAAAATGTTTATTATTCTTTGCATTTTCCTCTTATGAGAATGAACAACACTGAGAAATGAAGACCCTTCTTCAAACATTTGATCAATTATTTGCCATCAAGTTGATGCCAACTCAGTGACAACATAGGTAGATTTTCTCCATGATAATCTGTCCCTAACCTGGTCCTTCAGATCTTCCAATGGTGCACCCATCATCACTGTCACAGTGTCCACCCACCTTGTTTGTTGTTCTCTTTCTCACTTGCCTTCCATCTTTCATAGTATTAAAGCCTTTTCCAGGAAGCTAAATCTTTGCATAATGTGTGAAGTATCTTAATTTGAGCCTAGTCATATTGCCTTGAGTAAGAACTCTGGGTTGAATTGTTTGATGATCCATTTCTTGGCTATCCATCTCAAGAGTTTTCTCTAACACCAAAGTTCATAAATGTCAATACTCTATCCTGCTTTGTCAAACATTAGGATTTGTTTATAGTCTGGAAATAGGTTGGCTAGAATTTACACCTTGGAGAACTTGTGACTATTACCACATGCATGACTCGATATCATTAAAGCTTGGTTTATTCCTTTTAGTTTGTTTGTTCATAAGTAATATTTTCCCCAGGTTGCTAAGCAACTTTAACCAAATTGACACTTGGCTGCCCACATATTTTTTTTCAAATATATAAACTGTAGAAGCACATGTTCCAAATTTAAAAATAAACTGGTTCCCTTCATCCTTGCCATTCTGGAAAGTTATGATCCAAATCACCTATAAGTTTCATCATGCTGGTTCAAAGTGGTTGAATTATAGATTTCTTATTCTATACAGATAGTCCTTGACTTACGACTACAATTAAGCCCAAAATTTCTGTTGCTAAGTGAGACATTTGTTAAGTGAGTTTTGCCTCATTTTACAATCTTTCTTGCCACAGTTAAGTGAATCACAGCTGTTGTGAAGTTAGTAACCCGGTTGTTAAGTGAATCTGGCTTCCCCATTGACTTTGCTTGTCAGAAGGCTGCAAAAGGTGATCACATAACCCAAGACACTGCAATTGTCATAAATATGAGTCAGTTGCCAAGGGTCTGAATTTTGATCTCATGGGTGGCCACATTGGTCATAAGTGTGAAAAATGGTCATAAGTCACTTTTTTCAGTGTTATTGCAACTTCAAACGATCACTAAACAAACTTGTATGTCAATGACTACCAGTACTTTTTTGTGAACCATCCAAAGTCAATTAATTGAGGTGGTATCAAAAGTTTGCAAATATATAGAGATAGAGGGGAAAAAACTACAGGCGACTCAGACATTGCTTGTGTCTATATTTCATCTAGAGAAATCCCTTTATTTATATCGGGAAAGAGAAATACTGAAGTTAAGAATTAAAATTAGTATTCTGTATTTAAAAAAAAAAACTTTAGTAATTAGAACAAATGCCACATTTAGTAACCAAAAGATCAGACCCAAATGAGGCGAAGGAATTGTAGAGATCTGGTATATTCTAGGTAAGAGACTATAAATATCCTTAAGGGCCAAATAGGGAAACAACATTTAAGTCTTCTCCAGTGAAGTTCATTTGTCTGGAGGGTAGAACAAAAATAGGTGAAGTTTCTCACTCTGAGTAAATGCCAAATGCGGTTGTGTTGTTTTCAGGAAAAACTGCAAATGTCTATAACGCTGATTCTAATGTGAGATCCCATAAAACCTAGAAGTAATGCTCTTTGTAGAAACGTGAAAATATTTGTAACTTTTGGGGGGGAAAGCGTGGTTTCCTGCAGCCAAATCATTCACCAAGGAAGATTCATAGAAGTTTTTGGGTTGGTTCTTTTTTTACCGAAAGGAATAGGTCGGCTTGATGGTGGCTCAGGGTTTTTGTAGCAGAGTCAATGGTAAATGTTTGTTTTAAATGAACTCATAGTTAACTGGAATCATTTAATGAACCACCCAAGAACTTAATTTTGTTTATTTGCATGTGGCATTCTTAATTAGAGCTTGTTCCTTTGATGGCTTGCCCTAGCTCCAGTTCTTAGCTTTTGTTTTAATTTTATCTATTTAGCAGAGTAAGTTCTGTGTTTCAAACAGAGTCCTATTCAAAAGGAGCAGAATCAATCATATATTTACAAGTGCTGTGCCACCTTCAGGTATGTGAATTCAGAGGGGCTTACTTCATGCATAGGATTATGCAGGAGCCCTTCAACCCTCTCCCAACACTCAACTGCTCCCTTTTCAAGTGTTAGTGAAATGTTGTTTCCTTACCAAAGGCGTGTCCCCATTTCGTTGAGTTTGAATTGCTTATTGGAAATAATGATTCCTTTGAGAGAAAAAAGGCTGAAACAAGTACTTACAGAGGCAACAGATGCAAGCCTCTGGTTGCATTCAGTATTAATTCATCTGTATGCCTTTCTGCCATTATAATTCCAGAGCTTTCTGCCATCAGCAAACATCTTTATTAATAGCTTCAGTGTAATAGCTTCAATTTTAAGTAAGGTCTTTGCTGATTCAAATTGCTAATTGCTTCTTTTGTGAATAGGCATTAGAAGCGATTCTTCATTTCACATTCATCATTCACACAGGCAAAATCATATTGTTTTAAAGCTGACTCCAATCCTCTGCTGTAATAAAAGAACTTAGCTCAGCTGTATCCGATTCAGGCAAATTAATGTGTCTTGCGAATGAATGAAAGATATTTTGTCCTTGACTTACGACCAGAACTGAGCCCAAATTTTCCCATTTTACGACCTTCCTTGTCACAGTTGTTAATTTAATCACGCAGTTGTTAAATTAGTGGCAAAGTTCTTAAGTGAATCTGGCCTCCCCATTGGCTCTGCTTGTCAGAAGGTCATCAAAAGTAATCACATGATCCTGGGACACTGCAACCGTCATAAATATGAGCCAGTTGCCACGTGTCTGAATTTTGATCACGTGACCATGGGGATGCTGCAATGGTCGTAAGTGTGAAAAACGGTCATAAGTCACTTTTTAAAGTGCCATTGTAACTTTGAATGGTCACAAAATAAACTGTTGTAAGCTGAGGATTACCTGTACAAAGAAATCACTAGTGAGATAATTTCACCACACAGGGTATACATTGCAAAAAATAGAGAAATCCCCTTATTGAACTAAATCCATTTGCTTATTTAACCCTTAGTTCATCAGTGCACTGTGAAGGGAAGCAATGGGTCTAGTCCAGAAAGATATTCCTTCAAAATCGTATCTTAGAATTTAAGATAATGCTCTAGTCTACATCACGGGTGTCAAACTCGCCATGTCACATGACGTGTCGCGACGTAGCGTGACTTTTTTCGCATTGCCGGAGCTGGGGTGGGCGTGGCCTCCGCATGATGCAACCGGCCCGCGGGCCGGCAGTTTGACCCCACTGCTCTACATGGGGCTATGTTTGAAGAGCATTCAGAAGCTTCAACTGGTGGCCCAGGCCATCTTTGGGGCCCCCTGCAGTGGTCCATGTTACACCACTGCTCCACAAGTTCCACTGGCCAATTCGCTTCCGGGTGCAATTGAAGATCATTACTCATAAGCCTCTGCATGGCATGGGTCCAGATTACTTGAGGAACCATCTCATCCCAATGGAACAGGCCTACTCCACCTGGGCCAACAGAAGAGGGATGCTGCGGATCCTGTTAGTCAAGAAATTCCAGCTGGCGAGGTCCAGGAGAAGAATCACCTCTGCTCTATAATCTTTCTAGTCCCAAAGGTGCTTTTTCAAAAGGCAACTGGACTTTCTTTGTTTTTCCTTGAAGACGTTTCACTTCTCATCCAAGAAGCTTCTTCAGTTCTGACTAATTGGTGGAGAACTGAAGAAGCTTCTTAGATGAGAAGCAAAACGTCTTCAAGGAAAAACAAAGAAAGTCCAGTTGCCTTTTGAAAAAGCACCTTTGGGACAGCCATGACCTGGATGACTGAGAATCTCCATAGACATTATATAATCTAATTTGCTGCCTCAGTTATTCTTATGAAATGTTTATTGTACAACTTTATATAAATATGTCCGTGAATATATGCCCTATTATGTTTTCATTTTGTTTTTAGCTTTCTTTTTCCCCCTTGTATAATTTTTCTATATTCTTTTTCTTTGGGGTTTTTTTTTTTTTTGTATTTAGTTAATTTTTTTAATAAGTGGGAAAATTGTTCATTGTTCATATATTTGGTTGGGTGTTTCGCTGTGTAACAGAATTTTGCTCAGCATATGATCAAATTCCCAGTGTTAACAGGCAAAGAAATACCGAAAGAAGCTTTTATTGGAGCTAAAATATGCCTAGTTTTTGAAGCTATTTGGATGGATAAGAATTTAGTCAATAGACAAGCCAAATCATCTGGCTTAATGTTTATTCTACAGAAATATTTTTCTCAGTGTTGGATATTCTAGGTATCTGTTTTAATGCTATTGGTTTGGAATGCAGAAGCTATACATTATTTATTTATTTGTAAATTTGTAGATTTGTGTTCCACTTTTCCTCCAGGAGTCCAAAGCAGCTTACATACCACACTTTTCTCTTGTTTTTCCCATAATAAATTGGGAATGTTTTTCCCAATGCAATAGGTTGAACTGAGAGAGAATGGCCATCCTAAAGTCATCGACTTGACTTCCGTGAGTGAAGATAGACTAACACCTGGGGCCATCCACTCCTAGTCAAACAATTTAATAGCATCTTGATGGTGTACTCTTTCTTGCTGTAACCTGAAGACCATTTCTTATGATAAAAAAAAAAATCCTCTGAAACACAATTTACAATTAAATGGAGAAGCAGAGAAGGGAGAAATCAATGAGAAATCCTACATCTCTAGAAGGAAGGAAAGTGACTTGAAGTTGCAGGGAACTTTTAATACAAAAAAGTCCAGGGTATAGAGCAGGGATAGGCAACCTTGGCTCTTTTATGACTCGTGGACTTCAACTCCCAGAATTCCTGAGTCAGCTGACTCAGGAATTCTGGGAGTTGAAGTCCGCGAGTCATAAAAGAGCCAAGGTTGCCTACCCCTGGTTATAGAATGTAGACACATATATATGCACCCACATTCTCCAAACTGCATCTTATATCAATACAATTTTTACCTTTCTATTATTTGTTTTAGTCTGTTGAGACCAGTAAATGAGAATGTGTGCAAAACCCCCATATAGTGAGCTGTAGTAGAGTTTACTTAATTAGTTTTATTGCTTTGAATGACAGACGGATCTGTCTGAACATTTCAAATAATTGACCTTCCTTTAGATGTTTCCTTTTTAAAAATAAGCAATCCTTGAGCTGTAATGGTCATAAAGCAGGTCGTCACGTGACCAGCCATATTTTACAGCCTCTTCTGCAGCAGTCATTGAAAGAATCACCATGGCTGTTAAGTGAAACCACAACCATTAAGTGAACTCATTGTTGGCTATGGAGTATTTTTGCCAAAAACTGGAAGTAAATGCCTGTTTTTGGCAAAAACATCATAAATTAGGGTCATGTGACCATAGAATGGCCTGAAATGCAGTCATGCATTTCAGAACTTTGGAACTGAGTCGTAAGTACCTTCTGGGGGCTCGTAACTTCAAATGGTCATTAAGTGACTAGTCATAAACCGGTAGTCCAGGCACCTACTTCTCCTAAAAAGGTCTTGAAGCCATTGAGTATAACTGAGCCATCTGACTGTGTGTTTCTGTATTCATTCTATGATATTTCCATATGTACCAAGATATTTAACCAATTCAGCATTCCGTTTTGAAAAAAAGACCTTGGAAAAAGCACAACCTCAAGACTTTAAAACAAGAGACTGCCTGTGTTTTTCAAGACTTTGAAATGCAGTTGTTAACAAATAGGCTACAAAGTGCTAAACAATCTTATTCGAGTAAACACAGGGATATTTGTTCATTCAAGAGGAGAATGAGGCTAGACACGCAACTTTTGGACTGGAGCAGAATGCATTTATATTTGAGTGTTGACAGTACAGCAAATGGTACAACTGCAAACTAATTTGACCACATAGATACAGCAGCATTTATCTCTTCGTACTCTAGTTATCATCTATAGAAGTCTTTCTAAGTGAGGACATCATCATGTCCCTAATACCTTTCCGGGGATTTTCTTCTAAATCTGTTTTTACAGCACCAAATTCTGCCAACTTCCATTCAAGATCTGAAACAACAGAACCTTTTCAGAGAAACGGAAAGAGAAGCTACAGCAATACTAATGTTCATCACCTTTTATCACTAGTTAGGCACACATTCATGCAGATGTATCATTTCTCACATCTGATGGAACCTAGCATGGAATGCATAAGGTTGTCAGGTAGGACTAAGACAGGGGTAGGCAACCTTGGCTCTTTTATGACTCGTGGACTTCAACTCCCAGAATTCCTGAGCCAGCATGGCTCAGCTTGGAAACCTCTCCCTTTCCCCTCAGCATGGCTGGCTCAGGAATTCTGGGAGTTGAAGTCCACGAGTCATAAAAGAGCCAAGGTTGCCTACCCCTGGACTAAGAGCTTAAATGAACCTTATGTTTGTTAGATTTATTATTATATATTTATTTCAGCTTTTTACACACAACACAGCATGCGGACATACCTAATTCTCCTGCCTCTTATTTTCCGCAACAGCAACCTTGTGAGGTAGATTGGACTGAGAGAGTGGGATTGGCCCAGAGTCACCCAGCCAGCTTTCATGCACCGGGGAGGCCTCAAATTTGCAATCTCCTGGTTCAGCCCCTTAGCCACTACAAGTAGTCCTTGACTTACAACAGTTCATTTAGTGACCGTTCGGAGTTACAACGGCACTGAAAAAAAGGGTTCATGGCCATTTTTCACACGACCATCGCAGCATCCCCATGGTCACATGATCAAAATTCAGACACTTGGCAACTGATTCATATTTATGACGGTTGCAGTCTCTCAGAATCATGTGATCCCCTTTTGCGACCTTCTGACAAGCAAAGTCAATGGGGAAGCCAGATTCAGTTAACAACCGTGTTATTAACTTAATAATTGTAGAAATTCACTTAAGAACTGTTGCAAGAAAAGTTGTAAAATGACACAAGATTCACTTAACAAATGTCTCACTTAACAACAGAAATTTTGGGCTTAATTGTGGTTGTAAGTCGAGGACTACTTGTACAGGTACTCACTGTTTATATTCCACTGTTCCTCCAGGACTTCAAAGCAACTTACATGGAGATTTCTCTTTACATTTATCGCCACAACAGCAACTCTAGTTGTTAAGTGAAACTGACAGAGAGATTGGCTTGCCCCAAATCACCCAGTGAGCTTCTGTGACTATGAGTGGACTTTGGTAGAAGTAAAGGAAAGGTCTTCAAAATTTAATATTGAAAGAGAAATTTAAAATTGAATTTGCTGCCGTGGAAATTTACTGAGTGGAGAAAAAACTATAATGGCTGGGAAACAGGAAAGGATAGCATAAAAGAAGGATGTAAGAGAAACACATAGGCAAAATTGTTATCTGGGTCTTCAGAATGGGGAAAGGAGCTGTAAGAGAAGATAACTAGCAAAACAGGAAAGAACCTATTTTTCTAAGAAGTCATAAAAAAGGGGGCCAGAACTCAGGCAACTGAGCATGTGCAATTAGTTGATTAATATTAACTGACACACCTTGCATAAATTATCTCCTAATTTTAATGTACATGTGATGTATGATTTAGTATGTAGCAGGAAATATGTAGGAGGCGGTCGGAAAGAATGTAACCTCATAGTACCTCAGCCAATGGGGAAAGAGGAGGGATGTGGCGGCCGGGACAGGGCTGTATAAAGAAGGGAATATTTTGGGTTGGAACTTTGGAGAGAACCAAGCTTTGATAGCTTCTCTCCCCGCTTATTGCAATAAACGAAACAAAAGGCCTTCACTGTGTCTTGGCTGGTTATTGGTCAGGCGAGCTTGCCTCTGGTCACGAAGGAAAGTAGCCAGGAGCACATAACAACTTGAACCCAGGTTTCTGTTTAACCACTACATCACATTGACTCTCTTTGTATAATCCACTTAATTCACCAATTTATTTAATATATATCTATAAATATATTACCTTCTGCCGTAAGCGCTGTTCTGCCGAACTCCATAACTCCAATTAACTTGCCTTCAATTTTACCATCCTTATAGACAAATATTGTAGGCAAGCAATTATCATGATAGTTTTCAATACAGCTCTTGGCGATGGCTCTCACAAACTTAGTTTCTGGAAATTTTATGGCCAGGAGGCTGAGGTGTCTGTTAACCAATGCACACATTGGAATACTAAAGGAGGAGGAAAAGAATTTGATTATTAATCTCCAACAGAAATATATAATAATAACCTTTGTTATGATGAATCTGAAAATACTGGATTACTAGAAACTCTTGTCAATTGCTTGTAAATCCATGTATGCGGTTTATAAATGTGCCAGTCTGATTTCAGATGTCTTTTTGCTTTTTAGCAATAGCCATTAGACTTATATACCACTTCATAGTGCTTTACAGCCCTCTCTAAGCGGTTTACAGAGTCAGCATCTTGCCCCCAACAATCTGGGTCCTCCTTTTACCAACTTTGGAAGGATGGAAGGCTGAGTCAACTTTGAGCTGCTGGATCGAACTCCTGGCTGTGGGCAGAGTTAGCCTCCAATACTGCATTCTAACCACTACTCCACCACGGCTCTTAACAGGCACATTATATTCCATTTAAAATGGATTGTTTTGCACTAGGCTGGGATTTTATTGAGTTGTGATATGGCATGCAGTGCTTTAAGGAAACTAAGATGGCGGCGCCTGGATCGGCTGCGGCTGCATTGGCTCTCGAAGGTGAAAAACTTTTGGAGGGATATAAGGGATGTAGGCCACATGATCGGGAAGATTTTAATGTGTTTGAGCAACGTAGTGGGACTAAGCTAACATACGACCATCCATCTTTGCTGGTATGACGAGTTTTTAGCTGTTTCGGAACTGTTGGTGAGACCGTTAAAAGTCGTTTGCACTGTTTGAAATTGTTCTGCCGGCAGCAAGGTCTGACTGCTGGCACAGCGATGGATTCTATTGCAAATCAGGGCTGTTTCCGAAGGAGGCAGAGGAGGAGAGGTCCCGGGGCTTATGGAGTGAAGGAATTGGAGGAGGCTGTCGGCAGGCCCAGAGGAAGGGAGAGAGGCTTTGGGAGGAGTTAGAGGCGGTGGCAACGTGCTCCCGGAGTGAAAAGGAGCGAGGCCCCTTTAAGGAAAAGGTGGAAGGGACAGGATCAGAAAAAAGAAAAGGAGGCGAGGATGTCGTGCAGGAATACAAGCTAATTTGAGGGCTAGTCCACATGGAGCTCCGTTTCCATCTGTCCTGTTTGCCATCGTTCGCTCCCTAGAGACTAAAATGGACGTTCTAGAACTTGAGCTGGCCACGAACAAGGAGTGTATATGGGAGGTGGTGGCCCTTTGAGAGCTATATGCAACGAAATTTCATTTTGAGGTATGCTGATTGGTGTACATTCAAAGTGACAATAAAGTTGTTATTATTATTATTATTATTATTATTCTCATACAAGCAAAAGCGCATCACATTTTATTATTTCAAAGCAAAATCCAGACTCACAGACAGGATCTGCTGCAAATTGTCCTATGTTTGCATTTAAACACCGTTATGAGATACATCCTTAGCTACGTGCAATCTATGTGTTTCTGTGTCAGTTACAACACATCCTGACACGTGAGTGGGTGGGTGGGTGCATGCTTGCGCACTCACGCACATGTGATGTAGGATCCAATATTAAGGAAAGTTTGGTTCAAAATAATTCTAGCTCACACAGGCAAGGGTCTCCATAGATGCCAAAATGGATCTCCTTCCTGACAGCCAGGCCAAATGCTAATCTAAATGACTTCTCGTGCTGTGCAACACACAGCCACCCCCTGTAAGCTGCTTGATATAATAGGATCCAGAAGGACATTTTAGTTTCATTTCTCCTACCATAGATAATAAATTGAATATGAATTACTGTAGGACAGGGGTGTCAAACTGCCAGCCCGTGGGCCGGATGCATCATGGCAAAACCGCACCCACCCCATTGCTGGCAATGGAAAAAAAGTCACGATACGTCATGACACGTCACGTGACGTTGCGAGTTTGACACCCCTGCTGTAGGAGAAGATCAGGCAGAACCAGGGAGGGTGGGTGGAGTTAAATGTGTCATCAGCTTAAAGTCCTTACATTGCAATAAATGATCCGAGTCCAGCCCCCTTTGAATTCCTTTGACCTTTATCGAGCAGCAATTTAGTGCTGACTATTAGTTGACTAGATTCTCGTGTATCGGCTTGAATAAATCTTTTGTGCTGCAACTTAGCATATGGTCCTGATCCTTTGCGCCTGGCACTCAGTGACGAGAACCTGATGTATGCACCAAGGTCTGAGCATATGGAGAAGCAGCATGTTTAAAAAATGCTCTTTTGCTCAACTAAACTGCAGGTAATATTTATTATCCACATGAACCTGGCAGTGGTGGGATTCAAATATGTGAACAACCAGTTCTCTGTGTGGATGCCACTTCCGGAAGTCCATTCTGGGCCTGGGCAACAAAAAATTAGCTACCGGTTCTGCCGAACTGGTGCGAACTGGCTGAATCCCACCACTGGAACCTTGTATATATAGAAATAGTTTTCCCCAGAAACTATTTCCTCCAGTTAGAAATTGCTTCAGTGTTTCTCCAATGACACATAGCCACTTTTCTTTCAGGTAACTTGTATTGGACTGTTTAAATTAATTTGCACCCAATATTATATCAGTGACCCTGTAATGCAGGATTTTCCATCACTCTCTTCCCTTTATAAACATCTCTATGAAACCTCTAGAATCTTCTTAGGAGTTTCCTCCACCTCTCCAGATAAGATTTGGAGATGCACTAGATTAGAAAGTGAAATTGGGAGAACAGGGAATGAGTGTGTCCCATCGCTGCATGCCTTTCTATTAGCAGAATGGCATCAGGGTGTGAAAAGACTTACCGTATTTACAGTATGAATGTTCTAACGCACACACTTCTCTCTTACCTTGTGTTATACAGATGGATGACAACCCACACATCCTTTGGCGCATTTGTGACTTCCTGCACATATTGATCCCCAGAAATTTCATTCAGTTCTCCAAATTTTTGTCTCTTTTGTAGAGCTTTTAATTCTGCTAGGCGTTGTTTCCTAATTTAAGGGAAAGCTTTCATATCATAACCATTAATAAAAGTGGGAAGAGAAACCGTGAAAATACAGGGGTACGGTATCACACCCGTTCCTTAGAGATTCTCAGAGGTGAAGATTGTAGACGGTGGGACTGCAAGAGAGTTCAAAAAGAGTGCAGTGATTGAACCATATAGGGGAGAGATGGGGAAACTGAATCTGTTGCCTGGGCAACATGTAGCCCATCCATTCCTTTTCCAGTCCTTTCTAGTCCAGTCCCACAAGTCCTCCCAAACAGCACCGAGTGGGAAAAAACAGTTTTCAGTTCAAGAGGGGTCAGTTTTAAATAATAAACTCTGCCCATTAAAGGTGCCTTTTCAAAAGGCAACTGGACTTGGTTTTTCCTTTTACAGTTCTGCTCATCCCTGCTTCTTGGATGAGAAGCGAAACGTCTTCAAGAAAAAAAACAAATTAAAATTAGAATAAACAGAATTAGATAAAACTCTACTAGGAACTGAAGATAAAGCGATAAAAAAGATATACCAATATCTTCTAGAACAAGACATGCTAGAAGAACAGGTAAAAGATACAATGCTAATTTGGAGCAAAAACTTTGGCTACGGTATCGAGTTAGATAATTGGCAACTATTATGGGACAGGAATAGGAGGTTAACGTTGGCGACTACCTGTAAAGAAAATTTATATAAGATGTTTTATAGGTGGCATCTTCCTCCTACAAGATTAGCAAAAATGGACAAAAAATCCTCACCGTTATGTTGGAAATGTAAAAAAATCACCAGGGACTTACTATCACATGTGGTGGGAATGCCCAAAAGCTCAAGAATTTTGGCATTTGATAAAAAATTGGTTGGAAGAGATATTATCATTAAAAATTGAATTAAAACCAGAAACTTTTTTTATTAGGGATCACTAAGGATAAATTCAGCAAAGGATCTTTATATTTAGTACTGCACATTCTAACTGCAGCAAGACTAACCTATGCTCAGAAATGGAAAGGAAAAGAAACCCCCTCCGAAGAAGTACTAAACAAAATCCTATCCTGCGCGGAAATGGATAGGTTAACACTAGAGCTCAAAAATAAAACTGAATCAGACTATTTTGAAATTTGGAACGAGGTGTATAAATGGTTAGATTTAAGGAGGCATGCTGGGATGAATGTCAATGAATAAGTTGATAATTTGGAAATCTTTATACTAGTACTTTTTATATCAGATAGAATTAAAAGTTATTTAACTATAATGCACATTATTGAAAACGTTTGTTTTGTTACAATGTAATAATATAATGTAAAGTAATATTAATAGTACCGTTCACACCAGGGAAGTTGTATCATGTCCAATGTGTCTTTTTTGTCTTTAGTTGTATTATGTCCAATGTGTCTTTTTTGTTTTTAACTGTATATTCAATAAAACTTTGTAAAAAAAACAAAAACAAATTAATTAAGAAAATGTATAATTTTTGATTAACTTTAGAAATGGAAAGTGAACAAGTCAAAGAAACAATGATAAGATGGGCAAAAGTTTTTGGTTATAATATAGAATTAGAAAAATGGCAAAACTTATGGGAAAGAAACTATAAACTGACAATGTCAACTTCCTATAAAGAAAACTTATACAAAATGTTTTATAGATGGCACTTGCCACCAGCAAGATTAGCAAAAATGTTTAAAAATATGTCAGGTGTTGGAAATGTAAACATAAGTCAGGCATGTATTATCATGTTTGGTGGACATGTGATAAAGTAAAGAAGTATTGGAAAAAGATGCATACTTGGCTAGAACAGATGTTAGGAGAACATGTTGATTTTAAACCTGAACTTTTTTTTGTTAGGTATAATGCCAGAAAAGACTAATAAACAAAGCTTATACTTGACTTTGCATGTCACAACAGCGGCAAGAATTATATTCGCGCAACACTGGAAAAATGAAGGAATACCATCAGAGGAAGAAATAATTTAAAAAAAAACTAGAATGCGCAGAGATGGACAGATTGACTATGAGACTGAAAGAAAAAGAAGAAACGGACTATTATCAAACCTGGAACTTATTTTGCCATTGGCTGGAGGAAAGAAGAAAGGATTAGGAATTAAATATGTATTAGCATGTAAACTCAGACAGCACGTTGATTGAAAAATTACTATTGTATGTATGGAAAAAATGAATAAAAAAACGTATATAAAAGAAAAAGAAAAAAACAAAGAAAGTCCAGTTGCCTTTTGAAAAAGCACCTTTGGGACAGCCATGACCTGGATGACTGAGAATCTCCATAGACATCTGCCCATTAAACTTTGCAGGTATTTGAAACATACATCTCTCTCTTTAAATGCTCCTGATAAAATAGGATATTTTTTCTCAGGGGTGTGTGTGTGCTGCTTTTAGGGCAAACCTCATGTCCTAAATATTCGCATCCCCATTTTCCTTAAAGCTTTCTTACAGTACTCTAGAATGAGTTAAAAATTTTGGCCTGACCATTTTGATGACAATACGATTTTAATGAACACAGCCCGTGGGCTCTTTTAGGAAAAAAACAAACAAATGTGATCCAGCCAGTTGTTCTTGTCTGGTATAAGAGATTATTTCTCTTTGAAAGTTTGCATGTTAGAACTTCCTGCATTTTTTTATTGCATGAATAACAAAAACAAATGTAAAATGTATTAAGAATGTATGTAGTTGCCTTCTAAAATGAAAGGGAAAGTAACATAACTTAAATTTAAGTTGCAGCCCCATGTGAGCACAGAAACCCATAGGGCAGTGGTGGCGAACCTGTGGCACGGGTGCCAGAGGCAGCACTCAGAGCCCTCTCTGTGGGCACGCGCGCCATTGCCCCAGTCCTAGGCCTTCAGCTGGGTTTTATAAAACCTTTTCGCTTTAGACCTCCGCCACTGTCTGCAAAAAAAAAAAAAGGTTCAATCAGTCAATTTCAACTTCTTGCGGAAAAAAAGAGATCTTGCAAATTTGGAATTGATTGATTGAACTTTTTAGTCCCACCCAGTCTGCCGTTACCACCGCAGCCACGCCCACCCAATTGGCCACACCCAGCCAATGGGCCACACCCACCAGGCACTCGACAATGCACAAGTGGGTTTTGGGTTGCAGTTTGGGCACTCGGTCTCTAAAAGGTTCGCCATTATTGCCATAGGGTTTCTTTCAGATTTGATGTATGCATGATTATGTGCAAGAAAAATTCCTAGTCACTTGACTTTTTTTATTAGAGGGATTATACTAAGGATAAATAAAACTTCCCCTGAGTAACATCGTAGAAGTTTGGAAAACTCAAAAGATGTGGTGCAAGCAGTATAGAAAGAGGACACACTCAGGATACGAGTACTCAAGAGAACGGTAAGTATCACTAAATTTGAACAAACAGATACATTATTTAGATGGGGATTTTGTGAAAAGGAGCTGTAGATGGCGCCAGTTGCTTGGATATTAGTCCAAGAACTATTCTTCCATGTAACATTTAAAAGTTGAGGTGATGATGATGATATGTTTATTGATAGGGAAATATCTATTCCCCCACACTGGAGACTTTGCATCTGTTCCTTAGAATTTGGCATACCTGTACATTTCAACAGCTTTTAACTCTTCCTCATCAAAATCATCTTCAGCTTCTTTCAGTTGTTTCAGATTCATTTTTTCATAAGGTTTCACTAGAAAAAGGAAGGGAGAGAAACAGTGATTTTAATCTAACCAACAGCTAGAAGAAAATGCCCCCGTTAAAATATTTCTGGGAAAGAAGTGGATAATAATTCAAACCTTTTTTTTTTCTTGAGATTCAAAAGGAAAATTGGATAAATCCATGCCAAAGACCTCCCCTTTAAATCTCATTTCAGAAGTAACTTATGAAATGGCCTCTGCAGGCGAAATTACTATTTTTCCAGCTTTGAATCTCCGCTCTCTTTTGTGAAATGTGGAGATGCTAGTCAATTCCTGAGGTGAAATGGCCCATGGTTGAAAGGCTGCGTGGTGGAGGAATGTTGGGCTATGTATGAGAAGCTTTAGATTCAAATGTTCTCCCTCTCAAAGATTCATTTTCCTATCGGGGACATTACCTCTCCTTTATCTATAGCAAGGGTCTTCAAACTTGGTAACTTTAAGACTTGTGGACTTCAACTCCCAGAATTCCTCAGCCAGCCAGGGCTGATCTATAGGCTTCTGTTGTGAATGTCAGAAGGAAAGAGCATTGTTTGCATTTCTTTGCGGAAGTCGAGAAAAGAAATCATTGAATATAGAGCAGAATGAAAAGATCCATGCTTCTTATTTACAATTCATTTTGGAACAATAATCAATGTTACTGAAGATAATTTAAAGTACTGGAAGAGAATATTGTTTACATGTGCATATAAATAAAAGCAAATGAGTGGCATGTATGTAATTTCCTACTAGGATTTATGTAATTTATATATCTGTATATGAATTTCTTGTTTGGAGGACTCAACTCTCAATTCATTTCCCTCTGTGCTATCTCTAACTGAACCTTCAATGGAAGCAGTGGTTACGGAAATTCCATCTATGGCCTTTACACTTTCAACTTGTGGACCATCATTTAAATATGAGCCAGCAGTGTGCTGCAGCTGCCAAAAAAGCCAACACAGTACTAGGCTGCATCAACAGAGGGACAGAATCAAGATCACGTGAAGTGTTAATACCACTTTACAATGCCTTGGTAAGGCCACACTTGGAATACTGCATCCAGTTTTGGTCACCACGATGTAAAAAAGATGTTGAGACTCTAGAAAGAGCACAGAGAAGAGCAACAAAGATGATTAGGGGACTGGAGACTAAAACATATAAGGAACGGTTGCTGGAATTGGGTATGTCTAGTTTAATGAAAAGAAGGACTAAGGGTGACATGATAGCAGTGTTCCAATATCTCAGGGGTTGCCACAAAGAAGAAGGAGTCAAGCTATTCTCCAAAGCACCTGAAGGCAGGACAAGAAGTAATGGGTGGAAACTAAACAAGGAGAGAAGCAACCTAGAACTAAGGAGAAACTTCCTGACAATTAGAACTTAATTGTGGAACAACCTGCCTCCAGAAGCTGTGAATGCTCCAACACTAGAAGTTTTTAAGAAGAGATTGGACAACCATTTGTCTGAAATGATATAGGCTTTCCTGCCTGAGCAGGGAGTTGGACTAGATGACCTCCAAGGTCCCTTCCAACTTTGTTGTTGTTGTTGTTATTGTTGTTGTTATTATCATCATCATCATCATCATCATCATCATCATCTCTTTCCAGTCCAGAAGAAGTAGCATATACAGGTAGTTGTTGACTTACAGTTCACTTAGTGACTATTCAAAGTTATATCATCACTGAAAAAAGTGACATGACCATTTTTCACATATAACCCTTGCAGCATCCCTGTGGTCATGTGATCAAAATTCAGATGCTCGTATTTATGACTATTGCAGCGTACCAGGATGATGGGATCACCTTTTGCGACCTTCTGACAAGCAAAGTCAATGGGGAAGCCAGATTCATTTAATAACTGTGTTACTAACTTAACATCTGCAGTGATTCACTTAACAACTGTGGCAAGAAAGGTCATAAAATGGAGCCAAATTCACAGTAACTTTCTCACTTAGCAACATTAATTTTGGTCTTGATTGTGGTTGTAAGTTGAAGACTACCCATATTTGGAAACAACACAATCACATGTTTAAAGAAGAGGTGGGTCTTTGTTTGCATGCCGCCATTTTGTCTTTATTTACCTCCTCCCAATGCATTTGCCACTGCATAAAGGTGTTGCAGTTCCCTCCCACACAGTCTGAAGCACCTTTCGAAGAGCCCGATAGGTTCCCATTTTTCTACCTCTACCTTTTTGTTAAATGGTTTTGTCCAATTTGAATATTTGTCCAATTGGAATATCCCCCTCCCCTTTGCATGAAACAAGGATATCAGGAGAGAAGGGGAAGACTGATGCAGCACCTTTTCAGTAAATGGCAATCTTCTCACGGGCTTTACTTAAAATATCAATGACTGCAAAGGGTAATTTCCCTCATGTGGCCTTCCAAGTATTTCTGTTCTGTGCTACCCTCCTTATTCTAAAAGTAGGGATCAACTCTCATTGAAATCCAGGAAGGGAAAGGAAGCAAAGTGGAAACCTCTGGGCCCCAAAATGAAATTCTCAGTGGGACCCTTAAAGGTGCAAAACTCAGATGTTGAATTCTCAGGCAGAAGAAAAAGCATGCTGTGTCTGAATGGCAAAACTAGATAGCCACTAGGTCAGGGGTCCCCAAGCCCCAGTCAGTGGACCAGTACCGGGCCGCAACATGCCAGCAACCGGGCCACACAAACAGGCAAAGCGCCATCCGTGAGATGCAGTCAGCACACAAAACCACGGACCCTCCAGTCCGCGGAAAAACCTCTCTCCACGGAACCGGTCCCTGGTGCCCAAAAGGTTGGGGACCTCTGCACTAGGTGATAGCAAAGAGCTGGAATGATCTCTTTGCTGCCAACTAGTGGCTATGCAGATCTGTGCAGCCGAGCTATGGCTTAGTTCACGGGTCGGCAACCCGCGGCTCCGGAGCCGCATGTGACTCTTTGAGCCTTCTACTGCGGCTCCCAGTCCTCCTCTGCCATTTGCAGAGAGACAGGCACTTGCGCTTCCCTTCTCTCTCTCTCTCTCTCTCCCTCTCCCTCTCTCTCTCTCTCTCTCTCCGATCTTCTGCCTCACGCAGAAGCTGACAAGCTTATTGGGCGGGGCTCCGGCCTTTGCTGCGTCTCCGCAGGAAGCAGCAGGAAGCAGAAAGCAGCATCTCTCTCTCTCTCTCTCTCTCTCTCTCTCTCTCTCTCTCTCTCTCTCACACACACACACACACACACACACACACACACACACACTTTTACTTACTTAGTGGGGGAAGAGGACTGGCAGACCAAGGGCAGGAGAGAGCCAGCCCAATAAGAATGTGTGTCAGCTTGTTGGAGAATAGCGTGAAGCCAGCTTATCAGGTGAGCAGAAGATCGGAGAGAGGGAGACAGAGGGGGGGGAGAGAAAGGGAGAGGGAGAGAGAGAGAAAGAGAACTCATGCACAGCAGCCTCTATTTCTTTTTAATTAAACTCTTCAATCAAGCCCCCCCTCCTGTGTTTAAGGTTGCCAACCCCTGGCTTAGTTAGTCTCTCCTGGTTTCTACACAAGCAAGGAGGTTGATAGGAGAGAGAAAAGGAAGAGAATAACTATCAAAGTTTTCTAGGGAAGTGACTTTGGAGGGCAGTAGAAGAGGAGGGGTAAGAGCCATGGCAACAGCTCTTGGTTACATATCTGGCCGCCAAAAATCTGAAGATCGCTAACCATGACCGGAAAGAAATAAAAAAGAATCATGTTGTGGACATTTTAATTTTTGGAGTTGAGATATGGAAGCCCTACCTAAAGTGATCATGTTGGTGAAAAGTGTCAGGGAACAGGTGGGAACAAGTGTGGGGCCCAAGGCACAGCTTTCCCTTGCTTTTTGAAGAGATTCTGTATTAACTACATAACCACATACCATATCTACATACCCGGTTTGCTACAGAGGTGAGAGGAGGTTAATTTTAATAACTGATGAAAGCCAGGCCCTTACCTTCTGCTTCCTTTTGTAAACGTAAAACCATTTCCTCAATTTCATCCTTCACCTCCTCTTTTGGAGGCAGAATCCCAAAATCTCTTAATACGTCGTTCCATTCTGTATCTTCATTTGGATCCTTTGGAAAGAGAGGTCCCAGATATCACTAAGTTACGGCATGCAATCATCTGACTTGGAACCTACTTCAGCAACAGAAGTTTTTTTAAAATCTCTTCCTCATCATCAGAACCCTTTCAAAGATCCAAGGTCCATAACTCAGAAGGCCAGAAATTAATTGCCACATTATTTTTTAACTGACAGCCTGGCCTTCTCTTCTCCATTCACCTCCTCTCCCTAGAGATTCTCTGGAGAATTTTAAGGTGAAAGAAGTTAACCTTTTCCCCCACCAAATAAGATAGCTGCCGAACAGGAGGTGCAGTGGCCCAGTGGCTTAATGATGCTGGAGATAGTCTCAGTTCCAGCGGTTCAAGCCCTAGCACTGCATGGCAGGGTGAGCTTCTGTCACCCGCCTCAGCTTCTGTCCACCTAACAGTTCGAAAGCGTGTTCTGTGCAAGTAGATAGATAGGTACCACTTCAGCGGGGAGATGAGCTGCTTGTTCTGTGCAGGTAGTCAGATTCCTGATGGTTCTGAACCTTCCCAGGTGCAACACCTGTTTGCGAGGCAGCTCCGGGAAGGGAAGGGGCCTTGGGTGATGCTGCAGGAAGAGCCACTTGTCTTTCTCTCTGGGTGCGAACCCAGCTCGCCCTCCTGTGCGCACCTTGGGAAGTATGCAAGCCAAGCTACTACTCTGCAATAGCCTTGTGGTCTCTTGGCTACTGTAACAACAATGCCATACACTAATAATAACTGTCAAGCAATGTTTCCTCCAGGGAAAGATTGAAGGCAAGCGAGGTCCAGGCAGAAGAAGAACATCATGGCTTCAAAATCTAAGGGACTGGTTTGAACAAAACTCAGCAGCACTTTTTCGTGCGGCTGCTGATAAAAACAGGATCGCCAACATGACCGCCTACGTCCGATAACGGATGTGGCACAAGAAGAAGAAGAATCTTTCCTACAAAAGATAACAACAGGAACAGGGATAGGAAAACTGATTTTTTGCTATCCAGATAAAGAGATGATGAGTAGATGAAAGCAGCGTTTTGTCCCAAAGGTCTTTGGGGTTTTTTGTTTGTTTGTTTTGTTTTTGTTCATTAGACACTTTTCTGCTTCTGTCCTACAGAAAATGGACTTCCTTTGTTGATTTATACTTCTAAATTCGATTTGAAATCTGTTTAGAAGCTTCAATGTGTCAATCAATACTGGGATCATTCTGTCTATGTACTTAGATGTTGATTACATATATTTTCCAGATGTGTTTCAAGGCATTGTTCTTAACTTTCTAAAGCAGAAGTAGACAATATGGTGTCCATAGGCCTCAGTGTCCTGGTAAACATCACGGGTGGTGTTTTTTAGACTCTCAAATCAACTTTCTTACAACTCTTGAATCCTAAAATATTTTTCCCAAAGGATAGTGAGTCATTGGAGCACCAAGGGAATATATTTGGTTCACAATACTGTAAATATAATAAAAGGACCTGAACTTTGGCTAACTTATCCTGTTATTCATGTAATGTAAATTATTTAATTTTCCTTGTTGATTTCTCAGAGTGTTCCATGCGTGGACTACTTTAAAAAATATTCTTACTCTTAAGTTGCCACTAAAGGAATACTGATCAACTCAGTATATATCAAAGCATTAATTGTATTGAAAACTAAACAAAGATTTAAAGTTGGGCAAGACACAGCAGGTTTTTGGTGCAGAGCAGGGTTTTTCAATCTTGGCAACTTTAAGGTGCACGGACTTCAACTCCCAGAATTCCCCAGCCAGCCAGCTGGTTTTATAAAGATAAATAAGGCTATTATTATTATTTGTAAAAGATCATTGTAATAATAGGTGCATTTGTCTGCAGTACAATTTTAAACTTATTGTAGATTATGTTAACTGTCACCCATTCCGGAATTCTGAATCTATAATTTTTAGAAAAGACAGATCTCTAACTGAATTTTCAACGTTCTCAACAAAGTTGGATTTCCAACACTGAGGTGTTCAGAGCTAACAAAACGATATTTTTGTAATATAAATTATATGCCCTAAATCTATTTATATATTTTAAGACTCATGAGGAATGTTCAGACACAAAATATACCATCATTTAAAAATTTTGTAATTGCCCAAAGGACTGTAGTGTTGCTCAGTTCCAGAAGTGTTGATCAGTTATGGCGGACGTAGAATGTATGACATATTTTCAACATAGGATGCTCATAGTGTCTTATTTTTCAATTTCCTAAACCATTGGAATTAAGAAACAGGCTTGCAGATAAACTCGAACTTGGGTGACTGTTTTTAAAATACTAATTATTGGTTCAGTCACTGTTTGCTTTGTTCTTCATATATATTTTCTGCTTGCCTTTTGAGAGATTGAAGCAGCTTTTTCACAACATTATGGCATCCTGATCATCACTGGGAATTGTAAATTAACAGCAACAACAACAACAGCAATAATAATAATAATAATAATAATAATAATAATAATAATAATAATAATAATAATAATAAATAATAATAATAATAATAATAATAACAACAACAACAACAATAAAAATAAAAATAAAAAGTTGGAAGGGACCTTGGAGGTCATCTAGTCCAACCCACTGCTCAGGCAGAAAACCCTATACCATTTCAGACAAATGGTTGTCCGGTCTCTTCTTAAAAACTTCCAGTGTTGGAGCATTCACAACTTCTGGAGGCAGGTTGTTCCACTGGTTAATTGTTCTGTCAGGAAATTTTTCCTTAGTTCTAGGTTGCTTCTCTCCTTGATTAGTTTCCATCTGTTGCTTCTTGTCCTGCCTTCAGGCGCTTTGGAGAATAGCTTGACTCCCTCTTCTTTGTGGCAGCCCCTGAGATATTGGAACACTGCTATCATATCCCCCTTCGTCCTTCTCTTCATTAAACTAGACCACGGGTCGGCAACCCGCGGCTCCGGAGCCGCATGCGGCTCTTTGAGGGATCACCTGCGGCTCCGGAGCCTCCGCCGCCATTTTGGGCAGCGCATGCGCGGGGCGTGGGCGGGTGCGCATGTGCGAACGGGTGCGCGTGCGGGTGCACATGCGCGTGCGGGTGCGCATGCGTGAACGGGTGCGCATGCGTGAACAGGCGTGCGCGGGCGCAGGCGGGCGCGCATGCGCAGGCGGCGCGGCTCCCAGGGGTTTTTTTTTTTAGGGAAACGGGTCCGTGCGGCTCGTTGGATGCTTCGGCTGGCCGACCCATGAACTAGACATACCCAATTCCAGCAACCGTTCCTTGTATGTTTTAGCCTCCAGTCCCCTGATCATCTTTGTTGCTTTTCTCTGTACTCTTTCTAGAGTCTCAACATCTTTTTTACATCGTGGTGACCAAAACTGGATGCAGTATTCCAAGTGTGGCCTTACCAAGGCATTGTAAAGTGGTATTAACACTTCACGTGATTTTGATTCTATCCTCCTGTTAGTTGCCTTCTCCATCTAAAGCTGTGTTTTTCAAACTTGTCAACTTTAATTTGGCTGACTGCGGAATCCTGGGAGTTGAGGTCCGTCCACGCATCGAAAAACACAGATGTAAACTGGCATATGCCATAACAGTTTTTTCCTTCCTACTACTTTTTTTCAGAGGAGTTCATGCATCAAAGAAATCTGTGGTTCTTTAATTTCGGTTTTGATAGCAAATACAATGAATGCAGCTCATACAATACACGAAGTTGTCAAGCACGGTTAACAAACTCGCCGTGGCTGAATTCATGGATCACTATAAGTCAAATATAAATTAACCATATTAAGTGTACATGCAATATTTGTCTTTAATGAATCTCTGCCTTTAGGCAGCATATAGTAGGTCTTGTTATAATTCAATATGCTTTTGGAACCCAAATAATGTTTGCTTTGATTTTTAGTTCTAGAACTACTGCAGAGTTTGCACACATCACGGGGTGCATTTACCCTTGCGAAGTGCAATTTTAAATTACAACTGATAGATTTCACTGCTTAATAATCTCACTCTTCTCTTCTCCCAGGCAGTAACATTTCAGTGCAGTTTCCTTTCCCAATCCACATCTAACAATCCTTTAGTAGCAAGTTCCAATGAGCTTAACCTGGGACAAAGCAAGCAAGAGAAGAGCAACAAAGATGATTAGGGGACTGGAGGCTAAAACATATAAAGAACGGTTGCTGGAATTGGGTATATCTAGTTTAATGAAGAGTAGGGGTGACATAATAGCAGTCTTCCAATATCTCAGGGGTTGCCACAAAGAAGAGGGAGTCAACCTATTCTCCAAAGCATCTGAAGGCAGGACAAGAAGCAACGGATGGAAACTAATCAAGGAGAGAAGCAACCTAGAACTAAGGAGAAATTTCCTCACAATTAGAACAATTAATCAGTGGAACACCTTGTCTCCATTAGTTGTGAATGCTCCAACACTGGAAATTTCTAAGAAGAGATTGGACAACCATTTGTCTGAACTAGTATAGGGTTTCCTGCCTGAAAAGGGGGTTGGACTAGAAGACCTCCAAGGTTCCTTCCAAGTCTGTTATTCTGTATTCTGTAAGACTTCATGTCCTACTCAATTTGCATTGTGAACAGTCTGGAAATGAAGCACTTTTCCAGTCCCATTTTAATTTCATTTAACTGCTACCTGAAGAGGTAGGATGAATATGCTTGGTATAGCAGACATACTATGTTGCTCTCGCTCTGACCTGCATGGTGTGTAGGAGCTGTAAAGTTGATATCCTGACACCAGCTCTGATGCCACCAGCTTACATCTTGTTGGGCTTTCAACTGAATAACCAATCCACCAACCGCTTCAGAATGTGGGAGGAGCCGGCAGAAGGTCCGTAGCAGTGGATTCCTGCATTGGGCATTTCTTCCAAGCTACATTGCAACCTTTCCATGATTCTATGAATTCTGAAAGACCTTTTACCATAGATATAAAAAGGAGTCTATATCATGGACAGGCATAGGCAAACGCAACAAAAGAAATGGATAATAATGGATAGTTTATGAACTCAGCGCACTGATATTCCAGTCTCTGTCCTATCAGTTTCTTCTTTGCAAGTGGTAGATGTAATCTGAAGGGAAAGTCAGTAATAAGAGGCACAAAAACACATGAACAAAGGCACTTTATTGTAGTAGCATGGATTCCACATTTATGTCCTCCCATTGACATCAACCTCCTAGGCTAATCTGGTGGAGATTACAAGCACAAACTGACTGGTATGTGAGGATAAATGTAATGTTTAAGATATAAAAGGCTTTGGGATTTTCTCAAAGAATAAACCAATACAACTACTGACTACTGTTTGTTGTATTTCCCAAAGGTGATTTTTACTCAGGGTTCATGTTTCCACTTTTTGTAAAGTTTTACAATGCTATAAAGCCTCAGTATGTGCCACTACACTGCATATGACTCCTAGCTGATGATATGATGTGGGCAACAATATGTTGTCTTGAAAGGAAGCCATAAATTAGCGGTCACATCTTGCACAGAATATGCAGGCATGCTTTGGGCAAAACTAGATTTTAATTGTGCTTTGACTAAATCATGCCAGAACTTTTCTTACCATTAGAAAGGAATGCTAAATGTGGCATGAGTATGATTAAGGCTGGTAACATTGTGTACATCTTTTCTGTATTACAACAAAGCATTATGTAGAAGTTCACCAAAGCCGTGACAGGCAAAGGAGAACCCTATCTATAAGTCCATCCAATGTTCACCACACCAGATGGAAGAATGAGAATGTGAGATGAGGTCATGGTCAACAGCAGTTTCTCAACCTTTGCAAGCTGAAGATGTGTAGACTTCAACTTCCAGAAATCAACTAAACGGAATAACATGCTGGCTGGGGAATTCTGGGAGTTGAAGTCTTCAACTTCACATCTTCAAGCTGCCAAGGTTGGGAAACACTGGCCAAGAGCATGAATTAACAGATGAAATGAAAGAAAAACAGATTACATTCTGTAGCTACAAAAACCAAGAGAAAGTAGAAAGATGTAATCGATGTGAATTTTGGTAGCATAATCAGTCTTGTGGAGGTGAGGAACACAGACAGGAAAGTGAAGGTATAGGTGTGATTACAAATGAAAGGATTTAAAGATATTCAGAAAGTATGATGGTGTATCTAGGGGTTGTTGTGGAAGTAGTGTATATGAAAATAGGAATCCATAAATTAGTGATAATTGCATGCCATGCTCCAGTAAATGGTGATAGTGGAAAAACCCAAAATGAATTATAAAAAAGAAAGTCCGTGGGGTTCTGAATAAATGTTATCTTGCAGACTTAAAATCTAAATGTCATATGGGAAATGTTATTCTGTTTAGCTGATATACACAAATGGTTAGGAATAAGGCAGCACAGAACTTGTGATTGGGTCATTTGGAGACCCAATAATAAAGGAAAATAGAAAAAAGTATCATTTGAATATATGATTTAAGCATACTGTAACTATTCACATATACAAAACTGAATATGGTATACATGACAACCCCAAAATTAATAGCATGATTGTTTATAATGAAACACAGAATATCGGCAATAGATACAAGAGTGTTATATCTGGAGAAGAACTAGACTAGATCATTATATATACCTTGGCCAACAGATCTCAATGAAAGGTGATGCAATAAAGGAAATTGAATGGCGTGTTAAAAGTGGTTGGTAGACATTTGGCAAGTTAAGCATAATTTTCAAGAACAACCTCCCCCTATGTCTGAAGAGAAAGGGTTTCAATCAGTGTGTGCTACCTGTTCTAACATATGCTGGTGAAACATGCACACTAACCTCACGATCAATACTAAAGCTACGAGTAGTGCAAAGAGCCACAGAAAGATACATGTTTGGCATCACAAGACAAGGTAGAAAGACCCGCACATGGATTAGAGAACAAACGAAAGCATACGATGCCATGAAGAGAGTAAAAGAATGGAAATGGAAATGGGCTGGTCACATAACAAGAAGAACTAATGGCAGGTGGACCAAGGCAGTCATAGAATGGATCCCGCTTGATAAAGAGCGTCCACGAAAGAGACCTAGAACAAGATGGATCAACGACATCAGCCAAGTATTGCAGGCTCAATTGGCAAAAGAAAGCTCGGGACCATATTGGTTGGAAACATGCGGAAGAGGCCTTCATCCTGCAGTGGATAGACAATGGCTAAAATGATGATGATGATGATGATGGCAACAAGAGTTCTGAATGTGGGACATTTTTTAGTAGTATCAGTAGTGGATCTTGGGAAAAATGGATACGGAATAAGAAAAATATGATACAAATGGGAGTGGCAATAGGATAACTTCAGAAAAAGATGTCATATAAAGTATTAGAACTCCTTCCAACAGAAAGAATGGAGGGTGAATATAAGGGGTTTCTGAATCTGTCTATTTAGTTGTCTTTGACAGGGAAAATGCAGTGAAGCTTTGCAAGTTTTATATAAATGCCAAAAAATTAGAGCAAGTAGATGGATTTGTTCTTTAGTCAAATGTTTACTAAAGAATATCTATCTATCTATCTATCTATCTATCTATCTATCTATCTATCTATCTATCTATCTATCTATCTATCTATCTATCTATCTATCTATCTATCATCTATCTAATCTTTGGAAAAATAATTGAGAAATGTTAAGAACTGCAAAGATTAGATAGATAGACAGACAGACAGGCAGGCAGGCAGGCAGGCAGGCAGGCAGGCAGGCAGGCAGGCAGGCAGATTTTCATATTTCTAGACTGCCCATCTCTCTCAAGGAGATATATAATGATTGGATAGGAAGCAGACTTTTGCAGCAAAGAAATGTTTTTCAAAAAAGTTTAAAAGGCTAAGTACAAGACAGTGTGTCATTAAAGTTGAATGCCATGGGCATGGAATGTTTAAGTATAGATGGTAACAAAAGAGATGAAGTCAAGATTTTGAACATTCCTCATTTCTCTTAACTCCACTTCCAACGCTCTCCTGCTTCAACAGCAGAAACATCATAATATCATAATATGCAAGAAGGGCCCATTTAAAAATATTTTGGATATTAGTGCATTAGTTGTATTGCAAAAACACGTAAGCCTAATTGGAAATCGTAAGACTCAAAGCACAGAAATATGGCACTAACAACCAATAACATTATCATTAAAATACTCTCATTAAAAACAACTCTCTACTGAATGTTTTTATTTACAATAAAGGAGGAAAAAAATCTATATATGTGTAGCATTCACTCAACTGACAAGGTCCACTACAACACTTTTGTTTATAATTTAATTTCACACCATTTCAAAAACCGTAACACAAGGGAATAGAATAATTTTAAGATGCTTTAAAAATTGTACTTTAGGTTGCAAACCTGTACACGCTAATGTGAGTGTAAGCCCCATTAAACAATACCTTTTTTGTGAGTAAACATGCAGAAGTTTGCATGTTTAATTGTAAGAATTTTGTATTGTGGATAGGGTATCTTTAAAAAAAAGCTTTGACATTTAATAGCGCATAAGATGTCCATTTTTTCTGCAGCCGCAGAAGTGATCCAAGAACAAGCCTAAAGAAAGAAAGAAAATTAATTATAATAATATATAAAACAATTACAAGATACTTTTATGATAGACACTTTTTTAAAATGGATTGTTATACATCTGGGAGAATATTAATATATTTCTGATACCGATTGGTAAAATCCATTTCTGAAATCCACGTTTGCTCTAATCCAGAGTTTCAAGTCTGCAACCTGTAGAGAAGCAGTATTTTTTTCCATTATTCATTGGGAAGGATATGGTAGAAAATGTGAGATTTTGTTCTCAGAACAAAAATCTGGGCATTAGAGTTATTTCTGATTTTTTTTTTTAATTGTTGGCTTCTTGCTGGGGAGATGAAAGGATGCCTTAAAATGCTGAAATTTAATCTTTATCCACTTATTCTTTAAGTTCTTCAATAGAATGGTTAGGAAAGTGTGTGTGTGTGTGTGTGTGTGTATACACAAATACACACACACACATATCTACAATACATGCATCCACACGTTAGTGCCTGGAAAATTTATAAAAATATATATAAAAATTATAAGATTTGATGAAATGTAATTTTTATACTCTTTCCCATGCATTCCAACTGTACAAAGCATTATTTGAAACAAAAAGTAAGATAAAAACCTTTTTAATAGAAAGTAGCTGATCTTCTTCCATTACGTGGCTACGAAAGAAAAAAGAAAGGATAGATCAATAGTATCTTTTGGAATGCCTCTGTCAGAATTATAAACTTGATTCTTGCGGATTTGTGATTTGAAACAAATTTCTAACGTGTTAATGATTTTTTTTTTCAGATCGCTCTTAACGTTTTAATTACAGCTGAATGTTAGAGAAGAGATTTGAGATTTTCATGAATAAAGGAAAGAGAAAAGTAGGGAAAAATGAGGGGGGGGAAATGCCACCATGGCCTCTATTTACCTTAAACTAAGCCTTCCGACTGCAAGTTGCCCTACAGAGGTATATAAAATATGAACTCTGCCTGGCTCATTGATTTAACTCGCGAGCATTTATATTGATATATTCAGCAGAATATATAGTGCTAGAGGTAGCAGGGATAATCTCTAGCTGAGGACTGCAGCATTACTCTCTGGTAGATAATCTGAACAATTGGCATGTATCAGGACTATCTGTACCTCTTTATTCCCCAGGGCTTTTTGTTGATCTCTTCAGAAAGATGCTGGAATTAGAGCATTTCAGTGCCCTACTACACTGAAATTGATCCTATTCTCCCCCTTGAGATTTCTTTATTTAAGTCATCCTGTCCTATCCTGCTGTGTGCACTTTTCGTGCACATGCACATATACAGAATTGGAGTGTTTAACGAAGGCAAAAGAAATAACACAGTTGAAGGAGAACACCTGTTTTCAAGCTTTGTTGTCTAATTGGTTGCTGTTGCGTGTCAAAAAAATGGAAGCGTCCTATCTACTGCATGCCTCTTAAATTGGTTGTATGATGTATTTAAAGCAGAGTCACAAAGATAATAAAATCGGCTGCATCATCTATCATTCCGCTATTGGTCGTTCTGATTTATTGGCTAGCCAAAAAAAAAACTATTCCCCAAGGATAATCTCAGTTCTCAAGCATAGGTTGTGTTTACTGTCTTGTAATATAGCCTTGAGCCAGAAACAAACAGAAATGGACCTACTCGGAACATAAAGTATCCTCTACTTTGAACTCCTCCGGGTATCCGAAGTTCTTCCTAAAAAGAGAACAGATTCCAGAATCCCAAACACTGTGGCAAAGTAACAAAGATATATTTTCATCCTTTTGCACATCACAAGGCCTTTTGCTCCTACAAACCATCTCCATCTAGCCCAGGAGTAGGCAACCTTGGCTCTTTTATGACTCGTGGACTTCAACTCCCAGAATTCCTGAGCCAGCATGGCTCGGCTTGGAAACCTTTCCCTTTCCCCTCAGCATGGCTGGCTCAGGAATTCTGGGAGTTGAAGTCCACAAGTCATAAAAGAGCCAAGGTTGCCTACCCCTGATCTAGCCTAATGAGTGAATATTCCTGCCAGCCATAAATGGGAAACATTTACACCAACATTCTGTGAACATTTTGTGAGGTGGATTATAAAACCTCATCCAGAATGTTTTGCTAAAAAGTCCTTAATTATTAAGAGCAGTGTAAGTGTGGTTTCACTGGCTTTTCTTTCATTTTCTTTATGGTAAGAATGTTTGCATGAGGACTTTCAGGTATAGTTCACAACGCGCCACACAAAGAAACGCAAAAGTACTTTGTTTCTTTCAGCCTTGGTGTGACGTAAACTCATTCATTATGTCTTATTGCTTTGTGTGAATCAATTCCGTTATGGCAAGAAAAATGGATAAAGAATTCCAGCTTAGTGTTATATGCAAACTCAGTTTTAGGATTACAAGTAGTTCTCGAATTACGAGTAGACTTTTGCACTGAAAAGCTATGCTGTCCTTGTTAATAAAAAGTCATACCTACCAACTTTATTTCTTGTATATTTTGAAGTGCCACATAAACAGATTTAAACATCATAAATGCTTGAGATATATCCTAATAGATTCTATGGCTTGCTCTCCTATTATTGTCCTATTGAAACTAATAGTACAAGACTGTCATGAGTAATTTAGGCTATAGTGTTAAATGAATGTAGGATTTAGTTCCAAATAAAAAAGCATAAGCATGCACTTAGAAACACAGGAAGTCCTCGACTTACGACCACAATTGAGCCCAACATTTATATTGCTAAGTGAGAAATTTGTTAAGTGAGTTTTGCCCCATATTACAACTTTCCTCGCCACATTTGTTAAGTGAATCACTGCAGTTGTTAAGCCAGTAACCCAGTTGTTAAGTGAATCTGGCTTCCCCGTTGACTTTGCTTGTCAGAAGGTCGCAAAAGGGGATCACATCACCGCCGGGACACTGCAACCGTCATAAATATGAGTCAGTTGCCAAGCATCTGAATTTTGATCATGTGATCGAGAGGATGCTGCAAAGGTCGTATCTGTGAAAAACGGTTGTAACCCATGTTTTTCAGTGCCATTGTAACTGCGAACGGTCACCAAATGGAACTGTTGTAAGTCGAGGACTACTGTAGGATACAGCCCAATAGAAATAAGTAAAACTAAGAAAAAGAAGCTTTTTTTAAAAAAAAAGATAAGTAAGACACAGAAGTTATGCTATTGTGCATAATTCAGAAGTTACGTACGTCCGTTTTGTATCTCTTCTGTCTCCGATCATGAAGTTGGGGAATAAGTGGCAGCACAGGGTGTGTGACCAACGGCTAAGACAATAGGAAGAGAGACACGTAAACGGCAATGAGATTCTAGCTTGAGTCTGGGAGAAAATCCCTCTCCTGCAACAGACACTCTTAAGCACAGCAGAGACCTGCACAATAAATACCTTCCAGGCTTGAAAATATGGTATTTTGGGAGTCAGGCCTGAGGGACCACTGTTACACCAAAACTGGCTAGAGAGTGCTAAATACAGGTAGTCCTGGACTTACAACAGTTCGTTTAGTGACCGTTCAAAGTTACAACAGCCCTGAAAAAAGTGACTGATGATCATTGTTCACACTTATGACCAATGCAGCATCCCCATGGTCATGTGATCAAAAGTCAGACGCTTGGCAACTGACTAATATTTATGACAGTTGCAGTGTCCTGGGCTCATATGACCCCCTTTTGCGACTGTCTGACAAGCAAAGTCAATGGGGAAGGCAGATTCATTTAACAGCCATGTTACTAATTTAATAACTGCAGTGATTCACTGAACAACTGTGGCAAGGAAGGTCGTAAAATGGGACAAGTCCCACTTGACAAATGTCTCACTTAGCAACAGAAATTGTGGTCTCAATTGTTGTAAGTCAAGGATGACCTGTAGGTTAAGGAGGCCTAACCACAAATATTAAGTGTTATAAATGAGACTAAATTGTATTTACTCTGTTGTTATTCTATTTTTTTTTCTTCCAAGCGTAAGATGAAATGCTTGTGGGATTTTTCAGCTTACATATTAAGCCTTCAGTCCTGTGCATCATGTAGATGGATGAGAAGGGAGGAACATTGGACTGTAGTCTGGCATGGCATGTTAGGAGGGCATGCTGGGGGGGGGGGGAGAATCAGGATGACAGCAAATCCCCTGACCGCCAGACGGGAGAATTTTACAAATCAATGCCAGGAAGAATCATTGGCCTAATTCTTTGAATCCAGCACACACACCCAGGAGCAAGGTTCCTTCGATCCAACTCAGCAATCCATGATTTGTATGACTGTCTCTACAAACTCTATATCAGGGGTGTCCAATCTGGGCAACTTTAAGACTTGTGGACTTCAACTCCCCAGAATTCCCCAGCTAGCCTGCTCAATTGCTTTTCTTCTATATGGCCTTGCAGAATTCAGCTGCTACTTAAAGCAGACTTTCTGCCAGTAATTGCACAGGCCTGCAGTGCTGTAGAATTCCTTGTTGATGGTTAGAACTTTTGATATAACGAATTTATGCAGAATAAACTTCCTCTTGTTTCTTACAGGTCATTTCCTATTTGTTTAGAATGCCTGTAAAAGTTCATGCAACAACGTAGGGTCTTATAAACATTCACAAAATGCATCACAGTAGAACTATCGTTACATTAGTAGTGTAGTATTTTTTGATTTCTTTGCGTTCCCAGTGATAAACCAACATGGCAAGAGTTGTAATAAACTGGATATCACAGGACATGCAAAGGCAATGGGAACTGATAAACTATTTTTAAAAAAAAGCAAACTGAAAACAATTATGCTGTTTTGGGCAACAGGACATCATTTCTTTCTAGACTAATGATAACTTTAGAATAATTTGTAGATCTGTAAAAATAGTAATCATTTCTGATATTATCCCAGAATTTGGCCCCAATGGCTTTCTGCCACAAAGACTGACAAGTGGCAAGAACATTAACTATGTTATAAAATGAATGACAAATTGTTAAATTTGCCAGGAGAGTTTTGATGAATGACAGAAGATGTGGATAAAATACTTAATGCTTCTTTGGAGCAATTTTAACACACTAAAAGCAAGATCTCTTTAAAACATATTGCATACAGTTCAGACAGAGCTGGGCAACTAGCTATAGGCTTTATGCAGTCCCAAACTTTCCCCCCCATTAAAATACCAAAATTTCATTACAGTATGCATTTTTTTAAGAAATTCAAATTAAGTAAATAGCTGCATTACATCTATATTAATACTTTTTTTTTTTACTGAAAGTACATGTAGTCCTCAACTTATGACCACAATTGAGCCCAAAATTTCTGTTGTTAAGTGAGACATTTGTTAAGGGAATTTTGCCCCATTTTACGACTTTTCTTGCCTCAGTCTTTAAGTGAATCACTGCAGTTGATAAGTTAGCAACCCGGTTGTTAAGTGATTCGAGCTTCCCCACTGACTTTGTTTGTCAGAAGGTCGCAAAAGGGGATCACATGACCCCGGGATACTGCAACCGTCATAAATGTGAACCAGTTGCCAAGCATCTGAATTTTGATCACAAGATCATGGGGATCCTGGAAAGATCGTAACTGTGAAAAACGTTCATAAGTCACTTCTTTCAGTGCCGTTGTAACTTTGAACAGTCACTAAATGAACTGTTGTAAGTCAAGGACTACCTGTACACTAAAAGCCGAAAAAAAACCCATTACCTCCAGTAATATTACAGTCCCATACCTTCAGCAATTCTTGAACTTTTATTTTTTAAGTGTAATTCCTGCCTGCAGAAAGATTTCTTGCCTTTCTAGGTTTATGTATAAACATTAAACATATTGTTTTTGATGAAATCCAACCCCCAAATTAATTTAATCTTATAAGGCATATTTTGAAAGAAGGATCACTTGTGTTATTTGGATATCCTATTCACTCTTAGTGTTGATATTAAAACACTAAAAGTATATGTCTATAACCTTATGTCAGTTAGAAAGATGTTATGATATTAATGTAGACTAATGTAGACAAACTATGGTTAACATCAACTTTGGTTAGGTTCTAATGACAACTTTAGGAAACCATGGCTTGAAATGAACTTAATTCAAAATAATCTGCATCACAGTCAATAATTTCTCAAATAAAAATGTTAGAAAAGAATATACACTGAAGTCTTTCAGCCATACAAAGAACATTGCCCAGTTTCCCAATAAAGCTTGTTTTGCTATGTAATACAGAAAATTCTGAATATAAATTCATTTCAAGGCATATGTAAATTAGAAATGGCTTGTTCCTATCTGCTAGTTTGCAAAACTTTCAGAATAAGATTTTTAAATTACCTACCTAATTTACCTAACTTACGATTTGAGCAATGATTCTGCTAACCAGCCGCCTAGAGAATAGCGAGATAGCTGGCAAATAAACTCAACAATAAGTAAATAAATAAGTAAATAAATAAGCCGCTTCCAATCTGGAAGATTATATTTTGGAAAAAAACATTTGTCATTCTTGATATAGTAATGTCAACATGTTTCAGAGGGAAAACAGACCATCCAGTTTTGCATATTCCTTATCTAAACTTATCAGTCTGTGACCTTGCAACAGCTGGTATCAGGGGCCATAAAGCTAAGAATCCATTAGCATCCATCATTTGCTTGAAAACTAATTATAAAACATTACAAGTAGACCGGAATGCAGCTTGCTCCTTATTGTTGCAAGTCATGACAGTTGTAAAATGAACCATCACATGACCAATTTTATGACTTTTGCGGCAGTCGTTAAAAGGAACCCATTGTTCACTATGGATGTGCTTTTTCTGAAAATCGGAAGTGTCATGTTTTGGCCAAAATGTCATACATTGTGGTCATGTGAACACAGGACACTGCAAATGGGCATAAATGTGGACTGGTTACTAAGCACTCGAAATGAGCCCATGTGACTGGGAGATGATAGCAATTGGAACTTCAGAACTGGGTCTTGAGTAATGTATTGGGAGGGCCGTCGGAACTTTGAACAGTTGCTAAGCAAACGGTCATAAGTCAAAACTACCTGTATAGAGGAATCTGACTACCATATTAAAAAAATACAGCGATAACTCTTATTACCTTATCATTCTGTAGAAATTCCAGAACCAAAAAGCAAAATTCTTCCAGTGCATTGGATGGCTAAAAAAAAAAAAAAAAAAGTTAGATTAATGAACTGAAAGCATCTTCCTCTTAAAAAAAAAAAAAACATATTTGCATTATTTAAAATGTTAAATTCAACTGACCTGAGGCAGAGTATCTATAGCTGGGATAGCAGAACACATATCCTCTATCTATCAAGATTGATAAGAAGGTAGATTCAGTAACGTTTTCAACTGAACAAAAATGAAAGCAATTTAGTTTTTTTGTTGAGTATTACAAATGTAGTATATATCAGTCCCCTGTTAAAATTCTCAATTATTAAATCTGTTTTTTTTAAAAAAAAAACAACGCATAGAACAAATGGCACAGGTACACCCTTGTGTTAAATAAGACAACACAAGAGATACTGTTTTCTACCTCATTCCACACTTTTTCTCCTTGGAGAACATGGGACACCACTGGTGCACCTGGGAAATAAGAAAAAAAAATAATCTGGCTTTAAATTTTCTATTTATGATATTACCAACTATGCAAAGATCACCAACTCTGAATGTGTCAAGGAATAAACAAATATTGTTACTCAGAAAACAGGACGACAGTGGTAGTAACAAAAAAGCAGGCTAGACATTGAATAGACAAGAAGCTGATATTCACAGTTCACTTCAGGCCTGATTTATGTCGTGACATGAAATATTATATGCTTACATCATTGCTTTTTAATGCTTCTCACTAATTTCAGTGCCAAAAAATTTGTGAACAGAGTATTGAAATTTCTACACTTTTGAATCTGAGCTGCAGAGTAGACATTGGATTGTGTGAAACACATGTTTTCAAACATATTTTATTTTAATCTCTATTCATAAAAATATTGAGTTTCAAATGTGATCCATCCCATAAATAGCTACGTATATTTGAATGCAGAACTTTATTTTTATTTTAAATTGGACAGTGTTCCCACTTTACCTAGATGTGAATTCTACATACTCAGGTTTTTTTTTTTGAAATGATAGTTAGAGAAAAATATACTATGTATTTCTGTCTCTTTCATTCCCCAAAAGACATATATTCAACAACTAATCAATATTTGAACTATTTACGAATAAGAAATTTTTATGGTTCTTTGTTTATAAGGAATCATAAGTATATGGAAGAAACAGTCAGGAAATACACTACAGATTAACATTTGCTAGAGCATCCATGGTGGCCTTGGAAAAGATATTAAAATGCCATGATGTGCCTACACCTACAAAGGTCAGAATTGTACAAGCCATGGTATTTCCTTCACATATCTATTGAAGTGAAAGTTGGATTTTAAAGACCCAGGCTAGAAAAAACATTCATGCCTTTGAACTTGAATATTCCTGAATATACTGAATATATGGTACCAGTACTTGAGAGATTGCCACTTATTTCCAAAGCACCAGAGGGCAGGACAAGAAACAATGGATAAAAACTAATCAAAGAGAGAAGCAATCTGGAATTAAGGAGAAACTTCCTGACAGTAAGGACAATTAACCAGCGGAACAGGTTGCTGTAAGAAGTTGTGGGTGCTCCATCACTGGTGGTTTTTAAGAAGAGACTGGAGAGTCATTTGTCTGAAATGGTACTATAGGATCTCCTGCTTCAGTAGGGGGCTGGACTAGAAGACCTTCAAGGTCCCTTCCAGCTCTATTCTGATTGATTGATACTGTGTACAGCCGATCACAACACAAACCAATGGCTCATCAAATAATTTAACCCAGAATTATCACTCAAGGTACACAGAACCAGTCTCAAATTAGCCTACTGTGGACACCTTATGTGAAAATCTGGATTCTTGAAATGACTTTAATGCTGGGGAAGGTAGAAGGGAAGAGAAGAAGAGAATAATCAGCAGCAAGATGGGTGGAACCATAGGGGCGATGGCTGTTGGAAGACTTGAAAAAACGTCTGCATTGTGTGAAGAAATCCTATATGCTGTAACTATTGCAGAGATTTCTTTCTGCTGTGGCTTCTATTTAAAATTAATGTATAATATTCATTGGTATATCACATTTTTACATCAACTACTATTTGAAAATTCAATATTTTGTAGACTATTTATTAGTTGACCTAAAAAAAGGCACTACTGCTCTCTAGAGGGACTTACACTTTGATAATAAGTAATTTTGCATTGGAAATGACATTCATTGCTAGAAGTAAACTTGAACGAGACAGTATTTTAAAATTGGAATTTACATTCTTACTGCTATCATTGTGACAAGGAGGAGCCCCAGATTTGACTTAAAGCTTTGTAGTTACTCTGTGTATATTATGCAGGACCTGCATTGAGGTTTTTTTTTAAAAAAAAAAGACCAGGACATAACTTTTTACAATTAATGATAAACTCCTAAGACATAGAACCGAGTTGGAAACAGTTGAAATATTCCATTTTGATCAGAGGAGTCCAACTTTGGCAACTTTAAACCCTGCGGACTTCAACTCCCAGAATTCCCCAGCCACGTTTGATTGGTGTAAAATGACACACCTTTTGAATTTGAGGTAACTTTTCATATGTCACACTGTAAGAAAAGCAGCTTACTGCGATGCGTAAACTTAACAGCAGTAATAAAGGAGAATATTTGTAGCTCAGGATTGACATGAGGGGTCCTTGGTGCTCTCTGAGCTTGCTTGTTTTCTTGCAGACGTTTCATTACCCAAACTAGGTAACATCATCAGTGGTAGCATTTCATTACTTACTTTGGGTAATGAAACGTCTGCAAGAAAACAAAAGCAAGCTCAGAGAGCACCAAGGACCCCTCTTAACAGCCCGTTCTCAAGAAAATAGGTAAGTCACTCAACAGTTGCCTTGTGTATTATCTACTTTGGGACACCTATCCCCAAATCCAAGTAAAACCTCATGTATTAAAATCCTGGTGAATTTTTTAGGAGGGGGAGGCATGCAAACTTTTACAATTGCCTCAAAGTCTGAAGCAAGGAAAGTAAACTTTGAATAAGATTGAAAGGAAGGGGTCCTTCGATAGGAAACTTCCCAAATAGCTGAAAGATGGGGACACCCTTCCCCCTTTTTATGGCTGTTTTAAAGAAGGGAATCCTCGGGCGTGTCCGGCGTAAGGCAGAGCCTCCCCGACATAAGAATGTAGTTATTTGAAATGCTTGATGTTTTCCAGTCAAAGCAACATTGCGCTAGAACCACAGGTAGTCCTCGACTTACGACAATTCCTTTAGTGACCGTTCAAAGTTACAACGAACAGCACTGAAAAAAGAGACTGTTTTTCACACTTACGACCATTGCAACACGCCCATGGTCGCGTGATCCAAATTCAGACGCTTGGCAACCGGTTCACATTTAGTGCAATGTCCCGGGTTCACGCGATCCCCTTTTGCGACCTTCTGACAAAGCAACGTCAACGGGGGAAGCCAGATTCACTTAACAACCGTGTTGCTAACTTAACAACCGCAGTGATTCACTTAACAACTGTGGCGAGAAAGGTCGTAAAAACGGGGCAAAACTCACTTAACAAATGTTTCCCTTAGCAACAGAAATGTTGGGCTCCATTGTAGTCGTAAGTCGAGGGCAACCTGTGTGATGAAAAAGGCGCATTTCTGCTCTCCCTGAACACTCTCGATTACCGGGGCTTTTGCTTTCACTGGATGCCCCCCGCAAAAAAATAAAAATGCTTTGGGGGAGGGGAATCCCAGTGAATTCGGTCGCTAAGAGAAGAAACCGAGAAGGCTGCCCCTTACCTTTGCAGGAGCTCACCCCAAAGGCCAGCAGGGCGAGCAGCAACCTCCAGGGTACTCCGGGACCGGGCTTCCCCCGGTTGGGGCGACCGGCTTTGCCGGGGCTGCCGTCCTGAGCAAAGGGTGTTGCCGGCAACGGACGCAGCTCCGGCCGGGTCCTGCAAGCGCTCTCTCTTCGCATGGTGCCTCTTTCCGCCGGCGCTCCTGCTCGTTTCCTTGTTTTTTTCCCTGCCGCTCTGCTGATGTTTTGGAAGTGCTGGGCGGGAGCGCTGCCGCTTTTAAATCTCCCGGATCTGGGGAAGGCGGCGACTGGACGGCTCCGGGGAGCGAGGTCAGCTCTCCCCTCCCTCCCCGGCCAAACTCGCCGCGCCCGCCCACGCGCACCCTTTGGGGGTGACTCGGAGAGCGTCCGAAGCCGGGAAGCTGGTGGTCGCTGCTCCGCAGGTTGCCTTGAGCGAGGGGCGTCGTGCCGGCGGAACGAGTCCCCTGGAAGGTCTTGGGGAAGGGCGCCGCGGATTGCCCAAGGGGCTCGTCCCGGGAGGGGGGGGTGTCTTTCCTTCTCCTTCTTTCTGCTGGACGGGCAGAAGGGTGAGAGTCCGAATGCGACACTTTGAAAAGGAAAGTGCCCCCCCCACACCCCGTATGCAATGATTTTCTCCTCACAGGTTGTCCTCGACTTAACAACAGTTCGTTCAGTGACCGTTCAAAGTCACAACGGCACTGACGAAAAGGGATTTGTGACCATTTTTCACACTTAACCACCGTTGCAGAATCCCCCTGGCCACGTGATCAAAATTTGCACGCTTGATAACCGACTCACGTTTATGACAGTTGCGGTGTCATGGGATCGCCTTTTGGGACCTTCTGAGAAGCAAAGTCAATGAGGGAGCCGGATTCACTTAAGCAGCCGTGCTACTAAACGGACAACTGTCGTGATTCACTTAACAATTGTGGGGAGGAAAGTTGTAAAACGGGACAAAACTCCCTGAACAACTGTCTCGCTTAGCAACAGAAATTTTGTGCTCAGTTGTAGTCATAAGTCAAGGACTACCTGTATGTTTAAAAGGAATCGTAGAAAGGAGAAGAAATTTAAAAAGCTTGCGCCTTAAGGAGAATAGTTCTTGGTTCTGTGCTAGCTTTCTACTTGCAGGGTGATGTCTTTTTCATACTAGAGCATTAAAAATATTCCATGCCCCACCACAGCATTTTTCAGTGTTATTATTATTATTAAATACTGTGTTATGGAAAGTTATTGCCTAATTTTTCCGCATTTGTAAATCAGGGGGAGAACCATAGAATAATATGGATTGTATGATACCCTGCCCAGAATCACCTTTGGTGGGGATAGGTAGCCATACAGAATCAATCAATCAATCAATCAATTAAAATAGTATAGGAAAACAGGCTACTTTGAGATACAGGTGGAACATTCTTTTGTAGTAATTGCCTCAACGTTTATTTATTTAACACTGTAGGATGAATTTCATGCCCTACACATTTCAGTAGAATGGCTTGTAATAGCCAATAACCATAGAAAACAGCAAAACAATCAATGTAAATGTTTAATTGTATGAAGCAATATGACATCTCTAACATAGCATGATAGCTGAGCAAAGGCAGATAAAAGTCTTCAGGGTTTTCCAGAAAAGTAAGTTTTCTAGGGGCAATTCTCTTCCCGTCGCACTTCTTTTCTATGCATGGATTTATTTTTTTTGTCAATGAGGTACATAAAAACTTTGTAATCTGAAGGATACCACCTGTATCCACTTGCATGACTGGAAAACAGGTAGCCATATTCCCACATCTACAGAGTGAGCAACAATATGCCCAATGCTCCATGACATTGTAACATATAGGTAGTCCTCAACTTATGACCACAATTGAGACCAAAACCTATGTTGCTAAGCAAGACAGTTGTTGAGTGAGTTTTGCCCCATTTTGCAACCTTTCTTGTCACAGTTGTTAAGTGAATCACTGCAGTCAGTAACACGGTTGCTAAGTGAATCTGGCTTCCCCATTGACTTTGCTTGTCAAAAAGTCACAAAAGGGGATCACGTGACCGCAGACACTGCAACCATCATAAATATGAGTCAGTTGCCAAGAGTGCAAATTTTGATCACATGACCGTGGAGATGCAAAATGGTCGTAAGTGTGAAAAAGTCACTTTTCATAAGTCACTTTTTTCATTGTTGTTGTAACTTCTAACAGTCATTAAAGAAACTATTGTAAGTTGAGCACTACCTATATTATCAAGAGGATAAAGTCAAGGACACTTTCAGACATTTATTCCACTATAAGGATATGGATTTTTTTATGGCACCACAAATCCCCTTTTGGCTCTTATTAGCATTAAGAGATAATTAACATAGTGCTGTACAGGTAGTTCATTACTTACGACCACCATTGAGTCCAAAATTTAGGTTGCTAAGTGAGACATTAAGTGAATTTTGCCCCATTTAATGAGCTTTCTTACCACGGTTGTTAAGTGAATCACTGCAGTTATTAAATTAGTAACACAGTTGTTAAGTGAATCTGGCTTCCCCATTGACTTTGCTTGTCAGAAGGTCGCGAAAGGGGATCACGTAACTCCGGGACACTGCAACTGTCATAAATATGAGTCAGCTGCCAAGGGTCTGAATTTTGATCACATGATCATGGGGATGCTGTAACGCTCATAAGTGTGACATAAGTCATAAGTCACTTTTGTCAGTGCCATTGCAACTTGGAACAGTCACTAAGTGAACTCTTTAAGTTGAGGACTACCTGCATACATGTAGCTCTGCTTACCTTGCTCATATTAATGAGAGGGGCAAGAGTAAAAACGGTGAATGTGGAGCTTCACCCCCCCCCCCCAATGTTTTCCCTGGAGACAAAAAGCATAGACGGGAAGGAGAAACCAGAATGCAACTTGAGAAAACGTTGGGATTCTGGGATTCCTCCTCACTCATCTCATGACTGCTGTTATACCTCCTTAATCAGCTTAAGGTTTCAGGTCTCGTGTTAGGAAAATTGTTTTAAAACAGGAAGTACCAACATTTAATCAGAAAGCACACAGAGAAAAGGAAAGCTCCAGTCTCATTTCACTAATCCGAGTAACCTCACTAATTACTAATTTCACTAAATTATTATTTCAGTATTACAGATAAGTCTGCGAGTTCAGCCTGGCAATTTTACGATCTTTTTCATATTGGCGGTTAAGTGAATGTCACACTCGTTCAGTGAGCAATGCAGTTGTTAAGCAAACACACGGTTTGTTATAAGAGCTGATTTGGCCGAAAAATTAGAAGCAAGCACCAGGGTTTGGCAAAAATGTCACAAATCATGGCCATGTGACTACAGGATGCTACAAACAGCCGTAAATGTGGACCGATTGCCGAGTGTCCAAAACGCAGTCATGTAACCATGGGGGGGGGGAGAATATCAGAACTTTGAAACTGGGTCATAAGTAGCTTTCTTGGGATCCATCATAACTTCAAATGGTCATTAAATTGAAAACTATATGTGATCCAAGTATATTGGTACAGTTTGAATCAATAACACTTCATTTCACCATTTTGGAATGGAATGGAATGGAATGGAATAGAATTAGAATTAGAATAGAATAGAATAGAATAGAATAGAATAGAATAGAATAGAATAGAATAGAATAGAATAGAATAGAATAGAATAATTCTTTATTGGCCAAGTGTGATTGGACACACCTGGAATTTGCCTCCGGTGCAGAAGCTCTCAAACAACAAAGCGATAAGTCACAGATTATAAATCATTAGTAACAATCATAAATCATAAGATACAAACAAGGGATAAATCATAAGATACCAATAGGAGAAGATAGTAGGAAGATGAGAAGATGAGAAGGATAACAGCAATACTGCCCTACTAACTGGGTAAATAAATATCTTTAGGCATAAGACAGTGTTATGGGAGTTACGTGCTTTGCAGAGTGATGGCATGGAGGAAAAACTATCTTGTGTCTAGTTGTTTTGGCATGCGATGCCCTATAGTGGCGTCCTGAGGGGAGAATTTGAAACAGTTTATATCCAGGATGTGAGGGGTCTGTAGATATTTTCTCAGTCCTTTTTCTGGTCCGTGCAGGGGCCTGAAACTTATCAGCGAATGAGAGAACCAATCCCAGTTGAGATGACTTAAGAACCAAGCTTCCATCATTCAGGACCCCAGAGATTGCTCTGCTGTTTTTATAGCTTGCTTCACGCCTCTAAGACTGATCCACTCAGATTTGGGCATTGCAATTTATCAACACCTGATTAGTCAGTACTGTATCGATCATTTTCTGATCAGGTACTGTACGCATCATGTATTCCCAATATTATTAATTTTGCTGCACTTCAACATATGTCAACATTTTGGCCTCAATGAGTAAAGATCAGGCTGTGGCCTGAACCTCTGCTGCTATTTCATTTTATCAACTTTAACTTAACAATGGTAGAATCATCTACATTTCTAAATTTCTAATACTCTACTTTTCTCTACCTATTACCAGAATATTACCAATTTTCAGTAACAGCTCAACTGCATTTGAGATCCAGTTTCCATCAAGTTCAGGGCTCTGGTATCTGGCTGAGTTTAATTCCTTCATGCAATTAATTTGCAGATCTTGCAGGAATAAACACATCCTTATTAAAAGGATATTTCCAGTTTTAGACTGCTCATTTTGAACACTGATCTTTTGTGGCTTAAACAGACACCTGGCAGATCAGTGGCATTAATCTTATTTTCAGATCTATGTTTCTTTTTAAACATTGGCATTATATTGGAGGATCAGGAGAGATCACACAACAGAATTGGGGTTTGCCGCAGCTCTTCTGTGCTTCATCTGTAAGGGAAGAAAAACACAGACAACATTGCAAAAAGTGACACTGATGTGACTTTTCTTGTGTCCCGATGTCAGATGCAAGAACCATTAAATAGCAATTTCTTGATGTACCTGCCTCTCACATTATAGATGATTATGTAGAAGCATATACTGTATACTTCTACAATATTCTAATTTCCTACTTACCTCTCTGCCCAGCCCTGCACCTACCTCATTGCCATGATTCCTAAAATTTACTTGTTTATAAAATGTTTGCTAAGCTTGCTTCTGTTAATTAAATCTGTCTGGTATCTGGAGATGGACTGAAATAAAATAACAATCTGCCCTGCTTTTGTATAAACTTACTCCTGGTTAAGAAACTGGTAGAACCCACAACAATGCCAAGTTGGTGGCATTTCTATCCACATATTTTTATTACTGGGAAGATTGAATCAAGAATACATGATAAATATAGTCTGATTACTGTATATTGATTCTCATATCATTAAAGGTATATGTTGAGTACTGCTAAACCTGGCCACTTTTCAAGAGAAAAAAAATGCTCTATATTGTTGTAGTTGGACTAAATACTCTAAAGAATGAATGGATAGTACAAGGTGAAGAATACAATGGCTTGCTTTCCAACTTAATAAATAAGGAATATGTGTTTTTTTTTATTGAATCATAAAGATTGAAGGTGGAAAGTCACACAGATATTTGAAGGATGACAACAGCGTGTGTGGCTTATTATGTTTCTCTGCCCTTTGGAAGATTAGTTTTCCACTAATTTGCTGAATTCCAGTACCCACTAAACTGGCACTGATGGGGGCAAATGCTTCTTGGCCTTGATTTTTACCTTAGAGTAAAATCCATCTATTGACAAGGCAGACACAACTCATTACCTGAAGGGTTCAGGTTTCCTGGTAGTTCTCAGGGAGCGAAGACTTGAAATGCCACGACCTTTTCTAGGAAGGGGGAAAATGCCACTAAAATGGGGAGGGCATGTAAGAGAATGGGATGAGGAAAAGTCTCAAATATATATATATATTTTCAAAGACTACAGAAAGACTATTTATTCAGCTTGGGGATATATTTTGATTAGAGTGCTGGTGCAAATATCACAAATCGATAGATCTGGGGAAAACACTGAATGCAAATACTCAGCTTATAACCATTTGTTTAGTGACCATTCAAAGATACAACTTTTAAAAAGTGATTTACTTGGTCTTCTCACTTAACCACCATTGGAGCATTCACACAATCCTCAAACTTTGGGCACTTGGCAACTGGCATGTATTTATGATGGTTGCAGGACCTCAGGGTCATGTGATCAACATTGGCAACCTTCCTAGCCGGCTTCCGACAAGCAGAATAAATGGAGGAAGCTAGATCTGCTTAATAATCTCACAATTCATTTAACAACTGCAGTGATTCACTTAACAACTTTGGCAAAAAAAAAAGATCATAAAATGGGGCGCAACTCACTTAATAATTGCCTCACTTAGCAATGGAAATTATGATCCCGATTGTGGCCATAAATTGAGCTTATGCAACTTCATTTGTAACTAAACTCTGAACTTTTTCTATACCAGGTGAAACAGTCCTTGATAGACTATCTAATTTAAAAAGTTCCTTTAAGTGCATTTTAATCCAAATTAGATATTTTAAACAATCCTAATCAGAACATAAAAAAATAGGCCTTAGAAGAATCAGTCATTGATAAGCAGAAAGAATTATCCACTTGTGAGTGTCTTAGAAATTTTCTCTGAAGGGTCTTGCCAAAACATTTAAGAGAGAAATATATTCAGTGTAAGTGTAAGTTTTCCTATGTGAGTTCCATTGAAATTCATGGCAGTGCTCCCAAATTCAACTGGTGGAATAAAACTTCACTTCTATTGGCTGAGTGATTTCCCCCTCTCTTTCGTGGACTCAGTGAAAATTGTGTACTCGTTCGGAATATATATGCAAAATAATCCCAGACAAGAAACAAAATGTGACAGTATACCTTCTGCATATTTGGCAAGAGAAATATTGGTAATGGACACTTTGTTTTGGTCATTATTTCCTTCCTTAGACAGGAGGAATAGCGAACTATGTACTTTGAAAAGAAAAACAGCAATAATTACATTCTGTCTGGTTATATCAGAGTTTGCACAGACCTAACTCATTATTTGTAAACTTGATGTACCACACACTATATACTTGCATCCTTTACTGATAACAGTACAGTTCTCTCAATGCAGCCCATTAAGGAAAGAAGGGTAGAGGATATCCCTCCGTATCACCAGAAACGATGGCCCTTCTTCCATAATTAGAGGATATAGGACATTAGGGGTACAAGGAGAAGGCATCTAATTAAATTAACAGGAAATGAGCTAAACTGCTCACATCTAATAAAATCATCCCTATTGATTGCTGTTTCCCCATGACAACTTATTTAGAATCAAATTATGAAGCACTATTTCAATACCAACTTCTGACAATTTTTTTTCATTTTTTGAATTTCTGGTCTCCATTGGAGAAATGAACATTTCAATATAGAAGATGATATATTTTCTTGAAGACACTCTTATTTTTTGAACATTAAAAATGGTGGCAGTGGAAAAGAGGTAAGCAGGAGAAATATGAGGCTCCTGTACTGTTGGTTATTACCTTTCTCCAAGTTTAATTGTTCCAACATGCAGTTTGCATAGAAACAATACTTCCCTCATGAGCAGAATGATCTAACTCTGAATGGCCCCTGACTGTTCAGGTTCATAACCCTTGTCTCCCCACTTTTATAGTTCATAAAGCGAGAGAAGGAGAAAGCCACGTCCTCCCCAAGGGAGCAATGTCTTTCGCCATACCAAGTCTGACAATTTGCGCTTGAAATGAAATGAAAGAGCTGAAGGAGTACAATCTCCATTGCATCCTGTCCAGGTTCCTGCTTTTCTTATCCACAGCAACGGAAAGTTGCTTCTTCTGAGTCTGGTTCTGGAGCAGGGGTGGGGAACTATGGCGCCTTTATGACCTGTAGACTTCAACTCCCAGAATTCCTGAGCCAGCCATGCTCCCATCCCCACCCCTGTCCCAGAGTGTATCCAAAGTGATAGAATTTGAGAGAGAAGCAATGGGAAGAAGTTGGAATGCTTATTAGAATTTTGAATAGGGATACGTTGCCCAGTTTACTAAACATGGAAGAGTAAAGGCGATGCAGGAGATATTGCCAAAGTTCAACCAGGAGTAAATAGTCCTTGGAGGCAACATCCTGTACATTCTAAGAGGAAAGGAAGAAAATCAATATGTGGGCTGCCAATTTTTGTAGCTACCTAGTATAGAAAAATAAGTAATTCTTCTTCTAAATAAAACGTGGAAGAAATTTTTGTTAACCAAGACATCATTAACGTGCGATAATCAAAACCATGCAGCCCATGATTATCAAGGCAATGTAAAATCAAAGTGACTAAACAAAAAAGTTAAGTATCTGAGCTATTTCTTAACCATTGCTGATCTTCTCTCATTTTAGAGGCCACAAGTGTGTCCAGAATTATCATATATACTGTATACGAATAACACATATAACTTTTACAGGCCTTCATTTTGCTTTATAAAACTATTTCTAAATTAAGAGTAATGATCATACCACGGCCCTTTCTATGTTTTAAGGATCAGTTCTAGAATCTTAAAATACTGTAAACAATAAAGATTTTGTTATATACAGGTAGTTCTCGACTTATGACCACAATTGAGCCCCAAATTTCTGTTGCTAAGTGAAACATAAGTGAGTTTTGCTCCATTTTACAACCTTTCTTGCCACAATTGTTAAGTGGACCAGTGCAGCTGTTAATTTAGTAACACAGTTGTTAAATGAATCTGGCTTCCCTGTTGACTTTGCTTGTCAGAAGACCAGAATCCAGAGAAAGAAATATTTTGGGGAATATTAAAAAGGCAGAATATATTTCCCCAAAGGAATAATGGAGAAGGTCTTTAAAAAGACAGAAATTCCCCCCCCCCCAGCAGAAACTCAGCTTTTAGAAATGCAAATGTAATAATCCATTCAGGAAGGTTGGAGCCTTCCAGCTAGAAACTGAAGAGATTAGGAAGACAAAGACCCTTAAAATCTACATACCCCACCCAAACTCTAAGACAGGACATAATAGGATTAACCCACCAATGCCAAAGGGGCACACTCAGACTCAGGTCAAAGTACATGACACAGGAAATACAAAGCCTCAAACAGGAACAGGAAACAACCTCAAGAGCCCCAGAAGGTATAAAAACCCACTCCCTGCTACATGTGGTCAGTCTTTTCTAGAGCCATTTTTCTGTCTGGCTCTCCTCTTCAATCAACTACAACCTTCTTTCTAAAGCAGTCTCCATATTGTTTATTCCCGGCTTGGACTGGACCCCGATGAAGATTTTTCTTTCAACAGCCGCAAAAGTCTATCACATGATCCCTGGACACTGCAACCAGTGGCCAAGCATCTGAATTTTGATAATGTGACCAAGGGGATGCTGCATCGGTTGTAAGTGAAAAATGGTCATACCATAAGTCCCTTTTTTCAGCAGCATTGTAACTTCAAATGGTCACTAGGCAAACTGTTGTAAGTCGAGGACTACCTGTATTTCAGTATAATGCATAAAAGGAGTTGATGAACATAATGGGCATGGTTTATAATCTTATAAGTAAGATTATATAAATCAGTAGCATCACCAGGTTAGAATGGTGTACGAACCTATATAAAAAAAAACACCCTGGAAATTACCTTTAAGGGTGTTTTTTTGGGGGGGGGGTTGTAACATTTCTGATTTGGTTTTTGTAATATATTTTTACAGACTCATATAATTTAAAACAGATAATAATTAACAGCAGAAGTAGTCCACTGGAGCAGGAGTTTGGCCTTCCAGATATTTCTGAACTATTAATGCACTTCAGCTAAGTGACTTGGTAGAGGACAGGAAGGCATGGAGGAACGTTGTCCATGGGGTTGCGATGGGTCGGACACGACTTCGCAACTAACAACAACAAGCTAAGTGACTATATCAGCTAGACCTGCTAGAAGTTGTAGTTCAGAACACCCCAAATTCTCCTACCTCCACCTTACACCAAACTTTTATTCAGCATTGTCCGACAACAGAGATCATTAAAGGAAAGCCACCGGGGTTCTTTCATGAACTGGGGACCATTAAAGAATCCACGGAGCTGAACATGTTGCTGTTATTAGTTAATGTGGGATACATGAAGAAGCTGGAGGAAATGTCAGTCTGTGTAGGATACAAACCCCATGTACAACGTGAACTGGGAAAAAAACTCACAGGGGAACAAAAAACTCATGGGCCATATTAGGAGTTAACACTGCTCATCCTCACCTCCTCCTTGCTGTAGTTGAAAAATTCCTTCTGTATTAATTTTTGAGGGTTGTGTCCTCGTTAAGTCACTTCTATTTCATTCCTATCTCGCTGCTAAGGGAACCAAGAGCTGTACTTCCTTGGGAGTAAGTCTGAAGGGGGCCTGAGCCCTCCTGCCTCCAGCCCTAGGGCAACGTTGTTTTGTCTTGGCTACCCAAGAGATGGGACACCTGCCTGGGGGATCAGCAGCGCCTTAAAAGGAGGGCAATACAGGTAGTCCTTAACCACAATTGGACCCCAAATTTCTCTTGTTAAGTGAAGACATTTGTTAAGTGAGTTTTGCCCCGTTTTACGACCTTTCTTGCCACAGTTGTTAAAGTGAAGCACACAGTTGTTAAGTGAATCTGGCTTCCTCATTGACTTTCCTTGTCAAAAGGCTGCAAAAGGGGATCACAATGACTTTGGGACGTGGCAAGGGTCGTATGTGTGAACCGGTTGCCAAGCATCTGAATTTTGATCACATGATCGTGGGGAAGCTGCAAAGGTCGTAAATGTGAACAATAGTCATAAGTCGCTTTCTCAGTGCCGTTGTAACTTTGAACGGTCACTAAATGAACTGTTGTAAGTTGAGGATTACCCGTATATCGCTGAAAAGCCCACCTATCCATTTGGTAGAATGTTTTCCAGAGTCGCTTGATTCTGTTGGAAGGGAAGATTAAGAAGGGAGAGTTCTGTAGGCCATTTAACCTGATGCCCAACTCCTCAGGTATATTCTGTTATAAGAGACAAAGTAAAACCTGCTGGAGACTCTACCTTCGGTTTTAGTAAGCTACCTTTTTGAGTTGCTCCTTATTAGATTTAACCGATATCTCCAATGCTGTAGAGGATAAAGAAGAACTTGATTGAGATATGCAGGAACCTAGGTGAAAGGGGTTGAAGCAGTTAAGTCCAGAACAATGATATTTGGAAGCAGGTCAGGCAGATGCCTTCCTCATACACTGATTTATAAGTAGCAGGTGGACAATGAGACGTACAAGAATCTGTTATCATAATCAATCTCAATAAAACTAACTTCAGCCTTCTCATGGATTCCTGAGATTGATTTTGAAAGTCTGATTGAGCTGCTTCTGAATGTTACTTCATTTTGGATTTTAAAAATGCCTCATCTCTTTTTTGCCTAGTTAATGGTTCCTGAATAACTCTGTCAAGGTCTTCAATTTAATGCTCTCCAATTTCATTCTGCCTGCTTTAAGGTGAGCGATGCTCCATTCCTTTCAGCAAGTAAAGGATTAGGAAGTTTCATTGTGGGAAGAGAATAGCCTTTTGATAGGATTATGTCAATAGAGAAATTGGACTTTTGACGTATCCAGAGGGCCAGAGAGACGGTGTACTCTTTTTATTTCAGCCGTAACAAGAGTTAATTAATGAACGCGAAAAAAGGGATAGAATTATATTAAATTTTTGAAACAGCAAAAAAAGCATCATATAAGCTAACTAAGCTTCCACAATCAAATATACATATACAATAATGTACTCTAAAAAAAGGAATGTCATTGTCTCATATCCTATGTAGACAGTGGGCAGCAAACATTAATATATTGAATTTTGGATTCTAATAGTGGAAGGAGAGTCTACAAAGAACACTTTGCTTTCGTCAACATGAAGCATCTATTTCTGTGCCAGTTTATGTCAATAGTATCAGCCAGTCTGCTTGTCAAGTGTTCTTCATATTTTTCTTTCTTCTTTTCAGCTAGAATATTATTGCTTTTTAGCTTGCAAAAGGTTGATTGCTTCTTATTTATACACTGCAGTCAAAGTGGTATTGTGGACTGGAAGTCAATACTACTGACCAACAACTAAGGCATATTCTTTGTGTCTTGTGTCAAGTTGAGCCATGTTTAGATTGTATCCAGGAAGAGGATATGCTGCTCTTCTCAGGCCTCAAGATCATTACACCAATTAACATTTTGCCAGGCAGTGGAAAAAAAAAGTTGCCTTTTATCAAATCAGTCGCCTGGTTATGTCATCCAAGTATTGCCTATTTTAGTGGTGTCCTCCAGGCTCTTAGGCATAACCTTTTGTCATTACTGGTTATCTAATGCTACTGGGGGCGGGGGGGAGGGTCCTTCTATATGCATCACAAATTCTTTGTCACCAAAGTTGTCCCATTGAATGGCATCACCACATCCCTTGCTAAGGCACAAGGCCTGCCTGTCATCTTTCCAGTAGAAAGCAATGTCATTCCTATACATGGTCTTTCTGAACCAACAAAACAGCCATTTGCCAAAGCGAAGCCGTTTATGATACTAATCAGCTATCTCCACCTTTTCAGGACACAGCAAATAATATCCAATGAAGGTGGCAATCATCTGCTTTCTCAAGACCCAGCAGATGAGCTCCTAGGAAAAATGTGGACTCTGTAATTGCAGATATCTGAGCTTTAATTTAGAGAACATCTTTTAACAGTTTGAATTGTTCCTTCTTGGGGATGGTGCTGACCACATCAAAGACCATGGTTGCCTTGTTCAGAGCGTTGCTGTAACAAATTTGTGGTCCAGCTGGGAAGAAACAATCTGCAGAGGGCTTTGGGGGAATGTGCTGTGGGGGAGAATTATAAAAGTGTTGTATCATAGGTTCTGCCCCTTGCATATGCATATCATGACATTCTATATAAGTATGAAAAGGGCAGACCTTGTGCTGTGACATTGCTGCCATCATTTTGATAAAAGCATTGGATCCTGCTGAGGCCTCGGTTACAAGGGGGGAAATGTCACCCAGGCGGACTCATTGGTAAAAACATTGCTTCTCTGGGTGTGAGATGACAGCATCTGCCTGGATCATGTTTTCCTTATTTGTGGTGATTATCCTTGAATTTTCATACCTAGATCTGAGTTTATTCATTTTCGGTATTAGCCTCAAGTAATATCATATAAGACTGAGAGACATTGTCAATGACTTCACGACTCACTGCACTAGTGAGGCCACACATGGAATACTGCGTCCAGTTCTGGTCACCATGCTACAAAAAAGATGCTGAGACCTTAGAAAGAATGCAGAAAAGAACAACAAAGTTGCTAAGGGATTTGGAGGCTAAACCACACGATGGTTAAAGGAACTAGGTACGTCTAGCCCAGGGCTTTTCAACCGATGGTACGTGTATCACTGATAGTACATTGGCACCTGGCAGGTGGCACGCGACTCTGCCTAGCCTGGACAAGGGAGGGAGGGAACGAGCCAAAGCGGTGCAGCACAGGATTTGCCGTGAGAGAGTCCTCGGGAGCTGCAGGGCGGCTGGGGCAAGACAACCCCAGAAGAGAAAGGAGGAGGAGGGCAGAGACAGGAGAGACTATAAAAGGAGGCAGTTTTGGCGGGAGACGGAGAGAGGGAAAGAGAGAAAAAAAAGACTTCGGGGAAAGAGTCAGAAGAGAAAGGGCTTTTCTCAGAGAAGTGGTGTGAGAGGCAGAGAGGAAAGGCTTTGGGGGAGGTGTGTGTGTGTGTGTGTGAGGCAGAGGAAAGGCTTTTGGAGAGATGTATGTGTGTGTGAGAGAAGCTTTTGTGAGTGAAGGGTGAGGAGAAAGAGAGAGGAGAGAGAGAGAGGAAGCAGGGCCGACCAGCCACCTGACCATCAAGGTAGTGGTGCATATTAATAAATATTGAGAAATTCATCATACATTTGTCAGTGTAAAGGGAAAGTGATTCAGCAAAGGAACCACCACCGAAAAAATTACTTTTTTCCTTTTTTTTTACAGTTTGTAATATTTTATTAGATTATAGAATAAAATACAAAAATACAAAAGCAAATAGTAGAACATAGTGGGGAGGAAAAAGGGAAAAAAGTGAGGGGGAGAAGGGAAAAAGAAAAGAAAAGGCATTGACTTCTGACTTCCTCTGTTGCAGTAGAAGGAAGCATTAACATTGAACCTCAACTTTTTACTTTTCCATAATATTATAAACTAGCCATTTCTACAACAACATATGAATCTAACCAGTAAAACCCAAAGTCCCCCCTTTTTTTTAGTCATCAAGTTTTGGACACCTTGCTAAGCACTGGTGGTACTCGAATATTGTCATGTCCTAAAAGTGGTACAATCTGTGAAAAAGTTGAAAAGCCCTGGCCTAGCCTATCAAACAGAAGGCTTAGGGGAGACATGATAGCTGTCTTCCACTACTTGAAGGGCTGTTACAGAGAAGAGGGAATTGACTTATTTTCCAAAGCACCTGATGAGAAGCAATGGGTGGAAAATCATCAAAGAGAGATCGAAGCTACAACTAAGGACAAATTTTCTGACAATGAGAACAATCAGTCAATGGAACGGCTTGCCTCCAGAAGTTGTGGTGCTCCATCACTGATGAGATTGGACAGCCATTTGTCCAGAATGGTATAGGGCAGAGGTAGGCATCCTTGGCTCTTTTATGACTCGTGGACTTCAACTCCCAGAATTCCTGAGCCAGCCATGCTGGCTCAGGAATTCTGGTAGTTGAAGTCCACGAGTCATAAAAGAGCCAAGGTTGCCTACCCCTGGATAGGGACTCCTGCTTAAGCAGAGGGTTGAACTAAAAGATCTACAAGGTCACTTCCAACCCTTTTATTCTTTCTAAAAGCAGACATACCCTACTCAGCCTTGAATACCCCCCCCCCACGATCATGAAAGTATTGCTGCTCAGTTTAATTTTTACTATAATTAAAAGGAAAATTTGCTAAATACATGGAGGGTAGCTATGTATTAACTGTATTTGATTAACTCGTTTATTTTAATTAATTTAAATTAAATCAAAATATATTACTGGAATTCACTTTTTGAATAGATGCTTTAAAAAAATGGGTATTTTTGACATTCGTATCAGTCATTAATTGCACATTTCTCTGTTTGGTGACAAAATAATAAAATACCGAACAAGCACAACACTCAGATCAACAATCTATCCAGTGGCAGAAGAGAGAGACATATCTTTATTCTACATATACCCTCCTTGAAGGAGCTATCAGGCTTGCCTAAACATGAAGTTATATATTCTGGAAATAGATTTACAACTTTTATGTGAAACAAATCTGTTGTTTGTTACAGCCTGAGCCCACTTTTTCAAACCTCTTGGTACCAAGAGACAAAGAACTTTTGGAGACTCATTAAGGAATGCAGCAGAACACACCATCACAAATTTTAGGATTTTTCCATAAAAATCTTCTAAAATCTAAACTCTTCTAAAAATTCTATAGCACAAAACTTGCTTTATATGCAAAGATCTCAGAGTCAGCTAGGGTTTATTTATAAAATTCTTACATCACAAATTTTATGTAAAATGATCCTTTGATAGTTACAAAATACAGTCATTTTTAATCTAATAAAATACAACATGATTGGCCAGTACATTAAAAAAAAAACCTCTCAACCTATGAAGTCAAGCTTTAAAAAAATGTAACAGATAAAATCTGTCAGTTCTGGATTTTCTTATTTTTCCATCCTATTTCAATGTCAAATTAAACGGCCACTTAAATGCTTAAAAAAGCAAAATTTGTCTGAAAATTGATAGATCTTCTGGATCTATCATTTGTCATTTTTATATATATTCTAAAGTAGTCACCAAAATTTTGGTGAATGTGTCTATTTTTACAAACAATTGTCCCTGTAATATATTAATATCATCTTATTTACAGGACTATATGCATTTTTATGTGCACTTTCCACTAACTTCCTATAGGATTTTATAATAATAATAATAATAATAATAATAATAATAATAATAATAATAATAATAATAATAATAATAATAATAATAATAATAATAATAATAATAATAATAATAATAATAGTTGGAAGGGACCTTGGAGGTCATCTAGTCCAACCCCCTGCTCAGGCAGGAAATAATAATAATAATAAAGCTGCAGTTTCTTGAAAACTTCGCACAATACATCAAGAAACTGCAGCTTCCTGCAATAACTCCAGCAATGTTACAAAAAACTGCGCTACTCGGAACATCTTATATTTTAAGGAGGTACCTGGTTGACACCTAGGATGCTGGTAGCAACCCGTGTCAACCATCAGCGACAGCCAATCTGAATGTTCAGTTGACTGAGGTTCATGTTTAATGAATAATAATAATAATAAAAAATAGAATTGGAAGGGACCTTGGAAGTCTTAATAATAATAATAATAATAATAATAATAATAATAATAATAATAATAATAATAATAATAATAATAATAATAATAATAATAATAATAATAATAATAATAAAGTTGGAAGGGACCTTGGAGGTCATCAAGTCCAACCCCCTGCTCAGGCAGGTAACCCTATACCATTTCGGACAAATGGCTGTCCAGTTTCTTCTTAAAAACTTCAAGTGCATTCACCGCTTCTAGAGGCAGATTGTTCCACTGGTTAATTGTTCTAACTGTCAGGAAGTTTCTCCTCAGTTCTAGGTTGCTTTTCTTTTTATTAAATTAATTTATTTATTTTATTTTTTATTTTATTTTATTCTTAATTGTCAGAATTGCCTTGCAGACCGGCCTTCTTCTTGCACCTGCTCTTCTTATTCAATGCCCGACAATCAGGCAAGTGGAAGTTAGGTTAGATCCTTATATCACATCTAATTCTCTTACCTTTGGCCTAGCAAAATTACGGCAACTATTGTAATTTCTTTAATTCCTTAACATCAGGAACTGGCAAATAAGGACATGCCCCATTCAAAATCTGGGAATCAGTGCTGAACCATCGGCAAGAGTCTACGTACGCTTATGTTGCAGACATTTGGCGATATCTTAAGTCATGCCATAACCTTTGAGAAACAGTTCAGACTTATCTATCTCTGCAAATCCTCATACAAAATCTCATTTTGTATCTGCTACGCTTTAGATGTGTTATAAAGTGTGCTAGATGATTACAAAGTTAAAATGTAAATAAATATTTAACTAAAGAGCAAGAGGCTCAGTGTTTCACACTGCTCTGAATATTCAAACTCATTAACACAACAGAACTAATAGAGTTAATAACATATTATTGCAACGATGTATACTAAAATGTATCCAATAACAACAAAATATAATCCAGTACATTAAAAATAAAACTGCCCTTTTCAATTCAAATCAGAAGAAAGGTCATGTTATACACATGTATTAAATGGAAGTGCTTATTTTAATATTGTGTGAAATCTCAAAAGATGTATTGCTTTTGGACATACACAGTAGAAAGGCAATAAACTACTTAAGTGTAGTTTTCAAGAGGCTCATTTGTGGACTTGGGAGAAAATAATAATTTGGCTTACATAGTTACATCTTCTATGACATGTTTACCTCGAGACTAATATTATAGTAACCTGAAGTGGACTTTGCTTATTATGTCAGCTCTTTACAACTTTGAATAAATTTTTTTATCAGTTTTGCATTTTTGTATATTTGGGAAATAAATAAATCTGCCTTGGCCACTGGTCATCATGCTTATTTCGATATATTAAAGTGGGTCTGCAGGAATAGCTTTTGGCAGCAATATCTTAAGCAAAAATTCTCCATGGGCAATTAGCACATTATGGACTCATTTATGAAGAGAAACAGCTGGTGGGTTGGTTTATTTATTTATTTATTTTGGCTGGTCTTTCCTCTTTTCTAGAAAAGTATCATTTTCCTTGAATGTAAGGCCCATCAAAGATTCCCGTGCAAGCCTCGGTGGAGGCAGTAGTGCCCCGCTGCACCATTTCATTTTTTATCAATGAGCTTTGTGTAAGAGAACCTCCTGGGAGACTAAGTACCAATTTTCCATATCATAAATGATCAGCATCAGTCTGAAGTATCACTAATTACAAGTTAAATTGTAGCATCGAACATAATTTGCCACTTTGGAGAGCTATAGCTGATGTTGCATATACAGAAGTAACTTATGGGTTGGATGCACAGTAAAGTCAATGCGTCTTCAGTTAATAAGTATTTGTTTTTCACATTATCTCTCCATATAATATTTAAAATTCATGTCTATGGTGAACACTATTGAATATAGAGGCAGAGTGGCTTCTGGAATAGAACAAGCCCATTGCATTGAAAATAATTCTGCAAGCACCGTGGAAGAGCAAAAAGTCAACTATCTTCTCCTGATCTGAAGCCATCTCCAGAACTTTAGGAATTGTACATTTCAAACTCTCTTCTCCAACAAACTTTACACAAAAAGTCGTATTTCCAATGGGGGGAAAGAAATTCCCCTTTCTAGGTTAGAATGGGGGGGGGAATGTTACTTACCTTTAATCTGACCATCTAGAGGCTGTGGGACCAAAGAATCAGAGCTTGATGTTTTTTTAATAGCTCTGATTTAATTCCTTAATCTTCCCTTGATCATTGACTTTGTGATGGAATGGAGAAAAGCAATTCATTTCCCTGCTTCTGGGAAAACTATCAATCACCAGGATCATTGCCAATGAAGCAAAGGAAAAATAAAATCAGGTCAATGCAAATAGCAAGATGTGCCATTGATTCTGACATGATCATTGATCAAACAACACTTCCAACAGTGAATGCAATATAAAAGCCCCTCTTTTTTTCATGCTACAGTACTCAATCTGGTGGCAATTTGCTGGTAAATTAACAATCTTCAAGTACATGTTTGTTTTCAGCTTTGAAATTCCTTTCAACTCATAAAGAATTTGTGCAAAGCTAGATTCCTTGTGCGCTAGAAACCCTGGTGTTCAACGCTTTATTTTTCTCATTTTTACTAACCAATTATGGAGTACATGGCAGTTAGGCGGCAGACTCAAATTGCTCATTTTTTGGCATAGTGCTTTCAGCCACCACTTGCTTATTCACACGTTGCATTCATCATTATTAATCAGAACAGAAATTCTAGACACCTTCATAGCGAAGTCTCATTTGGAAAGATTTAGCTATCGGTATTTGATATTTTGTGGACCGTGGCTTGCAAATCATGGAAAAGAAAGAAAGAGTCCAGTGACTCAGCTTTTTAAGGAACACTTGTCAGAATGTAACACTGGTGCATTTAAACATCTGTCCTTCAATAGCTTTTTTGCTAATACCAAGTGAATAGGATGAGCCACAGATGTGTCCTAGTTTCTGAAACTTTTTATAATTTATTATTCATAAGCTCTAAAAAAACACCTCACCTCTATCGGTGTTAGTGTTCAATTGTGAACTACAAATGTTCAGAAAATGTAGGGACAATATAAACAAATCTCTCCCCCACCCTTGTTTATGATTTTAAAGACACAGGAACACATTTTTGGTAAATAATACTATGACTACTGCTGCATTTGTATAATTTTCCCATCCCTTTCTAAAAGGTCTTTTAAACTACATGTACCAAAATGCAATCTAAAATTAAGCATTTATTTGCAACTTGAATGCCACTGTACGTGGGGCTGAGGTAGCAAGGTGGTTATGGTTTCACTCATGCACACAAATAGCACAAATACAAACCATGTGCCAACAAAGGGCTTTGACCCCCCCCCCACTCTCCCAGCAGTGCCTCCCACATGTGTCAACAACCAGCTGGCGAGACATCCTTAGCTGTTACAGCTCTGCTTTCCAAAATATACTGGCAATCAGAAGATAGGCTTAAGATGCAGAAGGATCTTGACAGACTTGAACATTGGGCGCTATCTAACAAAATGAAATGTAATGGTGAAAAAAGGAAGGTTCTACATTTAGGCAAAAAACTCAAAATGCACAGGTACGGTTAGGTGGTATCTCACTCAATAGTAGTAATTGTGAGAGGGATCTTGGATGCCTAGTAGACAATCACTTAAATATGAGCCAACAGTGTGCTGCAGCTGCCAAAAAAGCCAACACAGTTCTAGGCTCCATTAACAAAGGAATAGAATCAAGATCACATGAAGTGCTAATACCACTTTATAATGCCTTGGTAAGGCCCCATTTGGAATACTGCATCCAGTTTTGGTCACCACGATGTAAAAAAGATGTTGAGACTCTAGAAAGAGTACAGAGAAGAGCAACAAAGATGATTAGGGGACTGGAGGTTAAAACATACAAAGAATGGTTGCTGGAATTGGATATGTCTAGTTTAATGAAAAAAGGACTAAGGATGATATGATAGCAGTGTTCCAATATCTCAGGGGTTGCCACAAAAAAGAGGGAGTCAAGCTATTCTCCAAACCACATGAGGGCAGGACAAGAAGCAATGGATGGAAACTAATCAGGGAGAAAACAACCTAGAACTAAGAAGAAATTTCCTGACAGAACAATTAACCAGTGGAACAACTTGTCTTCAGAAGTTGTGAATGCTCCAACACTGGAAGTTTTTAAGAAGAGATTGGACAACCATTTGTCTGAAATGGTATAGGGTTTCCTGCCTGAGCAGAGGGATTGGACTAGAAGGCCTCCAAGGTCCCTTCCAACTCTGTTATTCTATTCTATTCTATTCTATTCTATTCTATTCTATTCTATTCTATTCTATTCTATTCTATTCTATTCTATTCTATTCTATTCTAGTCACTGAATGCAGGGAAGTAAGAATGAGGCAAGGAATATCTGGTTGGTGAACATGGGGAGTTTAGTTAGTTCTACTAGCAAACTTCCAAGTAGACTTTCATAGATTACATTTGAAGAGTTACTGAATTAGAGAAATTCATTCCAAAGATCAGGGATATACACCATTCTTAACATCTCCTGTTACAGTTCACCAAATGAATGTACAGATATAGCTAATAGACGTTTGCCAGTGGACCTTCATAGAAGAGATTAAGGTTGATTCCCTGGGCAATTTGCCCTCTAAGCCAGAGGTCTTCAAACTTGGCTCTTTTATGATTTGTGGACTTCAACTCCCAGAATTCCTCAGCCAGCATGGGAGTTGAAGTCCACAAATCATAAAAGAGCCAAGTTTGAAGACCCCTGCTCTAAGCCAACAATGGGTCCTTAATTAATGTGATTAATTGATTAATGTGAGAACATGAGAAATGAGCAAGAAGAAATAGAAGTGTGTCTGATTTGGTGCCTTAAAAACCAAAACTGAAAATGAACTGGCAGGAGTCTGTCTACGTCAGGGGTCTTCAAACTTGGCCCTTTTATGACTTGTGGACTTCAACTCCCAGAATTCCTCAGCCAGCATGCCTGGCTGAGGAATTCTGGGAGTTGAAGTCCACTAGTCATAAAAGGGCCAAGTTTGAAGACCCCTAGTCTACATGATGATGATGGCCTGCTGTTGGAGATCTACATCTGCAGTATAAGCAAACATTAGAAGTGCTTGAAGAAACAGCCAATAGATTGAAAATCAGATATCTCACTTCAGCTGATGAGAAAGGATGAAGACTCATCAGATGAAAGAAAGGAAGCACTGCAACAGGATATGGCAGAGGAGACCGCTCATCAAAAGGGGGAAAAAATAAAGAAGCAAGATAATGATTTATGGGGAAAAAATTAAGCAAGATAATGATTTATGTCCTGCAGAAAATAGAAATGTTGCTGAAATGGAACCTCTTAGACCACATGAGAAATAAAAATAGAATACTGGCTTTCATCAAGAAAGTTCTTGTCTACACTCTTGAAGTTCTAGTACTGGAAAGTAAAATTAATTTAAAAGATATGAAAGAGTCTTGGTGGGATGACTTTCATGATCTGAATATAGCAAAAGAAGGATACCAGTTGTTGAAAATAAACAGAAACAACATAAGGAAGGAGATTGTGAACAGTATCTACAACTGCTCAGAAATCGAAATAAATTGATTTTGCAGTATTGTACAGCAGGTTCCCCCAATGTTTTTTCCAGCTGTGAGGACCGGCGGGAGGAGGGGATGGTTCTACATGAGCGGCTGGCAAGTGTGCATGCAGTTCCACTTTGTCAAGTGGCGTGCATGCGCACCTGCTGCTCACTTAAATGGAGCGCACACGTGCATGTTCACCCGTTGCTTGCGCAATGAGTATGTGCATGCACGTGCGCATGGTCACGGGCCATTTTTGGGGCCCGTTGCAAACCCCTCGTGGCCCACTAGTAGGCCGCGTCCCACAGGTTAGGGACCCTTGTTGTAGAAGGTATCTGAATTAAAATAAGGGAGGACTGAATAAAAAAAATGGGGGGAATTATAAGTGAGATGCCACAAGGATCAATCCTACTAAAGAAAAGTTAATAAAAGACTGATTCTCAGGAGAGAGAAGTCAAGTGCACAATTGTAGGATGGAGCTTACTTGGTGAAAAAAGATTTCAGAATAGTGACTGATTACAAACGGAATGAGTAGTAGCAGTAACATGATTGTAAAGGAGGCAGATGCAATTTTAGACTTCATTGAGCCTCAAGTATTGTGTACAATTCAGAATAACAGAGTTGAAAGGGACCTTGGAGGTCTTCTAGTCCAACCCCCTGCTCAAGCATGAAACTCTGTACCACTCCACACAAACAGCTGTCCAATCTCATCTTAAAAAGTGATGGAACACCCACAATTTCTGAAGGTAAGCCATCCTATACTATTTCAGACAAATGGTTGTCCAATCTCTTCTTTAAAACCTCCAGTATTGGAGTACCCACAACTTCTGGAAGCAGGTCATCCCACTGATTAATTGTTCTCGATGTCTCATAGTTTAAATCTAATCACTTGCACAGAACTATTTTGGGTCAAATTCAGGCCTGTTCTTCATTTTTTACTTGGGAGTATCTCTCTAAAGAGAAAGCTAAAAGAAAACAAAACCTCCCAGTCAAAACAGTAGTTTAAATCAGGGATATTGGTCAACAACCTCAGGTCATTTTTAAGAAATATCACATTGGACTTGAATACTTTTGGAAAACTAAAACAGCCTGCAGATAATAATATTTCAAAATGGTTCATTTTAAAGTTAGGATTTAGAGTTATTTTTCTTCATATACAAGATATGTATCTCCCCCCACCCCCATTTCAAGATTCTATGCTGTACTTGGCTTATGAAATTTTAAAAAACATATATGTATTCCATAAGTTTTGGGTTTTCCCCACTTGGACCCCGCCATGATACAAATATGCCCTGGCAACTTTTTTCTGCTGCATCCTATAACTGTGTTTTCAACTTCTTCCGAGTTCATTAAAACAGTTTTCCCCCAAAGCCAAAAGCATTCAGTGGCAGCTAGAAGGTGTGTAAAATCTGTTATGCTTCATCTCCTATTCTGCCCAAGGCAAAGTCAGGTGACGAAAGGCAGGTGGGCTCATAGGAGTCCTTATTGGCTGTTTCAAGTTGCTATGGGCAAGCCTGTTCCCTATCTGCTATTATTCTGATATTGACTTCCTAAAAGTTTTAACTCCTAGCAGGGCTCTGCTGATGGTCTACCAGAATTGCACAATGGTGCTAGACTTCTGTGTCAGCCGTATTACAAGCTCTTTCAGTCAATGGCGCTTTGCCTAGCAAATGGTACAATAGCAAAATAATGAATGACAAGACTTGGCTTGCCCAATTATGATTTAGCATGACACGGGACCCCGGCCAAAACTCAAGGAAATTATGACCTGTATTACCCTTCAAGTCACTGCTATGGCTGATTGTGCAGCAGAAGATTCCTTGAAGAGAAAGGCCTTTCTATCTTCTCTAAAGGGCCTGTCAGATATTGACCAAATCATATGGACACAATCAATAAGAATGTAAGATAAATGCTCCAGATGTGATACAAGAGCTCCATTTCTTTTTCAGGCCTACCAGACTCTATCATATTTGCTTCCAGTTGACGATATCCTCAGTAAAATATAAACATTCAGTAGCATTCTATTATTTGAGAAAAATATCCCCGTTTTCCTAATTTTCAAACTATACATGGGATAAACTTTTTAATTTACTAAATATATGTTTGCTGTGTGTAACACATTTCCCAGTTGGCAAAATCTCCCCCCCCCCTCAATATTATGGAATCTGTTTAATTAATTCAGAAGACATCAAGTTTATAATAAATAGCAGTTTATTTACTGGTTGAATAAAAATGCATTCAACTGGGATTATAAAAAAGGTACCTTGCCAATAACTATATTTATATTTGTATTTTTATTAAATTGCTATTTTGGAAGAAGAAGAAAAAAAGATTGGAAATTATGAATGGTAACTTTCCAGATGGAAATAATTAGTCAGCGGTTATTGTGTCCTGGAAGTATCATCAATTATGGAAACAGATTTATAATTTAGTATGGGTTATAACAGAATTATAATCAATAGGGAACAAATTGTGGGCTGGGGTGGAGAGTTCTGTAATAATAATAACAACAACAACAACAACAATAAAGAATAAATTTAACAAATAAAATAAAACCAGAGCATAACTTATATTTGCATAATTTTGAAAGAGAAATAATCATCCAAATGTGCATTGCTTGCCATTTAATTAATCAGTGGAATTTCTAAATGAAATGAATTTTCATTTCAAGGGAAAAGAGAAACAAAGCCATGATATATATTATAATGCAAGCAATAGTCTTACCAAACGAAGATGTGCAAAGACTCTCGTAGCTGCGATTGCCACCTGCTCTTTGAGCAGGAGCTGTGAGTCCAGGAGGACCTCCAAATTATGCACCGGGGCTGTTTGGGGCAGTGCCACCACATGTAGAACCAAAGATGGAAAATCCTTGTCTCCGGGGGGTCCATATACCCATAGCCACTCTGCCTTGCAAGGTTTGAGTCGGAGTCCGTCTTGCCTCATCCAGTCCCCAACAGACTCCCCGAGACTGGGATACCGTGTTTCCCCAAAAGTAAGACCTACCCTGAAAATAAGCCCTAGCTTGATTTTTGGGGTAGGCCTAATATAAGCCCTACCCGAAAAATAAGCCCTAGTTTCGGGGTGAGGTGCATGCCTAAAAATCAAGCTAGGGGTGGGGTGGAGCTTACCATTGCAGCCAGGCCTCCCATGGATCGACTCTTTCCTCGCCCTCATTTTGCAGCTGAGAATGGAGCTCGGCCTGCATTTCTGGAAGGCCTCTGACTGCAAAATGCAGGCCGGAAACTCCATTCTCAGCTGCAGAATGAAGATGCTCCTTTGGCCGCAGGAGAAGTGGGCCAGTTGGGTGGGGCTGTCAGTGCTGGGGGTGAGTGGAAAAGACCCCAACCCCCAAAATAAGACCTGGTGCCTCTTTTGGAGGCAAAAAATAAATAAATAAGACGGGGTCTTATTTTCGGGGAAACACGGTAGCTCATAAGTGAATGATCTGTCCATGGCAGGGGAGAAATCAAAATCTCCCCCAATTCCAGAACAGTCTGCCATTGCTCTGATAGAAAAAAACAGATTGGGTGTATTACTGCTACTATAACTTGGGCCCTGGATGACTTGGGCCAGGCCCGTAGCTGCTATGGTGGCCATAAATTCCTTAAGCTGCCTGTGATCTCACACGTAGGGACAGCAGGTTGAACTCCCCAAACATCCTAAGTCCAGCCCAACCACAGAGTCGAGGCAGGACAAGAAGCAAAGGATGGAAACTAATCAAGGAGAGAAGCAACCTAGAACTAAGGAGAAATTTCCTGACTATAAGAACAATTAACCAGTGGAACAACCTGCCTCCAGAAGCGGTGAATGCTCCAACACTGGAAGTTTTTAAGAAAAGACTGGACAGCCATTTGTCTGAAATGGTACAGGGTTTCCTGCCTGAGCAGGGGGTTGGACTAGATGACCTCCAAGGTCCCTTCCAACTTTATTGTTGTTGTTGTTGTTATTATTATTATTAAGGAGCTATGTAGCAGGGAAGCTGGTACAATAGTAACAGCCCTAACTGACCTCTCCTAGTGTCCAGCTTAAGAAATAGTGTCTCATATCTGGCAATCTTGGATCCAAAGCCCCTGGATGCCACCCAAGTATTCTGGATGATCACTGCCACCCCCTTCCACCCCTTTCCTGGGGTCCTAGCATTTAGGTATACAATTCCACCCCAAATCTCATCCCATCCTCCATTTTTGTATTTGGATTGAAGTTTTTTTTCCTCCCTATGCACCCCGTGCACTTATCACCAGCATAAGCAAAAAAATCCATCCCAAATTTCATCCTGCCCTGAAGTACACAAATTATGTGTGTGTGTGTATGTATGTATGTATGTATGTATGTATGTATGTATGTATGTATACAGTGGTGGGACTCAGCCAGTTTGTACCGCTTCGGTAGAACCGGTAGCTAATTTTTTGTTGCCCAGGCTCAGAATGGACTTCCGGAAGCGGCATCCACACAGAGAACCGGCTGTTCACATATTTGAATCCCACCACTGTATGTATGTATGATGTTTTTTTTTACAATGCTTTGCTGTAATCCCAATGGACTCCAGGAGATTTCTCTTTATATATCATTCACACAAACGCACACACAACGTATTTCTAGCTCTTTATTTCTAAAATAAATTAGTAATTGTACATCTTATGCCAATGTGCACCCCTTAGGTATTTGTGTGTTGATGTTCTTTTAAGATATTTTTTACCAACATCTCAGAAATGGATATAAAAGCACCAGTGAATATAAATCCATTTTACAATATAGAAAAGAAGCCGAAATTTGTTTTTGAATAGTTATAGTCATATGTTTTCACAAATAAGTATTTTCTTATCAGGACAAAAGCTTGGCTTGCAATGCATATAAAATATATTTACCAGCCATTACTACTTTTGATGACTGCTTGCTCAGCATGCCATTTAAGGTGCTGTTTAATAAGTTTGCTCTTGTATCTGTTCCATGTTTGCTGCATGTGGTAACTCTGCTGGATCATACTCTCTGTGGGGTAACTGCTGAACAACTGTAATGCCATCTGCCTGGATTTAGCAGTTGCTTCTTCCAGAAATAGTCGCTTGGGAATAAATATGCACTCTGCACCTTCACTGATCTGTGGAAACAGGAAAATAATAATAACAATCTCTTTTTCTAAGGAAGATAAATAATCCATATTTTAAGTCTACACTCTATTGTGTTATGTATAAAATAAATCTGAAATCTCAAAAAAAGTTATCAAGGTAATTAAAGCATTAATTGGTACAAATATAGGCTTGCCAAAACAACACTTATTTAAATTTTAGCCTATAATAGAAGAGTTTTTTAAGTTTACTCTTCTTAACTGAAGAGTAAGCTTATCCAAATATGAGAATTTTTTATCAAGAAGATGATTTGTCTAAAGAACAATATAGTCCAATTTTCACATAAAATGAAGAGACCATCAGAGGAAATGTTACTGTCCAATAAATGACTATCAGACATGCATTCTTCATGTCTGTTATTCCTAACTCACAATTAAAATTAAAACTTATTTAGGGCTGATATTAATTAGGGAATAACACCACCCAAAGTTTTCTTTTAATCAGGAAGACAAACAAACCAACAAACCACATTCAATACCTGGTTTCAAAGTAGGAAAATATACAGGTATGAACCAACACTGTTTAACAGCAAGAATTCCGATTTAACCGATTTGTACATTATGTGTTTCTGAAGACACATTTTAGATGGGAAATATATTGTGAACATGTATGAAAGTACTGTACCAGTTATTCTAAATATTTATTGCTTTCTGTTGACAATTTTGTTATTTTGCAATGAATTGTAGCAATGGCTAGAATTTGAAGCACAAGTTTTGCACAAAAAAGTTTTATTTGGAATGAAGATAAGTATACTCTCCAGTGAAGCTCTCATCTAGTATTCCTTGTTTGAATTTGCTATTCAAAATTAAGACAGAACACAACAATTCTGTAGCATTTAAGCTTAAAGCCCCAGAATCGTATCATTCCCTACATAATTTCTTAAGTTATATTTCTTGCTCATTAATTCCATAAATTCATTAGGCTCTGGGGAACCAGCTGTATGTAGGATTTTTAAATGGCATCTTAATGTTATTTAAATAAAGTCAAATGAAGAAACAAGAAAAAAAGATACCTACTCATAACAACTACATTGTTTTGGTAGTCAATATAGCTACCATAAAAAGAATGTAATTCAAAAATAATTATATTGTTATACTCTAGCAAAAAGTATGCTGGCATAAAAAGACCAAATCATTACTTCTATAAGCATTTATATATTACCAAGGCCAACAACTAGGTTTTTTTCCTCAGAAAACTTATTTGCTAAGAAAAACCTTTTCCTCAGTGGAACTGGCTGCTTCCATAGTAATAATTCCCATGACTATTATACCGTGTTCACTTTTAAGATAGCAAGTGGAGAAGAAAAACTAGCACTGCTCTGTTATCCTATAATCTATTTTTACTGTAAAATGTTCATTTTACAAATGCAAGTAGAGTAGCCTCATTGCAGATGCATATAGTGTAGTCTGATTTCCAAATCTCTTTGTAACAGAAATAGTACAAAGAGAATAAAAGAATAACAGAGTTGGAAGGGACCTTCGAAGTCTTCTAGTCCAACCCCCTGCTCAAGCAGGAAATCCTATTCTATTTCAGACAAATGGTTGTCCAATCTCTTCTTAAAAGCCTCCAGCGTTGGAGCACCCACAACTTCTGGAAGCAGGTCATCCCACTGATTAATTGTTCTGTCAGGAAATTTCTCCTTACTTCTAGGTTGCTTTTCTCCTTGATTAGTTTCCATCCATTGCTTCTTGCCCTGCCTTCAGGTGCTTTGGAGAATAGGTTGACCCCCCTCTTCTTTGTGGCAGCCCCTGAGATATTGGAACACTGCTGTCATATCACCCCTAGTCTTTCTCTTCATACCCAATTCCAGCAACCGTTCTTCATGTGTTTCAGCCTCCAGTCCCCTAATCATTCTTGTTCTTCTTCTCTGCACTCTTTCTAGAGTCTCAGCATCTTTTCTGTATGCTGTCAACCCAAACTGGATGCAATATTTCAAATGTGACCTTAGCAAGGCATTTTAAAGTGGTACTAACACTTCACATGATCTTGATTCTATTCCTCTGTTAATGCAGCCTAGAACTGGGTTGGCTTTTTTGGCAGCTGCAAAGCTACAAAAGACAGGGAATGTTTTAGGTAGCTGAAGGAACCAAGCAAGAGAGCATTGCCATTAAATAGTCTCTTACTGTTTTTCTTTTTTTTTATATACAGATCACTCCACATCCACTCCACTCTCCTGAGGCCAACTGAAGAAGATAATCACCATTAGGCAATACCACATGTAGCTGCAATGGCACAAATATCTTTGGCTAATTTAATTTATTATGAGCTTTATTGGGACGGCCTTGCTACTCAACTCACTGGTAAAAATGTTTCCCAACCGTTACCAAAACTTTGACAATTTTAAGGACAATTAGAGTGCTAGATATTTTTATCATTTACTGAAAAAATTAAGATACATGTAAATGGTCCTGGGCAACTATTAAAGGCACCAGCCAAACACAGTACTGGAGGAGGGAAACTGAAATGAGGGGGGAAATATTTCATCTTTTTTCATGATGTTCCACCTGTAGAAATAGAATTTATATTGCTTTTTTAAAGTCTATCGAGATTCTCAGTCATCCAGGTCATGGTTGTCCCGAAGGTGCTTTTTCAAAAGGCAACTGGACTTTGTTTTTCTTTGAAGACGTTTTGCTTCTCATCCAAGAAGCTTCTTCAGTCCAGTTGCCTTTTGAAAAAGCACCTTTGCTTTTTTAAAGGTTCAGTTTATTGATACGCTCTCATTTTTCACAAAGAATATTGATTTCTGAATTGACAACGAAGGCTGATCTTCAGTCTTAACATTATTTTTAAAGTAAGATAAAGGTATTTTCTTTTATTCTAAAAGAATGACTTACCAAACTGAGTTGAAGAACACATGACTTGTCCATTAAATTGGCCAGTCCCTGTAATGATAAATTGTTTAAGAAAGTGAATGAGTTAATGCTAACAATACTGCTTCCATTTTTTAGAATTATTTATTTATTTATTTATTTTACTTTATTTATTTATTAAATCTTTATGCCGCCCATCTCAGTGTAAAGTGACTTTGGGCAGCACTGTGCCAGCTGGCTCTGAATCTCATTTTTTCTATTTCAGAATACCATCCAGTTACTAAAAAACAGGAATCCTTTATTTTACTTTTTTTGGTATAATAGGTATTTTAAAAATTAGTTGCAGTGGAAAGATTTTTTTCATTTATTTAGTGTATGGCATCAGCCATGTAATCACTGATGTACAAATTTAGTTTAAATAAAACATCAACCAATATAAATATATATGTGAGTGTGTGTGTGTGTGTGTGTATAGAGATAGATAGATAGATAGATAGATAGATAGATAGATAGATAGATAGATAGATAGATAGATAGATAGATAGATAGATAGATAGATAGATAGATAGATAGATAGATAGATAGAGATAGATAGATAGATAGATAGATAGATAATGTGGACAATACAATATAGGAGATAAAATATTAAATTAAGACAAAACCATAATAAAATCACCATATTATAGAGCTATAGAACTGCAGTAGGATAGATGTTACATTTCGATATCTAAGGAAGCTAACTAACTGCTTCTGGTGATGCTGTGGTGAGGTCACATCCCAAGTGCATTGAAATTTCCTGAGGGGACATTCTTGAACTAGATGTGTTATGGATTGTTCTGGAGCACCACAATCACATTGTGAGCTTTCGGCTCTCCCCCACTTAAAGAGGTTTGCCTTAGTTCTGGCATAGCCTGTCCTGATTTCATTCAGGTGGCTCCATATTTTTCAGGGCAACTGCATTCCTGGAAATAGTTTTGATCTGTTTGGTTGTGGTTATTAAAAATTGCCCATCTTAATTGCCGTTCTTCATTTAAATCGTAAGACTATAGTATGTTATTCCAAATTGATTTCCTAGACTTAAGCCTGGTGAGAGATAGATAGTTTAATATTTTATGTATTGGAAGATCTCGAGGAGTTAAAGACATATTTATCTTATTCCACCCCTGAACTGTCTGCTGTTGTCGCCTGAGATCAGGAGGGGAAATATTAGAAAGAACAGGGAGCCATGAAAGTGGTGTGGCTTTAAGGGTTCCAGATATTATTCTCATTGGGTCATTAAGGTGAACATCAGTCTTGTTGGTATGACAACTTCTTCCCAACATATGTGCGCAGGAGTATACTAATAATTGTGCCACTATATGCAATGTTTTTGCTTGAGCTCCCCAGCTGCTTCCATTATTTTTTAATCAAGTTGTTCCTTGTTTTCAATTGTTGTCTGATTACTTCAAGTGTTTTTCAAATATAAGGGATCAGTCAAGGATTATTCTGAGATATTTTGTATGGCAGTTGTGTTTTATGCTCTTTCTACAAAAAGATACGTTTAACTCTTTCTTTGAGGTATGATTGCTAAGATGGAAGGCCCATACTTCATTTTTATTTGGGCTGGAGAAAACCCCAACTTCTCATAATCTTCTCCTAGTGACCATAGACCTTTAGTAAGAATGTATTCCGCTTCCTCATCATCATTGGTTTGGATAGCTATTGCCATATCATTGGCATAGCAAAATTTTCCAGAGTTGGTTTCTGGTAAATCACTAGTATATAGATTAAATAGGAGTGAGGCTAGAACCAATCACTGTTTTTAATGGAAAAGGATTTACTAGTGGTGCCTCCTACAGTGACCTTGAGGTTTGTTAACATGTCCTCCAGAAGGTTTGTTATTTTAAGACACGGAGTAGTTTTCTTTAGCTTGAGCATTAAACCCTCAAACCACACCATGTCATAAGCTGCAGTCAAATCAATAAAAGCCACGGAACTGTTTAGTCCTTTTTGGAAACTGACTTCGATAAGTAAGAGGCAGAATTTGCTCGCAGCGGCTTCTCTTGGTGCAGAACCCAGCTTGGAAAGAAGGGACAACCCTATCAACATGTTGGTATTGTCAACGCTGCTAACATCGGATGTTTTTGCTTTGACAATAGTTAAGAGATGCAACCATTTTCTTCTTATGTTTTACTTCTAGAGTTAGATGATGCTGGGGGGGGGGAGGAATGTGCACGAGAGTTTAGATAGACATAATAATACTGGACTTAGTGTGTGAACCAAGGTTAATGAAATAAGAGATGATAAGAAATGGCGGGCTGAAGAACTGGAGGGAAAGCCTGCATTTCAAACTAATTGGAGAATGTTATTTATGACTGTGAATTGGAGGAGGGAATTGTGCTTTGATACTATGTGCTCAGGGAATCCAGTTTTTGGCTTCGACTGTGTTAGTGCGGATGCTATGCTACTCAAATAAAGATTCTTTAAGGTAAACAATGCCTCAAAGTTCTTTGAAGAGTTTCATCTGTCGGAACCATGACAGGTATATTCTATTATAAAGTAATTGCTCTAGAAGTTTATGACAAATGCTCAGTAGAGCTACAGGGCAGTAGCTTGCTGGACCATTGTGTGGTTTTCTGGGTTTAAGGATAGCAAGGGATTTGGGATATCTTGAACTGATTGGGGATCTTTCCAGTATTCAAAGCATCTGTATAAAATTGTTGCATCTATCTTCTAGCACGTGGTCCTAAATGTTTAACAAACCCTGGGAACATCCCATCAAGCTTTCCTTACTTTGAGGTCTTTCTCCTTACCGGTCTTTCCAACTCATCTTCTGAGAATAGGGAAAAAAAGAAGTGAGTTTTCTACGGTTTGCTCATTTAATTTAGTTGTTTGTTATTTCACCTCTTTTTCAAACTGAGGATGTAAAGGAACATGTATATGCAAAGCTATCTGAGATGGCGATATTTAGGTTTTCTGAGTAAGAACTGGAGTTGCTGCTTCCGGTTTCCATAATAGGAACCATGCTTTCCGGCTGCTATGGCTGAGGTCTAAGTTTTCAGTTATTTCCAGGGCTTTTTTTCCTCATAGAACGCCCAGAACGGAGTTCCGGCACCTTTTTTGGATGGAACCTTGTAGGGTAGGCAAGGCGGGTTGTATGATGTGTGTGAGTTCTGGCACCTTTTATTTTTACAAAAAAAGCACTGGTTATTTCTATCCATCTTTCTTTATGCTTGTTGTTAATAGAGCATTACATTTCTTCTCCCAGATTAGGGTCACCTGTACTCTTTATACAAAGTGGAAAAATTAAATGTGCTATTATTATTTTTTCAGCGTTCTATTCATTTTAGATCAATCATAAATACATACTGTATCGCATTGTGGTGTAAACTGAGACTGGCGTGTTAGCTTAAAGTTACCGGTTTAAGCTAAATAACTAAACTAAATAAAAAACTCATTTTATTAAAAAGCCTGGGAAACACTTCCATATTCATGAATATTATAAGCTACAGAGATGTTAACATAGATAGAGTAATTGTTCTGAAGAACTTTGTCTTAAAAAGTTGACAGGACATTCACCAGATCTTATTTTGGACCATAACTTTTTAAAACAGGGGAAATGCTTTGTCCAAAATCCAGGCCAAATTTACTTTGTTTTAAAAAGATGGAGGAAATGGTACCACATAAAAGAAATGCAGAGGAGTGAGAAATCATGAACAAGAGGAGTATTCTACTGTTCCCATGCTTGAAGAGTCTTCAGTGACAAAGAAATAAGAATGTACAACAAAAATGCCTCTTGTTGTTTCAGAAGGCTGCCAAGACTGGAAATAAGTCTGACTTCAAAAATAATTGAGATGGCATTTGTAGGAATGCATTAGCATATATAGAAAGGATGGGCCATTGCCTTACACAGTACATGCCTACTAATTATTGCCTCCTGCATTCTGATCAAATTTGGGAAACAGGCATTTATTGAATCAATATGTAACCTTCTCTAAGTCTTTTGAATCTGCTGTGGAAGCTGTTCATATGTATGTATGTTTGTATGTATGTTTGTATGTATGTATTTAGCAGTAGCAATAGCACTTAGACTTATATACTGCTTCACAGTGCTTTACAGCCCTCTCTAAGTGGTTTACAGAGTCAGCCTATTGCCCCCAACAATCTGAGCCCTCATTTTACCAACCTCAGAAGGATGGAAGGCTGAGTCAACCTTGAGCTGGTGAGAATCGAACTGCTGAACTGCTGGCAGTCGGCAGTCAGCAGAAGTAGCCTGTAGTACTGCATTCTAACCACTGTGCCACTGCAGCTCATTTAAACTACTACGTGATCCACTCAGAAAGTTCTAATCAGGGTATATCATCGTATATCCCAATCAACCAACTTCTAAAAGTCAGCTTTAGCATAGTTAAATAGGCTGATCACCCTCAACTATCAAAGCCAGCATAAAAAACAGTCTCCCTTGCCTTTAGGAAAGCCAAAAGAAAAGCAGCCAAATGTTATTTCTAACCTGCTCCATGTAATCAGATCCTCTGTAGAGAAAGTTTGAGGACAGCAGAAGCCCTACTCAAATTTTTATTTTTTATAACAACTTTTTGGAGCTGGATGCTAATTTCTAACTATATGCATGTAATATAATTCTTTTTAAAAATTAGGTGTTTTTTTTATGTATCTGCAGCATTTTAAAAAAAAAATGTATATGTTTTCTAGTTCAACCAGTTTGTACATTTTTAATACTCACAAAAATATCACCTTGCTCAAGAGTTCTTATCTTTAGCAGCCGGGGAGCTAATGAAGCTACCTGCATTGAAAAGAAAAAAGTGTGTTAAATGAAACAAAAGGCTGCAAACTATAGTAAGGAAAAATTAATTATGAAGGATTTCACTTTGACTAAACTGGTAACTATAGCACAACTGATTACACCAAAGGGAATATTTTGTTTAATTTAGTTTGGTAAGTGTAACTAACACGGTAGGAATGGAGAAGTCATTGGATCCGCACAGTTCAAAGTAAGAACATGTTTTAACCTTGAAAGTGTTCATTTTAATCATCTTCAAATATCCTGTACAACAATCTGCTACTACTAGGATGTGATTGGGGGAATTTCAGCATGAGGCATTCTCAGTTAAGGACATTTGTGGAACTGCTGGGCCTGAAAGGTTTTCTCTTTAAGGGTATTTAGTTGTTTCAATACTATTTCAAAACATCTCTCTTGAATGATATTTTTCACAGTGTATTATTATTATTAATAAAATATTATTGATTAGCCTTGTTTTTTTTTTTTATTGCTCTGTATGCCTTTGACATATTCTGAATATTTCTGCTCTTGCTTGCTTGTTTAATGTAAAAGTCAAGGAATCTAGCACAACAGCTTAATTGCTAAAACATTTTCCCCACAGACATGACCTGAGATGCATCTTCTTGCAATTATAACTTTTCTACGTCAATTAAACTATATGTCTCCATAAACAGCAACATTTTAAAGGATACTGATGTTCAAGGGTGATGTTTACTGGCTCTTCCTGTTCAAAGTGGGATCCAGGATTAGAACAGTTAGAATAGTAAATAATTTTGATTGACATTCGTACTTCTCAAAGGCTAAGTGCCCTCTTTCTAGATAACAGGGATGTCCATATTTCTTTGAACCCCCATTTGTATTCCTTATCAGTTGTAAAACAATCCTTTTTCAATTGTCAGCTGTGTATCCCAAAGGTGCTTTTTCAAAGAGGCAACTGGACTTTTTGGTTTTCTTTGAAGGCTTTTCACTTCTCATCCAAGAAGCTTCTTCAACTCTGACTGGATGGTGGGGAATAGAAAAATCCAGTCAGCGCCGAAGAAGCTTCTTGGATGAGAAGCGAAACGTCTTCAAAGAAAAATAAGAAACTCCAGTTGCCTCTTGAAAAAGCATCTTTGGGACAACCATGACATGGATGACTGAGAATCTCCATAGACGGTCAGCTGTGTATGTAATCTTCAATCACTGTAACCATATATAAAAGTCAGTTGATAAATCTCTGATTCTGCTTTTAGTCACAGGAGACCATTGTCTTACTTTAACTTCCTAGCTTTCATAACGTGATCATTAAATACTGTCTGTTGGTGTCTTCTTAAGTTTCTCCGCCACAAAATAACAAACTATGATCCACACATCCATCTATAAAGTATTGTCTTACCTGTGGTCCTTGTTTTTCAGGCTTGCATCTAGGTGTCATTTCCCATGTAGCTTTATTTAGTGGCCAAAAAGATGTATATCATGTTTAAATGATTATGAACAGCTTCTAAGAACAGGCCTAGAGGCCCTTTGAAAATGTGTATGTTGAAATTATTGTCCTATTTATATTTAAATATTTTAAAATTATTATTTATCAAAAAATGTGTAATGCACACACACATAGGCATGTATATAATCCTTTAAAAAATATGTCTAAAAGCATAGCAATTTTTGAACTAATTTTAATACTTAGAATTCTTTTTATCTTTTTTCTATTCCTTTCTTTCTCCCCCCCCTTTGATTCTACTGTAAACACCAAAGGTTTATAATATGAAACCTGCAGGAATCAGTTCATGATGCCTGTAGATTTTGGCTAAATTTGGTTTTAATTAAAAATAAGGGAAAAAATGAAACAGGAAACACAGTTGATTCACTAATTGGCATTGTTGTGCCAATTAGGAAGTGCCTGTAAAATCTGCTTCATGTTATTTAACAAATATCCTGATTACTAAGCCATAAATTGTAATGATATTCTCAGGTCTGTATAAATGCATTTGAAATTATCCATTATCTTGGTAATTTATCAACGTAGTTTCAAACTGTAGAACAAAATACACTTGCAAAGCTCAAACAATTCCAGGTCAGGAAAAGCTGTAGCAAACTACGTGTACAATCCAGTTTTAAACCTAGAAAATAGTTCCAAAGATTATAATATACTGAATTTGATTGTGCATAAGTTAATCTATCACCTGTTTCTAGAATGAAATTGAGAAAATGATTAAGAAGATTAAAACAATTACCATCTTGAGTGTTAATTGCCCTTGAATCCAGCCTTGCTACCTCTGTGCAACGGCCCTATAAGCTCATACATAGAGAAGGTTAATTATTGTTTTGTTTCTTTATCTTTAACATTTATTCCTTTTATTATCTCAAATACAAATTTAATAAGTTGGGCGTGGTCTCAAGATGTCCCATTAACTTCAGTGGAAAGACTGTGAGCATGTGTTTAAAATAAACTGGACTAAAAACACAGAATTTGAATAGATAATTACCTTGGTTATTTTCCATAATGTGAGAAAAACTGTTTATTATGAATTTTGATGTTATATGTCTCAATAGTTTCATTTTTCTACCAAACCAAATCACTGCATCATTCACATTCTTAGTTTTCTAGTTTTATACTTCATGTTGTTAATTTTAATATTTTAATATATGATTTTATTGTAACCCACCCAGTCACTTTGGATAGTGAGACGGGTGGCATATAAATTTAATAAATAAAATAAATGCAAATAATCTATGTCTTCATTCTTCCAATTAGCTGAACTATAAAGCCTTCTATACATGTTGGGTTAATCTCCAATTTCTCATGGTAATAAGAATTTCTACAAAGCATCTTCCAAAGTTTTTGAATAACAACTCTTTGATAAATCTGCAACAATCTATTTATAAATTTTACCATATCTATTTCCTTCTTTCCAGGCATTTTCCTGCTTATTATACATCTTGACTCAGGCTAAATATTGAAAATAAACAAAAGGACACAATATGAACTGAAATAAAAACTATTTGTTATGACACTGCTTCCAAGCTGGGGCATGAGCAGATACTGGACTCAATATTAAATTGAACTAAATAACAGATATTTCCACTAATATATATAGAAACTGTGAAAGAATCTTAACATAATTATAAATATATATATATAATATATAACAGGGATATACATAATTGATCAGTATAGTGAGAGAAAAACCCTCTCAAATATAACTAGAATCACCTTGAAACCTCTTTTCACAGTATTGAAAATTCTAAGTCACATCCTTATCTATGTAGTTGTTACACTAATGAAGCTGAACACAGCAATTATGAATTACGCTTCATATTAATACTATTTGTATCTGTATCAAATTTTCCGTCTCTTTCCTAGGTTTAAAGGGCCAGGGGGGGGGGGAAGGAAAAGAAATGTTATATGGCTATCTATCTATCTATCTATCTATCTATCTATCTATCTATCTATCTATCTATCTATCTATCTATCTATCTACCTACCTACCTACCTACCTACCTACCTACCTACCTCTTAATTTTGCATCCCATTTATTTTTTCAGGAGTTCAGTGGGCCTTACATGAGGATATGCCTTCATTTTACCCTAAACAAAATTGCCTGATAGGTTTAGGTGAGATTAAAAGTCTCCCAATGAATTTCTCTGGCTAAATGTTAATCTCAAATTATGTATTCCCTAGATTTCATCCCACACCTTAACCATCACACAAAAGTTTCTTTCAGAGTTATAAAATGTATTCTCGCTCTAGTCCAGTCCAACTCTGGCAATTTTAAGATGTGTGGACTTCAACTCCGCAGCCAGCATCTCAGAGGATCGAAGGTTGATAAACACTGCTCTAATCGGTATTAATTTTGTGAGATAAGGCGATACATTAATAACACACTGCTGTTATGTTTTCTTTTCTAAGATACTTACTGATTTTACAATAACAATGAAGTAAGAGTTCAGGCTGTCCTTTACAACAGTTGTTCCTGCCCTATATATACAGAGGAAAAACAGACTATCACGCCATGATCTGAAAGTTTTTAAAATATGCTAAAAAAACCAAAAACAATGTTGAATTTCAATTGCTGTTTCATTTAGAATACTGATGTTTCTGTTTTAATGCTGACTATTCACTGTCTTTTCCTCAGAAGTCTTAATTATAAACCATGTTGAGATCTTTCCATAAAGAAGGATATGATATGCATTCCTCAAATAAAATACAACAATATTTTGCTTAAGATTGGCAGGTATTTCGATCATGCTAGAGGTTTTGCTATTCGTAGCGGCTAAAAAAGCTACTACATCCAAGAAAAGAAAAGATACAAAATTGGTTTGTTTCTTCAATGTCCTGAATTGTATGGACATTTTTCTTTTAAATCTGGACTTTTTCAAATTCGTTTTTCCCCCTAGAGTTTTTATTCTTAATGAAATGGAGGTAACAATGGCAGCCTCTCCCCATCCCACCGCCATAACCTACTGCATACATTTAACCTCCATATGGAGAGGTAATGAGAGGGTTAGAAGTAGAGGGTTCCACTTTCCCTTACGCTGAGAATATTTTCAGAGGATTTCCAATAACTAAACTGGACATGACCAGGCTGATCCCGAAGCAGGCATCAAATGAGTCATCAGTCTGGAGTTGTTACGCATGAAATAAACTTGCAGTGCTTTTAATCTCCATCCTGTTTTCCAATTTCTTGCACTTGACTAGAGTTTAAACACATGCAAAAATAAATACAAGTAAAAGCCATTGAATACAGGTAGTCCTCAACTTACAACAGTTCATTTAGTGACCGTTTGAAGGTACAACAGCACTGAAAAAAGTGACTCACGACCATTTTCACACTTACGATTGTTGGAGCATCCCCATGGTCACATGATCAAAACTTGGACGCTTGGCAACCGGTTCATATTTATGACGGTTGCAGCGTCTTGGGGTCCTGTGATCACATTTTGCGACCTTCAGACAAGCAAAGTCAATGGGAAACCCAGATTCACTTAACAACCGTGTTACTAATTTAACAACTGCAGTGATTCACTTAACAACTGTGGCAAGAAAGGCCGTAAAATGGGGCAAAATTCACTTCACAAACGTCTCGCTTAGCAACAGAAATTTTGGGCTCAATTGTGGTCGTAGGTCGAAGACTACCTGTATATAAATTTGTGCTTGAGTTCAGCACAAATACCTGCTTAACTTGGCAATCCATCTTTTCCCTCTCAATCTCCCTTACCTCCTTGCCTCATCTTTATCCAATTTTTGTTTTCTGAATTTCCCTTTCCTACAGTGTAACTATCGTCCCCCCTCGCCCTGCTTTTGGAATATGACCTCTGGCATGCATGTTGTTTAGCTAGAATTGACAAGATAAGGAAGCTTCCCATTGGAAATTTTTCAGAGTTTGTAAAGTTTTTTCCCCTGTTTAATCTTCTCCTTTTTCAGAGGATCATCTTCTTCTAAGGAAAATACAGTAACTTGCCTAATACATGTTTGTACCTGTAGAAAATCTCCCATTTGTTACTAATTGTTCTGGCAAGATACGTGTTATTAAAAACAACCTGTATGATTTCTGTAGAGAACAATGAGTGATAAAATCTATTTTTTCTGATGGCCAAGTAGAGAACAGTGGAAGTTTCCTGCAGAAAAACAAGGCAAAATATATATTAGAATTGCTAATGAAATATTTGTTCCAAAACTGAATTATGTAAAACAAACCTACAAAGGAAGCTTTGATGACTCTCTAATTATTCAAATCCTAGTTCTTGGTGAGATCACTCACTCCTCTGAGAGTGTTTTGCTTGAGGGTACTTTTTGATCTAATCCGAATTTTTAGCTGGGCTGTGCCTACAGTGCTTTAATCAGCCTAGGTTGCCCCACTGCATCTTAGCTATTATCAATGGATTGCACGACTCAATGTAATTAATTTTAAGATAACAAAATACTACTATACATTGACATCTGCTGGTTAAGAATGTACATTGGTATGGTTACAAATGCAGAATTATAGAGGGAGGAAAGACAAGTATCGTAAATTATTTTGTTGATTGCTTTGCTACCCCATTTTTCCAATATTTGTTAGTATTTCCGAAATACGTAACAGTGTCTCTACACACTAAGCCTTCATAGAACTACAAATCAAGACAGCTATACTGTATATTATCTCCAATAAACACACATGGCAAACCGCTAAATACTTGTCTTCTGCCATATGTCTGATTGCAGTTCTTGTTTTGTCCAACATAGTCCATACGTTCTCATGCTTAGATCCAAAGCAACATGTGCATTTTATCACCTAATTTATGCAAAATGTGCCTATCGCAAGTGGGAAAAACGGTCCACTCCCAGTTACCAATAAGGCTGCCACTGTTATAAGGGACATAATTTAAGTTATGGTCCCTGTTTGTAGAAGGTGTATATTGGCTGCAGTGTGCTTGGGCACAGGATTTTCTATGCACTGTCACATCAACATGAATAATACATGGGCAAATTGTGCGATAATCTTCTCCCACTGTGGAAAATCTGAGGTGGCATAAAGTTGCACTGGCAGTGTGGAGGTGGGCAGTATCCTGAATCGTTAATCTGTCCCGAATCATTAATCTTTCCTCAACTGAAATTGTTCTCCAATTGAACTTAACATTTTGTAGAATTCTTTATTGTGGGGGTCAACCCTGCACTACGAATATTCTCCTCTTTACTAGCTGTTAGAAAGTATTTTGTTTCTCTTAATGTTCAATCAGAATTTGTTTTTTAGTAACTCTAGATCATACAAGTAGTTCTTACCATTAGTTTAATCACCCTTTGGAGTTACAATGGCACTGTAAAAGTGACTTATGACCGTTCTTCACATTTATGACCATTGTGGCATCATCTGCAATCACATGATCAAATTCAGATGCTTGGCAACTGGCATGCATTTATGACGGTTGCAATGTTCCCTGGTCATGTGATCACCTTTTGCAACCTTCTGAGAAGCAAAGTCAATGGGGAAGCCAGATTCACTTAATAACCGTCCGTGTTTAACAATTGCAGTGATTCACTTAACAACTGTGGCAAGAAAGGTTGCAAAATGATGCAAAACTCACTTAACAACTGTCTTGTTTAGCAACAGAAATTTTGGGCTCAATTGTGGTTATATGTTGAGGATTATTTATATACATGTTATCTTTCCTTTGCATCTAGTCTTTCCCCCTTCTAGCTAAAAATGATTTTATTAACTGGTATCTAGTGCCCTCTGGTGGACAACTATATAATGAAAAGAACAATGAAAGTCCGCATAGAAAAAAATGAACATTAAATTCCTGAAAGTTTTCTGTCTCTAAGAACCTGTAAGGCTTTGGATAAGACAAAGCACAATAAAACTGAATCTCAGCAAGAGAGAGTATATCCAGAAACCGGTTGGTTTTCAGGTTGCCCCCAAGTTAATTCTTACATGTAATTAAACTGCCACAAAAGGAAAAGGTTTCCAATTCGTCAGTCCTTTTGATCTTGTAGAACTTCTGAGAAGGTGGACGTCAGGGCTAGCGAAGGCTTTATCCAGTTTTGGTAGAACAGGAAAGTTTCACGAGAATCACTCACGTTTATTACTTCAAAACTGGATTGGACATGTTTTACTTGGGGCTCTCATTAAAAAGTTCTGGGAAACTTCAGTAGATGCAAAATGCAGCAGCCCAGAATGGTGACAACATATGAGAACCAATACAGTGGTGCTACAGCATATTTTGGGCACTGTACTGCTTACCAATCCGCATCATTGGTAATGCTGGTCATTATTTATGGCTTAGCTCCACATTACTTACAGGTCCACCTCCTACAAAGAAAACCTTCCTGTCTCAACTCAAAGAATGCTTTGGGCTCCCCCTCCTTGACAGATCAACAGGGAATTAATCCTTTTTCAAGAGCTGCCCTATGGAATATGCCAGTGATGGCGAACCTTTTAGAGACCGAGTGCCCAAACTGCAACCCAAAACCCAAAACCCATTTATGCATCGTCGGGTGGGTGTGGCCATTGGCTGGGTGTGGCCCATTGGCTGGGTGTGGCTGCGGTGGTAACGGCAGACTGGGTGGGACTAAAAAGTTCAATCAATTCCAACTTTGCAAGATCTTTTTTTCCCCCGCAAGAAGTTGAAATTGACTGATTGACTGAACCTTTTTTTTTTTTTTTTGCACACAGCGGCGGAGGCCTAAAGCGAAAAAGTTTTATAAAACCCAGCTGAAGGCCTAGGACTGGGGCGACGGCGCGCGTGCCCACAGAGAGGGGTCTGAGTGCCGCCTCTGGCACCCGTGCCATAGGTTCGCCACCATTGGAATATGCTGTCCTCTGAAATCCATACAGACTCTGCACTCCTATCTTTCCAAAAAGCAATTAAAGTCCCGTCTCTTTAAAACAGCACTATAATCCACACCTTGAAATGTATCTAACCTTCATAACTGCCTTTGCCTTTGCCTTATTTTTTATATTAGTGTTGCGGCCTTCATGTGTCTTAAGAAAAGGAAATTGGACAATACAGGTAAATCCTTGACTTACCGTAGTTCATTTAGTGACCGCTCAAAGTTACAACGGCATTGAAAAAAAGTGACTTATGACAATTTCTGACAACTGTTGCAGCATCCCAAGGGGTCACAGGATCAAAATTTAGGCGCTTGGCAACTGACTCATATTTTTGACGGCTGCAGTCTCCCAGGGTTGTGTGATCAACTTTTTATGACCTTCTGACAAGCAAAGTCAATGGGAAATCCGGATTCACTTAACAACCGTGTACTCATTTAACAACTGCAGTGATTTGCTTAACGACTGTGGCACGAAAAGTCGTAACATGGGATAAAGTTCACTTAGCAAATCTCTCGCTTAGCAACGGAAATTTCGGGATCAACTGTAGTCATAAGTCAAGGATCATCTGTGTATACTAAAGAGACTGTTATTTTAAAAGTTATAAGTTTCCTAAACGCTACTACACCTACTAAGTCTTTAAGGCAGGGGTAGGCAACCTTGGCTCTTTTATGACTCGTGGACTTCAACTCCCAGAATTCCTGAGCCAGCATGGCTCAGCTTGGAAACCTCTCCCTTTCCCCTCAGCATGGCTGGCTCAGGAATTCTGGGAGTTGAAGTCCACGAGTCATAAAAGAGCCAAGGTGGCCTACCCCTGCTTTAAGGGATTGTCCATTATCATGAATTTATGGTTTTAGCCTACAGCCCTGGTATTTTTCTGGTAGTTTCCCATGTAGATAATAACCAGGACAGACTGTGCTTAAGTTTTTGAAATCAGCAATCTACTAAACTTGAAGGAAAAATACAGATGTACGATTTGTTGTCAGAAAGCACAATGTGTGTTGAAAAAGGCCCAAATTCAGTTTCTAGCATCTCCAGAAATACCCAGGGGAAAAAAATCAGCCTAAAATTTTGGAGAGTTGCTGCCGATTAGCACTGATAACACGGGTCAATGCTTTGAGCCAATGGCCTGATCTGTTTCAGTCTGCCAGAATTGTGGCAGATATTGTTGAATGTTCAGATTATGGGATGTAATCTGTGAACAATAAAAGGAGCTCTGTTCTGCTGTAATTAGTAACAATGATTGAATAAGGACAGCTAATGGAAATAATGCTGTCATCTTCATGACTTTCCCCCTGTACCCACCCACCTCAGATGAAAATTACAGCTTGGCCATCTTTGTATTTCACAGGTATACCAGCCTAAACAAAGCAGAAGCTTCAAATATAGGTGTTTATTAATATGTGGTACTGTGTGAAGAGTTTTAGATACTTATAAAGTATATATCTTTTGTAAACATTAAAATGAGAATGATCTCATTATGCATTTGTCAGTGTTGCTGTTAGATGTAAGGATATCTGAGATACTTTACAGCTAAATGCATATATTAATTATGGGCTTTAAGTCTTGAAGCAAAAATAACCCATATAGGTATGAAATATTAAACAGATCTGAAGAGCATAATCTGCTCTGCAAGAGAGCTTGAGTTTGACACGGTCTTGCGAACATCCAAGGGCAGAATGACGGATCACTCCTAGGTGAAGCCAAAGATTTGTTTTCCTTTTTATAATCCCTTAACACCTATTACGTTTAGAACAGATGCACAGAATAAAATTTTATCCCTTTTATTTTTTTTCCTCTTAATACATAGCCCTTTTCTCCAGCAAAGACTGCAAGTGGAGATTATTTTAATAAAATTGGCTGTTACAAGCAAACTAACAGAGATGCTCTATGCCAGGGGTGTCAAACTCGCAATGTCACGTGACGTGTTGCGACGTATCGTGATTTTTTTTCCATTGTCAGCAATGGGGTGGGTGCAGTTTTGGTATGATGCATCCGGCCCGTGGGCTGGCTGCTTGACACCCCTCCTCTATGCAGTACAGGTAATACTCATTTAGCGACTGCCACATTTAGTGACCATTTGCATTAGAATGGTGATGAAAAAGAAACCAATCCTTGCATTTATGACCCTCACAGGTCTACAAAGGAAAGGAAAGCTGAAGTAAGATCATAAGCATAGCTGTGGTTGCACTTACAACCACTTTCCTTAACTACTGAATTGCTGGTCCCAACTGTAGTTGCCAAATTAGGTCGATCTATAGCTTTGTTTAATAGTAACATTTTCTTTCCAGTTGCAGTCCCCTGTCCAGTTGCCACATTTTTACCACCTGACATTATTTGACCTTATTATTCAACCAGAATTTCTCATTTCCAGAATGAAGATAAGACAACGGGATTGTGAGTACTTTCATAAGTGTCTTTTCCTTAAAGAGAATTCATACACAAAGCACATTAAATGCCATCAGTGTAAACAAATGATCTTTTTGAGTGGAGAGTGAAATTACATACACCATTTTTCCTTTAAGAAGAAGAAGAGTTATGTGGGAGCATGAGGTCTCTATCCAGCCACTGGCATATTAACTCTACAGAAGGAGTGAAAAGTAAGGATGATGAGTGTTATTTCCCTGCAGTTATACTACAGCTCAAAATAACAATCAGCCTGCCAGTGTTTTGCAAGCTGCATAATTTAAAGCAGGGGTCCCCAACCTGTGGGCTGCGGCCCGGTAGTGCACTGTGGACTGCTGGCCACCGGGCCGTGGGGCAGGCTGGCCAGTACGTGCACGCGTGCGTACACCCCCCCACACTCATGCTAGCGCCGCGGCTGTGGGGCGCAAAAACAGGACACCACGCCGCACGGTGTAAAAACCGCTCCGTGGGGCACAAAAATGGGACGCTGCTGCACCGCGGGGTGTGAAAATAGGACGCTGCACCACCACGCTGCGTGAAAATGAGACAACGCTATGCCTCAGGGCACAAAAATGAGATGCCGCCACACTTCAGGGTGCGAAAACGGCCCAACGCCACGCCTTGGGGGTGCAGAAACAGAGCACTGTGCACAAGAACGGGGCAGGGCTAGCAAGTATCACGCAAGCGCTAGCCCCGCCCCATTTGCATCACGCGCAAGGTTGCGGCCCTGTGTGTGCGCGCATGCACGCGCGCGTATATCACTTCCCCCTCCCTTTCCCTCCAATCCGCCAACCAAGAAAGGTTGGTGACCTCTGATTTAAAGGACAATTTAAGAAAAGGTGATTTATGGCAAGAAAGATATTTTCATTTTTTTTCCTTGATTATGCTAAGTCTTCCAAATACAAGCCAGGTATCAGAAATTGTACCAAAGCAAGCAAGCTTATGCTTCCCATTATCACATGGTTCAGTTTTTATTGTCTCTCCTTTATTTTCAATGATTTTTATTTTATTTTATAACATTTCAAAGTTCTGGGATTGACATATTACTAGTTTTGATCTAAGCTATCTGAAATTAAGATTGCTGCCTATCAAATGCATACGTTCCATATACAAGAGTCACAGAACGAAAAGGGAGTTATTGTAATCTAGCCAGAAGGCTGAATCTCAAGTTCTTGTAAAAACAAAGTTGCTTTTATAAGTCTGCAGTTGCTAATCGCTTGTCTAAAACACAAACTTCTTTTTTTAAAAAACAAACAAACAAGCAGTTACCTTAAAAAGCAGCAAGTTGCATGGTATTGTTCATACCTTATGCTGGCAAGAGCACATTCAAAAACCTGTTAAATGAAGAAGTAATAACAAATTTGTTTATAATTAGCTATTTTGTGCTTCACAATAGTCCTCTTCAACATGGCATAGATGGTGGTTGCCATCTCCTTTTCCCCTTTGTCACGTTAGCTAAGTGTGAATCCCACCATCCTTCTCTTTTAAGTACTATCCATATTCTGGTACAGGTAGTCCTTGACTTACAACAGTTCATTTAGTGACCCTTCAAAGTTACAACATCACTGAAAAAAGTGCCTTATGACCATTTTTCACACTTACGACCATTGCAGCAGCCCCAAGGTCACATGATCAAAATTCAAATGCTTGGTAACTGATTCATATTTATGACAGTCACCGTGTCCCAGTTCATGTGATCCCCTTTTGTGACCTTCCGTCAACTAAAGTCAATAATAATAATAATAAAGTTGGAAGGGACCTTGGAGGTCATCTAGTCTAACTCCCTGCTCAGGCAGGAAACCCTATACCATTTCAGACAAATGGCTGTCCAGTCTCTTCTTAAAAACTTCCAGTGTTGGAGCATTCACCGCTTCTGGAGGCAGGTTGTTCCACTGGTTAATTGTTCTGTCAGGAAGTTTCTCCTTAGTTCTGGGGAAGCCAGATTCACTTAACAACCATGTTACTAATTGAACAACTGCAGTGATTCACTTAACAACTGCAGCAAGAAAGGTAATCAAATGGGGCAAAAATCACTTAATAAATGTTTCGCTTAGCGACAGAAAATTTGGACTCGGTTCTGGTCGTACGTTGAGGACTGCCTGTATAGTATTGTATTTGAATTTGAGCTAGTTAAATATCCCCCACGGGTAGATTAATCCTCAATGTCAGAGTTAAGACTGGTTTCAAATTTAAAGGTGAACATTAATGTTTAGGTGGATACATCTGAAAAGCAAGGGAAGGAGGGAACTGCCATGGAAGAGAAGTCTTAGTCTAGAATTTAAAGGTGGTTGTAGAGGATGGTCCTCTATCTGAAAAGCTGCTTAATATGTCTCTTTCAAAGATGCAAAACATAAACAAAAATTGGGATTTTAAACTTACCCATCAGAAATTAATCCCAAGTCACCAGACTAAACAAGATCACACTTATCATAATTATTGTAACCATTATTCTTAAAACTTTTCTCTATTCATTTCAGTCTTCTGGGAAATCTGTACCCCCTGTTTAGCCAATTTACTTCTGTTACTCTCCTCAATCTCTTAGTAACAGTGAAAAGGTCAAGCAAACTGCCAAACTACAATTAACACTCTGAATTTGGAAACCACTGCGGAAAGAATATTTCCACCTCTATCAATTTCTGCCACAATGCCAGGTGATAAAGCCTTGCCTTGAACAGGGAGAAACTTCTTCACTCTTTAAAGTGCATGTCACAACTTTTATCATGGAAAAACATAAATATTTAAAGTTAATGTCTGATGCTGGCAGTATTACCAGTATGATGATTCATCCTCTTGTATCTTCATTTACTACATATTCAGCTACCAAAGCTAGAACGTATTAAAAATATATGAGAAATTCTAAACTATTAACACTTTCATTCTGTAGATATTTATTTCAACGCAGGCAATGTTGCAAAGTGCGGTTTCTTTTTTCTTTCAGAAGTCTTTTTCACCTGCTTAACGTGATTGTTTCCTCTGAGAATTAAACATTTAAAATATATTAAATTACACAATTTCCTCACATTCCAGAGCCTGAAACTGCTAACCCAATTGCTCTGTAACCACTATTACTACTGTTTTTGAAGCACCAATTTTATAGCACAAAAGCCTGTACAATCTGCCACTCGTATATTTCTGAAAAAGTAATCTTATCAATAAAGAGAATATTTGCAGCTCAAGGTTGAAATAAAGGATCCTTGGTGCTCTCTGAGCTTGGTTGTTTTCTTGTAGACGTTTCATTACCCAAACTAGGTAACATCATCAGTGCTAGTAAGGAGTGGGGTTTGCTCTCAGTTTATATTCAAGTACACAGGTGTCAAACTCGATCACGTCACGTGACGTATTGTGACGTATCCTGATGTTTTTTTGCCTTTGCGGAGCCGGGGTGGGCGTGGCCTGCACATGACGCATCCGACCCATGGGCCGCCAGTTTGACACCCCGTTCTAGTGACTTGCCCTCTCAGTATTGGTGGGGGTGGTCTTAGAGTACTTTGGTTGTGCTGTTTATTGTTATGTTTGTTTTGCAATTCCTTGTTTGGGGTATTGTTTACTTCTTCATTTTTGGTCTGATGTTAATCAGGTGTTAATCTATGATCATCTGAGTGTTGATTGCTGGTGAGGAGGTGTTTTCGTATTTTTGATCCCTTTTTGGCTTATTGATTGCCTCTTTTGTATCTTATGTAGATGTTGTTTATGTTTCTATTGATGGCCAATTTGTCAGAGTGCCAGACTTCCAGGAATTCTCTAGCATTTTTTTGGACTTGGCTTGGCTTGGACCTAAGATGGTCAGAGAATCAATGACATGATAATAGATGACATCACCTATGACAGTCCTTTTCATGTCCATCGACCCAGAATTAGCCAAAGAATCTATGACGATATTACTCCACAGGACATCCAACTTAACCAAATGCACGAAGACTGAAATACCCAGGATCATGGATCTTATCAACCTCTGCCTTACCACATACTTTCAATTTGATGGACAAACTTATTAACAAATCAACATACAATTGTATGAAACTTCTGGCTATCTCCTGATTATTAGTCAGAAAAGCACATCAGCGAAAATTAATATGAAGGTCCTCTCAAAGTTTATCTCAGAGCTTCCACACTGTTTCTCCAGTGATTCTCACAAGAATCTGAAACACCTGAAGGCAGGACAAGAAGCAACGGATGGAAATTCATCAAGGAGAGAAGCAACCTAGAACTAAGGAGAAATTTCCTGACAGTGAGAACAATTAACCAGTGGAACAACCTGCCTCCAGAAGTTGTGAATGTGCCAACCCTGGAAGTTTTTAAGAAGAGACTGGACAACCATTTGTCTGAAATGGTATAGGGTTTCCTGCCTTGGATTAGAAGACCTCCAAGGTCCATTCCAACTTTATTATTATTATTATTATTATTATTATTATTATTATTATTATTATTATTATTATTATTATTATTATTATTATTATTATTATTATTATTCCACAAATGCTGAGATTGAATGAAAAATATAATATTTGTGTTGTTTTCAGAGATTATTAAACCATAATGTTCTTTCATCGTTCCCATTTGCACTTCTGCACAAAATTCTCTAATGAGAATCATTACAGAAATATATGAACAATATGGCAAGCTAATGGATTATAAATGTACCCACATGCAAAATAGAAACCATCAACTTTCACTTCTAGTATATTAAAATGCATTTTGGATCCAGACCAGAATACAATTAAAGACTAAAAGAAGAAAATCTAATTATTATTTTCTTTGAATGAACCTTTTCAATGTCTTATTACAACATAACACACATAAAATTATATCACAGTATTACACAGATCTATAATTTAGACCTTGGATAGTCAGAGGAATATGTTTTATTGCCATGTCAAGAAATCTTTAAAATATAGGCAGCTCAATATAACTTCTGCAAAAGTGTTGTTTAATTAAATTGAATTTGCACATGTCAAATGCTTCCCTAATGTGTCAACGATCTAAGCCACAACTGCTGAATAAAAGCACATTAGCCATATAAAAGCTTTGTGGATTAGTGTAACAGAACACAGTATAAATATTTGTAAGCTGGTTATGCAATGAAATCAATTGTCAATTTCACTGTTATTTTAAAATCTGTTCTTCAAAAATAAATTAATGAAATGGTTCCTAAATTGTTCCATTTCAGATCTTTGCATTGGTAGGAATGACATAAATAACGTCTATGTTGATTATGCTAAACGAAAAACTACAGATGAAAAAAATCAAGGAAGATTGATTTTCCCCATCATATATGTTACCCTGTTAATATGACTGTAAAACAAGATATTATAAAATCTACAAATATAGCTAATGAATTAGAAATATATTTTGGTTACAGCAGGTAATATTAAACTTATAACACTGAGAGGAAAAACATGAAGTTAATTGCTGAAGATTAGAGTATTGACAGAACTGTAAAAAATACCACAAGGATCTTTTCTATCTTACAGCTTTCTTCTAGATACATTTGATATATTCTTTCTATGAAAATAATGCTGTATATGAGAATAGTGACGTACCATTTTAATAAAGGAGGCCATCTGCATTCATATAGAATGAATGAAGTTTAAGATATTGTAATACCTTGGCTCATATTTTCAAAAAAAGATCTTACCTAAAGAATTATTTTAACTATGCATGTTTTGGGGTAAGTGAGAGGTGGGGAAATAGCATCAATCTACAATGACACAAAGGCACAGCTCTTTTGCTAATCAGAATCAGGAAAAATGTTAAAATCTGGGATCTCTTGAAGCACCAGTTTGTGACATTTCTGCAGCTGATGTATTTTATCAGAAGTGGTACAATTTCTTCTAAGTTTATTTGAAGATAGATGGGTGGATGGATGGATGGATTTTTAAATATTTGCTGCTACCCAAAATGATGACTTAAAATACTTAGATTGAGCTTTGGTTTATATTGGTATAATTTCTCCTATTACAATTTTTTTTTGATAGCATAATATGTTAAACTAGGAGACATATTATATTCTGTCTTTTCTGCACTTGGTGTTTAAATTGTTAAAATTAAACATTTGGCAGATTCTCACTCCACTCAAAAATAGGTAATTGATGCTTATAAGGCAATGATGGCGAACCTTTTAGAGACTGAGTGCCCAAACTGCAACCCAAAACCCACTTACTGTATGTATCGTCGGGTGCTGGGTGGACATGGCCCATTGGGTGGGTGTGGCCCATTGGGTGGGCATGGCCCATTGGGTGGGCGTGGCTGCGGTGGTAACGGCAGACTGGGTGGGACTAAAAAGTTCAATCAATCAATTCCAACTTTGCGAGATCTTTTTTTTTCCCGCGAGAAGTTGAAATTGATTGATTGATTGAACTTTTTTTTTTTGCACATGGCGGCGAAGGCCTAAAGTAAAAAGGTTTTATAAAACCCAACTGAGGGCCTAGGACTGGGGCGATGGCACGCGTGCCCACAGAGAGGGCTCTGCGTGCCACCTGTGGCACGCGTGTCATAGGTTCGCCACCATGGTTATAAGGTGTTTCTCTCTAAAGATCACAAAAATCTCTTTCCAGCTTAAGTACAGACTAGCCACCAGTGCTTCTTTTATTTACATTTACTGATGAATTCCATTCCCCCCTTCTTTCTTTCTATTCAGCTGTCCACTTCCTCTCCTAGCACCCCTTCCAAACCCCAAATTCTCTTAAATTTCTGCCAGCCTTTCTTTTCAGGAAGTGTCAGTAAACCCTTTACTTGCATTCTACTAAATAACTATACAAATTTGTGCTTTGGGTACAAAATAATCTTGAAGGATATGGTAGCTCAAGGGAGTGGGGAAAGGATTATGATTTGCTCTGTTGCCTCGGCCATTTGCGTCATAAGAGCCGTGGTGGCGCAATGGGTTAAAATACAGTATTGCAGTAATTGCAATTCAATTCTCACCGGCTCAAGGTTGATTCAGCCTTCCATCCTTCCGTCGGTAAAATGAGGATCCAGATTGTTGGGGGCAAGAGGCTGACTCTGTAAACTGCTAAGAGAGTACTGTAAAGTACTGTGAAGCGGTATTTAAGTCTAAGTGCTACTGCTACTGCTATTTGTCTACTAAGGACAATATCTTCTACAGCAGGAGTAGGCAACCTTGGTTCTTTTATGTGGACTTCAACTCCCAGAATTCCTGAGCCAGCCATGCTGGCTCAGGAATTCTGGGAGTTGAAGTCCAGGAGTCATAAAAGAGCCAAGGTTGCCTACCCCTGTTCTAGAGCCATTCATTCATCATTATGTTCAAATAACAGTAATGAGTAATGACTAGGTCAGGGGTCTTCAAACTTGGCCCTTTTATGACTTGTGGACTTCAACTCCCAGAATTCCTCAGCCAGGCGTGCCTGGCTGAGGAATTCTGGGAATTGAAGTCCACAAGTCATAAAAGGGCCAAGTTTGAAGACCCTGGATTAGGTGATGCTCTGAAGAAGTGTAAATCTTTATCATTCGTGAAGAAACAGCCTCAAATAGGAAACAATCTTACTGCACCAAATCCTTGGCAGCTGCTGTTGCCTCTTTTTTTCAGGAAGAGAAAATAGATGGGCAAGTCTTCAAGAGGAACCAGCAACAATGCAGATGCTTTGGCTCATACATTACTTCTTTCACAGGACTGTGGTGAAAGCATAAATGAGGACGCTGTCTTAAATAATTAATTAATACAATTAATATCACGCGTTCTGCCTTTTTGCTCGGGGCGCTTATAGAGTTGGCTTCCCTCAGAAATAGATGCATCAGTTACCAGAGTGAGAGAGAAATTAGTTGTTGCTTGCTCTGGATTATCTCCTGTAGCGGGATGCATATTCTGGAAATTTCCAAGAGGCCTGCATGTGGGAAATCCATCTTATTTCTGAAAATGTTGGTGCATACAAGTGGTCCTCGAATTACAACGGTTCATTTAGCGATCGTTCAAAGTTACAACGGCACTGAAAAAAGGTGACGTAGGACCACTTTTCACAGTTGCGACCTTTGCAGCATCCCCACGACCATGTGATCAAAATTCAGATGCTTGGCAACTGGTTCATACTTATGTCCCAAGGTCACCTGGTCCCCTTTTGCAACCTTTTGGCAAGCAAAGTCAATGGGGAAGCCAGATTCACTGAACAACTGGGTTACTAACGTATCAACCGCAGTGATTCACTTAACAACTGTGGTAAGAAAGGTCGTAAAATGGGGCAAAACGTACTTAACAAATGTCTCACTTGGGCTCAATTGTGGTCATAAATTGAGGACTACCTGTATTCCTTTCCCTTGTATCCTATCAGCACTCTATAGCCCTGTATTAATGACACAGGTGATCTGGTGATCTCCTCTTCCCTGTCGATCTGATGAACTTTTATGTTGTACCTAGTTCTAAAGGAAGAGATTGATCTACAGTTATCAGTTATTCCGCTCAATTGCTGAAGGTACAGCTGGTAGGTTGGTACTTCCTACCATTTTAATGGTTTTCCTCTGTGGTAAATATTTTTTAAAAATAGGTTACAATCAGTATTATCACAAACAGAGCTAGATGGCTTACTCATCCTGATTCACCTTTGAGTTTTCTTTCCTTTCCATATAACCCATCATCCAGTTAAGCTGTTGTATTAAAAGGGTCTGCAGAAATTTATGCTTTAACTCATGCACTAGATCAGGGGTCCCCAACCCCCTGTCCGTGGACCAGTACCGGGCCGTGGCATGCCAGCAACCAGGCCGCACAAACAAGCAAAGCCCCATCTGCGGGATGCAGGCAGTACACAAAACCACACCCCCTCCGGTCCACGGAAAAACCTCTTTCCACGTAACCGGTCCCTGGTGCCCAAAAGGTTGGGGACCTTTGCACTGACTAGATGTTACCATACTACAAAACAACTTTTTGCTGCTGCTGCTGCAACAAACCAACATCTCGGAAACAGATTAAACACAAAACAATTTTTTGGGTAGTGATATTGTGTACATCAATGTTACAGCTGGAATGGATCTCTCCAAGCAAATGTTGACACTACCAAATTTAAAATATTTTGTGGGGGGGGGGGAGGAAACAGTCTATATCCCATACCTTTGTGTCAATCACAAGAAGTTCGGTATCAGATTTACAAATAACTGAAGCAGGACGTCTCGTCTTAGTCAACAGACAGGTTTCCTTGAAATACAAGAGTAGTTTGAGTCTACCTTTCTATAAATTTACTAAGAAAAATGTACAAAAAGCATATTAGTCACTTATCATATCATTCTGTATCCAACGTCTCCTCTTTGGAGAAGGTTGTTGAGATGATGAAGCCAATCAGCTGCACAGTCTATATCAGGGGTCTTCAAACCTGGCCCTTTTATGACTTGTGGACTTCAACTCCCAGAATTCCTCAGCCAGGCACGCTGGCTGAGGAATTCTGGGAGTTGAAGTCCACAAGTCATAAAAGGGCCAAGTTTGAAGACCCCTGGCAATATGAGTCTATATAAATGAATTATTTAGATCCTTTTCAGTTTGGGTTCAGTCTGGGCCAGAGGCGGCATTTGTTACTCTCCTAAATGATCGATGTTGGGACCTGAATGAAGGGAACGTGTCCTCTTGGACCTCTTGGCAACTCTTGATACTGTTGGCCATGGTATCTTATTGGCCTTCCCAATTGGGTTGGGAATCAGAGGTCAAATTTTGCCATGGTTCCTTTCTCAATGGGTGCTCTCTTTTTTTTTTCATGAAAACTATTTACACTGCCATAGAAATTGGATTATTTACTGGAAACATTTAAAATCCTTAGTAATCAAATCATTGTACATACTTTCTTAATACAAGTTTAATATTATTCTTGGCACATTTCTCTTTTGCGTTTTAACTCTCTGCACTATGGGTGTCAAGCTAGATCGTGTCACGTGACATATCGTGACGTATCGCAGCGTTTTTTGCCTTTGCGGAGCTGGGGTGGGTGTGGCCTGCATGTGACGCATCTGGCTCGCGGGCCACCAGTTTGATACCCCTGCTCTACGCTGTGAAGTGGCATCTGCATAAATTATTTTATTTTATAAAAAGGAAAGTAGTTACCCCTATGAAATCTTCTTCTTCCAGTTCATATAATGCTTCGGAGGCCAAGATCCCATTTTCAAGTTTTTCATCAGTTATCATAAATTTCAGTTTGCCAGACAACAATAAATAACATTCAGTGGCCATGTGTCCTTGTTTCATAATGACTGTTCCAGCTATATACCTGTAAAAACAATATTTTAGAAATCATTTTCTAAAATATTTAGAATGTAATCAGCAACCGATGTTTAAGAAGGGATATCCGTGTATGGAACAGATGGCAAATCTTTAGGAATATGTCAATATTCATCATAATTTTTAAATATATATATATATTTAATTGTTTTGATATTGATATTCCTGCTCATATTGCCAGGACAGCTTAGGTGTTTTGTGCCAGTAAATCTTGTGGCTTAATGAGTGGTCTGATTTTTGTGCTTTGACCAAAAATATCATGGAACAAAATCATTCAAGGTCATACAGTATCTATCCACATCAAAAATATTCGATACTTTTATACCTTCTATGATCATAGAACATAGAACAATCCTACAAATCTGCTTTTAAATACTATTTAGTTTCATTAGGTTTACTCAGTAATAGTTTAGTATCATACTTTTAGAAATATGTCCTGATGTCTGATACAAGCAGTGGGAAGAATAAAAATATCTTTCTTATCGCCGAAGAACTAATTACTTAATTCTACAGCTTCATGAATTTCAATACGTGATACGTTTAGAAGCAGACATTTTCAAGTCAGCCACTTGGAAAAATTGATGTGGATAGATATAACCTTGAACGATTTTGCTCCATGATATTTTTGGTTAAAGCACAAAGATCAGGCCACTCATTAGTTTCACTGGCAGAAAACACCTAAGCTGTCCTGGCAATATGAGCATGAATATCAATATCAATATTGCGATAATGAATATCAACAATGAGAAAATCTCATCCTGTAACGTAGCTGTTACAAGTACTCATGTCAAGTCAACCTGTAGCCGTCTGCCCAAGTAAAATTTTTCTAAACTTAGCACAAAGTTGTAATAGAGTGTTACCAGCTCTATCTCTTTTGGAGAAACAATAGATGATTGATATCATTAAATTAGATTTAATGGTTTTAAAAGATCTTTATGCTTTTAGGCAGAAAATGAGAGCAAAGATCTGTATTTATAGTCAGAAAAAGACAATATGGAATTGCTCTTGCCTTGTTCCAAAATTCATTATTCATCACAAGCATAATCTCATGTTGCTTCTTCCATGCAAACTGGAGGGTTTTCTGCAGATGATTTACTAATTTGCATATAGAACCTTTTCATTTAGTCTCCTTGATTTTTAGAGGACATTAAGTACACTTGTAAAAAGTCATAAAGAATGCACAGATACATTAAACGTATCTCTTTTTAGCATCCCTCTGCAAAGATTTTTTTTTATCATAACAAGTTTTATTAGTTTTTGTTTGTTTTACAGCCAAGTGCTTGTAACACATCGTGGAGATAGGGCACTCCAGGGAACACAACAAAAAATACAGTCATACATATACAATTTAAACTACTACTTTAAAAGTTCCCTCTTATGGTATACAATTCGAGCATTCCTAAAATATAAATTGTTTCTCACCTCTATTATTCCAATTTCAATTTATATTTCTCAATCAAATTATATCTCTTATTATATTTCACATACATATTATGTAAATAAACATGAATTTATATATTTTAAAACTATTTCATTAGACATAGTAATATAATAACATTATAATAATAATAATAGGACAATAATTATTTCTATCATAAACAAGTAATATAACTATTATATCTTAATATTTCTCAACTATATTCTATTTCATATATTCTATCCAATATTTTCATAGATCAGTCCACGTCCCTAAAAGATTCCTCAATTGTTTCAGTTTAATCCATTTAATATCTCACTAATTACCATTCAATTCTTATAAATAAAAATATCAATAATATTTCACCAGTCTCAATCTCAATCTAACTCCTTTAATTATAAATTTTCCAATTATTCTTATTGCCATTCCAAATCATACTCAAATCCATAATTTAAATCTAGTGTTGACTCATACCAAAGTGACCTTAAAGATCTCAAAAATATTAGTTCAATCAATGTCCAGAAGCCCTTTTTACCCATCAAATAAAATTTTAACTCTTATTTTTAAATCTAATTCTAGCTTTCTTTTTGTGCCAGGTAGGTTTCCACAACAGGGCTTCTAAGTCCTCCCATCTTAGTAACTGGCTAAAGGCCTTTTCCCACCATTGAGTCCAATCATATTCTTTTTCTCTTTTATCCAGTGTTGTCTGTACTGTTATGTTGTCAACGTTTTTTGTGCCTCGTATTTGGAAGTCCAATCCTGTTGCTTTTAAAGTTGTAAATGTTTTAGTTGAGTTCTGCCTTTGATCATCAAAGAAATCCATCATGTAGGATGTGTCCTCTTCCTCTTCAATAAATTCAGTAGATTCAATAGATTGTAAATGTATTCCATCCATCTCATTAAGTTGTAGATCTGATTGTCTATCATAGTCAATCAAAGGTTGAGCTTCAATTTTTAATTCTGAGTCCTCCTTGAATCTAAGCGATCTAATATGTTCTTTAAGTTCCAGTCTTGCTTCCAAGATTTTTTCTAATATAAGTCCATAATTAATCTGTGAATAGGATTCCATCTTCTTCTTTTTTTTTTTTTTTTTAGAGAAGTTCAGCTTAAAAAATAGATTGCAGCGTTATAAAATATAAAATGCAGACAGAAATATATTTCCAAAGAAAGATAGAGGAAAAAAAACAACCAATAGTCAAGACCAGCACAGAGATAAAAACTGGCAGTCAGTTGTTATATTGTAATCCAGTCTGGGCATCAGGCCAAAATCAGGAAGTGGGAGTTCAAAGAGCAAGTTACATTGTATCAGTCTGTTTCTGGGCTTCATGCCAAGTCCCAGGATGCATTGTATCCAAAATAATCTACATAAGTCCGCCCAGAGAGCAAAAAGTTTTTTAGGCAGTACTGTTCAGGAGGGGGGGGGGAAACAAAGAACATTCCACCCCCTCCCTAAGGATTTTCACCTAAACTGAAGATAAACAAGCCAAAAGAGAAAGTCACAATAATCCGGATGCTCGAGTTCCAACTGCTTATGTAGACAAAATAAAATAGTAAAAAAAAAACAATAATTGTTTTTCCAAAGCCCGTTTTCCCCAGTAATCAAACGCTGCTTTCTCAAAATAGGGAAATAGTTCTTAAAGCTGTTAGCAGGGAAAAAGGTAAATTAACAAGAGGGAAGGAAAGGTCTCACCCGGATCTTCCACGGTGGTTCTTTTCGCTTAGATGTTGCTGTGACTTTCGGCTGGAGCAGCTGAGTGATCGGCCATATTACTGGCCGATCTTTTCCCCGTCGGCCAAAAGGTGGTTTTCTAGGACCGCAGAGGGAGCCGCCGCTCCCTCCGCGATCAACGAGTGCCCTCCTCTACGGTGGTCGCCCCTACAGGGCGACTTTCGACCCTATCCAGGGTCTACCGGCGGGGGGAAACCGGACGGCCAAGAGAACGAGTTCTCTGCACGTCCGCGGGCGCTGCGACCGGAACCGGAAGTCCACCTCTGCAAAGATTTTTCTTGTTTTTGATTGGATACAATGCAGGGAAGCCTAGCAAAATAATTGCTCTGGTAATTTATTTCAATTAAGGCATCATTACACTAATATTTAGAAGGGTTTTTCCTTTATTAAGTGGAAAATCATATTTTTTTGCAATTTTAGAAATGGCATAATCTGACACAAAATATGCATGAACTTCATTGCTTTGCCATGAAGCGCCATAGTGGCGCAGTGGTTAGAATGCAGTATTGCAGGCTAATTCTGCTGTCTGCCAACAGTTTGGCAGTTCGATCCTGACCGGCTCAAGGTTGACTCAGCCTTCCATCCTTCCGAGGTCAGTAAAATGAGGACTCAGATTGTTGGGGGCAATAGGCTGACTCTGTAAACTGCTTAGAGAGGGCTGTAAAGCCCTGTGAAGCGGTATATAAGTCTAAAATTAATGCTATTGCTATTGTATTGCCATACATCTGAGTTCAGCAAGGTCACTTCCATCTGTTCAAATATATTTCAGCACAGCTTCTTTAAGGAAGTGACAACACTGCCTTCAAATTACATTTTCTGCTTCTAATCTGAAAAATTGTCCATTTCTAGCATTAATCAAGAGGATCCATCTTCGCAAAGAATATATTTCCTTACACTTATAAAATCACAGTCCTGCCACATTCCTAAAATAATTCTGAACCATATTTTTAAAAATCCATTTAAAAAATAACAAAGGCCAAATTTTTAAAAGTGCTTGAATTCATTCATTTTTAAAGGGTATTTGAAGCATCAGAAGAGTGGGCCAACAGATACATCTGTGAATTATGCAAGCTGCAAACAAAACTAGGCGTCGTAGCTAAATAATCTCCTCTAATATTTGTCCTCATCTTGAAAATGTTCACTCTACTAAATGAAGATCTGCAGGAAACATTATATAGACAAGCTGTAAAGTGCCAGCTAGGAAAAAACAATACACACCTTTAATGAGCTTTATACATTATCTTTCAAAGTAACAGCCATCTATACTCTTGTATTTTTCTTAGTCACCAAAGGTCTAGAAGCTCTCCATTAGAAGGCGGCTGTTGAATCATGGAATACCAAAGTAATATTATGTAGCTTCCATCTGTCAATATTTTATTTTAATGGGGCAGGTCATTTCCAAAGAATGATAAATATTTAATTGGAAAAATTTCAGCTTTCTTGAAAAACATTCACCTTCTGACCTAGCTTTCTGAAGAGAGCTTATGGACTGGATCTCATTTGCTGTCCAATAGTATCACCCAGGCTTCTTACTTACTTTTGGTAGATGAAAGCTTGGCAGAGCTTCTGTTGTGCATTGCTGGGGAAGCTGCGAAAAGCTCTGTTTGTCTTCAAGCACAATTGCATCTGCGGGGGGCAGGAGGAAAACATATTTTATAAGCAATACAGATACTGAAGGCAAGGCACTATCGATGTATCACTATGCACATCTTCAACATCTTAATGTTCTAAATATTGTGGCCTGCTTCATTTTAACTTTATGAGACTAAGTCATTCCGATTGTTTTTGTTGTTGTTTTTAGTTGCGAAGTCGTGTCCGACCCATCGCGACCCCATGGACAACGTTCCTCCAGGTCTTCCTGTCCTCTACCATCTTCTGGAGTCCATTTAAGCTCACTCCTACTGCTTCAGTGACTCCATCCAGCCACCTCATTCTCTGTCGTCCCCTTCTTCTATTGCCCTCAATCTTTCCCGGCATTAGGCTCTTCTCCAGTGAGTCCTTCCTTCTCATTAGGTGGCCAAAGTATTTAGTTTCAACTTCAGGATCTGGCCTTCTAAAGAGCAGTCGGGGTTGATCTCTTCTAGGACTGACCGGTTTAATTCCGATTGTTAGGCTACATCTTTTCTTCCTTGGTGCATGGCAAATGGAGAGGTGTGTATTTTATTACTATTGAATGCAAAGAATTTTTATTTTCTAACTAAGAAACCCAGTGATAGGATCTCTAAGCTTTAAAATTCGCAGATGTAAGAATTTTCAAAACATACTAGGAGAGCAATGCTTTTATCCTAGCTTTGAAAAAAAATTAAACAGCCTAATATGGTGACATTTCTAAGTATCACAGAATGATAATGATAACCTGGAGACAGCAGAATGGAAGAGAAGGAACTGGAGATGATAACAAAACACAAAGGCCTGCAAATAGAAATAGAACAATTGTGGCAAAAAAACCTCCAAAGGTAGACCCAATAGTAATAGGCACCTTGGGTGTAATCTCCAAATAATTGGAGCATCACTTGAACAGCATTGGCACTGACAAAATCACCATGTCAATTGCAACTTTATTTGGAACAGCTTACATCCTATGACGATACTTCTAACACCATAAAACAGCAGTCCCCAACCCATGTGGCTTGGCAGCCTGGCTGGGGTTGGAAGAGGAGAACTGGGCTGCACGAGCGGTAGGTAGGTGCGCACACATGCAGCCCTTGGGTGAGTGGCAAACCAGTGTGCACACGAGTGATGGATCTGCCAGACCACCTCTTGCACAAATTGAGTTGCATGCACACGCTCCAGGCCGCCACTCGCGCAGCCCAATTCCGAATAGGCCACAGCCCGATAGTGAGCCACAGCCCAGGGGTTGGGGACCTCTGCCATAAAACATCAACACCTTCCCAGGTCCTTGGGAAGGACTGGATAGGTGGATAAAAATGCCAAATCCAGTTTGAATATCTGACTGTGTGACGAACCATAATTAAACGTGTATGCCATCCAACTCTCAGTGACTCTAGGCCAGGGGTCCCCAACCCCCGGTCCGTGGACCAGTACCAGGCTGCAGCATGCCAGCAACCGGGCCGCATAAACAAGCAAAGCGCGATCCGTGAGATGCAGGCAGCACACAAAACCACGTACCCTCCGATCTGTGGAAAAACCTCTCTCCACAGAACCAGTCCCTGGTGCCCAAAAGGTTGGGGACCTCTGCTCTAAGCAGAAACTGTGAACTTAGTATTTACTCTCAGATCTCAGCCAAAATCAGGAAAAATATCAGTGCCTTCTGTTTCCTTGTCAGGGATGAACCTTCAGCCTCACTACTTTACCAATGTCTACTATGTCCTTTTAAAATGTCATCTCTTTTCTCAGACTGTCTAAAAGGAAGTCTGTTTTAATGGAGTAGCAAGCACTCTGTGACATATCCCAAATGACACATTCAATTCAAGGAACAATATTTAATAGAATTATTGTTATACGGGTAGGATAACAAGCTGACACATCACAACTGTGTTTTGTTCATAAAACTGGCTCCGCATTGCCTCAGTGTAACTTGGGTTAGCTTTCTGAGGCAACTGTTCCTAACTTGTCATTCACAAAGTCTGTCAGTGGTGTAAGAACTTTCTTTCTACACCACAACAGCATATGTGACATTTTGGCATTTTCATACACACATCGTACTGCTGACAAATCTGATAAGATTTTGTCATTCTCACTTGAGATCATGCAAGATTTCAATCAAGTTTCAATTAAAGCATTTATTTTTATTTCGTTTTGTGGTCTATCGTGCATGCTAAAACTCTGTATAATATTCAATGTGCCCCTCAGACTGAAAAATTTGGAGACCCCCAGTCTACAAAAAAGGGCAGTTGAGAATGCAACTTATTATAAAATCATTCTTTCCTATTCTTTATTTCTTTATTAAGAACAACTTATTAAAAATAAACCAAGAATAACATGCTTGGTTTACATGGTAATCCTCAAAACTTGTAAAAAAAAATCTAGCAATCTGCTAGAAAAAAAGAAATGGGAACTTCTTTTTAAGCCCGTAAAATAATCACAAAAGCTATATAATTTGTTTCTTGAAGGTTTTCATTTATGTTTTTAAGAGGGCAATACCACTTCTGCAAACAGATTTCTAAAATACAGTACTGAGGTTGAAAAATGATATTTTTTTCTAGTGAAAAATTTAAATAAGCAGCATGCCCCATAAATTGTAATTAATAATAAAAAAACACAAGAGAACTGAACTGGGATAATTCAAAGTTTCCAAAAAAGCAAAACTATCAGAAATCAGATATAATCTCCACAACCAGGTACAATGCAGATTTGTTTTTATTGGAATTCCCAGAATTCCTTATGTGTCTATTCTAATTCTAATTTTAGTTTGACTGAAGCAGAGAATTACAATTTTTGCAATTATGACACATCTATGATGCAGCAAGTTAGGGAAAGTTTATCACAATGCAACGAAAGCAATATTTTTAACAAATTAAAGCTGATCTTTTATTAAAAATCAACAAAACATTTTTCTTGCGTCCATAAAACACACAGAATCTCATGAAATATGTGAGTAATGAGAACAGATATGAAAAAAGACAACTATAGATCAGAAGCTTTCATAGAAACGTCTAATTTAACAGTTACGGTTTTTATTGTAAAGGAACTCCCAATCAGGGAATCACGTTTTCTTTAAAATGATTTCTGTGACAAATTACCAATGGAAAAATCCAAATAATTACATTAGCAAGGCCAATTATTAGCTGATGGATAGTTTTACTTTGCTAATATTGTCACTGTTTCAAGAAATAATGATTTATAAATCATATATTTATTGAGTCAAACAAATCTCTGGCATAGGTTTTGATATAAACAGACCATAGCTTGTCGGTTAATGCCCCAATATGTAAGGTTACATTTCATAATGTAATGTTAAAAGATAAAACGCTTGTCAATATTTATCAGCTTTACAGAAAAGCTTTTATATTGAAACACTTAAATAAAAAATCTATGAGATCTAAAAGCCTGTCTATTATACAGAGAGTTAACAAAATGTGTCTTTATATAGTAGTACATGAAAGTAATTACATAGCATATTAAAACTACAAAAGCTAGGTTTTGTTGGATAGTATCCCAAATGCCATAGGATTTCCTAATTACACCTCCTTCCAAAATAAGAGACAGGGTTCTCTAAAGTCAAATATTCCCTCCCATTTCTCTGTCAAATGGAAAACTATAAGCATTTCCCTTGTCATACAGACAGGGGTCTTCAAACTTGGTCCTTTTATGACTTGTGGACTTCAACTCCCAGAATTCCTCAGCCAGGCACGCTGGCTTAGGAATTCTGGGAGTTGAAGTCCACAAGTCATAAAAGGGCCAAGTTTGAAGACCCCTGTCATACAGTATGTGCTCTGCAAGTTGCAGCCGACACAGCATATATATTTGTTGGACCTCTGCATAGAAATAGAGGCAAAAGACCTAAAAATCTCTCACATGCCTTACTATAATACTGTACTATTATTTGTAGAAATTTGTAACAACAGACTCTCTCAACAGTTCAGAATCATCATTACAATGGTCTAACTCTAAGTCTTTATATGCAGCTTATTGTTAAGAAATATTTCTTGGCTATAAAAAACCCCTCCAATCACATAAATCTCCTTTCCCCTTGGAGGGAAAGATAAATTTGCCACAACTAAAATATAAAAAATATTAGAATAGATATCATTGGAAGTACATGGTGTTTCATTTAATAAATGAGTAATATGATTCAACATTTATATACAATAATGGCTACTACCTTTCGGGAGACTTGGGAAAAAGGGTGACAGAATGTATAGAACAGATGTTAAAAATAAGTGAAATGACGGAATACTTGTATAAGCAAGAATTGTCTACACATTTTATCCATATTATTGTGTTCAAAATTATCAATCAAATAATTGTTCATAGTTATTTTTTAATCTCTTACCTGCAGAATGTCTTTTGGTGTTCTTTCATTTGGACATGTACGTAAGAGATGTATAAGTCTTTCAAAATCTTTATTGTGCTACATAAAGAAAATGTAAACATTATCCAGGATATTTACAGTAATTAAACAGTTCCCCTAGTGACATGAGAGTATGAACAATACACAGGTATGCATTGCAGTCACAGCTAGTTTCATGTCTGTGTTTATCTTGATTTGACGATATTCAAGAAATAAATAATAGCGTAACGTACTGTAGGGTCATTGAATCACATGGCTGGAAGGGACTTTGGAGATCTTCTAGTCTAATTCCCTCTCCAAGCCAGGAGACCTTATTGAATCCCAGACGAATGGCTGTCCAAAATTTTCTTGAAAACCTCCAGTGATGGATCAACTACAATTCCAGGAGGTAAGCTGTTCCATTGATTAATTATTCTTACTCTCAGGAAATTCCGTTTTATTGAATCTCCCTCTGACAAGTTTCCACCCATTGCTTCTTGCTCTACCCTCAGTGCTATGGAAAATAAGTCAACACCCTCTTCCCAGTGACAGCCCTTCAAGTACTGGAAGACAGCTAATGTCAGGCCTGATCCTTTTCTTTGATAGGCTAGACCACAGGTCAGCAACCCACGGCTCCGGAGCCGCATGTGGCTCTTTGAGCCTTCTCCTGAGGCTCCAGTCCTCCACCGCCATTTGCAGAGACAGAGACAGAGACAGGCACTTGCGCTTCCCTTCTTTCTCTCTCTCTCTCTCTCACACACACACACACACACACACACACACACACTCACACTGAGTGGGGGAAGAGGACTGGCAGACCAAGGGCAGGAGAGAGCCAATCCAATAAGAATGTGTGTCAGCTTGTCGGAGAACAGCGTGAAGCCAGCTTGCCAGGTGAGCAGAAGATTGGAGAGGGAGAGAGGGGGGGGGAGAGAGAGAGGGAGGGAGACAAAGAGAGGCAGAGAGGGAGGGAGGGAGGGAGGGGGAGAGAGAGAGAGAGAGAACTCATGCACAGCAGCCTCTATTTCTTTTTAATTAAACTCTTCAATCAAGCTCCCCCCCTCCCGCGTGCGCGCACACACACATGTTTTGCGGCTCCCAGTGTTTTCTTTTCTCTGGGAAATGGGTCCAAGTGGCTCTTTGAGTGTTTAAGGTTGCCGACCCCTGGGCTAGACATTTAAGCCACAGGCTCTTTCTCACTTTGTCAGCTGTATCAGGGAGGGAAGAGACCAGGGGAGGAGATTTATCTTGAGTGTTTTTTTGATGCACCCTGTCGGCCCAAATATGGGAGGAAGAAATCTTTTGCCTGTATCAGCTCAATCTAGAGCTGTCCACAGGCAGGCAGTCGCTACTGCGACACACACACACATATATATATTGTATGTGTGTATACATACCCACACACACTTACACAAACACACATATATACGGACATATTTAAAATATTTAAATTTTAAAATATTTAAAAATTTAAAATAACTTCAACAGGTTTATTTTTATTTTCAAAGTAAAACGTATATCATTTAAATAGCCATAGAGTAAAATTTTAGTCTGTAGTCCAGTGGAACTGATTTTCAAAGTAGACGAAAACCTTGTCACAATAAAACAACAACAAAATGGTTTTGCATCTGTTTTAATAGATAAGAATCCACAATAACAAGACTACCAAGGGCATTGATTGTCATAGAAAATCTAATTTTGCTATGACTATAAGCATATATGTTTATTGCTATTATGAATGCTTATTCTATCCTTTAAATGGGTTTCTCAAACCTTATTTTTGTATTTTTTATGGCAGTGTTTATATGTATACATATTTTAATTAGTATATGATATTGGGGTGTTAGCAAAGTATCAAAAAGATCACAATGGCCAATACATCTATCTATCTATCACAACATATCTGAATGGCCCATTTCCCTCACCAAGGCACTTTAGGTAGTGTTGTGCCATTGTGTATCAGCAGGTTTACAAGTGCTACACAACTATTTTTTCCTACGTATAAAATGAAAAATATAGGTGTATTGCTTTTGTTGACATTATAATTTTGATAATGTCAGCATTATTCTGAACAAATTCATATAAATTGAACATGCTGAATTTCATTTAATAACATGTATATTTTTTTCTATTTCCACCTTTTCCATTTCTGCCTCTTTCAAGAGCCATTCCCAAGAGTCAGAAAATGTCTTGGAACTGTGTGTTGTTACTTTATGGGGAGCTATACTTAGAGATCTCTTTTACAGGAAAGTGCTCTCCACTATCTGGAAATGGGCCACAATTAGTTTATTAGAAGCACATCCAATTTCAAGCTTCACTCTGACCACCATATTGCCAAAGAAAGATAGGGTGTGCTTAATGTTTCCCTCTAATGTACTTATCAACTTCTGGATTAGAATCAAAATAATCAAGAAATGTTGATCTATTAGATTGAAGAATGAGATATAAATTTAATTATTTAGGAAAAGCAACATTTATTTATTTATTTATTTATATTTCATAACCACCCATCTTCCTCAGATATATCAGTATATTATTTTTAAAATATTAAAAAATATTAATACTGTTTTATCTCATCTCTTAATTGTGATTAATATAATCCTTTTTAGCATGATTTGTTTAACTTTTCCAGAAACATGACTGTTCCAAATGTTTATTTATTTATTAAATGTGCATCTCCCCATCTCCATGCATGTGTCATGGTTCCGATAGATGAGACCAGTAGAAATAAGAACTCTGAGGCAATTGCTTTCCTCCAAGAACAATTTTAATGGCTACATAATATCAGCACGAACAAAGGTGAAACCAAGACTGAAGGTTCCCCACCCCAAAAGATTACAAAGTAAACTCCCCACCCCCTAAATGTGTCATAAATCACAATCCCCAATTAACACCATTGGCGGGCTCTCTAACGGTAGCTCCAGCCTGCCAAACATTAAGGCAACTTGACCTTGGTTCCCACAAGAAAGTTATTGTTATGACTAAACGAGAAGAATGCATCTCCCCCCTCCCATTGCTATGGCAACCTAAAAACGAAGAAAGATGGCTGTAGCCAGAGTCGTTTGAAGGTTTGAGAGCATGACTAGGGTCCTAACAATTATAAATAAAATAAAAACAGTAAGTTGAAACTATACATAACATAAAATAACAGCTGGGCAACAACACATAGCAGACATCCACAGGCCAGTACAGCTGAGAAATGGGCCAGAGGAATATTAGGAATATTAGGTATGTTTGCCACCTTGAGGTATTGATAAAAAATAATGATGGGTAAAAAAAATCAAAAATATATTAAAAATATGAATTTTCCACATAAGAGGCTTTTGTTCTCTTGTCCAAATTGATGCACTACGCATTAAGGTGACAATTGGAATATATTTCAACCTTTCTAGAAAAATCATATTTGTATATCTTCAGATAAGGAGATTGAATCTATATCCCACAGTCTATTAAAATGTCCATTTTATAGAAAATGATGAGTAAAACTTATAACCTCAATTATTACAAAGCTGAATTTCCATCATAATGAGAAAATCATTGCTTTCCTTTTAAGGGATCAATTTTTAAACGTTCCAGGGTGGTAGCTAAATTTTTGTCTGTAGCTTCGGCCCACTAGAATCAATTGCCTTTCCCTCACAACGTTGATCGTCTTTGCTTTTATGCAGGGTGGATTTGATTTAAATCAAGTCGATTTAAATCACGATTTAAATCACTAGTAAAAAGGCTTGATTTAAATCAACGCGATTTAAACCATAATTTTTAAAGAGCAACTGTCATCTCTGTCCCACAGCGGCTCCTCCTCTGACCCACTGTTGACTCACCAACAGTCCCGTTCATTTTAATGGGACGGCTGGTGAGGCGGCAGTGAGGGACATGATGGGCAGCAGGTGAGTGGATGCCCGCTAACAGGCGCTGCCATGATGGATCTGAAATGACAGGTGCTCTTTAAATGTAAGGATTCATTCTTGCTGGTAGTTAGAATCTTTAATATTATTGTGTGAATGCATCAATGCAGTGCATGTTATCTCAGCTAGCAGAGCTTGGATTCATTGAATGAGTTTACCAAAAATGTAAATATTGCAGAATATACAGCAGGGGTTCAAATTGCCGGCCCACGGGCCGGATGTGTCATGGCAAAACCGTGCCCACCCCATTGCCGGCAATGGCAAAAAAGTCACGATATGTCGCGACACGTCACGTGACGTTGCGAGTTTGACACCCCTGATTTACAGCCTCATGCTACATAACTAAGCTCCATTTCGTGCTGAATAAACTAAATTACTAATGTATCTTAAATAGAAAACTATATTTAGATAGGTTTTTACTCCAAAAGCATTTTATTAAAATAAATTTGATAAAAATAAAAAAAAATCCGATTTAAATTTAAAAAATCCGATTTTTTTTATTTTTTTTTAAAAAATCACTGATTATTATCCACCCTGCTTTTATGTAAATTATATGCGATTATTTAAAATTGCTGAATGGATTTTAATCTTTGTTGGCTTGGTCTTGGATCAGAAATTAATAAATAATAAATGTAGAAAACATTAAAAATACTCACAACTTTTTCTTTAGAATAATCCCTGATACTGAACAAAAGATCACCCCTGATATTCATCTGCAGCTGAAATGTTGCCCATTGCACAAGTGGACTTTGGTCAATATATCTGTAGAAGAAGAAAGGGATCTTTAGACGGTGAACTTCAGAACATATAAAATATTTGTTATTTTTTTTAAAATACATCATCGTTGCAAAAGCATATCAGAACGTATTTTAATAATCCGATCTTCCAGAATCATTCAAGAACACTAGATGAACACAATCTATGTATACTTTAAAAAATAGGTTTCCTCTAAGTTGTGACCCAACTTCTGGTAACTTTGTGGACACATCCATGCATTTTTCTTGCCAACAATATGAAAGTGACTTGGCGTTGCCTTCTTCCTTAATATATTTTTTTTTCAATTACCCTTCTTTATAACCCTTGAACCTATTACAGATAGTCCTTGACCACAATTGAGCCCCAAATTTTTCTTGCTAAGTGAGACAGTTGTTAAGTGAAGGTTTTTTGCCCCATTTTGCGACCTTCCTGACCAAAGTTGTTAAGCGAATCACTGCAGTGGTTAGTAACACGGTTGTTAAGTGAATCTGGTTTTCCCATTGACTTTGCTTGTCAGAAGGTCACAAAAGGTGATCCAGAGACACTGCGACCGTCATAAATATGAGCCAGTTGCCAAGCGTCCGAATTCTGAGCACGTGATCATGACGATGCTGCAACCGTTGTAAGTGTGAAAATGGTCATAAGTGTTTTTTTTAGTGCCGTTGTAACTTTGAACGGTCACTGAATGAAATGTTGTAAGTCGAGGACTACCTGTATTAAAAATGAAGCATTTAGTCAAGGTGTCTATGGCTAAAGAAAAGCAGTGGTGCCCTGAACTCCCTGGCTTATGGTCTGCTGCTAAGTTCTGTGCAGGGTGCATTTCCTTCCCCACTTGGACATGCAGTGTATCTTCTTCTTCTTCTTGTGCCATATCCATTATCGGACGTTGGCAATCATATTGGCGATCCTGTTTTTATCAGCAGCCGCACGAAAAAGTGCTGCTAGTTTTGTTCAAACCAGTCCCTTAGATTTTGAAGCCATGATGTTCTTCTTCTGCCTGGACCTCATTTGCCTTCAATCTTTCCCTGGAGGATTAAATAGAGTATACCGTATTTTTCTGGGTGTCGCATCACATGTCCGAAATATTCTAACTTTCGTTTTTTAATTGTTTTGATGATTTCCCTTGGCTTTCCCAGGCGGCTTATCACCTCCTCATTTCTGATCTTGTCAACCCAGCTTATACGTAATAGCCGCCTGTAAATCCACATTTCAAATGCTTTTAGTCTCTTCAGGTGGCCTTCTGTCAGAGACCAACTCTCTACTCCATAGAGCAGGATAGAGCAGTGTATAGTGTCATACATACACAGGTACCTGCAGGGCCAGTTTGGTGTAATGGTGGAGCAAGAAATGGTTAAGGGTCAAGGCTAGAAAGCAGGAGGCTGTACAGGTAGTCTTCGACTTACGACCACAATTGAGCCCAAAATTTATGTTGTTAAGTGAGACATTTGTTAAGTGAATTTGGCCCCGTTTCACGATCTTTCTTGTCTCAGTTGTTAAGTGAATCACTGCCGTTGATAAGTAAGTAACTTGGTTGTTAAATGAATCTGGTTTCCCCATTGACTTTGTTTGTCAGAAGGTCGCAAGAGGGGATCACATGACCTTGGGACACAGCAACGGTCATAAATATGAACCAGTTGCTGAGCATCTGGATTTTGATCACATGATCGTGAGGGTGCTGCAAAACTTGCAAAGGTCCTGGGTCACTTTTTTTCAGTGCCGTTGTAACTTTGAACAGTCACTAAATGAATTGTTGTAAATCGAGGACTACCTATAATTTCTAGTCCCCCTTAGGCACAAAGCCAGCTGGGTGACTTTGGGCCAGTCCTTCTCTCTCAACTCCACTCCTGTCTGGTTTAGTGGCAAATGGGGCGGACAGACTCTTTCTGACCTTTTCCCACAGGTGATCACTACACCTCTCCTCCTACAAGACGCATCCATGGGAACAAACCATCCTTTAGCTCCAGGTTGGCACCCAACCCTTTACAAGGGACTGTGGAGAGAGGTTTTTTCCATGGACCGGTGGAGGCGTGGTTTTGCATGCTGCCTGCATCCTGCGGATGGGGCGTCGCTTGTTTGCGCGGCCCAGTTTCTGGCATGCAGCGGCCCGGACCGGGGGTTAGGAACTTCACTAGACTAACCATGCCAGGTTCCTGTAACCATATGAAGAAGAGTTACAGGAACTGGGCATGGCTAGCCTAGTGAAGAGAAGGACCAGGGTAGACATGATAGCAGTGTTCCAGTGTCACAGAGAGGAGAGCGGACAACCTGTTTTCCAAAGCACCTGGAGGCCAGAGACTCAACCTAGAAATAAGGAGAAATTTCCTGACAGTGAGAACAATCAACCAATGGAACAGCTTGCCTTCAGGAGTTGTGGGAGCTTCATCACTGGAGGCTTTCAAGAAGAGACTGGACCGCCATCTGTCAGAAATGGTGTAGGGCAGGGGGTTGGACTAGATGACCTAGATTCCTAGAAGGTACCTTTCTTCTATTCTATTCTATTCTATTCTATTCTATTCTATTCTATTCTATTCTATTCTATTCTATTTTCTATTCCATTCCAGTCTATTTATTCCATTCCATTCCAGTCTATTTTGCATTCCATTCTATTTTCAATTCTAATTCTAATTCTAACCCCTGCTTTAAAGAAGCCCCAGCACTCTCTCCAGCTCCCGGGGGCTTCCTTCCAGTTTCCCAGCGGCCGCCCCAGAGCTCATCCGCTGCGCCTTCGCGTTACCTTTTCCCGCGCAAAATCAGGCCGCAGAGATGCGCGACGGCGGTGGCCACTCGGCGGAACCGGCGCCGGCCCGGCGACGCCGCTTTAGCCTGGTCCTGAGAGAGGGACGAGGCGGGAGAGGAGGCCGGGAAGCCGAGCGACGGCGGGAGAAGAAGCGGCCCGCCGGCGGGCCCCGAGGCGTCCATGCCCAATCTTGCGTTGTCGCTCGGAGCTGCCCCGGGCAGGTAGCTTCATGCCCGGATCGAAAAAGGGACGGCGAGGGAGCTGCCTTCTTCTTTCTCTTCTCGGCGGGAAGCGCAAACAAGCGCTCAAAGACGGGCACTCAAGCGGGACTTGCCCGTTTACTCCCATGGAAACTTGGAGGCTGGGTGGGCGGTCGAGGCGGCGCTTCCCCTTCCTGTTAGACCGAAGTGCTACATCGGTTGGATTTCTGCTTGTCGGTGGTCCTGGCCCGGATAACGGGAGGGGGCAGACTGAGCTGGAGGTCATCATGGCTGGAGATTGGAATTGAAAGTGACACCAGCACAGGGTTCTTCTCCAGCTATCAATCTTGGCTGGGAAGGTCCTCGGGAATGATCAGAAAAGCACTAGCACTGATGGTGTTACCTAGTTTGGGCAATGAAACTTCTGTAAGAAAACAACCAAACTCAGAGAGCACCAAGGACCCCTCATTAATAGAGGGATTATTGAGCTGCATTAACAGAGGGACAGACTCAAGATCACATGAAGTTCTAGTATTGCTTTACAAAGCCTTGGTGAGACCACACTTGGAATACTGCATCCAGGTCTGGTCACCACAATACAAAAAAGATGTTGAGAGTCTGGAAAGAGTCCAGAGAAGAGCAAGAAAAATGATTAGGGGGCTGGAGGCTAAAACGTATGAAGAACGGTTACAGGAATTGGGTATGTCTAGTCTAATGAAAAGAAGGACTAGGGGAGACATGATCGCACTGTTCCAATATTTGAAGGGCTCCTACAAAGACGGGGTCAAACTATTTTCCAAAGCACCAAAAGGCAAGATGAGAAACAATGGATGGAAACTAATCAAGCAACCTAGAAATAAGGAGAAATTTTCTAATGGAGAGAGCGATCAACCAATGGAACAGCTTGGCTTCAGAAGTTGTGGGTGCTCCATCACTGGAGGCTTTCAAAAAGAGACTGGACAACCATTTATCTGAAATGGTATAGGCCCAGGGTCTCCTGCTGGAGCAAGAGGCTGGACTAGAAGACCTCCAGGGTCCCTTCCAACTCTTATTTATTATTCTATGTTCATTTCAATCCTGAGCTACAAATATTCTTCTTTATTGATGATAGAAAAGTTATGATGGCAGCCTTGGGGTGCAGTCGAAGTTCCACTTGTGGGCCCCTGTTTTGTGTGTCTTAATGGCAAAGGAAATGCATTGTCTGTGTTGTTAGTGTGTAACACACCTGCAAAAACCAATGGAGCTTTGATTACATCGTTGTGGCTGCCATCTTGACCTTGTCGTACACATATAACCAAACATGCCCAAGAGAAAGAAAAGAGAAAAGGCTGTCTTGAGCCTAGGTAGCTCTTAAAAGAGTAGTATATTGCGAAGGGGAGGGGCTGTCAAGTAGCCAGCCTAAATTAAAATATATATTTTTTTCTCAAGTGTGCAGCTCGGAGATGGTTATATACTGTACTGCTTTTCCTGCCCCTTTGCACTGGGTTAGATTATGTGATCATTGTGGTCTCTTGAACTATTTCATTCCATGAGTCACTGAAAACTGAGTGTAGATTTCTGCCATTTTGCGGGAAGACTATAGTTAAATCCTCAAATAGACATGTCAGAGTTACAGAATGACTTTAAACTCTCACCAAAACCGATGTGGTCCATGCTGTGTTTTCATTGTCCTCTCCCTGAACAAAGTTATTTTCCCCACAATATTTGTTTTAATAAAGTTAGTTGGTATTTATTCTTATAGTGGAACATTATGTATAATTTACAAACCTCCTTTTTAACCTTAAAATTTAATTGGTTTAGGAAAGCACCTATGTTGAGAGAGTGATAAAGTAAGCATGCAGAGACAAAAAAAAGCAGCTTTAGGTATTCTTTCTTAATACTATTCCTGGGCGTGAATTTTCAGTGCTGTGCAGAAGAATCTTAACGGACTTTTTCTGTTTCTACTTTGCCTAATAGTTGAGGGTTGACAATCAGTCCCACCCAACACATCTACCCATACTTAATAGACCTGTCAATTATAGGTAGTCCTTGACTTATGACCACAATTGAGCCCAAATTTCTCTTGCTAATCAGTTGTTAAGTGAACTTTGTCCCATTTTACGACTTTTCTTGCCACAGTTGTTAACCGAATCACTGCAGCTGTTAAGTTAGTAACACCGCTGTTAAGTGAATCTGGCTTCCCCATTGACTTTGCTTGTCGGAAGGTCGCAAAAGGAGATCATATGACTCCAGGATACGGCAACTGTCATAAATGCGAGTCAGTTGTCAAGCATCTGAATTTTGATTGTGTGTCCGTGGGAATGCTGCAGTGATTGTGTAAAAAAACAGTTATAAGTCAGTGTCACTATAAGTAATCCAATTCAAAACTAACCATACAGCTTATGCACAGTTCTCGCCACAAAATTGTGATTGGTCAGTTTTACACTTTACAAGTATATGTGAACAAGGGATTATGGATTCAATGATAGCCAGAGAATATTATTTTTAAGCCAAAAGGTCTTTAAAAAATGATTAATCATCTCCTGCAGCAATATTTTAATAAGCTAATTAAACTGCATTTAATTTGACTACAGTATGCTTATTCTGTAATAACTATTTGGAATTCCAAGCTTGGCTATAAACCTGTGTATTCTTACAAAGGAATAATGTCTACTGAACTCATTGAGTGTTATTCCCATACAGACATAGATAAGAGTATGTGGTTATACTACCTTTGAATTTCTTGTACACCAAATGGAAAATGTAACAGAGCTACGTTTTGTATTTTAGCTGCCTTACATTTCAGATGGCACAAAAAATCCAAAGTTGATTTAAATATCAGTTGTAAAAAGAGGCTTTAATGGCATTGTGCTACTAATTGTCTTTGAAAGATGAGGTGAATATAAGGAAACAAATCAGTTAATGAGCACCAAAATGAATTAATTATATTGATAATGGATATTTAATGATATTTAATGATTTATTAAATATCAACAAGGTATGAGGATTCTTTTTCCAATCTTTTTTTTCCAAGCAGTGGGCCACCTGAGTAGTTTACTAGTCTAATACTTTTTGATCCTTTTTTTCTTTTCACCCTCCTAAACAAAGGGGTGAATTGTTTTAAATAAAAACAATTTAGAAATCAATAAAATAGGAAAGTAATGAGGGCTACATAGAATAAATAAAGACATCATATAGTCTTTGCAGAGGGATGTGTACTGTATTCTAGATAGTCTTGAAGGAGATGAATGATCATAATTGGAAAGTATTTATAACACTTGACGTATTACTGTGATAAAGTACTAGCAAAGAAATGGTTACTTTCCACAATATTCTAGCCTGGATGATAAGAGATTTTTCTTGGGTGCCTAAGAGTGGAGACCGAGCAATAATATCAAAGCTTTTTCTTTTTTTCTTTTTGAACCAATTGCAGGGTTTGGAGCCAGAATTGGCTGGCTTTCCTTTTCCTTCTGAAATGATGCACGTACACTTGTGGGAAAAGTTAAGTGTTCAGGAAAAGCGGCAGTTCTGCAGATGAGGGCGTGCGAGCAGATGTAACTTTTGCTCCTGTCTCCCGCCAATAGTCTTATTCTAAATGGAAAATCCTCTCAATCAATACCTTCAGGCAGCTATGGGATAATGGAAGCAAAATGAGTTAGTGCGAATGGGGCTTTTGCGTTACTTTGGTTAACAATGCTTCTGCCCCATGATAGCCAGGGGGCTGCTGAGTCCCATAGGAGTGGATATTTATTTTCATCAACAAACTATGGCAGAGCAGAGGAACTTTGGAGATACCGGACATTGAATGGGGCTACTGCTACTGCTGCTTCTCTAGCCAGCAAGCTGGACAACTGGAACCTGGTGGCTTGATGGTTTGATCACAGAATTAACTCTCTAATCTCTGAAGCAACCCACACCGGACAAGAAGCTAAAGGAGTGGAAATAGAACATCCCTAACGGTGACACAAACTAAGGCAATGTCATCGCTGTTGAAGGAGGATCTCAACAAGAAGCTATTCAGATCTCTAGGGCAAAATTTGTATGGTTTCATTGAAATTGAGTGTTCAGGCCAAGATCGGTTTTATCTCTGTGCTTCAGGTAAATGGGGTCGGGACATAAGGAAAATTAACTATCTCAATTGTTGTCTATCCATTATACTGTAAGAGTCTTTTCCTGATTCAAAATTCATTCTAGCCATTAACTAACTTGGTGTTCTGAGAAAATATACTATTCTACTAGCCTCAGTCCCTCTATCTGCTAGAGAGGAAGTTATACTGCTATATATATTGTTATTGCATAACTGCTACAAGTAAGATGCTTTAAATATACTTGATGTTTTGAACGTACTAAAGTAGTTAAGTTGTGTAATCTGACAGGATCTCCATCTGATAGCTGTATTTTTAAGGATTTTCAATAAATGTCACACCAAACTAAAATAAGACAGTAAACCTAAATGCACCTACTTAGAATTAAGATCTATTGAAATCAATATAGTTCCCTTCGAAGTAGCTGACTGGTATTAGGCTTTTAAGGTGTTCAGGATTAAAAGGCTAATCAACTGCACAAGCATGGATTTTAAATATTAATAATTTAGATTCATAGTATAACCCCTTTCATAGTATCAGGCAGTACCCCTCCCCCCAAAATTTGATGTGATTAACTTTTTCAATAAATATTTTAGATGTCTAGTCTGTAAATTCTTATGGTTAATGTTGTGGATTAAAGATACTGCGCTTGAGAAACTATATTTCCTTAAATGCTGACTGAAATAATAAACATCCTTATCTGAAAGTAATTCACATTTAAATAATTTTAGTTAACTTCCTACTTGGAAAGGACCAAATTGACTTTTTTTTTTAATTAGAAGAAATTTTATTTTTCTATAGAAAGCAGCAGAATAAATCTAAAGAGAAACAGCGAAAATATGATTGGATGTTAATAAAACATATTTGATCTATGGCTTTAAAAATGGCTAGTTTGGGCATTTTTACTTATATAATGTAATAATCCTTTTCACTTATTTTTGTTTCTAATATAAATAAGACTGTAAGTTCTTATTTCAACGTTAATATTTTATAGACCAATAACTGATGCAAGTCACTTTTTACTTTGCCAATCTAATATCACTCATTGGCACATTTTTATAATTACGCGAAGTGATACTGATGAGCAGTACTTCCATCTATGTAAAATATCTCATACTATCTTAGAAAAAAATATCTTAGCCAAGAAACATCTGCATGTTTGTTTAGAGTACTCCATTGTTAGACTTAATGATTTTTCCTTTTCATGATATATTATCACTATTTTAAAATAAGTACTTTGTACCCTAAACTGTGTGTCAAGAAAATCTAGACTTCCAATATTGATTTCACTGAATAACATGTTAAGTAAAGATTAATTAATAAGAGGAGGCACTGATTGCAACTTTTTACATTGCTAAATATTTCTCAATGCAGGATATGCAGAGAATGTAGACATTTTCCCTGAAGTATTGAAGGAACTCCTATAATATCACTAAAAGTGCTTTATACCCAAAGCAGTAATAGAGGATAGGTGCAGAATTTGGGCTTGGAATGTTAGAGAGGATAAGATAAATGTAACTTCACATTATATTTAATGAACTAAAGGACAGAATCAGATAAATGAATTCTTTTTCAAAGAATGGAAAAAAAAGGTGGGGGAAAAATTGTGCCAATGCTATCTGCAGTTAAAAACTTGATAGCAAGTTGTTATCAATTCTGAGCAAAGTAATGCATAAAAAATAAGAAACTTCCTCAAAATAACGCGCACACACACAAATGTATATACAGAGCTCCCTCCTGTGGATGCCACTTTTGTTTTCTGCATCCAAGCAGATTTGCCATTTGAAATAAAATCTGAACAGATATTGGAAAAAAATCATTCTAAAACACACAATCCGTTTTGCTCGTTGAAATTTATTTTAGTGTTCCCTGTGAGAACACTCACTTCATTCCCTGTGCTTCTCATCCCACTCCCTTTGGCTTTAGAAGAAGCTCAGTTCCAGTTCGATCTGATTGATCATTGAAATTGCTCAGAGAGGATCTATGTAAATTTTCACAAATTATTTTTGAAAGGAATCTAAGCGATTGCTAAATTACATTTTTTCCCCCTCCCGATTTTCTTGTATCCGATTCTCGATGACCGCTTGGCAAGTTCCCCTAGTTTTCTTGGCAACGTTTTTCAGAAATGATAGGAGACTAAAGTAATTACAATTGCCCTAGGCATGTTCTGGCCTTTGCCTGTGACAGAAGTATCCGTTTGACGGTTATTCAGTATAATGATGTTAAATGACAGTTACGGCTTTATTTACTTGAAAGCAGATAAATAGTAAAGAAAAACAAATACACCCTTAAGTCAAGCTTGACTTTTGATTTCTGCATCCAAGCAGATTTTTTGGCAATGTTACAGCGAAAGGGTTGTCATCGCCTTTGTCTGGGATGCATGTTTTTTTTTCCGATTCCCCAATCTATCCTACAGCTTTAGAATTCCTATATCATGATGGTGAACCTTTTAGAGACCGAGTGCCCAAAAACCGCCCCACCCCCAGCCCGCCCCTGCTTCACACTCTGCCCCCACCCTGCCTTCCTGCAGGGCCACCACCTCCACGGCCCGCCACAGATCACCCAGGCGGCCTTGCAGTGCCATGGCAGCCACGCCCTCCGCCCGCACCCCGCAGCATCATCTACACGCGATGGGGCACAAGGGCGGAGTCTTGTCCCTGCTGCGCAGCTGCCATGTCCTTGGCTGCGCTGCTCCGCGCGGGCCATGTCTGGGGGAGACAATCCTCCGGGGCAGGGGCTGCTGATGAGGGGGCCGTGGGGGGAGGCGGGGATGGGACAGCGGTGCACGTGCCCACAGAGAGGGCTCCAAGTGCCACCTCTGGCACACGTGCCATAGGTTCGCCACCTCTGACCTACTGTATATGATCTCCCCAAACAAATTCTAACCACAGCTAACCTTACCTAGATTCTGAAATCAACCAAGGTTAGCTATATGCGGTCTACCACTGAGATAAATATTGCAGTTATCTAAATAGGATGCTGAAGATCTCCTTTTGTTTAAGAAAGTATGTAGGGACTTTTGTATTGCCTCCAGTCTAAAATTCAATTGATACTCAGATGCACCAAAGGATCTGAATCAGGATAAGATCATTTTTTATGTTCCTTTTCAGGTTTATCTTATTTCACACAGGTTTGATTCAATTTTCATTCTCTATTAGACACACACAAACATACATGTATAATAGGTAACAAGTTTCATCTTATATTCAGATTCCTCAGACATATGGAGTTATGATGTACAGAAATCATGTAGAGTCTTCTCATAGGGAACAACACCATGCAGGTATCTGCCCATCCTTCCAGATCAGATAGCATGGGTGCCCACCTGGTCCCTTCCTTTAAATGTTGCCATCTGGGAGGACATTGGAGTTGCACTTTTTCCGTGGCTGCCCCACCCTGTGGAACAGTCTCCTCCATGGGATTTAGAGTTCTCCCATCCTGTTAGTCTTCTCGAGAGCTTGATTCTCTTTTTTGGCAGTGGTTTGCTCTCCAAGCTTGTTTCAATTTAGTTTCTAAAGTTGTTAGTTTTTTTTCTAAAACTAAAGTTTTAGTTTCTAAGTTTTAGCTTGGCTCTTTGCTCAGGCTTTGGGTTAGAATAGGAGTGAGCACAGCAGATGTAAGAGAGTGGGTGTGATGTTGCAGTGCCGTTGTTGAGATACATGATGTCATTGTGAGGTTTTGTCTGTTTTATTTAACCTGTTTTTATTTAATATTGTGACCCACCTAGGATTATTTTGTTTAATATAGGTGGGCGTATAACTTTGCTAAATAAATAAACACGCTGTGCTAAAATAGAGACATTTCTACCTTCTAAGAGAGGTGGTGGAAATTGTGTAAAACCTTGTACTCTACACAGATCATGATATAATATAACATATTATCTCTGTTTCTTTCTGAGAGCTTAGGGGAAGGTACCTTGTATATCCCATTTGAATAGACCATATAGATTTGTATGTGTGTGTGTGTGTGTGTGCTTCTACACTACTTACACAGAGTCAGAAACAATGCACATTCAGATTGTACATGTGTAGGTTGTATTAAGATTATACAAGAATCACATTTTTTTTCCTTCTGAGTATATATGCTACTTTAATTGTAACTGACTGAATATCCTACATCCTCTGATCTTTAAAATAAAGTGCAAAATATATGTAAAAATCAGTAAGTAATAAACCACAATTCTATGTCAGGAACTACCGGTATAAACTAACTTAATTCATACAACATTCTATAAGGAACACTCACTGTATCTACCTACAGCTTTTCTGTTGGAAAAGCTAGGTTTTAATTGTGTTTTTAAATCCTAGTAAAGTTGGAATCAGAGAGATCTCAAGAGGAATGCTGTTTCAAAGAAAAGAGTGCAAATTCCTTGTTTCTGAGAAGGCAATACTGCAGGAATCTTGGTGCCAAGCCATAGAGGTTTTATAGATCACTATCTATCTATTCGTAGGTACTAAATTGTTCCTGTGCTGTGGAGTTCAAGGACTCTGGGTCAGATTTGGGGAAATTATAAGTAACTCACAGATTCCCTCACCGACTATCTGTTACATACAATATATTCATTATTAGTTTGTTACCATGTTCTTACCTTCTTTTAATTGTACTTAGCCAGCTGGAGTCATGTACTGAAAGAAGTGACGTATAAATTGATTGCCTCCTTTTAAGAAAATGTACCCGTGAGAGATTTTTTGTGTGCTTTTAATTATTTCCAAATTTGAGATGATCGTGAGAAATTTTGTTCTTTTATTCTTATACAGCATTGTTTATGTATCTGTCAGAAGGCAATCGTTAATCTTCATTAAGTCTTGACTGGTTCAAGTAAGCTTTGTTGAATAAACCATAGTGGCTTGATTCAAGCATCACATGAAGCATTATTTAATATAATATATGCAACTAGATAGTAAAAAATAATGTAGCAAGTACATTGTTAAAATACACTTAACACCTAAGAATGTATTCACGTAATCAGTTTATAAAAGATGGGATTGCTATTAACAGAGTTACATGAACAAAAAAAAGTTCACCCAAGCTGAAATTAAGAATAACAAATGCCAACCTTTATGTTTGGAGATCTTTTCTATGAATTGTTCTCTTGAAGTTCTTGACCATCTAGGACCTCTGAGAGGTTATATAAAAATTCAAAGACCTCTCAAAAAATTCTTCATATTTTTTGGTTACAATTCCAATGAATTGTAATAAGTAGCAGAATTTCAGGGATGCATAAGAAGACTTCCTCCTGACAGTTCACCCTTGAAAAGGAACTCAATGTTAAATCATTTATAAAATTTGGAAGCATCTTCTTGACTTGGAGTTTCAAAGTCATGAAAGTCATGAAAGTAAGTGCAGTTTGAGGCATGTGTGCAAATCCAGAAAATTATGATACAAGTATATGCACTTGTATAAACTTAGTAAAATTTTGAAATCATTAAGTTTGATTCCAACTTAAATTAACTGCATTTATAATCTTTAGTGAAATCAGACACAAAGCTCCCCCCCCTTAATATATTCTGATGTTGAAAAAATAATCTGAAAAATACAAAGAAGGGACTAGGAAAACATTGTCATCTGGATCTAGTAAAGTTCTGTAAATGAGGCAAGGCAGTTACGTGTAAAAATCACGTTGGAACTTAATTATTAAGTCATGTGGTAGCTCGTTCTATTGATTTTAACAGGAACTAAGTAGAGCTAATGTAATCTGGATCTAATCCAAGACTATTATTTGTAGAAACACCAACAGTTTTTAAATGTCATAAAGTCACTTTTAAAATTGCTTGGATGAAAATTTATTTGGCAAATAATATGGAAATGGTTTGTCATTATCTCCCTCTGCAAGGCTTTTGGACGTCCAGATCCTAGTAGTGTACCATAGAGGCCGAGTTGACTTAAGGGCAAGAGCAGAGCAGGTGTAAAAAACCATAGCAAAGCTTACACTCCCCAATAAGGCTTTGATTTTTCTTCCAAATATTTTTTTATATAAATTTTATTAGTTTTTATAGGATTAGGAATGAGGTGGGGTCGGGATTGGAGTTGGGATTTGGGTTAGGGTTAGGGTTGGGGTTAGGGTTTTTTCAAATAACATTCTCAATATTTAGCATACAGCATAATGTCTGGGTTCATGTGTTTAACAAAAAATAATAGATAATAGTTAATTATCATAAACAATATGTTAATTAATCACTCAATAGTCTTCTTCTTGCTAATATATATTCAAAGTTACATATCACATTCCTTTCTCTTGAACTCGTTTTTCTAGCCATTGATAGAAATTATCCCATGTTCTAAAATACACTGAGTCTTCTTTCTCTTTTATCTTTAAAGTCGATCTATCCATTTCTGCACACACTATATTTTCTTCCAAATATTCAAGACCCATGAAAACACTTTGGACTCTGAGAGATGTATCAGTTCTCCATATAAGTAAAATATGAGTAATTGGAAAGTTTATGGCTAGTGATCTGGCCTTTTCCTTACATTATATTTTGCCCATTGCTGTCATAGTTTTCATAGTTTCCATAAAGATGTCTATTTATTTTTTTTCAAAGAGCTGCAAAACTTGGGGGTTTTGCTGATAGTCATGTAAAAAGAAGATGTCAGTTATCACGTTTTTAACTGTAAAGAAAAAACAGTTAATTGTAATTATTGAAATACAATTTAATAAAACCATTCAGCATTCAGAAAAGTGCACTCAGTGACTCTTAAGCTGCAGGAGGCCATGGAGTCTCTCTGATTTTTCAATTTGTGTAATTTGCCCATAGTAAAAAATTAACACGCAGGATATAGTCTAGTTATTTCTATTGCTCCACTATATTGAATTATTGATTTATTGATATTTATTTTTAAAATTATTATCAGTTGTTGGAACCATCTTTAAAAATGCAAATAATCAATTGTTGCAATTGTTCTTTTAATTCATTAGTCTCTATGTCATAATCACTCCTTTACAGAATGTATTATTCTACTCTCTACTTACTAATTTGTAAATCCCTGCAGGCGTACTGTTAATATTAAACATATTTTTAAAGATTTCAGCAATACAATGATTTTATATTTCCTGTCAGCTCTTTTTAATATTTTTAGTCATCACTTAAAGTTTTGCCTAACCTTTACCAATTCTCATTGTATTTATTGTGTTTAAATTTTTAAACTTATATTTTTAGTTGTTTTGGTTTCATGGTTTTATAGTTTGCACTAGCTATTTAAAAATAGTTAATTAGTATAGCATATAGGTTACATTTTTATTTCATTGAGACGGATGTTATCCTATATTTCAAAACTTTGTTTTACTGGTCAGTGCTGGAATAAAGATGACTTTATGTTGCTTATTTCTTTTAAATCATGACTTCCCTGATCTACAGTTAAAGTTTTCAGAGTAATTTTTAATTATTATTTTTTTAAAAAACCCGTCTATATTCCAATAGATTGCCAACCTAAAAGACACAACACAAAAGTAAAATTGTGCATTAATAACATGATAAATTCTTTAGTTGTAATACATTAGATGCAATGTATATTTAAAATAAAAAACAAATTGTACAAACCTTGACCCATCAGTAAATTATTGACACTATTAAAGAATTTGGTGTTGGGACTGCAGTCATAGATTGGAAATAAGTCCAACTTATTTCAAAGTAAATATGCTTCAAATCCAATTTTAAATTGCCCTTTTAAGTTTAAATATGGGCAGTTTATACATTTTATTTAGTTATGTATATTTTGATATCATACCTATACCTTAATTAATTAGGCTAAATTAGTTTAAATGGCATGAATGCTAAAAGCAACAGCAATTGCTGAATCTTAGAAATGCTGGGCCTAAGTCACCAAATGCTATCAGAAGACAATTTTTTTTCTTAATAAAGATTTTATTTTTGCATTCTGTGTGAAAATATACTGTGCGTATAAATCAAACGTTCATCTTGCAGTGTCAAAAGGTGAAGAAGTACAAATATCTGTGGTGAAACACTATAGAACTGGCCTCGATGAGAAGTATGAAATATCTGAAAAATGGCTTCTAGATGATTTGGAGATGATAGATGGAAAAGAGGCTGATGCTGTAAGTGCTGCATTTTATTATAAGGCATATGCAGTATTCTGTTGGTGATGATATCATAGCTAGAACGTAAACGTCTGTGGAGATTTTCGGTCATCCAGGTCATAGATGTCTCAAAGGTGCTTTTTCAAAAGGCAACGACTGTTTTTTTCCTCAAGGAAGACGTTTCGCCTATCATCCAAGAAGCTTCATCAGTTCGGGCGGGATGGTGAGAGCAATGGAAGGATTAATTCTGACAGGATGGGTGGGGAGGTTGGAAGGATCATATTTCTCTGCAGTCATCTGGTTGTTAGCACTCTCCCTGAGAGCTCTTGAGACCACTTGAGGGTTTATCCGTCCCCTCAGGGTCACCTGTATCAGAGTTCAAATGGGGGTGGAATGTTCTTGGATCTGCTGAAAGGACATTGTGGTAGACAGGAGATAGGTGGGGTCTTCTCCCTCCCCCTCTGCTGAGAGAGGGCTGCTCAGTGTTAACATAAATGGCCTCTTTTACCCTTCTTTCAAACCAATGGTCCAAAAGAGGCCATTTATGTTAACATTGGGCAGTCTTGTGTCAACAGGGGGAGGAAGAAGACCCCACCCACCTCCTGCCCACAATGCAGTCCTTTCAGCAGTTCCAAGAACATTCCACCTCGCATTTGAACTCAGAAAACTAGGAAGTACAGGGTTATACAGTAACTATAGAAATACTAACTACGAATATAGCAGTTGCAAACTACTATTATTGTTGCAAAATGAAAAAGAAAAAAATGAATGTGAATAGGCATGAATCTGCCTATTTTGACACTATAACTTCAGCATCACTGAAGGGATGCTCATGTGTCTTTGCCACATCCTTGGTTTATTGTTAATTATTGTTCTGTTTGAAGCTATCCTTGGAAAACTTCCAAAATGTCGTAGTTGGACTGCATGACTTACTAAAAGATCTCATTAATTGGAAGCTGGTTTCCAGCCACAAGTGATTTGATATTCTAATAATCTCGCTTGCCTCCTCTGTCAAACCCTTCCTTATGTTGCATGTGGATAAGAGCTCTTTTTGTCCCTACACTGTCTTCAGAAATTCAAACAACACCAATCTTTTTTTGTCAGGTCTTAGAAGGGCAATGGTTCTCTGTATAGTACATTTTACAGATAGTCCTTGATTTACAACCATTCATTTAGTTGACCGTTCAAAGTTTCAATGGCACTGAAAAAAGTAACAAGACCGGTTTTCACACTGAACAATCATTGTAGCATCCCCATGGTCAGGTGATCAAAATTTGGACGCTTGGTAATTGGCCTGTATTTATGATGGTTGCAGTGTCCCGGGGCCATGTGGTCTCTTTTTGTGACCTTCTGACAAGCAAAGTCAAATGGAAAGCAAAGATTCACTTAACAACCGAGTTGCTAACTTATCAGCTGCAGTGATGTACTTAACAATTGTGGCAAGAAAAGTTGTTAAATGGGGCCAAACTCCCTTAACAACTGTGTTCTTAGCAACGGGAATGTTGGCCTCAATTGTGGCTGTAAATCAAGGACTACCTGTATTGTTCAATAGATGCTAACTTGTATCTGCATGTTATTTTGAATTCTATGTTAGTTTGAATATTCTTTCTGAACAGAAAGGCAGCAAATAAAAAATTTCTTTTCCTTTTAGGATAATCCATGGTTTGATATGCATTTCAAGCAAGTTTACACTTGGGAAGCTTACAGCTGTGCATCTAAATACTCCTTTGCAAGAATATTAAACAAGTTGAATGAGATGTACCTGCAAAAGGATCTGAAGATTGTGAACTTTGATTTTACCTACATTAACGATGAAGCACTCTGGTCATCTAATAATGGAGATTGCTTAGTACTTATGAGAATCTGCTTTTATGCATTCAATCTTGTGTGTCTTTCTCTGTGTCCTCTGCCAGTTTGACTGTTATAGCTACATCCAGTTTTGAATAAGGCTACCAAAAAGCTAGATATTCAGTACTGAATCAGGGTTTCAATTTTCATAACATTTTTTAGCCAATTGTTCTTTCAGTCTTGATAATATGTTTAAGTACCAATTTCCTGAAGTCAGTGTTTTTCGGCATCACAAAGCATGTTCAGGTTAACTGTAAGCCCCACTGAACTTACCTGGCTTGTTTCTTGGCAGTCAATTTAGATATTTCTGTTGCAAAGCTACACAACATTCTGGTACGCATTACTTTTATATATTATTTCCCCAACTTTCCAATAGAAGCCCGAAAGACTTGCACGAAGTATATCAATCCTCTGTAACTATACATGCAATTAATTTCTATGGAGTTTAATTGCCTTTGCAATAATTTTCTGTGGACTTTCAAATAAAAACATTTCTGCTGCCTTTGGTCCAATGATCCTGCAGCAAGCCGTGATGATGCAAAAACTATATATGCATAGTGGTGTCAGGAAACAAAATATGGCCTTGCATACTTGCATCTCAGCTTCTGGTGTAAGCTAGCAACTCATACTATTTACATCATGAAATCGCGGCATGCATTTCATCACCCCCAATGACTGATCCTTTGGTTTTTTAAAGAACCAAAATATAATGCCTATGCATACTCCTCTTTCGGAGAACTGGCGTATACAAGCTTGCATAATTTCTGACGTACCAGGCTGAACTTTGTTCTTCATTCTTCACTAAGGCTGAACATTATATATTTTTTTTGTTCCCCATCTGATGCTCAAACTGTTAGGTTTGGCTTGCTTGAAAATCCCAAACTATGACTGCTGAATTGTGTTCAGATTGCATGTTATCAGCTTTATATGCTTACATTATAAAAAAAATTGCGAATGCTAAACTTTAGGTGCTGCAAATGGTTTCTCTCTCTTTGCATTTGAACTAGCCAGGGTGTAGCTTACCAGTCAGAAGTTGTAAACTTCTTAACACAATGACATGTAAGTGTTTTATGTTATTGTACAAAACTTTTTTCTATAGTGAAACTAATCAATGAATATCCACATTGATTGCATGCATGCTGCATTTGTGTTGAGCCAACAAATTTGCTTCTTATTATCTCCAGTTAGGAAATTACTCTAAAGTCTGATAAGGGATGTGATCTCAAGATTTAGATAAATAGAAAATTCTTTGTTTTATAAATTTTATTAAAAATTCTAAGAACATAAAAACTAACATAAGCTGTTACAGAATATATAAAACAAAAAGACAAAAGATAGTGCAAAAAAATAAAAAAATAGAAAGGACTTCTGAGTTCCTTTGCAGCAAATAAAAATATGCTTGCAAACTTATCTCTTACTCTATAATTATCAAAAAACTTTTTTTCTATTATATTTTTCCTAATCAAAACAATTCATAAGTGCATTTTTTTCTGTTTCATGCAAAAAGTCTGTAAGGGTTTGCATAAATGTAGATAATGTCTTTTCTCTAATCAAAGAGGTCAATTTAGCCATCTCTACACATTCCATCATATTCACTAACCATTCCTCTGTTGTAGTGTAGAACTTTTCCATTTTTTAAAAATATATTTTATTGTTTTTTTTAACCCAATCGCCTTAATATTTGGTAAACAGCTTGTCGTCTGGGTTTATATTTAAAAAACAATCAATAACAATTAGTTTCTATAATTCTGTAGTCCACATAGTAGCTTTGCTTGATTTTCCAATAATATTCTCTTTTGCCAACCTTGCATTAATGCAATTCTTATTATTTTGATAAATAACAATTAAATATAGACATTTTTCTAATATTTCTGCAAATAATAACCACATCAATATAAAGCTTCTTTTCTAACTGATCATCCCTCATCATAGATCCTGTTTACAAAATTCTTGTTTAAGTTTGTTTTCCCCGCCACGTTCAAAACATTCTTACCGGTTGAGATTTTCTCAAAGTTAATTACACTTAAGTATTTAAGTCTTTTTCCTCATACAGGCCATCCCAACACTTTTACCTTTCTCATGTCTTAAAAACAACAACAATGAAAAAAGAGAAGAAAAAGAAATAAGAAGATAGTACACTACTTAAAATACATGTCCCTCTTAGGCTAATGTACATTTATATCCAGAATTTTTCTCTTCTTTTTCCATTTTTGAATAGGAGTAATCTTACTGCGGTCATATACTAAAACAAAGCTTCATGGTAGTTGGCTATTCATTTAATCCTAAAAGAAAAGTCTTTGGTGTTCAATTCTGCACTAGTCTTTAAAATCTTCCAAATTATTTTATTCATCAGTTCTTTTTGATCTTTTATCTTCATATATTTTGTTAACATCTTTGTCTTCTGTTTGATAACCTTGAAACCTTCCAGTGCCCTAAATTCTTTTAATTTACTTATTAAAGTTCAATTCCCTTTAAGTGTCTGCCAGAACAAAAACCAAATCATCCGCTAAACAGAAGATTCTCAGTGCTATATTATTTACTTGAATATTTATTTCTTGTATGATCCCTGTTCACAAAAAGTTATGTTATAATATATTCATCACTTGAATATATTTTAGTAGAGTCACATCAGTGTCTTTGGAATGTATCAGTTTGTCAAAACAGGACAAAATCAGATAATTTTTTTAAGTATGTATATAGAGATCTTCAAAATCTAACATCCAAATCTCAAAATGTAATGCAAATTGTTAACACTCTCAATATTTAATAGACATGAGAATGTAATGGGAGTTGTAAGAGAACTTTTAAGGCTTTTTGGAAGCACAATCAATTAGCCAACTATAAATGCTCACCATTCATTTTTAAAAAAACTTTATATGTAATTGTTATTTTTCACATATTTTTATTTTGTATTGAAAATTATGTGGTTCTATACTTGTTAAATTTCAATTGTTTCTCTATTGCTTTGGTCTTTATATGTTTAAGGTATATATCTTAAAATATAATTGATATGGAATTGGATAATAAATTTAAATTGTTGTGATGGTACACTTATTTTTATAGTCAAGGCTCAATAGTTCAAATATATAAGTTATTCAGTTAACAAAATATATGAACAAGTATTTTGAAAAAATATTTTTAATTGACAGAGATAGATTTCTGTTAAGATGTTATGATTATATTTTTTGTGTGGTGCCATTCATTTAGCTAGAACTGATCCTGTCCTGTTCGCTGCCTTGATGCAGTTTCAGTATGAGTTGAAAAATAATTAAAAAGAGATTTCTCTATTAGTTTTGCCACATTTGTGTCAACTCTGTTCATTTTGATTTAAATATTTCTTAATTGCCCTGCATTCCTGCACACTAAGGCAATGTAGGCAAGTACACAATACATAGTCAAATAAAAATACCTAAGCTTCATTCCCAGGGAACCAAAGCACACATTTAGACAAAGTAAATCTTGCAGGATAATGCAATGAGGGTGGAGACTGCTTTGGTTAATTGCTGCCTATATTGCTCCTATAAAAATAATCAATGAAATGATCTAATTTAATTAGTGTTGGACAAAGTGGTGCTTGCTCTGAATTAATGAATACAAATCTAATTTTGATCCCTGGGGTTGTCCACCACCACTTTAATTGGTGCTCCACTCACATATCAAATCAACAGTTTCTTTCCTTTCCTAGGAATGCATCTTTGTAGAACTGTTTTCAATCTGGGCAACTTTAAGATGTGTCACTTCAACATCCATTGGCTGGGGAATTCTGAGAGTTGAAGTCACACCTTAAAATTGCCCTGGTTGAGAAACACTGCTCTACACCACAACGCCAATGTGCTTTCTTCCTCAAGGTGGAGTAGAGTACGTTGGTACAAAAATTGTACTTTGGTACACTGCCATCACAACCTTGGCAACAAAGCCACAATGTGTTATATGGCCTGTACATTACATACATACATACATACAAACATACATATTTGTACAACCTTCATGTCAATATTGATTCCTAATGACTGAACAAGATCCTGTAGTTTTCTTGGCCAGATATTTTGCCTCCTTCCTAGGGCTGGGAGAGAGAGACTGGCCCAAGTCACCCAGCTGGCTTTGTGCCTAAGGTGGGATTAGAACAACTCATAATATAACAGAATAACAGGGTTGGAAGGGACCTTAGAGATCTTCTAATCCAATCCCCTGCTCAGGCAGGAAACCCTATACCAGGGGTGTCAAGTGCCAGCCCGCGGGCCGGACGCATCACATGGAAGCCGCACCCACCCCATTGCCGGCAATGGCAAAACAGTCCCGATACATCGCACGCCGTAACCAGTTTGACATGTTTGCCCTATACCATTTCAGACAAATGGTTGTCCAATCTCTTCTTAAAAACTTCCAGTATTGGAGTATTCACAATTTCTGGAGGCAAGTCGTTCCACTGGTTAATTGTTCTAAATGTCAGGAAATTTCTCCTTAGTTCTAGGTTGCTTCTCTCCTTGATTAGTTTCCATCCATTGTTTCTTGTCCTTCAGAGCGTTGGAGGATAGGTTGATTCCCTCTTCTTTGTGGCAACCCCTTAGATATTGGAACACTGCTATCGTGTCATCCTTTTCATTAAACTAGAAATATCCAATTCCTACAACCATTCTTTGTTTTAGCCTCCAGTCCCCTAATCATCTTTGTTGCTCGTCTTCCAGTTCCTTGCCTGGTACCTTAACCAGTACACCAAACTTGCTCTGATGTACTCCTTAACACATTTTAAGATTGCTGAGGTTGATAAACATTTGTAGCGTAACCCAGTCCAGGGGTCCCCAACCAGATCCGTGGACCGGTACCGGGCCACGGCATGGCAGCAACCAGTCCGCACAAACAAGCAAAGCCCCATCCATGGGATATTGGCAGCATACAAAACCACGCACTCTCCGGTCCATGGAAAAACCTTTCTCCACAGAACGGGTCTCTGGTGCCCAAAAGGTTGGGGACCTCTGACCCAGTCCATTCTTCACATAAATCAGTATATTTCAAACCTAACAAAATTTAAAATGTGTGAATATCTTAAAATCCTAGAATTCCTACTGGCTGGGAATTCAAGTCATTAGCAGCATTGGTGGCTGGGAGTTCTGGGAGTTGAAGTTCACAGACCTTAAAGTCACCAAGCTTAAAAAACATTAAATAATAGAGTATCTGGGTTTACACTTCAGTGACATTTGAAAACCTCTTAAGAAGCGGCAAGACTGAGAAATCGCAAGCCCCGTCTCGTAACCATGGGGAAAGAGAAGCCAATATGCCAGCTTGCCAATGAAACGGAGATGGGGCATTAGCGCCCCTTTATGACTTGTGGACTTCAACTCCCAGAATTCCTAAGCCAGTCATGCTGGCTCAGGAATTCAGGGAGTTGAAGTCCACAGGTCATAAAAGGGCCATAGTTCCCCATTCCTGCAATAAAGGAATCAGAAGAGAGCAAGAGAACAATGGAGGAGGAGGGGGGAGGGGAAGAAAAGGACTTGAAGCAGAAGCTCAGTAAACGCGCCTCTCCGCCCTTCCCTTCCATGCCTCCCTCTCGCTTGTCAAAGCCTCTTCCGGAATACTTCCGTGTCGGTCACGTGACAGAAGCAGGAAGTTCGGCTTGGATGGAGAAGGCGGGACTTTAGAGCCCCGGAGTGACTGAGCTTCGCGGGAGCTGCGAAGGCTGGAGGATAGATCCGTCCGGGCGCGGAGTAAGAAGGGGAGACGGGCGGGGGGGAAGACCGGTCGGTAACGCGCTGCTTCCTCCGGCGTTTTTCTCTCTTCCTACGTTCCCCTCTTCTTCTTCTTCTTAAGGGCCGCCGCATCTGGGCTCCAAACCTCCGGGCGGCCGCTTGATGGAGCACGAATCACCTGTCAAGGGAACAGCTTTGCTCTTTGCCGTCCCCCTGGTGGTTGTCCGGAGTTTTGGCCCCCGCGTCCGGCGGCCCTGGGCTTCGCTTGCAGGCTGCTGTCAAAACCTGGCTGGGTTTCTCCATCATTCACCTCCTAGACCAGGGGTCTTCAAATTTGGCCCTTTTATGACTGGTGGACTTCAACTCCCAGAATTCCTCAGCCAGCGTGCCTGGCTGAGGAATTCTGGGAGTTGAAGTCCACAAGTCATAAAAGGGCCAAGTATGAAGACCCCTGTCCTAGACTCTCTCTTCCTTGGCCCCTATTCTTCACGGAAAGGGACAAGAAAGGAAAAGTGATCGTTGTTGTTGTTGTTTTCCAAAAGTGGAATGTAAATCATGACTCAGTTTTCCGGGAGAAGCAGCAGTGCCAGATAGGGTACAAATTGACAGCATATTCACAGCGCATGGTTAAACTCGTTGATGGATTGTCCAGAGTGGCTGGGAGCTGGGCAGCATATAAATTTAATAAATTATTATTATTAACTGCCCCATTTTGGGATTTGGACCATGTATCCTAATGGATGAATTGAATTCACACAATATAAGCCCCCTTTTCATGGTGGACCTTAATAAGGCTTACCATATTTTGCAAATTCTGTTGCTATTTTATTTATTTTTATTTTCTAATTAAATTTTTATGTCACCCCTCTCTCCTACAAGGTGATTCTGCTATATCTTTTATTGACCAAGTGGAACACTTTAACCACATTATTTTCTAAAGATACATTGATGTCAGGGTTTGTCTCCTCCTCTTCCTCCTCCTCCTGTATTAAACTTACATGCTGCCTCAGTCTCTAAATAATTCCTTGCAAAATTATTCCTTATTTCAAGATTTTATGCCCAAGGTAGCTCATACAATGTCAGGAGATATTAATGTGTTCCCAAACACCTTCTTTGGTGACACCTCGCTTTTTCTGTCCTTGGCTTTTAAAAAAGATTTTTCATTTCAAAACAAAATTGGAAACTGACACATTACATAGACCCTGTAATGTAAATGTAATGTAAAGCAGCAGTCTGTAATGCCTTATTTATTTGCAGGAATGTTTTGGAATCCAGAAAATTCCCTGTAAACAATGTAGAATGATGATAGGTAGGTAGGTAGGTAGGTAGGTAGGTAGGTAGGTAGGTAGGTAGGTAGATAGATAGATAGATAGATAGATAGATAGATAGATAGATAGATAGATAGATAGATAGATAGATAGATAGATAGATAACCTTTATTGTCATTTTTTTACTGTGGGCACATTGGCACACATTAAAAATGAAATTTAGTTGCTCTCAAAAGTGTACACATACATAACACACATTTAAACATGCTATGTACAACATATGCATAAACTTTCACTCTTACATATAAATAACATATAAATATTAATCACTGTCTATCTTGAATACATAAATAACATGGAACATTTCATGTACATTTGAGTAAACTGATGTTTTGTGATGTGCCATGCTCTCTCTATGACAGCTCTTTTGCAATAGGCAAGTTGCTCCTGGCAGCTATTTATGGCTGTGCCCATCAAGCTCAAAACAATTGCCTGCCTCTGCTTTTTGGGCCCATTAAATGAAAGTGCTGCATGACCTGTGTGACTCTTGTTTTAGATCTTCATATACATTTTGTACTTTCCAGTTTTGTTCAGATATAGCAACATTTCATATTTTAAATGCTCACATAACTCTTTAATAATTTAGTGATTGATTTAGTTTTAATTGCTTTGTTAGGTGGTCTGGGATTGATATAGAGTGCCACTTTTGTAATATGTGTGAGTTTAAGATAAGTCATATTTATTATTGCAGTTATGCCAAAGGTGCTTTTTCACGAGGCAACTGGACTTTCTTGTTTTTCTTTGAAGATGTTTCGCTTCTCATCCGAAGAAGCTTCTTCAGCTCTGACTGGATGGTGGGGATAAATCACCTTTGAAAAAAGGAAAAAGCACCTTTGGGATAATTATGACCTGGATGACTGAGAATCTCCATAGACATATTGCCATTATATCAAACATGTTTTGATTCATTGATTTTAAATGCATCATTGCCTAAATACTATCGAAGTGCTATAATGAGCTAGTGTGAAAATAGAAAACAATATTTGTTATGACAAACTTTTATTTAAAATGCATTTTATCTCAAATAATAGATATGAAAAAATAGTGTTATCCATTTAGTAGGGCAGATCTTTTATATATCTGAATAACACAATGCAAATTTGTGAGTTATTTCTGTAGTCACACTGCTTTTCTTATATTTGCTTATAGCCCACACTTGATACAAAGTTGGAGGAACTAGGAATGATCCTGATGAGGCATACAATAACTTTACCCTCTTTCTTACAGCTTGGAGAAAATGACGGCCATCAAGCATGCCTTACAGAGAGATATTTTTACTCCAAATGATGAGCGTTTACTGAGCATTGTTAACGTTTGCAAAGCAGGCAAAAAAAAGAGAAACTGTTTCTTATGTGCTACAGGTATGTAGAGTTTAAATAATAGGGAAAATTTGTCTTTGGTTCATTGGATTGTGATGTACGATGGGATAACTTAATTTAGGAATGATTACCATCTACGCTCCATGTGTAGTGTAAAAAAAAATGATTACATGCTATGTACATCGGTGACACTAAATAAAACAAAACAGCTTGATTTTTTTTTTAGAAGAAGCCGTTATACATTTTTTACATATTACCCAAAAAAGATTTTGCTATAAAGCTTTAGATCTTAAGATCAATGACTAAAAGATATCTCGGGGGAAATTTCCAAAAGCTGGTGTATCTGTCTCTATTAATGATAGAAAGTACCTCATATAAAGAAATAATCTAGTAATTCATAGCTGAATTCACAAACATGCAGAAGATAATGTTTTGAGGCCAGTTATATGTTGTGAGCACCCAGTCCCAGTTTTACTTGCATGGAGTTGATTTACTGATTATCTGCCATCAACTTGTCAACTCTTAATTTGCTCCCATTCCAGAGAAAGCTTCAACTGTTTTGTAGTTAGAGGTTTTAGATTATTTATTTCTTCACGTTTTGGGGTTAAAACACTCTGGTGGTTCAACACTGCGATCACGTTTGTTCTCATTGTTAGTTTTGAATGGATGATTATGAAATATTTGTTAACCTGAGGATGTTTCAGAGGGGCTCTTGCTTGATTTAATCCTCAGAGTAATTTTTCTCTCTGATCCATAATGAATAACTTGCTACGCATTCTGGAAGCTTTACATTTTCTTTAAAGCAAATTGGGGAGAGTAAGTGTTTTAAGTGCTGATTTCCCCCCCCCCCCAAATATATTTGTGGGGAAATGTGTATTTTCTTGAGAGCTTAACCATCTGTTGTCCTTAACAGTGACAACTGAACGCCCAGTGCAGGTGAAGGTGATCAAGGTGAAAAAATCTGATAAAGGTGATTTCTACAAGAGGCAGATTGCATGGGAGCTTCGGGATCTCACTGTTGTTGATGCCAAGGATGCCATCAAAGTAAGTCTAAAATACAGTGATCCATCTTCACTGTACAAAGCACAAATAGATGTTTCTTCTGAGTAAATTGTTATGCTTTTATTATTTGATGATCATTGGAAATCAGGGTTACTTGTTGTTTTGCATACTTACCTGGGAATGTGTCCATGTAAACTAGGTAATATTTTGTCAGCTTCCACCTTATCCTTACTTGTGCTTCACTGCTCTGCGGTGACAATCTGCCATGAACTGTAGGGAGGGGGAATGGAGGGGGGGGGAAATGCTTGGGGAAATGAAAGTAAATATGGTATCTCCTTGAGATGTTGCCTCAAGGTCACCCAGCTGGAGGAAGGAGGAAGCTGCATACCAAAGTATGCTTGGAGTGACCATTATGAAAACATCTTCTCTGAACCTGATTGGTTACACAGGGTGGGCATTGAGAGACAGCTAAAGAAGAGAAAAGTTGAACTTATTGATTTTGGCACTTGATTCTCAGTTATGACTTTGTATTACTGCGATACACTTGACTTCTAATAAAACTATACCTTTCTCAACTGATTGAGCCAAGGATCTTTTCTACTTTCAGGCTTAAATTGTGGCAGGTCTGACATATTTACTTATATGGAAGTGTGTTTAGGGCCAGGCTGCACCCTTAATTTCTAGAGAAAACTATGCTTAGGGGCCCTTTTGCTTGATAGTCTGGCCTGTGTCATCTTTAAACTTGTCTGCAAATTTGTTGTTTAAGAAGACAGTGTGATAGTTGACATTTCTGTCATCTCTGTTTTTCAGGAAAGTTCTGAGTTTGATCTTCATTTTGACAAAGTATACAAATGGGTTGCTAGCAGTATAGCAGAAAAGAATACTTTTATTTCATGTATTTGGAAACTCAATCAGCGGTATATTAGAAAGAAGATTGACTTCATCAATGTTAGTTCTCAGCTTCTGGAAGGTAAATATTTTAGCTGAATCCTTGCTATGCTGTCCCTAAATTTAGTATTTGTCTAAGCAATTAGAAAATTCATATTGTCAGTGTTGTTTTTCTTATCTCTAATATAAGTAGCTTCCTTGACTTTCAAATGTCTTTCAACTTGAATCTGATCCTGTAGTCAGAACATAAAATAATTTAAGTGGAGGTTACATTCTTTGTCACTTTCACAATTTTCAAACTTCATTTGGTATAATGAATGGATCTCTGAATTATGGATTCTGAAAGTAAATTTCCCCAAACTGCCTACTCTTAGCCGGGCCTAGCCTCAATCTTAAACAGGATCCTTCCTATTCAAATTCACTTCTATCAGGGAATGAATCTCTACTACTTTCACATAAACCATCTTCCCCTTAATTATGACTTTAATGTGGACCTGCGCATATAACTTTTAGATCCTAAAATTATATATGAAGCCTTTTTTTCTTGTGTATCCTATTGTAAGGAAATCCTACTTCTATATGCAGTATGAGTTGTGTCTTTTATGTCTTGGGAATTTGGTCATGATGCCACCTATGTAAGATATAAATCAAACCCATGGTGTAGACATGCTCTGCTAGTAGGCTTGGAAGATTTTTGGCAAATTAAATACAGCGCTTTATAACAACTTAACAGATCTGCTTTGTAATACACCCAGATTGGCAGGCTTAACCTGTTTGCTCTCACCAAAACTGAACACAATTTTATTATAGTGAGGGTAGTCTTAATTACTAAACTTCTAAGCTGGTATAATCTTCAACTTCATAATAATTCATCTGATCTTCCAGGAATTACATAGTTGCAAAGAAGTCTGCTTTGTAATTTGTTTAAAGCTCTTAAGTTTGCAAAGTTTTGTAACAGAGACAAATTGTTGCTGTTTTAATGGAAAAAATTGTGTTCATTGACTGCTTAGCTAATACTCTTTGCTTCTTCTCCTCTGCTTTTCTCATACTTTCAATTCTCCAGAACTACCTAAAGTTGCTGAAGGTGCGTAACACCTTTTCCTTCCGTGTTTCTTTTTCTGTGTAACTAATTCAGTTGCTTTTGTTGTAAAATTGTGTATAGCACTTCGTTAAGCAAAATGTTTAATTCAGGTTTTGTCAGAAATGCACTGCAAATTCAGATCAAAATATTACTCAGAAGCTTTTAAACAATGAGCCGTTGAACTGAATTTAAATATGAAGATAAGAGTGCAAAAACCTAATAACTGAAATAATATTTTATGAGAATTTTCAGAATCTGCCTTTTCAGCACAAATTCAATACAATGTTGAATTAACTTTTTGTGTAAGTTAAGACTTAAGTTTTTGGTTGAAAGTTTGGTTAACCAGTAAATAAGTATTTGATTCTTTGTTCATCCAAAGTAGTGGTTGCTTGAAACTCAATGTTTTGCTCACAATCTCTAATCAGACCACTTTTGTCATGTACATTGGAGATAAATTGGTGCTACAAGCATCTTAGATGATTTGTTAGTGTGCCTTAAATATATCCTACCCACATCCTACACTTAAGTTACTATATTAAACCAGAGCACACAAAATTGGGAATAAATTCTATGAAACTGACTTAAGTTTAGTTTTGATTAGACTTGCCTAGAATGGAACACACATACACACAGACAGACAGTCAGACACACACACACAACACACAGAGAGAGAGAGAGAGACAGAGACAGAGAGACAGAGACAGAGACAGAGAGACAGAGAGACAGAGATAGAAATGAGATCTAGCATGGTATATTATTGGCTAAAGTTAAAAACAGAGACCCTGGTTCTCATTCTGCCTTAGGCATAGAAGCCACCGGGTAATTTTTTGGGCCAGACACCCAGACCTAGACTAGGAAGTAAAAAGCATTGGACCAGCATGGTAGTTTGTGGCTAATAAAATTTAGCTATGAGTGGACAGTATTTTAGGAACATTTTGACATTCAGATGGGTCCTCTTTTGGGATATTTTTATAAAGTCAAAACAGCAGCAGAACACTCCTAATGAGTTTGGAATAGCTCTTGCAAATTCAACATCATGCACACTTGTTAATTTTGCTGAAGAAACTGATATATTGTTGGCATTCGCTATTGAATATGGAATTCTGTTTACCAAACTTAATGGCTTTGGATTACGTTATCTTTCGTTGCCTTTTAGGGAATGGCAGCAAAAATGAGGAAGATTTTAATTGGATCTTGAGATCATGTCATATTCCACGTGTGTTTATGCAATTATGCTTCTAATGTTAGAAAAAAAGCTTATACTGAAGTGTGTTGCTGGTGAAGCTAATCATGGAATAATTAAAAAAAAAAAGCTCAATTGTTGCCAGTCCAATACTGCATGTAATACATCACCCAAAGTATACTAAGACTATTTGTCTTTATGATAAAATTTATACAGTATAGCCCAGTGATGGCGAACCTTTTAGAGACCGAGTGCCCAAAAACTGACCCCGCCCCCGCTCCACCCACTGCCTTGCCCCCACCCCGCCTGCTCGCAGGGCCACTCACCGCCTTCAGGGCCTGCCGCAGATCGCCCAGGCAGTCCAGCAGCGCCATGGCGGCCACACCCTCTGCCCGCGCCCAGCAGCATCAACTGTGCGCGATGGGGCGTGAGGGCAGAGTCTTGTCCATGCTGCCTGGCTGCCATGTCCTTGGCTGCGCTGCTCCACGTGGGCCACGCTCGGGGGCGACTCTCCTCCAGAGGGGCTGCTGGTGAGGAGGGGGTCGCAGGGGGAGGCAAGGCTGGGGCAACGGCACATGTGCCCACAGAGAGGGCTCCGAGTGCCACCTCTGGCACCCGTGCCATAGGTTCACCACCACTGGTATAGCCTGTAAGGCCCAAATGAAGACAGAGCAGCATTTGGAGAATCTTGGAAATAGGCATAAATCATACACTAAGTTATATTTTGCATTTCTAACATGTACTTTCTTCAACAGCAGTGGTAGTGATAGCACAATTTCTCTTATGAAATCCACTTTCTTATCTTTCTCTGTTTTTCTCTCTCCATACATGCTCCCGATGGAGGAGTTATTTGTTCTATAGTGGTCTCCAATGTGTTTTCACAATGCCTTAAATAAAAGTTGCCGTTGAGCAGATAAATCACTTATTTCCATAAATAAGCTCAGGAATAAGCTAACATGTATTCTACAATCAGATGTTGGTGTGAGGAACTTAAAATATTGCTGAAATATATTTCCCCGAAGTCTTTTTCAGTCCGGGAAACAGAAATATTAGAAATTGTGGTTTAGTAATATCCAGAGTGCCACTGGTTTCTCAGTCATTACTTAAATGAACGGGCTGAAAGCAATCATACCAGTTCTAATATACGATTTAAACTAGGCTAAGCCTAGCTCACCTCTTTAAAATTGAGCAAGATATAATTGCAGAACAATGTGATTACTTGCTAAAATAACAAGTCGCATGGAAAGCATTTGCATATATGATAAAATTCTAAGGAGAGCATTTACAGATAGTCCTTGGCTTACAGTAATTGAGCCTGCAATTTCATTCATAAGTTGTGACATCAACTTTTGCAGCGGTCCTTAAGCGAACCCATTATTCGCTATGTTGGTTTTTACTGTAAGCTAGAAGTAAACGCCAGTTTCCAGCCAAAAATGTCGTAAATCAGAGTCATGTGACTGAGGGGCACTGCAAACAGCCGTAAACGCGTGCTGGTTGCCAAGCACTCAAAATGTGGTCAGGTGACCACAGGTGTGGGTGTGTGTATGTGGGACAGATGTTGGAACTTTGAATCTGGGTCGTAAGTCCCTTTTTAAGAGTATCTTTGAACGGTCTCTAAGCGATCAATTGTAAGTCAAGGAGTACCTGTACAAGGGGAGAAACCGTGTAACGAGATAGAAAAGCAACAGTGATACATAACAGAAACAGCTTTAATAAATGAAAGCTGGAAGGCTACATTTCAACGCTTCTGGATCTTTCCTAAAAGTGACAGTGTGAAAACTGGAATAACAAATGCAAGCTTGGAGGACCAGTAAATCTGGAATAGTGCTTTTCAACCTTGGACTTCAACTCCCAGAATTCCCCAGTCAGAGTTCCACCAGCAGGCATTCTCAGACATAACCCTCCGTAGTTCTCACAAAGATGTTACACAAGTAGTAACAGAACCTTGCAAGTCTGTATGCAACACCCTCCACCCCTTTATCTTTGGGAGAACTAAGGAGGGCCAAGCTGAGAGTTTTTCCCTAAAGAGACTGATGTATATAGTATGTTTCAGAGAGTTGAATAAAAAGTACATTATAAATGTGTAATTTAATCCATGCTGACTCATACTGAAAGCTAGATTTAACCTTGTGTGTGAAAATTTGTTACTAAAGACAGGGGATATCAAGAAGAATCAGAAATTATAAGGCATTATTTTTTGGCCTAATTTTTCCTCAATACTAAATTTGAACTAAAAACAGCTTCTGTTAGCTATTATTCTTCCTTAATTATGGTAAATATTAATTTATGAGCTATATTTTAATAATATGCAGATTAAAATAACTGTCTGAAAGAAGGCACTGCAGATAAATGCCCTTTTGTTATTGTCACTGGATGTTGCTATGCATCCTTCTTATTACTTTTATTTTTTCTAATGTAAAATGGTTGCCAACATTATCACTTTAAATACTGATATTGTATCAACTAAAGGAAATATCACAGGTTTTTAAAAACTTTTTCCATCATAGTTAATATCTATTTTTCTCTTGCTGAAACAAGAAAAATAGATATTTTTTTTATAATTTGGTTAAAAAATCATGGAGCATCATAGATTTTCAACGTGGATGAAGTTAAGCCGAATATCTTTATGCTACATGATGCTAGATTAAAGAACATTAATGTTTCCTAGCTACTTGACTGACAGTGAGCATTTATATGGGCATTTCCCCTTTTCTTAGAGCAGGGGTCCCCAACCCCCGGCCCGTGGACCGGTGGTGGGCCGCGGCATGCCAGCAACCGGTCCACACAAACAAGCAAAGCCCCATCCGCGGGATGCAGGCAGCACACAACCACACCCTCTCCGGTCTGTGGAAAAACCTTTCTCCACGGAACCAGTCCCTGGTGCCCAAAAGGTTGGGGATCTCTGTCTTAGAGAATTAGAATTAACCAGAATGATTTTAATGGCCTGTGCAGCTGTATCCATTTTTCATGAATTATGACCATCTCTTTCCCCTCCCCTTTAGAATCAGTTCCCAGTGGTGAAAACCAGAATGTGGCAGGAACAGATGAAGAGGCTGTGGATGAATACCAAGAATTAAATGCTAGAGAAGAGCAGGATATTGAAATCATGATGGAAGGCTGTGAATATGCTATCTCCAATGCAGAAGCTTTTGCAGATAAGCTGTCTAGAGAGCTACAAGTTCTTGATGGGGTAAGGCTGCCTACTCCTGTATTGATGTGTTCACTGACTGTATTCCCAAGCAGTCAGTGAAAAATTCAATTTCTGGATTAGACAGAAGCCGCATTGGGATTCAGATAAAGATTTTTTTTTTTTTTTTTTTTTTACTCACTCTTAAATTTAAAGGGAGTAATGCTTTGTTGACAGAATTAATTTTGGTCTCTACTTCTGGAATGTATTGTTGTTTTTCCTTTGGAGTTATAAATTTGCTATGTCAGAAATAGAGATCGTCCTGGAGTTATGATCATAATGAGCATGCTCGTTAACGGTTGCAAATTGTAAGAGTTGTACATCGGGCCACCCACGACAACAACCTGATATTACGATGTTTTTGCAGTGGGTTGTTAAGTGAATGCTGCAGTCGTTAAACCCATGGTTCTCTGTGGACCGTTGTAAAATGTGGTCCCACGACCACAAGATGCTGCAAACAGCTGTAAAAGTGAGCTGATTATTGAGCGCCCAAAGCGCAGTCACATAATTTGAGGGGGAGCGGGGGCGGCCACTTTAAACTCCGAATCCAGGTTCTAAGTACTCCTACAGAAATCCATTGTAACTTCAAACATTTGCTAAGGAACTGGTTATAAATGGGGGACTACTTGTGGTTTTAGTCATATTTCAGAAAACTAATTCAAATTTCCATTGAATAACTAATGGCATCTCAAGAACGTATGTTAATTTAGTATCATGGTGGGCCTGGTGCTCCTATTGACTTGAGTATCAGGGTAAAATGTTTATTTATACTGCTTCTCTTCTGTGCTCTTAGCCGCTCCTTACCTGCAATATGAAATACTGAAAGCTGCATATATACTGTAGCTTGTCCAAGCAGCACTGCCTGATTAGTTTGTATTTAACACGTGGCGCGTTTATCAAAGAGGTAAATGATTGCTTTTATATTGTATTTTTATTTCCTGTAAGCTGCCTTGAGTTGCCGTGAGCGAGTAGGCGGCAATATAAATTTCCCAAACAAACAAACAAACAAATAAATAAATAAATAAATAAAAAATTGTAGGCCGCCTTGAGTTGCCGTGAGCGAGTAGGCGGCAATATAAATTTTCCAAACAAACAAATAAATAAATAAATAATAAAAAAATTGTAAGCCGCCTTGAGTTGCCGTGAGAGAGTAGGCGGCAATATAAATTTTCCAAACAAACAAACAAACAAATAAATAAATAATAAAAAAATTGTAAGCCGCCTTGAGTTGCCATGAGAGAGTAGGCGGCAATATAAATTTTCCAAATAAATAAATAAATAAATAATTTGCTACTGTTGTAGTCACCAGTTGCTGCTTGCTTTATAGGCAAACATCCAGTCAATCATGGCCTCTGAGAAACAGGTGAACATTTTGATGAAATTGCTGGATGAGGCCCTGAAAGAAGTGGACCAAATCGAGGTGAAGCTGAGCAGTTACGAAGAAATGCTCCGGAGCGTAAAAGAACAAATGGATCAGATTTCAGAAAGCAACCATCTCATTCACCTCAGCAACACGAACAACGTAAAACTGCTGTCAGAGATAGAGTTCCTCGTTGTAAGCATTGAAATGGTCTTAATTTGATATATCATCCATACAAAATGTTTGGAGTGGTTCACTGTAACGTTTATGGGTTTGTTTGTTTACCAGAGTCAAAACATAAGGCCAGGACTGATAGTCCTCGACTTACCACAGTTGACTTAGTGACTGTTCAAAGTTACAACGGCACTGAAAAAAGTGACATGACCATTTTTCACACTTATGACCGTTGCAACATCCCCATGGTCACGTGATTTACATCCAGATGCTTGGCAACTGATTCATATTTATGACGGTTGCAGTGACCTGGGGCCATGTGATCACCTTTTGCAACCCTCTGACTTTTGCAGCCTTCTGACAAGCAAAGTCAATGGGGAAGCCGGATTCACTTAACAACCGTTTTACTAATTTGACAACTGCGGCGATTCACTTAACAACTGTGGCAAGAAAAGTCGTAAAATAGGGCAAAACTCACTTAACACATTTCTCACTTAGCAACATAAATTTTGGGCTCAATTGTGGCCATAAGGTGAGGACTACCTGTAATCTAAAGATATCACAATAGTGTTTATTAGGTTTGTTGCCACCATGAAAGCCTTTTGTGATTTGAGTTTTTTCCCCCTATTTCTCTATATATCTCAGTTGTCATGATAGGGAAAGGGGAGGCAAAATACCGAACAGCACATTTTTCATCTTTAAACCAAAGCTCAAATTAACTATTATTATTTTGGTAGTGGTTTGCTCTCCAAGCTTGATTCAATTTAGTTTCTAAATGTTTTGTTACCCGACTAGGTAACACCCCGTCACCAGAATAGGTAACATCATCATGATGTTGTTACCTAGTCTGGTAACGAAACATTCAGAAATTAAATTGAAACAAGCTTGGAGAGCAAACTGCTGCCAAAATATAAAACCCGTGCTACAAGTATTTTCTATTATTCTTTTATTATACAACGAGTTGTAAACAGATTCATTAAAGAGTACAGTGTAGAGTAACCTCTTATGATTTCTGCTAACTGCTAATTTACAGTTCATCTGTAGAGTGTCAGTCCTCGGCTTTCCTGGCACAAAATGCATATTAATAGATGAAGGTTTCCAGAGAGGTGGGACTTGAGTTTCTGTCAGGCCTGTCCTTCCATTCAGATCTCCCAGATCTCTCTTTCCACAGGTTCCCCCCCCCAGACAGTATAAACTGAGAGGAGGTACCCTGTGTTACATCCTTTGATTGACATTTCTAATACCCAATTATCATAGGAGTGTTCTACAATAGGTGATAAAATAAACCACACTAATTTTAGTAAAAGACCATTCCAGAAGAACTAGATTAGGTTTATCAAATGATTTGGGCACTTCAATATACCTATAATTAAGATATAAGAGCTAATATGTGAAGTATATAAATATGAGCGGCCGCAGTGGCCTAGAGGTGAAGACACTTGTCTCCCACTTGGAAGGTTGAGAGTTCAATCCTAGGCAGAGACAGATGTTTCTCTATCAGGGAGCAAAGAGAAAAATATCTGTTGCAAACTCTGCGTAAGCGTCAGAAAGGGCATCTGGCCAGTAAATGCTCAGCTCCATTCAGTACCCCACCTGAAGCAAGGGATTACAGGGTTCGTAAAAAGAAAAAAAGTGGAACATATAAATATATTTTTAAATGGTGAAAAGACAGATAAACTGCAGTATCAAAGTAGAGTGAGATAAACTATACATGCGTTAAAAATTAAAACAGCAGCTGATATAGTAATGTAGCAGAGTTACCTTGACAGGTAAATTTGTTTGTTGTTTCCTGCCTTTATTATTGTTACAAATAACTCAAGGCAGCAAACATATCCAATGCACCTATCTCCTCCTATTTTCTTCACAACAATCCTATGAGGTGAATTGGGTTGAGAAGAGTGACTGGCCCAGGGTTAACCAGCTGGCTTTCATAGCTAAGGTGGAACTTGAACTCACGGTCTCCCGCTTTCTAGCCTGGTGCCTTAACTACCAAGCCAAACTGGCTCTCTTAATATGTTTCACAAATCCTTTGGTAAAAGTTTGGAGACAAGTTGTAATTCAGGAGAATATCTGGAAGATGAGAGTTTGAGGAAGCGTGATTGAAATGATCTTATTAAAACATGTGGGAAAAAGAATAGTTGGGCTTGTTTTTATAAGAAAAAGTAAATTGTGCTTGAGAGTTGGGTTCCCCTGTTGTTATTGCAGAACCACATGGATTTGGCCAAAGGTCACATCAAGGCCCTCCAGGAAGGAGACCTCTCCTCTTCACGCGGCATTGAGGCCTGCACAAATGCAGCAGACGCACTTTTACAATGCATGAATGTAGCTCTTCAGCCAGGTAGGCATTAAAAAAGAAAAAAAACAGCTGTATATATTGTGACCATATCGTCAGATTGAAATGTTCTGCTTGCCTTAAGTTCTTTAAAAAACCTAAAATCAAATCAATCTTTGTTGTTGTCAGACCTGCCACAAATTAAACCTCTAAACAGAAACCATCCTTGGCTCCATTTGTTGAGAAAGGTATAGTTTATTAGGGATCAAGTGTATTGCAATATTGCAAAGCCAGAACTGAGATTTGTTCTACTCCCCCCACCCCTCTTAACAGTTTCTCAATGCCCACCCTGGTGTAACCAGTCAGGTTCAAACAAGATGTTTTCATAACTGTTGGTCCAAGTGCAGTTTGGTATGATGCTCCCTCCTCCTTCCAGCTGGGTGACCTTGAGGCAGCATCTCGAGAAGGCACAGCACTTACTTTCGTTTCCCCAAGCATTCTCCCCTTCATTCCCCCTCCCCACTGTTCATGGCAGTCTGTCACCGCATAGCAGTGAAGCACAAGCGAGTACAAGGTGGCAGCTGACAGTTGTAGTCATTAACCAAAGTAATAAAAAAAAAAACAGGCTTCAAGATAGAACTATAAGTGACAGTGAACAGCATAAAGTTCAGTTTTTGTTTTAACTATAAGAAACATTAAAGATATAAAGTTCTACTTAAATATGAGTGATTTGGGCTAAAAAAAAGCTAAGGTTGTCCTAAATGTAGCGCTAGGAATAAGTCACACTTAGCCTATTACAATCAGGCAGGTTCAGTTGCTTTTGTAATCTTATTTTATGTGGACCATGCAGAACCGGACTATGTGATATGTGGCTTCTGGATTAGTGTCAGACAGCAGGAGCTCTGCATATTGTAGAGAGTAAGGAAGACAACCTTGATGGCAATATACAGGTTCCATTGCCTAGGCAGGAGGGCTTGAGGCATTTTTAAAATCCAGAAGAAGATAACCTTTGTAGGCTGCAGCTCAGGAAGACATTTGCTTAATTCATAAGGAGGTATAAGAAGGTGGACGAGATGCAGCACAATCAGATTCGCAAGATTCTGTCATTATTGCCAATCTTGCCAAGTATTTTTAGAACATAGAATAATAGGTTTGAAGGGATCTTGGAGTTCTTCTACTTCAAACCCCTGGTCAAGCAGGAGATCCTATACCATTTTGGACAAGTGGCTGTCCAGTTTGTCCTTGAAACCCCCAGGGCTGGAGCACCCTTAACTTCTGGAGATAAGCCATTCCACTGATTAATTATTTTCACTGTCAGCCTTTCTGTGGAGTTGATTTCCTGGTCTTGTCCGGTCTACTAGGAGAGCTGATGTATATGTAGGTTTGCCCTTGAAGACCAGTGGGCCTTTTTTCCCCTCCAAGAGTAGGTTTGGCCTGACCCTGCTGGCCTTTCACAAAGTACTGAAGACCTGCATGTGCTCCAGAGCACGGAGTTGGGAGATTAAAGGGCCTGTGAGATGTTAGCATTGTTGTGTTTGTTCTCGGAGGTTTTCATGCTTTTGTATTGTAACCCATATATTGTTAGCTTTCTAGAGTTGTATCTGCGATTTATATGAATGGTCATATATAAATGGTATAAATAAATGGAATTAATTAATTAATTAATTAATTAATTTTGGGAGGGTAAAATTGATAATATTATTTAGAAGGAGAATAATTACAATTCTGCAGGTTGCCTGTAGACTTGGCAATAGAGGAGACTGATAGATTCCACTTCTCCTGAATTATTTTATTTATATATCACATTTTGAAATTGCCCATTTCCCTCACAGAATGACACACCTGTAATGTTTATGCTTTCAAAGCCTCTTTCCATTTTCTGATCTTAGGACATGAACTGCTTTATGCGATCAATCAACAGCAGCAGCGATTTAGCGACCTGCGTGAGCTGTTTGCACGAAGACTAGCCAGTCACCTCAACAATGTCTTCGTTCAACAGGTGCTGCTTTTCTCTTTTCTCACTTTGTAGTTGGTTCCTCGCTTTCGTTTTCAGAGTTTTCAAGAAACTCTGTCCTAGTAAAAAGCTGTTTCTTAAACATCTTCTCGCACATTTCTCCATAACGAAATTTGGAATAGAAAACAACATGAAATTCATGATTCTGGTTACCAGTATCCTTTACGTAAAATCAATTGATTTCCAGTGTGCATCTAAGTGAACAGATACTGCCTGATTTTTTAAAATGTGGGGAATCCGGCATCTATTCTTTTTTTGTTGAAATTGGCATTAATTCAGGCAGTTTTATAAACATATTGCAGATTTGGCTGGTTTAACATAACAGGTGTAGGTAATTTTTGTAGCACATTTTTTATAATTATACCATATGGAAAAAATATACCTGTGTTTCCCCGAAAATAAGACCGGGTCTTAATTTTTTTTTTTTGCCTCCAAAAGAGGCACCAGGTCTTATTTTTGGGGGGTGTCTTTTATACTCATGTCTGGCACCGACAGCCCAGCCCAGCCGGTCCACTCCTTCTGGGGCCGAAAGAGCGGCTTCATTTTGCAGCTGCATTCCGGCCTGCATTTTGCAGTCAGGACTTTCCGGAAGGCCTATGCAGCCGAGTACCGAGCTATGGATTCAATTCATAGTTCAGTTCTCGGCTGCATAGGTCTTGCAGAACCGAGCTATGGATTGAATCCATAGCTCAGTTTTTGGCTGCAGTGGCCTTCTGGAAAGGCCTGTGACTGAGAAATGCAGGCCTGGCTGCAGAAGACGCTGCAGAAGTGGGCCGGTGAGGAGAGGCCTAGCTGCCAGGTAAGTGGGTGTGGGGCGTGTGGGGCAGCTCCACTCCCCACCCCTGCCCTAGCTTGATTTTTAGGTGTGTGCCTCGTCCCAAAACTAGGGCTTATTTTTGGGGTAGGCCTAACTTTCAGGGAAACAGGGTATTAGTTGAGAGCCTTTGATCATATGAAGGTGAGCATTGAATCATATCCAGGAAGACACTTTTTATTGTACAATAGCATGAAGATTGACTAGAATAGCCTTTATCCATGTAAGCCTTATGTATTTTACTCCACAATAATAAGATATTCCAAAAAGGCAGTGATTAATATTGTTATATGGAATGATATATTGCCATCTAAAAGAGGTCTCCTTTGGAGGTATGTCTAGCATTCTAGAATGAATAAGAAAATAAACAATCCACGGTGTTATTAAAAGGCTATCCATGGCCCAAACATCTGAGCCAGTGTTCTTCAATCTTGATAGTTTTAAGATATGTGGATTTTGATTTCCAGAATTCTCCAGGCAGCATGCCAAGGTTAAGAAACACTCTTCAAAGAGCTGGGCCAAATTGAAAAGCAAAACATTCCAATTGTGAATATCCTATCCAGATTCAACCTTGTAGGGCATGATGGATAGTTTTACTACCATAACAACTCAGTTCCAAATTTGTCCTTTGCATTTGTCTTTCCAGATTTGTCCTTAGGTTGGTATTTAGAATACTGCAAATGAAACTGATGGAAATCATACTGTGATGATGCAAAAATATAAAACAATATGCTATTTTTTAAGAGAATCTACTTTTCTGGATTATTTATATACATTATTCTGATGATTAAAGAGATTGTTCTGTTTGTTAACTGAAATGTGTGAGTCACCACAAATATATATAGATACATAAGTGTGTATATAGTGATCTCCAGATGGTTCTGCAATTGTACATTTATTCCAAAGCAATTCATCTTAAAGTGTTACATTCACCATTCAAGCTCTGTTGCGGATTGTTTGGGCAAATCTATTCAGTTCTCTGTATTTTTTATCCCTGTATTTTATCTCCAAATAGTTTATTGAACTGGAGAAGGGTCTCAGTAACAGGTCCTACTATCTTTCAGTTTCTGTGAGTATAGAGTTTGAATCAAGCTGCTTGAATTTTACTCGGCTTCTTTTTAAACAAAGCTTGCTAAACCTAACTATTTCTTGCAGCGTTGCCTCTCTAAAATAGAAAATATGGCTTATGAGTTGAAGAATAAGTCTTTGTGACAGCTACGTCTTCTTTAAATCTTTCACAGTTTGAGCACTTGGTAAAGAAGTCTATCTTAGATAAGAAGATATTGAATTTAAATAGACAATGTTTAAAGTATATGGTTAATATGAAATGTATGATTAAAGTGTATCAAAGTAAGTTGCTTGTGAATACAAATGGATGCACTAGCTTAGTGATGGCGAACCTGCCCGCCCCCTGCCCCGCCCGCCCGCAGGGCCACGCACCGCCTCCGTGGCCCGCCACAGCAGATTGCCTAGGCAGCTCTGCAGCGCCATGGCAGCCACACCCTCCACCCGCACCCTGCAGCATCATCTGCACGGTATGGGGCGCGAGGGCGGAGTCTTGTCCCTGCTGCCCGGCTCCCATGTCCTTGGCTGCGCTGCTCCTTGCGGGCCGTGCTCGGGGTGACTCTCCTCCAGAGGGGCTGCTGGTGAGGGGGCCGTGGGGGGAGGCGGGGCTGGGGCAATGGCGCGCGTGCCCACAGAGAGGGCTCCGAGTGCCACCTCTGGCACGCGTGCCAAAGGTTCGCCACCACTGCACTAGCTTATTATCTCTATCATAATGGATCATTTCCAAAGGTACATTTTTCCCCATTAGATAATTCTTTCCAATTACTAAATTATATATGGCGTCCTTCTTATCCCCTCCCTAGAAGTTGGTTTGTGCTTGGTTCTCATTGACACATTTGAGCCTTTTGTCCAATTGAGCAAGTGTTTTCTTAATTTATTTCTTTTCTTGCAAAACATGGATTTTCCCAAAGCCTTCTTTGTCGTGAATGGATTAATCAGTTTTGACTGCGTAAGAATCCATCCTGGGAAAATAAGTTTGTTATAGCAAATGTGGGGGGAAAAATTGGCAAGAAGGAGCATGGAAATTTTGAAAGCATGTTGCTGAGGCTCCCACTAAAATGACTGTTGTGGTAATAGTGGCACCAGGCTAGAAAGCAGGAAATCTGCAAACCTATTGGTAAATGTGTAGATTAACTGACTAGCCTAGTAAATATAAATTCTACATATCAGTGTTGGGTCAATCACATTTTGCAATTTATTCCAGTTTATCAATCCCAAGATATAGTGATAGTGATTTTCTTTGAATTTTTATTGAACAAAAGTTAAGAAGTTGGATCACATTGATAAAGTCTTGTTGTTGTTTTTCTCTAGACAAATAGTCGGTCAATAGTGTGGCTTAAATGTACATGAATGGTGTTTGTTAACTAGCACTGCTTTGTGTTAGCATCTTGTCTGGAGTTGCATGTCAAAGGCTTATAACGAATTTTACTTAAAAATGGTCCTTGACAAGATTGAAGAGTATAAGTCAAGGCAAAGATTACACATAATGGTTAACTTTCATCTCGCAGATAATTGGAACCCTTGTAGATTTGTATAAATTGATATTAATTAATCAAGTTGTAAGTTTCACGAGGGCCACCTTGAACTCTTCAGCAGAAGATGCAACTCCTGATAAGAAGGATGCATTGTGGTTAATCTGTAACCCAGTGTTTATTTTGTCCTTTATGTTGTTTCTGAACGCTACAGCCATTTTGTTTTTCACAGAACAGCAGGGAGGCATAACTAACCAATGGCAAGCAGAGTCTCTTTTCTGTGATTAAATGGCAACCTCCTGGGCTGTCTGGGTTGGCAGATTTACCGCTATAATTTATTTCAAGCAGCTTCCTTCTGTTGCTTCCTTCCACAAAGGGCCACGACCAAAGCTCTACTCTTGCTCAGCACTCTGCTGAGTTGACCTTGCCAAACCATCACCCTTTTCACCGAGACCTGCTCCGGTATGCCAAACTTATGGAATGGTTAAAGAACACGGATTATGGGAAATACGAAGGGCTGACGAAGGTAAGTCGCTCAAAGAGCGAAATCGGGTATGGAGTAATGGCACTCTTGCAAAATCAAAACACCCTTTTCATCTGCGACCTCTTGGATCGTGATGTCAGATTATTCCCCAGAATGTGACAGCGCTTGAATTTGGGGGAAAGTTAACTACTCCTTTACAAGGTCTTTTTAAGATTATATGTTAAGGGGGGGGAGGGGGAAATGCTTTCCTTAGAGTACTTGCAGTTTTTCTTGGCCATTCTTTTTTTTTTTTTTTTTACATAAAGCTACTTTTTATTAAAGAGAAATACAGTAATGACGCAAACTGAAATCAGAAAAAGATGAAACATAGAAAAAGACAAAGGAGTAAAAAAAGAAAAGAAACAACAAAAACGAACACTTAAAAAAGCAAATCAGATCAAATCAGGGGCACGCCAGGAATTGTTATTTCCAGCCTTCACTAAAATAGCCTGGTTGTTCCGATTTGCTTTATCTCAAGATGTTATTATCGGATCAATCTGATTTTATTTCCCTGCCCACAGCCAAGTATTTTTCTCTAGTCTGCACAGTACGCTGTAGTGTTAATTCTATCCCTTTTTAGATACTTTAGAACAGTGGTCCCCAACTTTTTTTGGCACCAGGGACCGGTTTTGTGGAAGACAGTTTTTCCACAGACCGGGGGGGGGGGGGAAGAGGAATGGTTTCAGTTTTGCTGTCTTTCCCACCGCTCACCTACAGCTGTGCGGCCCGGTTTTTAACAGGCCACGGACCCCGGGGGTTGGGGACCCCTGCTTTAGAATAACTATATTTTTCCTTTTATCTTAATTAATTGTGGTCCGTGACCGAATAAAGATTGATTTGATTTAAGAAGCAAAAGTACAAGCAAATTAATATTTTCCCCATCACCTATGAAATTACATTTATATATATATATACACCAGATACAATTTCATGGCATCTTCCCATACCAACCCCCCGTTTTATCTTTTCTCGGCCATTTTCACTAGGTTTCAATTGTATTTGTATTTCAGTTGCTTTGGCTCTGGTGGGCATCAGACAAGAGCAAGATGCTTCTCTATATAGGCATACTTGCTTTTAAGTATGCTTAACGTTTCTTTTTGCATACCTGTAGCGGTTACAGATGGGAAATTGAGAAAGAAACAAAAAAACAACAACAACCCTGGCCTTTGTGCAGAAGATATTACTTATGGATTTCACATTAGTGATCTTTTGCCAAAGTAGGCATGCTTAGCAGAGCAATATTGTTGTAAAATTAAACATGTGAAGGTTTTGCAATGTGGCACTGGACTGGTGCAAGACTTTGGCATGGGTGAATTGGTGTCTATTGGTTAGAGCAGGGATCCTCAACCTTGGCAACTTTAAGACTTGTGGACTTCAACTCCCAGCTTTGCTGGCTGAGGAATTCTGGGAGTTGAAGTCCACAAGTCTTAAAGTTGCCAAGGTTGAGGACCCTGGGTTAGAGTACCAAAGCAATTAGTAAAAAAATGGTAAAATTCGTTAAAAAAAATATCCCCTAGACTTATTGTTTTATAACCTAGAGTAAAGGTAAATGAAGTAAGCTCTTTTCTTAATTCTGTCTTTTGTTCTTTACTGCTGTTCACATACTAATTTGTCAAAATTATCTTAAATGTATGGACATAAAAACAGCTGAATTGTTTGTATTCTCTCCTGGAGCCAACCGTGTCTGCTTTTCTTTTAAGAACTATATGGATTATTTATCACGTTTGTATGATAGAGAGATAAAGGACTTCTTTGAAGTGGCCAAGATTAAAATGACAGGCGCAACTAAGGAAGGAAAGAAGTTTGGTAAGTTTTTTTAAAAAATAAAATAAATACTGAAGAATCTTTTTTGCAATTAATCACTCAGAATGTAACGGAAATACAGAATTATTTCAAGCATCTGAAAAATATCTCTTTGCTAGATGTAAATAAATATCATTTACTCATTAGTAATAATTATGCCTCAGACAGGTCTCAGCCCTACGCATAGAAAGGGAGGTAAATAAGAAACTGTAAAGTCATCTTCTGCAACACGTTCACCAGAAATGAAATAAAATTGCAGACATCTTACAGGGTTGTTAAAATTGTTAAGAGTTTGAGAGGAAGCTCAGTGTTGTTGTGTAAATTAGATAATAATGCTTGGGCTGGAAAGATTTATTGAACTAAACCTTTGCTTGACAGACACAGTAACACTGAGCTCTGTTTAACTGTTGTTGGTGCTACCTAATTTTCTATGGATGTGATTCCAGCCAAGCAGGATTTCTCTTAAATGCTGTTGATGGATCCTAGGAATGGATTCTTCTAAATATCTTGGTTATGGAATGTACACACACACACACACACGCACCTTTCCAGCCATATACAGGACGTCCTCAACTTACAACAGTTTGCTTCGTGACTGTTCAAAGTTACAAAGGCACTGAAAAAAGTGACTTATGCCTGTTTTTCACACTTACGACCATTGCAGCATCCCCGTGGTCACGTGATCAAAGCTTCAGAGAGGAAATATTTAATGTGGTAGTTTGAGACTTGTACTAAAGATACTTGTATGTCATTGAATTATCGATTAACTAAGCCGCCACGTTGCTTTTTAAATACTTAAATGTAAAATTAGAAAATCAATAAAACATTATATATAAAACAAAAAAGCTTCAGATGCTTGGCAACCGACTCATATTTATGACAGGTCACGTGGTCCCCTATTGGCACCTTCTGACAAGCAAAATCAACGGGGAAACCAGATTCACTTAACAACCGTGTCACTAACTGTGACAACTGCAGTGATTCGCTTAACAACCGTGGCAGGAAAGATCGTAAAATGGGGCAAAACGCACTTAACAAATGTCTCACCTTAGCAACAGAGATTTTGGGCTCAATTGTTGTTGTAAGTCGAGGACGACCTGTATACAGCTACCTTTTTGGAGAGAAGAAAATGCATACTACTTCTAGCAGCTTGGTGTTTTGTTTTTTGTTTTTTTAATCAGCAAGACTGCTTTTTGTTTTTTTAACGGAAAGCAAGTAGGATATTGACGGGGTATAGGGAGAAGCCATTAAAAAATACACATAATTCCGTTTCTATGAGTAAACAGATCTTTTCCTGACATGCAGTTTGAGTTAGGCTGGATCCAGAATCTTTTCTTCCTTCAAGAGTAGAACATTGATGTCACCAGCCAGAGCCTGCCCCAGTGTAGAAAAATATAAATATTGCTATGTGCAGCTAAATTCTTAATGCGTTTGCTCCATTTTTAAATGGTTGAATATCCACATCCTTGATGTTTTCTTTTTTTAAAAAGTCACTATTTGATTACATTGTTCTAACTTTTAACTATTTACAGATGTGGAATTATCTGAAATATGTTTTGTTTTGTCTGCATTTGATGGAAAAATCCAGTAAGACAAACTGGCAGTTATGAGATACTGTATTTCTAAGTTTAGCTTAATATACCTAGTGTACAGAAAAGATCTCTGTGGCTGTCTACTCTAAAAAAATAATCTCTCAGCTAAATCTTAACAGAAGTTCATTATGTTCTTATGTTAACAAACCTTCTTCTTCCCGTGATAGATCAGAATAGGTTTAGTCTTGGGTACTTGCAGCAGACAGTCAAGCTGTGTCATGGGCAAATGATATAATTGCACAAATGACGCAAATTGTATATTTGTGTGGTATGCATAGCTTACTTGGAAATAAATCCACTTGAATTCTGTGAGCTTTATTTCTAAATAACCACGTACAGGATTCCACTGAATTGTATTTCCTGTGGGCACTTTCTAACTATACCATCAATCATTTTGTCAGCTGGTACTAGTTGAGAATGTAATTTCCAGATTTCTTACAGTATTAGATAACATTGTCTCTGATTTTGTATTTGCAATTGTAGTGTTTGTCCCCTCCATCTGTGCACAAACCCAGACACAGTTACATTACAGCAAAAGGGATAGAAAACAATCCTATATTGCACATGAAAAACTTACTATTAACCTATCCAAGTTGTAAAAATGAGGCTATTTGTATGCTTTTGTATAAAGACACACCTTTGCCTCATGCAGTGACATACACTTTAAAGATTTGATAAGCTTTTCACAGCTTTCCTTAGTGGACCTCAGGGACTTTTGAGGAAGATTTCTCCGGAAAATGATTATTTGATGTTGCTGTATAAAGTAGCATTTTATCTCTGGGCTCACAACTTGGGTTGTCCCATTATTGTCGGGAAGAGCCTAAGAATGCAAGCCTGAAGGTGTCAAGTTAAGAGAGGCACTAGAGCAGGGGTAGGCAACCTTGGCTCTTTTATGACTCGTGGACTTCAACTCCCAGAATTCCTGAGCCAGCCATGCTGAGGAGAAAGGGAGAGGTTTCCATGCTGAGCCATGCTAGCTCAGGAATTCTGGGAGTTGAAGTCCACGAGTCATAAAAGAGCCAAGGTTGCCTACCCCTGCACTAGAGTCTAGAAGATGACCAAGAAAAGTGGGTTTCTTCATACAGTCCAAGAAAATTGTATCCACATCCCTTGCCATGCTGCAGAGAAAGTTGGGGTCAACTTCCAGATTAGGGTAAAATAGCAATAGCGCTTAGACTTATATACCGCTTCACAGTGCTTTACAGCCCTCCCTAAGCGGTTTACAGAGTCAGCCTGTTGCCCCCAAACAATCTGGGTCCTCATTTGACCGACCTCGGAAGGATCGAAGGCTGAGCCAATCTTGAGCCGGTGAGAATCGAACTCCTGGCATTGAGCAGTGAGTTAGCCCACAATACTTCATTTCTAACCACTGCACACCACCATGGCTCTTTCTCTAAAAAATAAAAACACAATTGCCGTTAAATCAGACTTGACTCCTGGTAACTACGTAAGGCACATCCATGTAGTTTGGTTTGCAGCAATGCAGAAAAAGGTGTACACAGGTAGTCCTTGACTTACAATCGGGGTTTTTTTTTAACAGTCATTCAGAGTTGCAGTGGCATTGAAAAAAGTGAATTACGACTGGTCCTCGCACTCACAACCATCGCAGCATCCGTAGCATTCCAGGGTCATGTGATTGCTATTTGCGACCTTTCCAGATGGCTTCCAGACAAGCAAATCCCTGGGGGAAACCCGATTCACTTAACAACCATATGATTTACCTATAACTGTGGCCAAAAAGGTTATAAAAATCAGGCACAATTCACTTAACAGCTGCCTTGCTTAGCAGCTGAAATCCTGTTCCCAATTGTGGTTGTAAGTCAAGGACTGACTACCTGTTTAGTCACTGTTAATAAAATGCCCTGCAATCCAAATATGTGTCCCAGGATGTTATGTGGACATTGTCAAAGATCCTATCGCACATTTTGCCCAGTTCAGATCTTGTGGCTTCTTTGGGCTGCCAGATTCTTTGAGCAAGATCTGCTTTCTCTTATAACTTGTGCACACCTGATGCACCATCTTGCATTCAGGATTCACAGCCATTTGTGTTTGTGGTTCCCCCTTCTGGATAAAAATTGGGAAATCATCGAGAGGCTACTTAACACGTATTTCCTGCATATTTAAATATATTCCACATTAGTGCCTTCCCAGCTATGTACGTTTGCAACTTGTAGTTACTTGCTTCTTACAGTTCTCTGCATGTTTCTTTCCAGCTAGTGCTTAACTTGCATCTCGTGCATGATTTGTGCCAAATGCATATTTAACTTGTCTTTGTCTTTGATGCTTGCAACCTAATTCATCCCAGCCACCCTGCCTCGAAAAGAAAGTGCTGTCAAACAGGAAACAGAGAGTGAGTATCACCGACTAGAGCTTTAAGTGGTTATTGCCAGTGCATTTTATGTTTTGGTAAACAAAAAACAAAATTATCATGGCAAAAACTGTGAATTGTCAGATGCAGTGTTTTTGCACTGATCTGAGGTACAGGAAAAGCAAATGTTCAGTCGGGGAAACAGCAAACAATACCTGAATGCTGTAGAAGATTTCCAGTGGGAATTGAGTCATGGGGCAAAATAAAACGTGTTTTAAAATTTACGTTCAAATTAGGAAGATCGCATCTTCCTCATATTTCTTGGAATATGAGAAAAGTATTTTAAAGTCCAGGAGGCTGACCCTGTGAATGAATCCATGAGGATTGGCAGGGCACATAGGACAGCTGCAAGCCCAGTGCAAGGAACTTAAAATGGTTAAATAATGCTAGCATGGAATTCTTCTGCATCACATCATCCTTATTCATTATGGGAATACCATTTTGTGCATACGAAATCTGACTGGTGGAGAACTTTCTCCCGGGCATCGTCCTCTACCCTTCAGCTTAACTTGCAGCAGTGTGAACTTGTACACTGATATTTATGCTTCTATATTTGTATTCTCAATTAGCTACCAGCAGCAGTTAATTTTGAGAAACATTGTCCCCAGGGTGCTACCTGACTTCTCGCTTACATTCTTGTGGCCAAGTAAATGATTTCAGACACAACACGCCTGCCCACCTTTGTTAGTCTTAAGATCTATGACATGATTGGTATTCAATGGCATTGCCATCTGCATGGGCATCAAGTCATCTGTAACTTCCCCCCCCATGCATTGTTTGCTGAGAACTATTGTGCTGCTCTTTGAATGTGGGTTGTTGTGACAACACACATCAGGTTTCATGGCTTGAAGCTACTCTGACCAGCATTTCATGAGACTGGGGTACTCTGGGTTGAGTATTACCTGACCACTATAGTGCAGGCACTTGTTTCAACTTACATGTTTATTTCCCTTAATTCCAGTCCCTTAATGCTGTAGTATAAAGCACTTTTGACTATACGAAGGATGATCTTCAAGGACTTAAGATTTCCAACCCAGTGTCCTACTGCACTTCCCACACCATTTCAAATGTTCGGCTACTGAATTATAGTTTCTCAATTCAAGAATAAGCTTCTTTCTCCGGGGCACCTGCAAAGAAGGATTTGGAAGACTTTAGATTAACCACTGTTTCTCTGAGTGCAATAATTGTTAATCATAATGACTAGAAACAAGCTAGTTTCATAAATGATGGTTGGAGCTAGCTTCTTTTCACTGATTGTAATTATGATTAACAGCAATGCAGGGTGAGTAATGAATCATACTGACTAATGTCAGATGTTTTAGTTGTGACTCTAAATCGCTTCCCATTGCCCATGCCAGTCTGGGCTGACGTGATTTGTGTTCAAAAACAAAGAGAAACAAGACATTCAAAAAAATGTCTTACGCTGTCTCAAACAATGCTATGTCTGGAATTAAAGCAGAAGATTGCGTTCTGCTCACAACTCTAAGATGGAGCGAGACAAAGGGTCTTCCTCATAATTTAGAATTTCATTTGCCCATTTTTAGAGGGTCAGCCACCCTTGGGTGGTGAAGGACGTAAGGGTTGGAAGCATAAAAAATGGGGATGCAACACCTCCCCCCCCACTCACTCACTGGAACTTTTTTTAAGCAGGGGAGGAACACAAAATTAAAATATTTTCTTAAAATATTTTGATTCATCTGCAAGAATGGTCCTTTTCTCATTTCTTTCCAGTTGAAATGAAATATAACCAATACACTGCAATACACTGAAAAAAGTTGTTAAGAGTAACTGGCACGGGAGAGGTTTCTACTGGAAGGGGCCCCAAGAATGAGAAGGCTCCCCCTAATTTCTTTTTCAGGAGTTGGTTGCTTCTACTTTCTTCCAAAGAAAATAGTAATGCGTCGCTTCTGTTCCGCTTTGCTTCTAGAAGATGCCCCTTCGTGAATTGTTCCTGGCCTTTCTGTCTGCCCTTACTTGTGCTCTTTTCTGGATCGCTAGTGGCCTTAGGCACTAGTTCTTGTATTGGCTGATCCTAAGTGTCTGTCATTCAGTGTGCACTTCTGAATCAGCTTATTTGTCTTCAGTGAAGCAACGGGGCAACGCCAGAGCCGTTTGTTCATTCTGTAGGAAATGCCCTCATAAAAATTGCAGGTAGATGAGGAAAATTGTTTTTTAACGTATGATGCTTAACGGTGTGGCAACTTCTTATCTAGCTTGTGTTGTGTCATAGGCCTTCACGGAAGCTCTGGGAAATTGACCGGCTCAACGTCTAGCTTGAACAAACTCTCCGTTCAGAGTTCAGGAAGTCGTAGATCTCAGTCATCCTCGTTGCTAGACATGGGAAACATGTCCGCTTCTGACCTTGATGTAGCAGATAGGACTAAGTTTGATAAGGTAATGCAAAGATTCTGGGTATAGTTGCACACCAGCTATTGCTCCCCCATAATACTAATTTAACACACATAAATGCCATTGCAACCTTCTTGGTTCTTGTGTATCAAGTATTCCCAATTCTTTCCCACATCTGGGATCAAAGGTCTGCAGGCTGGAACTCTTCCCTTCATATTACTTCTCAGAATTTGATGCCAATGGAAAAGGGAAACTCATTGGGCCCAAAATGATTCCCAGAACTTCCTCTGTTGCCTTTTCAGCACCCGGAGAAGCCATATGGCAGCAGTTTCTGCATTATCAATGTAGGAAAAGAGGCTATGTGTAGGCTAGCAGTTGATCTCCTAATATTAGCTTTTAATATTTTAAGCACCTTTTAAAAATCTGGCAGAGCTATTTTCTGAGCTATTTCTGCTTTTTCCTTCTTCCTCTAATAGCGTCTTATGACCACAGGTACAGTCAATTGAAAACACTTCCATTGCTTTTAAATGGAACATAATGGCAATAAGACATTTGTATACGTGTGTTTGCGTGTGCTAAATATCTGTTTTGATCCTCATAGATTTTTGAACAGGTCTTAAGTGAATTAGAGCCCCTTTGTCTGGCAGAACAAGACTTCATTAGTAAATTCTTCAAACTTCAACAGCATCTCAGCATTCCTGGAACACCGGTGGTATGAATCTCAATTTGGAAATTATTGACTCAGAACTAAATGGCTGTAACCTTAGCTCGATTTCCATCTAAATCTTTACTTCTTTTCCAGAGTGATACCGAGGAGACTGATGGAGGAACTTTAACCAAAGCACACAATATTGGTGGGCTGCAATCAGCATATTCTGAGTATGTTTCCAATTAGCAGAAGGATCTTCTGAACATGAAACACTCTTTGTGTCTTGAATAAATTGGGAGCCTTAGAAGTTGCTCAGGACTGTCTTGGAAGTTAGCAGCATATAAATCACATAAATAAATGTTCTGCTCATGTGGCAATGAATTAAAAACCACAGAAAATTGGTTTAGTGTTGCCTTAAGCGTAACATATTTTATTGCACTTGGCTCTCATAAATAAGGAAACTGCAGGATTTTATATAGAAGATTGGTGAAATTTTTGAAAGGTTTCTCCCAGAATTATTTGAAATCCAATAATGAAGACATGATCATCAGCAAATGGCAGCCAATGACTGTCTGGGTTCAGAAAGTAAGAAAGATTGGACCTGGTTTGTACTAGGGCTCTAGGTCACAGTGAGAAGTTGAAAAAGTACTGGAAAAAAGCAGATGTTAGGACATTTCTATAACAACAAATAATAATAATAGTAATAGTAGTAGTAGTAGTAGTAGTAGTAGTAGTAGTAGTAGTAATAATAATAATAATAATAATAATAATAATAATAATAATAATAAATAAAAGATAAAGTTAAACTGCTCTGGGACTTCAGAATTCAAACAGGCAAGCACCTGCAACATAACACCCCGGACTTAACAATTGTCGATAAGAAAGACAAAAAAGTCTGGATAGTGGACGTGGCAGTGCCTGGAGACAGCAGAATAGACGAGAAAGAACTGGAGAAGATAACAAAATACAAAGACCTACAAATAGAAATAGAAAGACTGGCAAAAGCAAGCAAGGGTAGTACCAATAGTAATAGGCGCCTTGGGTGCAATCCCAAAACAACTGGAGCACCACTTGAACACCATTGGCATTGACAAATTCGCCATTAGTCAATTGCAAAAGGCGGCCTTACTAGGAACTGCTTCCATCCTGCGACAATATCTGTAATAACATCAAACATCCACATCTGCTTATCCCAGGTCCTTGGTAAGGACTCGATAGGTAGACAAAATGCCAAATCCAGTCTAAACATCTGGCTGACTGTGCGATGATCCATAATAATAATAATAATAATAATAATAATAATAATAATAATAATATAATAATAATAATAATAATAATAATAATAATAATAATCTAAATTTTGTGAATTAGGTAAGTTATTCTATCACAGAAATGTTGACAATGAATGAAGCTCAGATTCCTGATCAGAATTGCTTAGCTTGAATAGAAAGGGTAAATGATCAACTTTGCTGCAGGATCAGAGGGATATAGCTATTTGAAGTCTTTGGAATATAGAATGGGGCAAAAGTAATAACATAGTAGTCAAAAGAAGAGTATAGTTTTACACAGAGCTAATGATTGGTATGCCAAAGTTTCCTAATCCTGGATATTTCAGTGGTGGGTAAAGGCATTGATGTAAAATCAAAAGCACTCACTTGGGTGGATAAATAACTTCAGTTGCAAAAGGCAGCTTTTTGTGAACTAGAATTGTGATGAAGCTTTTAAAATCACAAATGTGTTCAGATACTCTATGGTAACTTTAATTGATAATGAGAGCCATATTCTCTTTCTGATCTTCTTTATCTCCCAAGGAGCCAGGCTGTAGGGAAGGGACAAATGACTCTTACTATAGTCTCAATCACATCCAGAGGGTTTTGCAAAATAAGCTGAGAGCAACATGAGGCTAGTCATATGACTGCTTATCGCCCCACTAAGTTGATAGTAGTGTTTCATTAGTGTTTTTTGAACTTGGCACTGACTGGGGAGCTCGGATAATTGAAGTCTACACATCTTAAAATTGCTCAATTGGAAAAACACTAAAACGGATCAACCTTCATTTTCTCATAAGGCTCTGTGAAATGAATGTTGACTTAGAAAATTAAAAATAATCAAGTAATGTCCTTCTTAAAATATATGCTAAATCTCAATGCTTGCCTAATACCTATATAAGTATTATTAATATTTATAATACTCCATGCCATCTGTTGCAGGAATCACATGATCCGGCAAATGATGACAAAAATATTTCGCTGTGTTGAACTAGAACTGAATAACCTCATTGCTCTGGGGGACAAGATCGACAGCTTCAATTCCCTCTATATGCTAGTGAAAATGAGTCATCACGTGTGGACAGCACAGAATGTGGATCCAACGTCCTTCCTTAGCACAACTCTTGGAAATGTTTTAGTGACTGTCAAACGAAACTTTGATAAATGCATTGTAAGTTTTAAGCGCTTTGGTGATTAGGTTTGCAGTGGTTGCATGCAGTTAGGATTCTGGATAAAGTTCAAGATTCAGAGTGAAACCATAAGATGGGGTGGCCTGCTTTGTGCTTTGGTATTGCCATAGTGTGTAAGCCCTTCCCCTCCATTTAATGTGGGTGAGAAGACAAAGCAAGATGAAACCCGTGGAATGAATACACACCCATGCACGGACACCCACTGATCTTGTGCATTCCTATTTTTGTGTAGCAAATACAGAGGGACACTAATATGCCTTGACAATCTTCTTTTCTGGATGTAACTAGATTCCCCTTTGTTTTATCGTTAGCTCAGAGATCCCCTTATTTATTTATCTATCAGAGATCAGTTACCTGCATGGTAATAAGAGTTTTAGTTTAAAAACATGGCTAACCTTTTTTTTTTTAACTTTAGAGTAATCAGATAAAGCAGATGGAAGATGTAAAGATATCCAAGAAGAGCAAAGTTGGAATTCTTCCTTTTGTTGCTGAATTTGAAGAGTTTGCAGCCTTGGCTGAATCTATATTCAGAAATGCCGAACGCAGAGGAGATCTAGATAAAGCTTACCTGAAACTTATTCGTGCAGTTTTTGCTAACGGTAAAATCTCTTTTCTGAAAGTCCATGATCTGCTATGTCAGAAATAATCTCATTTTGTTGACGAATCGGGCCACAGTCTTATATTGCTGCATCTTATTATGTATTATCGTACTACAAGTCACTTCTAAATCATTTTTGTCACTTGAGAGTATGTACCTGTCAATCATGTATTAATTGTTTTAGTATTCATCCCATTTCTTTATAACTCTGTTGCCAATTCCCAGATTCTGATTTAGAGTTACTTATCTTATAGGGACAATCAACAAGCAAACGTAAGACATAAACTAGCTGAATCTGGGGGATTTCAAGGAATTATGATTTGGGCATGCCCACTGAATTCTATGGCTGTGTGGAACTCTTTAAGTTATAAATATGGTTTGCTTGATTTTGCCTTTGCATGCTGTTCAGACCAAATCCTTATCTATTGCTTAGTAAGTTAGTTGATTCTCACTAGTTATAGTTAAACAAAGCATGGGCTAGCTAGTGTGAAGAGACAGAAGAGTCTCTTCTGATTCAAATAATTTAATGATGATAACAATGGGAGACATAACTGATTTTAAGTATACTGTAGTACATTAAAATCTCTATTGTACTACTAGAAATGATATTAAAGTTTTCATTTATTTATTTGTTAAATTTAGGAACCACCCATCTAATTCTCTTTTATAATGATACTTTCTCTCTTATTAGTTTTCTTTCACGGTTATCTTTTTTTCTTTTTTATAACTACTAATTAAGACCTTTTTATTTGCTGTCTGCTATCCTTTGCCGTTAACTCTTTACCTGCATTTCCAAATTTATCACAACGATCTTCTGACTTGGAAAATAAGTATAATTATCCCTGCTCTTTGATATTTCATGGTGTTTATGTCTGCATGGTATGTCTTCCTTTTGTTTTTGTAGTTGAGAAAGTAGCAAATGAAAGCCAGAAGACTCCTCGGGATGTGGTTATGATGGAGAACTTCCACCATATCTTTGCAACCCTCTCTCGTTTGAAGATCTCCTGCCTAGAGGCGGAGAAAAAAGAAGCTAAACAGCAGTACACAGATTACTTACAGTCATATGTGATCTACTCTTTGGGGCAGCCACTTGAGAAATTAAATGTAAGAAATGTTTTTTTAAAAATTTCTTTAATTCTGGGTTAAAACCAGAAATACATATTTTTTATAGATATTCCCCTAAAACACAAATGAAGTTTTCTCTCCTTCATTAAATGCTCTATTTTCCAAATCATTCAAATAATGCGAAACTAATTTCTAAGAGTGGGATGAAATGATAAAGTATTCCTTCTTAATAGCTCTGGATTAATTGTTACATGAACACTGATAACAAATTGAATATTTTCAAAATCTCTAAATCTCTGCACAGCTTTCCTCATACTTGATGATCTTCTGATGACCTTTAGTGTTTGTATCATACCACACAAATGCACAGGCCACGGGTTGTATTTTTAATCAGCACAGTGGCATATTAACTGTATTTGTTTTTTTTTAATCTAATTTTAAATTAAGTTTCTATGTAATTTAAAAGCCAATCAAATGTAGTTTCTGAAGTATGGCTCCCACTCTCTACTCAAAGGTAAAATAAAGTCTATGCCACTCTAATGTTATGACAATGTGGCTTGCTTTTAGATACTGAAGACCAAGTAACAGTTCTGTGTTTGTGAATGTAAGCATTAAGGAACAAATTTGCATCAGCTATGTGATCCTATGGTATTGGCTCTGCTTGAGAATTAATGTATTGCTTGCTTGACTGAAACTGCAGCAAATCTAGCTTTTTTATTAAAAAAAAAGAAAAGAAACAGAAATCAAACCCGTATGGAATTTATGAGCACTGTAACTCACATCCCAAGTTACAGGAGTTTTTGCATCATCACACTGCCTATCTTTTAGGCTTCAGATTTTTCATGGCATGAAAAGTATGGCTGGGCATCTTTTCAGCTTCCCCTTATAGAAACTGATTGGATCGTATTTAGGTATTTATTTATATATGAATGAGAAGCTAACGCAAACAGTATAAATGTAAGCGAAACAGGGAATATAAAATGTATTTTATTACCTGGAGTGGGATGATGGGATTTTTGTTACTAGAGAATCGGTGGAAGCTCAGGATGGAGCAGTGAATTTTTGCTCCTAGTTCTGGCCACTAGGGGCGACGTGGTAGCTCAGTGGTTAAGACGCTGGGCTTGTTGGCTGTAAAGCCAGCAGCCCGGGTTCGAGACCCGAGCGCCACGTGACTTGGGTGAGCTCCCGTCCTCGCCCCAGTTCCTGCCAACCTAGCAGTTTGAAAGCATGCAAATGCGAGTAGATAAATAGGTACCGTGTTGGTGGGAAGGTAACAGTGCTTGGTGACGTCGTGCTGGCCACATGACTGCGGAAATGTCTTCTGACAGCGCTGGCTCAAGGGCCTTGAAACAGAGATGAGGACCCACCCCCTAGAGTCGGCAGTGGAGTAAAATCTGCAGGAGACTCCTCTGGACACTACAGATAGTCCTCAACTTAAGACCACAACTGAGCCCAAAAGTTATGTTGCTAAATGTGAGATTTGTTGAGTGAACTTTGCCCCATTTTATGACTTTTTTTTTGCCACAATTGTTACGTGAATCACCTCAGTTGTTAAATTAGGAACACAGTTGTTCAGTGAATCCGGTTCCCCCATTGACTTTGCTTGTCAGAAGGTCACAAAAGGCGATCACGTGACCTCGGGATACTGCAGCCGTCCTAAATGTGAGTCGGCTGTCAGGCGTCCAAATGTAAGTCACGTGGCCACAGAGATCCTAAGTGTGAAAAATGGTGGATAAGTCACTTTTTTCAGTGCCGCTGTAACTTCGGTCACTAAGCAAACTGTTGTAAGTTTGTAACCCTAACCCTAACCCTAACCTGTACCAGGTTGGAAGAGGCAGGTGAACTGTCGTGCAAACAGTTTTGGAAGCCTTGGGGCGTGGAAGCCGTGTCAGTGTGGAAGTGACCTAAATTGCATTTCATTGCAGCACTTCTTTGAGGGTGTGGAAGCCCGTGTGGCTCAAGGAGTGCGAGAAGAGGAAGTGAGCTACCAGTTGGCCTTCAGTAAACAAGAGCTAAGAAAGGTTATTAAGGAGTATCCCGGCAAAGAAGTCAAAAAGGGATTGGACAACCTTTATAAAAAGGTGGACAAACATCTGTGTGAAGAAGAAAACCTACTTCAGGTAATGTAAGAAGGCAGGCTAAAAGAGAGAATCTAATTTTAAACGTTTTCTGGTTGCCATAATTTGTCTTTTGATGACACATCACAAGAATGAAAATTTGAATTATACTAGTTTGGATTATAATATGTAGCGATAGGATTTGAATGAACGGTAGCAGAACACATCCTTTCTAGCAAAATGAGGAGAAAGACTCTTCTTCCTTATACATTAATAGTTTAGGCTGAGAAAAATGTTTGTAGGAAGGACTATGAAGTCATGTAAACCCCTGCTGTCATTTAAGTCAAGCAGCTCAGACGTAGATTAACATTTCAGTGGAAACTCATTTATGCCTCAAGCATTAGTGCATAAAATTAAATGTACGTTCCCTGGGTACTTCAGGGGTTTAACACTGAAAGCATTTAATGTGACCTCACCTGTGGAGTTTTGGACTGGAGCTTTTCATTTATTTATTAAAGCTTCCTTTTTCTCTTTTTGGTAGGTGGTGTGGCATTCCATGCAAGATGAATTCATACGGCAATACAAGCATTTTGAAGGCTTAATAGCACGTTGCTATCCTGGTTCTGGAATTACTATGGAATTTACTATTCAGGATATTTTAGATTACTTCTCCAGCATTGCACAGTCACACTGAAATTTGCCTGGCGCAAAGCAAGATAAGCTCACAAAGTTGCTGGTAAAAGCATTGTTGACACTGGAAGTTCTCATTTTGAGGAATGGCAGGATGTTCTTAAATTATCTTCATACATATCAGCAGTTGACTTAGGCCAGCTTTCCTCAATGTAACGTCGTCTTATATAAAATTGGATTACAGCTCTGAGAATTCACAGCAGAGCTGTCCTAGACCAGGGGTAGGCAACCTTGGCTCTTTTATGACTCGTGGACTTCAACTCCCAGAATTCCTGAGCCAGCATGGTTGAAATCCACGAGTCATAAAAGGGCCAAGTTTGAAGACCCCTATCCTAGACCTACTGGCTAAGAATTGGGAGAATTCTAGTCGATTCCATTGGAAAATTGGCCTAGATGGAAGTACTGCCTAATTGCTGAAAAAAGAGTGTTGAACTATACATTTTGACATGTAACTGGTATGTCAAATGTATATTTATTATACTAAGTTAATCTGCTTTCATAATCCTTTACTTTTAAAAATTAATAAGTAAGTATAGATATTATATCAACATCTGGTGGTTTTTTTTCCTTGAAAGTGCATGTTAATATACACGTTAATAAGATGTCTGAGTTTTTGAGAACCAATTTACTGGATTATGTAAATACAATTCTTTTGATTTGAAGTATAAAAAAAGCTCTTTACAAAGAAAGTACTTATTTCCTGAGGGAGATTATTAGCTGTGCCTCAGCACGGCATAAAAGAAAAAAAATGCTTTATTTCTCCAGAAGAAGCAGCCAGTGATTGTACTTGAAGTAATGTTCAGTGCATTGATTGAAGTTTCCTTAGCAACTCTGAAATTTTTAGATTTAAGCATCATCATTGTAAATTTGTTCAGATGTCTGTATTTAGAAAGAAAAATGCAAGTTACTACTCTTCTGTAAAAAGAACTGTTGAGACTTAAAATGTCTTTTTAGGTTGTATCCTAGTATTGTAATCTTTAACTCACATGTGCACAGAATGCACTTTGGCCAATGTATTTATCTATCTCAGTTTCTTCCTCACTGCATTGTTTTCGCTCAAGCTACCTTATATATTTTCAGTCTATGAGGATTCCACGCGCTGTGGAAATTATGTTTTCTCACAGATTGGTTTTATAATTATTACTGGTGGAAATGGTGTGGAAACTGGACTACCTCTTTGCAGCACTTCTTTCTATTTAGTAGCAAGAAAGGAATTTGTAGAAATGTTTGGCTTGTCCTTCCCACAAAGGTGTTCTTTCACTATGTAGTTTACAATGAGCATGTAAAAAAGCAACCTGAACTAGAATGTGATGGTAACAGTTGTCATGCTGTTTGATCACACTATAAACACAAATGATAAAGTGTACCTTGCTTTCAAAGAGCCAATATGCCATGCCATTCCCCCCCCTCCTCCCGAGGAACTCAACAGGTACCTTTCTAATGCTCAGGCCTAAGAACCATTAGTTTATATTACTTCTATTTTAGTTGTGTAGCTTCAATTTGTTGGTCCCCATTCCATTCAGTATCCAGGCATATGTCAAATACTTGTACAGTCTCTCCTGATTCAAATGAAAAGGAGAAAGTGTGTTGGAGAATGAAATATAAATAAATGTTACCACACCGATGACGCTGTATTTATTTGCCTGCATTTACAAAATTGTTGATATATTTAGTATACTAAACAGCACATGTTTTCATGCCATTAAAATGTCATAAAAAGCAATTGCATTTGCCAAAAAAAACCCAACAACAATCCTCCAGTTTGCACAAAACTGATGTAGAATGATGGGACTCTCATATTTATATTTAATATGTGTAATCTAATATTGATAATCAATAGAAACAAAGGAGCCTCTTGAGAAATTTCATTGGTTTCCTTGATAGTTTAGCTTGGGAATCAAAAGAAGCAATAATGTGTCAGTCAGATTAACAAGACAACTTCTTACATAATTGGGAAGATCCTGAGTACCCATCAAGAAATTTAGTGATATTTAACTGTCCAGAATCTTGGCACTTGCCGAACTTTAATCTGCCATCTTTGTCAAAGATGGTTTACATATTTTACCAGCCTCAACCACTAATGATCCTCATTTTCAACATCTCATTTGAGTAGAAAGAGTCTGAATCAAATTCTAGATCAGGGGTCCCCAGCCCCTGGTCCGTGACTCGGACGCGGCACGCCAGCTACCGGTCCGCACAAACAAGCAAAGGCCCATCCGCGGGATGCAGGCAGCACACAAAATCACGCACTCTCCGGTCCATGGAAAAACCTTTCTCCACGGAACCGGTCCCTGGTGCCCAAAAGGTTGGGGACCTCTGTTCTAGATGGCTTCTGTTCTGGATTCTGCAGAGGTACCCCGAAACATTCTTAGGAAATTAGAAACAAATCACAATTGGGTCTGCGGTATTGCAAGGATAGATGGTTGATTAAATAGGAATCTAGAGACTGGCCATCACAACCAGTGGTGGGATTCAAATATGTGAACAAGAAGGCCTTTGGGTTAAGCTGGGATCAACTGTGCAAAAATAGTCAAGATTTACAAGATTAAAAGCTCATCAGTTAAGATTTACAAGATAATTTTGATTTTAGGTGCTCCTGGAATTCTGGGGGTCTATGTTTTCTATTATGACATGTACCGAAGCCAAGATTTCAGGCCAAAGAGAAGATGTCTTATCTCTTCTGGAAATGTATTTCAAAGGCAATGAGTGGTCTGGCCATTACAGGATCAGATGAAGAGAAATGGCTAATAAAAAAACACCTTGTCATATTCTGCTTCCCTTTATAGCTTCGTGAAATTTAACAGAAGACAATGAACCAATTAGAAAAGTTAACAGAACGAATGCATCTTCTACCCTTGGGTAGATAGATTTATATCTGGATGCAAACAATGTTTCCTAGGCAAGAGATTCAAAAGCTTCAAATAAAGCATGATTTAAAAATAAATAAATAAAATCCCAGCTGTGCCATCAGCCCAATAGAGTTGAAGAACCAAAAGTCTCGTTTTTCCTTCCAACGGAAAAGTTGCCAATCCCACCAAACCCCAGCAGGGGCCGCTGTGCGGACGCGAGACTTCAATAGTCGGTTGCTTTCGAACGCTTTTGCGCTCCGCTGGTTGCTGGGACAACCCGGAGAGGAAGTCGCCCGTCCTCCGCGCGCCATTTTCAAACGGCTCCTTTGGTCCGTCCGCTGGCTTTTTGGCGGCGGCGGCGGAGGAAAGGGGCCGCTCCAACCAGGCCGCCCCTACCTCCAGGCCTTGATGAGGGGCGAGGCGTGTGAGACGGCAGCAAAGGCCCTCCCGCCTCCGAGCCAGGCCGTGATTTGAGGCCGCGGGCCCCGTTTCCATGACGACGTAGAATGACGGTAGAAGGATGACGTCGCCCGGCCGGGAGTAGCGCCCGAAGGGGCTCAAGCAAAGCGAGGGAGGCCTGGAGAGCGGGGCGCCTGGGGAGGCCCCAGCAGGTTCGTGCGGTTGTGGCCAAGCGACCCCAGTCGCCTTCCCCAGCCAAATTGGCTGCCAGGTGTTTTTAACCAGCTCTCCCCTCTTAAACCCTCCCCTCCAGGTCGTCCCTTTGCCTTTCTACGCTGCCCCCTTCGCTTCTGTATTAATCCCTTTATAGCCCAATATATACTTTCCAACTTCGGGCAGGTAATTTCTAGAAGCAGCCTTGGCGCTCAGGATGGCAGGTCCCCTGGACAGTGTTATGTGCTCACTCTGGTCCTTCATCCAAGACAGAATGAATTGCCTCCTATTTTCCCTTGCAAGAGCTGAATAGCAGTTGAACTTGTGTTTTGCCAAATGTGTTTTAGTAACTAGTATGAATCTCTTCTTCTGAATGTGTGTTTGTGTGTGTGTGTGTATACATACACATATATGTGTGTGTATACATACACATAATATATATGTGTGTGTGTATATATATATATATATATACATATACACATACACATAAATATGTGTTAAATTTGGATTGCTAACAAAGATTTAAAGGGAAGCTGATATAGCTATTTCGAGCTCCTTAGCTCTCATCAGCCAGCCCTTTAACTCTTTGTTAGCAATCCAAATTTAACACAGCAATGATTGTCGCAGTAGTGACTGCTGCCTGTGGATAGCCCTAGATTGGGGCTGATACAGGCAAAAGATTTCTTCTTCCCATATTTGGGCCGACTGGGTGCATCATAAAAAAACACTTACATATACATAAATATATGTATAAATATATATATAAATGTATATGTGTGTGAGTGTGTGTATATATATGTGTGTATATATGTGTGTGTGTGTGTATAAACAAATACACAGAAGCTGGAATGCAGGTAATCCTCAGTTTACAACCACTAGTGAGCCGAACATTTATGTTGCTAAGTGAGAAATTTGTTAAGTGGCTTTTGCCCCAGTTTACGACTTTTCTCGCCACAGTTGTTAAGTGAATTACTGCAGTTGTTAAATTAGTAACAAGGTTGTTAAGTGAAACTGGTTTCCCCATTGACTTTGCTTGGCAGAAGGTCGCAAAAGGGGATCACATGACCCCGGGACACTACAGCCATCATAAATGTGAGTCAGTTGTCAAGTATCCGAATGAAAATCAGGTGACCATGGGGATGCTGCAATGGTCATAAGCATGAAAAATGGTCATAAGTCACCTTTTTTAGTGTCGCCGTAACTTTGAACGGTCTTTAAGCAAACTGTTGTAAGTCAAGGTCTATGTGTAGTGGTTAAGGTGCTGGCCTAGAAACCAGGAGACTTGGCAACTTTAAGACTTGTGGACTTCAACTCCCAGAATTGAAGAGTTGAAATCCACAAGTCTTAAAAGTTAAGGTTGAGGACCCCTGGTCTAGACCTCTAGCCATGAAGGCTGCTGGATGACTTTTAGCCATTTGCTCTCTCTTAGCCCAACTGACCTCACAGGATTGTTTTTTGTGGGAAAATAGGAGGCAGAGGTATGTTCATGTCTTGAGTTATGTATAATTTAAAAAAAAAGGATGATGATAAAATATTGTTGCTATTATATAATACTGTATGTTATTAGTGTTACTATAACTAGGTGTAATTGTTATTTCATTGTATCAGTAAGGGTTTTGTTTGAATCCACACCTTCCTCTGTTGACCTCATTTACAAATTTGAATTGCCAGAATACCATTCCCATTTTTGCAATGAGTTCACTCAGTGCTGGCAAGCATGTGATTTGGTCCTATAAGTTAATGTTATAAGTGCATGGTAATTTGTATAGATTTAAATCTGTATAGGTTTAATTATTTACTGGCCCCCTGTTTGAACCTATTTTTTTGTTTAGAGAATCTTCACAATGACTGCAACTGTAGAGCGGAAGTTTGTTAATTTAAGGAAACGATTGGATCAGTTGGGATACCGACAACCACTGGGAGTAGAAAGTTTGCCTCTGGTGGAAAAACTTTTCAGGTATTAAAAAAAGGAATAAAAGGAAATACTTGGATCAGTGCAGTTCTTTATGGAAGGTGACCCAGTTCAGCAAGTTATAAAGTATTATTATTCCCTTTGGCAGGAAGGATGTAAGATTCTTCTTGTGCATCTTTTTTCTTAAGAGCTAAATTAATATGAACCTATTGTTTTACATGGACATTAGAAAGAAAACGCTAGAATTGATTAGTAATCAAAATGTACGATTACTATTCTGTTACATGATTCAACAGAATACTTACAAGAAATTAGAAATACACTTTCAACATTCCATATTTTCATTATTTGTTTTATTAATTTTAGTGACCTTGTTCATACAACTGAGAGCCTCCGGAGCACAAAGTTATCTGCTGGTAAAATTGAAAAAGAATGCAGTAACTTTGATGTTGTTCTAGGACCTTACCGAGAAGAAAATGCTAGGCTCACACGTGAAAATAATGAATTGCACTTAGAAGTTCTGAAATTGAAAGAGCAGTTCGAAGAACAGGTCAAAGGTAATACATTTTTTTAAAAAAAAACATTCCATCTTACATTTTGCAGTTTGTCTTTGCTATCTGTTTTTAACTAAGTGTTGTCCCGAATTCTGCAAATTTTCTATCTTGATACTACACTTAAGGGTTTTGTTCAAGACAAATAACATTTCGTATTCCCCTCTTCCATAACTTCAAGCTCAAAATGGAAACATGCTGCAGTGCTACACTTTCCTTTTTTCAATTTTCAGTTAATTTGGGAAGAAGATAGCAGTAGAGGCTAAATTCTGGTTATACAATTAATTTTTATTTAAAAGAGCAGGAACCACTGAAAATTTTTTTATGCAAGCAGATTCAGACCGGGAATCTGGAAACAGTTTTTAAGAAACTACTTTTGAGCTGAACATTAATCGGGTGTCTATAAATCCAGGTAGTCCTCACTTAACCAACCGTAATTGGACTGGAAACTCCATTGCTGACTGATGTGGTCATATGGCACGATGTTATATGACCGTGCCAAATTATGATGGCCATTCCAGCAGTTTTAAGTGGCTGTCGTTAAGCGAATTGCAAGTAGTCGCAGCATCTCCATTTGTCACCTCCTGTTGGCTTCCCCATTGACTTTGCTTATTGGAAGCTGGCAGTGAAGTTTCCATATGGTGATTATGTGACCATGGGATGCTGCAAAGTCATTGCAAGCCAGTCGCCAAGCCGACCGTTGAAACTTCAAATGGTGGCTAAATGGGTGGAAGTTCAATAGGACAGCCATATATTGTACAGAATTAACATTTTAGTGCACAAATTTTGTAAGAGAAATAAAACCACTTCACATTATTTTGGGAAACAATTCCAGGTTTTAAGTTGACATTCACTTGATTGGACCTGTTTTTATGACCACCTTTGTGATGGTTGTAAAGCAAACTCCATAGACATTAAGCGAATGCTAATGTTGTTAAGAGAGCTCACTGTTTTTGCTGGAAGTAAATGCCAAGCGCCCAAAATGCAATCAGAAGACCGGGGGGGGGGGGGGGGATGTCAGAACTTTTTTTTTTGAGAGAGAATTTTTTTAATATAAATTATAGCTTTAGAATATAGATGTGTAAATTAATTGCGTTGAAAAATGTTAAGGTTGATCGGAAAGTTCTCAAGAGCCATCTGTCTCAAACTATGAATGCTGCCCTATTGTAATTTCCAGGCTACAAAAGATAAAACAATAATTATCTTGACTTACATCTCTCCTTTCTTTCCTCCTAATTTCCTTTTTTTTTTTTTTTTAACAATATTTTATTAGGTTTTAATAGGGTAAGGGAGGGGTAGGGTCAATATGGGTATTGGGGTTCAGGGTAGGGTTCAGGAATGGGGTGGGGATAAGGGTAGGTACAACAATGGGGTTGCCCCCAGTAACATTTCCATGCTTTAGCAAGCAGACTATTGTCCGGATATAAATATTCAATAACAATAATTAATATAATAATAAATAGCTGTAATCAATAAGAATAACAGAATGTCAGAACTTTGAAACCGGGTTGTACATCCCTTTTGAGGGGGGTCTGTCATAACTTCTAATGGATACTAAGTTGAGGAATACCTGCCATTAAATCATTGATAATGCCAGTGATTTAATTCTTGCTTAGCATTTTTTTTTCATCGTAATGAATGCAGTATTTTTTGGAGTCCTGAGCATTTACAATATACTCAATTTGAGAGCTTCGTAGAAGGACTGTTATAGTGTCTCCTCTGTTAAAATGGGTGCAGCAAGTCGTGCAATATTCCTTCCATACCGTCTACAGCTCCCCAAATATTCTCTACTTTTCCTTCCTTTCTTTCTCACTAAGTAGGCTGTGTCAAATACCATGCAGACATTTTGTTTTTCAACATGCCACCTTCCTATGCATTTTTATTTTTTAAAAAATCAGATGGAACAAAGAATTTGGTGATTATTAAGGGTGATGACTGTATAAATGAACTCTTACAGCATAGTGCTGCCTCTGATTATGATTGATAATTATAAATATGTTAATGTAATAATTTTGATGGTGATGCTTTCTGTTCAGTCATGTCCAATTCTTAGTGATTCTGTGAATCAGCTCTCCTTCTCTCCTCCCCCTCCTTCTCTCTCCCCCCTCCCCCCAAAAGATTTTCTGATCTTGCATGACTTCTTGCAGTTGTTCTATTCTCTGTCTGGCTTTGATGGTGTCTAGATGCCCTGTTTTTTGGCAGCCTTATAATAATTTTAGATACCAGAAAATAGTTTATGAAGAGTTTCTTATGGTTAGCATTGTGCAGTAAAAATAGAAGCGTGGGATCAAATTGTTTTCCTCCTTACAGATTTGAAAGCTACTTTGAGGAAATTTGAACACGAGAATTCAGATATGAAATTTTTGAATAATCAATATATACATAAAATGAGGTCATTAGAAAAAGAAAACAAAGCCAAGACTGACAAAATTCAACAGCTTCAAGAAAAAAACCTACAAGCTGTGGTACAGACACCAGGTACAGTGACAATCTACGTGCTCATCATTCTGGTCTGATGATTCTTTTATTGGACTGTAATTCTGTGCACTCTTATTACTATTGAAGTAACTTCACTGTTCCTTTAGCTCCAGGAACAACGTATCAGTTTAAGCACTTGATCCTGAAGAGCATGGGCAAAACAAATAAATGAGTATTTATTTCAATGGACTCTTGTACTGTTTTTCTAAAGAACTTCAGTAACTTTCCTATTTAGGCTTCAAAGAAGCTGTAAACTATCTTTATTATCTGAATACCAGGTACAAATTCTGTCTTCCTATTTTTATACTTTCTTCAATTCCCAGTTTTACTATTGAAAACCTATTTTAGTGACTCATATACTAATTTGCTTGAAAATTATCAGGGAATAGCCTCTAACTTATTTTGGTGGAACTCAAAAATGCTAAGCATGGTTGGACCTGATTAGTACTTGGATGAGAGTACCAGGAAATCCCAGGGTAATAGATTTATGACTGGCTGTTTAGCAACCATTTGAGGTTACAACGGGAACCCCCCCAAAGTTATTTGCAACCTGGTCTCAAAGTTATAACTGGTACATGACCCCCATGGCCAAATTCACAAAATTTCCCCTTACAACTGACTAAAGGGATGCTGCAGTGCACCCCCACCTATCTTCCCCATCCTGCCCCACTGGGGTCTCCACAGGCCTTGGATCTGCTCCCCTTATTTTAGTGGTTTAATTGTGGCAAGGGGTCCTTGATGCTCTCTTGTTTTCTTGCAAGTAACTGGGGTAGGAGTAACTGTTATTCACAAATCTCCAGTAAACACAAAACTATGTCATTGACTTATGAATTATACCATTTGTGAGGTAATATCATTGCATAAATTATGTAAGTTAACGTGGATGGGTATTATTTGCATAACATTTTAACACGAATGAAATCAATTGATGTGTAAATTTTGTTGCATACAAAGCCCGTAATACTGAGGAATGCTAAATTGAGATTTCATTGCATTCATTTGGCTTCCGGTCTGCAAGATGCACAAAAACTCTATTGCGGCATGAATAGGTGGACCAAAGTCTTTGAGATGGGGTGTTTTACGGGGTAAAGTGGTGCCTCACATCTTGTACTTAAAACTCTCCCAAGATCGGGATTTTTAGATGGTGAAATGATGCCTTAACCATTAGCAAGGTTTAAGATACTCACTTTACTCCTTAAAATCATCCATCACCACCACCCATGATGAATCAAAAGCATGGCTTCATCCATCTGAAAAAGTATAGAAAAGAGCTCTGGGGTATACAAAACAGGTCCTAGGAGTCACATCAAGACTGCAGGTTGTTTTGTCACTATTTTATGTATTTGTATGCCCTTAGTGTTCCTTAATCATGCATTATTTTTTTATTGCAGCGCAAAGATTATTTATGGTACAGATTTTTAATTAGCACATGAATAAATGTATTATTTACTGTGCACATAATCACAAAAAGATCTTATTTAAAGTGTCGCTGACAAGTAGTTTTTCTTCAAAAACATGAAATTGTGCAATTTCCATTTTATATATGAATTATGTATAACGAAACATGACCTGTCCAAACTTCTAGTAATACACATACCTCTTTGAAGGTGGTAAGAAACGAAATATTCCATTTCGACGTCAACGTATGCAAATAGATCAGCCTGTTCCTCCTTCAGGGATTGGCGCCTATCCAGTTCCTCAGCCAGATGACCCATATATTGCAGATCTTCTTCAAGTGGCTGACAACAGGTGATTAATCTTTAGCAATATTTCAAGGGTTATCTCAATCATTGACATTAGGAGTGGATGGGGTGTGTGTGCAGTTTTAGAAGAAATGCATAATTTATACATCTTTAATTATATTACCCTATACTAGACTGAGAAACAGAACATTTCTACAGAGATATTTATTTACTTAACCAATTATGCAGATTAGATTTGAAGAGTATAGTGGAGACCTTATAATAGCTCATCTGCTTTCCCTTTTATATATCAGGTCTAGAAGCGATATAGTTTCTTTCATATTTTGGAGTCTTGTTTAAGGAAAAAATGGGGTTTGGATTTTGTGAAACCATGTATTTCTCAATCTTCTATCAGTTCATTTTTACCCCCTGGTGATCTTTGGCCATAAATTGTGGCAACCTCTCATACTATAATATACAAACATGATAGTGCAGGCCCATATCTAACTGTGAATCTACTTACCAGGGAAGGCTCTCTACAAAATTCTAAATTTCTAAGGAAAACTTTTTTCTATAAATGTATTTAAAATTGGAAGTTTGTGTATATGACGGAGGCAAGATGAAGGTGATTTATCTATGTATTGAATATTTCAGAATTCATGAGCTGCAGATTGAAGTAGGTGACTTGCAGGAAAAACTAGAGATAGCTGAACGTGAAATGAAAAATTACAGCAAACAGGTATATTAAACTCTTAATAGTTTTGTCTAATATCTATAGTTTCTGTAAAACTGAAGAAGCGAGTTCATTATTATTGCCCCATTTCTCTCTATATATCTATAGCTATACTTATATATTTGTATCTACTCTCACACACACACACACACACACCATCAACTCATGATGGCGAACATATCTAATACTCCTGCCTCCTCCAGTATTTTCCCACAACAATAACCCTGTGAGGTGGTTTGGGTTGAGAGAATGACTGGCCCTAAGTCACACAGCTGACTTCCATGCTTAAGAGAGGCCAAAATTCAGTCTCCCAGTTTCTAGGCCAGCACCTTAACCACTTCACCGAGCTGGCTTTCGTCTCTTAATATTGGAGATGTGCAGCCCATGCACAAATCTTTCTATGCACAGAGCAGCTGGTTTCTCATGGTCTGTGTTCAGATTAAAATATTCCCATTTGTATGTCTAAACTGAAATATACATGTCCTAGGTCAGTGATGGCGAACCTTTTAGAGACCGAGTGCCCAAACTGCAACCCAAAACCCACTTATTTATCACCGGGTGCCAGGTGGGATGTGGCCCACTGGGTGGGCGTGGCAGTGGTGGTCATGGCAGACTGGGTGGGTGTGGCCAAAGTGGGCGTGGTCAGCTCGATGTTGCTCGTGGGGAGGGCCGCCTGTGGGCAGGGTTGGGGGAGATCCAGGGGGTCTCTGGCAGGTGGGGCGGTGGACAGGAGGCTCATCCTGCGGGGTGAGGCGAGGCAGGGCGGGGATACCATTGCCGCAGGGCAAGGTGAGGCAGGGGCCAGGGCAGCTGCTGCCTGACACCATCAGCCCCCACACACAGAGGCCAGCGAGCGCATGGGGGCCGCCGGTGTCTGTCAGCAGCCACAGCCTGACGGCTCCTCGACCGGCGTATTTAGGCTCCACAGCCCACCGCCAGCAGCTCAGAGAAGCCACCTCTGAGCTGGACAGCTGGCCGACAGCTAAGGAGGCGATGCAGTGGGTCGTGCCTGGGAAAAGGAGAGCATGTGAGGCCAGGAGGGACAGGACGGGGGGAGGGAAAGCAGCCATGCCGGGATGCATCTGGCCACGTGGGACCTCGGGCGGCTGGTTGAAGAGAGACGGTTGCCATCTCTGGGGCATGGCACGCGTGCCTGCAAAGAGGGCTCTGAGTGCCGCCTCTGGCACCCGTGCCATAGGTTTGCCACCACTGTCCTAGGCAGAATGGGCAAGGGAGTTGAGGGGACAGCAGGAAAATGAAATATTGGCTACAATTGGGGGAGGTATGGACAGAAAAGAGCGGTATCCCTGGCGCTGGGAAGGATTGGATAGGATGGCCAATATCCTTGGCTTCAGGTGCACCTTATTCAACTTCTTTCCTAACTTTCCACAGTCCTTATTTCCTTTTTTTAATGCTGCGCTTGAGGTCAAGGGCACTGGCAGCAGCAAAGGACAGGTAGAGAAAGGAAAACCCTGGGAAATGAGCGTGGATGAGTTGATTGGATAGCTACTACTACCAGTGTTCTTGGCTTCGAGCAGCGCATAATGTGTGGGATTATATCACGGGCACATGACTTACGGCACTGACAGTGTTAACACACGCAGTTATTTTTTTCTTCGAAGGTTGAGCTCCGAGACAGTGAGATTGAACGTTTAGCACTCGCACTAGATGGTGGCCGTTCTCATGATGTCATATCTCTGGAAGCCAAAAGCAGAAGTAATGAAAAAATTATTGATCACCTGAATTTGCAGGTAACACCGTTGAGTCTCTTTTCAGCTTCTGCATCTAGAGGCCACTAAAGCATAACCGAAAACCTTAAAAGTATGGATCATCTTAGTGTTAGCCAAAGTACAATGAAATTTCCATTTTTCTGCAGCTTGACGAAATGGACTTCCCATGCAAATGGGCAAACTTTTCAAGTGCCATTTGACATCATGACAGCATTACATGAACAGTGCAAAAGGCCAGGCATCAATTTATGTAATTTGCATGATAATGACATCTTCATACAAATGAATAACAGATACAATTGGTCCATTAAAAGGAGATTTCACTGTAATTATCAACATTTCCTGGAGAACTATCTTTGGTGTCCTGGTTTGAGGAATGTATGCAGATTGTAATTAAAGCTATCTTAATCTTGTTCTTTATGCTTTTCCAGTTTTCTTTTCAAATGTCTGGGGTCTAATATGTAACTTATGCAGTTATGTATAACTTAAAGAGACTTTTTGTCATTCATAGATTTAATGTGTTAATTTGTATTGTAAGGGCAGAAAGTACTGTGTTTGTTCATTATGGAAGATCCTTGAATTTTTAAATTTTGTTCAGACGTATTTAACTGGATTACATGGTGTCAATATTTATAGGTTGAATTTCTACAGCAAACAAACAAAGAGCTTGAAAAGCGCATAGAAGATCTTTTGGATAGTAGGCAAAATATGACTAGTGAGGTGGCTCATTTAAGCAACAAAAATGAAGAACTGTGTCAAGAGTTGACTGAAATTGATCACTTGGCCCAACAATTGGAGAGGCATAAAGAAATTGTGCTTGAAACTGCAGATAAAGAAATTGGAGAGGCTAAGGTAAGAAAATTTCAGGAATTGCTAGAATATCAGGAATATGCTCCAATTCCTTGGGAAAACATTCCACACTTCATTTTCTTTCACAAAACATTTTTTGTTTTAAGTTTTAAGCACTATCAAGTTTTATGCTGAAGAAGGTTTCTTATATTTTTACCGATTGAATGAAATGAATAATGTTAGGTTTAGGGGGGTCCTATGCAGTTGCTCTGCATAACTGAGTAAGAATTTTTATATTTTGCTGTTGATTAGCATGTATGTAACATCTTTCTAGATTTTACAAGTGAAAAAGCTCTGTAGTTAGCAGAGAAACCAATTAAGAATTTCTTAAAATATTGAATAGCATTAGCATTTCATAAAGCTACATTACTTAATAGAATATGCAGCCAAAAGAAGGCAACAGGTCTTTAGTGTGAAACTGATTAAGATCTTTTCACTTTCAGGCAGCAGCTGCCAGTGGCCCAGCATTCAGTGAAGGTCACAGAGCTGAGCTTTTTAATTTGCAGGTAGCCCATTTTAGAGAAGCGCTCAGCGGTGGAGAAAAGCAGTAGAGATAGCTTGTTTAATCAATCTTTCTGCTCTGGGGCGTATCAGTCATGGGACAGCTGTTTAGCTGACTGTCATGATGAACGTGTGAACGAGAGACAGAGACGCCGCACAGGTTATAAATATGGGCATGATTGCACTTTTTCATCACTGTTATAATGGTTGCGGTCCAAGGCATTTGCTAAACAAGGAATATCTACACCATCCAAATTCTTTTGGAACATTTTATAAAAATAATATTGAACATGAAGCAGTACTTGAGTGAGAAAGATTACCAGGGATGTCAGGAGAGACTGGGAAATTGAAAAAATAAAATACCCTGGGAGAAGGCAGGAATAAGTCACTTCCAAAATGTTGCCCAGAAAACTGCATTCAATCTCAACTTGAGGTCATATTTACTTCTTATAGGAATAATAATATCCCTATATTATTATTACTGCACAGACACATACTTTTACGTGTATATTTTGAAATATCCATATATATCTTAATCAGTTTCACACTAAAGACCTGTTGCCCTCTCTTGGTTGCATATTCTATTAAGTAATGTAGCTTTATGAAACTGTTCACTGTATAGTTAGTTAGTTTCCAGACTTACCACCGTTGTTGCTCTTCTCTGTGTTCTTTTTAGGGTCTCAGCATCTTTTTTGTACTGTGGCACCAGAATTGGACACAGTATTTCAAGTGTGTCCTCACTAGTGTGGTATAGAGCGGCATTGTCGCTTCTCATGATCTTGATGCTATCCCTCTGCTGATGCAGCCTAGGACTGAATTGGCTGTTTTGGCAGCTGCAACACACTGCTGGCTCAGACGTAAGTGGTGGTCCACTAGGACACCTAGATTCCTCTCACAGTTACTATCGTTGAGCCAGGTACTGCCTATTCTATACCTGGGCATTTGGTTTTTCCTGCCTAAGTCCAGGATCTTGCTTTTCTCACTACTGAACTGCCTCTTATTGGCTAGGGCCCATTCCAGCTACTTGGTTGTGCCATTCAGGGTATGCTATCCCTGCCTACATCTTACATCCAGCCACTATTCGTTGGATGGTCTCTCAGGCCTTTCCGCATAATCAGCACAAACAGGATCCAGTCCTGTTTCTATGGATCTGGTGCTTAGTTTCGTGTGCAGCTATGATCGCTGCCTCAATGCTGTCCAACTCTTTCTAGCCATTGATAAGATTTTCCAGTGTCAGCAACCTCAGCTATCTGTTGTACATCTCATGCAGGGACTGATCTTGCATGGCACTTCCTGTGCTTGATCTTCCTTTTATATCAGCTGCTGCTTCAGGCACTCTCAGCAGCTCATTTTTGGGTGCCATCTTATTAATGTACTTCTGGATTACTTCCCAGACAATGACTTTGACGCTCACCCGACTCCATCCACCCTCTTTTCAGCTGGTGTACAGTCTCTGGGTATTGGACTTGGGACAGCCCTTCCTGACCACTATACATATATATATATATTTGCAATCCTTTACCAGTTCTGTAATTGTTCCATATTGCAGATGAAATATTGAAATTATGTGAGACCAGCTAGGGAATGCAAGTAGATTTTCATTTGAAGCTGTTCTCCTGATTTATTGCAGTAATGTTTATCCTATTTTACTTCAACAGCTGATTTCTTAAGATTAAAAACTCCCTAATATATTCCAGGTAGCTTGATATTTTCTCCCCACCTCTTCTTTCAATTTTAAATGGTTCACAATTATGTGGGAACCAATCAGCGTACTTACAATAGTTTGCATGTTAACAAGCACAGGTATTTAAAATACAATAAAATATGAACAGTAAATCAGAAAAAAATACATTCAAATCTTATTTTAAAAATATAGTAACTATGCAAGTGCAGGAGATAATAATTTGGTGACTGATATGTATTGTAATGAATGCCCTAATACCTATGCAACAATTTGTGTAGAAATGTTCTACTTCTCAAGTTTAAAATAAAGTTTTATTTTAAAAAAATATTTACAAAGATTATTTCATGTAAACAGCAAGAAATTAAGAAAAAACACAGTGAAATACAAGATCGTGAGGAGACCATAGCAAGACTGAAGTTAGTAAGTAATATGCTTATTGAACTGAGTTTAGCTTACTTATTAAACTTTGTTATATTTAGGCTTGAATTTAATGCATGTTTGCTCAAGACAATTATTAATAGCATAAGAAAACAAATCAATAATATAGTTAAAACAAAGCTGCTTTTTTATATTGACACCATTGTAATAGATTTTTATTAGTAAGTTTTATAAGCCCAATACAAATATTCTAAATATCCATTCTACTGAAGATTACCCAGAATAAACCTGGTAGAATTAGAATGTTTTGCAGTATTTAGATGAAAACTTTCAGTATTGTATAGATTTGATTTGTGTATCTGGTTTTTCACTGAGGACAAAAATTGGCATATTATTGTTTGAATGTTTTTTAAGTAGTTATAGATCAGATAATAACAGAGAAATGATAATGCTGTGCTAGAGTAAGATTCTTCACTCTTCTCAATCCTAGAATTAAAAATACTGTGGGTAAAAATGTTATCAGTCTCCATTTTGGAGGGGGTTTCGTTTTCTCTGAAAGATCATTTGCAGCCTGGTTTTACTCCCGGATCCATTTTGTCCCTTGAGTTGTCATCTGGCTAACTGCACTGTATTGTGTCCTACCGCATAATGAGTCTGCCCTTCAAGCCTTCTGGTGCAGAATATGGCTATATAATAAAGCCATTGTTATATTTCCTAGACGAAATAGCACCAGTTCTCAAAGAACTGCACTGGGGAGCCAGTTGTTATCAACTGCATCTCGTTACTCCCGTTTAAATGTTTTAATTGTTTAAGATTGCAGTACTTGAGGAGAACACCCCTAGTATATATTTGCCTATGACAGGGGTCTTCAAACTTGGCCCTTTTATGACGTGTGGACTTCAACTCCCAGAGTTCCTCAGCCAGCGTGCCTGGCTGAGGAATTCTGGGAGTTGAAGTCCACACGTCATAAAAGGGCCAAGTTTGAAGACCCCTGGCCTACGACCTGTAGTGCAGGAGCTCTTCATTGTTTCATGACTGGGATGAGTGCATTCTGTGGGAACGCAGGAGAGGACTTTATTGTGATACCATGACTTTGGAATGCCTTTCAGCAGAGGCTAGGTTAGTGCTGACTAAACATATCCCTCCGCATAAGGTAAAGAAATTGGGGTTTTATCTTGTTTTTATAGATGTTTTTTCCACCACGAGATTTTCTGGGTATTGAATAGCCTATAAATAATATAAATTGACTAATTGTCAGCTTATAAATAATATATCAAATTGCATCAAAGCCAGATTTTATAATTTCTCCGAAGTACAATGAATGCTTGGTGCATCTCACTTGAATATATAGAAATGTTACGCAATCAAAAAATTGGGTTTTTTTAAAATGTTGTTATAGCCACAATTCTAATATTTTGTAATATTTTTGTCACATTAGGAATTATCTTCCTATCGCAGAGAAAAAGAAAAATTGAGTGAAGAACTCTTTGGAAAAACAGAGGAAAAACAAAATCTTGACATACTATTAAACCAGACTCAAGTAGAAAACCACAGATTGTCCAAAAAAGTTGAAAACCTTGAAATTATAAGTAAGTATCTACATTCCCACAGGCTGTTAGAGATGGATTTCCTGCCTCAAATGAAATCTTGGGGGGAAAAAAATCTAATGAAGGAGAGTCAGGAACATTTACATAATTCATAGCTGAATTGTTTATTAAATATTTTCCCACTAATTCTTTCAGATTTTGGTTCCTTTCCTGAGGAGAGCAGAGTCCTTTACAAAAGTTGTTAGAATAATACTATTTTGCAAATTTAAATATTTGGTTACTGTATATTAATATAATATAATTATTGTATCCTACAACTGACAAATATTAAATAAACTCTAACCCTACCCCTTGTCCTAATCCTAACCCATTGGATCATCGTTTCAGAGATATTTCCCTACCTAAATAGAGAAACAGAATAACTAAGGACGGACAAAAAAGCAGGGCGTGCGATTTCGGACTTCCTGCCAGTTTCCCCATTGAGTTTCTTTGTAGGTAAACTGACAGGGGTTATCATAAATCTTCCTTTCCCTTCCCCTCCCTCCTTTCATTAGAAATAGAAAAATTTTGGAAGAGTTTTTCTTTATCATGTTTGTAATGAATGCTTTAGCTCAGTGGTGGCGAACCTATGGCACGGGTGCCAGAGGTGGCACTCGGAGCCCTCTCTGTGGGCGCACACACCGTATCCCCAGCCCCACCTCCTCCCACGGCCCCCTCACCAGCAGCCCCCCCGGAGGAGAGTTGCCCCTGGGCGCGGCCCACACGAAGCAGCGGAGCCAAGGACATGGTAGCTGGGCAGCGGGGACAAGACTCCGCCCTTGCGCCCCCTTGCGTGCAGATGATGCGGGGCACAGGCGGAGGGCATGGCCGCCATAGCACTGCTGGGCTGCCTGGGTGATCGGTGGCGGGCCGTGGAGGTGGTGGGTGGCCCAGTAGGCAGGGCGGAGCGGGGACGGGTGGGGGGGCAGTTTTGGGGCACTCGGTCTCTAAAAAGTTCGCCATCACTGCTTTAGCTGAAGACTTCATGTGTATAGAAATTTCATCCTTGCTGATTGTGGTCTGTTGCAGATCGGGAACTTGTCATAGAGCTAGAGAGAATGAGGCTTGAGGGTGGCATAGCACTTGGAGACAAGTCCCCTTCTCGCCTAGATGCATTTGTAAAGACCATAGAAGAAGACAGGGACTATTATAAGCGAGAACTAGAGTGTCTCCAAAAGATATTTAAAAGAAGATCTAGCCCATTACTCAAATCTCCAGAAAAGGTAATACTTACTGTACTTAATATATCATACTTTAATGGTACCACATAAAATCCAATTACTCATCAAATTATCTTTTAAACTCTTAGCTTTATAAAGTGTGCTGGTATGGGTCAGCTAATCCTTTCTGTAGCAGACTGATTATTTACTAGCTGGAAGGCTGCTTTCATACTTCAGCAGTGTGCTTGGTTTTATTTCTTGCCTCATTTCTTTTAAATGTCTGCTCCTCCTCCTCTGCACTCACTTGCATCCTTGTCACTCCTGACTACGAAGTCAAATAGGAAAGCCAGATCACAGCTGCCTATTACTTCATAAACAGCTGTTAGCAGCCAGTAAACTGAAAAGGATTGTACAGGTAGTCCTCGACTTACAACAGTTCATTTAGTGACCATTCAAAGTTACAACAGCGCTGAAAAAAGTGGTGGCTTATGACCATTTTTCACACTTATATGACTGCTGTGGTCACGTGATTTATATTCAGGTCATGTGATCCCCTTTTGCGACCACCTGACAAGCAAACTCAATGGGGAAACCAGATTGGCTTCACAACCATTTTACTAATTTAACAACTGCAGTGATTCACTTAACAAACGTGGCAAGAAAAGTCATAAAATGGGTAAAACTCACTTGATAAATTTTTTACTTAAGCACATAAATTTTGGGTTCAATTGTGGTCGTAAGTTGAAGACTACCTATAGTAGAAATGATGTAGTCAGGCAGCATCCTCAACTGTTTAGATATATAATTAAATAATAATAATAATAATAATAATAATAATAATGTACACTTTAATAAGGGGAAAAAACTAGTTTTCTCCAGTTAAAGTTAAATATGAGGCAATGTAGCACTGTTAGTATCAAAATATTAGCATACTTTGATCCCCAGTTTTATTGAATTCAATATTTCCTTCTTAATAAGCATGATTAATCTGTTTCAGCTACAGATAGTCCTTGGCTTACAACAGTTTGTTTGTTTAGTGACTGTTCAAAGTTACAACAGCACTGAAAAAAGCGACATACTTGTTTTTCACACTTAACGACCGCTGCAGGATCCCCATGGTCACGTGATCAAAATTCAGATGCATGGCAACTGACTCATTTTTATGACTGTTGCAGTGTCCCAGGGTCATGTGATCCCCTTTTGTGACTTTCTGACAAGCAAAGTCGGTGGGGAAGCCAGATTCACTTAACAACCATGTAACCACGTGATAAAGTGGGGCAAAACTCACTTAACAAATGTCTTGTCAGCAACAGAAATTGTAGGCTCAGTTATGGTCAAAAGTCGAGGACTACCTGTAATTCGGTTAGAAATTATTTGTAGCTCTATCTTTACCTATTTTATTGACATATTTTTTTATGAAATTCTTAAAAGATTTCAGTAAACAAAGGCCAAATAGAAAATGCTACTATTTCCTCAAAGCAATTTTGTTATAGAAAAGCAATTACATCATTTGTAAAGGTATCTAATAATTTCCCTATAATTAACAAACATATGTGAACAACAAGCCTATGTTTTTTTCTCCTCCCTCTCTAACATGGCCACAGGAGAAGATGGAAACTCTTTTAGCCTAATTGCAATTTGCATTTGAATCTGGGCAGCAAATGGTTAGAAACTGACTTGTTTTGACTACCCATAATAAATATATTAACAGGGTGTTTCACGGCCCTACCTGAGGAGCTAAAATAAATCTGCAGGCTGAAAGTTTATATATATTTATATATATTAATTATATATATATTTAACAGAGTTTTGGTGCTATGTTTGAATATTGAGATCTTGGCTAGATAACTGACATAAAATCAGAATTCCCCAATTCTGGACAATGTTAACAATATAATCCAGGGCCAGTTTTGTATGATTCCTTGCTAAATAAACCATGATTTATAAAGCATGGAATGATTATTGTTTTTGGACTGCAGCCCTGTCATTAATAATATGTATGTTATTGACCTGTTTAGTAATATGAGTGAATATATATTATATAAAGCATATTCTCACTTTTTCCTCCCCCCCCCTTTATTTTGCAGAGTGAAGACCTTAGGTTAGTTATACGAGAGAGAGATGAGCTACAGTCTATGCTAGACAGATTTGAAAAGCATATGATAGAAATTCAGTCTAATGTGAAACTACTAACTGTAGAAAAAGATAAATTAAGTATCCTTTATGAACAGGTAAATAAATATAACCTTGATCCAGAGTAATATATAACTAATGTAATGAAAATCTGCAGTCTCTTCAAAAAGAAGCTAGATTTATTGAACTATTGCAAACTCCAGTTTAGAATGAGAAAAAAGAATGTAAATGCAGAACAAAATACCAATAGATATTGGATAATCATTTATCCTATGACACATATTTTGCTATCTATGAAAGGAATGAGATTCCACCCAACGTAATTTCATATTTGTAGTTCATGAATGCATTGCATAAGTATATGCATGAAAATACATATACTTATTGTGTATCTCTGTTAAAAGTCTAGTAATTACTTGGCTAAGTGTATTGTATTTACTTTGATTTATGATAATAATAACGTTGGAAGGGACCTTGGAGGTCATCTAGTCCAACCCCCTGCTCAGGCAGGAAACCCTATACCATTTCGGACAAATGGCTGTCCAGTTTCTTCTTAAAAACTTCCAGTGTTGGAGCATTCACCGCTTCTGGAGGCAGGTTGTTCCACTGGTTAATTGTTCTAACTGTCAGGAAGTTTCTCCTTAGTTCTAGGTTGCTTCTCTCCTTGATTAGTTTCCATCCGTTGCTTCTTGTCCTGCCCTCAGGCGCTTTGTGTGAGCTGTCCAGAGCTATTGAGTCAGGTGGCATATAGGTTTAATAAATTATTCATTTCCTGGGTTAGTGCAATTAGACTTTGATGTTTATTGGAAGCAGATTTGAGTTTTGATACTAAGCCTCCTGAATATTTAATATTAATATTTAATATTGTTAATACATATTAATATTTATCAAATTTACTATATTGATATTAATATGAGCTCATATTAATATAATAATATAATATATATTGATAATTAAAACAATAATATGTAATATTATTTAATATATAGTTTTAATTTTTTCCATGAAGGAAAAAATACTTTAAAAATAGGTAGAAAGACAAAGTCTGGAATAGTTACTTTAAATTAATTATTTGGTAATGTTAAATTTAGGAACAAGATTTTCTTGGTTTGCAATGTAGGAAATTTGAAGATATATTTAGCTAATTTGGTCAAGTCCAGTTTCTTTTTAAAGAATATGTAGCATATATAAATAGATGTCTGTGTAAATGTTTTCAAGTTAAAAATGTCAGTTATTTTCAATAATATTCAAAAATTGTGGAAAGTGAAGTGTAGTGGTTTTATCTTCTATGGGGAATACTTAAGAAATTTATATTGAGAGATTGGAAAATATTATTACTTCAATTATCAAAGATTGATTCCAGAAATGAATCCATTTTTGAAGAGGCTACATTTTCTAATAATCAAAAAATAATATTTCCCTTTGGGAGACACTTTGCAATATTTTACATATTTTACATATATATATATATAATTTTATATATGTATGACTTTGGGCCAGACAGTATCTCTCAACCCCTCTCAATTCATGTGGTTGTTATGGGGAAAATAAGAAGAGAAAAAGCGTAAGTTCAACACCTTGAGTTGTTTATGTAAAATAATAAAGGCAGGGTAAACATTTTTTAATTTTGTATTTTTAGTCTCAGAATGAATTAAACCATCTACGGAGAGAGAAAAAAACCTGCTTTCTAACAAAAAATCATGCAGAAGAAGAAAGAAATATTGCATTGGCTGATTTTAGAAGAGTAGTATCAGAGAAAGAAGGACTAAGGGAGAAATTAAAGGTCAGCTTTTAATATTTTCTGTAGTTTTCAGTAATGAAATAATTTTGATCTGGTTTCTTATTTAAAGTGGCTATCTCTGGGTCCTGTAACTTCAGACTATTACTGATAACATCATAAGGACTTCAAAAAGTGCATTTTTAATTTTTTTTTAATAAGCATTATGTTAAGAGTATTGCTAAAACTTTCTTTTTCCAATGTTGCCTACATATTTAACAATGCCCCAGACCAAAAAAATTACAACAGAAAAATTTTGCCATTTTGAGAATTTGGGCTAAATTAACATTTGGCCCAAATTCTCAAAATGACAAAAAATTTTCTGTTGTAATTTTTTTGGTTTGGGGCATTGTTAAATATTAGACAACATTGGAAAGAGAAATTTACAGCTGATTTGCAATAATTGATTGTTGACATACAGTATATTGTTTGTCGACATTTGAGTTGAGAGTTGCTATGCAGAGTGAAATAAGTAGCATATAAATCAAATAAATAAACATTTGGGGAATTTTTTAACAAAGGAAGAAGGGAGAGTACCTTTAAGCAATGTAGTCAACTTGTTGGACTAGTAGTTCTTTTTCCCAGCTTTTAACAATTTTTATTACTATGATTGTTAATTTTAAGACTATATTATCTTGTTAATGTAGATGCATGCATTTTTCTTTTTTTAATTTAGTTTGATATAATAAAAGTATTAAAATAGGAATGCATCCATCACATTAATTAAATTATCCTAAATAAAAAAAGTCTGCATATGCAGGAAGCGATTAAAATCTGAAAACAATTTTCACACATGCTACGTCTTCTGTTAATAAATTCTAGGTACCAGATTTAATCTATATAAAAATAAGTACTTTTTTCTCTAGTACAGGGGTTCTGTTGGGAACCAGGCCACGCAAGTGACGGGCAATCGTGCGAGTGCATGAAGCTGCCGTGTGCATGCATGCAAAACCATCCCCTCTTCCCACCCCCCCACGACCCACCCACCCCGCCACTGTCACTATCGGTCTGCAGAGCCAGAAAAGATTGGGGACTGCTACTCTAGTAAATTGCTTATATGAAGTTCAAGGTGTTATGCAGAGGTTACGCAGTGAAACAAGAAGAAAATACATGCTCACTTTGAATGAATAAGTTATTCCGCTTTTTTTGTTTTGCTTCTTATTTACATGTACTTTCAACTATATTTGTTGTTGTAAAGGAAAATAAAATAGATGCCATTTTCCTTTTGACATTCATGTACTGTTAAGGCATTTCATTGTCAAGTTTTAAGATATTTTATTCCAAAATGCAGTTAGGATAATTGGGGATATTTTAATGTTATTAATGAAAGGGCTCATTACTGATCTGTCTTACTTTGTTTTGCTAGATCCAGCAGGAGGAATATACTTTAGATAAATTAAAATTGGAACAGGAAGTATCAAGATTGGAAAGCACTCTTAAAAGAGTAAGTATGTAGCCCAAATATTCTGATTGGATTTGGAGCCATAATTTTTTTTATGTAGTCACTATTTCATGATTATTTGAAAAGAAATCATAAGGGCCACATATATATATATATATAAATAATTCCTGTTACTACAAGGCAATTTACCTTATTGTGGATTTCACTGCCATTGATCCTTACTATCATTTTAGTGGAGCATACTGTGAAGGACTGCTTTAAATTGCAGTCTCTAAAATACATTCAGTTTAAAAATGTCATGCAGGTTTGGAATTTCTTTTGCTCTGCAGTTGGAAACAGAACGTCTTGATCAAATATCTACAGTGTCATTATTAAAAGACAAAATAAGCTCTTTGGAAGATGAACTAAGCATTAAGACTCATCAGCTCTTAAACACCTCTGAAGATTCTTCACAGTATAAGACAGAATTGAGTTCACTAAAGTAAGCTCAGCTATATATATAACTATTAAGTGTGTATTTGCAATTCATTTGGTGCTGTGGCTTCAGTGATATGCCCCTAAAAAAGAGGTCTCCACTTTGCATTTGCCTGATAATCAAACTGGAAGTAATAATATGGCTAATCTGATTGAATAGTAAGAAAAACATGCTGAATTTGTTTAGAAAAAGTTTATATTAATTTACATGTTCTAGAGATTAATATTAATCCAGTGATTAATAACACAGATATTTCTTATGTGTGAGTTCCTAGATGGTGATAAGCCGAATTTTAGGGTTTATATGCCCAGATATGCAGGGATTAATATTAAGTGGCAGGGCAAGCTAGTGTATATAAACAGGCAGCAAATCCCTCACTCGCTCACATTGATGATGTTACCTAATTGGTAACAGTCTATTTCAGTGATGGCGAACCTTTTAGAGACTGAGTGCCCAAACTGCAACCCAAAACACACCTATGCATTGTTGAGTGCCGGGTGAGTGTGGCCCATTGGGTGGGTGTGGCCCATTGGGTGGGCGTGACTGCGGTGGTAACGGCAGACTGGGTGGGACTAAAAAGTTCAATCAATCAATTCCAACTTTGCAAGATCTTTTTTTTTCTCGCGAGAAGTTGAAATTGACTGATTGGACCTTTTTTTTTTTGCACACGGCGGCGGAGGCCTAAAGCGAAAAGTTTTTATAAAACCCAGCTGAAGGCCTAGGACTGGGGCGACGGTGCGGGTGCCCACAGAGAGGGCTCTGAGTGCCGCCTCTGGCACCCGTGCCATAGGTTCGCCACCACTGGTCTATTTCATTGGAAAGTGGGGGTGTATCTCTTAAAAGGAATGTCATTCAGTTTCAATTATGTAATTAGGTTTGGTGATATTCATTCTTACGAAAATTAAAAGGACAATTTTGGAAAACATGATTTTTCATTCTGGGAAATGTAGAAAAAAGCACTGATTGCTCTTTTATTCAATCTAGCTCACTATTTCTTTATAAATTATAATACCCACTAAAGGTACTGTACAGTATAAATGGATTCATATCCTGTGCCCAATATTGTATTTAACATAACTGTCTTGATTTTACAGACTATTAAATGAACAGATTCAGAAATCCCTAGATGAGATACAGTACCAACTGTCTATTAAAGAAAATGAACTTCAATCAGCTCAAGAGGAAATTGAGATATTAGAGAACAAAATAGGTGAATGAAGTTCTACTGTATTATTAAGGGAAAAAAGTACAAATAATCTAGTTCAGTTCTGCACAAAATCATTCACAGTCAGGTTTTAACAGGAGTAAACAATATAAATAAGACAAATATTTTTTTGGTTCGAACTTGAGGCTGAACACTTTAGCATTCAGGCTGAATTTATTCTAGTTGCTGGACTTTCTTCTTCTCCATGTATTTTGTAAACTTTATATTATTCAAATTAATTAATAGTAAATATATACATGGAACAATATTAATGAAAAGTGATTCAAAATTAAGTATAAAAAGCCTTTGTATAAACAACTACAAAAATATGAACATATTCCTTGAATGTCATTTTTGCCTCTTTATCAGAAAAAATATTCAAATGCTGACATCAGAAATACTCAAAAGGAATTATAGACACGTCTAGTCTTTTATCTTTGAATAAGAGGGTGGGATAAAAGTTCTGGGAATTCTTATATCAAGCAAAAGCTAGAATACAACTGAGGGCATCAAGTCTAGTTTGTTCCAATTCATAGAGTAATTGGATAGAATACCATACTCATGTATGAGTATAATATAATAATATAATAGTATAATATAATCTGCATTGAGTACATTGTTTTGCTCTGCCCTCTGCTATAATTCCATTAGCATTTTCAAAAATTCTGATTATGTGTATTACAGATTCTAAAGCTTAATGAAGGAAAAAGCAAAAACAAATCCCATTTGCTTCAGTACCTCAAAGTATACTTAATCAAAGAGAGAGAATGCCATTAATAATTATGCAGTGTAGATTACAAACTACATTTATCTGAAATATAACGGTTCTTGTTTATTGCTTTTCTAGATTTTGGGCCGTCCTATTTTTATAATTCATGTTTTCTTGTTGTTTTTATAATCTCTTATGTAGATTATAAAAATCAAACTATATTTTCTTGGTATTTTTATTTTACACTGCCCAGAGTCATCATAGAGCTGACATCTTCATACATTTTAAAAAAACAAATAGTACTTAGGGGGGAAAAAACCTAAAAGTCAAAATGGCAGCAATTCTCTGACAGATATTTCCAAACTTCACCAGGATTTTAACTTTCCAAGGTCACATACCTGGTTTGAAATTAGCAAACAACAGAAGTTTTGTAAAAAGCAAATTGGGATGACTGACTATTCTTCCCCAATCATTTGTTGAGTGCAGCAATAAGAGAATTTATCAACCACAATATCATAATCCAGAACACAGGAACCCAGAACAAATACAACAATACTGGTGTGCTTACAGGGCTTAGAGTTTTACATGGTCAAAGCAAGTGAACCAACTAAACTTTTTGTTGTTTTGCTGTTTTCAGATACACTCAATACTAAGAGCTCATCGCAAAATGAGACTGTCATTCTGCTCAGAAGTACTGTTAATGCCTTGGATAAGGAAAAAGATAGCCTTCAGGAAAGCATCGATGAAAAAACTGAAAAAATTGCATATCTAGAAGACAATTTAGCTAACAAGGTATTTATACAAAACAGGAAATGGAATATCAGAACCATTTTATCTTAATTTTTATTGAATAAAGGGCGGAATGTTTTTTGTTTTGTTTTCCTATAACTCTTTTTTCCATTCTGTTAATTTCTTTCTCTTTCTTTTAGCATCTTTGTTTTAATAATATTAAGAAGGTTTATGGAAAGAGAGGAATAAGAAAACCATCCAATCTGGGAAAGCTAGCCCCCAGGTGTTATGTGGAGCTCTTAAGAACTTAATTGTATCTGCCTGATAAAGAAGAGCATGCACGACATAAGTTCCCTTTGTAACCTTATGTCATTACGATGGTTGGTGGAGAGATAAGGTTTTGGTTAGTAGATAAGGTTCTGATCTTAGCTTTGGTGCTGGAATCACCAGATGTAGCAATAAGATTGATGAGTATTAAGCAAAGTTCAGCAATCACCCACTTTGATGATAGATGGCTGTTCCCAGCTCTCAACAAAAGGATAGTCTTTATGTAAGGCTAGTGGAAATTCTTCTGTTCCATTCTTCCCATGGAGCACAGGTGTTTCCCCCCCCATACACACCCACACAAACAGCCACACAGGTGCCTTGTATAGGAGGGGGTCCCAAGCCCCAGGCCGCAGCCCATTCGGAACCAAGCTGCAGAAGTGGGCAAGCACACAGCTGCATTTGTGAAAGCGGCATGAACACACGCGAAACCATCCCCTCTGCGCCCCCCCCCCCGGATCTGGAAAGGATGGGGAACTCTGTTATATAGGATATTTTAAGCTCTGTGTAGACGTTCTGAGCAGCAGAGAAACCTCCATACCTTGAGAATTCATGGGAAAATATGGACCCAAAAGATAAGAAAGTTAGCCAAGAGTCATCAACTCCTGCCAGATTCTGAATACATAATAGTTTTACCCAGTTCATATTATGCCTTGCTTACTAGCTTGAAGGTAATGAGAGGCAGCATATAACAAATGGTATTTTAACAAGGAGTTACTAAAAAGGTTCCCCAGACAAGGGTGTTCCCCAACCAGACTTTTTCACTTTATTTCAAAAGCCTAAAAACCTCTAGGACAGTGATGGCGAACCTTTTAGAGACCGAGTGCCCAAACTGCAACCCAAAACCCACTTATGTATCATCGGGTGCCGGGTGGGCGTGGCCCATTGGGCGTGGCCCATTGGGTGGGCGTGGCTGCGGTGGTAACTGCAGACTGGGTGGGACTAAAAAGTTCAATCAATCAATTCCAACTTTGTGAGATCTTTTTTTTTCCTGCGAGAAGTTGAAATTGATTGATTGAACCTTTTTTTTTTTGGCATACAGTGGCGGAGGCCTAAAGCGAAAAGGTTTTATAAAACCCAGCTGAAGGCCTACGACTGGGGCGACAGTGCGTGTGCCCACAGAGAGGGCTCTGCGTGCCATCTGTGGCACGCGTGCCAGAGGTTCGCCACCACGGCTCTAGGATTATCAGTTCATTTGAAGTTAGTATTTCCTAATTTCATAGGAAATTAAGGCTGCCTGCTTTAATCTATGGAATGATAATCAGGTGTCTGTGGGAGGTCCTGCCTTATTTAAAGAACAGAATTGGGGGTATTCACTATCAAAGTTTGATCTTCATAAGATAAATATGTGGAGCTGCGTCATGGCTTGAACCAAGGAGACTTCTGAGGACTTTGAAAATGGTTCACAAACTTTTAAGCATCACTGTATGTTAATCAATTCTGTAAACCACTAAATAGTTTGTCTTTCCACAGCTGAAGAATAAGCTTTTTGATTACAAGTCCATTTTTTTGTCCAGAAGTCAAAATAAAGCATTAATTTCATTGCATCTCTAACAGCATAAGTGCAGTGAAGTCATTTCTAAAAGATTCTTGTTGAAAAATATGCAGTGTAAAAAACTATTGTGTATTTTTAAAAAAAATACATCTCTTTATTAAGTAAAATCAAAAATAAAAAGATACATATGCATATGTAGAGGACTTTTACATTTTTACATTTATATTAAAAATAATATAAAAAGGTCATTCTAGTAGCTACTCTTTTTTTTCTCTTCCATCTTCCCCAGCTATTTGCCAAATATTTTCATATTTTACTTTGAACTTTATTCATTTTGCTTGGATCATTTAATTATGATTATTATTACTCTGTGCTTCTATACACTCAAAAGGTTTGAAGACATAATTTGGCTTCTGCAATTTGCTAGAAAATTAGTGAAAATTAAAAATTAAACAATAAAAAAAAATATTTGAAAGACAATAAGAACAAAATTATATGTAGTAAATGTTTAGTAGTATTACTATTAATAGCTTTGCCACTTACGTTGCCAGTAAAATCATGAATAAAATTGCTTATAAGTGGTTGGCGCAGAACTATAAATGTATATTAAAGTTATATTGATATGTCTATATAATGTCATGCATATTAGTGTTGTGTGCTTGTTGCAGGAGCTTTGAAAGAAATATTTGGTTAGGATAGAGAAAGGATAGTTTGTCAAATTAAATCTAATCCTATGTTAGATTTAAAATTACAGGAAAAGAAAATACATAACATGCATAACTCTGTCTTTAAACAGGAAAAGGCTATCCTCAACTTACAAAAAACAGTAACTCAGTTGGAATTGTCTTTAGAGTAAGTAATAAAATTATAACTTTTGGTTATTCTGAAACTCATTTTAAAATGGTCAGGGGTAATTTTAATGAGATTCTAAAACTAACTGAGCCACTGCATACTTCATGAGGTAAAATAGAAGAAAGAAAAAAACTGGAATTTTGTAGTTTAGCTAATTTTATTTAAGATAATTGTGTTATATATCAGGGAAGCTATTAAATGAAGTGCTTATTTAGCATAAGATGATGGATGTGCAGAATACTTCACTGTATATTATAGCTTTTGTTTAAATGGCTGGTTACCTTCTAAAATAACTATGCTTTCTTTATTCAAACCACTTTTATAACCATTCACTTTAATCTCACTGAAGATATAACATTTCACTGTAAAGTTGTTTTCTAGGTCTTCTGAACTTGTTTTCTAATTCTGCTAAATTGCTAATAACTTCTTTTTTAGTATCTAATTGTATTTCTGAAAATTTTAATTAAAATTATTTATTGTATAGACTCGAAAGAGGCATTATTCATGGCTCAGGATATGAGTTTTTATATTAATAATATTTGATATTGTCTACCAACAAATGAGCATAGTAAGATAGAGCGGCAATCTCATATCAATTACTGTCCCTTTGTACAAATAGGAAAAAGAAATGAAACAGGTAGAGATTGTTCACTGTGATATCCCAAACTGAAATTTTGATATACTCTATCGAAACACGGTAGAAGTGTAAGCCAGTGATAAACTAGTAATTACTGATAATTGCCTAGTAATTTGGGATCAGTTTGACCCTGTTGCCCCTAAGGAAATGGAAAGGATACTCTGCATTGTCAGTGCAACAACCTGTCTTTAAGATCCTTGTCCATTCTGTCTAGTGAAAGCCTCCAGGACGGTGACCAGCAAGTGGGTTCATGCAGTGATTAAATTCCTCACTGTGAGAGGGGATTTTCCCAGGACCTTTTAAGAAGGCTCTGATTTGTCGAGTCTTTAAGAAACTATCACTTGATTCCACCTGCCTGGACAATTTTTGTCCAGTTACCCAACTTCCCTTTTTAGGGAAAGTGGTAGTAAAGGCAGTTGCTTGGCAGCTCCAGAGAGTCCTGGATGAAATGGATTTCCTGGATCCCTTTCAATCTGGATTCAGGCCTGGCCTTGGGATAGAGATAGCCTTGGTCGCACTTATGGACAATCTCTGGCGAGAGCAAGATGAAGACGGTGCAATCATTCTTGCTCTTCTTGACCTCTCAAGAGGCCTTCAGTAGCATCAAGTAGCACCTTTGGGGCCAGCTTTGTGAGTTGGGGCTGGGATGGCACAGTTTTAAACTGGTTCAATTTCTTTCTCCCCCCCCCCCCCCGGTTGCTCCCAATTGGTGTTGATAGGGAGTGAGAGATCCAACCCTCAACTGCTCACTTGTGGCATCCAGCAAAGTTTGGTACTCTCCTCTCCTATTTAACACCCACATGAAGTAGCTGAGTGAGATCATCCATCTCCATGGGTTGAGATATCATCAATATGCCAATGATACTCAACTCTACATTTCTATACATGATGACCCAAGTTATGCGGTCTCTGTCCTCTCGCAATGCCTGGAGGCTCTGGGGTTCCTGGATGGGTGACAATGGACTTCCACTGAACCCTGGCAAGACTGAGTGGCTTTTGGTATAGGGAGCTTTGGGATCCAGGGTTTTTGTCATCTCTGGTTCTGGACGGGGTTGCATTGTTCCATTCAGACCCAGTTTGCAACTTGGGGGTTCTCCTGGACTCGTGTCTCCTACTCGAAGAGCAGGTAGCAGGCATGACTAGGAGAGTTTTTTGCACAGCTCTGGTTTGTGCAACAGCTGTAACCCTTCCTGGATCTTGACACTCTGTGCTCAGTTACTCAAGCTCTAGTCATCTCTCTTCTGGACTACTGCAATGTGCTCTATATGGAACTACTCTTGAAGATTCATTTGGTGCAAAATGCAACAGTGAGTGCTGTCTTTGAAGTCTTTAGGATGGCTCATATTACACTGCTGCTCCATGAACTACACTGGCTACCGGTCTGCTTTCAAGTGTAGTTCAAGGTGTTGGTTATGACTTTTAAAGCCCTTAATGGCATAGGTCCAGGCTACCTGATGAACCAGATTGTCCTGCTAAATCTAGCCTGTTCTACTCAGGCTTTCAGGGAGGGCCCAATGCAGATCCTGTCGGTCAAAGAACTCTGACTGTCGGGATCCAGGAAGAAGAGTCTTATCTGCCACAGCGCCTGCCCTTTGGAATATCCTGCCCTCCAGGATAGGATCTGCTGCCAACCTCCATAAGATCCTAAGGAACTGGTTCTGCAAGCTGGCTTGGAGATCCAATGGAGGAGTTCAACTCTGAAGGTGGCTGCTGGATTGATAGTAGACGCCTCCCCTGCCCGCTCCCTGTTCTTTACTAGCCTATCTTTTTTTTAAATTCATCATTGATGTATTTTCTTTGCTTTCTTTTTCCTTGGTTATTTTATTGTTCTATTTCACTTCCACTTTGTTTAAACTTCCTTTTTATTTATTTCTTTTTGTGGTTGTGAGCCGCCTAGAGTAGCCCCATGGCAAGATAGGCGGGAAATAAATTTAATAATAATAAGTGGGATTTGTTTAAGATCATTGAGGCAAATGGTCGCCGTTGTTTTTTTCATTTATTCATTGCAGTAAGTTTATGTGAGCAGTGTCTACGCCTTGGCTGAGCAATGTATTAATGATTGCTTTCTGGAATACTGACTCAAATGCCTTTTCGTAGTAAATGAAAGCCATGGACACAGGCATGGTGTCCTTGTATCTTTTTTTTTGTAATATATTTTATTGATTTTTTTGAACATAGATCACTTAATAATTGGTAAACTGTGTTGTCTGGGTTTACATTTGTAAAAGAACCACTAACAATTAATTTCTATAGTCCATAATCCACATAATGCTTTTAGTTGATTTCCTCTTTTCCCCAAAATGTCCTCTTTTGCAAACATTGAATGAATACAGTTCTTATTATTTTGATAGATAACAATTAAATATATAATTTCCCCCCTATATTCCTAAAAATAATAATCACATCAATATAATATTTCTTTTCTATCTAATCATTCTGGTTGCCTCATAACAGATCCTGTTACAGTCCTTATTTAAATTTGTTTCTCCCACAAAATTCAAAGTATTCTTATGGGTTAAGATTTTCTCATTGTGCCTTTCAATGACTTGCCGAACAACCTGGATGTGATCCATTGTGCTGTGGCCACTTCTGAACCCTGCTTGCTCCTTTGGCTGTGCATCATTTAATATTCTCAATATTCTTTTTGCTATTATCTTGGTGAAAAACTTGTAGATGACTGAAATAAGACTTATTGGGCAATAGTTCTTTAAATCATCTTGGCCCCCTTTCTTGTGTATAAGAATCACTTCAGCATTTTTCCATGCAATCGTCTTGGATACATATTCTTATGGTTTTGCAAAGTTCTACATATTCCAGTTTATTAGTGAAACTTCCATATTCTTCCTTGTCTGTCATTTTTTCATTAAATCAATAGTTTCATCAGAGATTTTTGACTGTGCCAAGTGTTTTTCCGGCAGGGTTGTAGATGTAGCAGATTCAAAAATGTTTTTGACTATTTGTTCATTTTGGTCCATAATGTTCATTTCTTCCAAATCTTGCAATAGAGCAAAGCGATTTGACCGATTAATCTCAAAACTGCTGTTCTCCTCTAACAGCTTATCACTCTTTATTTTTGTTTTTTGTGACGTCTTGTATCATTTTCATACGTTCTTTTCGATAGTCTATCTTCACTCGTACCATTCTATGGTCACTTCCAACAGTCACTTCTGCCTGCCTTGAAGAAGTATTTCGCAAACGAGACTGGGCAAAAGGTGGAATAAAAATCAATGGCGCCTATTTAAATCACTTCAGATTTGCAGATGATGTTGTTCTCTTCTCACAAGACCCAGAAGAGCTACAAAGACACATACAAGAGCTCGCACGAAGCAGGAGAATCATTTGGCTTAAAAATAAACCTGAAAAAGAGCCAGATTATGTTTAATAAATTCACCAAAGAAAGAAAAAAAATATATCTGGAGAAGAACTAGACGTAGTAGACCACTATATATACCTTGGCCAATGGATCTCAGTGGAAGATGATACAATAAAAGAAATTGAACGGCGGGTTAAATGTGGTTGGTAGGCATTCAGCAAACTAAACCTGAAAAGTTTTCGATCAGTGTGTGCTACCTGCTCTAGCATATGCCGGTGAAACATGGACACTAACCTCACAGTTGATACAAAAGCTAAGAGTGGCGCAAAGAGCCTGGAAAGATACATGCTCGGCATCACAAGACAAGATAGAAAGACCCGCACATAGATTAGAGAACAAACGAAAGCATACGATGCCATCAAGAGAGTAAAAGAATGGAAATGGTCACAGAGAAAGAAGATCTGATGGCAGGTGAACCAAGGCAGTCATAGAATGGATCCCACTTGATAAAAAGCGTCCACGAAAAAGATCTAAAGACGACATCAGCCAAGTATGGCTTGCCCAATTGGCAAAAGAAAGCTCAGGACTCTATTGGTTGGAAACATGTGGAAGAGGCCTTCATCCTACAGTGGATAAAATGATGATGATGAGGGGAAGAACAAAGAGCACTGTGCCCCAGCCCTCTGTTTATTTTTATATACAATATGCTCAGTAATTTATATACAGACTTATTTTTATGTACAATGTGCTCAGTAATTGCTCTATCCCATAATGGTGAGCCATTATTTATTATAACTCTGGTTTATTTATGAAACCAAGTTATTTACAAATTATGTTCACTAGTTTGAGGTAGAAAACCTGGAATGGCTGGTTTGTTATTTTAATTTGGGTTAAATGAATCGTTAATATGTCTAAATTTTGTATCTTCCTTTACTCATAATGTATTTCATTGTTCTATCATCTGACTACAAAGATGTGAATTAAAAAGCAGCCTTGAAGAAAATGTAAATTCCTTTACTTTCCATTAAAAAAAAAAAAAGACATTAAATACACATCTGATCCTAGCAAGCTGTAGTAAACCTCACCAAATGTGTATTGCTAGTTTTAGTTAAAAGCCTAGTCAGCTAAAACTATCCTGTTAAGTGGTGGGGCTTTTTTGCTACAATTCGTCTCACTTTATATCTTCAGCATCTGCAGTATTTTAACATCTGATTTGCTGGTTGTTTCCTAATAAAATTTTAATTAATAAGGAAAATTCGTTTACTGAAAGAACATATATAGCAGAAAGGACTTTTTCAAATGAAGATTAAAAGTTTTAAAAAGAATGCAAGGCATGGGAGGCATATTTGAGAGTGTTAATTTTCCTCTTGTCAAAAAAAATCTCACAATCTCTCTTGCTATTTGCCCCTTGTACTTCTGTTTGCCACTCTGCACTTTAGAAAGTGCTTCACAGTCTCAAAGGTAGGGTAGCTAGAAGCAACAATAGCTAATTTTAATAGGGAAGTACGCTATGGTTTTCTTTGCTGTGAACCAGATTTAGCTTATTCTACAAACTAGATTAAAGCTAATTAAAACTTAGCATCATATCTGTCTTCTACTAATGCTGCCATTTGTGCCATAGTGCAAGAAATTCAGGTATAATTTCCCAAATGCTTGGTGATTTAGTTCAGGGCTTTTCAACCAGTGATACGGGTACCACCTGTGGTACATTGGCACCTGGCAGGTGGTACGCGACCATCCTAGAAAAGTAGTGGGGGAGGGGAATGAGCTGAACTGGTGGCAGCACCGCACAAGCCTGAGCGAGAGATGGCTGGAGCTGCAGGGGTGTCAGGGCTCAGCGGAAGCGCCAGGATCAGTGCCACTTTCCAGCTGATCGGCGCTTCTTTGGGGCTGTCAAGGCTCAGTGGAAGTGCCAGGATCAGCGCCAGGCTCCAGCTGGAGCTCGGCGCTGATCCTGGTGCTTCTGCTGAGCCCTGAAGAAGCACCAATCAGGTGGAAAGCAGCACTGATCCTGACGCTTCTGCTGAGTCCAGAAGGAGCGCCGATCAGCTGGAATGTTGCAGCATCTCCAGGGTCTTGTGATTTACATTCAGATGCTTGTCATCTGATTCATATTTATGACGGTCACAGTGTCCCACGGTCATGTGAAGTGACCAAAACCTGCTGCAACCACCCAGCAGACAGGGGGAATAAAAACCAAACACACCCCACCCCACCCCCGCTGCCAATCCTCAACAGAAATGCTCACAACAATGAAAACTTTGGACAGGAGGAAGAGTGCCGTCAGGTGGGCAGGCAGGTGTCTTGCTCGGCTGTGGCTTGGGGGGCACTTTTTTCAGTGCCATTGTAACTTTGAACAGTCACTAAGCGAACTGTTGTAAGTCGAGGACTACCAGTACTTTTTTCCTTTTTTTTTTTTTGGGTCATCAAGTTTTTGACACCTTGCTAGGCGACTGGTGGTACTCGGATGTTGCCATATCCTAAAAGTGGTACAATGGGTGAAAAGGTTGAAAAGCCCTGATTTAGTTGTTCTACAGAAACATGACGGATACATGTTCAGTTACAAAAATAGCTCTGTACTTGGTAATATGTAAAATATCTTTGGAACTATTCTTTACAAAGGTATGTTTTAATTAATTGCTATAATTTTTAAATTATGACCATAGTGAATATACAGTATTGCAAAAAGATACATTATGTTTAAGATTTTCTAAATCCCTCATTCATTAGCCAATTAAAGGATGCCTTAAATGGGAAAGACCGTGAACTTGCCAGTCTCCACCGCCAGTTTGATGCAACACACTCAGAGCTTGGAGAAACTGGCAGAATAAAAGACATGGCTTTGAAGGAAAACAGAAGATTACAGGATGATCTAGCCACAATGACTAGAGAAAACCAGGTATAAAGTAATTCATATAGTACCCATCATGGTTTATTTTGTACCAAACTTTGTACAAATTTGTCATTTTATTTACAAAGGATGTGATGTACCTCTTCTGAAAAACATCATTGTAACCAAAACAACGTCAACATTTATTTTAAGTAAAATAAAATATAGATAGTCTCACTTAATGTGGATAATTGAAATTGGCAATTCCATTGCGCAGCAATGACATAAAATGTGACATCATGTGACCACACCAACCTACGATGGCAGTTGTGGCAGTCCCAGTTATTGTGATTAGGCCAATCCTGTGCGGTCATGTGGTCATCATTTGCCACTTCATACCAACTTCCCCAATGATTTTGCTTGTTAGAAGCCGGAAGCGAAGGTGGCAAATGGTGAACACGTGACTGTGAGACACTCCTGTGTAATAATTGCAAGCTGGTTGCCACTTGCCTGAGTCATGATCAGGCTGCAACAGTCATAACTAGGAAGATTGTCGTAAGTCCCCCGTGTTCAGCACCCTTGTAACTTTGAATGGTTCTGAATGAGTGGTTGTTCAACTAGAACTATCTGTATTACGTATTTTGGACCGTGAAAGAGTTTTTGTAAGTATTTTACTTTCTTCGTAATCCTGTTTCTTTCAGTTATAGATTCCAATATCATGATCTCTACTACAACTATACATTAATACTCCAGGTTATCTTCCTAAAAAAGTATTTTGCTTGCAGGTTTTCTAAATTTTACTAGTTTGTAGATCCTACATAAGCTACTTACAGCTTGAGTGCCAGATATTTAAAAAGATGTATTGTTTAGGAACAATCTTGTCAATTGATTATCAAATAAATTACACCAATTGGGAATTGTGTGTGTTTGTAATAATAGTTTTTTAAACTATTATTAGTTTTTCCTTTTTTAAAAAAGGAAGTTTTCCTAATGTTTAATGGCAAACTTGAAGATTAAATGGTGTTTTTTTTTTAAATAAAATAAAATAAAGATTCTTCATATTTTCACCCAGCAGTCATGGACTGTGTACCTACTGATGGTCAGATATTTAGTTCTTTCACAGTAAAGAAGAATAGAGACCAGTATAGATAATCCTCATGGTCATGTGATCGCATTTTGGAAACCGGCTTGTATTTACAATCATTTGCAGCATGTTGTGGTCACTTGATTGTGGTTTTCAGCCTTTTTTTTTTTGCAAGTTTCTGATGTTTACTTCTGGTTTCCGGCAAAAAAAACACCCATTAAGTTTAATGGATTCACTTAACAACCGTGGTGTTCACTTAATATATCACATCAATCATTTAACAACTGCCACAAAAAAGGTTGCAAAAGCAGGTACAATCACATTGTGACCCACTTAACAATCACCATGACTTACGACCATAATTCCACGCTCAATTTCAGTCATAAGTCTAAGACTATCTATATACAATTCATGTGAAGTGACTGTAGTGCAGGGGTCCCCAACCTTGGCCACTTTATGACTTGTGGACTTCAACTCCCAGAATTCCTCAGACAGCATAGCTGGCTGAGGAATTCTGGGAGTTAGAGTCCACAAGTCAAAGTGGCCAAGGTTGGGGACCCCTGCTGTAGTGAATTCTTGTTCCTAGCCCAGTGATGGCGAACCTTTTAGAGACCGAGTGCCCAAACTGCAACCCCAAACCCACTTATGCATCATTGAGTTCCGGGTGGGGGTGGCCCATTGGGTGGGCGTGGCCCATTGGGTGGGCATGGCTGTGGTGGTAACGGCAGACAGGGTGGGACTAAAAAGTTCAATCAATCAATTCCAACTTTGCAAGATCTTTTTTTTCCCCGTAAGAAGTTGAAATTGACTGATTGAACCTTTTTTTTTTTTGCACACGGCGGAGGCCTAAAGTAAAAAGGTTTTATAAAACCAGCTGAAGGCCTAGGACTGGGGTGACGGCACGTGTGCCCACAGAGAGGGCTCTGAGTGCCGCCTCTGGCACCCGTGCCATAGGTTCGCCACCACTGTCCTAGCCTTTCGCTTCCGACCAACTCTTTTTCTAGCATTCCAACTTGAACATGTATTTCTAGTTTAGCTAACTCTGATAGCTAGACTGGGTTTACTGACAAGAAATTCTCCTTTCCAGTTATTTTTTTTTCCAATGCTTTCAACTGTTATTCTGAATGACAATATTTTCTCCTATCATGGTTAAAACATCAGAGACTCATAGTTATTCTTCTCTGTATTTACTGATAAAGATAAATCCCTCATGGCTACATATTTCACAATTTTTCCAGAAAAAGTTCGGTAACGGCCTGCTTGTATGTATATTCAATTTATGTGTTTTTTTCTAGTGTGGTAACTGTTCTAGTTTAATGTTGACTAGTGTAAACATTGAATAATTATATCGCTTGAAATGTTTAATTAGGTATCAGTTAAATTTTTTAAAGTTCAAGTGTGAATACCAATATGAGCATTGCCAATGCCAAGTATCAATGCCAAAATAGGCATTGTCCCAAATTTTCCATAAGGAAAATTACTTACCCATAGGTTGGAAGTCACAAGACTGAATGCTGATTTTTCTTGTTCTTTTAATTTGAATATGAGAAACTAATAACCAAAAGAAATGCTGTTACAAGCTGCCTCTCTGTTGCTCAATTTTGATATGGAATAGATCATATTTAAGTGTACTGCTTGGTGCGAGTGGTTTATTTACTTTGTGAATAATATGTCTAACAGTATGTAATATAAACAGGTAATCTCGACTGAATTGGAAGTCACTTTACGTGAAAAAGAAGAACTGAAAGTTAGAGTTCATAATTATATTACTGAAGTGTCCAGATTTGAAAGTTTAATGTCTTTAAAGGTGAGAAATATTATTAAAATATTATCGTTTAATTAATAAATTTTGATTTGGGGCTTTCAAGTCACTATTGGCCACTACGAGACTCCCAGCCACTACATGGAAAAGTCCATGCAGTTTCCTTGGCAACATATTTAGAAGTGGTTTACCGTTGCTTTCTTTCTATGGCCGAGAGAGAGTGACTGGCCCAAAGTCACCTATAGGCTTCGTGTCCAAGGCAGGACTAGAATTCGTGGCCTCCCAGTTTCTAGCCTTCAACTATTGTATACAATCAAAAATAAAATGTATCTTATTTAAATTTTATAAATAAGCTGAAGTTAGTACACTAGGAAAAATTCTTCAATCTATTCTTCAAGAGAAAAGAGTAACATTGAGGGAATGTCCTTTCTTAGCCTTATAATATTTAAGCCACATGCCACAAGGTTCCACCATTTCTGTGAAAATTAGGAAGGGTATTATTAAGAATTATCATCAGATTTAAAAGAAGTTGGGACGTTGTCACAAATGCACAACCGTGATCGAGTCATTAATACACACATACAAGTAGATATATCTAGGCATATATAGATGTCTAGGTTTGTTGTATTTAAAAACTCCAGTATGTAAATAGTGTACATACATGCAGATGATGATGATGTTATCCATTCAGCTGTGTCCGACTCTTGGTGATTCTATGGCCAGGTTTCTCCACAGCATTTTGCATCTTGCATTTCTTTTGAGTGGTTCTGTGCTCTGGCTGGCGTCAGCTTTGATGGTGTCCAGCCACCATATTCTTTGGTGGCCTGGTTTCCTTTTACCGCTAACTCTTTCAAACTTAATTGCTTTCTCAGTGAATTCCCCCAATGACAGGGCCAAAATAAGTGAAACACTGTTTTGTGATTTTGCCTCCCAGCGACATGTCTGGCATTATGTACTCCAGTACTTGCTTGCTAGTCACCTTTGCTGTCCAAGGAATATGCAGGAGCCTTCTCCAGTACCACAGCTTAGACGAGTCAATTTTCTTCCTGTCTTGCTTTTTTAAGGTCCAGCTTTCACAAACACAGGGGGGGACAAACAGAGCGGACTAACTTACATTTGGTTGCCAGGCTGGTGTCCTTGCTTTTTTATACATACATCTAGCTAGACAACAAAAAACCCAAATTATTTATTGTAAAATCAGTGTAGCAAGTTAAGGTATTACATTCTTATGTGTAATGATCAATTACTGTAACATCTGCCTCAAATCTTTTAAAGTCTTAACTGTAACAGTATGATAATTTAATCTTGAAGTACTGGGTTGGCTCATATGGAAAATAACACATATTCAGGTTTCTTCAGTGGAACAAGTTGCTGACAATTTCTAAACAGAAGAGAGGCCAAATAGTAGCTGAGACATTTGTTTCAGTGATTTATTGCTCAGTGGACGTATTTTCTCTTAATATTAGGAAAGAGAAAATAAAGAATTATTGGAGAAGTTCCAGATGCTTCATAGCCAAGCCGAAGATTGGGAAGTAAAGGCCCATCAAGCTGAGGGACAAAACAGCTCTGTACGATTAGAGCTCCTTTCAATTGATACTGAACGAAGACACCTTAGAGAAAGAGTAGAATTACTGGAAAAAGAAATTCAAGAGGTAATTATAAAATTATAGCTTCCTAGACCATTTTAATGGGCTTTTCTTAATCAAATACCTGGACATTAATTGGAAATTTTGTACAAGGAGCAGATGGCATTAATCATCTGTATGTTCTCAGGGGGATAACTAATTTTAGATTTATGCCTGCTCTTGCCCAGTACTTGTTAAGTCTTGCAAATGGTTGTAAATGTATTTTGAAACAGAAAAATACTTCAAGTTGATAGGTTATTTTGTTTGTTTCCCAATAACTGAGTGCAAATAGGAAAATGTAATAGGCGCACCTCATCCAGGCTTCTAAAAAGAGTTACTTTTGTCTTTCATGCAGCACATCATTGCACATCAAACTTATGAATCGCAAATCTCTTCAATGGCAAAAAATATGGCCAAGCTGGAAGAAATTCTCAGACGTGAAAAAGAAGAAAAATCTTCAATAAATCATGATGTGTCTGCTGTTAGAGAATTATGTGTCAAACTGGAATCTGGCAAAGATCTGCTCTCACGTCAATTAACATCCAAATCTCTGGAGTTTGAGAGGGTAAAAGAGAAAAATGTTATTCTTACAGGATATAAATCATTTTTTTTTTTTTTAAGGTAAAATGTTGACAGTAAAATAGATATATATTCTAAGATTAAAAATTGGTCTTGCAGTCACTGTGGCTTGAAAAGCCTCCCTGGGAGACATGAGAAGGATGTGGAGTAAAGAAAGGTTTAATGGAGAGGTGGACAGGAACTATGGGCTTACTTAGTTACTGTGAGGTTATTTACTAAAGAAATTCTTTTTATGTTGTAGATTGTGTCTGAATTTGAAGATGCAAAGGCAGAAGCAGAGCTGTTAAAAAAGCAATTGTCAAGTGAGCGACTTACAATACAAAACTTGGAAACGCTCTTGACTACCAGCAGAGACAACGATTTTCAGAATCATTTGATAACCCATGAAAAGGATTCAGAGATACAATTGCTCAAAGACAAGTTAACTCTCTCAGAGAGTAAATTGTATGTTGAAAAGTATAGAATGACCAGTTTCATAATATTTTCTTTCAGCTGTTTGTAATTTAGTGTCTCCATTCTTGAATGTGTGTGTGTGTGTGTGTGAAGTGTCCATTCTTGAATATATATATATATATATATATATATAAATTTACATAATGAAATCCAGATTTTCTGATTAGTAATGAGAGAAAGGTTTGGTTAGAAACAACAGGCTTCAAATATTTCCCCTGGAATTGCAATTTGCCTAACTTGCATTTAAAGATGAAATTACTCATCTTTGGTTTATGTGTTTCTTTCACGAAAGTACGGTTATTTTCTTACCTTGCATGGTACCCTTTGCTATGCAAAGTATAAGATATAAAGCATAATATGCCAAAAGCAACATGTGCAATCTGTGTTCTTCAGTGGCGAAAAACAATTTAGATCAGTGTTTTTGAAACTTAGCAGCTTGAAGATGTGTGGACTTGAACTCCCAGAATTCCTTAGTCAGGATGACTTGGGAATTCTGGGAGTTGAGGTCCACAAAACTTAAAAGTTGTCAGGTTTGAAAAACACTGTTTTAGATTCTTGCGATTGTCACTACAAATGCATGTAGTATTGCCTATTCATACGCAAGTATATTGTTCATTATGGCCACTTGGAAAGTCAAAGCTTGCAATACAGAAGAAATTCTGTCAGCAATGTGTCAAATGTATGCATTGCTTTAAGTTTCAGGTGAATGCATTTCCAAATACACATATTTTAAGGAGACTGTTTTGTGGTAAATTGGAGGTTTCTTTAAGAACTTTTTATATGTGTATGCACAAGTATGGGTATTTTTTCTTAATTTCTAGGTCTGTTTATTTGTTTGCAGCTATTTTTAAAGTTCTTGTACAATGCCATCTGTGAATGTGTAATAGATATTTTTCTCTTTGTTTTGCAATATTTTTAGAACAAGTCTCAGTAGAGAAGTTTCTATACTGCGAAATAAACTTGCACAGCTGCAGACTGATTATGATATTGTGAAAAGACAGCTGACAACAGAGCAATTTGAACGGTATGTGAATTAGCTTTATTAAAAAGGCAGCTATTCTGAGTCCCATTTAAGGAGGAAACTATAAAAGCAGGCTTTACAGCGTTGCACAGAAAATATTAAAACTGGTTTAATAGTTAATTTTCAGTATTGTTTCTTAGTTATACAATCTATTTCTTACCCTTCTTTCCATGCTATTGTGGTTTACAACATACAAAGCAAACGAGGGGCATGTTCAAAATCTATTCTATTGAATATTACCATTTAAAATAAACTAACTGCAGTAAAATACATTTTCAAAATGTCTACCAGTAAATGCCACAAGACCTTTCAGTTAAGCATCTGTGGAAATTGATATGTTTAAAAAAAAACACCTCTTAAAACTGGGAACAAAGCTGGGGTCAGTCACACATTGCTTAGATCACACATGTCAAACACAAGGCCCGGGGGCCGGATGTGGCCCGCGACGTGGTTTCATGTGGCCCGCGAAGCCATCCTGGAAACAGTGAGGGAATGGCCCCCGCTGCCTTGGCCCCGGCCCAGGCTGCCCGGGAGCCAATGTACAATTTTGTGGTGGCCATCTATGCTGAAAGGCATTCAGTCTTAGCTCCACAAGGCCATCTGGAAACAGCAAGGGACCGGCCTCTGCCGCGTTGGCCCCGCCCCCTGGGCGCGCGCTGGGGAGGTGTCACCCTTTGTGAGGAATGAAGAAATGCACCATCGCCTAGAAGTGGCCAGCAAATGGCCCTTGCCTACTTCACATATCCGGCTTGATGGGCTCCGGGGGAGGGGTTTCAGCAGGCTCTTCCAGTGGACCATGCCTTGGCGCTTGCCCTGGTCCCACCCCCTTCTGCCAGAGACCCTCAGATCTGTCCCACTCCTGCCCAGGCCCCCACAGGCACCCTTGACGCAAACGATGTAGAGCTGGCCATGCCCACCCAGTAGGCCACGCCCACTTCAGCCACGCCCACCCAGTAGGCCACGGCCACCCTGGCCACACCTACCCGGCTCCCCGAGGACAACCGCAATGCTGATGCGGCCCTCAATGAAATTGAGTTTGACACCCCTGGCTTAGATTGAACAAGGCTTCCTCCCACTAACCAGATAGTTTGCCAGTGCAAACAGCATCAGGAAACCAGCAAGTAGCTGATTAACAGGCTGGTAGGAGGGCATTTTTCGTGCTATCTGCTGAGGATCAGTTGTTTGTTGCTTCCACCTCCTTTCATTTGATATTTTTCAGGGTCACTAGGAAGGAGAAAGACAGAGGTAGCATTTGTGCACAAGACTACGCGCATGCCCCAGCCCAGCAACGAATATAGGAAACCTAAAGTTTAACCAGCTTTCAGCTTACAACACCTTTATACCAATCCTATTGTCCTAGCCAGGGGGAAAAAAATTCACTTCACTTTTGAAGTCAGACCTACCCTTATTAAGCTCTCTTCGACTAATTCTTGTACCACCTAAAACGTATGACCACAATTAAGTCCAAAATTTCCACGGCTAAGCCAGACAGTTGCTAAGTGAATTTTATCTCATTTTACGACCTTTCTTGACACGGTCGTTAAGTGAATCACTGCAGTTGTTAAGTTAGTAACGCGGTTGTTAAGTGAATCTAACTTCCCCATTGACTTTGCTTGTCAGAAGGTCGCAAAAGGTCATCACGAGACACTCACCCCCCCCCCCCAGGACACAGCAAGCATTATAAATATGAACCAATTGCCAAGCATCCAAATTTTGATCACATGACCATGGGGATGCTGGCAACGGTCATAAATGTGAAAAATGCTCGTCGGTCACATTTTTCAGGGCTATTGTAACTTATCCTGGTTGTTGAAAGAATCGACTACCTGTATTTTATCTAAAGTTACTGGAAAGCAAATTCTGATTGAACGTTAAGAAAAACAAAATGCTTTCTCACAGCTAGGAAAGAAGAGAATATTTTTTGAAAGGATTCCAATTTACTGTGTGGGAAAATGGCGACCGTCTTGTTTTCTGTGTGAGAAAATATTTGGAAGGGCAACCAGAGTTCAGTTGTAATTTTCTACTTAAATAGGGAACGTGCCATTCAAGAGATGCGACGGCTTGGCATTTCTACCACTTCTCTACCTACCTCATCGCCACTTAGCTCAACTTTGAGATCTCCATCGCATTCTCCAGAGAGAGCCTTTTCAGTAACAACAGAACGAACAGAAAAGTAAGTAATTAAATCGCTAGGTGTTTGTTTACTTTTTAGGCACATGATTGATTGGCATAATATTTCAAAATTAAATATGAGATTGGATCTGTATTTTGGGTTTCTCCCAGTTTCTAAAGTACTTTTAGAAACTTAGCTCTGAATGTTATCTTTACCGTCTTTAATGTGGGGGAGATGAGGGCAGGTAGATAATTAATACCTATTGGGTGCCTTTGTGTAATTAAAATTATGTGAGTATTGTATTTTGAAGATAGGTCTAATATGACATGATCTAACTTGAGGCACAAAGTATACAGTAGTGGCCAAAATTGTGGAAACCTTTTGGGAAAAGTGTATTTTTGAGGTTTGATGGCTAATAACACCACTTTGTTTTTTGGAGTAGTACCATAAAATTATATATCAATGGAAAGATAATTTAATCAAGAATGTAATGCAACAAAGTTTGTTCAATTATCTGTACTGTATTCCATGAAAAGTTATAGCCAAATAACCAGAAAAAGGAACCACAACTTGCTTAGGTTGATTTCAGGTAGCTTTCCTTCATCTGATTGTAGCCAATGAGCATGAGTGTTTAGAGAGCCAATCAAGTGCCATCTTGTTTTGGCAATGAGCCAATCAGATCACAGTAGGATTCAGTTATTGATGTCATGTATTGAGGCTGAGAGGAAGACATTTGTCAGTGTGTTATGTGATCGCTATCAAGTTGGTTGGGTTTTTTTGTGTTCTTTCATTTAGTGAGCTTGTAAAACGTAATAAAATTAAAGTAATGGTGCAAAGAGTTGACTGGTTGCCCAGAAAGCAATGTAAAATAGTATTATTAAGTGAACAAGGCTACAGTGATAAAGAAATTAGAAGAAAAATTGGTGGAAACTTAACCAAAGGTGGCATTTCTACTGTATACTTTTCCCAAAAGGTTTCCACAATTTTGGCCACTACTGTACATTCTAAAAAACACAATATTCTAAGATTATTAATTCTTAATGGGCATGTTTTCAATATAATCATTCCATTTTCTTTCTTCTTAGAAATGTGGGCTTCAAGGATTAATCAGTTACTTTAAAAGCAGAACAATAATGCGATGTTTCCATGTTTGGACTCACTGTCAGCGTTGACTTGAATTCTACCTCTAAAATGTTAAATCATTAATACTAGGATTATTGAAACAACAAGAAACTGTGTGGGAGCACTTAGTGTGTAATCAAACTTTGCAACATTCTGCTATCACACATAGGCTGGGTTGGTTTTTAATAATTCTGATAGGTTTGCCCTGAAAATTAAGACTAAACATTTGAATTGGAGGTAATAGTGTGGTTTGTTATTGTTATCTCTTCTTTCAAGGTTATTCATTTTCAGTTAGATGAGCTACAGGCAGTCTGTAGTTGCTATTGACTGCAAAGCAAATAAATATGGAAGATGAAAAGTCCTTTAATCATGACTTATATCTATTATTGAAGTTGTTTTCATACCAGTAATTTTATAAAATGTGTGTATGTATGTATTAATAAATTATGCTCAGTTTAATAATGCCCTTTAACCTGAGCAAAAATGTTACATCATTGACATTAAAAGGCGTCTTTTAAATTTTATCTCTAAAATGAAGTGCCTCTGCATTTTAAAAATTGTTTTATATTAAAAAACAAATTTATATACATTAAATTATGATAATATAAATAATGTAATATGTCTGTCTTAGAGTCATTTAGCAATGTTGTTCCTTTTTTTAAAGTTCTGAAGTAAAGTTTGAGGAATTGACACACCTGAGTTCCAGCTTTTAAAGACAAAATGATGCAGTTTAAAATACAAAACTAATTAGGTAAGAATGAACTTTATTGCAAGGAAATTAATCATGTTGTAGTTCTTGTCACAAAGTAATAACAAATTATCAGAAACAGTACATTCCTTAACTGACAGAGCTTTATACCATCTTGACATTATCCTCAACCAGCAATCTACACTGATCACTAAAACATTTAACTCCAGAGCTATTTGGGGCATAATTTGCCTATGTTTGTGGATATTTTATTAAAAAAAGAGAAATTTAATTACTGAAGAAAATCCATGAACTAAAGTAACAGGAACATTCTTGGCCATAAATAATACATCTGTGTAACCAAAAGTACATGGAATCTTGGACTGGGGCGTATATGCCATAATGTTGTCATTCTATAGCATTAATTTTGGATTGTGTGTTGTTACTAATGTACTTGATATCGCTAAGAAGACAATATTAATGATAATATAATTAAATAAAGTAATTTCAGTTTTCAAGGAATAGTTGCAGATTGATTTATATCCTTTGAAGAAAAAAAAATATTTTCCGGTTCTCCTTATAGACATTGGCAAGAAGAACAGAAAATGCCATTCAACAGAGAACGACAAGCCAATTCCTAAATGTAATGACAGCTTATTATAATAAAGTATATTCATAAACTGGAATGATGGTCTCAGTAGAAGAACTCAAACATATAGTTTTAAGTACTGATTGATAATTCACATGGTATCTTTTTATGTCACTTTTGTTTTAAAAATTAAAAAAATAAACCATTACTGTTTTTAATATGCCATACAATTCCTGTTTTCTGTCCTGTATAAAGCAGGAATACAAATTGCTCTTCTGGGTATTAAAAGAAGCTTTTCATATTGATATCAGATTAAGTTAAATTATGTGCGTTCAGATTACGATAAACACAAACTCAACTTAAAAAATATTTAAAGTATTAATAAAGACATATAAAAATCATTAAACATTTCCTGATATAGAATACCAGATTAATTAAAAAGTCTTGCTTAATTTTTAAAATAACACGAAACTCTGTATTTCAGAATATGGATAATTCTGAACTTACAACCATTTAATTAATGACCATTCAAAAATACAATGGCATTTTCATACTTAATGATTGTTATAGTATCCCCACAGTCACATAATCAAAGTTCAGGTGCTTGGCAACTGGCCTGTATGTACAATGGTTGCAGTGTCTCAGGGTCCTGGAATTGTCATTTGTAACCTTCCTGAGAATTTATGACTACGCAAGGTCAATGAGGAAGCCAGATTTACTTAACAACTGCCTGATTCACTTAACACAGTAGTGATTTGGTTAACAACCATGGTGAAAAGGTCATAAAATGGGGCATGACTCACTTAACAATTCCCTTGCTTAGCAGTGGAAATTTTGGGCTCAACTGTGGTTTACGTCAAGGACTATCTGTATACCAAATTTTGTACTGTAATGGGAAGGAAGTTGTTGCAATTCAGATGAAAATGTTTACATTCAGGTTACATGTGACAATCCACCTGTAGGAATGGACATCCTAGAGAGGCCATTGGTTCTCAATCTTTTCTTCACCACAGACCCCCTTTAAATACCTTTTGTGGCCACGGACCCCCAAGATTTAACTCAAGATTTAAATAACATTTTTTCAAGCCTTCGTGGAGCCCTCCGTGATGGCAGAACCACTGGGATCCACAGGCCACAAGTTGAGAACCACTGCTATAGACCAAACTGACCATCCAGGCCCATTTTATAGCCTCCTTTGTCGTGGTTGCAGAATGGTGATCTTTGCTGATATTATCCTATAGAAAACTCTTAACACAAATTTTATGTACATTCTGCTTTCTCCCATTAAGAAAACAAAAACTTGAACTTGGTCTCACCAACCAGATGTTTCTAGTTAAATGTCTTCTGGCCTTGTTAATCAAAACAATTGAGTGTAATCTCTGTAAAAAAAAGAAAAATTACCTACCTCCTACTGTATAATGAGGGAATGACTTTGGGAGACAGGACAAAGAGACACAACCAAGGTCAGATAAAAGGCCCATGGCAGGAATGTGGGTGAGGCAATAGGCCCAGAAAAGACCCTAGTTTGCTCTGGAAATGGGATTGGGGGGGAGGGAGAAAAGCATTGATGTGTCCCAAGGTCATGTGATCACCTTTTGCGACCTTCTGACTAGCAAAGTCAATGGGGAAGCCAGATTCATTTAGCAACCAGGTTACAAATTTATCAACTGCAGCGATTCACTTAAGAACTATGGCAGGAAAGATCATAAAATTGGGCAAAATGCATTTAACAAATGTGTCACTTAATAGAAATTTTGGGCTCAATTGTGGTTGTAAGTTGAGGACTACTTGTACATGTTTGTTAATGTCTATTTCTCTTGGGACAGCAGGGGATATTACAAACATTTGATTGTATAGAAATAACATTCAAGGAAGGGGTGAGGGCTAAATGTAAAGAGGTTGTTACCTTTTCTTTGGAATTGGTTTTTAAAAAACTGCATCTCATACAGGAAGGTTTTAATCTTTATAAAGCCTGAACCTGAGATGTATATAAACCAAAGACCAACGTGAAACTTTAATAGAATAATTCCAGAGTGCACTGAAATTGTTGCATCTCTAACAGAATGCAATATCTCACAAAAGCAAGATAACATGATCCAAACAATTTGTTTCAGCAACAAGAAATTTATTTTTTTTGAATTTGTAAGCTGCCCAACTCCAATGGACTTCACATATATGAAGAACCACTTTGGAAGCAGAAGAGTGTCAAACACTGAAAATCAGGGGTCCGGGCAGTTCAAATGAATATATAGGTTTATTGCAAACAGAAGCTCTCTAGAAGAATCTGAACTACCAACAATCAAAGCAAATCGGTGGTAGACGAGTCAACAGAATTCAAGGTGGACTGGACTTGGATCTCTTGTGGGTGGGAAGGGACTCGAGACTGATGACGCGTCAGACCTGTCATCTACAAAAACTAGGAATTGGAAAATTCCTAGAATCTATCTCTAAAACCAGGCATTTTCCAATTCCTAGTTTTCCTAGATCAGGCATTCTGATCAGGCATGGTTTAAACCAGAGTCCCCAACCCCTGGGCTGCAGCCCATTACTGGGCTGTGATCTATTTGGAACCGGAGCCGCATGAGCAGCGGGCCAGCACGCACACGTGTGTACACAGCTCAACTTGCAGGAGCAGTGTGGTGGCATGCACGCACGTACACGCAGCTCGACTCCTGTGAACAGTGGGTTGGCATGCATGCGCATGCATGCACAGCTCAACTTGCAATCATGTGTGGGCATGTGCTTGCACGCTGGCCCACTGTTCACGCGGCCCGGTTCCCCTCTACCCCCTCCCAACCGGGCTGCTAAGCTGCAAAGGTGGGGAGCGCTGGTTTAAATCACTGAAAGAAATAAAGATATCATTGAGTTCCTAGTAAAGGGAAACTTTATCAGCAATCATTGTTCAATACTTACTACTCACCTTTTAAAAATACTAATTTAAAAGGCAAGCCAAGGCATCCCCTGGTTCCTCTCTTAACAGTTTATTGGTGGAAACCTTTGCTGATGAAATTTCGCAAGATCAAACAAGTACAATGCTCCGTAGATTTATAAGCGGTACTTAAACCCTTTTGTGAATTCTTTTGAATGTTCAATATTTCTACATAAATATTATCTAAAATGCATTCTGTTCTCCATACTAGTCCTAAAACTACATAATGAGAACCAAATCAAAACAAACGAGTTAAAAATATTTATTGATCTGAAACTGAAAATGATCTGAAACTGCAATGGAAGATTTTCAACTTAAGACCAAGTTGAAAATGACACAAACATCCAATATAGTCCTTCCAGTTGTAAATGACCAGTACCAATTTGATTGGCATATACAGATGCGCTTCCAGTAAATAGAGCAAAGTTGCCTTAATATAGTGGACAACATTTCAAGGGTTCTACGCGGAAATGGTTTTTTCACAGTTCCAACATACAGTATCTGCTTTCTTTTATGGGACCAACAACATTTATCTTGGGCAAGTGTGTTATCTATATTCTTACTGCATTGCACAGGATGGTGAATTCTAGTATTCCATTATATACCTGGATCTGTGCATGGGTTAAAAAAAAAATAACCCATAGAAAGAAGTTCTATCACCTAAATCTCTTATATGGTTTTCTCCCAAAGTGAGCCAAAACAACAGGTGAACGTGGATTCAGGCCCTTGGATTTAAACCAATTAGATGGTTAGAGAGGTTTTAGTTGCTGATAATCTTTTGTCTCTGTGCCACCTCTTATCTTTCAAGGAATGACATTTTTAAGCGCATTAGCAGTAGCCACTGATTGGATTGGCTGGGTGAGTTTACCAGCAATTCTTTGAAGACTCCTTCCTTTGATAGAACATAGAATAATAAGAGTTGGAAGGGATCTTGGAGGTCTTCTAGTCCAACCCCCTGCTTGAGCAAGAGCCCTTGTACCATTTCAGATAAATGGCCGTCTATACCCTATACCAGGGGTCTTCAAACTTGGCCCTTTTATGACTTGTGGACTTCAACTCTCAGATTTCCTCAGCCAGGCACGCCTGGCTGAGGAATTCTGGGAGTTGAAGTCCACAAGTCATAAAAGGGCCAAGTTTGAAGACCCCTGGCCTATACCATTTCAAATAAATGGTGGTACTTCCTTCTGAAGTACCACTTTTAGGTGACCTGAATGGCAGGCCCAACTGCTGCTTCCCCCTACTAAATTCACAAAAGTACCCATCCGAGACACAACTAGCCACTTTAAACTCTGCCCTAGTCAGGTCTGTGGTTTCAGAAGTCATGTGAAAGGAAGGTGAAGCAAGTTGCTGGTGAGGCCTGACAAAAGGGGTTCCATGTTCCTTTCTTGGGTGCTCTGGAATTTTGGACAAATTGAACTCCCATGCTGTGAATATGCCTGTCTGACCACATCTTGCTGACAAATTTAAGAAAGGAACTTTTTTTTTTTTTGCTCTAACTTGCTAAATTCTCTGGACCTCAGTGAAAATCCTGAATATTGCTGTCACTAGGATGAATCAACTTTAGGAATACGGAAGGCTGGGCCCTTTTCTTGGAACAGCTCCCTTACAAAAGACCTTATAAAAGACAGACTAGCCTGTCAATATAAGTTCAATATAGACATACTTATCTATTACGACTAATAGTCATTGATAAATATATCATGCACTGAAGTGTCTGGGCTTTGTATAGCCTTGATATAATACTTCTATTTAATGTTGGAATTCCTCTGTAGAGTAGGGGCTGAAACCTCTTGGTTGGGGAAGGCATGTGGAATAGTAGAAGTTAGGAATATAAAGGACATCTTTGGACTTGGATAGACGCAGCCAGTAGAGTCTGATGATAAAATTCTGTCAGATATAATGGCAAATAGGACCTAGTTGTTTTTCTTGTAATTATCCCCACTTTTGCATTGTTTAGATAACCGAGAAATTCTGATTTGCTTGAGCCATGGTGAAAGATAACCAGAATGATACTGTTCATTGTGACTTAGTTGCTGGAGGAAAAAAAAAATGTTTTTGAAGATTTCGGGGAGTTAGACAATAGAATGGATTTGGTAGGTGACCTTGCCTTTGCACAGAAGAGAACAAGCAAAGCAGCAGTGAAATCAGTTTTACACCTTGATTATCTTTGTACTTTTCCATTCATCTACTAAAGTGGATTAAAACTGTTGTGTGAGCCCTAATCAACAATGTGAGCTGTTATTTCTGAATGCGATTATAAAAGGAATTTGAGAACGTAGTGCCCTTTAAAAGGCGCCAACCACAGTTGTGAGCAAGGCAGCTATTCCCATCGTCTCCCAGTTCTCAAAACCTGCCAGGGACTGCTGCCTTGCTGTCTCTTGACAAAGATCAACTGCTTGGACCACTTGTGCGTGATCTCCCCATCCTCTCCTTATTTGGAGAAACTTCAAAGAGCCAGTCTACACACAGACTCTTTATGTGGTTGTCAGCTTTGTGTTTTGCAGACCCATCTTCAAACTGCCATTTCTTCTTCCCAAGAAGGACATCTATATGTTGTTATTGAGGTACTACAGTTATAGCAAGTTTTAAATATTTAATTAACTTTCACATTATCTGCCCCCCTGGACTGCTACGGAGCTCCCTCTGTTTTATATGTGCCATGGTTTTATTCATAATTGTGCTGTGTGGTTCTAGTCTAACTAGTTTATTTTTTTTGTATGTGCACTTGTCTTGTATCAACATCTTATATGTTTTATATCTTCAAAGATATTTTTGTGAAAATCTTACATTATGCAAAGCTCCCACCTTAGACAAACCCATAATATTCTAGAATTAGTACAAATAAAAAGCTTATTTTTGGAAAATAACAGATTGTGCAGGAAATATTTTCCCAATTATTACTTTGTTTTCTTTCATAGTGAATTCATTTTCTCAGAACTGTTTCATATAGGCAGACATTTTATTTTTCTCCATACCCTATCTTTCATTTTCTCAGAGCGGCATAGCTTTACCCAAGTTGTAAAATAATTTGTTATGAGATATTTTAATGCATTTGAAATTTGGTAGTTGTTCCTGTAGACTATTTTACACTGATAGTTCCAAAATAATAATAATAAAGTTGGAAGGGACCTTGGAGGTCATCTAGTCCAACCCCCTGCTCAGGCAGGAAACCCTATACCATTTTGGACAAATGGCTGTCCAATCTCTTCTTAAAAACTTCCAGTGTTGGAGCATTCACCGCTTCTGGAGGCAGGTTGTTCCACTGGTTAATTGTTCTCACTGTCAGGAAATTTCTCCTTAAGTTCTAGGTTGCTTCTCTCCTTGATTAGTTTCCATCCGTTGCTTCTTGTCCTGCTTTCAGGCGCTTTGAAAATAGCTTGACTCCCTCTTCTTTGTGGGGCAGCCCCTGAGATATTGGAACGCTGCCATCATGTCCAGAGACTCCATTCCCATTTCACCCCACGAATTACATTTGATTCAGAAGCTAGTAAAACTGCCCAGCATTGTTGTGCAAGCCCGGTTAAGCCTCCAAACCCTGTAGCGTAGGTGATGAACATCAAATGGAATTGACTCCCCAAAAGATCCCAATGTCTCTTTAGAGTAGAGTGTCTGATACCAAACTGTAGAAACAGGCTTATGCTAATCCCAAAGGTGCTTTTTCAAAAGGCAACTGGACTTTGTTTTTTTCTTTGAAGACGTTTCGCTCCTCATCCAAGAAGCTTCTTCAGTTCTCGCTTCTCATCCAAGCAGCTTCTTCCGTTCTGACTGAATGGTTGGAGGATGGAAGGATTTATATCAGTGATGGCGAACCTTTTAGAGACCGAGTGCCCAAACTGCAACCCAAAACCCACTTATGCATTGTCGGGTGCCGGGTGGGTGTGGCCCATTGGGTGGGCGTGGCTGCGGTGGTAACAGCAGACTGGGTGGGACTAAAAAGTTCAATCAATCAATTCCAACTTTGCAAGATCTTTTTGTTTCCCGCGAGAAGTTGAAATTGATTGAACCTTTTTTTTTGTACATGGCGGCGGAGGCCTAAAGCGAAAAGGTTTTATAAAACCCAGCTGAAGGCCTAGGACTGGGGCGACGCTGCGCATGCCCACAGAGAGGGCTCTGAGTGCCGCCTCTGGCACCCGTGCCATAGGTTCGCCACCGATGTATATTCTTTGCAGATGACCACCATTCAGTCAGAACCGAAGAAGCTTTTTTGGATGAGAAGTGAAACGTCTTCAAGGAAAAAAACAAAGTCCCAGTTGCTTTTTGAAAAAAAGCACCTTTGGGACAACTGTGACCTGGATGACTGAGAATCTCCAGAGACAGATTTACGCTAACCTTTAAACTCCCAAGGGAGTGGAAGAAACCCTTTGGGATCATTGCAACTTCATTTAGGATGGTGGGGAATACTTCTAATTAAGGCCAAGTCCCTTTGGGAGGGAAGACCGTCTGTTCCATCTGGCTCTGATCTTCATAGGGCCTTAAGTGTGGAAGCCCCCTTTCACCCAAACCAATCTAAGGCCTTTCCACTGAAGTCAATGAAGGCTCCCCATTGGCTCCCCCCCATAGGCTGTCCCAGGTGAAGCTTGAGCAAAAGGTGGGGAGGAGGAGGACCCACTTTTTCCCACCCGGCAGGCCGCTGGACCCCTAGCTTGGCTTCTCCCGCTTTCCTTCTCCCTCCCTCCCTCCTTCCCTCCCTCCCTCCCCGTTCGACTCGAGGCTGCCGGGTTGCGGGGAGCATGTGATCGCTGGCGGGTCTCGAATTCGCTCGCCTTGCCATGGTGTGGCAGCAGCGCGGAGCTCAATGGAGGCTGCTTGAGATTCGACAGCGGGCTGGGCGGCTCTCCTCCTCCTCCGCCGCCGCTCTGGGGGATCCACCGCAAGCCGGGAAAGCCCGACTGATCTTCCCCGTCGCCAAAACGAGGATCTCCCACAAGGTAGGACTGCGGGGCCCCGAGGTTTTGTTTGGTTTTTTTTTCTTCTTCCCCCTGGTTTTGCTGGATCTCCCCGCCCTGACCTGCCCTGGCTGCCCGCTTCCCTCTTGGAAGCCTCCCCTGGGCTGCGGAGCAGAAGTTTGCCAGCCCACCTCGCCGGGCGCCAGCGCGTCGCCTGACCTTCTCCCCCCCCCCCTTCGCTCAGCCCCGCCGGTTAACGGGCTCGTTTTCTCCGGGCAGCCGCGACTTTGCCTGGGAAAGCTGGTCAGCCAAGCTTAAGAAGGGGATGGGTCGGCGCTGGGGAAAGCGAGTCTTTCTGGATCCTGAGAGAAAGGCGGCGGCGGGAGCGGCGGGAGCGGCAGCAGCCGCGTCTGTGATGGAGACCGGCGTGGGGGGGAGTGGGAAACGCCGTAGTAATACTGTAGTGACGGCGCTGCTCCTGAACGGATTAAATAAAGCCAGCCTTGCGGAGGCTGCCGGGGGATCCTTCCTCTCTGCCTGTACTGTCATGCTTTGGGGAGATCCGCTGACGTCTCCCCTTCCTCCCCCCCTCCCACTCTCGATCGGGTCCCCTGTTAATTTCCCCGGCTTGAGTCTAGCATCGAGAGGGGGGGGGGAAAGAAGGGGTGACTTTTCTCGCTGGGTCTCCCCACCCCTCCCCGTTTCTGGAGCTGCATTGCTTTGTCTGAACCCTCCCTCCGAAAGGCGTTGATCATCACGGGACGCTGCTGCGCCTCGTGTAAACGGGCTGTAAAGTCTCTGCCGCTTGTCGCCCCGGGAAGACAGGCGAGACCCTCCCCGAGGGATCCCTTCCTTTCTGCCACCTCACCCCGCCCCGGTTGCGCGGCGGGAACTAAAGCTTTGCGCCGCCACATGCGGGTGTCAGAGGAGTGGCGCCTTTTTTTTTTTTTTTTTTTTGCCTCTTCCCAAAAACGGGAAAGGCTCACCTGAAGGAATCTCGGTATTGTTGCTGTTGCTGCTGCTTTGGCCTCTCCGGAGGCCCCCGAAGCAGGAAGGGAGGGCGTCGGTGAAAGGGAGGTGAAAGGGAGAAAAGGCGTCGCTTGGCACCCGCCCCGTCTCTGCTCTGGGGGGGTTAAAAGAAAATTGGAAACCGCAACTCTCCCTCTTGCAATTTTAATAAGGTTCACAATAGGGCTGTGGAAACTGAGCTGCTTTGGGGAGGAGAGGTTGGTAGGGAGAAGGAAGTGCCCTTTGCAACCGGGAGTGAAGCCAGCCACTTGCCGTGGGGTTGAAATGTGGCTTTTGCTTCCCAGCCTCATGAGATATCTGTGTGATGACAAGTCCTACCTAGACAATAATTTCCACATTCCCACAAAATAAAGAGTCAAATTACAGCTGAACCAACTTGTTAAGTGAAGGAAGGCAGGAGGTAATTACTTGTCTCTATTAGAACCAATAAACAAATAGGTCTTTTCTGGGACCTTTCATTTATATTTTACCCTTATTTATATCCCGCTTTTCAGGAAGCATATCCTTTCCGTGGTAGGGTACTACCTGAAGCTACTGAAAAACAGGTTGCATGAATGCAGATGCACATAGTGAATAAATCCAGCATAGGATCTATGGGAAACTGTGATGAACCTATCAGAACTCACGTGCTGATTTTATTCAGCTGAAACTGACCTTTATCCGCTGCTGTCTTCCTATCACAGTTGGATCATCATCCCCACAGCCCAATGCATGCTGTGCACAGGGAAGAGGGTCAAAAGGGTCAAGATGGCAGCTACAACTGTGTGGTCCAAGTCCACTCCTGTTCTACTTTTTTTTCCCTTTTAACAACCGCTGTAATCCCTTGCATCGGGGTGGCGTTGGGGCGACTAAATGGAGTTGAGCGTTTACTGGACAGATGCCCTTCCTGACGCCTATGTGGAGTTCGCAGCAGATATTTTCCAGCAGATATTTTCCATATGCACCCAGAGAAAGAAATATTTGCCACTACCTAGGATCGAACTCACGGCTTCCTGATTGTGAGGTGAGAGCTCCACCTCTAAGCCACCATTTATTTTCTACATCAGGGGTGTCAAACTCACAATGTCACATGACGTGTCGCGACGTATCGTGACTTTTTTCCCCATTGCCGGCAATGGGGTGGGCGCGGTTTCGGCATGACGCATCCGGTCCGCTGGCTGGCAGTTTGACACCCCTGTTCTACATGATACACACAAAATGGGTGGAGCTTTGACTATGTAGTTGTAACTGCCATCATGACTGTTTTGACCTACCCCCCCTCTTTCCACTCTAAAAAGGAGTTAGAAAGAAAGGAAGCTAGTTGTAATGAAGTGTTTTCCCCTTTCACATAGTAAGAATTGTATTCTATTGCTGAAAGCAGATAATATTAATAATTTTTGCCAAATATTCAGCTATTAAAAGCAGATGATTGAATCACCCAACATCAATACAGTATTAAAGACTGCTATATAAATTAGGTGCTAAGCAGCTGGAAGTATTTCCCAAGCAAGGGAAAAGCTAAGAAAAATTTAAAATAAATATGAGTTCGTTTCAGGATTAGATTATCACTAAAAAAGGAAAAAGTGTTAGAATGGGTGTTACCTTCAATATCTTGGCCTACATGGGTTTAGGTTTAGTAGTTTCAAGCTTGGCAATTGTGCATATGGTGGTCTTTTAGGCATGTATCAATCTTTCCTTGGGAAATTTGTTAAGTTCCTCAAAATCTGATGATCAGAGACATCCTGTAATGGTGCTTTTTAGTTTGCCAGCTGGTTAAACTAAACACCAGATATGAAGAATTGAGCATCTCCATATTCCAATTCTGAAAAATGGTGTATTACCATTTTTAAAGCTTAGAAGTCCCTGCTTGCTAAAATTCTTCACATAGATTTATGAGTATCAGCTGAGTTGTTTATGATGGTAATACCACAAGCTCAAAAATTCTTGTCCAGTTACCGTACTAGCAGTTGGTTTATCACTTTAGGTTTGTGTCCCTTGAATCCCATGCACTGTTTAGCAGTGCCTAGTCATTCAGTTTGAAGAATAAATTTTTAAAGAGACACGTTTTCGAGCTCAAAATGGTAGGTACTTTAAACAAGTGTTTTATACTAGTGTAAAAAATTAATATAAGATGCTTGTTTCTGGTTTAGTATAATTTGAGAAGCCAGCCCCTAAGATTTATAAAATTTGGTTTAGACTTTTGTGCCTTGTTTGAGGAACAATGGTTAAAAATCCTGATTTAATAGTAAAGAATTCTTATTATTAAATCTAACCTAGACCCTCAAGAGGAACATGAAATGTACTTAATAGGAGAAAAATTAGGTTCATCTAGAGATGATGATGTCTCTGAATGAAGATTTGAGGCAAATAATTGTGCTGATTTATGAAAAACCAAGAGGACTATTATTCAAATATGTCATTTTAAGTCTGTGTATTCACTTCAGCTTTAACAGAAAGGGATAAGGCTGCAACAGTACAACTCATTAGGAAACAAACATGGATTAGTGCATTGTGTGTACTTAGCACATGATAAGCCAGTTTGATGTGCTAGCGGTTAAGGTGCTGCTTAGAAACCAGGAGACTGTGAATTCTAGTCCTGCCGTAGGCATGAAAGCCACCTGGATGCCTTTAGGCCAGTTCTTCTCTCTCAGTCCAACTCACAGGACTATCTTTTTGGGAAAAACAGAAAGAGAAAAGATAATTATGTATGTATATTTGCTGCATTGAGTTACTCATAAAGTAATAAAGCCAAGATAAAAATATAAAACCAGAAGATGAATTATTTTGATATTCAGGTTGTGTTACTAAGCCTTATTCAAACTCTCTTGAGCTGAGTTTGACAGTTGGTGGCTAATTGGCTGTCAACACTGGCAGCTAAATGGAAATGGTTGCGATTGTCTAGACCAGTGGTTCTTAACCTTTTTGAACGAATTGCCCCCTTGAGCCAATGCGGAAGTTGTCATCGCCCCCCTCCCCCAACATAACCTCTCAATCACAACATAGGAAATAATTCTTCAATTTATGCAAACACTTTTTTTTTGTTTTCTTTAAAATTGTCATCAGGACATATCGATGCCATCACTGCCCATTCTGGCCAATGGTGCGCCACTGTATGGGTAGAGCAGGGGTAGGCAACCCAAAACACTCAAAGAGCCACTTGGACCCGTTTCCCACCGAAAACAAAACACTAGGAGCCACAAAACCCTTTTGACATCTAAAATGAAGATAACACTGCATATATCCTTTTTTACCTTAAAAAGGATATATGCAGTGTTATCTTCATTTTAGATGTCAAAAGGGTCTGTCTCTCTCTCCCTCCTTCCATCTCCCTCTTTCTGCCCTTGGTCTGCCAGTCCTCTTCCCCCACTCAGTGTGTGTGTGTGTGTGTGAGAGAGAGAGAGGCACTTGCACTTTCTCTCTCTCTCTCTCTTTCCTCTCTCTTTTTCTCTTTCCCCTCTCCCTCTCTTTCTCTCTTTCCTCTCCCTCCCCCCTCTCTCTCTCCAGGTGAGGGGAGAGAAAGAGAGAATGAAAGGCAGATGGCGCTGAAGGGGCAGGGAGGGGGGCAGGAGGCAGCAGAAGGCGCTGAAAGGCGCCTGGGGCACCACGGACCGGCCCGGGGAGACGCGTGGCCGGCTCGGCTGCCCACGGAGTAGCCCGGGGATGGCCCAGGGAGCAATACCTCCGCCGGCCGCCGCCCCAGCTGGGACTGCCACCTGGGGGGGCATCAGGAGGAAGAAGGGGAAGAGGAGGAGGGCAAGGAAGCCGGCGCTGGGCCCCAGGAGGAGGCGCTCCCGCGGGTCTGGCCGGGGCTTTTCTGCTGCTGGTTGGAAAATGCCTCCCCCCTCCCTTTCTCTCCCCCCCCATCTTCTGCTCACCTCACATTCTTCGCCAACAAAGCAGCCGGGACTCCGACGTGCCTTCCCGGCCAGCTGGGCCAACGGTCCCACCGGCTGGGGATCGCAGGGGCTACTCTCCCTCGGGGCCACGGTTTGCGGGAGGGCTGGCCCGCTCAGCTGAGGCTCTGGTGGGCCGCTCCCAGCGGGGATCCCGGGGCTTCCCCGCACGGCTCCCTGGCCACGTGCACCTCGGATGGGGCCAGCCAGGGAAAGGGACTTCCTGGCCGTGCTTCTCCCAGGGGGCGGGGCACCCAGGCACAGGGCCAATCAGGAGCCCTATGAGGGGGCAAGTCTGCATGAGAGAGAGAGAGAGAGAGAAGGGAAGCGCAAGTGCCTCTCTCTGTCTCTGTCTCTCTCTGCAAATGGCGGAGGAGGCTTGGAACCGCAGGGGAAGGCTCAAAAGTGTTCCCAAAACTTCTCGCTCCATCGCCCCCATATCGCCCCCTTTTCGTTCCTTCGCCCCCGCATCGCCCCTTTTCGTTCCATTGCCCCCCTTAAAAATGAAATCGCCCCCTGGGGGGCGATATCGCCCAGGTTAAGAACCACTGGTCTAGACCACAGCCTTGAGCTTTCTAGAAGCCCTCCATCCAAGTACTAACTAGACATTAATTTGGCTAGCTGTTGTTTTTTTACAACTGCTAATCTCACTAGGTGCTATCACTATCTGCAGGCAAGAACTAAAAGAGACTAAGAAGGAAGAAATTTATTAGAATTGGTTGAGAAGAAAGACCACTGAATACATATCAAACACAAATGATTGGATTGATTGACTGATTGGTTGATTATGTGCTATTAAGTCAGTGTCAACTCTTGGTGACCAAGACGATCTAACCTGATCATTTAGATCTTCCAATGATGTACCCATCACCCCCGTAACCAGATCTAACCTGATCATTTAGGTCTTCCAATGATGTACCCATCAGCACCGTAACCAAGTCCATGTATGTTGCTACTGGTTGTTCTTTTTTTTTCTTTTCTTCCACCTTTCCCAACACTCGGGCTTTCTCTAGAGAGAAGAGCTTTGCTTAATGTTTCTGAAATCAGATAATTTGAGGCTGCTCAGGTGTGACTCAACTTGATTGATTTGTTCGATGACCCATTTGTTTGTTTTCATGGTATTCTCAGGAGCCTTTTTCCAATGCCAAATTTCAAAATTTCTGATTGGATAGGTAATAGACAAGTTAAAGAACTAAAGTTGGATGGAGATTATAATTTCAAAAAAAGAAACTAAGCCAAGTAGCTAAAGAAGATTAGAAGATAATATAGAAATCAGAATGGGATCATTAGAAATTCTTTCTACAATGCTCAAAACTCAGCTTACTTATACCGCAGTTGATTTGTTTTGACTAGTAATAACAGAAATATTGCCATTTTGGCCTCCCAGATGTTATTGAACTAAGCAGCTCAAAACTTACAACTGACCATGTTGTCTGAGGTGCTTGCTAGAGATTGTAATCCAGCAAGATGTAGTGAGCCACAGATCTAAACTTTCATTTAAAAAAATCCTCAGCCATGCTTTCAATCTACCATCTCGGTCATTCATTAAATTGGTATTGATGAAAGGTTAATGTTCTAAGATTTGTGAATCACTCACATAATTATGAACTAAGTTACGTGGAAAATAATGAAAATTCATGGGCAACTAATTAGCCACAGTGAGGCTAAAACAAACGTGCGTTGTGAAGTCACACTACAAGCACTGCCATTTTGTTCTTGCATATACTTAAGTATGTTAGGGCAAAATCTGTATCGTGATGAAAGGACAAATATTTCATCACTTGCCCCTTTGCTCTCCTCCTACTCATGTCAATGTATATGAGGGGAAAGTGTTTGTAGGAGGATAAATTACCAAACATTCATGACCATGCAAATGTAATACCTTTAATCCATGGGTCTTCAAGAATTGAGGCCTTTGAACTATGGTGCTGGAGAAGACTCCTGCGAGTCCCCTGGACTGCAAGGCGATCAAACCGGTCAGTCCTAGAGGAGATCAACCCTGACTGCTCTTTAGAAGGCCAGATCCTGAAGTTGAAACTCAAGTATTTTGGCCACCTAATGAGAAGGAAGGACTCACTGGAGAAGAGCCTAATGCTGGGAAAGATGGAGGGCAATAGAAGAAGGGGACGACAGAGAATGAGGTGGCTGGATGGAGTCACTGAAGCAGTAGGCGTGAGCTTAAATGCACTCCAGAAGATGGTAGAGGACAGGAAGGCCTGGAGGAACATTGTCCATGGGGTCGCAATGGGTCGGACACGACTTCGCAACTAACAACAACAAATGGGTCTTCAAACTTGGCCCTTTTATGACTTGTGGACTTCAACTCCCAGAATTCCTCAGCCAGGCATGCTGGCTGAGGAATTCTGGGAGTTGAAGTCCACAAGTCATAAAAGGGCCAAGTTTGAAGACCCCTGCTTTAATCCATAAAATATATATACATACATATTAAATACATAATAAAAATATAACGCAGACATTTGTGTGAGGATGTCAATGCACAGATGGTGTCACGATGACATTAGTGTAGCGTGCTGTTAATGTGGCTGAATCCAAGTTAAGCATGCTGTATGAATATGGCAAATAGGGTTTGAATTAACCGTAGTTCAATATATTGCATGCACACAGCTGTGCAGTACCATCAAAGAACAATGTACCAGAACAAACATCTAAAAATAGATGAGTCTGAAACATATAACTTTATCTTTCTGATTCCTCTCCCAGTCTTTCATCATATTTATTCCCTAAAAATGATGTCTTGGTTTCCTGATATCTCAGCTTTGAGATTTGGTAATGGTCTCAGACAAAATTCCCCTTTTCCTTTTGAGTTTATTTGCTTTTTAAAGGTCTTATGTGATTACTTGTCTCTATACTTGAAAGTTTATCTTCCAGCTAGTACATGAATTTGTCCCAAATGTATGGTAATCATCCAAGGACTTCTACTATAACCTCCCACCATCTAATATTAGATTTCGGATAGTAGTTGGATAGCAGCTTATCTTCTTTATATTGAATACTTTTATTAACCCAAAGACAATGGTGATATAATTAGGTTCCAGTCAAATACCTTGTAGAAATCCAAGCATTTCAGACCCAGATCCATGTTATAATGCAGAAGAGTCTTAAAATTAACAGAAAATTGAAACCTGAAGATTTTCCATTTAGGATTGTTGGAAAAAAGATTTGGAACTTTGTTATTGCATATGTTGGTTGCGGTGAGAGTGCTATATGCACAGAAATGGAAATATATATCAAGCCCCATAACAGAAGAATGGATGGAAAAAGCAATATTGCTAGTAGAGATGGCAAAATCGACTATTTTAATTAGAGAAAAGAATATATCCAGTTTTGTTTCTACTTGGAAACCATTTCTGGACTTTGTGCTAAAAAAAAAAACAACCCCTTTTGACTTTGGATTTTGCTGATTAATCCAGTTTGTTGTTATAGAAATGGCTTCTTGGTAAAGTACAAAGTTGAAGATGTACTTCTATTTTGTACTTTACTGCATTGAAAAAAGTTGAAAGTCAATGCTTTTTTCCTCTTTCCCCCTTTGCCCTAAAAGTCTCTTTCTCCTTTTTCCCCCTTTCCTATTTCCCCATTATTTTTATTTTCATTTGTATGAAATGAAATGAAATGAAATTCTGTGGGTGGGGGAAAGAAATCCAAGAATTTCAGCATGTAACAAGTAACATTTATTATAGCTTCTCCCATTCCGTTGGAATTTGGGACATTTCCCCTCAGCTTTTTATATATTTAACTACATCTGGCTGTTTCATTCTAATCTATGCCACCTTTTGAGATTTACTAAAGGAGGATTTTTGTCAACAAGGTATTCAAAAAGAAACAGTCAGTCAAAACGTCAAGAGACGCCAGGTTGAAGTTCATGTTTTAAAAAAAAAAGTCTTGATAGCAGTGATGACTGATGACACATTGCAACATTTTTATTTCTTTTGGTTTTTGCCTGTGTACGTTTTGAGTGTCATAAATTCTCTAGAAGGATACATGCAGGTGTCTTTAGCTGGATGCAAAAAAAGCTTGCTCCTTCAGGAAAAGGCACAATCACTTGTTTTCCAGCTTTCAGAAGGTGGGTGTGATGGCAATGCTTCATCCAGTTTGGGTGTATTGTTGCAGATCAAGAAAGGAATCAGGCTAGGTGAGGACTGCTTATTCAGGAAGTGGCCCGGGCAAGTAGTCATAAAGACCTGGGTTCAACCAGCCTACCATTAAACCCATTCTGCTCTTTTGCACAGGACCTGTTGAAAAAAAGTAGTGATGGTGAGTAGGGAGATGGGGAGGCTGTCAGGGCTTAGGGTTAGGGTTAGGGTTGCCGAGGTCAGACAAGTCTTGAGAAGAGGAAAAAAAATATATGGAAAAGCTACTAAAAACCACAGGATTATTATGGGATAGTAGCCCAGATGGGATAATTTATGAATCTTAGATATTTAAATGAGTATATTGGTGGGTAGGGAAACCAGGACAGGAGAAGCACTGAGTACATCAACTTTTGGACTTTAAATGTACCGTTAAGTTAACTTTTATGTTGCAGGTCATTGTTTTTGACTTACCAGAGTGGTATCTTTTCATGGTTTTTGAGATGTCTCACTGAACCTGTGAATATTGAATTCTCTATAACTGATCCATATGAATTTGAAGTGTGATGTAGAATAGCTTTTGCCTCAAATATTTTTAAGAATATAACTCTTGGATTTTTCCATGTTTCTTTTCCGGAAACATGAGCTCTGGAGTTCATTAATTTGCAAAGACATATTTAGTTTTCTACAGTGGTTTCTCAGGAGTCATTTGTAGTCAGGGATAGCTGCACCGGCTGCAGTGAAAGCTAGCAGAAAATATTGGCACTCCAGGAATACTTTTATAAATGCTCACCATTTGTGTTTAATAATCCGGGTTAATTATCTGTTCGACCTTCATGTAGGAGGTTAAACTTGGAACTGCAGATACATGCAATTCCTACTCAACTGCATTTTGGCTTTGAAGACACATTCAGCTGGTTCTTTTTTTTTTTTTAGCAGCTACTCACATTCTATTATGATTCATAGTTCATCAGGCCTTTTCAAAAACAGTCTTCTGTAATTAACAAATTTATTGTGGCATAAATTTTGTGGAATAAACTCCCATTTTAGATGTGGTGTGAAGTGATACTTAAGCTGAAGAATCAAGAAAAGTGTGTGGTTTGAGCAAGACAATGCAAGCTTTAAAGAGTGCAACAATCATGTTGAAATCCACTCATGTTAAAGTTGCCAAGGTTGAGAAATAGTGCTCTAGGTTTTTTTTGGAAAAACGTAGTGCAATTTCTTTCTACAGGAAAAAAAAAACAGTAATGTCTAAATGTTGTGACTTAGGAATGTCTTTTGCATTTAATGAGAATTGTGTGTCTCAAAGAGCTCCTTCTTGTGATTAACAGTTGACAATGAGACTGTGTATCATATGTGCATATCATTATATATATTTGCAAACAGATAAAGACTAACAATGGGAGTTGTTTTAATATAATGAATATATTTCAGCTGTATTGCCTGAACATGTTAAAGAGGCAATCCTTTTAAAAAGGCTCACCAACAATTATTAAAATTCTCCCCTATCTACAAAGAAGAGTGAAGACAAAAGGGTGTTCTAGGATTTATGGTTACAATGAAACATGCAAGGGTGGGAAAATTACTTTGCTTGGTGCTCTTCGTGCAACTAATGACTTCCTTATCAGTGACTTTAAACACTTCTCGGAATGCCATATAATGATATTGCTGTTCCTGGCATGGGATCAAATGAACAGGTCTAGCATTACCAAGAAATAAGATTGTCAACCTGTAAGTGCACTTCTTATACATTGGGTACTATCATTCTTAAGTTTCCCTTGTCTGTCTTTCTCAAATCTGATGGCTTCCAAAGCTTTTAGGATTTCACCTTGTAGCATGTTTAATCCATGTAAAAGTGAAGTCCACCAGTTTGGAGATAATCATTCTTCAGAACACACACAGTGTTTAATGATCCCAGGTTTTTCATCTTGAGATTTGGATTCTAACAAACTACTTTAAACATAACTACAGTAATGATATCTGTAATAAAGGCACAGAGCTCTCTCTTATGGAGATTATATGGGCTATGGCTACTTCAGGAATAGATCATTTCATTGCAGATGAATGGAGAATAGCTCCACAGCTCCAAGCAATTTGCGTTTTGATGTTCATATCTAGAGTCCTATATATCAAACTACAAACAGATGAAAATGTTTTGCTAAAGAGAATAAAATTTATAGAGAGCTTTTACTGTCTGAGAGGGATATGTACAGTATGTCTGGTTAAAGAGGCAGGCTTTGAAGCCTGACAGCCCATATACTACTAAAACTTTAACTGGGCAAAATGGTACACCGAAGAGAGCAACAATTTTTGAACCAAGATACTTAGGATGGGTCCAAAATCCTGGATGACTCCAGAGAGAATGAAATTTGGGGAAGCTTTGACTATTTCAATGCTGCTTTCATGGGATCTTCATCCTCAACATTCTGTGACAATTTCCCAGTCAGTTTTGCAATCCCTCACTTCCCTGCCCAGCAGCAGCCTCTTACCTGCCTGCAGCAAAGGCAAGGCAAGGTAGGCTGGAAGGAAGGAAGGAACTGTCATGCACTCTCTTGAGCCTGTGCCATCTCCCATGAGCTCCTCTGATCAGTGTCACCCCTTTGTGTATCTTCCCTGACCTGTCAGCCCCCATTTGCCTTGCCAGACCCATGCATCATCCCTCTTGACCCATGCCTCTCCTTCACATGACTTCTCTGACCTGGATAGCATTCCTTGTGCACCCCAGACACCAAGGAAGGAAGGAAGGAAGGAAGGAAGGAAGGAAGGAAGGAAGGAAGGAAGGAAAAGTTTAAAGTTTCCCTTCATAGGCAGATAAGAACAGTTTTAAAAAGGGAGGGAGGGAGGAAGGAAGGAAGGAAAAGTTGAAAGTTTCCCTTCATAGGCAGATAAGAACAGTTTTAAAAAGGGAGGAAGGAAGGAAAGGAAGGAAGGAAGGAAGGAAGGAAGGAAGGAAGGAAGGAAGGAGCAGAATTACAGGGAGGAAGGGAGAAGAAAGGTGGGAGAGAGGGAAGGAAGAGAGGGAGGGAGGGAGGGTTTCTTATATGGAACTCCACATGGAACTCAATGGGGAAGCTGGCAGAAAGTCAGAAGTCACTCCTCTCCCTTTGCTTTTTTGCTCACTCTTTGTCATTCTTTCTCAGTTTTGGTAAAGAAGTATCTCTGAAAATAATGATTCATGGGACCCAGGTTGTCTAGAACATTTTAAAACTCAGTGTATACATTTATATGTTGTAAAGGTCATTACCTGCAATGAGGATATGCTCTTTTTCTTATAAACATATGTTCTCTACTATTTAATGTTATTTAACATATGTTCTCTACTATTTATTGTTAACATGGAATGGAATGGAATGGAATGGAATGGAATAGAATGGAATAGAATAGAATAGAATAGAATAGAATAGAATAGAATAGAATAGAATAGAATAGAATAGAATAGAGCTGGAAGGGACCTTGGAGGTCTTCTAGTCCAGCCCCCTGCTCAAGCAGGAGAACCTATACACAAGTGACTGTCCAGTCTCTTCTTAAAAACCTCCAGTGATGGAGCGCCCACGATTTCTGAAGGCAAGCTGTTCCACTGGTTAATTGCCCTCACTGTTAGGAAGTTTCTCTTTAATTCCAGGTTGCTTCTCTCTTTGGTCAGTTTCCAACCAGTGTTTCTTGTCCTTCCCTCTGGTGCTTTGGATAATAGTTTGACCCCCTCTTCTTTGTGGCAGCCCCTCAAATACTGGAATACTGCTATCATGTCTCCCCCTGTTTCTTCTTTTCTTTATAAAATACTCAAAAGAGTATTGTTTTCTTTAGCCAGTTTTCTGGATATCTACACATCACTTCCTATTTTCTGGAAAGTATTTCTTGAGGATTGTTGTTGTCATGCCTTTTGATTTACCTTTGTCAAGTGGTCGGCTGTATTGTGCAGTGGCATTTGCCCACATTTTCCATTACCTGCTAGACTGTAACTATTGGAAAGTGGAGGCCTGCACTGCATGTATTGTTGTCCGTTTTGTGTAACGGTATAAAAATAAACTGTAACCACTGGTGCTTACTTGATTTAGTGAGGCAGAAAGGTGTAGTCATTGTCAAGAGATGAGAATTGTGGAGTTCATGTGCTTGTTTTCCTGCAGATGTTTCATTATCCAGCTAGGTAACATCACTGATGTGAGTGTGAATTTCTCCCTGATGATACTACCCAGCTGGGTAACGAAATGTCTGCAAGCAAACAGCCAAGCTCAGAGAACTACCCCCGTCCCTACAAGCTCCTCATGAAAAGCTTTGCTTAAAGATGCCAAGCAGCTGAACAAGAAGACACAACATTCCCCTCTGCCTTGGTTTGCTTCCGAATGGTTAACACGGAACGTGTTTTAAAACTCAAGGAAATAACATGTAATTAGCATGTTAGTTTTCAGGCTGGATAGAGGTAGAGATGGAGATGTATAGCAATTCACCAGAGGTAGTCCTCAATTTATAACTGGTTGCTTAGTGACTGTTCATAGTTACAACAGTACTTATGACCCACTTCCAAGGTCCCAACAGCTGCTTCTCCTTGCAGTCACATGACCACCACTTGGCAACCAGACCACGTTTACAATCATTTGCAGCGTCCCACAGCCAGGTGTCCATATTTTATGTTTTTGCCACCACCCAAAGTTTCCTTCTGGCTTTCATCAAAAACTTCCCATAGCAAAGGGCTGCGACATTCTCTTTACAACCATGCTGTTCACTTAATACTATCACAAAAAAATATCGTAATCAGATCCAATCACATGATGATTCACTTTATGACAGCCACAATTTTAGCCACAATTAAGTCGAGGACTACCTGGGTATAAAAATAGAGAGATACCTATAGGCCAGGGGTAGGCAACCTTGGCTCTTTTATGACTCGTGGACTTCAACTCCCAGAATTCCTGAGCCAGCCATGCTGAGGGGAAAGGGAGAGGTTTCCATGCTGAGCCATGCTGGCTCAGGAATTCTGGGAGTTGAAGTCCACGAGTCATAAAAGAGCCAAGGTTGCCTACCCCTGCTGTAGGCAAACATAGGTTCTTCTATGGAGGAGGATGACGCTTTTGATAACCACAATCCAACACATGCTCAGAGAGGCAGACACAAAGATCCTCGGCTATTGAGCAATTAGAGTACTGATGGATGATCTTTGCTAGCTCTGAATATGAAACGTAAGTATAATGTTCTGAATATTAGCATAGATCTGGAAAGGACTGTGACATCTCAGAAATATTCTGAAAGTCACTAAACTGACTGGTATGTCCTACCCTTCAGCCCTATCCTTCCTTCAGCCTGTGATTTCCCATAACAATTTGAGACAGACAAGGCTTGGTAGCTAGAGGGGGGTGACTTGCAAAGGTGTCACTCTGCTCCCGATGCCACAGTGCCCTCCCAAGTACTGGGAAAGAGGAGATCTCAGTTGGCTGGGTAAGGCAAGAGTTCCCACTAACAGGAAAATACCCATCCCAAAACTTCAGGTTCAAATGCAAACTGGGTTTGCAGTCATTCCGTTTTCACCCCCTGCAGAAGACAAAAAAAAAAAGTTAACTGGCTTTGCTGTTCAATGGGAAATTGGGAGTATGCGATTATGCAGGGGCAACGTTTCCGAGTGGCATCCTGACTGGATTATAACACGGATCGTAAAGATTGGGGAGAGGGACGAGTTGGTGGTACGGAAACCCTCATAAATCCTCTCATTTGTCCGATTGCAATTTGTATCTTGGAAAGCTTTATTGGAAAGCATTTCTCTCAGGTTGTAGCAGCGTTATTGAGGACTCAGCCCAAAGCAGGGGAAAATGGCGAGTTGTACAGGTGAATGAAGGCACCTACCAAATTACATAAGACAGAGAGGGGCTGTTGGGGAAGAACCAGTCAGTGGAAAACGATGGCAGAACCCTTTGATTTGAGGTGTCAGGGGAAAAAAAAAGGCGGGAACCATCTTCTGTCTCTATATAATAAACCATTTAATCTGGCCGGTACAACTACTATCTCAGTCAATGTAATCTCTTTGTATATTTATAGACAATTCACACCGCTTAATTAATGCCACAATTGGAGTAAAAATAGAGCTTTTTTTGGGGGGGGGGGAGAGGAATGTCTGCCTAATTCTGCTCACATCAATTCTTGTCAACCCATTTTGTCAAAATTTAGATGGCAAATTCCATGATTGAAGAACTGTGTTCCCTGCTGTTCGCACCTTTGGAAAATTGCTTATAAGAATAATCAAACTCTAGCAAATGAAGTTCAGCATAAAATACTTTAACCCCCTAAAAGCACCTTTCCGGAGGTACCAATTTGATTTCCCATAAGGGGCAAATGTTAAATCAAGTATTTTCACCTTTTTGGTAAGCATTAGAATAGAAGACTGCACATTTGTAAACAAGATTAGGAAGGGATGATTGCCAAGTGCTGGGAATTTAAAATTAGCATAGGTGAAGTGAAACAATTACTACTGTGTGATTTCTATTTTTCATTTGTAGGACCTCCCATCTTTGGGGATAACTAGGTTGATATTGCTATCCTGGGGCCATTGTTTTGAAGTAAGAACAGATTCTCAATTTGTAGAGGGCTATAACATCACAGAATTACTATGCCTGTTATGTTCTAGCTTTTGAAATATCAATCCAGTTGGAAAACATACCATTGCTACTCATTTGTTGATAGTTGTTAACATTTCTAGTTTTCATACTATTCTTTAGAAGTAATATTGTGTGAATGATATAATACATTGGCTCAGAAGATCCATTGTGGTTTTATTCTTTAGAAGCAATATTGTGTGAATGATATAATACATTGGCTCAGAAGATCCATCGTGGTTTAACAGGCTCTTTCTCTACTATGTAGGGTTAATTTCTGCTAAAATCTGTATTTCTTTGGGCAATTAAAAATCAAATTAGCCTGGCAATCAAAATAGAGTTGAGGCAGCAAGGAAAGGATGGGGTATTGGTTTGATGTGGCACATTAAAAAAATCTGGCAGAAAATGAATGACAGAAGAAAAGAATTGTAAGTTGCTGTTATTCAGGTGTTGATTTGGCCTTATCATTTGGCAATTAGGTGTCGCAAAATACAGGTAGTTCTCAATATACAGCAATTCATTTACTGTCTGTTCAAAGTTACAACGGCATTGAAAAAAGTCACTTATGACCATTTTTCACATTTACGACCATTGCAGTATCCCCTTGGTCACATGATCAAAATTCAGATGCTTGGGAATTGGTTCATATTTATGATAGTTGCAGTATCCTGGGGTTATATGATCCCCTTTTGTGACTTTCTGACAAGCAAAGTCAATGGGGAAGCCAGATTCACTTAACACTGTCTTAACAACTGCAGCGATTCACTTAACAACTGTGGCACGAAAGGTCTTAAAATGGCACAAGATTCACTTAACGTGTCTCGCTTAGCAACAGAAATTTTGGGCTCAATTGTGGTCTTAAGTCGAGGACTGTCTGTAGTTGTGTTTGTCCAATTTATAGTGAAATGATGTGCCTTTTTTTCTTTAACTTCTTTAACTTTTTTCTTTAACTATTATTTGGTAACAATGAAGTATGAGTGTGTAGAAGCAAACCTTGGAGAAAGCAACCTGGCATTGTGTGTCTCTTCCATGTGGCCACTGATATTCATGTAAAAAAAATTAAAATGGCCTTAAATCTCATGAGATGTTTGTGTTTTCTCAAATGTTATGAGATTTGGGTTGCTTTCATTTCTTTTTTCCCCAGATACCCGCAATATCACATACTGTATTGTCCATCACCTCATAAATTTGTTGGCTACTGAAATAATTCTAAATAACATCTGAAATCACGCCAAGCAAAGTTGAGGCAAAGTCAGGGTTGACATCGTTATCTGCCATGGAAAATGTTTTGTTCTAAGCCCTGCTAGAAAGAGTGAGAGAATGAAAGAGACCATTATTGGTTAAATTTAACTTCTGCTGCTATTCCTCAAAGCCCAGACCCTAGTGCAGTTACACAGATTATTCTTATATTCTTATATAAAGAATCCACAATGAAATATTAGGTAATCTAGATTAAGTTTATTTTAGCTGCATTTATTTCAGTCAGTCCTATGTTCTCCTAATTTTGGACCTAAGCTTTTATCTTTATTTTTAAAACATGGGTGAGGTTTCTAGTTTTTGAGTGGTCCATATTTTCAGCACCTATATTCTTATCTTATACTTGAAAGATTTAAGTCTGTGTTTTCATAAGCATTATTAATTTATTTTTTGGCAAGGGCAACCAACAATTGTACAAATCAGGTCAAGGGCCATGTTAGGTGAGCATTTTGCTTCTCATACTGGCCAACCAAAGGCCTCTGGGATGTTGGCAAACAGGAGGAGACATACATCTCCCACTGTTGTTCTTCTATTACTAGTATTTTGAGGAATACTGGTAATAGAAGGTCCTCAACCGAGAGGTTGCTCCTGTTAGAACTGTCCTCCATGGTTTTCCCAAAGCACCAGAAAGCAAGACAAGAAACAATGGATAGAAACTAATCAAGGATTAAGGAGAAACTTCCTAATAGTGAGAACAATTAACCAGTGGAGCAACTTGCCTTTAGAAGTTGTGGGTGCTTCATCACTGGAGGTTTTGGGGAAGAGACTGGACAGCCACTTGTCTCAAATTGTATAGGGTCTCCTGCTTGAGCAGGGGGTTGGATTAGAAGACCTCCAAGGTCCCTTCCAATTTTATTCTGATTGATTGAATTTACCCACTCTCCTTTGACATCCAAGTTAGGAGCCATCATCACTTCTTATGGTAATGAATTTCACAATTTAATTATATGTTTTGAGAAGAAATGCTTTCTTTTACTTAAGTTTATTTCCAATCATCTTTCTCAGATTCTAATGTTCTGGGACATCCCCATACCACACATGATTTTATACAACTCGATATTTTTTTTCACCGTTTCTTCCAAGGGAAAGTATTAAATGCGTATCTCCAAACAAGAATAACCATCTTCTCCATCATGCTCACAATACTGACGAGAGATTGTAAAGATTATAATGTAAAGTCTTTTCCTGTTTATCCAGCTGAGACTTTCCCAGTGATGGGATACTAAATCATATACAGATGGCTGGTTTTAGCTGTTGGACAAGGATAGAATGGAAAGCTCAACTTACGAACCTTGTCAAGTTAATTGAAATAATAGTGCAATAATGTGTGGCTCATGGAATCACCAAGGCAGTGTGTAATCTTTGGTGTGAGAATCAAAGTGTTTAAAATATAAGATAATATTTAGTGCAAAGGATTCCATTTGCTTTGATTACTCAAAGGGTGAGGTATGTCCCTTTCCTTTTTGTTTACTTAAAATTATGATTCTAAATCAGGCATTTACAGCTTGGGATTTAAGGAGGTTGCATTCTGTGAAAAGGGAAAGCTAAAAAAAAGTGGGATTATTTACATCTGTTGATGAAGAAGTGGGGGGGTTGTGTGGAATTTGGAGGCTTCTTTGTTTTGTAAACTCCCTTTGGGAGTTCTACAGGCAGTCCTCGACTTACGACCACAATTGAGCCCAAAATTTCTGTTGCTAGGCGAAACAGTTATTAAGTGAATTTTGCCCCCATTTTATGATCTCTCTTGCCATAGTTGTTAAGTGAATCACTGCAGTTGTTAAGTTAGAAACAGGATTGTTAAGTGAAGTTGGCTTCCCAAGGGACGTGCTTGTGAGAAGGTCACAAAAGGTGATCACATGACCCCAGGACACCTCAACCGTCATAAATATGAACCAGTTGCCCAGCATCCAAATTCTGATCATGTGACCGTGGGGATGCTGCAATAGTTGCGAGTGTGAAAAACGGCCATAAGTTACTTTTTTCAGTGACGTTGTAACTTTCAACGATCACTAAATGAGCTTGTTGTAAGTCAAGGACTACCTGTACTTTTTCTGACAGTAGTTCTGAGAGCAGAAACTACATAAGACTAAGCAAATCTGGGCCCCTTTCCTGCTAGTTAGACATCAGAACTAAGATTGTTTTAAATTCATAAATGTGTAAACTACCCAAGTATATATTGGAAGTAGATTCTACAGGTAGTCCTCAACTTACAACAGTTTGTTTAGTGACTGTTCAAAGACACAATGGCTCTGAAAAAAATAACTTATGACGCTTTTTCACACTTACAAACTTTGTAGCATCCCCATGATCATGTGATCAAAATTTAGATGTTTGGCAGCTGACTCATACTTACGACCGTTGCTGTGTCCCAAGGTCATGTGAACCCCTTTTGCGACCATCTGACAAACAAAGTCAATGGGGAAGCCAGGTTCAGTTAACAACCGCCTTACTGCGGTGATTCACTTAACAACTGTGGCAAGAAAGGACGTAAAATGGGGCCAACCTCACTTAACAAATGTCTCACTTAATAACAGAAATGTTGGGCTCAATTGTGGTCGTAAGTTGAGGACTTCCTTGTAGAAGATATCTCATCCACCGTTCCTTTTCAAGTGTAAAGGTTCAACTAATACGGAAAATATAGTCATTCTTGGAAACATTTTTTAAAACAAGATCAGGTTTTGATTCCCATGCTCTTTCTCAGTGTCAGAAAAAATGGAAGGTAGATGGGTAGCTTGTGTACGTTACTTTAGATGTTAGTTTTGTGGAAAAATGATTTTTGTTGGTACTATTTGGTGCAAACATTACAATGTTTATGGCTTGCAAACTGCTGAGAGTCTTATTGCACTATGTGGCATGATATAAAAAGAATAAACGCAGCTGCTGGAGACGAAAAGTTTGAAAATGCAAACGTAAGTATGGTACTCGTGGCCAAACTTTGTAGCACCTCTAGTGTCAGTGCAACTGAAATGTTAGTGATAATTCTGCAGCATACTTATCCCAAACTGCTCGTGCACGTTTGGGTCTCCAAGGAGCAGAGGTGATGGTTCAAAACCCTGATTGACACAAGGCCTGATTGTTTAATAGAGGAAATATAAAGGTAGGCAATTATTCGTAACAGTACGAAGTTCCCTTATGCTAAAGAAATTCAGTGTCTGTTTACATTGTTTTGTGCGATTTGTTTGGGCTAGCAGGTGGTGGCTTTTGTAAAGCAGGATTTAATGCTTAGAATATGAAAACATGCATAGCCATTATCTGTCATCTCAAGGAATGGCACAACCTGCTAACCTGAGTCATACCAAGAAAGCACACACTGCCCTTCTTATCTTCCATCTGACATGGTTTGTGAGCATAACAGTTGCAAAGAGTTGGAGAAAACCAGAATATATAATTTGAGTTTCAAATTCCAATTACCTCAATTAATGACTGTCTTCTCTGGAGGATCCGTGAGCCCAAAGGGATTCCCTTGCTATTTTCTTGAGAATTAGCAGGTTGAGTTTAAACACAAGCACGGACTGTTCAGATTCCAGGCAAGAATTAAGTCAACTCTCCCTGCGGAAGTCAAGAATTTCATACCAGAAAAATCTATACTGCTCCACTAAGCAACACCCTTCCTTAATCATTGTAAATACCCCTGGAAACATCAGTTGAGTTCCTAACAAGGAAACCAGGTACCAGAGGGGAAAAAGAGCCTTACTTAATTCTGCTCTTAAGATTTAGAAATATTTCAAGGTCTGAATCACACTTCTTCTCCCAAACCTCTGCTTGTCAGCACTGTAGATAATTGCTTTTTCCTTTGGGTAGGGCAGGGGTAGGCAACCTTGGCTCTTTTATGACTCGTGGACTTCAACTCCCAGAATTCCTGAGTCAGCTACTCAGGAATTCTGGGAGTTGAAGTCCACGAGTCATAAAAGAGCCAAGGTTGCCTACCCCTGGGGTAGGGAGAGGTCAGTATTTACACTGATTTCTCCAGATGGTGCACTAAATAGTGGTGTGGTAGGAAGTATCTTCCTTTCCCAAGGACACTTCCCTTCTTCTCTGAGGTAAAAATAGTGTCTTTCCAAAGCTATAGGAGGGCTGCTGTGACAATGATTGAAGTAAACAAAGTCTATGAAATTTAAAAAAAGGTCTGAAGAAAATAGTTTTCTTTTTTCCTGATTCTCCAACCTCATTGGGTTAGTTGATTGGATTTGATTAGTTGATTTGTCGCCCACACCAACAAGATAAATTAAAATATCTGATTCGTTAAGATCCATGGAAAACAGGGCCATATAATGTGATGGCGGCAAGCATATATATGATTTTGTTTTAAAAAATAGCTGTTCCAAAACTGGCAGGTTCCAGATGTGTTAGACTTCCTTCCCAATACTTGAACAATTTTCCTCACCCTGATAGGCTCTAGATGAATCTGAGATCTTAAATGCAGTATAGCGGTAAGGGTGCTGGACAAGGAAGGGGAGGACTTAGGTCAGTGATGGCGAATCTTTTAGAGACCGAGCGCCCAAACTGCAAACCAAAACCAACTTATTTATCGGAAAGTGCCAGGGCTACGTCAGCATTGTGGTGCCCTCAGAGAGGGCGGAGGGGGTGGCCCACTGGGTGGGCGTGGCTGCAGTGGTCATGGCAGACTGGGTGAGCGTGGCTGGGGCCAGTCCCTTGCCATCTCCAGGGCATCCCTGGGGGGCCAACGCCGCTCGCTCGCTCACTTCCTGCCCTGTCGCTTCCAAACGCCACGTGCTCGCTACTCTGGCGAATTCTGCTGGGGCAACGGCGTGCGTGTCCACAGAGAGGGTCCGAGTGCCGCCTCTGGCATGCGTGCCATAAGTTCGCCACCACTGACTTAGGTTATAATCTACCACCAGCCATAGAATCTCATTGGGTGATTTTGAGCCAATCTTAGTCCAATCTACCTCACAAGTTTATTATTCTGGAAAAAAAATAGGAGAAGCACTATGGATACTTCCTTGCGCTTCTTTTGAAAAGCTTGAATATAAATCAAATTTAAAAAAATTAAATTTTATGACCCCTTAAGCCAGCGTCACTATAAACCAGTTCTTTTTCTACCCTGTCTCATTGGGACCATCTTCGGTGACTATTTTGTCATGAGGCCCCACTGGGAAATTCATTCTCTTTTTTTTAAGGTACTCTCTGTATTTCGTAGTTTGCAAAATGTATTCCTATTTTTAATGGCTAGGATGTCCCAGGAGTCATGGAGAATCATTACCTTAATTAATGGTAATTCTGTTTTCTAGTCTGAAGGGCACGAGGACTCTTAGTTGCTAATAGGAAGAAAGGTTTAAAGTGTGCTGGCAAGAAGTTGAATACACAATGTTTGTAGATCCCTAGTGAGCACAAAAGAATTGAGGCCTTTGAACTATGGTACTGGAGAAGACTCCTACGAGTCCCCTGGACTGCAAGGCGATCAAACCGGTCAGTCCTAGAGGAGATCAACCCTGACTGCTCTTTAGAAGGCCAGATCCTGAAGTTGAAACTCAAGTACTTTGGCCACCTAATGAGAAGGAAGGATTCACTGGAGAAGAGCCTGATGCTGGGGAAGATGGAGGGCAATAGAAGAAGGGGACGACAGAGAATGAGGTGGCTGGATGGAGTCACTGAAGCAGTAGGCGTGAGCTTAAATGCACTCCAGAAGATGGTAGAGGACAGGAAGGCCTGGAGAAACGTTGTCCATGGGGTCGCGATGGGTCGGACACGACTTCGCAACTAACAACAACAAGTGGTGTTTTAAAAACTAGAGGGAAATCTCCAAGTGGCTCCTCAAAGAAGAAGGAACCCTCATTGTGTCTGTTGTTGTTTCTCCATTTCTTCAGGATCTGGTTTCCCATGGTGGAAAGTCCTATGCAGGGGTTGGGTGTTTTTGATGCCTGCCCCCTCCTCTTTATTATAAAAAGAAAATTCAGGCAAAGGAAGAACAAGGGCACGATGAGGAGTAAGCAGCTTTGCTCGTTGGCTGTCACTCTTTGTGCCTTCTCTTTGATTAATTGGCAGGTGTGATGTCTAGCAACACTGAGGACCAAGTATAGGGCACCAAAGCCAGTTATGGGTAGTCCTTGACTTACAACCCATTCGTTTAGCAGCTGTTTGAAGTTACAATGGCACCAAAAGAAGTAACTTACAACCAGTCCTTGCACTGGGGGCCATCACAGCATCTCCAGGGTCATGTGATCAAACTTTGGGCACTTGGCAACCAACATATATTTACGATGGCTACAGCGGGGTCATGTAATCACTATTTGCAACCTTCCTAGCCAGCTTCTGACCAGCAAAGTTAATGGGGGAAGCTGAATAATAAAGAGTAATATTCACTTAACCGCAGTGATTTGCTTAATAATTGTGGCAAAAATTGGGCATGGCTTTCTTAGCTTTGCTTAGCCACAGAAATTCTGGTTCCAGTTGTGATTGTAAGTTGAGGACCTCCTGTACAATAATACAGGGGACGAAGCAGGTGGCCACATTTCTGATATATACTGTGTCTATGTGAGCTTCCATGCATGCAATGACTCAGTAGTATATTGTTTCTTGCTAGAGTGGAAGCTAAAATGCTTGAAAGGCTGAGAAAATTGATATCGGCAAAGGCAGGACTTAACTGAATACTCTTGTAGGATGAAATTCTCCTAGGTTTTTGAATGCTTGAATAGGGCTTTTCTTGAAAATGAAAATCAGCCTGATCACTCCATTCAAACAACGTTTTCACATGTGATCTGTAGCCCTGGACTAGGCAAACTGAGTTGGCCAAGCAAATTATTATGCTTTTGCCTCCAGGAATGGTTTAAAATGGTCTCCTCCATTACAGCCACTTCTACCACCCAAACATTACTGTTTTATTTATTTAGCCTAGGGGTGAGGAACCAGTTGCAAGACAGATGTTGATAGACTAATTCCTCCAGTCCAGGAAGGGGAATTGATGTCTAGTGACAACTGAAGGAGCACCAGGTAGAATAGCTGAATAAAAGGATCAACCTATTTTTCAAAGCACCAAAAGGCAAGGCAAGAAAAAAATGGTTGGAAACTAACTCAAGGAGAGAACCAACCTAGAACTAAGAAGAATTTTCCTAACGGTAAGAGCAATCAACCAATGGAATAGCTTGCCTTCAGAGGTTGTGGGTGCTCCATCACTGGAGGCTTTCAAAAAGAGACTGGACAACCATTTGTCTGAAATGGTATAGGGTCTCCTGCTCGAGCAGGGGGTTGGACTAGAAGACCTCCGAGGTCCCTTTCAACTGTATTTTTCTATGTTTTAAAGCAAAAAACAGCACCAAAGTAGCTTGAATTATTAAATACTTATGTGTTAGTGATTTAAAATGTATATCATAGTTCCAAAATAAAAACAGTCAAGAAAAGAAGGCGATTCAGTAGTTTTCTGAAAGAAAACAGTCTAGACCAATGGTTTTCAACTATGGTTAGCAGACGCCGTGTGTGTGTGTGATGTCATCACTGCGATTTATGATTTAAATCTCGAGTAAAGTCTTGGGGGTCTGTGGCATGGTCCGTGACCATGAAAGGTATTTAAAGGGGGTCTGTGGCAAAGAAAAGGTTGAGAACCACTGGTCTAGAGCAAGGGTAGGCAACCTTGGCTCTTTTATGACTCGTGGACTTCAACTCCCAGAATTCTTGAGCCAGCATGGCTCAGCATTGAAACCTCTCCATTTCTCCTCAGCATGGCTGGCTCAGGGATTCTGGGAGTTGAAGTCCACGAGTCATAAAAGAGCCAAGGTTGCCTACCCCTGGTCTAGAGCAAAGCTAATTTCCAGGAAGGAAAACATTTGTGGAACTAGCATGAAGGATTTCCTTCTCCGTTACTATTCTCTGAAAACATTCTGGGTTACTGTCATCCACAGATGGATTGCCGTCATTTTTAAAGTAATAATAATAATAATACAGGTAGTCCTCAACATACGACCACAACGGAGTGCCAAATTTATGTTGCTAAGTGAGAAATTTGTTAGGTGACTTTTGCCCCATTTTACAACTTTTCTCGCCCCATTTGTTAAGTGAATCACTGCAGTTGTTAAGTTAGTGACACAGTTGTTAAGTGAATCTGGCTTCCCCATTGGCTTTGCTTATCGGAAGGTCGCAACAGGGGATCACACGACCCCGGGACACTGCGACCGTCATAAATATGAGCTGGTTGCCAAGCGTCTGAATTCTGATCAAGTGCCCATGGGGATGCTGCAACAGTCTTGAGTGTGAAAAATGGTTATAAGTAACTTTTTTAGTGCCGTTGTAACTTTGAACGGTCATTAAATGAACTGTTATAAGTCGAGGACTATCAGCAGCAGCAGCAGCAGCAGCAGCAGCAGCAGCAGTAGTAGTAGTAGTAGTAGTAGTAGTAGTAGTAGAAGACGACAATGATGGAGCTAAACATAAGGACCCGGATGCCATTCTCATATCTGAATTATTTACAATTTTGTTTTGTATTTCCTGGGACAACAATTGAACAGGCTGCTTGCAGTAGGCCAAATCATATCTAATTAAGGCAAATGACTGACTTGCCAGGGGGTTAACAAACAGAGGAACAAAGAAGGTACGTGAGCCGGCATTTGTTCTGCCCAAGTAAAGAGATCTATTGCAGAGGTTAATTCTTCTGAAAAGCCATCGTGAGGGAACAGATGAACGTCGCAGCCCTGTGTCTTTCACCTCCTGGCAATGCTGAAATGTCTGATGCACAAGAACGGCTGGTAGTTCCAGGCACATCTCATAATTTGTCCGCCGTCAGGAATAATATAATTAAATAATAATGGTAATGAATACTCTTATTGCAGTCTGAATGGCTTGTAGGGATAACTTTAAAAATTGGGTTTGTTTGTTTTTTTACATGTATGGCAGGATCCAACTTGGGTCGGTCACCGGGACCAGAAGTTTAGTCTTCTGAGCTTCTGGACTTGTGCTGGAGCCCATCCGGAGGGAACTTCTCTCTGGCAGAGTCTGTGCTTTGCGCTATTCTCTGTGTGGTGTTTATAGGGTGCCTGTTGTCTGTCGCTTTTTAGATGTCGATTGGGGTGTTGATGGCTGTCTATTAAGCCAGGGGTCCCCAACCCCCTGTCTGTGGACCAGTACCGGGCCGTGGCATGCCAGCAACCAGTCCGCACAAACAAGCAAAGCCCCATCCGTGGGATGCAGGCAGCACACAAAACCACGCACTCTCCGATCCACGGAAAAACCTCTCTCCATGGAACCGGTCCCTGGTGCCCAAAAGGTTGGGCACCTCTGTATTACGCCATTGGCTGTCATTCGCTCATGCTGCCAAGCCCTCGCCTCCTTAGTACTTGATAAGCTGGTGATAAATCAGCACCCATCTAAAAAGCCACATACAACAGGCACCCTATAAATACCACACACAGAACAAGCCAAAAGACCCACTCTGCTAGAGAGAAGTTCCCCGAAGATGGGTTCCAGCTTGAATCCAAAAGCTGGGAAGACAAAAACCTCCGGTCCCGGTGACCGACCCAGATTGGATCCCGAAACACTATTCTAGGACACGTATATTCATCTTTAAAAAGTACTGTATATACTTTTATGGTTTATTCATTTGTAGGTTGGAGTTATTTTAGGGTAGAATGCATCATGTTCAAAAGCAAAATGTTGCTTCCAAGCACGTGGATTCATCAATGTAGCACCCACAGCAGTGTCTGGGGTTTGTGGGTCCATCATCTTGCCCATTTTGATATCCCTCCCATCTGTGCTTTAAAGCAGCCGGGCCTTTCCCCAGCTCCTTCGCCATTGTTCTCTACTAGCCTTGTTTGCTACTGATTTCATCGTAGATGTAAGCAATGCAAAGGTTTTTTCAGGTGGGTCCCTGCCTTTCTTTCTTTCTTTCTTTCTTTTTTGACTGCACAAATATGCAGAAAGGTTAATTATCCAGATGGATGACGGTTTCCATTCTTTGTGGGCCTAAAATAGAAATCAGTTATCGTTTCAAAGCTGCGCTAGTTCCCAGCCTTTAAACAAATAAAAAGTAAATACTTATTCAGTATATGAGCCTAAGTAAATTGCAAAGTTGCTTGCTCTGAACTTTTCCTGGATTGATTGTTTCATCACTAATGTTGAATAACGTACAGTACACAACAACTTACAACAGTTCATTTAGTGACCATTCAAAGTTGCAACGGCATTGAAAAAAGTGACTTATGACTATTTTTCACACTTACGACCGTTGCAGCCTCCCCGTGGTCACGTGATCAAAACTCGTATGCTTGGCAGCTGGTTCATATTTATGACGGTTGCAGTGTCCCGGGGTTATGTGATCATCTTTTGCGACCTTCTGGCAAGGAAAGTCAATGGGGCAATCGGATTCGCTTAACAAACATGTGCCTAACCTAACTGCAGTGATTCACTTAACAACTGTGGTAAGAAAGGTCGTAAAAATGGGACAAAACTCACTTAACAAATATCTCACTTAGCAACAGAAATTTTGGACTCAGTGGTGGTGGTAAGACGAGGACTGCCCGTATTCCAAAGGTCTGATTTTCATTGCCAGACTGGTATATCAAAAATACGATGATCCACAGATCATCTTTATCCCAAACTATACAAATAAAATAATAACTAAGGTATCAAAAGGGGGAGGTAGGGGCAGGAAAAAAACCAGCATTTAGCCCCACCCTCTCCAGTATTATTCATACTAATACCACCAGACTCAGAGAATCTGCAAGGGGAATCAAAAAGTCAAGAAGATAGCCTGTGATTGCGATGGCCATCTTGTTTTTTTTCCAACTCCTTGCCAACCCAGTGGATGCCCTTAATCTCTTAAAGCCCAGTGAGGCAGGAATATCCAGCTAGAAAAAATTGCTGCCAATATAGGTATTGCTTTATTCTGATATACAGGCATCAGATTAAATCTGTATACTTTAGCAGGTATAATTTGGACTTGTCAGGTCTGCCATCTTCCGCTTTTCTCTTGGCTGACATCCTGCCATAAACTGCAAGGGAGGGGAGAGGAATTTGAGGTGGTAAGATGTGGGGCCTGGGAACGGGAAGACGATCGGTGGGGGGGATGAGATGTTGATAAGAACTAAAGGTGCCAAACTGGAATAAACCAGCCTTCAAGGACACCTGTGCGACCTTTGAGTGGGAACATTCAGATGTAGCCTCACTTTCGCTGCAACCATTTAACTTTAGTAAAAGAACTTATCCCTTCAACAAAACGGAGTTGGGGGGGGTGTCTTTCTTTCCTCAATGTCTAAGCTGTGGCAGGTCTGACAGGACCTATTTGCCAAATACATCCGTTTTATGATTTTATGATCCTTAAAAAGAAGAAGTAAAATAAAGTATTTGATAGGATGATGATGTGGCTGGCTTTTGTAACTAACCCGCAGGCCCCCTGTGTTAAATGTCTAGTTGGTAAATAGTTCTCTCTCTATTTGCTGAGAAAACACCTTTGCCTCCTCTGCTACGCTCTTTCCTAGCAATATAATGGAGCAGTAATTCATCTGGTATTTCTTTGACCTTTGCTATATGACAAGTCTCCTCCAAGCAGTCTTTGCACACAGAACGGTCTTTAACACTGTGTTTACAAGCTGAATTGCAAGTAGATTGGGCGGGGGGGACTCTAATTTCATGCTTCTTGGTGTGTCATAGGGAGCAAACATTTCCTCAATAATTTGGTGATGCAAAGCCAACTCCTTTAATCAACTATCAAAGAGGATCCTGATTCCTGTTGATGACTGTTTATTATCTTTGAATTAGGGCTTGTTTTCTTTTAGCTCCTTGCCCTAAAAATACTTTAGAGATCCAGAGATCTTATTTCCCATGGTAGGAGAGCCAATTACAAGTAGCCCTCGACTTAACAACAGTTCGTTTAGTGACTGAAAAAAGTCACTTATCACCATTTTTCACAGTTACGACCTTTGCAGCATCCCCACGATCACGTGATCAAAATTCAAACGCTTGGCAACTGGTTCATATTTATGACCGATGCTGTGTCTCAAGATCACGTGATCAACTTTTGTAACCTTCTGACAAGCATAGTCAATGAGGAAACCAGATTCATTTAATAAGCAGGTTACTGACTATCATGGTTCCGATAGATGAGACCAATTAAAGCAGAACTCGTTGCAGGTTTGACACTAACTTATCAACTGAAGTGATTCGTATAACAACTGTGGCAAGAAAGGTGGTAAAATGGAGCAAAACTTACTTAGCAAATCTCTCACTGAGCAACAGAAATTGTGGACTCAATTGTGGTCGTAAGTCGAGGACTATCTGTACTTCCAGGAAGATCCCAGATACGCATATTTTATTATGCATAAGATATTATTTATTTGGCTGCTTGTCTACCACATCCCGCAAATCAATGGCTCACAATTAGAAAAAAAGTAAAACTTAAACACTTAACATTGCTTATTATCTTTTCTGGAGCAGACAAATGAAATTGAACAGGGACTAAATCCAATATATATGCACACTTAGGGAAAAGAAATCCAATGCACAGGTATAGAATGGAGCATTCTTGGCTAGGCAACAGCACTTGTGACAAAGAGCTTGGAATACTAATTAATTGCAGAGTGGATGTGAGTCAGCAGTAAGAAGGTGCTGCAGAAAAACAAGTGAGAGCAATTTTAGGCTGCATCAGCAAGTGGGAAATACGACTTTAGTTGATTCCTTATTGTTCAGACCCCACCTCGAGAACTGTGCCCACTTCTGTGCGCTGTGCTTCAGATAGGATTTAGGCAAACTGAAACAGGATTGAACAGGAACGAACAGGGGAATTTAGGAATGAAATCCTTTGAACAGAAATTGAACTGAGTAGGTTTAGCAATAAGAAAAGAAGATTAATGGGGGACTATGTTCACACTTTACAAATACTGTACATGTGGTCCTCGACTTACGACCGCAATTGAGTGCGAAATTTCTGTTGTGAAGTGAGACATTTGTTAAGTGAGTTTTTCCCCGTTTTATCACCTTGCCACAGTTGTTAAGTGAATCACTGCAGTTTTATGAGTTAGTCATTCGGTTGTTAAGTGAATCTGGCTCCCCCATTGATTTGGCATGTCAGAAGATTGCAAAAGTGGATCACATGATCGCGGGACACTGCAACTGTCATAAATAAGAGTCAGTTGCCAGGTATCCGAATTTTGATCCCATGACTGTGGGGATGCTGCAAAGGTTGTAACTCTGAAAAATGGTCATAAGTCACTTTTCTCTGTGCCGTTGTAACTTTGAGCAGTCACTAATCGAACTGTTGTAAGTCAAGGACTATCTGTAACTGCAGGGGTATCACACCGAAGGTCAAGACCTGTTCCCCACTGTTTCAGTCATGAAATTCAGAATTTAAGTGGATTCTAATTGAATATTGGGAGAGGGGGAGCCTTCCTAATAGTGAAAGCAATACAATATTAATGCAACCAGTTATCTAGTGTGGAAGAGGATGTCCTGTCACCCAGTGAGTTCAACTCGAAGCTTAGACAGCCATTTAATTTGGATCTTGCACTGGAAGGAGAATTCTGTCTTCCAATGGTATGATTTTTCAATTCTTTGACTTCTTTCTTCAACATAGAAAGAGTCGGACTGAGCATAACTCTGAATGGAGTGGCTACCATAGCTTTGGAACAAAAGGATGAAAAGCCATCATCCAGGTGTTCAAAAATGAACCCATAAGGGAATCTACCTTTCTGATTTAAATCTCTGGTTAGATTTACACCATGTTGTACAGTCCCTCAGATATTCAGGGACTAAATCATTTGACATCAATTACTGATTACTCCAGTACTTTAAATTGTGTCTGGAAATCAGTGGATAAGCAGTCTAGATCTTTCAACCAAGGCAAAAATATGATCCCAATAGGCTAGACTGCCTAGTCAGCGGTCCCCAGTATTTGTCACCTGGTGGCCCAATGGGGGAGGGAGAGGCGAACCAGGCCGTGCAAGCACTGGGCCCACACAGCTCAACTTGCGTGAGCGGTGGGCTGGTGTGCACAAGCATGCATGCGTAGCTTGACTTGTGCAAGTTGAGCTGTGCATGCATATGCACATGTGCCAGCCTGCCACTTAAGCAAATCGAGCTGCATGTGTGCACACTGGCCTGCCACTCGTTGGGCCCGGTTCCAAATAGGCCATGGCCCGGTAGTTGGGGACCCCTGGCCTAGGTGATGTGTTTTGCACTAACTGAAGCCTATAAGCACTACTGAAAGATAGGCAACAAGATTCCCCTCTCTGTCAAGGATCATATTTGCTTCTTTACATTCTTAAAATTTGACTAGAAAGTGTAAAAACTTAAATTGATGTGAACTGCGATTTCTTTTCCAATGAATAACCTTAACAGACTATGTCAAACGAAAATTAGAATAGCTTGTGCATCTGCTTTTTCGTAAGATTCATGAACCTACACCCAAATAATAATTGGAAATCATACAGAAAGCCAGCAGTCGCTTAATAGGTACATCTTGGATATCTCGGCATACATTTTTTTCCTACTTAGCTAGAAATCTATTATTTTTAATATATGGGATGAGAGGAAAATGCCCAGCTGTGTTTATTGTAGCGCTCATTATCTCCTGCTAAATCGACTAAATGAGAGTCTGTTTTGGAAAGAAAGCTGAGCTTGAAATTTGTATATTTGCATCTTGTCATACTGATATAATGAGTGGGCCTTGGAAACGAATGCGCAATAATTAAGCTATAACATGATTTGCATGTTTATGGCTTAGTATGATGTATCAACCCAGTCAGTTGAGGTTTATTCAGCAAAATCAATTTAGCACAAAGTGTGAATGCTAGGAATTTTTTCCTGTAAACATATGTCTTAGCCAATGAACATACTGCAGCCAGCCAATAAACTTTTATATATATGTCTCATAAAGTATATACGATAGATGTAGCTGTTGTTCAAACTATTAAAGTATATGGAGATGATTTGATAGTATGAACAATAGCAGTAGCACTTAGACTTATATACTGTTTCACAGTGCTTTACAGCCCTCTCTTAAGTGGTTTACAGAGTCAGCATATTGCCCCCAACAATCTGGATCCTCATTTTACTGACCTCGGAAGGATGGAAGGCTGAGTCAACCTTGAGCCGGTGAGAATTGAACTGCTGGCAGTTGACAGAATTAGTGTACAATACTGCATTCTAATCACTGCGCCACCATGGCTCTTAGCTACATCTAACTTTCAGTAAGGAATAGTGTTTTACAATAAATAAATAAATAAAGAGTGCTATCCTGGTACCTTAAAAATAAGGTAGGATGGCAATACCCTGAATTTCCAGCCAATATGGCTCTATGATTTTCACCAATTGCTATAGCTCAACTTATTTTGTGAGCTGTTTTAATGGCTTTGCCTACCCTTCTTGATCCTTTCCTAGCTTTGCCCCTTTTGTTTGTTATGGTATACCAACAATGCACCCTGAATGCCAGGGATTTTTGATCATTAATGCTGCAGAGGTAATTGATAATCTCTTGATGCACTGTTCCCTTTTGCTTTCTGTTTCTCTCCTGTTTTTCTAATTGCGCATATTGTCAGAGACTGACAAGTGGACCTGCCACCCTCTGAAGAAATATCTATGGAGATTCTCAGTCATCCAGGTCATGGTTGTCCCAAAGGTGCTTTTCAAAAGGCAACTGGACTTCAGTTCTGAGTCTGAAGAAGATTCTTGGATGAGAAGTGAAACGTCTTCAAGGACTTTGGGAGTTCTGAAAAAAATAGGTCCCTTTTGAAAAGAAGCAGTAACAATATGCTCATGTTATTTTTATAATGGATCCAATTGGAAATCTTTGCTTTGGGTCAGAATTAGATTGGTCTCTTTCTCAGTTGAGCAAATGCAAGTTTGTGTTTCTACAAAGAATGGACTTGATAATCTAAGTCAACGGAACCTATTTTGTTAAAAAAGAAATTCATGAACCACTAATCAAGTGGCAAAGTCCTAGTGACAGAAAATTGGGTAGTTTGAATAATTTTTTTCAATCTTTTCAAACTCCATAAGTGAAGTATTCATTGCTGGACCACCAGCCAGTACTTTCACACTGCGTGGTCACAGAGCTTTCCACTAAAGACAGCAGGAATAACAGAACTTCACGGACATACTAAAATAATAATACTCCATCTGTATATTGGAGCTTCCATATGTGCAATAGGTTTGTTGACCACAGTTTGTTGCACATATTTCTTGCATAATGCAAAGGGATATTCAATTTTGCCTGGATGTAATTGGACTATATTCATTTTTGTCAGGATGTAATTGGAATATGTTTAATGCTCTGTAGCTCTGTATTAGAAAAAAATATACCCTGCTGTATTTTCTCCAATAATGAGTTTTTAAAGACAAAGAACCTGGAGTTGCCAGTCTTCTTTGAACAATTTCAAAAAGTATTGCCTAGCATAATTTTTTAAAAACTGTTTTCTCTGGAAGACACTTCTTCATTTCTGGCTAATATTCCCAACCTATTCTAAGAAAGAATCTTACGGCATGCATATCAACTCAGCCATAAGCTCCCTTGAATTGTATGGGTTTATTCCCAGAAAATTACTTTCTATCTAAATAATTATATCCAATATTCAATAGTGTTTTCCTCAACTCGTAAGTATTTTGATATACTATCTTTCTTCTGGGTTTGTGTGTGTTTATCTTTGTCTGAGCCATTATGCAGACCCTGAGATATACTGTGATGCTTCATATTTTTATTGGTCATGCTATCAAGATAGAGCTCCATTTGTCTGTACGTTAGCATCATTGTTATATTAATATTTTTCACAGAAGACCATTAGACCATTACAAAATTTGGAACAATAGTAAATCAGGTTATGGCACTGTACTTTAATATCCATAATAAAGTTGTATTATTGGAAAAAAAAGTCTGATGAAGAATTTAATTCTAACTAGCAGTCATTCTCAGACTGTAACATAAGACATAGATTTTTGTCACATTCCAAGTTTGGTTTTATTATTTTTAGAATTTATATTTTTACTTTAAAATTAACTTTATAAAATATCAGATTCCTGTGTTCCTGTGATTCATCACAATTTGTTTTAACCAGCTATCCTTAGTTTAGGGTTTAATATGTAGTGACTTAGTTTTTCCAACAAGAAGTGTTTCCTTCACTAATGAAACGAACTCTAGAAGTCACTCTATAAATAACTAAGGTTATCCTAAAATCTCCATGACGTTTTCAATATCATGTTTACTTACTTGTATTTTATTAAGTGAATGTTATTCTATTTTTTATATTTATTATCTTTTATTGTTTGTATTTTTAATAAAACCATAACCAATCTTTAAAAGATGCTTTATAATTTTAAGAGCACTGAACTACATTTTCAGAGTGCAGAATGAATAGGTGTGTTTTTTTTTTTAATAAGATAATAGGATTACAGTACCTGGACCACTTTCATTCAGGATTCAGGCCTGGATATGGGATGGAAATGGCATTGGTTGTGCTTTTAGGTGATCTCGGGGAAAGGAGAGATGGAGGTTGTGCATCCATCTTTGCTCTGCTTGACCATCCAGCATCCTTCAATACTATTGGCCATGGTGTTCGTCTGAGTCAACTCCAGGGATTGGGGATGGGCATAATGGTATTGCGCTGGTTCTCCTCACTTTTCCGGGATCAATACCAGTTGGTGGTGATTGGGGAGGAGAGATCCTGCCTTCAACCCTTATTATGTGGGATTCTGTGGGGCATCAGTGCTCTCACCTCTTCCATTGAACAAATGAAGCCACTGTGCTCTGTATGAACCTACTGATAACTCACCTCGTCATGGCCAGTTCTCTCTCCATATCTCTGTGCCCCTGGCAGACTAAGCAGTGCTGTCAATGTTCTATCCTGGTGCCTGGAGGCTGTGGTGTCCTGGATGGCAAACAGCAGGTTTCAGCTGAACCCTGGCAGGAATGAGGTGGTCTAGGTTTGGGGGCCTATCGGTTCAGGGACCGTGCCATCTTTTGTACTGGGTATGGTTGCACTGCCCCAAACAGATCCAATGCACAATCTGGGTGGGTCCTCCTGGTCTCGCAACTCATGCTACATAAACAAGTTGCCCTTGCAACTTGGTTTTCCAAGAATTTATTTGACAGGTGCTGACAAAGGTAATGTGATCACTTGCAAATAACGATTCGCGGACTATAGCTGCATCCATCGGGTGCTTAGGAAAAAGTATTGGATTATAATTCACCTGGTTACGTTAACATACCAACAAGAAGGATCCCATCTTCACAACAAGTTAATATTCTCAGAGGAAACTCATACAGGGTGCAATATTCCAAGGCAGAGATAAAGGATCTGTAGCAAAGTAGGAGTGTTGTGATTTCACCGTGTGATGCTAATAAGAACATGGATTACTCATGAACCACTAAAAAAAGAACATCTCCCTGCCTTCAAAGTGCGCACGGCGAGATCCTAATCTCCACCCCACAGATTGAAGCAGAGCTTTGTGTTGAAAGCAGACACCCTAAATCAGCTGAATCTTAATATGGCAGGCTAGAATGTTATCTCCACAAACATGTGGTTGTGAACTTGCTTTTCCTGAGTTAAGGGAGGTGCTGAATAGGGAAGAGTCCATTTATCCTACCTTATGGACAATGCTTCTTCTCTTCAGGAGCTTCCAAAGTAATTTTTGATAGCCTGACTATGCACTGAGAACACGGATAAGGAGAATCTAAAAGTTAATTTGTGTGCATTGAATTGGGTTGAACTGATTTTGTGACTCCACAGATGAGATCCCACTTTCACTGTTTTTCATTTCAGCAAGGTGGGCATTACAAAAGTAATGCTATTTTCCCAATTGCCCATAAAATACCAAGATGGGAATGCAAGAGGAATAACTAAGACTAATAGCTCTTGTCTTGTAATTAATATCTCTTGTTAGGTTCCTCCCAAGAGAGAACCGAGGAAAGAGAGATTCGGGAAGTGCAGGTGGAAGGACAGGTCTGTAGGAAACCCTAAGAGAAGCTCCACCTGCAGAATGACAAAGTTCTGGGTATCTATTTTATGTCAGGGAAGGCAATTATTGTGGTTAGGGTTGGAGAATAATGGGATTACTCTTCAGTGGGAAGGAAGGAAGGAAGGAAGGAAGGAAGGAAGGAAGGAAGGAAGGAAGGAAGGAAGGAAGGAAGGAAGGAAGGAAGGAAGGAAGGAAGGCCTGAAACAAAGGCCTGAAACAAAGAGATCACTAGGAAATCTTAACATTTAGGATAGATTGGGATTTATTTTAAAACCCAGAAAAAAGCTATGATCATTCCATGAATGTGTCCAGGTAATCACTATAAGTCAACGTTGACTTGAATGAGACTGGACTTTACTTCATTACCTAGACCAGGGGTAGGCAACCTGGCTCTTTTATGACTCGTGGACTTCAACTCCCAGAATTCCTGAGCCAGCATGGCTGTCTCAGGAATTCTGGGAGTTGAAGTCCACGAGTCATAAAAGAGCCAAGGTTGCCTACCCTTGACCTAGACCCTCAGCTGGAAAGCATGGCAATACACCAGAGCAGAAGACCAGATGTTTCTGAATAATGGTACTCTGCATCCCTCAGCACTGACCAGATGAAGAACTAGAGCCAAAGTTTCCTCACCATTAAGAGTAAATCTTGATATGAAAAAGGGGACCAAAAAACCCTCAGAGAATCTTTTTGTCAAACTGCATGTTGTGCAGCTTAGTAGATTCTTTTGGAAGCTAGCTGAGAAGTGAGGCTTAGGAATGGAGCAGGTTGAAACTTGGGGGGAAAAATGTACTCCATATATTTTTTGTTTTGCTGTTTTTCTCCACTGTTCCTGCATTCGCTGTCTCTGTCTTAGGTTTGAAGTGTAGAGTCTGAACTAATGGAAAACAACATTTTTATTCACAAGAGGACAGTCAAGCACATATATATGCATGCCTACACAAAGACCCCAGAACACATAAAATAACTCAAAATCCCAAAGGGATGCAGTCAAATTATAGAACATGAATTAGACTTATAAAAAGCAGCTGTCTTTCCTTAAAATAATAACTTTCCCTAAAGGCATAATACTTTCATGCTCTTGGCATTTTCCAAAGATTCAAGGCCCCTGTTAAAAAATTCAGATAGATGACAAAGCAGTAAATCTATGGTATATCCAGGATAATACATTGTCAGAAAAGATGTATTAGTGAATAAAGTAATTACTGTATATTTCCAATTAGAACAGATTTATAACAATTAATGATACAGTTTGCATTATTGTAAATAATGGAACCATTGTTTGATTTCTACTCTTATCCCGTAGTTTAGGGTGGGTTATAATTTTTGCCTAGAAAGTTAATGTAGGTGACTAATAGACCATGTATTTTTTGCTTTTAATGCAATTTCATATGGGAAAGTTTATGATGCTATTTTCTTGGAGGGTGAACATATGTTGTTGTTCTTCCAAGTGTCCTGCTTGGTTTCAGGATCTGCATTTGCCTAGTTAACACAAACAATTTGCCAATGCATGACACAACAAGGGAGTTGTTTTTCTGCCATCTTGTTGCAGAAACCAACACTGATTGTGTCGGGGCAGAGGGACTGGCCCAAAGTCACCCATGTGGCTTAATGTTTAAGGCAGTGTTTCTCAATGTTGGCAAATTCAAGAGATGTGGACTTCAACTCCCAGAATTCCCCAGTTTGAGAAAAACTAAGGGAGGTCTAAGGGAGGACTAGAACTTGGGTCTCTTAAAGAGTAATAAGGGAATGCTGTCAGCCAAGTGGTGTGCAATCCTGTTTGTAACATTCAGTTTATATTCAGTTTTATTCCAGTTTTATTTATTAGTTTCATATTAGATCGAATGCTCAGATATTTGACATCCTTCATTGTTTCATATGAAAACAAAACTGTTTAATATCTGGTCAAATTGAAAAGTATATGAAATTATCAGAGCACCTATTATGTCATATGATGAAATGAGATGCAGCAAGACAATTTGTTCTATAAAAACCAATAGTGTGTATAGCACATCATAGGCTTTCAATATAAATAGTAATAGTGATAGATACAGAGGCATAGGTACAGTTATTGTCCTTAGCTTGGATGTTTAGATTAATATTAATATTTAGGCTGTTCCCACTAGAGACTAAGTTAAAATGCCCTGGTTAAATATTTTCTTGCTGAATTTATTGATTCTGAAGTTTGAACTCAGTGGGGTGGAAGGTGAATAGTAAGCAAAAATATGCTCTCTCAGTAGTAACGTAATATAAAATAGTTTCTCTGATGTATATTTTAAGCTCTGCATTTAACAACACATAATAGTTTAATAAGTAACTGCAGTTATTTATCTGGACTCTACCTACATGTAGTCCTCGACTTACAACAGTTTGTTTAATGACTATTCATAGTTACAACAGCACTGAAAAAAGTGACTTATGACCATTTTCACACTTATGACTCTTGCAGCATCCCCATGGTCACGTGATTTACATTCGGATGCTTGACAACTGACTCACATTTATGACCGTTGCAGCATCCCTGGGGTCATGTGATGCCCTTTTGCGACTTTCTGGCAAGCAGATTCAATGGGGGAAGCCAGATTCACTTAACAACCCTGTTAATAAATTAACAACTGGTAAGAAAGATCTTAAAATGGGGCAAAACTCACTTAACAGCTGTCTCGCTTAGCGACAAAAACTTTGGGCTCAGTTGTGGTTGTAAGTTGAGGACTACCTGTATGTGGTTTCATTATTTTTCAAGAAAGAGTATCTTATGTCATTAGAAAAGAAATCTTATAAATATATTTTTCGAAATATATTTACTGAGAAATAAATCACTTTTAGCTCAGTAGTTTGATACATAGGCTTTACTCTTATTGAAGTTCCTCTGAAATAATAGGATTTACTTTATTTCATTTGATTATCGTAGGTTCTTTCCCGAGTTGCCTCTCCCAAATTATTCACACTTTACCAAAATACAAAATGCATGAAGATGCACAGAGGTCATTAAATCACAACCTTTGGCACCGAGGAAACATTATAGCTGCTGAAATATCTACAGTAGAAGCAATGTCAGTGTAATGGCCTTGTGGATAGGAATGATGGGACTTGTAGTTTTACACATTTGGATCAGAAAAAGTAGGCCTGGAGCTCATCCAATTCTGCCAAACACTTTCTGGTAACAAATCTTGAAACAATAGAAGTGCTGACATTCATTCATTTAAATTGCATGTCAGAATAGAGGTGGAAGGGACCTTGGAGATCTTCTAATCCAATCCCCTATACCATGGGTCGGCCAGCCGAAGCATCCAACGAGCCGCACAGACCCGTTTCCCTAAAAAAAACAACCCCTGGGAGCCGCGCCGCCCGCGCATGCGTGCCCGCGCACGCCCGCCCGCGCATGCGCGCCCGCTCGCGCCCGCGCACCCGTTCGCGCATGCGCACCCGCCCGCGCATGCGCCCGCGCACCCGTTCACGCATGCGCACCCGCCTGCGCATGCACACCCGCCCGCGCATGCGCCCGCGCACCCGTTCGCACATGCGCACCCGCGCGCGTGCGCATGCGCTGCCCAAAATGGCGGCGGAGGCTCCGGAGCCGCAGGTGATCCATCAAAGAGCCGCATGCGGCTCCGGAGCCGCGGGTTGCCGACCCGTGCCCTATACCATTTCGGACAAGTGGCCATCCAGTCTCTTCTTAAAGACCTCCAGTATTGAAGCACCCACAACTTCTGAAAGGAAGCTCTTTCCACTGGTTAATTGTTAATCTCTGAACTTAGTTGTTTTCTTGCAGACATTTCATTACCCAAGCTAGGTAACATCATCAGTGCTGGACTGTACAGATCAATTTCTATGTCTAATTGATCCACTCACTTGAAATGCCTGTAATTATGTATTTTCATTAGAGAATATTTGATAAAATGACTTTCAAGACGAGCCTGGGCACGTGCATTCTTTTATCCAGGAAATATTCAGGTTTCAAATGATCTCCTGTTCACATCCTCTGAGCCACAGACACTGTTAACAACTTTACTCGTGTAATTAAAATGAAAAATGCCTTGCTTTACAAGGTTGTTAAAAACAGGAGAGATTGTTCCCTCCCCAATCCCCCTTTCCCCCCTTTGTCATAGCTGATGACTTGGGGAGAAAATGCTTATGCAAATGAAGGAAGCTCAACTCAGCCTAATTGTTTGTCATTATTTACGTGGCTCTGTCTGGCTCCAGAGCTATTAGATGAAAGAGGATGAGTAAAATAGGGAGGCTTTTTTCATAAGCTCAGATTACCAGTATCAGTAAGAATCCTGGGATGTTTCTTAAGGATTGTACAATTACAGCTTTTCCGTGTGAGAAAAGTCAAAACGTCCTTATCTATTGTTAGCTGCGGGCACAAAGGGGCGGGGCCTTGCCCTCACCTGTACTGTTCAATGCCATGCCAGCAGAAGGTGAGAAAGACAGGAGGGGAGAAGGTAGAACACAGGAGGGGAGACCTCAGGGGGTGTTTGGGAGGGTCAAAAGCGTCAAAATGGTGGCTACAACTGTGCAAAAAGAGACACACCCTTTTTAGCCTGGCACTCCACAAGCAATTCCATCAACAGACACATTGACCTACAATCAGCCTACGAACCTCTCAGAATCCAAATTAACCTCACAGCCAACCAGAGACAGCATCGACCCTAAACCAACCCCTGCATACCCCCCCCCAGCAGTTCACCTCCCAATGTCCTTGAGCTGACCTAGCCTCCCCATCACAAGACCCATCACAAGCCTCTCACTGATGACTCACACCTGACCCATCACAAGACTCTCACTTGACACACCCACACCTGAAGCCCTTATAAACAGAACACTGACACCCTCTAAACTCTGCTGAAGATGTTACCTAGCCTGGTAACAAAACGTTCGGAAATCAACCCACAGGTTCACAGAATGAATCTTCACCCTCATCCTACACCTGAGCTACAGTGGCGAACACTATTGCAAACACCCTTTTTAGAGATGATGCACATTAGAAAGACGTGGAGCTTTGATCACAGGGGTTGTGGCCATCATTTTGACTTCTTTGATCCCCTTGTGGAGGCCTCTATGGATCTTGTCCAAAGGCTACAACATTTGCAGACCAGGAGCCTAAACGGTGATCTAGCATAGTGGTCAGGACCATAGTGTGAACTAACCTAAGTTGGATGGACTATTTTTTCCTGCATCATTCTGGTTGAATGATGTGGTAGAAGCTCGTTCCAGATACAATCAGGACAAGCTCTTTTCATTTTATTTTAACAGAATAACAGAGTTGGAAGGGACCTTGGAGGTCTTCTAGTCCAACCCCCTGCTCAGGCAGGAAACCCTATACCATTTCAGACAAATGTTTGTCCAATTTCTTCTTAAAAATTTCCAGTGATGGAGCATTCATAACTTCTGGAGGCAAGTTGTTCCAATGATTAATTGTCCTAACAGTCAGGAAATTTCTTCTTAGTTCTAGGTTGCTTCTCTCCTTGGTTAGTTTCCATCCATTGCTTCTTGTCCTGCCTTCAGAAGTTTTGGAGAATAGCTTGACTCCCTCTTCTTTGTGGCAGCCCCTGAGATATTGGAACACTGCTATCATATCACCCCTAGTCCTTCTCTTCATTAAACTAGACATACCCAATTCCAGCAACCATTCTTTTCTCTTGTCTCTAACTAATATTAATAATTATTCCCCAGTCATGGATTTAATAACATGTTTGTTAAAATTTCATATTAGTCATACAGAGCTATGTCATTTATTTAATAACTTTCCTTTTGCATCACTTTCTGTTAAAATGAGTAAAATTAAATTTGTTTGATCCGATTTATAGATAAGATTAATTAAATCTAGTTATTCTGATTACACTTTGGTAACTATAATTAAAGTATTGCAGTTTGACAATATTTTTAGTTCTATGGGTGCTGCTCCGCCCGGACCTCTTTGTATTGTAGGAGTGACGTCAAATGTGATATTTATGAATAGAAATTTATGTCTGGTGCTTTTCCAAAACACAAACACTACTTAAAATAGACATGATGTACAGGGAAGTATTTGCTGTGTGTAAAATACATAAGCTGCTTTGCCTATGTAAATTTGCCTGCCTAAATGACTGGTTGTCATACTGCAAAGTTTGAGAACCTGTGATATATTGATTAAAACTGATTATTAAAAGTATGTGGTCTATTTATGTCTTGTCTAGCTGTAATATCAATTAAATCATTAGTTTCTTATATGAAAGGGGCAGAACTTGTGATAGCACAGTCTTTTTGATGAAAGTGTCCCATACTGTAGTCTCCTCTACTCATTGATCACACCCTCCTTGTAGAAAACAAATCCTGCTGGCCTGATTTATTAATAAACTTGATATAAAACCCTTGTAACTACTTCAGAAAAAGATGCAGTACATTAATTGCAAAAATCTTGTTAATGGCATTTTCATTTGTTTAAAATACTTATTATATTAGAAGCTACACCCTGCTGCAGACATTATAACATAGAAAGTATGTAAGCATTATATTCCATCAGGGTCCCAGAGATGCTTTTTCCAAAAGGCAACTGGACTTTCTCAGGTTTTTTCTTTGAAAACGTTTCGCTTCTCATCCAAGGAGCTTCTTCAGTTCTAACCGAATCAGTCAGTTAGAACTGAAAAAACCTTCATAGATGAAAAGCAAAATGTTTCCAAAGGAACCCCCCCCCCCCAAAAAAAAAAAAAAAAAAAAAAGTCTAGTTGCCTTTTGGAAAAAGCACCTTTGGGACAACCGTGACCTGGATGATTGAGAATCTCCATAGACATTACATCCATGAGGTAATGATCGTAAATCATGAATCATATATGAAGCCAGAATGTTATGAATGATGCCAAGATAATGTAGTAGTGAAGATGTTGGATTGGAGCAAGAGATCCAGGATCAAGTCTACCCCAAGCTATGAAAATCCACTAGGCAATCGCTTGCTGTCAGCAGCCTTCACAGGGTTGCTGTCATGGAGATACAATAAATCAGGGGCCTTCAAACTTGGCCCTTTTATGACTTGTGGACTTCAACTCCCAGAATTCCTCAGCCAGGCATGCTGGCTGAGGAATTCTGGGAGTTGAAGTCCACAAGTCATATAAGGGCCATGTTTGAAGACCCCTGCAATAAATGAACAGAGATCCTGTGGAGCTGCTGATCTTCTGGAGAAAAAGTGAGATATCCATTTAATAAAAACATGATGCCTGTTTCAACCCGTCATCTTGAGTTCCCTCAGAATTTATCCTTTTCTTTAATTACTTTTATGATAGTTCGATGTACTGTTGAATATATTGTGCTTCAGAATTATTTACTTTACCTGAGGAATGCTGCTGAGGAAAGAATACACAAACTTCCCCCCTTCTTTCTCTTTCTCTTCTCTCTTTTTTCTCCACCTCCCTCCCTCCCCCCCCCTCACACACAATATTGACTGGATTGGATTCTGTGACAAAACCGGATTGTGAAATTGACCACAACATTCACAATGAGCAAAGAATCAAGATGATGGGAAAGAGAGATTGTGATATAGAAAAGGGTGGGGCTTTGATTTTGCAGTTTTCTTTTCCTTTTTCTATCAGGGTAACGATCCATCAGGACTAACAGGTCTCACTCACATTGCCAACTGGAAAACCATGAAATAATAATCTGACACTGTTTCACGAAGGTGAGACAATGGAAGAGATGCCTGCAAACTATTCCTAGCGGTGGCTCCCCACCCATAATCCTGCAATGATGAAATGGGAGGCTGATGGTGCAGTTGTGGGCTCCGTTTCGACTTTTACAAAAAACCCTCTCCCGTTCCTGAATAACTGTAAGCCTGAATAGATCTGCAGCCTTTGAAATTGTCCTATATGACCATAATTTACATCAGGCCAAGAGTATATTGCTCTATTAGAAAATCAGAATTTTGCCTTCCAGAGATTCCTACAGAACACAGATTTTTTTTTTGGGGGGGGGGGCAAGTCTGAGCTTTGATAGATCAGAGGCTGACAAGACTAAAATTAGAAGGATTTCATAAAGCGCTTTCCATCTGTTTTAGCATGAGGATGGATGTGTGTGCCTGCACGTGTGCGTGCTATGGACCATTGGTGCAGAGAGCGTGAACAAAAGACTTTCGTTTGATTTATTCAGCAGAGACAGCATCTCTCTTCCCAGGATACCGCTCCGATTGAAAGATGAAATGAAAAGGTCACTTACCCGCATCTCTTTAATAATTTGTGGGAAACTACCAGTTAGTGTTCACAAGGGTTCAGCAAATGCTTTTTCAAAATGATTTCTTCAGAAATATCACAAGAGCTGGGCCATTTATTCGAGGCAAAGATAAAACACTGGGGCATCAGCAGCAGACCGTTATCATTTTCATGTACTAAATAAATTTCAAATCAGGTGGAACAGATGATAAGATACCCAATCATGGTAAATGCTATGTTCATTTGTCATGTGTTGATCCTTGTCTCTCTTCTGTGAACATGTAAAGTTACCTTCAGTAGTATTGTATGTAACAAGTTAAGAACATTATATTATTCTTTTTTTGTATCCTGGTGTATTGAAATAAAATATTGTCATAACTAAAAAATAAATAATTTAAAAAGGGAAATAACAACAATAAAAAATTAAGAAATTAATAAAACAAATTAATAAAAAACAATAAAAAATTAAGGGATTAAGGAGAAATCTCCTAACAGTGAGGACAGTTAATTAGTGGAACAGCTTGCCTTCAGAAATTGTGGGCGCTCCATCACTTGAGGTTTTTAAGAAGAGGCTGGACTGTCACTTGTCTGAAATGGTATAGGTTCTCCTGCTTGAGCAGGGAGCTGGACTAGAAGACCTCCAAGGTCCCTTCCAGCTCTGTTCTATTCTATTCTAAACTTGGAAGGATGTACCTATGCTAGTGTATGTATATATATATAGTATCCAGATTAATGAAATTAATATAAAATTATGCATTGGTCAGACGACTGAAAAACTGGGTTTGTTTATTTCAGAGGACCTTCTATATTCATTTCATTTATTTATATGGCTTATATTCTGTGATTCTACCAAAATATAAATCATGTGCAAAGTAGCTAGTGATAAAAAATATATAGTAATATTAATATTAGCAGCAGTTTGACTGAAGAGGACAAGTACAGTTGAAAACAGCAAAATTCTTTAATTAAGAGATGGGAAGAGAAGAGCAACTAAGATGATCAAAGGCCTGGAGACTAAAACATACGAAGAACGGCTAAGGGACTTGGGTTTGGCTAGTCTAAAGAAAAGAAGAAATAGGGGAGACATGATAGCAGTGTTCCAGTATCTGAGGGGCTGCCACAAGGCAGAGGGGGCCAGGTTGTTCACCAAAGCACCAGAGGAAAGGACGAGAAACAATGGTTGGAAACTGATCAAAGAGAGAAGCAACCTGGAATTAAGGAGAAAGTTCCTGACAGTGAGGACAGTCAACCAGTGGAACCGCTTGCCTCCAGAAATCGTGGGAGCTCCATTACTGCAGATTTTCAAGAAGAGACTAGACATTCACCTGTCTGAGATGGTATAGGTTCTCCTGCTTGAGCAGGGGGCTGGACTAGAAGACCTCCAAGGTCCCTTCCAGCTTCTATTCTATTCTATTCTATTCTATTCTATTCTATTCTATTCTATTCTATTCTATTCTATTCTATGTATGGACTAACTTGGCAATTATACTTGTGAAAAACCTGTAGTGAAATAGTTGATTACAAACTGAATATGTTGGGCACAAAGAATCAGGACCATCCCTTAGATTGCAGCCTAGACGTTTTACTCAAGCCTATATACAAGAATCTCCAGTCAACTAAAGTTCAACAATAAATTGATGCCAGATAAGAGTCAATGAAATTCAGGAGGAGTTGCAATTGGACTGCTTGTGGGAACATAATCTCTCTAAGCTGATGTCATCCTCAGCTCTATGAGCCAGCAGGATGTTATAACTGCAAAGAAGGCAAATGCAATTTTAAGCTTATCAACGGACGTATCATTTCCACATCACAAGAAATAATAATTTTACTTTATTCTCTGAAGAATGTACCAATTTCTGGGCATTATTTTAAAAAGGATTCAAGCAAACTGAACAGGTTTGGGCATTAAAGATGGAACACATTTAGAGAATGACAATGAAGATGGTAGGTTGACTCAAAAATAAGTCTGTGAAAAGCTGGAAGGATCTGGGAATGTTTAGCCTTCAGAAGAGAAGACTGAGACTCTCTTTAAATAGTTGAAGACATTTCAGAATAGGTTTAGCCTTGTTTTCCATCATCTCAGAGTGTAGAATACAGAATAAGGTATTTAAATAATAGCGGTGCTGCTATATTTGGGCTGCAAGAATATGGAAGAGGGTCACAACAAAGAGCTGGCTGTATTTCTTTGTAGCAGATTAGAAAAAATATATATCCTAAATTAAAAACATTTATACTTAGCCCGAGAAATAGATGACTCCTCTTTGCTGGAAGATTTGTGTGGGCTGGACAGCCATCTAATAATAATAATAAAGTTGGAAGGGACCTTGGAGGTCATCGAGTCCAACCCCCTGCTCAGGCAGGAAACCCTATACCATTTCAGACAAATGGCTGTCCAGTCTCTTCTTAAAAACTTCCAGTGTTGGAGCATTCACCGCTTCTGGAGGCAGGTTGTTCCATTGGTTAATTGTTCTAACTGTCAGGAAGTTTCTCCTCAGTTCCAGTTTGCTTCTTTCCTTGACTAGTTTCCATCCATTACTTCTTGTCCTGCCCTCAGGCGCCTTGGAGAATAGCTTGACTCCCTCTTTCTTGTGGCAACCCCTGAGATATTGGAATACTGCTATCATGTCATGTCCCCTAGTCCTTCTTTTTCATTAACTAGACATACCCAATTCCAGCAAACGTTCTTGATATGCTTTAGCCTCCAGTCCCCTAATCATCTTTGTTGCCCTTCTCTGCACTCTTTCTAGACTCTCAACATCTTTTTACATCGTGGTGACCAAAACTGGATGCAGTATTCCAAGTGTGGCCTTACCAAGGCATTGTAAAGTGGTATTAATACTTCACGTGATCTTGATTCTATCCCTCTGTTAATGCAGCCCAGCACTGTGTTGGCTTTTTTGGCAGCTGCAGCACACTGCTGGCTCATATTTAAGTGATTGTGTCCACTAGGACTCCGAGATCCCTCTCACAGTACTACTATTGAGCAAGGTACCCCCTATACTATACCTGTACATTTGGTTTTTCTTGCCTAAATGTAGAACCTTACTTTTTTCACCATTGAATTTCATTTTGTTGGATAGCGCCCAATGTTCAAGTCTGTCCAGGTCCTCCTGTATCTTAAGCCTGTCTTCTGGAGTGTTGGCTATTCCTGCCAGCTTGGTGTCATCCGCAAATTTGATGAGTTCCCCATCTATCCCCTCGTCCAAATCGTTGATGAAGATGTTGAAGAGCACTGGCCCCAGAACAGAGCCCTGGGGCACCCCACTGCACACTTCCTGTTGGGGATCTGTTGGGGATCATTTCATTTGGAGCCCTAAATGGTTCTTTCCAATTCTGATTTTGTGTAATTCTGTGATATAACATAAGGTCATCTTACAGGGAAAAAATTTTTTTTAAACATTCATATACTCAACCCAGAATTGAGTACAGAACAACATCTATACAGATAAAAGAAATCTTAACAAAAACAGATCTTATTCATATAGCTAAGAAATGATGACCTGATTTGGATAAATTTACCCTTAATTATAGGGCTCTTAAAAGCCCTTGGCAGTTGTTTTAATCTTTTAGCAAAGCAATTTATTTCACTGTTAAGCACCACAGCTTCAGATTTGTGCATGTTCTGGGATTTTAAAGTTTAGACACCTCTAGTCAGATTGTAGGTTTCTTTGAGTCCCTAAAAGAACAGAACCTGTCAAAACCTATGTATGGCAGGAGATGAAACGTGAAATATTTTTGGAAATTTGATCTTATATTTCATATTTATGCAGTTGTTTATAGGTTTTAAATTTAAAAAAACCCAGTGAGTATAGTAGGTGAAAAAATTGGCGTTTGGGGATAGTATTTTGGAAGAAATAACAGCTTCCAAACATTTTTTGAGGTTAGCTAAAATGTTTATATTCTAGCTTTTGGAAATGTTTTTTTTTTCCTTTCCTTATAAATTTCTTCTGGCTCAGAAATAGTGTTAGGTCTTCTCACAGGAATTATGTTTTATATATCTCTATACATTTTGAATAGAATTCCAGTCCTGGGGGCTGTGTAGGGCATTCCAAACTCTTCATCCTTTTTCCTGTAAGAACTTCATGGTTGATTTGAAGGTAGATTATGGATTTTGTTGTTGTTGTTGAAACGGAAACAGATTGAGTTTTTTTCAGTGATGGAGCTATATTAGCTTCTCGAATATGTTGATAATTGAATCTTTTTTTTTTCATTCAGCCATACAGTTCAGTTCTTTGAAACATAAGATATGGAATGTCCATAGGCATTATTTTTAACCCATACATTGCAAATGCCCTTGAAATATTCATTTTTGCTAATTTGTTTAATATTAATTTATTTTGTCTGAATTTTAAAATATCAGAGAATAACAACAAAGCACGGTCCACTTTCATTGCACTGGACATGTCTCTAAACAGAGTACAGGATCGAAGAGATTTTTTTCCTCCTCCTCCTCCTCCTCCTCCTCCTCCTCCTCCTCTCATAGCACTTAGCAATAGCAATAGGACTTAGACTTAAACCAGAGTCTGCATTTTGCCCCCCAAAATCTGGGTGCTCATTTTACTGACCTCGGAAGGATGGAAGCCTGAGTCAACCTTGAGCTGGTCAGAATCGAACTCCTGGCTGTGGACAGAGTTAGCCTGCAATACTGCATTCTAACCACTGCGCCATCATGATTCTTACAGCAGCTGTAAGAAGTTTACAAAATGCAGGGCACTGATGCTCCAGTGGGGTGCTAGAGTATGGGGGGTGGCAAAGTAAAACTCATTAATTAATTAATTAACAGCAGTGCTGCTCAGTTTGCTCAGATACTGAGTAGGTGTGGTTGGTAAGCATTGGTGAACCCTACCCAGGGGTAATTTTACCACCTCTTGTGGTCCTTTTGATCCAGATTTAATAATCACTATAACCCACTGACTACTCAACTATGTGCAGGAAACCTTAATTTTTCTTTTATGTTAAATTTTATGTAACTTCATAATTATTCTCAAGTGTACCCAATGTACATATATTTGCTTAGGGATATTTCCCCACTCCTGGGACTACATACAGCATGACTGCATTAATTTCTCCAGATGCTGGAGAAAGCAAAGTATAAAGCCTTCCTCATTGCCAGAATAACATTGTACGCCCAGCACTTTTCGCTGCTGGAGAAAGTGGAAGCTGCTATGGAATATCTGAAAAGCTTTTGTTTCCCTGACCAGTTAAAACGAGACATCTTGCTGTGGCAAAAGAAGCAGTGATTAATATAAATGATTCCTTTTGTCTTTGCCAGTTCAAGTTCATGCCCTATCTCTGATTTCTTTCAGCTGCTTTTGTATATATACACACACACATTCACTTACACACACATACAGTCTTAAACAGAAACATTTGTGTTACCGAGCACAGACACATTTCTGGGTGCAACCAGAATAGAGATTCCTTTCTAACAACATGTTTCAATGCCATCTTATGTAATTTATGTGTTGGCCTTAGGCTGTAATAATAAAAAACAAACAAACAAAAAGGCACCCATGGTGTGTGTGTGTGTGTGTGGGGTGTTTGCCACTCCCTTTTACATCCATGCACCCCTTGCTGATACTTCTACAGGTAGTCCTCAACTTATGACTATAATTGAGCCCAAAATTTCTCTTGTTAAGTGAGATAGTTGTTGAGTGAATTTTGCCCCATTTTACGACCTTTGTTGAGTGAATCATTGCAGTAGTTAAATTAGTAGCATGGTTGTTAAGTGAATCTGGGTTTCCCATTGACTTTGCTTGTCAGAAGGTCGCAAAAGGGGATCACGTGACCCTGTTAGGAGACCGAACTGTCATAAATATGAGTCAGTTGCCACGCATCCGAATTATGACCACATAACCCTGGGGAGGCTGCAACAGTTGTAAGTGTGAAAAACAGTCATAAGTCACTTTTTCAGTGCTTTTGTAACTTTAAACAGTCTGTAAACGAACTGTTGTGAGTCAAGGACTACCTGTATATATTCTATGTTCTGTCCATTTAAGAGGCAACTATCGGGACTTCAATGCAGGCTTTTTCAACATGGCAATGCTTCCTATCCAGATTTTATGCACGCATCCCAAATTTCAGCTTTATATTCATTGTGACTACGTCAAAACCAGCCTCGTCCACCTGCCACCCTCTTCACAATGAGGCTTGCCGTCCCAACTTCTCAGGAGGATAGCAGTTTGGGGTAAGATTGATCTTTTTGAGGAAAGGATGGAAAATACTGACCTGGCCATGTTGTCTTTCAGCAATTTAGCAATAGCACTTATATACCGCTTCACGGTGCTTTACAGCCCTTTGTTAAGGGGTTTACACAGTCAGCCTATTACCCCCCAACAATCTGGGTCCTCGTTTTACCGACCTCGGAAGGATGGAAGGCTGAGTCAACCTTGAGCCGGTCAGGATCGAACTGCTGGCAGTGAGCAGTGCATTAGCCTGCATTCTAACCGCTGTGCCACCAAGAGCTGTTCTTGGCTTGCTTCTTCCAGAGTTAAGCAGAGTCAAGACTTTGTTAATATTTGGATGAGGAGTGAATGTCTGAGTTATAACTAAACAAAAGGGAAGCTCAGAACATCCCCAGAAAAGATAGTCCCAAGCCATTTCCATAGATTGTTGCCAATAATATGAATGGATCTGTCCAGTCAAGCTCATATCAAACTCCATTTTTAAATTGCATATTTTAAAAATGCATACTTTAAGGAAAATTTAATAAATCCTAAATTTTGGGATTGTCAATTAAATTAGTGCTCCTGGAATACGCATATACAAGAAACAATGGTTGGTTCACAGATTAAAGCTTTAGATCTCTGTTTCTTGCACAAAGGCAGAAAAAAGAGATTAGGTAAACACCCAAGCTGTGTTTTGTATTCCATCAGAACATCTTTAAAGTGACATCATGTGTCATACTGACTTTTCCTGTGTTATTGAGACAATTACTTTAAAGCACTGTAGCGTTTTCTGTCTTTTGCTAATGGGAACTAGCAGGGTTATCTTTCTGATAGAGGCATTTGCCATCTCTCTCTCTCTTTTTTAAAAAATCTTTCTATTCAATGTACTTAGGAATAACTCAGTTCATTTAATTCTGCCATAAAGCTCTTCATAATTTTAGACTACATCTGCCCCTTAAAAAGGCAGTTGGAATATGCCTCTGTTTTCTCTGGCCCTGAAGACTCTGCCGGAAGTGTATTTTCTTGAGTGTTATTTGTGATTGTTGAAAGGATGATATTAAATTAGTAATCCATTTAGTGGCAGGCTGGTTTGTATCTTCGGTTTTCCAGAATCGTTGCAATTGTATTATTGTGGTATGGAATTCAAGATAAGAAAATAAAACATTGGCTGGTGTTTTACGGGCCTGCAGGAAAAAATGAGATGCAGATGGCCATCTGCCCAACCTGCTTGGGGTCTCCAAATTGTGGGCGCTTGTTGTTACATTACGGATGCTAACATCTTGAGGGCTGTTGTCACGTAACACAAGCGTGAGTCAGAGAGTCCACTTTGTGCTTAATGGTAGACTTACATCTCTGTCTTTACTCCTCCAGCACTTTTTCCAGCCTTGACTCAAAGCCATTTCAGAGAGAGAGAGAGAGAGAGAGAGAGAGAGAGAGAGAGACAGAGAGAGAGAGAGAGAGAGAGACAGAGAGAGACAGAGAGAGACAGAGAGAGAGACAGAGAGAGAGACAGAGAGAGACAGAGAGAGACAGAGAGAGATAGTTGCCATGGGGACGCTGCAGTGGTCTTAAATGTGAAAAGCGGTCATAAGTCACTTTTTTCAGGGTCGTTGTAACTTCGAACGGTCACTAAATGAACTGTTGTAAATTGAGGATTACCAGTACTGTGGTTCTATTATCTGGGTGGGAAGTTCTATCTCACGTATTAGATTATTAGAAGACACATTGGCTTAGGGCAGGGGTCTTCAAACTTGGCCCTTTTATGACTTGTGGACTTCAACTCCCAGAATTCCTCAGCCAGTGTGCCTGGCTGAGGAATTCTGGGAGTTGAAGTCCACAAGTCATAAAAGGGCCAAGTTTGAAGACCCCTGACTTAGGGCTTATAGTGGCCAAAATTGTGGAAACCTTTTGAGAAAAGTGTATTTTTGAGGTTTGATGGCTAATAACACCACTTTTTTTTGGAGTAGTACCATAAAATTATATATCAATGGAAAGATAATTTAATCAAGAATGTAATGCAACAAAGTTTGTTCAATTATCTGTACTGTATTCTATGAAAAGTTATAGCCAAATAACCAGAAAAGGAAGCACAACTTGCTTAGGTTGATATCAGGTATCTTTCCTTCATCTGATTGTAGCCAATGAGCACGAGTGTTTAGAGAGCCAATCAGGGGTCATCTTGTTTTGGCAATGAGCCAATCAGATCACAGTAGGATTCAGTTATTGATGTCATGGATTGAAGCTGAGAGGAGGACATTTGTCAGTGTGTTATGTGATCATGTGCCTGGCTGAGGAATTCTGGGAGTTGAAGTCCACAAGTTATAAAAGGGCCAAGTTTGAAGACCCCTGGTATAGAGTGTGAAGGGCTTGTGGAAAATTTCAGGTCAGATGGCATTTGGGGAAAAAGCAGAAATGAGATAGCCAACAAGACATAACAAAACCTTCTCAAAACAAAAGAGAGCTGCTTCCAACTTGGCACATTTCTTCGTTTCCTGTTCCAGTTCATATGGGAACTAGCTCTTGTTTTGAGAAGCCTCTGTTGAGATAGACTGCCCAAACCTTGTTGGAAATGATAAAAATTTATAGGAAAGGTCAGAGTTTGGAATCATCACCTAGCACAGGGATAGGCAACCTTGGCTCTTTTATGACTCGTGGACTTCAACTCCCAGAATTCCCGAGCCAGCCTGGCTCAGCTTGGAAACCTCTCCCTTTTCCCTCAGTGTGGCTGGCTCAGGAATTCTGGGAGTTGAAGTCCACGAGTCATAAAAGAGCCACAGTTCCCTACCCCTGACCTAGCACAAGTGTTTTATGTGGGCGTCCCACTTCCCTCCTTCTGAACCTCAGATCTAATCTGTGAATTAGATTCTGACTTGGTATGTGTGGATATGTGTAGATGGACCATTTAATTTGGAAAAATCTCTCTCTCTCTCTCTCTCTCTCTCTCTCTCTCTCTCTCTCTCTCTCTCTCTCTCTCTCTCTCTCTCTCTCTCTCTGTGTGTGTGTGTGTGTGTGTGTGTTAATGGCATTATTTGAGACTGGGAAAAGGAATCATTGGCTCAAACAGCGTCAGATTTTACCACTCTAGAGCAAGCAAGATGCGGTTGCAATCACTAACTTTTCAGTTAATATTTTTGCCCCACACTTGAGAAAGTTGGTGTAGAATTCTTCTGTGAAAGCTACTGTTTTTCCTTAGTAATGCTCCATCTGGGTGTGCAAAGACATTGGAAAATAACTACAGGTAGTCATCAACTTACAAGAGTTCATTGAGCAACTGTTCAAAGTTACAGCTGCACTGAAAAAAAAAGTAACTTACGACCATTTTTCACACTTACGACCATTTCAGCATCCCCATGCTCATGTGATCAAAATTCAGACACTTGGCAACCGATTCATATTTATGACGGTTGCAATGTCCTGGGGTCATGTGATCTCCTTTTGCGACTTTCTGACAAGCAAAGTCAATGGGGAAGCCAGATTCACTTAACAACTGTGTTACTATCTTAACATCTGCAGTGATTCACTTAACAACTGTGGCAAGAAAAGCCGTAAAATGGGGCAAAACTAATTTCACAAATGTTTCACTTAGCGACAGAAATCTTGGGCTCAATTGTGGTTGTAAGTCGAGGACTACCTGTATGTTGGAGAAGAAAGCTGAAGGCAAAAAAAACCCAATTTTTCTGCCCGGTCCTTGTCTCATTTCAACACACACACACACACACACACACACACACACACACACACACACACACACACTCCCAAGTGTTCCACTAAGCCCCCCGGCCACCATGATTTTTTTTCCACTTGAAGGAAGAAAAAAAGAGAAAGAAAATAATGGTGGAAATAGGAAAGCAGAAAAAGAGGTGCCATGAAAGAAACAGAAGACCATCTGAAGAAGAAATAATCAAGAAAACACTGGACGGTGCAGAAATGGATAGACTCACATTGAAGATTAAAGAAAAGGAAGACACAGAATATTTTCAAATACGGGGTGTATTTTATCAATGGCTGGAAAAAGAAGGTAGAGATTAGGAATTTGATGTGTATTATTAAGTAAAACAAATGGACCCAGACAACGCGTTGTTTACCAAGCACTTACGAATTGTAAATGTAGAAAACTAATACAATATTATAAAAAAGAAAGAAAGAAAGAAAGAAAGAAAGAAAGAAAGAAAGAAAGAAAGAAAGAAAGAAAGAAAGAGAGGACCTGAAAAGGAGAAGGTGGCGCACCACCCACTTTAGGCTTGCTCTTCCCAACCAAATTTTTCCCAAGGGAAAGTAGCTGTTACCAGAAAAATAAAAGCCCAAACACAGCCTCAGAATTTAAGGTGTGGATGAGCTCATCCAGCTTTCTTCACCAAGCCCATAATTTGCATATGAACAAAGCATGCAGTGGAAGACAGATGTGGCTGTTCCCAATGAATGCCACTTGGCAGTCTGTTACCCTTCATTAAAAAAAAAGAAGAAGAATCTCTATATTGTTACACATAAAGCAATTAGTTCCCCCCCCGGTTCTTCAAACCGTGTTTTCTTAACTCGAAAGCGCTTTCTGTAGCATGTTCTGTCCACCCATTCAGAGTCCAACATGTCTGTTAAAATGTAGCCATCTCTGTTAATATTTTGTAATATTATTATTATTATTTTGTATTATTTTGAATGTGAACTAAATATCTTTCCATTCTGTTTCAGTGCCCAGTTGTTGTTTTTCTCCTGTTCATTGAAAGGACAGGCAGTCCTCGATTTACGGCCACAACTGAGCCCAGAATTTAGGTTGCTAAGCGAAAAATTTGTTAAGTGAGTTTTGCCCCACTTTACAACTTTTCCTGCCACATTTGTTCAGCGAATCACTGCAGTTGCTAAATTAGGAACACAGTTGTTAAGTGAATCCGGCTTCCCCATTGACTTTGCTTGTCAGAAGGTCGCAAAAGGGGATCACGTGAGCCTCCCGGGACGCTGCAACCGTCATAAATACGAACCAATTGTCAAGCATCTGAATGTAAATCACGTGATCATGGGGATGCTGCAATGGTCATAAGTGTGAAAAATGGTCAGAAGTCACTTTTTTCAGTGCTGTTGTAACTTCGAAATGTCACTAAGTGAACTGTTGTAAGTCGAGGATTACATGTAGATAGAGTCCAAATAAATAACTGCGGGTACTTATTAAACTATTATGTGTTGTTAACTGCAGAGCTTAAAATATACATCAGGGAAAACATTTTATATGATGTTACGTAACCCTATACTTTCAGATATGCCACACAAGGGGCTTCCCTTCTCATTGCAGCATCAGCATGGAGCCTGGCCTTTCAGAGAAGCCCAACGCTTGTACAAATTTTATTAGATATAAGTTGGCCAGGTACAGGGGTAGGCAACCTTGGCTCTTTTATGACTCGTGGACTTCAACTCCCAGAATTCCTGAGCCAGCCATGCTGAGGGAAAAGGGAGAGGCTTCCAAGCTGAGCCATGTTGGCTCAGGAATTCTGGGAGTTGAAGTCCACGAGTCATAAAAGAGCCAAGGTTGCCTACCCCTGGGCCAGGAGCATCTCTGTCAAAAGACGAGAGAAGCCCTATTCTTTTTTTTTTTTTTTTTTTAATATTTTTTTGGTTTTTATAGGGGTGGAAAGGTTACATCAAGGTGCTTAGGAAACACCGTGGAGATGGGTATATCAAACATCCAAAAGAAAAATCACAGATATATAGCTCAAATTGATTCATTGAAAATTCCCTCTCTAATTCCCTCATATAGTATTGCATATTCAAATTAATACATTTCTAAATAAACTTCAAACAATCCTATCAAACATCAATCACATTTCAATTATAAAAATCCAAGTCCTGTTTTTAGGCTTTACTAATTTACAGTTACCATATTCCAATTAGCCTTAAATAGACATATTATTAACACTTCGGGTGTCCTTCATTTCCCTTTTTAACATAATAATTATATCTAAAATGAGTATATTATTCCCACAATAACATTCTTATGTTTTCTTCATTAATACCATTTCTTCTCTTGTCACCAATCCCTCTTATTCTTCTTCTATTACAAAATAATTATCTTATTTAAAATAAAAATATCAGTCCAATAAATACATTTCTATCTGATTTAAATATATATTCTATCAATTCATCTATGTCTATAAAAAGTCTTTTTAACCCAGTAGATAAAGTTTACCTCTCCAAGTAATTATCATATCTAAAACAAAATATTATTACAAAGGATATCCTCTTACAGAATTCACGTACTCCGTTAGTTATTAAATCAGTCAAAATCTCAAAAGCCTTTTTAAACCCATTAAATGAAATTTTAAAACAGTCTCCGTGCGACTGCGTGTGCCGCGATCCGGAACCGGAAGCCAGAAGCCCTATTCTTGAATGCCTGCTTCAGTGCAGCCCTCTCCAGCCTGGTGTTGATCTGAATAACCAACACAAACTGGAGTACAGGTAGTCCTCGACTTATGACTACAATTGAACCCAAAATTTCTGTTGTTAAGTGAGACATTTGTTAAGTGAATTTTGCCCCATTTTATCACCTTTCTTGCCACAGTTATTAAGTGGATCACTGCAGTTGATAAGTTAGTTGTTAAGTGAATCTGGATTCCCCATTGGCTTTGCTGGTCAGAAGGTCACAAAAGGGGACCACGTGACCCTCCGGGACACTGCAACCGTCATAAATATGAGTCACTTGCCAAGCGTCTGAATTTTGATCATGTCACCATGGGGATGCTGCAAAGGCCATAACTTTGAAAAACGGTCATAAGTCTTTTTTCGGTGCCATTGTAACTTTGAACGGTCGCTAAACGAAATGTTGTAAGTTGAGAACTACCTGTACATGGATCCTGAATTGCAATGTCATAACATGGAATATAAACTAGCATTTAAATTTCACTTTACTGAGTTTTTTAAATCATATGCAGGAATTGGAAGCATCTTACATACTCATTAAACTAAAATTGTAGTTTGGTTACATTGGTTATTGAGTTTGGGTGATCTTGATAACAATAGTGTAAATGCTTGGTCAAAGTGTCAAAAAGCTACAGGCACCAGGGTTTGCATATGACATATACAGACTTTTCATCTGACTACTTAAAGCAGTAACAAAACCACAGAATAATGCAATCTGAAGCAGGTGAAAAATACTGAAATCAATACTGTAAGACTGAATTAATATTCTGAGACTAAAATCTACTTGAACATAGCAGGGCCTACTGCTGAGAAGGCAGGCGTGAGTTTCTGCTGTAAATTGTCACTTGAAGAATTGTCTTTCTCTACTAAATTATAATTCTGTTGCTATTTCTTCATAAACAGCTGGAAAGAATAATCATTCACTGATGCTACCCACGGATTGTATGCAAAATTCTGATGTTTAGAAGAAGCCTGCGTGGAGGAACATAAGATTACATTTGACAGTGGTAAGGACTATTTCAACTTTATTTGGACTTAACACAAACCCTTTTTTTAAATAAATCAGAATTGGTTTGGCAGGTAAAAAACAACAACCAGTTATAATTCATACGACAAGTCTGGTGGAACACAAAAACAATCCAAGCCATGATTTTTGAATTAAAAAAATAACAGCAAAACCTTGTAGATAAACCAACGTAGCTTAAAAGAGTGATTTGCCCCTCCTCAAAATATGACTCGTCTCTTGCTATGGGTCACGCATTGCAATAATCTAAAAAAATTCAGGCACTCCACAAGCAATTCCATCAACAGACCTACATCAACCTACAACGAGCTTATGGACCCCTCAGAATTCAAATCAATCGCACAGCCAACCAGCTACGGCTCTGACCCTCAACCAACCCATGAAACCCCCCCCCAACCAGCATTTCACCTCCCAATGACCCTCACCTGATGTGACCTACCCATCCCAAGACCCATCCCAAGACCCTCACTTGGCACGACCCACACCTGACCCATCAGAAGACCCATCACAAGACTCTCACTTGGCGCGACCCACACCTGACCCCTCACAAGACCCTCACCTGACATAACCTCCCCATCACGTGACCACTGACCACACGAAACCCTTATAAGCAGAAGAACACCGACACCGACATCCCCCAAGTTCCGCTGAAGATGTTACCTAGCCTGGTAACGAAACGTTCGGAAACCAACTCACAAGATCGGAGAATGAACCTCCACCCTCCTCCTACACCTGAGCTACAGATATTCGCCATTATCACTAAACAAAATTCAGTTGGGGGGAGGGGGAAATAAAGTCAAGATGGAAACTGAAACCGTGTGATTGAAGCCCCACCCCCTTTTTACGTGCAGAAAAAGGGAGCAGGACTTTAATTGCGTGATTGTCAGTGCCTCCTTGATTCTTTTAAACCTCCCTACTTGTAGATGTTCCTGCGGAAATAGTCAAATAAGGATGATAGTGACATTATTATTTATTTACTTTTCCCAAATATGTGAATTTAAGTTTGGGTATCGGTTGGCATTCAGGAAGAAAGAATCTAGTTTATCATTTTGCTCAGGCCTTCAGAAGCTGTGTGTGTAGGGCTGTCAATAGGAAAGGGAGCTGTTCTCCCACACATCGTCCATTCAAGTGGAGGTCCGAACTAGAGCTGTACTGAAATTTCTTCCTTTAAAAGTAGTACACGTATTGAATAACAGTAATTAATACAATACTAAACAATTATAGTCATTAATACTAAAAATAGTCATAAAATAAATACGTGTACCCCGGACGAGAGTCTGCTTGTTTAAGCATTGGATTTTTTGTGTGGGGGTAACCCCACTACTGTTCCTATCCCTACCCCTATTCCCAACCCTATCCCAACTCCATTCCCTAACCCCATCCTTTACCCATATTATTCCTATCCTTCCCATACCCATATAAAATTTAATAAAATATATTTTTTTAAAAAAAGGAGTACAAATTTGCATCCACCAAGGGAAACCATTTTTACATTCATTAGTAAACCAGCAATTCAGATAAAAACAAGCCTTACATACTACATCTATGCCCGCATCTTGTATAATGTTTGCTGTAGGTGGGAGAAAAGTCTTTACGGGCATGTGAACCCGGTATTCAAGTTGTGTTGGCTTTTGTACATTTTTTTCACCATGCAAATTCCCAGCAACCTCGTTTCACTTTTAGTCCCTGCAATCAGCCAATAAATTTGTCGTATTTAGTCTGGCTCCATCTGCTAACACACAGACACACTTTACTCCCCATAGTTGCTTGATGTCTAGGTAGCTAGAAATTGTTTACAAACTCTTCGATTAGCTGCATATCGAACAACACCGAGATCACTTCTACGTAGTGTTTTGCTCCAGAGCGACAGTTGTTTGTTTGTTTGTTTGTTATCCCGCCTTTACAAAGAAACTAAGATGGCGAACATACCTAACACTGCAATAGTGGCGAATATCTGTGGCTCGGGTGTAGGATGAGGGTGGAGGTTCATACTCTGAGCTTGTCCAACCCACAAGCTCAGAGAATGAACCTTCACCCTCATACCTAACACTCTTTCCTCCTCCTATTTTCCTCACAACAACAGCCCAGCTGGTTTTTCATGCTTAAGGCAGGATTAGAACTCACAGTCTCCTGGTTCCTAGGCCAGCGTCTTAACCGCTAGACTAAACTGTCTCTCTGGACCTTATTAACTCTGGAGCTAGCTAATTTTGTACCATGGTTTGCTTTCAGGAGTTGAATTGGATGATTCTGCTTCAGTTTATTTGAAACCACAGTACACTTGGCATTTTATTTTCAGTTGCTTCAGTGCAGGCCTGTTTTCTCATAGGTGGGAGCTCTGGCCTGGCCTGGCTCAACCTCTTCTCTTGGTTTTAAGAATAGAACAGAACAGAACAGAGTTGGAAGGGACCTTGGAGGTCTTCTAGTCCAAACCCCTGCTCAGGCAGAAAACCCTATACCATTTCAGACAAATGGCTGTTCAGTCCCTTCTTTAAACTTCCAGTGTTGGAGCATTCACAGCTTCTGGAGGCAGGTTGTTCCCCTGGTTAATTGTTCTGCCAGGAAATTTCTCCTTAGTTCTAGGTTGCTTCTCTCTTGGATTAGTTTCCATCCATTCCTTCTTGTCTTGCCTTCAGGTGCCAACCTTAAGGCTTAAGGCTCAAGCCAACCTTTGCTCTTCCTCCTCCCCACCACCCAAGGTCCATCATTTTATTCTTAGAACCTGTTTCTTCCTTAGAACAGTATTGGTTAAGATAAGATAAGGTAGATAAGATAACCTTTATTGTCATTTTTATATTGTGGGCACAATGGCACACATCAAAAATGAAATTTAGTTGCCCGCTCTCAAAGTGAAACACATACATGACACACACCTAAACATACTATGTACAACATATATATAGACCCACATCCCTACATATAAATAGCAAATAAATATTAAATACTGGTTCTCCACCTTTTCTTTACCATGGACCCACTTTAAATACCTTTTGTGGCCATGGATCATGGTCGTGGAGCCCCAAAACGTAACTCAAGATTTAAATCATCACATTTCTTCAAGCCTTTGCGGGACTCCCTGTGATGACATTGCGCGCCCCCCCTCCCCAGGGATGCGCGTACCACAGGTTGAGAACCACCCGGTGAAGGGATTCTAAGAGTTCAATTTCACACATCTTAAAAGTTGTCAAGTTTGAAAAACGCTGGTTAGGAACCTGGCTCTCTTCTCTCCTGATTCAGTGGCCACAGTTACATGGCATGATGGTCAGAAGACTGTCTGAGGGCAAACTATAGGCATTGTCCCATGTTATTTCCATGTCTCATAAGGGCTTTTAAATTCAACTGAGGTATGGTGACAAGGCAGTTGGTGGTGCCTTGGAGGATTTCAATACTTTTATTTCTATTTTCTATACTTGATCTCCTTCACACAGCTTCCAATGTAAGATAGCAGCTTCTCAACATTTTCTTGCAACCCACCCAGACAAATATATCTACTGACAAACATGAATTCCTTCATAATTGGGAATAAATAGTTCAGGGGACAACCCAATATGCACTCCACTTTGGGGTCAGATGGAGGGAAAGTGGGTGAGCAGATTAGCACATGATATTCTTTCTGCAATTTCTGAGCCTTGACATTTTTATAGAAGTGATAACAATTGTGAATTGGTTCCAAATTGCTCTGTTAGGAGTTGAGGAATGGATTGCTGACAATTTGGAAGTATCCAGAGCATTTTTTTTTTCCTCAGGCAAGTGGGTAATTTCCTGCTTTTTATTCACCTCAGATGTTTGGCTGTTCAAAATCACCAATGCCACTATCTGATGTGATGTTTCAGCATTTAAATGGCTTCTTTATTGTGGTTCTCTCTGCTTAGTTATATATGTGTTTTATTCTATTTTATCATATCTCACATATCTGTTATTCTGTTTAATGAAAAGAAGGACTAGGGGTGACATGATAGCAGTATTCCAATATCTCAGGGGTTGCCACAAAGAAGAGGGAGTCAAGCTATTCTCCATAACAAGTTTTATTAGTTTTTGTTTGTTTTACAGCCAAGTGTTTGTAACACATCGTGGAGATAGGGCACTCCATAGAACACAATAAAAAATACAGTCATACATATACAATTTAAACTACTACTTTAAAAGTTCCCTCTTATGGTATACAATTCGAGCATTCCTAAAATATAAATTGTTTCTCACCTCTATCTATTATTCCAATTTCAATTTATGCTTCTCAATCAAATTATATCTCTTATTCTATTTCACATACATATTATGTAAATAAACATGAATTTATATATTTTAAAACTATTGCATTAGACATAGTAATATAATAACATTATAATAATAATAATAGGACAATAATTATTTTATCATAAACAAGTAATATAACTATTATATCTTAATATTTCTCAACTATATTCTATTTCATATATTCAATCCAATATTTTCATAGATCAGTCCACGTCCCTAAAAGATTCCTCAATTGTTTCAGTTTAATCCATTTAATACCTCACTAATTACCATTCAATTCTTATAAATAAAAATATCAATAATATTTCACCAGTCTCAATCTCAATCTAACTCCTTTAATTATAAATTTTCCAATTTTTCTTGTTGCCATTCCAAATCATAATCAAATCCATAATTTAAATCTAGTGTTGACTCATACCAAAGTAACCTTAAAGATCTCAAAAATATTAGTTCAATCAACGTCCAGAAGCCCTTTTTACCCATCAAATAAAATTTTAACTCTTATTTTTAAATCTAATTCTAGCTTTCTTTTTGTGCCAGGTAGGTTTCCACAACAGGGCCTCTAAATCCTCCCATCTTAGTAACTGGCTAAAGGCCTTTTCCCACCTTTGAGTCCAATCATATTCTTTTTCTCTTTTATCCAGTGTTGTCTGTACTGTCATGTTGTCAACGTTTTTGGTGCCTCGTATTTGGAAGTCCAATCCTGTTGCTTTTAAAGTTGTAAATGTTTTAGTTGAGTTCTGCCTTTGATCATCAAAAGTATCCATCATGTAGGATGTGTCCTCTTCCTCTTCAATAAATTCAGTAGATTCAATAGATTGTAAATGTATTCCATCCATCTCATTAAGTTGTAAATCTGATTGTGTATCATAGTCAATCAAAGGTTGAGCTTCAATTTTTAATTCTGAGTCCTCCTTGAAACTAAGCGATCTAATATGTTCTTTAAGTTCCAGTCTCGCTTCCAAGATTTTTTCTAATATAAGTCCATAATTAATCTGTGAGTAGGATTCCATCTTTTTTTTTTTTAAAGAAGTTCAGCTTAAAAAATAGATTGCAGTGTTATAAAATATAAGTCAGTTGTTACGTTGTAATCCAGTCTGGGCATCAAGCCAAAATCAGGAAGTGGGAGTTCAAACGGAGCAAGTTACATTGTATCAGCCAGTTTCTGGGCTTCATGCCAAGTCCCAGGATGCATTGTATCCAAAAGAATCTACATAAGTCCGCCCAGAGAGCAAAAAGTTTTTTAGGCAGTACTGTTCAGGAGGGGGGGGAGAAAAAAAGAACATTCCACCCCCTCCCTAAGGATTTTCACCTAAACTGAAGATAAACAAGCCAAAAGAGAAAGTCACAATAACCCGGATGCTCGAGTTCCAACTGCTTATGTAGACAAAATAAAATAGTAATAAAAACAATAATTGTTTTTCCAAAGCCCGTTTTCCCCAATAATCAAACGCTGCTTTCTCAAAATAGGGAAATAGTTTTTAAAGCTGTTAGCAGGGAAAAAGGTAAATTAACAAGAGGGAAGGAAAGGTCTCACCCGGATCTTCCACGGTGGTTCTTATCGCTTAGATGTTGCTGTGACTTTCGGCTGGAGCAGCTGAGTGATCGGCCATGTTACTGGCCGATCTTTTCCCCGTCGGCCCAAAGGTGGTTTTCTCGGACCGCAGAGGGAGCTGCCGCTCCCTCCGCAATCAACGAGTGCCCTCCTCTACGGTGGTCGCCCCTACAGGGCGACTTTCGACCCTATCCAGGGTCTACCGGCGGGGGGAAACCGGACGGCCAAGAGAACGAGTTCTCTGCACGTCCACGGGCGCTGCGACCGGAACCGGAAGTCGAGTCAAGCTATTCTCCAAGGCACCTGAGGGCAGGACAAGAAGTAATGGATGGAAACTAGTCAAGGAGAGAAGCAACCTGGAACTGAGGAGAAACTTCCTGACAGTTAGAACAATTAACCAGTGGAACAACCTGCCTCCAGAAGCGGTGAATGCTCCAACACTGGACGTTTCTAAGAAGAGACTGGACAGCCATTTGTCCGAAATGGTATAGGGTTTCCTGCCTGAGCAGGGGGTTGTACTCGATGACCTCCAAGGTCCCTTCCAACTTTATTATTATTATTATTATTATTATCTTAACCTGCTAATAGATCCTGACTTTTGTTTTTAAATTAGAGCTCTGCGTTGCTTTCCCCAAGGATATTTTCTGTAGCTCCCTTGCAGATTTTATTCTTGAGTAATAAACAAATAAATAAAAAATCAGAAATTGAAATGAAAAAGCTTTCATAATGCTATCCTTGAGGGGGGCAGATTTTTACCAGCATAAAATTTGCGGCTGTTATAGTCAGTCCCTAACTTACCAGAGGAGTGATGTCAGCAAATGGTTCTACCTTTATTTATAACGTACACTGCACATGAAGGGCATGTGGATGGTTAGGTTCCATCATATTTATTTCCTTCCCCATTCATCAGCCAGTGGGAAAACAGCTGGATTGGCAAGGTGAGCCACCGGTCTTACTCTGACTATTCTGCTATTTGTTGACACTAGCTGATAGTCAGGTTCCTTTTGGGCATGGATGTGGGAGTATCCCAGAACCCACATCAAGCAGGAGCATGAAGAAGAGCTGACAGATTAGGGGAGGGCTGTGCCATGAAGCAACAGAGTGTTCTTTCACCTGTTTCACCATAGAGTTACCTGCCATCACTGGTGGTGATGAGTTGCTGGACAAACTGATCCGAGTTTCTGAACCAAAGATCAACGTGATGGGTATAAGAAGAAAACGTGGGTTGAAATGATTAAGCTCTTCTGATTTCTAAGGCAGATTGCTCCCAAAAGGCAGAGCCCAAGGACTGGCAGGAAGGGACAGTCCTGTAGCAGTCTGAGTGATAGATGCCAGGCTGATCCCATCTTTTAAGGCAGGGGTCCCCAACCCCCGGTCCGTGGACCAGTACCAGGCCGCGGCATGCCAGCTACCGGTCCGCACAAACAAGCAAAGCCCCATCCGTGAGATGCAGGCAGCACACAAAACCACGCACCACAGAAAAACCTCTCTCTACGGAACCGGTCCCTGGTGCCCAAAAGGTTGGGGACCTCTGTTTTAAGGGTCATCTCGCTATGTAGATTACAAAATGGTTGGAGAACTCTTTATAAACTCTGAGTTGGGTTAAAAAAAGTAATACAAGATAGTTTTGAGTCTGTCTTGAACTAAATGATGCATAAATGTGATTCACTCCATTATTAAACAAACCACGTGATCTAATCAGGATAAAGTAGATTTCTTTGATTTATCTATGTGACTGTTGTATTGTACATTTTGTTCCAGTAACATTTAGCAAACAATGGCTACAGATGAAAGAGCTACAGAACGCAAAGTTCAGCCCAAAGGACTAGATAGCAATGCTCCAGGTACTGGGGGGAAAAAAAAGATCATCAAAATCGGACAACAACAGGAAAACTTATGGTTTGGGATACAGATTAAAGAGACAGAAATTGTTTTTGGGTTTGCAAGTGGCTAAATTGCAATGTTATCGTTATCAGACTCATTATTCTTTTAATACTATATACATTGGAAACAATTTTGGGGCAAATAGAGAGCTTAATTAAAATGAATAGATGCTATAAAGTATTATAAAAAGACCTGAGACTCATAACCTGCAACTAGTGGTTGAATTGTACAGGTAGTCTTCGACTGACGACCACAATTGAGCCTCAGATTTCTGTTGCTAAGTGAGACATTTGTCAAGTGAGTTTTCCCCCACTTTACGACCTTTCTTGCCACAGTTGTTAAGTGAATCATTGCAGTTAAGTTAGCAACACGGTTGTTAAGTGAATCTGTCTTCCCCATTGACTTCTCTTGTCAGCAGGTCGCAAAAGGGGATCACGTGACCCCAGGACACGGCAACCGTCGTAAATATGAGTCAGTTGGTAAGCATCTGAATTTTGATCATGTGACCAAGGGGATGCCGCAAAGGTCATAACTCTGAAAAATGGTCATAAGTCACTTTTTTCAGTGCCGTTGTAACTTCGAATGGTCACTAAACGGTTATAAGTCAAGGATCTCCTGTGTTGATGTTATTAACAGCATAACATATATACTTTGCATGCAAAGAAAGCCATACATTTCAATATTTAGGATTTACAGGGAAAGTTGTACAGATTTCTGTCTGAAACCTCTTTCTCCTAGTCCAGGGGTAGGCAACCTTGGCTCTTTTATGACTCGTGGACTTCAACTCCCAGAATTCCTGAGCCAGCCATGCTGAGGGGAAAGGGAGAGGTTTCCAAGCTGAGCCATGCTGGCTCAGGAATTCTGGGAGTTGAAGTCCACGAGTCATAAAAGAGCCAAGGTGGCCTATCCCTGTCCTAGTCAGTGCTGCATTCACCATCAGACAGCTCATATTCCCTTGTAAGAACAAACATGTTCTCTGTTACATGTACTTTGAGACTCGAGAAAGAGTACAGAGAAGAACAACAAAGATGATCAGGGGACTGGAGGCTAAAACATATAAGGAACGGTTGATGGAATTGGGTATGTCTAGTTTAATGAAGAGAAGGATGGGGGGGGACATGATAGCAGTGTTCCAATATCTCAGGGGCTGCCACAAAGAAGAGGGAGTCAAGCTATTCTCCAAAGTGCCTGAAGGCAGGACAAGAAGCAACGGATGGAAACTAATCAAGGAGAGAAGCAACCTAGAACTAAGGAGAAACTTCCTGACAGTTAGAACAATTAATCAGGGGAACAACCTGCCTCCAGAAGCGGTGAATGCTCCAACACTGGAAGTTTTTAAGAAGAGACTGGACAGCCATTTGTCTGAAATGGTATAGGACAGTGATGGCGAACCTTTTAGAGACTGGGTGGGACTAAAAAGTTCAATCAATCAATTCCAACTTTGCAAGATCTTTTTTTTTCCCGCGAGAAGTTGAAATTGACTGATTGAACCTTTTTTTTTTTTTTGCACACGGCGGCGGAGGCCTAAAGTGAAAAAGTTTTATAAAACCCAGCTGAAGGCCTAGGACTGGGGCGACGGCACGCGTGCCCACAGAGAGGGCTCTGAGTGCCGCCTCTGGCACCCGTGCCATAGGTTCGCCACCACTGGTATAGGATTTCCTGCCTGAGCAGGAAGGGGTTCGACTAGAAGACCTCCAAGGTCCCTTCCAACTTTATTATTATTATTATTATACAAACAAGATCACCTAACTGATCTTGAAAAAAGCTAAGCAGAACGAACTTGGTTAATACAGGTAGTTGTCGACTTACAACAGTTCACTTGGTGACCAATCGAAGTTACAACGGCACTGAAAAAAGCGACTTATGACCATTTTTCACTCTTACGACCATTGCATCATCCCCATGGTCACGTGATTTACATTTGGATGCTTGACAACTGACTCGTATTTATGACGGTTGCAGTGATCACGTGATTCCCCTTTTGTGACCTTCTGACGAGCAAAGTCAATGGGGAAGCCAGATTGACTTAACAACCGTGTTCCCAGTGATCCACTTAACGAAGTGGCAAGAAAAGTCATACAATGGGGTGATCGTAAGTTGAGGACTACCCGTATTTGGATGGAAAATCACTACTACAGCTGGTAGTGTAGATTTGAACATTGGATCTGCTATTGCTACATATATTTTTTTCATTCTGCTTCTCAGAAAGTTTCAACTTGAGGGAGACTTAGCTTGCTTGGCCTTCCTTTTCAACCAAGTCATTTTCATAGAGTTTGCTATCTGCTTGATAAGCTGGAATGACTATAGTTCAGAGGACATTTATATGTTTGGCAGAGAAAAGTCTTAACTTTTCCATGTAGGAAATTTCCAAGTAGGAATGTCTATGGAGATTCTCAGTCATCCAAGTCATGGTTGTCCCAAAGTTGCTTTTTCAAAAAGCAGCTGGGCTTTGTTTTTCCTTGAAGACATTTCGCTTCTCATCCAAGAAGCTTCTTCAGTTCTGACTGAGTGGTGGAGGAAGGGAATATAAATCCTTCCATCCTCCACCATTGAATTTATATTCTTTCCTCCACCACTCGGTCAGAACTGAAGGAGCTTCTTGGATGAGAAGCGAAACGTCTTCAAAGAAGAACGAAGTCCAGCTGCCTTTTGCAAAAAGCACCTTTGGACTTCCAAGTAAGAAATGCCTGCCTGAAAGTCTAATGAATAAAGCTAATCATAGATGAATCATGGTTTGATTGAAGGAACCCAAAGTGCCCCCTGCTTTAATGGATCTTTCTGGACTAGTGGAAATGATTGGAGATATTTGCACTTGGATTTGAATCTAGCAGCAAAAATATTAATATTTAACCATCGCTGAAATTGCATGTGTGCGTACTGCCATATCTTTCCCATGCATTTATTAATTGCTCTCTGAAATTTTCAGTCTGTGGGTATAGCCAGTTTTAATCACCATTGTGACAATTCTGTCTCTTTTATCACTGCAAACGATGTGTGTTTTGTTTGTGTGCTGTTGCTGTGTTCATTGCTGCAGGATTCTGACCTGAAATTATGCACGTGAAGAGCATAATTTCATGATGTTCTGAAGTGTGACTTCCCTAGATTCTGTGCTTTTTTTCCTCCATGATTTTTTTTTTTCAAGGGCATGCTTTAAATTTGCATTTTTATCACTGAGTGCATGAAGCTTTTGGCAAATGCTGTACTCATGGAAAGCATTATGGAATTTGTGGCAGATGAAAAGAGCTACATAATAGAGAAACATTAAAGTCACAGTGCTAAATCTTGTTGTATTAAAATATCAATAATAAAATTTGTGGATCAGTTCTAAAATGCAGAGATGGGCATTAATAGATAATAGCAGTTCCCTTCATCAATAAACACCTTCAAATCTCTGTAAAATAGAACTGCAGATCCCCATTCGAGGGAGGTTGACTATTGCAGAAACAAAGGCCACGTCCTTGTCACATTTTTGGCAAAAGTACAGAAGATATTATGTTATTCTAATCTTCTGGGATGTGTCTTTGTTTGATTTGATTTCCGTGTCTTAGAGGCTGACAATGTTGTCAAATCTCTAGCCAAAACAATAAAAAGAGAAAATAACCATTAAAATGACCACATAATAATATGTTTTAGTCTATAGCTCTGCGATTCACTGGTGGTTCTTTCCCAAGGCCTAATTAGGTTTCACCATGTTTAATATTTTAAAGTCATCCAGAGGCCCCTAAACAACAAGCAGAACAGCCTTGTAATTGTTTTATTGTAGAATTCTGAAGACGGAAGCCATCAGAATAATCTCCTCCAGCCCTCAATGAGCAAAGGTATCCAAGGTGTCAAAAAAGTCATGATGGTGGCTGCAATCATGCAGCTGAAGCCTTGTCCCTTTTTAATGTGTGGTCCTCAATGGAACCGCATCTACATGGAGGGAAGTGTGCAGTGGGGTGCCCCAGGGCTCTGTTCTGGGCCCAGTGCTCTTCAACATCTTCATCAACGATTTGGACGAGGGGATAGATGGGGAACTCATCAAATTTGCGGATGACACCAAGCTGGCAGGAATAGCCAACACTCCAGAAGACAGGCTTAAGATACAGGAGAACCTGGACAGACTTGAACACTGGGCGCTATCTAACAAAATGAAATTCAGTGGTGAAAAAAGCAAGGTTCTACATTTAGGCAAGAAAAACCAAATGTACAGGTATAATATAGGGGGTACCTTGCTCAATAGCAGTAACTGTGAGAGGGATCTCGGAGTCCTAGTGGACAATCACTTAAATATGAGCCAGCAGTGTGCTGCAGCTGCCAAAAAAGCCAACACAGTGCTGAGCTGCATTAACAGAGGGATAGAATCAAGATCACGTGAAATATTAATACCACTTTACAATGCCTTGGTAAGGCCACACTTGGAATACTGCATCCAGTTTTGGTCACCACGATGTAAAAAAGATGTTGAGACTCTAGAAAGAGTACAGAGAAGAGCAACAAAGATGATTAGTGGACTGGAGGCTAAAACATATAAGGAACGTTTGCTGGAATTGGGTATGTCTAGTTTAATGAAGAGAAGGATGAGGGGGGACATGATAGCAGTGTTCCAATCTCTCAGGGGTTGCCACAAAGAAGAGGGAGTCAAGCTATTCTCCAAGGCGCCTGAGGGCAGGACAAGGAAGCAACGGATGGAAACTAATCAAGGAGAGAAGCAACCTGGAACTGAGGAGAAACTTCCTGACAGTTAGAACAATTAACCAGTGGAACAACCTGCCTCCAGAAGCGGTGAATGCTCCAACACTGGAAGTTTTTAAGAAGAGACTGGACAGCCATTTGTCCAAAATGGTGTAGGCTTTCCTGCCTGAGCAGGGGGTTGGACTAGATGACCTCCAAGGTCCCTTCCAACATTATTATTATTATTATTATTATTATTATTATTATTATTATTATTATTATTATTATTATTATTATTATTATTATTATTATTATTATTATTATTATCTTTTATTCATTAAACATGAACCTCAGTCAACTGAACATTCAAACTGGCTGGCGCTGATGGTTGACACGGGTTGCTACCAGCATCCTAGGTGTCAACCAGATACCTTCTTAAAATATAAGATGTTCCGAGTAGCGCAGTTTTTTTTAACATTGCTGGAGTTATTGCAGGAAGCTGCAATTTCTTGATGTATTTTGCAAAGTTTTTGGACATAGTTCCCAGTGCCCCGATGACAATGGATACCACTGTTATACGTTTCATCCATAATCGCGCAGTTTCGATGGCCAGGTCGCGATATTTCGTAATTTTTTCCAGTTCTTTTTCTTCGACTCTGGCATCTCCTGGTACAGCAATATCAATCAGCTGTACGCTTCGGTTCTCTACAACTGCGATATCTGGCGTATTGTGTTCCAAATGGCGATCTGTCTGTATTCGAAAGTCCCACAAGATCTTCACCCTCTCATTCTCAACAACTTTTTCCACCCTGTGTTCCCACGACTTTTCGAACACAGGCAAGTCATATTTTTTACACAATGCCCAGTGGATTAATTTAGCAACTCGATCATGTCTAGATTTGTAATCAGTTTGTGCGATTTTGCTGCACTCACAGATTAGGTGTGAAACAGTTTCAACTTTGTCATTACAAAGTCGGCAATTTGGATTGTCAGTGGATTTTTGTATCTTCGCTTTCATGGCATTAGTTTGTAATGCTTGTTCTTGAGCAGCCAGTATTAAGCCTTCCGTTTCTTTCTTTATTTTTATTATTATTATTATTATTATTATTATTATTATTATTATTATTATTATTATTATTATTATTATTATTATTATTATTATTATTATTATTATTATTATTATTATTATTATTTATTAATGTGTGTGTTCTGGATGCACATAAAATGGGATGGGATTTTCGTTGCATAGTTTTGGCTACCTTCTTGACTTTTATTTTAACCTTCCTAATGGGGCATGGTCTGTGATTTCATGGATGAGCACATGTCATGGTTTGGGCTCACGATCCTTGTAGGCTCTTCCAACTCTACTACTCTGTGATCTTATGATGGCTCTGATTATAGAGTAAGTGCCTCATAGCACTGGTGGTATATTCATGCTTCCATAAACTTTGCCATCTTGTGTAAAATGCCTCTCCACCTAAAAAGCTGCTGTTACTTAGCAGTGATAATTCTGGGCTACACGAAGTTTCTGACTGAAACTTCCCTTGTTTTATATGTTAGCACCTAAAATGCCTAAAGCGACCCATAGTTGAGACATCTAGAACAAAAGAACACAACTTCTGTCCAGGGTCACACTCCCACAAAGTTTTAAGTGTGGCTTAAGGAGCTCTTCCAAATCATGCCAAATTATAATTTTTAACATGAGAGAAGGGGTAAATTATTAAATGCCTGTTGAGTTCCCTTGTCAGCTCAGAGTATAATTTATTTTGTCAGGATTGTTGTTTAATTCAGTGGTGCCTGTCCCCTAATATCTTTGTTCTGCGTAATTTTGGAAGGGACCATCCCAGGCAGATCTCAAGACACTTTTGGTCTTGTTGGCTTCTGCTTTTGAAGACAGAGCTCAAAATGTAAGCTAAGTAGGGTATGGAGATATTTACCAGCAGAAAACCAGACTGCTGCTATATGACTAATAAGAAGTATGAATAACACTATCTGGAGAACTGAAGATTGCATTTACATAACATTCTGGGGGTTTACATAACATTCTGGCTGTGGTCTGTAGTGCCTGTGTAGATAGTGCTGTATGTATACATTAATTGAAGATTTGGGTTGTTTCTGTAGCTGTAATAAAAAAGTGAAACTGATATTTTTCTCTTTTTCAAACAATACATAGAGATTGGAGGAGGAGCATAGCTCTCTTCCCAGACAGCAATGTTCCATGATAAGACCAGGCTTGGCATGCTAAAAGTGATTGGTATGAGAATCTGCACAGCTGTTCATTTTTCATTATCAATGTGTTATCTGTAACCTCCTCTTCTTCAAAAGAAGCTAACTGGCACATACTAAAAAGTAAAACAATATTAATACCAACCAACAAAGCAACGTGGAAACTCATAAAACTGCTACAATTGCTCAAAAAACATGACACTTCGTGTCATATCTAGAGAGAGAAAAAAATATCAAATTACTGAACACCACAGTATGGGCTCAAAGTTTAAACAGAATGATTAAAGCAGTGCAACCTGGCTACCTCAAAACCTACGGTAGGATGATCAGTTATTCCCTTGGGTTCATAGATGTTTGTAGTACCGCCAAATCAGGCTCCAAACCAAATTTTTCCCAAGGGACAAGGTGTTACTGAAGCCTCTGGCATGTATGTGAGTGCATATAGTTGTATTTGATTTTGTCCATGTTATTATGTTCTATGGTGTTGAAGGAAAAGTCTTCTTCATGGTTCAGTCCAAGTCGGGAATAAACAACATGGCGACTGCTTTAGAAAGAAGATTGCAGTTTATTGAAGAGGAGAGCCAGACAGGAAGATGGCTCTGGAAGAAAAGAAAATGAGCACATGTAGGGAGTGGGTTTTTATACCCTCTGGACCCTTTTGTTTGGAGTTGTTCCTGTGGCATGAACTTTGACCTGAGTCTGAGTGTGCCTTTCTGGTATTCTGATGGTGGTGGGTTAATCCCATTATGTCGCAAGGGTCATATCCTGCTTCCCTGGGGCTGTGGCTGATGACTTAGACTTTTGGTGTGAGAGGTTGTTGATTCTAGGGATCTTTCTTCCTAATCCCAGTTTCCTGACTCCAGTCTGACAAGATTATCACATCTGCATTTTGCAGACTTGGTTTCTGCTTGGGACAGAGAGACTTGGGGGCAGGGTTGGTTTCTGCTTTTAAAACCCTTTAGGGAAATATAGTCTGCCCTTTTAATATTTCCTTCTCTGGGGGGCTGACTTCCCACAAAGGTAATGTTTTAAATTGTGGATTGGATGTTGTAAAGCTGCTCAAATGTCTATGGAGATTCTCGGTAATCCAGTTCATGGTTGTCCCAAAGGTGCTTTTTCAAACTTTTTTTTGTTTTCAAACAAACAAACAAAAAGTCTTTAAGGAAAAAGTTCAGTTGCCTTTTGAAAAAGTAAGCTGCACAAAGTCTTGTGCAGTAGAATAGCTATATCAAATCTAAATGACAATGGTGGTGGTGGTGGTGATGATGATGATATAATTTTCCTTTTGAGTTTCCTAATATTACAAAAGCAGCAGGAATGTGAAAAAGAGATCGCAAGAAGGAGAAGTGAGATTTTGCTTGAAGAGCAGCCAGCTTTGAACATCCAGATGGTGTTCTTTGCATAGACAGCACTATTCTTCATAGGACTGCAGGCATTTTGATGCTTTCTTTGCTTCTACCCGAATAAGGGTGATGGTCTTTTTTCACACTTTTGCTAAATTTGGTTAATTTCTCTGGCTAGTATTTATCTTCACTAATATGTACATCTGGAACTTTTGGTAAGATTTCTTTAGAGATTCATGGATTCATGGTCTGTTGAGCAGGTATCTTGAATGGAGATTGGTGTCTTACAAGGCTGTAAATTCAGATTTCCTTGGTGCTCCTTAGTGCCCTTAACTAGGATTACCAGATCTAGAGTGCAAAAAACTGGACACTAGATGGCAGCATCTTGAAAAGTAACACGCTGCTGCCATCTAGTGATTATTTGGGTTTTGCATCCCAGATGTGTACCCCACCTTGCCTGGGAGGTTCTGTTGCACATATTTTGTTCTAATAAAACGAGAGTGAAAAATACCAGCTACTCAGTTCAAGAAGTAGTTATAAGACTTAAGGGTTGCTAGTCGCTTTTAAATCTAAATTTAGCGATTAAAAGCCTAGATCACACGTAAGAATAAAACAGAATGGAGGCTCCTTACTTTTTGACTTAGTATTATGTGTGCAAATCAGTGTAGTTACTGATTGAGGCTGGGTATTACATGCAGAATATGGCTTGTCAACAGACCATGGCTTGAATGTTTCTATTTTAATAAACTGTGAGCCATTTTGAGTCAGAAGACATTTCTCATTTTATTTTATTTTTTCACATTTCTAACCTGCTCACCTCTTCAAAGACACACTGTATATATCAGATTTAAGATGGTTCTGATGGTTTCATGGAGAAAGCCTATAGACACACTGGTAGGAACCACGTTGGAGACTCCAGATAGAGGGTTACAAGTTCCCCTCCCACCGTCTTTAAGTTTTTGCATATGTTAATAACCAATTATTGTAACTTAATTAGCACGATGGTCAATTGATGCTTCTGTAAACTGCCATATAACATATGAGGCAACTGAAGCTGGTTTTCTTTTTCACCAAAGAAGGTGAGTGTCATGAGTCAGTGTTTGTAAGATTAATGAATTAAAAAGGGGCATACAAGTTATAATCAAAGATGTGATCATGGGCAGTCGTTCACCTTTTTCCCCCCAAGCTAGCTAGATATCTAAACTAAGAATTCCCAAATTCTGAACAGCCCTAACCTTGGCAAGACGTAATGTCCTTCAACAGCTGTTCTCAAGGGGAAATTGTCAGTGTCTTATTTGGACAAAGACTTTGCCCATTGGTGAACCAGTCCCTGAAGCACCGACTCTTGTCCTGTTATTTTGCTATATTAGCCAGTTAATCTCCCCCATCTACTCAGATTTTGAGGCCACCCAGTTCCATTTTATGTACAGTTGCTATCATTTGATCAGTGCGATCTAATTTCTCTTAATACGGCTAGGTTTTGCTTTACCATCTGTCAAATACATCACAAGGTTACCATACCAATTTTATAATTATTGGGTTTTTATTTTTTCTCTCTCTTATGTTTTGTTTTCTCTTGGTCTATGACTGCAATAAAATCTTATCTTTGGAAAGCTGCTAAATCTTTGAATGGGCACATGACCCCAGTGGTACAACATGCATATTTATTTATAATTATAATTTAAGCTTTCTAAAGCTGCCCAGCATGATCGACTCTGGATGGCATACAAACTTAGACAACAAACCAATGGCATACAGTGAAAAGCCAAACAAAAGAGAGTTGTAGCAAGGGAAAGTGTGCTGGAGGTGTGCGTGTGTGAATCCTGGCTGGAGACATCAGCCTGATCATCCTCATCAAAATTCAGAGAACACTTTGTCTAGACATTTGTGCTGTATGCTGTGTCTGGAGTTGCTAGCAAACTGCAATTAATACCAAACACAGGTGCATGACTGCTAACTGAGACTGGGTGTATTGGAGGATATTTATGCCACTGGCTACTGGACTATTTCTCAGCAAATTCAACATGCTTGATTGTGATTGAGGAAGCTCTGTGTGGCTTGGGACCAGGCTATCTAAAAAAAACCATCTGCTCCTGCACTAACAGGCCAGCCAATCAAAATTGGGCTCATTGTTTATTTATTTTTTCCTAGAAGAAAAAAATAATTAGTGGGGTTGATGGGGAGAGAGAAAGAGCTTAAATGAAAGAGAGAGAAAGAGTTTAAATGGATAAATAGGATCAAAAAAGATTCCAAGAGAACTATAAAAACCTTCTGAGGGCTTTGATAATTATACTTATATAGTGATCTTGATGGTAGATTAAGTGACTTGGATGCTCCCCAAATGTAGATTTGGCGTGGCTTCAAGAAGCACTAGATGGAGGTGGGAAGGCAAGTTGGCCATCGATTCAAGTATCGAACATCTGGAAAATTGTATTGGTTGGTTACTTAACTGTGGGCATGTATGCTTGCGAACCAAACCTTTGGCTTCTTTGAGTGGAACCATTTCCTAATTTTCCACGTGAGAGAATGGGACCACTGAAATCTGCCCCATTTCTTACAACCAGGTGTTCTACGCGTGCCCCGGGTTTTCTGTGCATAGTCTACAAAAGCTCATTCAGTAACTGAAAAATCAAAGGGCTTTGTTCAGCCCGTAGCTTGGAAAAGTGTACAAGAAGCTCCTTGAAACCAGCTGGCAAAAAAAACACATTTGAAAACTAAATGGCGATACAGAGAAAGAGAACATATGGAAGATTTTTCATCTCCAGTTCACTCTTGCAGAGTTTCCACTGAAGGTGACCAACGTAAGAAAACATTACGCAGAAAATGGCTTCGGTTCAAAAGTGATTGATAGGCCATGAAATTTCATTCCACCTGTCTCAATACCTTCTCTCTCTCCCTCCCCCCCCCTCTCACACACACAGGGAGAGAGGGAGGAACTAATACTAAAGCATCTTAATTCCCTTTTTCTTTTTTAAGCATCAGCTACTTTTTTGGCTCCTCAAAGAGCAGGGTACTTGAAATACATTTTGGGAACATGAGTCATTATAGGAAAAACAAAGGTTTGAGGAAACACAAAATTTCCACTAAAATGGCAGCTCTTTCCGGTGTATTCTCTTCTCCTCAAAGACACCCACAACATTTTTATGGCTTGCTTGTATAAGACAGAATATATTTTCTGCTTCTGCTGCAACATGCTGATGGAAACTTAAGAAACATGACGGTGAAGCTTGGTATCATCCTTTAGCACCGGGCTGTGGCTCGTATTGTTCTATAGTTTGGGGAATAAATCAGCGTGACCATGTCCACATACGATGGTCACCCATGAATCAGTTTACAGGGTGACTTGGCTCCTTCACTAAAAAAACTTAACAAATCACATTAGGCTCAGTGCAAACTGTGAACCTCTCTATTGTAATACAAGTGGTGAAGGAAACTGGGTGCCATTTTCAGCAGTGAGCCTGTTTTTTTTTTTTTTAGCAATACAGAGACATGTTTTTTTAATGTGAGTTAGAGAATAAGACTTTGTTGTTGTTGTTGTTAGTTGCAAAGTCGTGTCCGACCCATCGCGACCCCATGGACAACGTTCCTCCAGGCCTTCCTGTCCTCTACCATCTTCTGGAGTCCATTTAAGCTCACGCCTACTGCTTCGGTGACTCCATCCAGCCACCTCATTCTCTGTCGTCCCCTTCTTCTATTGCCCTCAATTTTTCCCAGCATCAGGCTCTTCTCCAGTGAGTCCTTTCTTCTCATTAGGTGGCCAAAGTACTTGAGTTTCAACTTCAGGATCTGGCCTTCTAAAGAGCAGTCGGGGTTGATCTCCTCTAGGACTGACCGGTTTGATTGCCTTGCGGTCCAGGGGACTCGCAGGAGTCTTCTCCAGCACCATAGTTCAAAGGCCTCAATTCTTTTACGCTAAGCCTTTCTTATGGTCCAACTTTCACAGCCATACATTGCAACTGGGAAAACCATGGCCTTGACTGTACGTACTTTTGTTGGAGGGGAGATGTCTCTGCTTTTTAGTATGCTGTCTAAATTTGCCATAGCTTTCCTCCCCAGGAGCAAGCGTCTTTTAATTTCTTGGCTGCAGTCCCCATCTGTGGTGATCTTGGAGCCCAGGAAGATAAAATCTGTCACTACTTCCATTTCTTCCCCATCTATTTGCTAGGAATTGAGAGGGCCGGATGCCATGATCTTGGTTTTCTTAATGTTGAGTTTCCAGCCAACTTTTGCACTCTCCTTCTTCACCCGCATCAAGAGGCTCTTTAGTTCCTCTTCACTTTCTGCCATTAGAGTGGTATCATCTGCATATCTTAGGTTGTTGATATTTCTCCCGGCAATCTTAATTCCAACTTTTGATTCAAAGGGTAATTTTGAAACCCCAATCTAATGGTTACATGTGCAAAAGCGGTGGGGCTTTGATAATCTAGATCGGGGTGGGGAATGATGGCCCTTTTATGACTTGTGGACTTCAACTCCCCAAGTTCCCGAGCCAGCCATGCTGGCTGAGGAATTCTGGCAGTTGAAGTCCACAAGTCATAAAAGCGCCATAGTTCCCCACCTCTGATCTAGACCAATGTTTCTCAACCTTGGCTTCTTTAAGACATGTGGACTTCAACTCCAGAATTCTGGAAGTTGAGGTCCACTCATCTTAAAGATGCCAAGGTTGAGAAATACTGATCTAGATTTTTTTTTGACTGACAGACATAAGGAGCACCCCTTTCTGCAGAAGTTAAGAGACTGGTCTCAGATCATCAAGCAAATGAGTTGCAAGTATCTTGTGAGAATTTAGGCCTTTCCATTTTTATATTACATAAGTCGTGGGCTGATAAAGGAAACCCATTCTCATCTACCTTAATTTTGTAGCACGTCTCTTAGCTACTTTTTAAAACGATCTCTGGATAGATCATAGTCTGACTAAATAGGGGGAGAGGGGTTAGGGTTTGCGTAGGCAATCAGCCCCTCTCCCATTTTCCCATCACATCCTGGCCATAATTTGAGCACATTTTTAACTGATTTTTTTTTCCTGAACAAGAACAATTTCTCCCAGAAGCTTCTTTCTTTTTCAAAGACATTTGTGGGTGGCTTTTTCTTTCTCCGTTCCCCCCCTTTTTCTTTCTAAACCCAAATATAGACCATGTATTTTCAACGAGATCCACCAGGCTGTGCCCACACAAACTTCATTTGCTTTCAAATATTCCTTTCAGCAATTTGGAGATAAAATTTTCCACCCGTGATCTCATAGATTCAGTGATTCTTTTGAAGAGGGTCAAAACGAAGAAATCCTTTTTCTGTCCCGGGCTTGCAATTGTCCAGAATGATCAATTTGCTTAAGAAACCTTGTAAGTAAAAAGCCTTATTCTTTGAATTGAGAAGCATACGATGATCTCTGACTTGAAATTAATATAATAATAAAAGAGATTTGTGCTTGTTTTTATTATCTCGAGCAAATAATCGATAAAAATATAATTTGCTGTGATTTTTATTTGTAAATCTTGGTTCCGGTTGGTTTTAATTCTCTGGTTTTTTTTAAGTATATGCCCAAATTAAACCCATGTATAGATTCAGCAGGATCAGTTTGCTTTCCATTTGTCAGTTTGACTTTGCTTCCTTGCTTCCGTTAATAATAACTGCATTTATTTGCACATTGATGGAAGAATTTTGACACATCATTTCATTGGCAGTAAAACTGCAGCTAATGTACAACTAATATTTTCTGTTCTTTTCAATAATCCATTTGAATCTCCATGGCTGCAGCACATGGAAGGGGATCTCAACATTAACAGTGATATTTGGAAGCTCTTCTACTAGCTGTTACTCAGCAACTAGAAGAGCTATTTTGGAAATTCTTGTCTCGATGTTTTAAAATATGCCAGTTGTACCTTAATTCAAATCTATTGTTTAATTCCGCTATAAACAGACAAACAATGTTTTTGCATCAATTCCTAACCACGGAACAACAAATCCAAGCGTTGCTATGTGATTGCTGGACTCTGTCTTTTTGTAACAATATTTGCATTACGCAGTATTGTTTTGCGACCGATAAAGGTTCTATAATGGTGGTACATGTTTAGCCAAAAGTTTAGCCTTCTTAAGTTCACTGAGTCTTATTTTTGAAGGAATATAGGATTGCAGAAGAAGATACTTCCCAAATTGAGACAATAACCAAGAACTTCTCTCATTATCATTCCTTATTGTAATTTTACTAATCCTTTGCAATTTTCTTATCACAATAATGCATTGATTGGACATTGAGATCCCACATTTGCAAAAGGCAATGAATACCAAAGCACCTAACCTTTGCATCAAACCTTTTCTCAGAGGAATCCCCGGTGATAATATAAATGAACGGACCTGCTGACTTCTTGAGCATGTAGTTCGACTTATTCGGATAGACCATAGATGGAAAGTGTGATGTGAAACTTGTTACTGGATAAGTTGCTCATTTTTCAGTGTGCATGTTTGCTTAAGGAAGGAGATAGAGAAATCTCCAAATAATCCATCACAAGGTGATTGAGGTGTGCTAAGGCTTTGAGGGGGGGGGGGCTGACAAAAATGCTATAAATCCACACTAATCATTGATCTAGATTTTGATTCTCTTTTCTTTTGAAAGTTGAGCAGCCATTCAGGGTATTCTTAGCTGGCTCTAGGAGCTATGATCTTACATAATCAGGTCTGCTTTTGTATTATATCTCCCTTTTATCAGGTATAAAAAGTTCCCCAATTGTGAGGATGCAAATAATAAGAAAGTCTTCAAGTGAAAAATAAACATAGGGACCCATATAAAGCTGACTTATATTGTATACAATCAGTGGTCCATCCAGCTGGAGCCTCTGCTGGTCTCCAGATCTAATGGCAACTGCATCTACTAAAATTCCCAGCCGATCATCTTCATTTTTGGCTCTAAAAGGCGTAGTCCAAGGAAAAAATCAAGGTGGGCGCCATAGCTACACGATCAGAACCCCACCCCACAAATGTGGCTCATGTAAAAAGGGACAGGGTTTCATCCCCCACCCAGATGCCAATGTTCAAAGTTGGGCCAATTTGTATAAAACATGAAAAGAAAACATTTCCTTCTTAAAATCAGCCATTAATTCACAAAATACTTAATACCAACTAGTGGAAATAGGTAAAATGCATGCTGATTTGCAGTGTTACATCTGTCTCAGCCTTGCTACATAGATCTTTTCTATCTGGAGATATTTAGGTTTGAATCTGAGAACTTTTGCATATAATCTGTGTTTTCATACTGGCCCCTCTTCTCTTCCACATCGTTCCCTATTTAGAACATACAATAATAGGGTTGGAAGGGACCTTGGATGTCTTCTAGTCCAACCTCTTATTCTCATCCAGGATATCCTATACCAGAGGTCCTCAACCTTTTGGGCACCAGGGACCGGTTCCGTGGAGAGAGGATTTTCCGTGGACCGGAGGGTGTGTTTTGTGACCTGCCTGCATCCTGTGGATCGGGCTTTGCTTGTTTGTGTGGACTGTGATAGAGCACCACAACTTCTGGAGGCAAGCTGTTCCACTGATTAATATTTCTCGCTGTCAGGAAAGCTCTCCTTAGACCTAGATTGGATCTCTCTTTAATGATCTTTCACCCGTTACTTCTTGTCCTGCCTTCAGATGCTTTGGAGAATAAGTTGATTCCCTCTTCTCTGTGACAACCCCTTCAAGGACTGGAAGACTGCTATCATGTCACCCCTAGTCCTTCTCTTCATTAGACTATATGTACCTAATTCTCTCAATTGTTCATCATATGGTTTAGCCTCCAGGCCCTTAATCATCTTTGTTGAGACTCTTCTCTGCAGTCTTTCTAGGGTCTCAACATCTTTTCTGTAGCATGGTGACCAGAATTTGTCTCATCGATGCAGTATAAAGCGTTACTCACTTCATGTGCTCTTGAAATTACCCCTCTGTTGATTCAACCTAGGACTGTATTAGCTTGCTTGCTTATTGATTGATTGATTGATTGGATAGCACTTCATTGGCAGATAACCCTGGCACATTGCAGTCCCTTTGATTTGCAAGCCGTTCCCCACAATTCTTCTTTTTGCTTGGTTCTCACTGAGTGCAGGTCACAGATGGCTTCAGAACTTTGCTTTGACTGGCTGAATGAGTGTGAAAAGTGAGCAGGGAGACTGAAGGCACACCAGACAGGCAGTCTGTGTAAGGAGTGCAAGAGAAACGCTTTGTCATGCATGTTTCATTAGACATGGAGTCACAATAGAGAGGAAAAGTGGTTTCCTGGAGCATAAGAGCAACAAGATCCGCTTCTTGCCTTGCAATGTGACTGCGCTGGCTTGCAACTGGTGCTGTGCAATTGACAGAATACATTCAGTCACAAAATCCCCAGCAGTATGTTTAAAAGCTGTTTTCCCATCATATCAAAAGCAAGTAACTCTAATCTATTTGCAAGTTCCATTCTGTTCTAGCAAATTGTGGTTTGGCTCCTCTTGTATTATAAGGGTTGGTATCCTGTGGCCAGAAGGCTTATTGCTGTTTACAAAAATTGACCAGAATTCCTAATTCCAAGCAAATTCCAGCTGTGCCTAGTTTTATGTTGGGGTTTTAAGCATTTTGTACCATTTCAAAGTCCAATGTTTTCTTTTCCTATCCCTCCATCTTTCCTTGGGCCACTAAATAGTTCTTTAGTAGCCTTGTTCTTAAGACTCTTCAGTGTTTAACTGGTTTAATGGAAGATCTGCTACAAATCTCTGGGGCTTTTCATTTCTCCATCTCAGATAATCATGTATCCATATTGACTAGAGACTTCGTACCAAACTTCTTCAGGGATGGAATACTGTACTGTAATGATAATCTTAAAATGACATCTGAGTGATTGGGAAACATATTCTCTTTCAAGGGCTTCACTGATCATTGGGTTTCTTGTTCTATAAATCAGAATTATAATGCTGCTTCTGCTTCTAAAGTGGGTGGGTGGGGTACACAATGCTAGGAGAATACAAAAGGAAAAATTTTCAGGTTATTTGATCTGGCAATCTCTTCTTTCTTTGTACAAGAGGAGAGTTATTTTTTTACTACACACTGGGAAATAACACTCTTTGACAAAGAAGTTTGCACGTTCGTTCACGGTGAACAGCTGTCATATTGTACAAGGAATATATTTTTGAATTTGAGATTTGTAAAATACGAATCTGCTTCTTGATTTTATTCTTTCTGGATAGAAATATGGATTTTAATTCTGCTGATTCATATTTTAATTAAGGTCATATTAAAGTTAAGTCCCTGCTATGAAATAGTTGCCTTGCTTTTTGTTATTTTCAATAGTTAAACTAGGTGAAAATGTTCACCCATTCGGAGTAAGGACAGGCATCATTACCTTCACTTAAAATTGGCTTTAATAGGTACTATAGTATAGTATACTGTAGTTTAGCTACATAAAACTATGAGAGACAATTGATTTAGTAAATTCCAATGACATAGTGCAGGGGTAGGCAACCTTGGCTCTTTTATGACTCGTGGACTTCAACTCCCAGAATTCCTGAGCCAGCATGGCTCAGCTTGGAAACCTCTCCCTTTTCCCTCAGCATGGCTGGCTCAGGAATTCTGGGAGTTGAAGTCCACGAGTCATAAAAGAGCCAAGATTGCCTACCCCTGACATAGTGGGTATCTTTTTCTGAAATGGCCATCAATTGAAACAATGCATTGTGTGGCAGAAAATATTCTCATCATTTTAACAGCAGGAACAATATCACCATCCACCTAAGCAGTATTTACTGGCAATATGCCAAATAAAGATATTTTTCTGAGAGAAACCCATCAATCTGTTAAGATTCCTTAACGTATTAGAGGAAAAGAGAGAGAGTGGGGGAGAGAAAGATTTAGGAAAACCAGTCAGAAAATAATCTAGTCATTATTTTCTTTCATTGAATACTTGTGGTTTTGGAGAAGTATTGACGATGACATGACACTAGCACTTGCACAATTTAAAGAGAAATTCCTCATTATTCCTCTTCTTAATTTTTTAAACATTTTTCTATCAAGATAATCCTATGTTATTCAGACCATGTGCAGCTTAGTTTTATTATAAAAAATTACCTGTTGGGTCTAAATTTTGGTAGTTTGAAGCAATTGAGAGGTTGCATTTTTTACTCATATGAAATATAGATAGTCCTTGACTTACGACCACAATTGAATCCAAACTTTCCATTGCTAAGCAAGAAGAGTTGTTAAGTGAATTTTGTCCCATTTCACCACTTTTCTTGCCACCGTTGTTAAGGGAATCACTGCAGTTGTTAAGTTAGTAACACGGTTGTTAAGTGGATCTAGACTTTACTTGTCAGAAGGTCGCAAAAGGGGATCGCAGGACCATGGGATACTGCAACCGTCATAAACATGAGTCAGTTTCCAAGCATCTGAAGTTTGATCACATGACCACATGCTGCTATGGTCGTGAGTGTGAAAAATAGTCATCAGTCAGTTTTTTCAGTGCCATTGTAACTTTGGTCACTAAGTGAACTGTTGTAAGTTGAGGACTACCTATAGCAAAAAAAAAGGGCTTTGAGGGAATTGGAAAAATAAGACAGATGAAAGAAGAGAAAAATCTTCATCTCTATCTCCCAAAGATGTGTCTGTATGTCTGTGTATGGAGGTCCCAGTTCACATATTCCTTTCTAATGAGTTCTGAAGCGTTCCATGTCCTTTGCATGGGTTCCTCTTTTTTAATCCTGCAAATATTAACCGAGTAGAAGCATATAGTAGAGCAGTGATGGTGAACCTTTTAGAGACCAAGTGCCCAAAAACCGGCCCCTCCCCGCCACCCCACCAGCCCCTGCTCCGCCCCCCGCCCCTGCCCGCCCCGCCCCAGCTCTGCCCCCACCCGCAGGGCCATCCACCGCCTCTACGGCCTGCCACAGATCACCCAGGCGGCCCAGCAGTGCTATGGCAGCCACGCCTTCCACCTGCGCCCCGCAGCATCAACTGCGCGCGATAGGGCGCAAGGGTGGAGTCATGTCCCTGCTGCCCGTCTGCCATGTCCTTGGCTGCACTGCTCCGCGCGGGCCATGCTCGAGGGTGACTCTCCTCCGGGGGTGCTGCTGGTGAGGGGGCCATGGGGGGAGGCGGGGCTGGGGCGATGGTGCACACGCCCACAGAGAGGGCTCTGAGTGCCGCCTCTGGCACCTGTGCCATAGGTTCGCCACCACTGCAGTAGAGGATTACATTCTCAGCTTAGCTAAGCCAGTTACAACTGTATGCAAGTTCCAAATGCTGTTTTTATTTAAATTCCAAAAGCAATAGTGCTAGCAATATATCTTTCTGAGAAGAGCTAAGATGTTGAATAACAACAAGTGAGATCCTCCATGTTGTTCGTTAAAATGGGAGGTTAAATAAAAATGGGAAGCAAGCCGATAAACTGCTTTGATATTGATGGGATTGATGCATACACCAAAAGTCTGCTTTTGCTATAAAGCCACAAAAACGACATGTTTGTAGGGGTTATCATTATGCATTGCATCAACATTTAACTTGTACTGTTATATATACCAATGGTGGCGAACCTATGGCACGCGTACCACGTGTGCTTTCTGTGGGCACACGCACTGTTGCCCCAGCCCCGCCTCCTCCCATGGCCCCCTCACTAGCAGCCCTCCGGAGGAGAGTTGCCCCCGGGCACGGCCCACGCTATGCTGCGCAGCCAAGGACATGGTAGCCGGGCAGCAGGGACAAGACTCCGCCCTTGCACCCCATCGCGCGCAGATGATGCTGCAGGGCACGGGCGGAGGGCGTGGCCACCATGGTGCTGCTGGGCTGCTTGGGTGATTTGTGGCGGGCCGTGGAGGTGGTGGGTGGTCCAGCGGGCATGCCGGAGCGGGGACAGGGGTGGGGGGGGTGGTTTTTGGGCACTCGGTCTCTAAAAGGTTCGCCATCACTGATATATACCATTGGAAACAAAGCATTGTGGAGACATTTTGATAAACTATTCCGTAGACAATGTGCAGAGCAAGCTTGTCTTTTATGCTACTATAGTTCAGACATCAAAGTAAAGGCTTTGACAATTGCTTCAGAGTAGAGCAATGACATTCCCTTATTCGTGATTGGCTAACTGCAAATTGCTTACCAATTCTCGACAATCCAACTGAATCAAGATGAATTATTTTTGCAAATAATTTGATGCAATGATGAAAAGCATTTCTGATCACAGTGATAATAGAAAAAAACCCCAGCTTTGTAAGCTTGTAGAGATACTTATCTGATCGGTAACAAAATCTATAGTAAAGCTAATGAAAATGAGTAATTTGCCTTTTATGGAAACAGATAAAGTGATGCTTTTTCTTTCCGCCCTCTGCAGATATGACAAATGACTAGTAGTGCATTTAAGAAGCATTTGGAAGATTGTTTTGTTTCCGGAATTTTTATTTTTATATCTAGGAAAAAAGAGAGAGCATGCTTCTTGTTTTTTCTTCTGGCATTTAATAATGGTAAAAATAAGGAAGACTATTCCTTCATTAAATCAAGGGGGTATGAAACATAGCATAGCCCAGTGGTGGCGAATCTATGGCACGGGTGCCAGAGGCGGCACTCAGAGCCCTCTCTGTGGGCATGCGTGCCATCACCCCAGTCCTAGGCCTTCAGCTGGGTTTTATAAAACCTTTTCGCTTTAGGCCTCTGCCGCCGTGTGCAAAAAAAAAAAAAAGCTTCAATCAGTCAATTTCAACTTCTCGCGGGGAAAAAAAGACCTTGCAAAGTTGGAATTGATTGATTGAACTTTTTAGTCCCACCCTGTCTGCCGTTACCACCGCAGCCACACCCACCCAATGGGCCACACCCACCCAATGGGCCACACCCACCCGGCACTCGACGATGCATAAGTGGGTTTTGGGTTGCAGTTTGGGCACTCAGTCTCTTAAAGGTTCGCCATCACTGGCATAGCCATTCATATCTTACCATGGTGATGAACAACTGGAACATAAAATCTAAGAGTTTGTCATACATTTTTAATGATTTTTGCGCATAAATAAATATACCCATCCTCTTCACCAAATATATCTGAAATGTGGTTTACAATAGACATGTCGCTAGTTTTTATTGTGGGATATTATGGAAAGGCAGTGCTGATTTTCAATAATTGCAAGCAAGTTTTACATTGAATAGAACTTTCTGGGTACCATCTGTTGCTTTTTATATGTTTCTTGACTTTTTTTCTCAACTTTTGCTATAAAGTGTGACATTTGGAAAAATACAGTCTTCCTGAGCATGGTTTTTTTCCCCCAGCATACTTTTAGCAAAGTTTTTTAATGGTAATTCTATGCTCGCCAATACATTGGAAAAAAGAAAGGGATTTCAATTTTTTAAATCCTAACTAGCACCTGCAAAATTGCACTGGTCTCTTGGGAATCGAATAGCATATAATGAAACAATAAATATCGAACATTTTCATCTGTTAGAATTGTAGAGAAAGTTTTGGTGTAGCCATTCTGACCAGGACTGCTGCAATTTGTTTGAGCTAAAGAATGTGTGGGAAGTTGGATTATATTTAGAGCTCATCCAGACAATGAGACAATCATCTAAGTCTTCCAGTTCCACATCTGAAATGGAGCAGGGCTGGAGGATTCAGTTCTGACTGTTGAATGAACCAAGTTAGGAGACTTCTGCTGTTCCCAGCCAACAGCTAATGAAATGTCTCCAGCCATCAGGTTACTCTTAAAGCATGTGGAATCTTCATTAGTTCAACATGTGGCATCCCAAATAGTCCTTAGATTCATCCAAGTATTCCAGGAGCTGTACTGATTCCTAGTCAGCTTCTGGGTGTGATTTGAGGTGATAGTTCAAGCCCTGAATGACTCAGAGCTTGGATATCTTCACCACTCTACAATGCCTTGGTAAGGCCACACTTGGAATACTGCATCCAGATTTGGTCACCACGATGTAAAAAAGATGTTGAGACTCTAGAAAGAGTACAGAGAAGATCAACAAAGATGATTAGGGGACTGGAGGTTAAAACATACAAGGAAAGGTTGATGGGATTGGGTATGTCTAGTTTAATGAAGAGAAGGACGAGGGGGGACATGATAGCAGTGTTCCAATATCTCAGGGGCTGCCACAGAGAAGAGGGAGTCAAGCTATTTTCCAAAGCGCCTGAAGGTAGGACAAGAAGCAACGGATGGAAACTAACCAAGGAGAGAAGCAACCTAGAACTAAGGAGAAACTTCCTGACAGAACAATTAACCAGTGGAACAATCTGCCTCCAGAAGCGGTGAATGCTCCAACACTGGAAGTTTTTAAGAAGAAACTGGACAGCCATTTGTCCAAAATGGTATAGGGTTACCTGCCTGAGCAGGGGGTTGGACTTGATGACCTCCAAGGTCCCTTCCAACTTTATTATTATTATTATTATAAGAGTGCCTTCTCCACGTTGAGTCTGCCCATCTGGTCAGATGGAGTGGAGATGATTTTAGATCTGATGGAAAGCCCTTTGCAGGAAGCTCAGCTTGAGTTTCTCCCCGGATGCCACCTGCCTCTGGATCAGTTATGTCAGGTATTCAGATCACCCCTGCCTACTCTTCTGAAAGACCATGAAAACCTGGCTATTTGGGGAAAACGTTTGAAGATTTTGCTGCCAAAATGGGGACACATCAGGGCCTTATGCTCCTGATTTTCGTTTTATGTTGTTTATTAGCCACCTGGAATCTTTGGAAATGGAGTGACTTGAAAGCTAACCAACTAACTAACTAGGTCAATTAGCATTCAAAGCAAAAACCAGCTACTTGTGTATCTTAAAGATTGCTTTTATCTACTTGCTTTATAAATGATTGTCTTTGCACCATGAAGTATACAGGTCAGTCCTTAAGTGAGGGCTACATGTATACGTCATGAGCTGTTTTTCAAAAGGGCTTTTATGTTGGTTTCATTTTTTTTAATGCCTACATTTAGGTATGGAAGGATTGAAACATCCATTTTTATACATTCTGCCTACATTTCTCTTCTCTTCTGCTTTTTGACAACATCAGAGTTAAAAAGCTGCATTAAAGATAGAACAGAAACAAGTACGGGGGAAAGGAAATTACAGTGGGTGAAACATGTTTTTTATTGAAAATGTAAGATCTTTGAACACGTCAGACTAAAAAGGAAAAAAAAAAGACTCTTTTTCTCCCAGAACATGTTGAAATAGTTCTTTTAGCCAGCATTGATAAAAGCATATTCTGAATTAATTAAGATGAAAAGGTACTAGAACAAGGTTCCTAATTGTATAAATAAGGTCCATGTTGCAATATGGAAGCATCTTTGCCAAGCTCTAGCAAACTCATGCGGGCTACGATATACAAAGGCCTGGCAATTTATCAGTGCTGTTTTGAATTTTCAGTAATTACTTGTGGCATCCTATTTTGCAATATCTCAACAAAGCCAAAGTTAAGCTTCAGCTTTTCTTCACTTACCTTTAAAAGAGGAAGCATATTATATAAATTTCTGGTTAATTGGTTTTAAATCTCAGCAAGTACCTTATTTTCCATTAGGCTGGCATATACTCAGTGGTGGGATTCAAATATGTGGATGCCGCTTCCGGAAGTCTGTTCTGGGCCTGGGCAACAAAAAATTAGCTACCGGTTCTGCCGAACTGGTATGAACTGGCTGAATCCCACCACTGGATATACTGTTGTCTATTGATCTTACTCTTTATCAAAACAAAGTGCAGATTCTCTTAACATGATTTTCCACAGTAATATGAAGCCCCACAAAGATGGCAAGATTAATAGCTGGCATATACTTTGATCGCGTCGTAGACAACCCTGAGGTATTTTACAAGCTGTTCCTACAAAATTCGCCTCCATAGCTGTCACCTAGCATCATCCAGGGCATTAATCTGCTATTACTATCTTTGTGATGGCGCATACTCTACTGTTAGCTCTTGTGAAATTTGTAGAAAAACACTCAGTCCAGTTCCGGGGACAACGTGTTTGAATTCCCAGACTGTGATGCTGTTAAGTGGATTAGGCTGTGCTCATAGTTGTTTTTGGGGAGCACCTTTTTTGGGTAACAACGAACTGTACTTCACTTATTTTAAATCGTGAGAAGTCAGTCTTGTACCATTTAGAGCAGAGGTGGGGAACGATGGCCCCTTTATGACTTGTGGGCTTCAACTCCCAGAATTCCTGAGCCAGCATGGAATTCTGGGAGCTGAAATCCACAAGGCATAAAGGTGCCATCGTTCCCCACCTCTGATTTAGAGCATCCCTTCCCATCCTACTTTCATTTCTGGCCTTAGCAGCACCACTGTTCCCAAAACTATTGCATAAGAAGGCTCAGCCAGTCCCACATGCCCTTTATTATAAAGGACAGTGCCCTTTGGCTTTATTTATTTTTCAAAAAAAAAATCCCTCCCTTTTCTCCTTTATTTTGATCATTTAATATTAATCATAATGCAGAGCCTTTCACACGCGTGAAAAATATGGAAATTGAATTGTCTTTTTTTTTTAAAAAAAATATATTTTATTAAATTTTATATGGGTATGGGAAGGATAGGGATAATATGGGTAGAGGATGGGGTTAGGGAGTGGAGTTGGGATAGGGATGGGAATAGGGATAGGGATAGGTACAGTAGTGGGGTTACCCCCACATAAAAAATCCAACGCTTACACAAGCAGACTCTCGTCCGGGTACACGTATTGAATAACAGTAATTAGTACAATACTAAACAATTATAATTTAATACTAAACATAGTCATAGAATAAAAGCTTACTAATTAAATATAATTCAGCTCTAACGTAATGTTAACCACTGATAAAAATTTTCCCATGTCCTAAAATACACTGAATCCTCTTTCTCCTTAATCTCCAACGTCAATCTGTCCATTTCTGAATTGAATTGTCTTTTAAAAGTAATTTTTTATTTTGTTTTAGGTATTTTTTATTAGAATATGCCTTTTTACAAAAGTTTTTCTCGGTTTTGCTCTTGAGTTTTCCTTTGTGAAGCAAAGTTATCCATGGTTAAATTTTTAATCCTTATGAATGTAATCACCTAAACTCTGCTGAAGATGTTACCTAGCCTGGTTAACGAAACATTCGGAAACCAATTCACAAGCTCGGAGAATGAACCTTCACCCTCATCTTATGAATCTCCTTCAGATTTGCTCCCTTTTCAAATTTGTCCTTTATTCCCCCCCCCCAAGAAAATATGGTCATGATACTTACAAGGAGAGAGCCCCACCACTTCCAGGGGTCTACCATAGGAAAGGGCTACCCTCTTGCCCACATTCATTTAACTGGAGGAGGGGAGGACATTTTTAATAGGCCTTATTAAGATGCAGTGACCAGATGGGCCGATTCTGTCTTAGAATAGAATACAGAATAACAGAGTTGGAAGGGACATTGGAGGTCTTCTAGTCTAACCACTGCTCAAGCAGGAGATCCTACCATTCCAGACACTGGCTGTGTAATCTCTTCTTAAAAACCTCCAGTGATGGAGCACCCACAACTTCTGAAGGCAAGTCGTTCCACTGGTTGATCGTTCTCACTGTCAGGAAATGTCTCCTTAGTTCTAGATTGCTTCTCTCCTTGATTAGTTTCCATCCGTTGCTTCTTGTCCTGCCCTCAGGTGCTTTGGAGAATAGGTTGACCCCCCTCTTCTCTGTGTTGTTGTTAGTTGCAAGGTCGTGTCCGACCCATCGCAACCCCATGGACAGCGTTCCTCCAGGCCTTCCTGTCCTCTACCATCTTCTGGAGTCCATTTAAGCTCACGCCTACTGCTTCAGTGACTCCATCCAGCCATCTCATTCTCTGTCGTCCCCTTCTTCTATTGCCCTCAATCTTTCCCAGCATTAGGCTCTTCTCCAGTGAGTCCTTCCTTCTCATCCTCTTCTCTGTGACAGCTCCTCAAATATTGGAAACCTGCTATCATCACTTGAGGTGATACGGATATCTCCAAGTGCTACGTAAAATAGGACTTTATCGATATTAACCAGAATATCTATTGGGCTCGGAAGCTTACTGACAAGTCATGAAGAGATTGTTAGAAACACACCACCTTTTATATAACAGAACATTTCTATTTGTTATGTTTGAGATCAAACCTGGTCCCAGATGGGCATGCATAACCTAGCTAACAACCTTGCTAATCATCAAATTATGCGGAAGGATGAGTAAACTAGTCTTCCTTCTGCGAGCTGTTCTCTTTCTGACTTGCTTTCCTGTCTAGCACACAAATAATTTGTAAAGTTAGTTTGAAAAGCTCTTCTATCTCTTTGATAGTGAGATACATCGAGTCATTCAGACAGTAGGCTGTAATTAGTCTTTATGTAGTTTGAAATGTTAACCTGGGATTGTATAAAAGCTTGGGGATACATTAAATACATTAAGTCAGGGGTCCCCAATCTTGGCCACTTTATGACTTGTGGACTTCAACTCCCAGAATTCCTCAGCCAGCCATGGCTGGCTGAGGAATTCTGGGAGTTGAAGTCCACAAGTCATAAAGTGGCCAAGGTTGGGGACCCCTGCATTAAGTCTTAATTTTTTTTCTTGTTTTTTTTTAATTAAAATATTTTTAGAATAACATTTGCATTTATGTTTTAGACTTTAAAATTATAAGCAAGATATATGATTGAAAAATGGTCAGAAATATAAGAGGGACAACTTCTAACATAGTTTAAAATACTTTTAGAGAGAAATACTTTAAAATATAAACAAAATGTGGTAGGATTGTATTTAAAATAAAACTATGAAAACTGGTGAACAACCTCAAATGGAGGGTAAATATATAGAGAAAACGTTTAGTTTGAATTGGCATTTACTAATTCTATATATTAACAGAAATACAGTATACTAAGATTTGTGCTTTTCTGAATATTGTATCATGGTTCACAGTTCAAATCCATAAATTATAAGGGAATTTATGATGTGCATAAAATGAAATTAATTGCAGTAGGCAAACATTTAGAAAATGGATATAATAGAAAAATGTACAAAAAGACATAACTCAAAGGAATGGAATAAAAAAATGAAGGAGAACACATAGTACAGTGGTGGCGAACCTATGGCACGGGTGCCAGAAGCGGCACTCGGAGCCCTCTCTGTGGGCACACGTGCCATTGCCCCAGCCTTGCCTCCCCCCGTGACCCCCTCCTCACCAGCAGCCCCCCTGGAGGAGAGTCGCCCCCGAGCGTGGCCCACGCGGAGCAGCGCAGCCAAGGACATGGCAGCCAGGCAGTGTAGTCAAGACTCTGCCCTCACGCCCCATCGTGCACAATTGATGCTGCAGGGCGCGGGCAGAGGGTGTGGCCGCCATGGCGCTGCTGGGCTGCCTAGGCGATCTGAGGCGGGCCCTGGAGGCGGTGAGTGGCCCTGCGAGCAGGCGGGGCAGAGCGGGAGCGGGGCCAGATTTTGGGCACTCGGTCTCTAAAAGGTTCGCCATCACTGACATAGTACATGCAGGCACATTTGAGACAGATTTTAAAAAGTAAAGACATAGAAATGGATTAAAATGAATTTAGTGCAGGGAAAAAAATAAAGAATAACTAAATCAAAATGGATGGATTTAGTTCATATGAGGCCTCTTAACTTTTATCATTTCTGTCTGAAAACCAACAAAAATATTAAATTAACAAATCAGAACTATTACAGTGACAATTCATTTGTATAGATCCTGAAATTGTGTTTCCTAAATTGATCTCCTGTGAAAAATAAATTTACTGGTACTTTAACCCATGGAATGGAAATGTGCTTTTAGCTATTATATCATTAATTGGCTCTGCTTGTTTGAGTAATATAGTATTAGCAACATATGAAGTGCGATTTGTTTTGAAATTAGATGCTTCACTTGCAATTTAGTTTTAGTGATGTAATTATGGGTTAGACAAAAAAAGAATAATGGTTTGCAATATCCGTTTCCAGCTTAAATTGCATCAAGGGTCTCCTTAAATGACAACGTATTAAACACCATTTGCTTTGTGCTATTTTTTAAAAAATTGAAATATATCTTAGTTTATTTCTTTTGGCTTTAACCAGATCTTGGATAAGTCCAATATTTTCTGTTTTGCAGTTATAAAACTAAAATATCAGCTGTTAATGATATACTATATCAGTGGTGGTGAACCTATGGCACGGGTGCCAGAGGCGGCACTCAGAGCCCTCTCTGTGGGCACGCGCGCCGTCACCCCAGTCCTAGGCCTTCAGCTGGGTTTTATAAAGCCTTTTCGCTTTAGGCCTCCGCCGCCGTGTGCAAAAAAAAAAGGTTCAATCAATCAGTCAATTTTAACTTCTCGCGGGAAAAAAAAAGATCTTGCAAAGTTGGAATTGATTGATTGAACTTTTTAGTCCCACCCAGTCTGCCGTTACCACCGCAGCCACGCCCACCAAATGGGCCCCGCCCTCCCAATTGGCCACATCCACCCAATGGGCCACACCCACCCAATGGGCACATGCCCACCCGGCACCCGACGATACGTAGGTAGGTTTTGGGTTGCAGTTTGGGCACTCGGTCTCTAAAAGGTTCGCCATCACTGTACTATATGTTCATTTTAGGTGTAATTGTTCTCAGAGTGGTTCATATTCTGATCTGCTGTTTTTTTTCTTCTCTCTTTAGAGCTGAGTTTTTATTGGTCTTGGGGTAAAAAAAATAATTTACCAAAATTGTAAGCCACTATGATTTATTAAGGTCTTCAGTGTCCTAGCTGTAGTAAGCTAGATACTGTTATACAGTATCTCCTGTGTTAGCGGTTCATCAAAAACATCTCCCCTTTGGCAAATAATAAACAAGGAGTTACAAGGGCAAGTTGAAAAATCACCACTTGGTATATAGTTGTCTCTATCAAAACTGGGACACATATCTGTAGTGTGCTGTGAAAAGTTCTGGATTTTTTTTTACATTTTACAAGGTAATAAAAGTGAATTGGAATGGGTTAACCAGAATAACCACATACAGAAACTCAAATGCAGACAAGTTTACAAGTTGCCTCCTATTCTGTATTGGACAGTCCAACTGTGAATGCAATGATAGCCATGATCCTGCTCACCATTTATACAGTCAGTATAAGATTACATGGACCCTGGTCATTCCAGCTGGCCTTTCAGAGACCAGAGGAAAGGACCATTGTTAGTTAAAACCCTTTGCCTACCCATTATATCACTTGTACTAACCACTGCCTGAGAACTGAGTCAATGTTTTATTTTTATTTTTTTTACAAACTTTATTTTCCTTTTTTCACATTACATAAAAACAAAACAAAATACATTTATTTATTATTATTATTTTTCTTAACAGTACTGTGTCATCTATTTTTACATTTATTTACAATTGTTACATAGTTTCTTACCCTTTTATTCTCTGATCTAACCAAACATAGCATTGGTTCCATATCTCATAATAATCTGTTGTCTCCTTATCCTTGATTTCTAAAGTAAGCATATACATTTCAGCGCATTCTAATATTTTTTGAATGAGTGCCTGGCTGAGGAATTCTGGGAGTTGAAGTCCACAAGTCATAAAAGGGCCAGGTTTGAAGACCCCTGCATTACAGGATGACCATTTTTTAAATATATATTTACTATGTTTTATTAATGGAAATAAAATACAAAACAAAAAAAACCATACATCCAACAGTAACAACAACAAAAAAGAAGAAAAAAAATTATGTATAAAAAAGGGGGGAAAAAGAAAAAAAATGACTCAAACATCTAACATTAAATATTAAAAAAAAAAAAATATCCAGCCTGGCTGGATGCTGAATTTTTTTTTTTTTTTTTTAAAAAACTGATAAATTATCCTCCCCTTACAAAATGGGTCTGCAAATAGTTATAAACTTTCTCATTCTTATTTAGCAAGAAAAATATATTATATAAACAGATATTTCAGATGAGAAGGTCTCTATCTAATAATTGAATCGACTCAACATCTAATATATATAAAAAGTGAAGTTAAAAAAAAACACTACAGGATGAACATTTTTTATGACTTTGGCTTTTTGCAAGATACGGTCTTCTTCAACTGCAATAGACAGACGTGCTTTGAATGTCTAATATTTCCATAGACTTGCAACTGGTTTGCACTTCCTATCTTTTTGGGTGGCTTCTTAACTAAGTTTTTGTTTCCCCGAATGTTTGCAGATGAAATGATGATGTGCCCTTGTGTATATTTTTGCCTTGTTATCTGCAGATAAGAAAAAGGGCAGTAGATTTCAGCCCTTCAAAAAGTTTTTTGGAAGGAGAAAAAAACGGGAGGCCACGCCAGATCGGGAGACCACCAAGTTGAAGGCAAGCAGTTCCTTTGGAAATGTCTGTAACGGGGCGCTGTCTTCTGATGAAGAGACCAACAATGGCTTGAGGTAATGAAATTTCGGCATGCTGCCATTGCTGAATCTAATCCGTTGCCTTGAGGCAAAGCCAGGAGAGGTGAGTCTAGGGAGATTCTTAGTCATCCAGGTCATGGTTGCCCCAAAGTTGCTTTTTCGAAAGGCAGCTGGGCTTTGTTTTTCCTTGAAGATGTTTCGCGTCTCATCCAAGAATCTTCCAAGACCAGGAGAGGTGTCGTAGTTAAAATTGTGAAAATCTCATGTGAATGAAATCTAAGCCTTTATTAAGGGACTATAATATGGAACTGGCGTGTTGTGGAGACATTTCCGATACACATACATAGTATTGCTTCAAAACACTTCTTTTGAAGGAACTGATTCTGTAATTTGTTCACCAAAGAAAATAATTTCAAGATGATAATTTTGGTATCTTCATCTATCAGACCGTGCTCAGTACATAATAAAAAACAAGCTAGGCCGCAATGTCGTAAGTACAGCACTGTCTGGGTTGAGACAACTGTGGGTTGAAGATAACTGGCCCCGTGGCCTTTCTGTCTGTCTTTCAAGGGAAAAGACCATGTAAAAATGGAAAGACTGACCAGCCTGTTCCTTCTTGCTATAGGAAATTTCAGCTGAGCTCTTCCTTGAAAGCTGTGCCTATTTCAAGGGTATCTGTGTTTCCTACTGATTAGCATTAGAGGACACTCTCCTTTCTCAACGTGTGTAATACACTCATCATAGATTATTTCAGACATTCAACTGGTAGTCATCCTATAGTGAAGGATCAGATAATAAGAGAAAGAGAATAACAGAAAGTAATAAGATAATAAGAGAAAAGTACGGAAGCATAATCAGAATAATAGAATAACAGAATTGGAAGGGATCTTGGAGGTCTTCTAGTCCAGCCCCTGATCAGACAGAAAACCCTATACCATTTCAGACAAATGGTTGTCCAGTCTCTTCTTAAAAACCTCCAGTTGTGACACCCACAACTTCTAGAGGCAAGTCGTTCCACCGATTAATTGTTCTAACTGTCAGGAAGTTTCTCCTTAGTTCTAGGTTGCTTCTCTCCTTGATTAGTTTCCATCCGTTGCTTCTTGTCTTGCCTTCAGGCGCTTTGGAGAATAGCTTGACTCCCTCTTCTTTGTGGCAGCCCCTGAGATATTGGAACACTGCTATCATGTCCCCTCTAGTCCTTCTCTTCATTAAATTAGACATACCCAATTAGATATTGGAACAATCAGGAGAAGGGTATCTGAGTCCTGTAATCTCAGAAAGGATATGCTCATGTGTTGATTCTCCTGAAGTCAGTCAAATCTCCTGTTTGTAAGAAATTGCTATAATTGTATCATTATCTACTATATCCCTTAAAGTAAATTTGTGTGGTGCAAATTTATGCAGACCACTTAGTTACTGTAAGTTGCTCTAGTATAGAGGCAGTTATTTGATAAAATATAGAAATACCAACCAAAGGACTAAAAAAAATCTGATGTATGAGACACAATTCTATATTAAATTTCTAATAACATTCTACTGTGAATTTGTCCTTGGATCTGATAATCGCTGTGGTCTAAGGAGTAACTCACATGTATCCTGGCAACAGTTGTCATAGCATTACCATGCCATTTAAGGGCTATTGAGCACATAGTGGGAGCTTGCTCCAAGCACATATTTGCTCAAACTTGTTTTTTTCTTGTTTGATGGTTCTTCTAAAATATGACAGGATGCCTATAATCCCAACTTATTCTTATTTTTGAATGGTAATCTTCAGAAAGCGTCAATATTAAAGTATACAGGTTCAAGGGAGTTTTTTGTAAGCAGGGTCACCCATAACGTTATTCATCTTTTACATTTTCTCATTTCTATTTGTGCATGCTTCAATATGGGAGTGGGAGGCAGATTCCTGCACTCTAAAAATAGGTGATAACAACTTGATCTTTTTGGAATGATCATGTTCTTAGAATTGTGCAAAGCACGGTAGGACCATAGCACAGTTATATTGCCATATTTGGAATTCTGTTTCTAATGTAGATTCAGTTCAATTCAGAATAGAGCTGGAAGAGACCTTGCAGGTCTTCTAGTAGTCCAACCCCCTCCTGCTCAAGCAGGAGACCCCATACCATTTCGGACAAGGGACTGTCCAGTCTCTTCTTAAAAACCTCCAGTGATGAAGCACCCACAACTTCTGAAAGCAAGCTGTTGCACTGGTCCATATCATGAATAGGTCCATATCATGAAAAGTTCAACATCGTAAAGATGCCTAGAAAAGAAAAGAGACAAAATACGACTGATTGCAGTAGAACTACTCATAAAGCAAGCTGTAATCCTTCAGTGAATTTGGTATTAAAAATCCAAAGAATTATGGTCACCAGGACTAGTGTGTAGTTGCAGCAAACCTGGTGTCACCATCTTGTAGACCAGTGTTTCTAAACCACATCCAATTTTAAAATGTATGGATTTCAAATCCCAGAATTCCCCACCCATGAGGAGGAAAGATAACGAAACGCGATTGCCCACACAGAAATTGATATTCTATAGAACCCTATTTCTGGTAAGTACAGGTACTCCTCAACTTATAATAGTTCATTTAGTGACTGTTCAAAGTTACAATGGTGCTGATAATCGGGACTTATGACTGTTTTTCACACTTACTACCATTGCAGCATCCCCACGGTCACGTGATCAAAATTCATATGCTTGGCCTCTGATTCATATTTATGACCATTGCAGTGTCCTGGGGTCATGTGAACTCCTTTTGCAACCTTCTGACAAGCAAAGTCAATGGGGAAACCAGATCTGCTTAACAGCCATGTTACTAAATTAACAACTGCAGTGGTTCACTTAACAGTTGTGACAAGAAAGGTTGTAAAATGGAGCAAAATTCACTTAACTAATGTTTCACTTAGCAATAGAAATTTTGTGCTCAATTGTGGTGGTAAGTCAAGGACTACCTGTAGCAACCCTCATAAGGAATCGTCAACGATGATGAAGCTATATAGTCCAGAGGAGGCCACAGCTTTGGTTTGCCTCTAATGCCAGATCATGACCTTTTTGAATAATCTGGTTCTACAGAGCTGTTCCTTGTCGTATTCACTGAATGTTCTTGTGGCAAATGTTTAAGCCAAAGATGCTGAGTCTTTTTCAAGTCAAGAACCATATTTGGCTTTTAGGTTGCACGTGGGCCACTGCAGTTGCAAGCATGAAAGCGACAGCAGCAAAGACATGGGCAGGGACAAGGCAAAATTAAAATGGGATTGAACTTAAATCTGTTTGAAATACAATTTACGTTGAATGGAATTAATGGCATACGGTTATCAGAGTTGGTCCCCGTGTAGCAAGACATTTTTCTTTTGTAATACAAATTATAATTTGATAGCAACTTGTATAGGAGCTCTGGCATTTGGGTACAGTGCATAGCCATTATTTAAGCAACGAAAGTGAAGGTGTAGTAAATCCATTCCTCTGAAAAGAAATGTATTATATATTCAAAGATATTGAGAAATGGCCGGGTAGCAGAAAAAAGAAAGTCCAGCAGTAGCCCACGGTGTTGGTAATTTAGGGTATACCTAAAATCCTATGTATCCAAATTGTCTTTCAGGTCTCCCAGTTATAGCATGGGAACACGGGCCTTTTCCCATGAGAGTATTTTTATGCCTGAGGGGCGAGCAGAGAGCGAAGAGTCAATTCAAGCAATGTCACAAGATAATCTCGTTGGCAAAGTCAAAACTCTTCAGGTAACAAGGAGCAAACTTTGGGCTTCCACGTAAGAGTTTAAATTCATCTGCTTTCTGATTGCATCATCCCATAATCTAATAAAGACTCTAGAGCAGGGGTCTCCAAACATTCCCCAGCGTGGCTGCCTGGGAAATTCTGGGAGTTGGAAGTCCACAAGTCTTAAAGTTGCCCAGTTTGGAGGTCCATGCTCTCGAGTTGAAAAGGAGGAAGGAAGTGAAACCATAACTACACTGTGTCCTACCAACTGAAGGGAATATTTGTAGCTCAGGGTTGAACTGTGGGGTCCTTGGTGCTCTCTGAGCTTGGTTGTATGGTTATATGCTCTATGTCAGTGATGGCAAACCTTTTAGAGACCGAGTGCCCAAAAACTGGCCCCGCCCCCGCTCCACCCCCTGTCCTGCCCCCACCCGCCTGCTCGCAGGGCCACTCACCGCCTCCAGGGCCTGCCGCAGATCGCCCAGGCAGCCCAGCAGCGCCATGGCGGCCACGCCCTCTGCCCGCGCCCCACAGCATCAACTGTGCGCGATGGGGCGTGAGGGCAGAGTCTTGTCTACGCTGCCTGGCTGCCATGTCCTTGGCTGCGCTGCTCCGCATGGGCCACGCTCGGGGGCGACTCTCCTCCAGGGGGCTGCTGGTGAGGGGGTCGCAGGGGGAGGCAAGGCTGGGGCAACGGCACATGTGCCCACAGAGAGGGCTCTGAGTGCCAGCTCTGGCACCCGTGCCATAGGTTCGCCACCACTGCTCTATGTCTTTGAGCATTTCCTATTATTTCTTGATGTGGTTCAACTCTTAAGCCAGTTTTTAAAAAGCCTGTCTGGATAGAGACACTTGAGCACAGCTTACAAAGTATTAATTCGAAACAGCTGGCTACCATGTCTTCCCTAAGGCAAATTCCCCTGTCAATTGCTTTCTTTTTTGTGGGTGGAGCTTTCTGTGTATTTGTCCGTATGTGTGGATATACATATTTACATAAAAGTGCATGTGCACATCATCCAGTCGTGTCAGACCTGCCGGCACTAAAACCTCTAAATAGAAATGACCCTTAGCTCCATTTGTTGAGAAAAGTATAGTTTTATTAGAAGTCAAGTGTAGTGCAGTCATGCATAGCCAGAATTGAGAATCATGTGCCCAAATCCCTAAGTCCAACTTTTCCCTCTCTTCACTGCCTCCCATTGCTGAACCCCCTCCCCCCCATGGCCAATCAAGTTCAAGCAAGATGTTTTCAGAATGGGGACACCTCAAGCATAGGTTGGTATGCAGCTGACTTCTCCCAATTGGGTGACCTTGAGGCAGCCTCTTGGGGAGATTACAGAAGTTACTTTCGCTTTCCACCAAGCCATTCCCCCTCCCATGCACTCTCCCCAGAGTTCATGGCAGACTGCCACCGCATGGTAGCGAAGCACACAAGCAAGTGTAAGGTGGCAGCTGACCCAGCCAGCCATGCATCCATCCACATCATTCACCAAGTTAAAACATCAAACTGTGTGTATGTGGAAGGACCAACAACCAACTTTGAAATGAAAAATCCTTTTTTTACTGCTTTGCTGGTCTCTATTATATTCTAGAGCCATCTTTGTTAGAACTAATATTCCAGTGCTGTGTCGATAATGATTGCCTTCCAAGTAAAAGGTTGCCAGTAAGGAACCACTTCAATCCACATCTTAAGAAAGCAGAACTCTTGGAAACAATCTCTTCCAACAGGAACTTTTATTAAGAGAAATTGATAGTAGGCATAATAGACAGGATCTGAGGGATTCCCTCACAAATCGATGTTTTAAAGTGTCCCTAAGCAACCCCCACCCCACAGTTCTTCCGGGCGATTCAGACCGGCAGATTTCTAGGTGTTAAATCCAGGAAAGATAACATCAATCCGGCTCCATTGTATACGATCATGCAACAGCTCCTCACACCTTATTTTGATGACGGATAAATAAACCAGATTCCGGAGGCTGTATCTTTTCAACCCCCCTTTTCCTAGCTGCCCGGTAAGGAGGAGAAGTTCAGAGGGGCATAGGATAAGAGGCAAATGGTTACATTGTAATGGTTAGCAGAGGCGAATAAACAAAAGGTTACTTTGTAGTGAATAGAGGAAGTGAAAGTAATACAACTCCCCTGCATATCCCCCTCCCTCTTGGGAGTATGGCAGGACCCAGGAAAGGGTAAGAATTGGTTTTAGATCAGAGGATAGAAAGGAAATATAATTGGATCCTGACAATTATGATTACTTTTCTTTCTCTGAACTACCTATTTTTTCATGGGCTTCTTTTTAAATAAAAACAACAGTGCACCATGTCATCCTTTCTCCAGGCACTTAGAGGAAAAGATTTTATTCTCTGTGGAAGATTAAACTTTTTTTAACCCAAGTGACTGGAGACTCAAGGAACTGGATAAAAGATAGTGCACCTCTGGGTTTACTAAAAAAAAAGCCCCAGGTAAAAAAAAGTAAATATTTCAGGCAAAGAAAAAGAGTGATTAAAAAAAAAAAGTTTACACCAGGTTTGAAACCAGCAACTTTCTGTTTAACAAATCAACTGTTAACAATCATTGTGCTACTTTAGCATTTACAATAACTGCTGGGATTAGTTTGTAGTTAAATAAAATGTACCAGCTAAAGCGGACAAGAGCAGTAACATAAGGACATAAGGAAAAAAAAGAATACTTTAAAACTACAATAGGAAAACCCGCTGAAAGATCACCACTGCAATGGGAAAGGGTTGAATACAAAACTGTATTGTCTGTTCCGACCCTGAAAAAGGGGTTGCTGACCAAATTCTGGGGATGGAGCAACTGGACAAGATGGATAAGTCCTGAACTGATTTGTTGGTTTTGCTGCTGCTGTTGTTTATCTCCAGCCAACAGCTACCATTCACCTGCCTCTTTTTCCAACATAGGATGTCTTGGTGAATGTTGCTCCCAGCTTTAGGGCTCAGGTTCTCTATGAAAATAGCAGGACTTGGTTTTGCTATTGAAGGGGAAAATTAGAAGGATCAAGACGACATATTGTTCCATTTTTGACTCATAGTCCATCAAGAATAAAATACCTATGTAGGGCAGATAGGGAGGAATCTAACCACCAGACTGCAGTAACACAAGCGAGCAGTCAGACGAAGAGACCCAAACTCATTGGGAGCCTCACCTTGCAATAAACAAGGACATACATTCAATTTTGCAGCTACTAAGATTGTTGGACAAGCAGGCACAAAAACAGCCAGGGAAGTGATTGAAGTCTGGGAAATGGATCCCTTGTCAATCAACAGGGGTGCTGATTTACCCCCAGCTTATCAAGTGCTTAGGAGGTGAGGGCCAAGGTAGCACAAGGGAACAACAGCCAATGGCTTAATAGCCAACCATCAACACCCCAATCTACATCTAAAAAGTCACACACAACAGGCACCATATAAATACCACACACAGAATAGCCCAAAGCACACACTCTGCCAGAGAGAAGTTTCCTGAGGATGGGCTCTAGAATGAGTCTGAAAACTTGGAAGACCCAGATGGGATCCTGCAGAATACATAGCCCATATAGTTCATCAAGAAAACACACCTGGATGTGGAACTTCTGAGGGAATATGAATGAATGGAGGAAGGAGAAAGGCAAACTAAGAGTAACACAATAGTAAATCATATAATCTCAGTCCTCCACAAGGGTGCTGCTCGGTAGAGAGAAACGTAGTTGGAAGAGTGGGTAGGCAGATGTAAGAAGTAAATCATGAAATCGTGAAAACAAACAACACGTCTCACCAAGCTTGCGTACTTTCTGGGTAGGCGCAACAGATATGGTGCCCATCCCTTGAGAGAGACTGAAAAGGAATTTCATCTTCAGAATTCTCTCCATTTTTCAAGTCCCTCCTGTAATTTTACGCTTCAGTACTTTAAGAAAATATAAATAGGACTTTTTTTTGGGGGGGGGAGTAAATCTGCCAGCCATATGGAAGTTTGCTCTGCCTGAATAAACTCCTAATTTTTCCCCTGCTGACAGAAACGCTTCTTCCCGTTGCCGTCCAGAGGGTTCCTAAATGGTTCTGTCCTTTTCAATCGGAAGTTTCAGTAAGCAAAACATATGGCTGCTATAGGACTAAGAGGCGATCGAGGATTTAAATCTTGATTAGATCAGATTTGAATAATTAACTGCTAAATGAAGCAAAGAAAAACCAAGTTGCAATAATATGCTTGAAAGATGTATCTTACTATTACAGTGCGTGAAGGGCATATGAATGGAAAACGGGAAGCATATGTGTCAATCTTGATTATTCGAGGTATTTATACTGTAGTGACGTTGGGGGAATTTATAGGTATTTTAAAAGGAAGTTTTAATTTATTCATTAAATTAAAAAGGTTACATGCCACCAGCTTTCTTAAGAGTTCTTCTGCTTGGCTCTGGTAAGCACTACTAAGGTCTTCCAAAAGACCCTAAACTGGCAGCATTTGAGAAGGTAAATATCTAACAGAAGTTTAAACAGGAAGTCCTCGACTTACAACAGTTCATTTAATGACCTTTCAAAATTGCCACGGCACTGAAAAAAGTGACTTATGATTGTTTTTCACACTTATGACCGATTCAGGCGCTTGGCAACTGACTCATATTTATGACTGTTGCAGTGTCCCAGTTGATCATGGGATCCCCTTTTGCGACCTTCTGACAAGCAAAGTCAGTGGGGAAGCCAGAGTCACTTAACAACCACGTTACTAACTGAACAATTGCAGTGATTCATTTAACAACTGTGGCAAAAAAAGGTCGTAAAATGGACAAAACTCACTTAACAAATGTCTCAACTTAACAACAGAGATTTTGGGCTCCATTGAGGTTGTAAGTTGAGGACTACCTGTAATATAGTTACAATACGATCTACATTAAATCCCCAAAATACATGAGTTCAATTCCTGGTGTAGGGTTTGATATAAGAAGGAAAAGAAATAAGCTAAGTACCCGTGGTTCTTTACAACTGTTCCTGCTGTTCTGTCCTTGCAAACCGTCCTTGCTCATTAGATGTTTGTAGGGAGACCTGAAAAAAGTCAAGATGGCGGTTGAGGGAGTGCAAATGAAGCCTCATCCTCTTGATGCCATTGAGATTTATCCACCAATTCTACACTGCTTTTTCTCTTTTAAAGTTTACTTTTTTTGGACTTTCATCCCGCTTTTTTAAGGATCAACTCCATCCAGCCACATCTCCCTGTTTCTCCCCTTCATTTCTGCCTTCATATACTTGTTCTTTTTGATTCTCAGTTTATTTTTTCTAAAGGACCACATCGCTTCAGTCTACTTGTTTCACACCTGTCACTCCCTTGGGCATTCAATCTTATGTTCATTTAGCATCCATACATTTTTGACTATATCTTTTCTTGTTCTACGGTCACACTTTTCAAAACAACCATTCCCACTGCAGTCAACTTGCTGTATTGTCTACCTGCATTTTCACAGATTAAAATGTTTTCATCCATTTTCCCATCTTAACATTTGACCAACGTACACAACATGCTTCCAATAAATCCACCTCCTTATATTCCAGAAAAGGCCTGTAAATAAAACTAATCCAATCTTATATCAGCCTCTGACATAAATAGCAGACGTGCATTGACAAATGACTCAATAGGGCAGGGGTAGGCAACCTTGGCTCTTTTATGACTCGTGGACTTCAACTCCCAGAATTCCTGAGCCAGCCATGCTGAGGGGAAAGGGAGAGGTTTCCAAGCTGAGCCATGCTGGCTCAGGAATTCTGGGAGTTGAAGTCCACGAGTCATAAAAGAGCCAAGGTTGCCTACCCCTGCAATAGGGTATCTGAGATTCTCTCTGTACCATCAGAAAATTAATTTTTAGCAAGATCACAGATTACAAGCAAAGCCAATCAGAAATGTCACTGCCTTTGGTGGACATATGAAGAGACCCTTGTATTGCATTAATATTTAGAGTGCGTTATTCCTATTAAAAGAATATCTCATTATAAACAAGTGGTGGAACAGAAATAAATAGATATTTTAAATTACCTCAGCTCTCAGAGACACGGAAAGAAAACTGAAATTGTTTTTAACGAAGTACTCTCTAAAACAGGGGTGTCAAAACTGCCGGCCCATGGGCCGGATGCATCATACCGAAACCGCACCCACCCCATTGCCGGCAATGGAAAAAAAGTTGCAATATGTTGCGACACGTCACGTGACGTTGCGAATTTGACACCCCTGCTCTAAAATGTTGAAGGAACGAAAGTAACCAGATGCTGATCTTGCAATTAAAACATCCCTAAAGAGTTCATTCATCACATATTTATACTGATATCTCTAATAGATAGCTATGGCAAATATTCTATGGTAGGTAAATCTCAAAAAAGCCAGATAAAAACATAGTGTATCCCAGCTTTCTTGTTTATTTGCTTGATGGCTTCGTGCCTTTCAAATTCTTTCAGATTACAAAACATTTCTTTAATACAGAGGAATGCATTGAACAATTGCCTTTGAAAAGCCCATACTGTTCCCAACAATAGATCCATTCAGAAGCCTTTTTCGATATTCAGAGAGTGCTTGCGCAACGTACATAGAATAGGAGGCCCACGTTGATTTACATCTGAAGGTTAACTTGCCCCAAAGATTTCAGTGGAATAAAAACACAATCATAAGGGCTGAAGATGGAAAACAAATGCCTGAACCTGAAGATTTATACAGTGCTCAAAATCAGCCTTTCCCAATCTGTCCCTTTGCAACGCTTGAAAATTAATGAAAGTTGTAATCCAGGATTTTTGGAGGGTCGTACCTTTGAAAATTTAGAAATTCCAATTTGCTAAATACTTCACACAGGATTTTTATGAAAGAACAAGGAACATCTACAAAAAATGTTGTCTTCAGAAAGGAACCAGCAGTGTGATGCTCTACTTTTCTCTGATCAAAAGAAAAGGAGAAGAAACATTGAGATCCTTATACGTTAAGACAGATACATAAAAAACATCCCAACTTTTGTGAAACCACAGCATCCAACCTGTATAAGTACTTTACTAAGCCTTTTCTTAATCCTTCATCCTGGACTCCCTCAAAATGACATTTTGCATTCTTGAGGCATATTAATGTCTTATTTGATCTCTTCTTAACCAATATAATAGGGAAATTGTCACAGGTTTTGCATGTGGAGAAAAAGAAAATGTAAAAATAGTGGGGACAGATGTGGTTATCAGAGTGTATACCAGTGGTGGCAAACCTATGGCACGGGTGCCAGAGGCGGCACTCAGAGCCCTCTCTGTGGGCACGCACGCCATCGCCCCAGTCCTAGGCCTTCAGCTGGGTTTTATAAAACCTTTTCGCTTTAGGCCTCCGCCGCCGTGTGCAAAAAAAAAAAAAGGTTCAATCAGTCAGTTTCAACTCGCAGGGAAAAAAAAGATCTTGCAAAGTTGGAATTGATTGATTGAACTTTTTAGTCCCACCCAGTCTGCCGTTACCACCGCAGCCATGCCCACCCAATGGGCCACACCCACCCAATTGGCCACACCCAGCCAATGGGCCACACCCACCCGGCACTCGACGATGCATAAGTGGGTTTTGGGTTGCAGTTTGGGCACTCAGTCTCTAAAAGGTTCGCCATCACTGGTGTATACCATTCCACATGAAGCTTAAATACCTCTAAGATAAAATCTGTAAGTTCTCTAAATATCAAAGAGTTTGCGTAAGGTGTCTTGCAATTATAGGCAACCTTGATTGCGCTCCAAAACTCAGCAGAGTTAGTTATTGCTTGGATTGAGGATTAGCTGGTAATTTCGAGGCTATTGAATAAGTGTAAAAGTAGGAAAAACAGAGAGAGAGAGAGAGAGAGAGAAAACAATTTTGGGAGAAGAAAGTGTCAGATCAATTATACAGCTCTGTTGGGAAGATTTCATGGATACTGTCATCAGGAACTGAGCTCAACATGCGTCCATATACCCACAATTAAATCTGATTTGTTATTTGTCATACCATTTTTGAGGGTTAAATCTAGCAAGGAAGCATTATGAAACCTTGGTGTAATACCAGAAACTGTTCTAATTTTGTATACTTTTTCATTGTGTATCTTGTTTTCTTCTGCGATTCTTCACCCTTCTATTCGAGCGCTCATTTCCTATGCATTGTCACACATCAGATGACAGACAGCAAGATGAGACCTTGCAGAAAATTTCCCTGTAATTTAGAAAATAAAAATAATTGGCAGTGTCTCCTCTCCCAGCTGAGCACGATTCAGCTAGTAATTTGAAGATGGGAATACTAAAGTACCCATTTGCCCATTCAATATATTCTAAGACAGTTTAATTCTTACCAGAAGTACACGTCCACCTGTTCCTTTTCTTTTGACACCACTTATAAAAATAATGGAAAGGGAAGGGATTCCTCTTAAGTACCGAAACTCATTGCTAAAAAAAGATAACTGAAGACATCTATGAACAGTGGCTGGCAATGCCTATTGCTTAATATGCGTTGAGGAAACGTCTACACTCACATATTTGCAGACAAGATCCATTAGGCTCAGTCTTACATTAAATACAGGGAAACAAGAAATACAAGTCATATACCTGCCCGTGGTTCCCTGATTATGGGAACATGATCAATTAGTTCTTACGAACGAGAGGTAGTTTTCTAGAGAACGACAAGGAGGAGAAAATATCTATGAATAGGTCAAGTAGCGCAGGAAGAAGGAAAAGATGTTCTCAAGGAAGCAGGATATAGGTGTGCAGCCACTTGAAATGATCTTCTCTTACTCTTGGGATGCTGAAAGTTAAATGCCAATGTATCAGTATCAGGTATGGGTACCACATTAGGAAAGTTGGACAAAGAGTGAAAGAGTGGACACGGCTTGAAGAATATGGAATGACCGTCCGATTCTGAAGTATCAGCTGAACTGCAATTTGTGATCCAAGCCTGGCTGCCTTTCTGTATTCTCAAACTCTATAGACACCAAAAAAGGAAAAGTGCGTGTCCCAAATTGCTAAACATTACTAATCTCGCAAGACGTTTGCAGTGTCCTTTTGTGAAAGTTGGAGAAAGTTGAAATCTAACCTGATCAATCAAGATTTTCTCATTCTTGTGAGACCCTCTTAAGGTTCTAGTAATCTCTGGAAATCTCAAGATAATTGGAATATTTTTTTTAAAAAATAGTTTAACTGACAGGGAGGGAGGGAGGGTTGCTAACTATTATGTGATATATTGTAACCAGAAAAATCCTTTTAAACCTAGACTAGTCTCTTGAAAGTGATAAGGCGGTATGGATGGTTGAGCCCCACATTATGTTACTTTTTGTGGAAATTGCTTTCTCTTTCACCTAATATTTTAATATTTATATCTCGTTGTTCCTAATAGAGATGTTTATGTGTACAGGGGCAGTGTGTCAAAAAGTCAATGTGATTGTGTTTCTTAAGTTGTAGCTGCTTTTTACATGTGTGATCCATGCAAAAACTTCTAAAAAAAAAAAGGATGGGGCTTTTATCACCTAGTTATAACAATAGCACTAGCAATAGCATTTAGACTTATATACCACTTCACAGTGCTTTACAGCCCTCTCTAAGCTGTAAAGTAAGTATATTGCCCCCAACAATCTAGGTCCTCATTTTATGGACCTTGGAAGGAGGGAAGGCTGAGTCAACCTTGAGCTGGTTCAGAATTGAACTGCTGCCAGAATTAGCCTGCAATATTGCATTCTAACCACTGTGCCATCTTGACATTGGGGCCATCTTGACATTCTTGCCCCTAATGGATGCCCTTGATTGCTAAACCCAAACTATCTAATTAAGAACAGCGCTATCCCTGCTTCCATGTCTAATATACAATTGTATTTTGATTTTCAGCAACAGTTGGCCAAGAATATTAAATTTGGCCAACCCTCACAAATGACAGTTTCTGTGAAAGCACCTGGGGAAGTTAGTGCAAGTTTGGAAGCAGATGTGTTGCTGAATAACCCCATGGAGAGCGTGATGCCACCAGATGTGGTCCTTCCAGAGAACCACCATAAAGTAAGTCTACTTAATGGTGAGGAGCCAATTGCCAAGCTCCAAAATGAACTAATACATATGTGTATAGAAGATGTTCAGTGACATTAGCGGGAGGATGAATTATGTATTGCAAAGAAATCCACCCTTCGGGAGTTTTTCAGACAATGGTAGTCCTAGAGTTTTTAGAATCTTGGGATGAGTATATCATTCAGAACTCCATATATGATTGATTTTTGTTTCCCATCAGATTGATGTATCTGATTTTATTCTTTGATTTCTCAACTCATGACATAGCTATGAAAGTACACTAATGAAACCATAGACAAATTACACCATTAGAAATTACCTAATGTGTAGAACCTTGGACAATTTGCTTGATTTGTGCACTTCTAAAGTCTCCACTGTTTACAGATCGTGCGAAATATCAGCAATGGGGCAAAATGAACCCTCTGGTGATCAAGTTAGGTGGGTTCTTACATTCAAAGTATTTTATCATTGAACTGGAAATGCCATTTAAACCCAGCGAATGCGAAGCAGTGGTCTTTGCTCCCATTGATGGAGAGCCTTGCCTTCTAGCAATGTACTCAGACTGTTGGAAAAGAGACACAAATACAGAACTCCTGTTATGCCAGCATGCGATGGGAAAGGGGGCTGGAGATTCTTGGCTATGAAGATTAATGTAAAGTTTTTAGTGGTTTGTCTTTATATTTTAACATTGATTTCCCTCTCGTATTCTCCTTTAAATGGCTTCTTGAGATTTCATGTAAAAGAAACCACAAATTGTTTCCAATACATAGTCAGAAGTACATGGCACATAGAAGAGGGGAAAGCTGTTTATCTTCTTTCTATTTTCTCAATGAGGGAAGCAATGCTTCTTTAGGCACAAATCTGATGGAATCTAGCAGTGTGATCGGGAACTCAGTAATGGGCTAGCTTGAAATGATACAAAACAAATGATTAGTTGACAACATTCTCCCTTCAAAGATCACATTGGCCCTGGACCCTGCTGTCCTTTCATAAGGCCATAAAGACCTGATTCTGTGCTTAGACTTGGGACCCCGAGTGTATGAAGGGACCAGTCTCCTGTTTATGTGGATGATCATTGTAATCTTATCAGCTGCTGTATATTTTAATTTGTGTTCAATATATGTATCTGTTTTTTATTTTTTGCCATTATTTGATGCCTAAAGTCAGTTGTTGAGATGGATGACTATATCAATTTATTGATTAAATAAAGTTATCTGTCCTTAGATATTGGCCAGAAGTAGTAGCTGCTGATTGGAGAAAAGTTCTCTCCAACATCTAGATCAAACTTTCTCAGGAGTCCTTGGGTTCTGTGAGAGATCACTAGAAGTTCTAGAAGAAGTCATGATTAAAAATAAATAAATTTTGTACTGTGAGTTGTAAGTATAATAATTGTTATGCAGTTGTTCCCTGAGCTCTGACAATTATTTCAAGGATTCCTCCAGAGTAAAAAGTTTGAAAAAAAACCTGTTCTGGATTCACAAACTTTAATATAGATCTGAAAATAAAAGAGTCTAGATCAATCTCAAGTCAAGTGTACTTTAAACTAGGTTGATAGATTGAGAAAGTTCTAAGGGATAAAAGAGTCTAATCGACTTTTAGAGCATATCAAAGTACTGTACTGTTGATTCATGTAAATAGAGTTTTGAAGATCCTTGTCTATGTCTCTTCTGGACCACTCTTCTACTTTCTCTTCTCTTCCTTCTGCATTTCTTAGTTTCATTGCTCAGCTGACTTCTCTTATTTTCATCTTCTCTGCTTTTCCTTCAGCACCTACTCTCCTGTTTTGCTGCTGCACATTTCACAGACTCTCTCTTTCTTTTCAATCTAACCCACTCTTTCTTCCCCTCCATTCCTGCTCTCTTTATTTTCTACAACTTGCCTTGTGAAGCCCTGGGGACGAGGTATTACATAAGCATGTCACAGCAACGTATTTCACAGTGAAGCTAGAATGACATCTACTGAAACATAGGAAAGTTCATGGAGACTTTTCAAGGCAGATAAGTAACTTTAAATTCTGAGGGCTAATGTAGTTAATACATGTTGTTAAACTTAGAAAATATTAACAAGTAATTACCCAAAATAAGAGTTCATGTGTCTCCGCAACAGGAGAGAAACTGTAGGTATCAATTCAGTGACTTGCAAAATTAGTAGGTTTAACATTAAGTAGCTTAGGTGCATTACTTTATATAGCTGACGTGCAGCTTTATGTTCCTTCATGCGCTGTGCGCCTCTGCAAATTCTGAAATTTGATAGGCTCTGATTTTTTGACTAGTGCAGTCAGTTCTTTAACATAATCCACTAACCGCTAACAATAGAAACATGTTGTTTTAACAGTGCAGTGTTTGGGATTCAAAGGCCAAGGGATGTTTCAGAACACACAGGCAAACATGTAAAAACCACGTCTGCAATTCCTGAAGGCAATTCCACCTTTTTCTAGGATCTTGCTCACTGTCCTATTGCTTTGCCAACAGTTGGAAAAATTGTACAGATGGATCGCTTGTGTAAAAAGGAATGATTGTTGTACCTAATTCCGGTAAAACATTCTGGAGCAGAACAAAGATTCTAATGAATTCTATCAATAACTGAAACAAAGATAGGAAATACAAGGCTTTAATCAGGGGTTGACAAGTCTTTGTTTCTGGGGTCCATAATTTCATCTTTAAAGCCTTTTCCTGTTTCTCAAGATTACAAAGAGTATTGCTAGTGACACCTATGGACAAAAATATGTGCCTTATTTTGCTTTGGTGGCTTGGTTACAGAAGTCTTCCAGGGCCACAAAAATAGGGCTGGCACACTGTGTGTGGCCTGTGGTTTGTATACCCTGTCCCTCAGAAAAATGATTGCCCAAGGATAACTGCACTAAAATCCCACATTTCTTGGCTATTGATGAAGATCAAATGTTTCCTACTGGAGAAAACTTTTTAAAAGATGTTCTAGGAATGTTCTTCTCCAGACAGCATAGGAGCTTTGACTAGGACTGTTTATACATTGGTTAACAACACCCAAAACAGGAAGAGGCTTTTAATAAAGGAGACAAAAAGTAAATGCATGTTTTGCCTTTAGCCTGAGTTTTTGATAGGACTGGACACTAGCTGTTTTTAAAAAAAATGAAAGATAAGAATAATTGGATTATAATGCACACTCAGTTGACCCACTCCTTTAAATATGTAGCACCTGCATTTATAAGTAACATTCATTAGCCTCTTATTAATTCATTGGGTTTTTTTTTATAAGCCTTACTTTTTACAGTTGTTTTTTTCATAATCGTATGAAAGGTAAAGCGTGAAAAATAAAAAAAACATCCATCCTTTTAGGCTTGCAATCCAGCTTCCTCTTCTCGTGATTTAAAATTGCTGGAAAAGAAGGGAACAAATCTGTTTATTCACCCAGTTTGTCCAACAAATGTAGATGGCATTAGATTAACATTGTAATAGGATCTTATGACTGTAATATAAAAGCATTTGGTGCTTCTAGAAAGTATGAATCTACAATATATCTGGTTGGAATAGTTTTGTATGATATTCATATTTTTTTTTCCAGTCAGCTATGATGCCTGATTCCTTAAGTCCCGCATGTCTGGGTGAAACAAGTCGTGACAGAGATGAGAAGGTATTAGAAATAAGACACTAATGGCACTTATTTCTTAAGGGCCACTTCAAAATTTGCAACAAATTACACGAAAATGTCTAACCACATTTCTTAATGGGCAACTCAGACTGAGGTAAACCTATAGCTTTGAACCTGGAATTGTAGGTCACTGAGATAAAACCTTGGTATGGCTTTAAATTTTATGACATTTATTGCTTGTGCCTGTTGACCTTCTATTGGCTCCTATCAGTTTCTCTGCACCACCTGGCATTTTAGTTTTTCAGTTTTGAGTTATTTTAACCATCCTCCCACCCACTCGCCCAGAATGAAAAGTTGGCATGCTACAAAGCAAAGTGCTATCTTTTAGCATCTTTCTTTCTAGGATGGGCTTGGCAATATAAAAAAAAATTCAAATGGCGGCCCCTGGCCCATATTTTGTTTGAAAGTATGGCTACCTGCTCAGAAAACAAGGATGAAGAGAACCTGAACTGTATAGACTGTTCTGGGGAGCTATCAAAAGTAGTCTTTCGGGTCTGACCATACTCGCAATGGCTGCCATTTTGTGACTAGATGAATTTACCCATAGCATTTCTTTGGGGAGACATATCAGACATAGTCTCCAAATTCCAAATGTCCTATGGATCAGAATTATTTGGGGATGACAGAATTAATGCCGGCTGCAATAGAAAGGATAACTGGGAGTATAGCATGAAACTCTTCCTCAGCTTCAGCTTTTGGTCCATAGCCGTACCAAGACATTCTCTTTCCTTTGCTTCCACGCTACTACAGTAGAGCAGATAATGTCTGTACCTCCTGGATCACTGAGATGTAAACTATTGTTCAGGTCGTAGTCCAGATTCTTTTGAGAAAGTAACCTTGATAATAGACTATATCTGCATAGAGATCCTCCACAGCTTAGTTCAGAACTAGTAAGGCATTAATATGGGAACATCATTCATAGGAAAAGCCAACATTCTGAAGAGATTTTTGTCACATGGCTTTGTTAACAGGGGGAATGTTCAAGTGGTGCCCTTTGTCATACATTTGCTGTTCTGAAAGCCAAAGAAATACTTGCCTGGTACCAGCTCTTAAGTGTGCAGTGGCAGGGGTGGGCATTTGTGATGGGAAAGGTCTCCAATCAACTCCCCTTGCTGTTCTTTCAGTTTGTGGAAGATCACTGAAGAAGGTGTTTAGAAGAAGTTAACTCATGGTGACAAAGCAATCAGTTTTCATCCAACGAAAGTCTCTTGAAAGTTAGTTCAGCCGAAATGAGTTTTGTGCCAATGCATTTTCCAGTCCTTTTAATTGCAATGAGTCTTGAGCTTGAGAGCTCGGGGGGGAAAAAAAACATATTGTGAGGGGAAAAAAGGTGCCCTCTGTCAAATCATAAGAGTTAGTGTTTACAGAGATTCTCAGTCATCCAGGTCATGGTTGTCCCAAGGATGCTTTTTCAAAAGGCAACTGGACTTACTTTGTCTTTCCTTTGAAGATGTTTTGCTTCTCATCCAAGAAGCTGCTTCAGTTCTGACTGAATGGTGGGGAATGGAAGGGTTTATATTCCTTGCAGTCATCTGGTTGCTAGCTCTCTCGCTCTCTCTGAGACTTACCAAGGCTGTTTGGGGGCACAGGAAGTTATAAAAATAAAGAAGGAAAGCAATAAGAGAAACTTCCGAACCTGGCTTTGAATTCATTTCTAGAGTGGTTACTGGATTTGGAATTCGTTTTACTTTAAATACAGGATCTCAGCTCTTCCCATCCTTTTTCCTTTTTCTTGGGATTTCTCTAGGTTACCCCTGTCAAAGTGTCATCTCGGCCAAAAAGACACCATTCCCCTTCCGGAACCATTGAAACTGTCAACCTTGATGCCATCCCTTTGGCCACCGTTTGCCTGGACAACAGCGCAGCAAAGCACAAACTCTCAGTCAGGCCAAAGAATCAGAGGGTTTCCCAAAAGCACAAATTGTCAAAGGTATTGAACTGATTGCTATGGAGGTCTGAATTTTAGCTGCTGGTTTTAAGACACAGAGCTCTTCTAAGAATATTGGGCAACCTTTGAATCTTTCAGTATTACACTTCAGCTGGTATTCATGGATGTAAATTTACCTCACCCCATTTGGGAGATTTTCTGCCCTGCTATATATGATGATCATTTCTCAGAAATAAAGTCATAACTGTCAGATTCTGCTATTTTATTTACTGACTTGCACTCAATATGCTTTTTCCTATTCATCTGTAAAAGAAATGTACATAGACTTAAAAAAATGTATATACTATAGAGATAAATGATATATATACACCATTTAAAAAAGATAATAAAGCGCTAAGGAGGAAACAAAAACGGCTTCCTCCACAGCAACCAACACCCAGATAAGCAGGGATTAACACCAGACAAACAATCTTAAAAGAAAATAATTCCCTAATCAAGGAATTATTAGCATTCCCTAATCCCCCCTATAGCATTCCCTAATCCCCCCTATACTGGTAGGGCAAGCTACTATAAACAGGTAGCAAACCCCATTTTCTAGTACTAATTAGTACTAATTACCTAGTCTGATAATGATAATAAAATGACTGATAATGAAATGACTACAATCAAACCACCAAGCTCAGAGAGTACCAAGGAGTCCACAGTTCAACCCTGAGCTACAAATATTTTATTGGAGTGGAGACTTTTATAAATCTGTTGGGCAAAATCTCAAAGAATCTTGAGCAATTCGAAGAGTAAATTACTGTATCACAACTTTCATGTACTATTGTAGATAAACCTTTATCTTTTGTTATAGATAAATTTGAAGTAGAACAAATTGTACATGTTAAGGTTGGGTGAGAATGAAATGTAATAACAATGACTGCTTAGTTCATCAATACTAGTCTACATAATTAACAAGGGTTTTTGTCAGATAAGATATTGTCATCTGCATGTTCTATATCTTATTTCCATTTCACTTCAACATTTACAGTACTGTACCATTGTCGTCCTGCAGTTCTTTGTGCAAGTATACACCAGAACTGGGAGTCATTCCTTATATCTTTGAATACAAGCTCTTGCCAGTTACGTATCCTGCAACTTTCTTAGATGAATAGTGAATTTCTGAATGGATACATTTTCTAAATGGTAGAATGCTAATTGTCCCCACCCCCCCAAAATAGGTATTTCCATAAATAGCAGTTCAAAATGCTTGAAACCTGGATGGAACCAACATGAGACAAATTACTAGGCTCTAATCTATTTTATACATGTTGAAATGTTATATAGAATACATTAACATTGTTGCAATATATGACTAAGTTTCATAAAAACAAATACAGATAGTCTTCGACATTACCACAATTGAGCCCAGAATTTCTGTTGCTAAGTGAGACAGTTGTTAAGTGAATTTTGCCCCATTTTACAACTTGTCTTGTTATAGTTGTTAAGTGAATCACTGCAGTTGTTAAGTTTGTACACAATCCTTAAATGAATCTGGCTTCCCTATTGAGTTTGCTTGTCAGAAGATCACAAAAGGTGATCACATGCACAATGCAACTGTCCGTAAATATGAACCAGTTGCCAAGTGCCCAAATTTTGATCATGTGACCATGGGGATGTTGCAACAGTTGTAAGTGTGAAAAACAGTCATAAATCCCTTTTTACAGTACCATTATAACTTTGAATAGTCAGTAAATGAACTGTTGTAAGTCAAGGACTACCTGTAATTCATCTCAATGAATTATTTAAAATAGGAATGGGATTATAATAGCCTTCTACTGCATTAAGTAAACCTATTTTTATTTCCCAATACTAGGAGGTACAAAGTTTAATAGAAACTGACTTTGGACAAGACATCCTAGAATCGCAGGGTACTGAAGATAAAATGACAAAAGATGATGGCTATTACAGACCAGACAAGTTAATCCAGCATAGAGAAGTCCAGGAACAGAAAACTGAAAGAAAGCGAAAACAAGACCACTGGATAAATCTTGAGGCAGGGAAAAAGGAAGAAATGGCTGAAGCGAAATTCAAAAGCCGTATGGAACACAAAAGATTTCAAGAATTTGAGGGAGTCCAAGGAGAACAAGTAGGGAAAAAACTGCAAATTCAGGAAGAACAACTTTATCAAATGGAAGAGAAAAAAGATCAAGATCATCAGGCAAAAGGCCTAAAAGAACAAGAAAAACAGGGAAGGAATGGAGAAGAGCTTGAAAAATTGCAGGCCGAAATCCAAAAAAAATCTCAGGATCTTGAGGAACAAAAACAAAGGGATCAAGAACAGGCACAACATGAACTAGAGGCACAAGGACAGCAGGAAGAGCAGAAACCACATGAAATGGACATGCAATGGCAGAAGGAGAAAAAGAAGAAACAACAAGAATTAGAGGCACAAAGGCAGCAGGGAGAAGCAAAAAGACAGGGTGAACTGGAGGTCCAAAGACAACAACAGGAAGAAGAAAAGAGACAATTTGAACTGGAGGTCCAAAGACAGCATGAGGAAGAACAAAAGAGACAATGTGAACTACAGCTACAAAGACAGCGGGAGGAAGAACAAAAAAGACAATGTGAACTCGAGGTCCAAAGGCAATATCAGGAAGAAGCAAGGAAACAACATGATCTGGAGATTCAAAGACAACGGGAGATAGAACAAAAGAGACAACGTGAACTAGAAGTACAGAGACAGCAGGAGGAAGAAAAGAGACAACGTGTAGAACTACAGAGACAATGGGAGGAAGAACAAAAGAGACAATGTGAACTAGAACTACAGAGAAAACGAGAGGAAGAACAAAAGAGAGAACGTGAACTAGAACTACAGAGACAGCTGGAGGAAGAACAAAAGAGACAACGTGAATTAGAACTACAGAGACAACAGGAAGAAGAACAAAAGAGACAACGTGAACTAGAACTACAGAGACAACGGGAAGAACAAAAGAGACAACGTGAACTAGAACTACAGAGACAACGGGAAGAAGAGCAAAAGAGAGAACATGAACTAGAACTACAGAGACAACGGGAAGAAGAGCAAAAGAGAGAACGTGAACTAGAACTACAGAGACAACTGGAGGAAGAACAAAAGAGACAACGTGAACTAGAACTACAGAGACAACGGGAAGAAGAGCAAAAGAGAGAACGTGAACTAGAACTACAGAGACAGCTGGAGGAAGAACAAAAGAGACAATGTGAATTGGAAGTCCAAAGGCAACATCAGGAAGAAGCAAAGAGACAGTGTGAACTGGACCGACAAAGACAGCGAGAGGAAGAACAAAAGAGACAATATGAACTAGAGCTACAGAGACAGAGGGAGGAGGAAGCAAAGAGACAAAGTGAACTGGACCGGCAAAGACAACAGCAGGAAGAACGGAAGCGACATGAACAGGAGGCACAAAGGCCGCAGGAGGAAAAGAAGAGACAATATGAACAAGAAGAACAAAGGCATAAAGATTGTATGATACAGAAACAGCAGAACGTCAAAGATCCAAAAGAAGAAAAGAGACATCAAGAAATAGAACAGAATGACAGTTTCACCCAGCAAGGATGGAAGGATAAAAAGAAAGAACCAGAAAAGCAAAAGACTCAGGAAGAAAAAATAAGCCATCAGTATTTGGAAAAGCAGGTGATGAAAGAACTTAAAGCAGGGCCAACTGAAGAGTCTGAAAACCAACAACTACTGCAAGAGCAAAAAAGAGAACTAGGACAGAGAAAGAAAGAACAAGAAAGCAGCAAAAAATTAGAGGATAGAAACAAATTGCAAGAGAAGGGAACAGCTATGAAAGTGAAGGGACAAGAAGAGCAACGGCAGAACCTGAATGAAAAACAATTTAGTACCAATGAACAAAAGCAGCAAAAATCGGCCAAATCGGTTGGATCAGCAGAACATAGAAAAGTAGCACCGGCAGAAATAGGGCATTTGTGGGCTGAGAAGGAAGTGCAACAGGAGGAATTTATACAAAGGACAGATGACCTACAATTGGAAAGACAGAAAATCCTCTGTTTAGAAGATCAGCAGTCCCCGGAAACGCCAAAAGAAGAGAAGGAATCCCACCAGTTACACATGAATAAGCAACCAGAAGATGAATGCTTGGAAACTGCTGAGAAAGAGCTACAAGGTAAAGAAGAATCAGGGCAGCCACAGAGAACTCAGCCAGGCAAAGAGCAGAAGGAAGAAGGGAGTCTAAGAGTTCATCAGGTGATGAACATTGAAGCTGAGAAGCAAGAAAGAGTTCTTGGTGAAGAATTACGTTGGCAGGAAGTGGACGCCCGGCAAACAATGTCCAGGGGCTTCACCTTTCAGGTGTCTTCTGGAGAAAAAGAAATTATATTTCCAAAAGTGAATTTAAGTCCAGTTACACCTGTTAAAGAGGCTCCACTTCCTTCTGCCCCGAAAGAATTTAAAGACCCCAAGTCTAGTAGAGGCTCTAGTAATCTTCCAACGTCTTTATGTGTTCCACATACAGCAATCTTGGTCACTGGAGCACAACTCTGTGGCACTGCAGTAAATCTCAATCAGATAAAAGATACAGCCTGTAAATCTTTACTTGGTTTAACAGAAGAAAAGAAAGTGATGGACGCGCCTCAGCCAGAAAGCATCCAGAAACCTGTTGATGGCAGGCCGAACAGTACTAAAGTGAAGCATGTTCAGGATTCAGTGGACAACCAAGCCATCCTGGATGAGTGGGCTTCAATTCGTTCAAAAATCTTAAAAGGTGCAGAAAATGATAAATTTAATGAGAAAGACAGTGGGAGTCTTAATAGGCATAGTGATGATTGGACAGCTAAAGGCCGAAGTACTTTCCATGGTAACTTACGAAAGACCTTGTCTGCAAATGCAAAGTTTTCTATAACTCCTGCATGGCAGAAGTTTTCAGAAATGTCCAAAACCAACACAGCTGCAGAGAATAAAACTGCTCCTGAAGCAGAAAATGCAGCAGTGCAGTTGAGTCCATCCACTCTGCATTCAGACAACGAGGCAGTCCAAACAGAGTCACCGGTTGGTACAAAGAATGTAGGAACTTCCCCAGGGAAAATCAGAGGGCGACAGGAAGTAGCAGGTAATACCGAGGGATGTAAGTTTGCCAAAGATCTCCCATCTTTTCTTGTTCCAAGTCTCCCGTATTCTCCAAATAAAGAACTCTCCCCATCGGAGACTTCGTCAGCAATGGAAACACCACAGAATGTTGGTTCAAAAAAAATGGACCGAGCGTCACCAAGTGGAGAAGAAAATGTCGCCCCATTTGGGGTGAAATTAAGGAGGACCAATTACTCCTTGCGTTTTCACTATGACCAGCAAACAGAGCAAAAGAAGAAGAAAAGATACAGTGCAGGAGATAGTTTTGATGGCTTGCCAACTCCACTGGTCACCCCAGACAATGAACAAGATGCAAAACCATTATTTTTAAAAGATAGCAAATCTCTGAGTCAAGAGAGAAAAGACGCAAGACTTAATTCTGATAATAGCACATTAACTATTATTAGTCGCAATTACACCATAGTTGCACCTATATCTTGTCCTACTGGTCCTATGTCTGCGCCTGGTCAAGAAAAAACTGTTTCTAAATCACCCCTAGCACCAAAACCTGCATTGGCTCCAAAGCCCATCAGCCAAACACCACCTTCATCTCCTCTCTCAAAGCCCCGTAGAGCTCACGTCACCGAACCCATCGGGAAAAGGGTATCTAAAGTGGAACCTGACACCAGCTGGAGAAAAAGTGAAAGTAAAGGAAGTCCTCACCCCTCCCAAGCACCCAGTGAAAGCAAGAACGAGGAGGAAGAATCTAGAGAGAAGAAGTCGTTTTTTCCATCCATCACCATGCCCTGGAGAGAGAAAGCAGAAAAAAAGCCAGAGCCATTGAAAAAAGGTAAGCAAAAGGCAACTCTTAAGTACAACTTCCTCATGAAAAAGCTGCCTTTGATTAGGAAGGTTCATAAGGAAGGTGGACAAGGTAACATTAAATTAAATCTATTAAGAAGACATTCATCCTTAGTCAATGGATTTGGTGCAGGTCTGCTTTATTGTACCTCTAGACACTCCTCTTTTCCTAGCTGTAAAAGCTGAACTTTATACAGGTGCCCGAGGTTAGCATGTGAACTGGAAGTAGACCTATACCTGATTGATTTGCAGTTGACCTGAAGACTGCAGTCTTTCTTGAATACTGATAACACTGCAATACTCACATCGCTTTAAATAAAGACTGATGTGCCCTTTTCAGCCGTACTGGGACAATTCGCTGTGGTCAACTTGCCGTGGCCGTCTTGCCATGGCCATCTCACCGCAGCCGTATCGCTGGGGCCATCTTGCTGCGGCCTACTCACTGCGGGAGGACTCTTGGTGGCCAACTTGCCGTGGACAATTCCACATAGGATAACTCAACGTGATAAATATTATCTGCCACTGTTTCTTTGACATTATTTCCATTGACCAAAAACTGGAGTAATGTAGAAGAAACAGCAGTGGGTAACATTTATTGTGTTGAGTTATCTCACGTGGATTGCCCCACGGTGAGGTGTCCCGTGGCGCGTTGACCACAGTGAGTAGTTACACAGCGAGTTGGCCGTGGCGAGTTGTCCTAGACCCCTTTTCAACAGGTATGTGTCAAAAGATGTTCACATGTAGGCAATTTGGAGCCACTGTGATGGTCTTTCAAACAAGATCAGACAGATGTCTGTCTTAGAGATCAGGAGAATTCACAAACAACAATATGGATCAAACATGAATAAATTGGATGCCTCTGAAAAGTAGTAGTTGTTGTTAGTTGCGAAGTCGTGTCCGACCCATCGCGACCCCATGGACAATGTTCCTCCAGGCCTTCCTGTCCTGTACCATCTTCTGGAGTCCATTTAAGCTCATGCCTATTGCTTCAGTCACTCCATCCAGCCACCTCATTCTCTGTCGTCCCCTTCTTTTATTGCCCTCAATCTTTCCCAGCATTAGGCTCTTCTCCAGTGAGTCCTTCCTTCTCATTAGGTGGCCAAAGTACTTGAGTTTCAACTTCAGGATCTGGTCTTCTAAAGAGCAGTCAGGGTTGATCTCCTCTAGGACTGATCGGTTTGATCGCCTTGCAGTCCAGGGGAAAAGTAGAGGGTTACATAAAATCCATCTGTACTCAAGAGTGACAAGTCATAGACTTTTATTTAGTGCTGAAAAAAAATACCTAACAAAACTGGCAGATACTTAGCATAAGCCAAGATTTTTTTTCAGAAGTATCGAATCATTTTTATTTGGTACATATGCAGAGCTGCTGCACATGACAGATCTTTCCCCTTAACTTATCTGCCTTCATCCCTTTGTTTATATACAACAGCTTGTTCCTCTGAGAAAAGTCCTTGCTAGTGGAACTACTCTGATGTTACAGACCTTGCATTGCTTCTTCTTGCATCAGAGTGTAAGACTTTTCTGCAGATCTTCTGCAGGTCGAAGTCTATATTCCATGTTCTACGTGCCGCCTACAAGCTTAAAAATTTGCTCAGAGGACCCAAAATAGCATATCAAATGTATCCCGAATTAAACACCCACACTTTCTAGAAATAGATAGAAGTGTTGGTACTCGCAGATGCTTACATTTCAAAGCAGTTCTGCCATTTCTAGGGCAGCCAGCATTGGAATTGAAGGATGCAAAACTTGTGAGCAAAGCTTTGAGAAAGTTGGCAGCGCTGAAGTATTTTCCAAATGTTTTCCAGAGGTGTATTAAGCTCCCCTCCAAAAATATAGGACTTTGAAGTGCTTTATTGGTGCTCCACCTAACAAATATTTTCCCTTCCATGCATTTGAGGAAGAAACACTGTGCTATAAGAGAAGAAAAATGCGTCATTTCATGGCCTAGAGAAAGATAATGAATTTTAGAACTTAGCAGGAAAGGAAATGTTTCATGAAACACACAAGACACGCTATGGGAGCAGACGTGTCTAGCAGATTTGTTTTATAGATTTAGAATAACATGCTAGAATGATATCAGCCTATGCAGACTTTGAAAATAGACCATTTTAAAATTGTCTAAACCAGGGGTCCCCAACCCCCAGTCCGTGGACTGGTACCGGGCCGCGGCATGCCAGCAACCGATCCCCACAAACAAGCAAAGCCCCATCCACGGGATGCAGGCAGCACACAAAACCATGCATTCTCCGGTCCGTGGAAAACCCTTTCTCCACGGAACTGGTCCCTGGTGCCCAAAAGGTTGGGGACCTCTGGTCTAAACAATAGGTGAATTTTAAAAAAAACCAAAAAAACCCTGAGAAATGGGCATATTTTAAAAATATAAAAATCTATCGATTGTACATAGGCAGAATGTAATAAATGAGGCACATAGAACATCCAAGGACGGAGGACCATCAAAAATGTCTGAAAATATAAATGTGCAGATGGCTTGTTTAAGATGAATTTGTAACAGCAGCTAGGAGAAGTTTCAAGCAACCTTTTGCACACCACAGATAGAAGGTCTGGTTAGATGTCCTCCTTTGGACCGCTTCCATTTCTATCAGCACCAACATCGCATCCATAGAATATTCTTCCACTCTGTTCCCTCTTTCAGAAAGGCCCATTCTTCAGAGCAGGCATTCCATCGATGGTTCCAAAGTGATGGAGAAAGGGGAAACCGCACAGCCTCTGTGGATCACTTTGGCATTGCAAAAACAGAAGGGCTTTCGGGAGCAGCAAGCAACACGCGAGGAAAGGAGGCAAGCCAGAGAGGCCAAGCAGGCTGAGAAATTGGCTAAAGAAAATGTAAGCATCCAAACACAGAAAAACAAAGGGGGGGGGGAAGAGTACAATGTATTTGGGGCACCTGGTATCTTCTGCTAGCAGGGGCAATGAAATTGGTCAGGATAAACAAAAGCACTGCTTTCATTATAATAAATCAGATGTGGGCAACTATGGCTCTTTTATGACCTGTAGACTTCAATTCCCAGAATTTCCGAGCCAGCCATGCTGGCTCGGGAATTCTGGGAGTTGAAGTCCACAGATCATAAAGGGGCCATAATTGTCCACCCTCTGTAATAAATGATTAAACTCAAGTAAAGCTCTAAGTCTAGAAACAGAAAAAGCCAACACTCCTACTTTGGGAGGATGATGGCTTAGAGAGAGATGGACGCAACCTTCTTCATCTCACATTTACCGCTTTAACATTGTTTTATGTCAGAGCCTGCACAGTCTTATTGCGCGGGATAACCCAGGAGTAAACACAGTAAACAGTGGTCTATAGTAAATGGTGGTTTATCTTACACTATCTGCAATATCATACACCAGGAACAATATACATACACCAGCTAATACAGCAGGATACAACAAACCACAGTTACGGCAGGAAAGCGGAAGAAGAAAAGAAAGAACACATCAGCAGAGCCTTCCTTTTATACGAAGGCTCTTAAAGAGACACAGACCCTGCTGAGTCATTCCCATTCTTACATCTTACCTCTAAGCTGGTTAGCTGTTAAATAAATACCTTGACATTTTATCAACTGGGCATGCTGCCAAACCTCCCAGACTCACTGCAGCTTTCAATGCAAATGAAAAGAGCTTCCGCAATATAATAAAAAGCAAAGAAACAACTTACCAAAATAGAACACATGCCTTATAATACTAAAGACAGAAAATCAAAGTCAAAACCATTGCATTGTACAGGTAGTCCTCATGACCACAACTGAGCCCAACATTTCTGTTGCTAAGTGAGACAGTTGTTAAGTGAGCTTTGCCCCATTTTACGACCTTTCTTGCCACAGTTAAGGGAATCACTGCCGTTGTTAAGTTAGTAACACGGTTGTTAAATGAATCTGACTTCCTCATTGACTTTGCTTATCAGGAAGCAGCAAAAGGTGATCACATGACCTCCGGGACTGTCCTAAACATGAGACAGTTGCTAAGTGCCTGAATTTGGATCACATGGCCATAGAGATGCTGCAACGGTCAAGTGTGAAAAACGGTCACAAGTTACTTTTTTCCAGGCCATTGTTACTTCGAATGGCCACTAAATGAATTGCTGTAATATAAACTGTATAATAAAAAGCAAAGAAACAGGATGCAAAATAAAACACATTCTTTTTTTTTATAACAAGTTTTTATTGGTTTTCCAGTTTTACATTTGAGTATTTAGAAAGCAGCGTGGTGATTGGGTAATCAATAGTTCAATAACAGAATCTTTAGTACATATCTCAGGTTACATCATCAAAAATTCCTTCTCTATTTCCCTTAACATTTGCTATATCATATTTAAGCTAGTAAATTTCTAATTATAACACGTTCAGTTGAAACATTTATCAATATATTTTTTGCTTATACATACCCATATCCTGTTTTTAACTTTTACCTAATTTTTAACTTTTAATTGCAGTATTCCAATTTAACCTTTAATATCCATATTATTTAAGTTTCAGATATCCCAAATTTCCTTTATTTCACTATGTAAAAGTTATAATATCTATAAAACACATATTACTTACTTAAATATATTCTTATTTTATTTCATAGACATTATGCCTGGTTGGCATAAAAAGAAAGCTAGAGTTAGATTTAAAAAATGGGGTCTTGATTTATTAGAGAGGATCCTAAAGTCTCAACTAATGGGCTAACGGGAAATTTTGAGATGAAGGGAAATATGATTATTAGATTTAAATATTATTGGAAAATGATAAAAAAAATAAGGGATTAATTGGCTTAATATGGAGGATTTAGATTTATAAATGAAAATTAACTATTAGGAAATAGCTTCGAATTATTGTTTAGCCCAGATAATACAGATGATGGATCTGAAACAATAAAGGATACTCCATTAGTAAGTGATGATGTACTAGGATGGCAAAATAAAACACATTCTGTATAATACTAAAGATAGAAAATCAAAAAGCTGTTGCATTGTACTTCAAAGCCTACTTAGTTGGGAAGCCAAGGATACGGCCTTGGATGAGATATGATGAAGCCGCCAGGGAAACAAAAGCAGGCCTTGAACCCTGGGAAAGGAGAAAGCATTAGGAAGATACTCAGACTGGCTCCCTCTGCTTCTCTGTAGCAATAAGAGAAGGCAAAACGCAGGCAGACTTGCAAGGTTTTGCTATTGTCTATTTTCTGATCTGGAGCTGATAATCAATGCAGAATCTGCAAGACAGATGCAATTCACGTCCAGCGATTAATGCTAGTCAACAAGCAAATTGCATATGGGACCAAATGCAGTTTCTGAGTGGTCTTCAAAGGCGTAATTATTATTAATAATAATTTATTCAGTTGATTATGGCCATTGTCTCTAGACATTGGGTGGCCTTATTAAATGAATTTATTGATAAGGATGTTCCATAGGAAGAAGAAGATGCCCATACACATATATTGCACGTAACCATTCTCTGTATTTTAAATAAGTGTCACGTGAGTTGTAGCACCTGGAAGATAGCAAGCATTTACAAGTGCTTTCTAACTCGTCCTTTGTCCATGCTTTCTACTTTTGAGTTAACATATATGAGTATGCACTGTAAACATATTAATATTTAGCACGTTTATACTGTTGCTTTTTACATTAGGCCAGCATGAACAACCAGTTGGCAGATAATAAAAGCAATAATATGAGCAAGTCGAACATACTGCAAAAATCCACTGTCTCAGAAGAGGAGAAAAAAATCGAGACGGCTACATCAAGATTTGAACGTAGAGAACAGCTCAAAAAATCGAATACTCTGCCTTCATCGGTCACAGGTATGATTTACATTTTGCGCCATGATTGTGGCTGCAATTTTATTTCTGAGATGGTTGAATATGTAAGACTTTGTTGGTTCACCTTGCCTTGTGTATTTCCAATGTGCCGGTATCTTTCATAGGACAGTTAAGGATTTTTTTAGGAAAACCAGCCTTTCCAAGGCAGCGATGAACAGAATGAGAGATTGCTTAAATTAAGAAACACAGGAGCGTGTCTCGTATAGATAGTCCTCGACTTACGACCGCGGCTGAGCCCAAAATTTCTGTTGCTAAGCGAGGCCGTTGCTAAGTGAATTCTGCCCCATTTTACAACTTTTCTTGCCACAGTTGTTAAGTGAATCACTGCAGTTGTTAAATTAGTAACACAGTTGTTGAGTGAATCTGGCTTCCCCGTTGACTTTGCTTGTCAGAAGGTCCCAAAAGGTCATCACATGACCCTGGGACACTGCGGCCATCGTAAATATGAATCAGTTGCCAAGCATCCAAATTTTGATCATATGACCATCAGGATGCTGCAACGGTCGTAAGTGTGAAAAACGGTCATAAGTTTTCACTGTCCCAAAGGTGCTTTCTTTCAAAAGGCAACTAGGTTGTCTTGTTTTGCTTGAAGACGTTTCACTTCTCACTCAAGAAGCTTCTTCAATTCTGACTGAATGATGGAGAATGGAAAGATTGATATTCCTTGCAGTCATCTGGTCGTTCGCATTCTTTCTGAGAGTTGCGCAGGCCACTTGGAGGTTTACCTGTGCCTTCCAAGGTCTCCTGAATCCTGTAATCTGCCATTTTTTTCTGGAAATCCATTCATACTCCCGCATCCTTCGAAGGGTGTTCATCCCAAAGGGCATAGCTAAATGTCTGTGGAGATTCTCAGTCATCCAGGTCAGAAGGAAGCAAATTCCAAGTTCAAACTTGCTTTTCTCAATTAATAAATATAGCCTGGATACAAATGTGGCAGACAGTTAAGGTACTAAGCGATTATAAGCTATTATGGTAAGCAAATGATGTGGAGATATAATAAATAGGTTGTTCCATGAAGCTTACTGAAGAAATTGTCTCCAGATTATTCTGCTTCCTAATTATGGCTTCTTTTGAATAGTTCTTAAATGCTGCCATTCAGGCTTAAAAACCAATTCACTGATTAAAAAAACAAGCAATAGCTTCGGGTGATAAAGGCAGAGGGAGTGGGTTAATTTTATTACGTGGAAAGGCAGGACCCAATAGGGAGGTCTCCATAAAATTGTATGCACTTCATATAATTTATTGTTGCTCTGCTAGTAACATAAAATAACATTAAATGTTGGAGCTCATTCATATAAAGAGCCATAACCATCAGAATAAGTTATTGTCGTGGAAGATCTAAATTAAGCACCCGAATGTATTCTTATTCTATAAGCGTTCAGGCTGACTCCTCTTTCGAAAGGCAATCTTCCAAATATCAAATTCAAAAATACTTTGGATTGCATCCAGATAAAGGCAATATCTGACCAATTAAGATCCTTTGCCTGCAACAACTTAGTACGATGCCTGAAATAGCATCACTGAATCATTTACTTCTCAACTTACGATCACAACTAAAATTTCAAGATATGTGTTAAGTGAGTTTTACCTCATTTCACAAGTTTTCTTGCCGTGTTATGTGAATCCCTGCAGTTGTTAAGTTAGTAACCCGGTTGTTAAGTGATCCTGGCTTCTCCATTGACTTTGCTTGTCAGAAGGTCCAAAAAAATGATCACATGATCTTGGGGCACAGCAACGGTCATAAGTATGAGCCAATTGGCAAGCATCTGAATTCTGTTCATATGAGTGCCATTGTAACTGAACAGTAATTAAATGAACTGTTGTAAGTCGAGGGCTAAGCTGTAAAAGGAAAGAGGAATTCTGTATTCTGTGCAGTCATGAATCGGTCGACACCTCTTCCTGGAGCCTCTGACTTGGGCAAGAATTCAGGGTGATACCTCTTTAATCAATGAATAGATTTAGCGCCTGTTCCCATGAAGGTGGGAATAATCTTAAATGCAATTTTGCCTAGGCTTCTATGGGTAGAGGAAGAGGGGAAGTGATGAAACACGAGCCTGGTATCCATCCTATTCTTACTCATATCCACCATCATGGCCACCCACAAGTACAAAACAGGGACGATGTCATGATGTCACTGCATTCATCTTAATCGCTTTTTAAAATCTGGATTTATCTGACTACCTCTATGGATGCTGTGAAATCCACTCATTAAAACGTAGCACTGAATTCTTCCTCTTCGTTCCCCCTTCCTTGAACACTAACTTCATCTTACATGTACGGAGAAGAAATGAAAGCCAACCTCTTGGTGGAAAATTGACAGCTGTTTTGCCCAAACGGTAAAAGACTCCATTATTGGTAATGTTAATCGGCAAATTAAAAAAAAAAATCATCTATTAACTTCTTGCCTTCCTATTAATCCTTGGTGAAATTATAAAGGAAAAAAAACTAATTTTCAGCTGTTGTGTTATCATATACAGAAGAGAACATATGAGAAACAAATTTTGATTTCTCTGCAGGCAAGTATCTCAACCTGTGTTCAGCTTACCAGTTGCTTTAAGAGATTGTCTTAAGCCATAACCCAAAACCAAGAATGTGTTACAGATACGCAGACATTTGAAAGTCTGCCTATCTGTGACACATTGTTGGTTTTGGGGTAGTTGCTGGGTATCCAACAAACATATTTTTCTTTCTCTGCCAGGTAACATGTGGCTTTTAACTAGCAAAGTCCATGTTTAGGGTGCTGTGTGGAATCCTATCTTCCCCCCAAAACACTCCCCCACGCCCCCCCCTCGCACGGAAGTAAGGAAGACCAAAAAAAGCAATAATACTTTAAAAAAAAAACCCAGCAAAAATACCACTTAATTTCAGTTGCTTCTGCCTTCCAGTTCTAATAATCTCTTATCAGCGTGGGAAGGAGAGCTGCGCTTCAGATAATTTTTATTATTCTGCAGAGCACCTACGCTTCTGTCTACTTCGTGAGGTAAAATCTACGCTTCTGTCTACTTCGTGAGGTAAAACTGGAACCACAAGAGTTGCTCCCGAAATACTTTGTTGTTGCTGTTTTTCCCTGAGGGCAGGCTCTTGTGATCTTTGTTCTCGGCTTCTTTGCTGCCCTAACGAAATGCCAAGGGCTCTGCTCAAGGGAAGGCAGGCTTAACCGTAACAGGTTTCTGCAACGGTGCGTGCGTTAACAGTTTCCCTTTCCCTCATTCTCTCACAGTGGAGATTACGGATTCCCTTTCATCGTCCCCTTTGGCTAAAGAGGTCACCAAGAGATTCTCTACGCCGGATGCGAACCCCGTCTCAACTGAACCCGCTTGGCTGGCCTTGGCCAAGAGAAAAGCAAAAGCTTGGAGCGACTGTCCTCAGATCATCAAGTAAACGGATCTCTCTTTTGTGCTTTACTCTGGTTGGGGAGCCGTCTCCTTTTTTACTCATTATCTCAAATGCTCCTGAACACATTTAAGGGCGTACTTTGTCCAATCAGAGACATTGAACTGTTGATCATGAGAGGAATGTTTAAGCAGGTATTTTGAGTTTCAGGCCACTTTTAAGAATCACTGCTTCAGTGTTGTTGAATGTCAGCTTCCCGGTAAACATATTTTTACTTGGACATTTTACAAATGCCACTCAGGTACAGGAATAAGAAAGATCTGCTTCTGCCATAGTTACGAGACAACTTTGAATAATTTGCCTCTGATCTGGCAAGGATGACTCCAGAAATAATGAAATGTAATTTGGGAATAATGAAAGCACCATTTTTTTTTATCCTAACGGGTTTTTCCTGAGGTTTTTAGTTTTGAACATTAGTCACGCTTCTCAAATGTATTTAATGATTCAGTAATTAACACACTCAAGTTATACTACATCAAGGAGTTCCTACTTGTATTTCTCTAAATGATTCTCCAAGCCATCAAGAGCCTGTGCAAACTGCATTATTATATTTTCATTTCCCTCGTATTCAGAAATATATTAATGCAACAATAGTATTTTAACTTATTTATTTATATATGCCTCCTCATTCTACAGAAAGTCAGGATATCTTGTCTCTTCTTCTCTCCTCTTATTTTATCCTCACTCCCTGTACAATAACACTATACTGACTAAGTAACTCAACTGTATTTGGAGAGAAGTGTATCAGGATTTCCAGTCTTATCATTAAAGGTAAAATACAAAAGAGAAAAACAAACAGAACAAAAACGTACATCCAGCACTAACAACAAAAAAGAAAAAACTGATGTACAAAAAAAGAGAGAAAAAAATATACTTAAAAAAAAGGATTTCCAGTCTTAAATCTATTGCTCATGTTGTGCAAGGAATAGTGATATACAATATCTTGCAGTGATTGAAAGCAAAATTATCCCCAGATGTATCTGCAATGTGCGGTTAAAAATGTCCAGGTGGCAGCTACAACTGTTACCCGTAAACAATGGGTGGAGCTTCAGTGACACCATCTTGGCTTTTGCACCATACTTGGTGGCCACTCTGGACCCCAGCCATTCATGTTATCTGAAGGAGGCTAGTCCAACTTTTTCCAGTCTGTTATCTTTCAGAAATGTTGAGTTTCAACATCTGGAGGGCAGCAGACAATAGGGTGGAAAATCTAGCCCCTTTACACTTCATTCCAGTAAGATGTATGTTGGGATCATCATTCTGTTCACCAAGCTTCATTAGCAGTTTCCTCTTCTACATCTGTGCCGTGCTACTGCATATTACCTTTGCAAACTATTAGCAGAGCATTTCTGTTAATGAGATTAGGTGAAAGTATAGCTATTCTGTTAATAGATATTACTTTTTGACCTGGAATTAGATCTGATTCAAGATTATGGAATTGGTTTAACTAGGGAAACTGAATGGGGACTGCCGAATTCCTGCCAGCTGCACAGCAGCAAAGGTAAGGAAACCTCCTAAATCTTTGCTGCTGTTTTATAGACATGTGGGCTCTTCTGGCAGCTGAGCTACGAAAGCCTTTGATTTGAAAAAATAATTGTAAGGAAAATGCGAATTCTTTACCCCTAAGTATTGCTTTATATTTTCCAGTTAAGACGTGTAAATATTGTGAAAATAGTGTTCTATTGCACCAAACCTCAGATTGTTGGGTAAAAAAAATGGTTGAGACAGAATTTGAATTCAGAATTTCTATTTCTCATAATTGTAACATCAGTTTAGAATGAAAACACTTTTAAGATAAAGTGCAGTCTACCAAACTACATTCTCATTCAAAACTTCCACCTCAAAACAACAACAAAAACCAACCCACACACTATGTATCTGGAATCAGCAAAAACACTGATCCAAGGAATTTTGGTCCAAGACAACCAAACAGATGCCTTTACTGGATAGGCATAAAAGCGCAGAGAAAATGTTTGTTGTGTTTATGGAGAAGCACAAGGATGCTAAGTTTGATAGCTGAGTAACTGTCCCAAAGAAAGTTGTTCTTGTAGTCATTGTCACTTTGGTATTTTATGTGAACTCAGGACATAAACCTTCTTTAAAACTCATCTTGTTTTAGGTCAGAAAAGTCTATTAGAAATACAACTTCAAGGATGCGTTTAGGATCTCCTAGTAACTCAATATATAGAGCCAAGGTGGTGGTTTGAAGAATGAAAAATAATCATATATTTTTTTTTGCCATTCACATCAAGAGTGAAGATTTCATCCAGTGTAACAGTGAGTTAATTCTTATTCATCCTCATGGCAGCTAAGTGATCTTTAGGAACAGTAAAATATCATCATCTAGTTGTTCAATTCAAGAACAGTTTGAGTTTCTTCTGGATTTCAGTCTTGCTCACCCACAATTTACAGATTTCATTATCGTAGACAAGGTAATGTTTGATTAGGTAACCCCAGGAACAGCTTCTACTAAATATGCTACAAATAACATACAGTAGACATGGATGCAAATTTAGCAAAGACTTCTTGTGACTAAGGTAACACAATTCCCTACTCCTAAGGTGGCCTACAGCATATTTATAAGCATTTTAATGTGCATATAACTTGTGTCAACATGCAATTGCAAAAAAAATTGTGTACATCTCTCAAATTTCCTCCAACTCAATGAGACTTCTAGATTGGGAGAACAGAGTTGGAGTAAAGGGGATTGGGGAAGAAATTGGTGAGGCAGAAAGGGCAAAGCAAAGCAAAACAGGTAATTTTACGGGGAAGTGGGTGTCATTTGCATGAGAAAAGAGGGAAACAAAACTCCCAAAATAATTCTAGAGTTGGTTAATGCAGAGCTTATAGTCTGTAAATAGTTCTAAAGCAGCCTTTTCAAGCATGAGGATTCATAGTGAATTAAAACGGTATTCAGTCCAGGGAAATAGGACAAGAGTAAAGGCCCATAGGACCTTTGCTTCTCTGTTCTCCCAATTTTACTCCTGTCTTTCAGGATCAGCCACCATTCCAACACATTTATTATCAACACTTATAGCCCTAATTAGCCTTCAGCATTAAAAGATTCCTGGACAGCAATGGTGCATTCTTTCCCTTTGCTCTATCTCGCAGGTGATGTGAGACAGCAGGTGGATTGCATTCTCTGCTGATCTGCACATACAGAGACATTCCTGTTGGCCCTCCATGCAACAGAGTTTTGTATTAACAGTCTCGCTTTCTGCATCAGTGATTGGATCAAAGCTGGGCTACATAAAATACTTTGTTTGTAAACATTTCTATCAGCCTGTTTTAACATTGTCATTTCATATAAGGTCAACTTGAACTTTTGCACTAAATACCAATGAAGTGTTACTTTGCTTAAGCTTTGTTGCAGCCTTTCTTAATAAACAAACCAACCTGGAATAACTTCCAAAATTTTAAAACTGATCAAACCACTTTGCACAATGTGGTCTCAATTTTATTTTATTTTTTTGTAACATACACTTGGTCCTTACCCAGAGACAGTTAATCATATCCAAGCCTGGTTGGCATTAGTGGAGCTAATATCAGCAGTGACTGAATTATCCTATACACTAACAGGCATTGGGCGTAACTTTTTCTAGATAAAGGCAAAATATTATTTGAGGTTATGGATGATTAACCTCAATTGTTCATAAAGTGGTGTATAAAATTATAAACATGTATAATTGTGGATTTTGTTTTGTGTACTTTTTTAATTTTTCAAATGTTTTAAAGTGCAATTGTTTCTTATACTAATATCATTTTAATTCCAATTAAACTATAATATGCTGAAAGTTGGGAGGTTTATTTATTCATTATCTTTTGTTAAATGTGTCTGGTTATCTTAAAACAAGAGCCTGAATTAATATATGAATAAAACTGTTTTTAGAATATATTACAACCAGGGCAAAATTAACAATGACTAAGGGTTATGTTAGTAGAATTTCTATTTTCAGTTTTTGATCGTCACAATTTTAATGTAAATGGTCCATCACTGAAAACTTGTTCTATATAAATAAAAATAGCTGTGTTTCTATAGAAAATACTTTTTATTTATTTACTGATTCATTTCAAAAAATCATAAAAGCCACGAAAGAGTTAAGTAAACTTTTAGTAAAGCCATCCTTGATAATTAGTAACGGGAGGAAACACATTTATTACAACTATACTTGGCATTACTAAGAGTTGTTTAAAAAATACAGGGAGTCCTCAACTTACAATAATTCGTTTAGTGACTGTTCGAAGTTACAAGGGCACTGAAAAAAGTGACATATGACCATTTTTACACTTATAACCACTGCAGCATCCCCTTGATCACATGATCAAAATTAAGATACTTGGCAACTGACTCATATTTATGACGGTTGCAATGTACCGGGATCACATGATCAGCTTTTGCTACCTTCTGACAAGCGAAGTCAGTGGGGAAACCAGATCCACTTAACAAGTGCAGTGATCCACGTAACAAGTGTGGCAAGAAAGGTTGTAAAATGGGACAAAATTGACTGAACAGAGGTCTCGCTTACAACAGAAATTTTGGAGTCAATTGTATGAGGAGAGGAGAAAAAAGGTGACCGAGCCATGCTTTTCTCTCAAGAGTTTTGCTGAAATGTCTTGAGACAAAGGAAAACCCAATTTCGAGATGGATAATCAATGCTTCAAGATCACACTAAGTCGTAAGATGGCTGGCTTATTTTTGGTTTAAAGTGGTTAAATAAACCCAATTATAATTTTGGAAATCCTGTTTTGCTGTCTTTAGGCCTGCCATTAAGACATACAATGATTCAATTAGAATCTACATTTCAAAAGGTTCCTATGTATAATTATTCTTTGTAGGGTATTACTCTTCCATACCATATAGCAATATCATTATATAATGATAATCATATGATTATACAGCATATTACATTATAATATCCTTGTTATAGCACCTTAAATAGAAAGGGCAGCTATAAGAAAGGAAATCTTGCATATTCTCTGAAATCAATGTAAATTGATCGTCATAAACTCTAGGTGTTTATGTTGATAATATCTTTCCAACCTTCATAATTATACTTAGAATTTTACTATACTGTAAGATTGATCATATACCAAAATCTCCTGAACTGAACATGTAATTTCTTTAGATATGTGCAATACCCAATAACATTTTTTCACACAGCCTAATTTTTGGCCTTAAGCCTGCACCCTAGTCCCAACCCCAAATAATTTCTGCCAAAATATGTTATATTTAGCTAGGCAATGTGTTCAATTTTTAAATAAATAAATATTCATCAGTCTGGATTCCAGAAGAATCATAGTCTATTTTGGATGTAACACTCAATATGCAGCACTGATTCCCAGATTTCTAGGGGTTTTGACTTGGTACTTTAAAATGCTTTAAATCAAGTGCCAAATTAGCATTGTTCCCCTAAATATTGGACCCAAAAGTTCATACTAAGAAAACATTTAGCTCTCAAGTAGAAAATTAAAAACCTTTAAAAGCTCCTTGCTACAGAGTTCTATTAGCTTTAGATAAACATAGGTCTAAACAATAAAGATGGTTGTTTCTACATCCTACAACAATGGTTGATCCCCAGGCGACAGGGGAAGAGAAGACCTCTCCTGGAAGTTCTCCTCTACCTTCGGTAACTCCAGTCTTAGCATTCAGGATCCATATTCTGCCATCTGTAGAGGTCACCACCAGAAAGGTTTTACTGTCCAAATCAGGACAACAGAAAACAAATGGAGTTGCATAAACTCTTGATGTTGTTTCAAACTTCCATAATGCATTTCCTTCCCTGTTACAGCAATAAATAAAGCAGTCATGGGACCCAAAGAATATATCTCTGGAAAAAGGTGAAACGCAGGGTGATGAAAAGATTGGTCCACTGCTGGAAAATACCCAAACCTGTAGGACAGTAATAAGAAATTTAAACAGGTTATTGAAATTTCAGTTAGTGCGACAGAATCATTGTATACGTTGTTATGAGTTTATGATGCGTATACAAGCATTTGACTTTTATCGCCATGTTTACAAAATATCTAAGAAATGGGCTAATTCTTCTAATTCATTATATATCTCAATATATATCATACTCAAACAAATGAATTGCATTTTTGTACATTTTTTGCTTATTGAGAGGGCCTGCTGAACATATAGCAAATTGTTTCAATTTAGAATCAGCAGTGATCCTGTTGGGCATGCCAAACAAACTAGAACATTTTAAAAGGATTATATTTCATGGAACCACAAGTAATTTAGTAGAATGAGAATTGTACCATTGTTTCCTGGGGAGTATACCAAGGTTATACTGGAAATGAAGATAAGTGCAGTGATAATTTGGACAATCGTTTCTTTAGCATAGTTCTTGGTCAATGCATATTTCTCCAACAGCATAGATCATTGTACCGTAGAACAATCTATCGCTGAACTCAAGTCAAAGGAAGAACCTTGAATTTAATCCTAATATCAAGACCAATTTCAACAGGTTGCTAAGTGAAAAACTCTCAGGAACTCAAGCCTAGCAATCACGGTTGATTTCAAAAGGAAGTTCCAACAAAACCAAGATGGTCAAATCGTTCCAGAATGATTTAAAATCACAATAAAAAAGAACCTCAGATAGAATGCATATCACAAAACAAGCAGGTAGCAACAAGTTGGGTCCTCTTATGAATTAGTAACAAGTTTAAAAAAAAAAAACCAGACTCTAGAACAGGGGTGTCAAACTCAATTTCATTGAGGGCCGCATCAGCATTGCGGTTGCCCTCGGGGGGGATGGGTGGGGCCAGGTGGGTGTGGCCTACTGGGTGGGCATGGATGGAGTGGGTGTGGCCTACTGGGTGGGCATGGCCAGCTCTACATCGTTCGTGTCAAGGGGGCCTGGGCAGGAGTGGGACAGAACTGAGGGTCTCTGGCAGAAGGGGGTGGGACCAGGGCAAGTGCCAAGGCATGGTCCGCTGGAGGAGCCTCCCCAGCATGCACCCAGGGGGCGGGGCCGACGCGGCAGGGGCTCGTTCCTTGCTGTTCCCAGACGGCCTTGTGGAGCTAAGACTGAATGCGTTTCAGCATAGATGGCCACCACAAAATTGTACATTGGCTCCGGCCGGCCTGGGCCAGGGCCAAGGCAGCGGGGGCCGTTCCCTCACTGTTTCCAGGATGGCTTCGCAGGCCACATGAAACCACTTCGCGGGCCGCATCCGGGCCCCGGGCCTTGTGTTTGACATGTCTACTCTAGAAGTAAATGAAATGTTCCTTACATCCTTTATTACTGTATGCAAAGAGTGGGGTCTGTTAAGCAACTGTACAAAATAGTGTGTGCTGGTTTAGAAATGATTTAGAATTATAAACGATCCGGGCTGTAACCATGTTTGCAAATAATATGAGAAATTATTGAAGATGGTAAAAATGAAACTAGATAGTCTTGGAAGAGCTACAGATTTCTGCAGAGGAGAGACTGAGATGACAATCACTGACCCATTCAACTAGGGCAGACATGTCAAACTCACGATGTCACGTGACGTCGCGCAACGTATTGGGAGTTTTGCCATTGACTGCAATGGGGTGGGCGTGGCTTCCGGATGACACGTCCGGCCCGCGGGCCGGGAGTTTGACACCCCTGAACTAGGGACTGGGCCAACTTGAGGCATTTAATTAATTGCTGGAAATAATGCAGAAAAAGTAACCCTAAATATAATGGAAGTTTCTTCATAGAACAGCTTCCTTACAAGGACAACAAGAAGTTTTCAGTATGTGAGCTTTTTTTAAAACCGAAAACAATCCAGATAACTACTAGAGATGCATCTCTGGCCAGATTCTCAGCTTGGAAAACAGCTCAACCATCTTTCTGTTAATTTAGATGTGGAGTGGAGTGCATTGCAAGCAGTTCCTGATTCTCCACCTTCCTGATGTTTAGCACAGGAAATGCAGAAATGCTGTTGGTTCTTGCGACATTTGAAAAAAAACCAGAATGCCTCCACATTTCCAGGAGAGTTATGTCATTACAAAAGGACAGAGCCCACAGAATTCTGCAGAAATCAGCACAAGGGTGTCCAAATTGCACTCTTTACGAACTGGGTTATTAGCTTTACAGAATTTCACTAGAATGGAAGAAATGTAAATTTACCCAGTGTGTCATAGGAATCAGTATGGGGATTTAAAGGGTTTCTTTAGATCATAGCAAAGTCTTCCTCAGTCCAGTTTGGTACAGTCTCAGGGATCTTTTCCCAGTGACATTCTAAGCTCAGTCACTATGGTGTCCCTATTCTACTTATTATATATATTTCTTTGTTTCTTTGTTACCTTCTGGGAGGAGGCTTCGTGGTATCCGAAGCAAAACATCCAGATTCAGTCACAGTTTTGTTCCATACATTATTAACCTTGTGAACTCTAAAGCTTCCTCCTTCTGCTATGTATTCAAGATGGACAGTGATCTATCTATCTATCTATCTATCTATCTATCTATCTATCTATCTATCTATCTATCTATCTATCTATCTATCTATCATCTATCTATCATCTATCTATCTATCTATCTATCATCTATCTATCTAATCTATCTAATCTATCTATCTATCTTATCTATCTATCTATATCTATCTATCTATCTATCTATCTATCTATCTATCTATCTATCTATCTATCTATCTATCTATCTATCTATCTATCTATCTATCTATCTATCTATCTATCTATCTATCTATCATCTATCTATCTATCTATCTATCCAGCCATTCCCTATCAGTAGAGCCCAAATGGGATCAAGATATATATGGGAGAGTTGCTTACATAGTTATAAAAAGGCAAAATGTTTAAATACACAGGAAAATGACAAACGCACGTAAGTATGCATTCCTTGCAATTATTTACATGGTTGAAAAAACAGAAGCTAATGATAATGAACGATCGGCAGGAAGAACAAATGAACAAGAAAGAAGAATTTTTAAAGAGCAATTCAAAAATGTCTTTAGGCAATTCAAAAGAGCAGAATACATTGTGAAAAGAAATGAAGCAAAGAGGAAAAAAAAGGAATGGAAATGGAAGGAGCTAAATGAAGTATAATCAAGAGAGAGACCAAGAATGATACAAACATTAAATCAGTTAGTTCTTTGTATCAGATGGCTACCATGGGTACCACAATAGAAAAAAGATCCCGGGCAATAGAAAAGTGTGACAGCAGCAACAATGACTACATCTCAATTCCTCACAATCTCAGAACCTACTACCCAGTCACAACATTCAGTACTGTTTGATGGAGAAGCTATCAATAATGGATCCAATGTTCCTTTCTCCCACCAAGAGTTTCTACCTTAAGTGTCAAAGGATTAGAAAAATAACCCAGAGGAGAATCATTTTGCTTGCATTGATAATGTCTTGTACTTTTCTGTATTCTGGAACTACAAATCAAAAGCAAAATTCTCACCGTATTCTTTTCTCAGAGAGTTTCAAACCCACCCTAAATTGCCCCACTCTTATGACTGATACAAGGTCCATGTTGTATGAGAGCGCTGTTCTGGCACTTGGCCTGATTCTTATATATTGTGAGAAAGTTTGGAACAATGCGGTGGCTTCTGGTGCTATTTTTGAGGCTCCTCACAGGTATTTAATGGGAATATTGTGGGAAGCAAAATGGCAGATATTAAAAGAAAAAGCTTCTATGGGCAACCTAAAAACCAAATTTAAAGTTAACAGTAAAAAAACAAAAACAGATTAAACTAATTATTGTAGAAGTTTCAGCTATTCAATAATACAATAATTTTAACCTTTTCTCCAAAGTGACTAAAGCAGTATAAATTTCCATCCACGCAGCCAACATATACGTAATCTTTGTCACAATGGGGTGAGGAGAAGACAGGTTTTCCACAAACGGTTTTCCAAAGAGTTTTCCCCATAACCTGCAAAAGCAAACAATTTAACACAAGCTGCCTTTTAAGATGCTCCAAATGTTAAACTAATGGGAAATTAAGGCACCCAAAGAAAGACTGGAAACAAGCAAACATAGTAACTAACTAACTTAACTAAAAACCAACGGAGGAAAGAATTTTCCTAAGTTCAGGTTCACAGAAACACCTATATGTCAACCTTACAAAGTAGATCATAGTAGAAAACAAGGCCATATAGGACGGGACTACTTTTATTGTAAGAGCTATAGTTATAGAATCTTGCAAGTCTGAATGGGCTTCCCCCTCCCTCAGGTCATCTGCATGAGTTAGGGAAGGCCCTGTTTTTTCAAATTACTTTGTGGGCCTGAGCTCAAGCCCTGCTTAAGCAGCTCTTTTTCCCGTCCTTCAAGGTCATTCCCTATGCCTCCTACACATAGGAATCTTATCTATAAAACAGATAACAAAGGAGCAACCACGTCCATTTCTGCAGGAGTTTGATTGCCCCTGCTTTCTTATATTTCATATATTTTAAGGAAAAAGCATCTATGGTTGAAATAAGACATCATGAAATCATAATGAAGAGTGCTTGTTCAGTATTGCAGTATAATACCTCTCCCCGCGCCCTGCATCAACTGTGCGCGATGGGGCATGAGGGCAGAGTCTTGTCTACGCTGCCTGGCTGCCATGTCCTTGGCTGCGCTGCTCTGCGTGGGCCACGCTTGGGGGCGACTCTCCTCCAGGGGGGCTGCTGGTGAGGAGGGGGTCGCGAGGGGGGAGGCAAGGCTGGGGCAACAGCACGTGTGCCCACAGAGAGGGCTCCGAGTGCCGCCTCTGGCACCCATGCCATAGGTTCACCACCACTGATATATGCTAAGGTAGTTGGAAAACCTTGCATCGGAAAATAACAGCGGTATATGTTCAGTAACTGTAATGTTATTATCAAAATTCTCCTTCTCTGTAGCCCCTTTATTTAGAGTTTTAACGCCTTTAGTGAATCTAGAACTTCATGCATGCAGAACTAGGAAGTTACGTACAGGATTAACAGCAAGTAGCAGTCCTCCCAGAGTACCAACGTACAGGTGATGTGGCAACAGATTTAGATGAGGAGAAGAAAATATACCTCCAGATTCACAGTGTAACCTCCAAACACATTCCTTCTTCTGTCAAAATAACAAAATTTACATTTCAGTACTGTGACTCACCTTAATTTAAGGTTAACATACAGGGTCTTACTGTAGAGCAATCCATTTCAAAATATTATATTCTCTTCAGGTGAATCTTTTATGCTCAGGGTTTTTGGTGTTTTTTTTTTCTTCCACTCGATCGTATATGATTCAGAGGCTGCCTGGACAAATCCCTGCAGTTTTCTTGGCAAGATTTTTCAGTAGTTTGCCATCCATCCAAGGTCATTCAATCTTTTTGACTTAAGGCAGGACCAGAACTCGCTGGTCTCCTGGTTTCTATACTGACACCAAACTGGCTTTCTTGTGCTCTGTAGCAATTCCTAAATCTATATCCGTTCCAACATTATTATTTTGATTATTACACCTTACAGTAGTCAAATAGTTATTATTACATCAGTATTTCAATTGCTTCTCTCCAGAAGAATGATCCGCTGTATATCATAAAACTAACACAAAATACACAAGGATGTACCTTAAATATTCTGTTTAAAATAATGCTGCAGCATAGCTTGCATACATAATAAAGGTAGCATAACAAGCAACAAGCTCTTTCTTGGTGTAGACAATGGAGGAAACAATGAATGAAGAACCACAGGCTGCAAGCGTGTATGGCGTGGTTAAATAATTAAACAGCTAGCGTTGTCAGTAACTGTATTTTGGGAGATTTAAAACAAGAAGTGGTGCCTAAATTTTTTAAATCAATCCATAACAACCAAAGCAAGGCTAATAGCTGATTATGATCTACAGCCCCTGTTGACAATATATTCTGGAATTGAAATTAGATTTTAAACATCAATATCTAAGGCTGCAGTTCTAAGTGCTCTGATTTGGCATTCGATATGAAATGGATATTAGGCTGGAAGACATTCCCATTAATAACAATATTCCTAGGTTTGCTTTTAATTTTGTTCCTTTGAGTCAGTCTTCATTCCTGCTGACTACCTGACAGGTGTACAGAGTTTTCCTGGCAACATTTTCAAACTGGTGTGCCATGACCTTTTTCTTAGGATTGAGAGAGAGGGAGTGACAGACCCGAAATAAACTGAGGTGGCTTCATGCCTAAGGTAGGACTAGAACTCACAAGTCTCTTGGTTTCTAGCTCAGTGCCCTTAACCCAGTGGATCCCAAAGTTTCTGGCTTTGTGGACCGGTGGCAGCAGCGGGGGGAAGGGGGGGGAAAGAGAGGATGGTTCCACTTTAGCAGCGGGTAAGCGCACACATGCAACTCCATTTGCGCAAGTGGCAGGCATGCACACACGCCGCTTGGACAAGTGGAGCTTTGTGCGCGCACTCGCCTGCCACTTGTGCAGCCCAGTTCCGAAAGGGCTGTGGTCCGGTAATGGGCTGTGGCCCGGCGGTTGGGGACCCTTGCCTTAACCAAACTGGACAAAACTATCTCTTTACATTCACATTCACATTTACTTACATATATATCCAAAGCATATATATGCTGGTCATGAGATCCAATAAAGAATAATCCTGTGGAAGGATCTAAAGCGGGAGAACTTTTCACAGCATCTTCCGTGGGAAATGCCCAGTGGACTTCCCCATTACTGTTTTGGAGAACATATACCAATCCGTTATAACAACCTGCATAAAATCACAGAAAACAGGTGCATTTAGAAAAGTGTTCTTATCAGAGATGCGAAAAATATTTTCAAGTTCAAAACAGACAGTTCTGATCACAAGAAGTGTCTGTATGCCTTGTGGTGAAAATTGGCAAGGCAGGCATATGCCAAAGGATCAGAGTTTGGATTGTAGCACTATGTCCACCATCTTGCCAATGCTGATTTTTCTCTGGAGCCCCCTAGTGCTGACGCTTTTCTGACATACAGTACCTGTATATACTTATTTCACTTGCAGCAGACAAAATTAATCACTATAGCCATTAAACCAGTTTTCAAACATTCAAACAATTAAGGTGAATTCATAAAGTCATCATTATTGAATCCACAATACTATTCATTCATTCATGAAGGCAAATATACGAGTCCCAGGATAATATTGCAGGATCCAACCAGGGACCAGAGGTTTAATCTTCCGAGCTTTTGGACTTGTGCTGGAGCCCATCCTCCTAAGGCACAGGTGTCAAACTTGCCACGTCATGTGACGTGTCATGATGTATCGTGACTTTTTTCACATTGCTGGAGCTGGGGTGGGCGTGGCCTCTGCATGATGCAACCGGCCCGCGGGCCGGCAGTTTGACACCCCTGTCCTAAGGGCTTGGCAGCACAAGGAAACAACAGCCAACGACTTGATAATTGGTCATCAACAGCCCAATCAACATCTAAAAGGCCACACACAACGGGCACCCTATAAATACCACACAGAGAATAGCCCAAAGCACAGACTGTGCTAGAGAGAAGTTCCCTGAGGATGAGCTCCAGGATGAGTCCGGAAGCTCAGAAGACTAAACCTCTGGTCCTGGGGTCCGACCCAGATCGGATCCTGCAACACTGTTCACTGCATTTTATGTTTCAAAATATTACTGTTTGATTTTCCACTTATACTTAACTACCAAAGATTTTGAATACTTACCAACAACGATGAAGTTTCCACACTTCGATATACACGCGGAGGACTCAACCCGGTCTGCGAGGGTCCTTGTCCATTTCACTTTGCCTGAATGTAAGTCAATCGCTTGAATCGCTTGAGAATGAGATCCAATATAAACAAAAGGAGATGATTTGTCAGGAATTGGGATTACAAGTAGTGGAGATGCATCAACACATTTGCCAAGGTCCGAGGTCCATCTTATGTGCATCGTTAGTTGGGGGGTAACTTCACCAAGGTATGCTTCACCCAAATTTTCTCCAGCAGAATAATCTTCTGTTATATTTACACCGACGTTGCTCTTTTGCAACACTTCGTTCTTTTCTGCCTGTTCTGCTTCAATCTGGTTCTTCCCAGGCTCACCGATAGACACCAAGTGGTTTCCTCGACTTACTGCAATAAAACCTACGGTGGCCACGTCAGTTTTCAGGGAGCTTTCGGGGTTAAGCTCCACACACTTATTGTTTGGTTCTTCACTGGGAGGGTCACTCCGTTTTCTTTTTACCGCACCACGACTGCTTATAGAAAGGTCGTCCCTTGGGAAAACTGCTTTTAGGACATGTTTGTAGATCTCACTAACGGAATGATTGAGAATAATTTCTATTAAGTCAGGAATAGGCCTACCTACCATACGTTCAATTTCATCGTGAAGCTGCAGCAATTTTAAAGAATCCCCACCACTAGGCAAGAAGTGGGACTCTTCCAAAATACAACTGGAACCATCTGGAAGATTAAGAGTAGACTGGGAGCAGAGGGAGAGAAAGGAAGAAACAAATTGTTGTCATGGATGCATTAACTTACATCAGGCGTACATACCTAGTAGCAAAGCAAGTGAAATAATCTGCAAAGCAGTAGGGACCCAACAGACTCAAAGAGAAACAAGGATAGGCTATAGACCAGGGGTGTCAAACTGCCGGCCCATGGGCCGGACGCATCATGTGGAAGCCGCGCCCACCCCATTGCCGGTAATGGCAAAACCGGCCCCGATACGTTGCGCGACGTCACGTGACGTCGCGGGTTTGACATGTCTGCTATAGACACTACTTAAGAAGAGACATCAGCTCTCTGAAGCTAGGTGAGAACACTATCTTTTAAAGCAGATAAAAACCTCTGGGGAAAAAGAAAGCAACAGTACTAAAATGAAATGACGAGAATCAAGTCGCCATATGAGCAAAGTTGTAACTAATTCATATGCTTAATTTCCATGGACATCTGATCAAATTTTATGCATTACAGGTTGAACATCTTAGTAGAATAAAATGGATCGGAACTTCTATAAAGGATTGTAGCCACTTTTATAATTTTATAGTATATAGGGAAACAACATGCAAGCACCTTAGAAGGATGCAACTTATTGGAATGCATATATTGCCACTTGCATATGGATTCTAGCTCATAAAAATTAGATGCTCAATGTTTAATTTAATTTAATCCTGTTCTGATGCTTGCTTATTAGACAGGGCAGCTAATCTTCAGCACGTCTTCTCACTTATAGTAAATTAGAAACAGGTGCAGTGAAAAAAACAGATATTTTGAATATTTGATATTCGATCTATGCAAAAAAGCTGGATCTGTTTGATTATTTTGGTCATGCTTTTATTAAAAAATGAGTCACGTTTCAACTTATCCCAGAGAGGCAAGCATTAATGGCTCATTGGGCACAGCATTATTCATTACAACTGCCTACCATTATCTGAGTTCTGAGTTTTTAGGGAAATATAATGATTTCTCCAAAGCTGTTGCAAAGAATCCAAGTCAATGAGAGAAGCTATATAGCACATACCATGTGGAGACCCAAGAATATTCATTCCTGTTCTTCTCTCCCTTGTTCAAATGACTAAAATATGGATACTTAAGAGAATTCTTATGATATGTGAATAATGCAGTTTAATGGACTACCTGCCAGAGACCCCGCAAGCCTTCCCATAGTTCTTGTTCGCTTAGCGGGCTGTCACTTTTTCGAGAATTCAGGTGGCTGCTGTAAATCTGGTTCAGCTTGGACACATCAATTTTGCCTTGGCACAAAGCAAAAAATAAAACAAGTTTTCATTATATTTAAAACAAAACAGTCCTATTATCTTTGCTGTAATTTAACACTCCACTGCAGGCACAATCCACATGTGGGTTTGAGTCCACAAATGACATTAGTGAAAGTAAAACTACAAACAGATTATATATATATACACTTGATGCTGACTTGATGGCACATAATCAGTCTGACTTGGCTTCTCTCAGGTTTTCCTATGCCCTAAAAAAACCAGCTATTTTTGTTAACAAGATGTTCCAATAAAATGTTATTTACATTTGGAAGCCCAAGAAAACACCCAATCAGTTTCTGAATTAATGAGCTAGCGTGGCAGATGGCTCCCTCGTGTGATGTTTGATCTGATCGAATTGGTGTTCTATCTGTACATTTGTTCTTGTCTGGTTTTATATCACTCTGTTTTAATTAGTTCGTGCCATATGCCTTCAAAGTTGTGATGGAATTGGGTGGCTTATAAAGTCAATAAATAAATATAATCAAACATGGCATATACAGTAAGCGATCCTTGAGCAAGGTCTGCACGATTGCCTGGGACACCACACATCCTCTTCACGACCTGTTTTCCTTGTCACCTTCTGGGAGGAGGCGTCAGAACAGAAGCAGAACATCCAGATTCAGCCAGTTTTTGTTCCATATAGCATCAAACTTGTGAATTCTCAAGTTTCCTCTTTCCACTATGTGTTCAAAATGGACAGTGATTAACATTTATGTGTGTGTGTGGCTGACAAAGAGTTAGTGGGAGACTAGCTATACTAGTCTCCCACTAACTCTTTGTCAGCCACAAAAAAAAAAAAAAATTGAATTTACAGTGTTCACAGTATGTGATGTCTGCCTGCAAAACATGCTCCTAGATTGGAGCGAAACGCAGAACAGACTGATTTATCCCATACTTGGTAGACCGGGTGCTCCAGCCAACACACACACACACACACATGTGTGTATGTATGTGGTAGGTATATCTATCTATGGCAGTGGTGGCGAACCTATGGCACGGGTGCCAGAGGCGGCACTCAGAGCCCTCTCTGTGGGCACGCACGCCGCGCCCCAGTCCTAGGCCTTCAGCTGGGTTTTATAAAACCTTTTCGCTTTAGGCCTCCGCCATGTGCAAAAAAAAAAAAAAAAGGTTCAATCAGTCAATTTCAACTTCTCGTGGGAAAAAAAAATCTGCAAAGTTGGAATTGATTGATTGAACTTTTCCTACCCAGTCTGCCGTTACCACCGCAGCCACGCCCACCCAATGGGCCACGCCCACCCAATGGCCACACCCACCCGGCACTCGACGATGCGTAAGTGGGTTTTGGGTTGCAGTTTGGGCACTCAGTCTCTAAAAGGTTCGCCATCACTGATCTATGGAATATATCTATATCTATCTATGGAATATATCTATATCTATCTATGGAATATATCTATCTATGGAATATATCTATCTATCTATCTATCTATCTATCTATCTATCTATCTATCTATCTATCTATCTATCTATCTATCTATCTATCTATCTATCTATCTATCTATCTATCTATCTTTGATAACTCTAAATACTGGAATCCCAGGTGTAGACACTTACAATCAGTAAAAATAATGAACTCCGGGATATACAAACAGCCTTTTTTTATTGCTAAGCTTTCGTCAACTAGCTGTTGACATCATCAAAGCAAGGGCTGGGGATTAAGAGAACCCGTACATACACTTGTATGACCGTTATATGCGTTCTATGCCTTGACCTTGCCTATATGTATGTGTGTGTGTATATATGTGTGTGTTTGTGTGTGATATATATATATATATGCGTGTGTGTGTGCAGTATGTATGTAGCATGTGTATATGTGTGTTGTGCATGTGTATTGGTAGATTTATACTTTCTTTTGAGAGCAGGCAACAGAATTTCATTTTTAATGTGGGTTAGTGTACTCATAGTAAAAAAAATGACAATACAGGTTCTTATCTTAAAAAATATATATACATAGGCATATATACGTATATTTACCATGGGATGTGAATGGCAAAGTATCAATCAGCAAAACCTCATCTGGGATTGCATAGCTAGGGAGACTTTCCTGGAGCTTTTTAAAAAGACGCCTCTTTGAAACAGCTTTGGGGGCAACAAACAGAATTAATTTTTCTTGTTGGTACCATATCAAAGCGCAGGTTTCCACTGTGCAGAGGCTCTCTGCCACCTGCAAAATAAAATCATGACGATTCTGAGAAAACTATAGAAAGCCATGAAGATGAAGAACCCCGTGTTTTTCTTCCCCTTATAATTCAAGTAATCTTCAGTTCCATGAAAGCACAGACAATCCAACCAGTCTAATTAATGTCAAGATCAGCTGAAGTGCTGAGGACACAATCTGTTCTAAGAGGTTTTAACAAGAAGACCGATTCTCTGTTGCAGTGGTTCTCAACCAGTGGCCCGCAGAAACGTGGGGGGGGGGGGCCGCAAAGAAGAAATATTAGGATTTAAATCTTAAGTCTTGGGGAGGTCTGTGGCCACAAAAGGTATTTAAAGGAGGTCCGTGGTGAAGAAAAGGTTGAGAACCACTGCTCTATTTTATTCCTAACACCCGATCTCAGAATTTCCACTTCTCTGTGGAGAAACAAACAAAAATGGAATTAAACTGAGTTTAAGTTTAAGTTTCACTTGAGTCCTGGAGACTACATTTATTCATCCACGTAGATTTGTTTGAAAACAACACAGAAGTGGTTGGCCATTACTTTCTCTACTTCTAAACTTAGCCTACAGTTCTGTAATTTCTTTGTGGTCTCCCAACCACACACTGACCAGTCTGATTCCACTTAACTTTTGATTTAATGAAGGTGAGATGTAGTAAATTACATCATTTTCAAAGTGGTTTGCTACCACATAGCAAGTCTTTTCTAAACCAAGAAAAAAAAAAAAAACCCACTAGACCTTGACTATACTCCACTGAAGTACATCACAGATATTACTCTTTGTTACCATATTATGCTAATGCTTGAAGCTCACAAAGATGTAGATGTGTTTCCTGCTGCTTGGGTCCTAAATATGAAGCCAGTGAAACCATCACACTTGCTGCAACCCAACTTTGATATGGAGCAGACAAGACAAATGTTTATTAGCCTTTGATCAATGTGCTTGATATGGGATATTCTAGAATTTAGGCCCCTGATAAGTATGACACCATCCATAAAGGAAGAGTTCTTGTGATGTTCCTCCTAGCAGTAGGAACACTGTAGCTCTAATTTTAGTCCCTATTTTTCTGCCAGCCTCAATGAACTCACCTTGATTCAATTATTCTTTGAGATTCTCCTTCGACACCTTAGTATTATGGTTGGAGACAATTTTATTGCAAGTAATAAATATTGCTTGCACTGTTGATGAACTCAGCAATTGTCTTCATTTTATATCATTGCCCCATCATGAATTATCATAATTATTTGAAACCAAAACCAGTTCTATTTTAATATAAAAATTATAGGCACTCATTAATTGGATAGGGTAATAAACAAAGGATTAATTCACGTTAGGTATTCAAGGGACTTATAGCAAGTTTAAATATTTAAAGATATGCTTAAATCATTAAAAAGGTAGACACACCAACTGAACATATATATATGAGGTTCCACTGAATTAAATTGGCTTACCTTTTTTTCCCCAAAGAAAAAGTAGACTCCCTTGTGTTTGGCACTGGCTATCTTTGTAGGCATGCCCATCTACTTATCATGGAACTGAATAATCTTTGTTCCTTTTCAGGATGTGCTTTAAATATCCCAGTCTATCCTACGGCCCTGGGATTTCCTAGTGGTCTCCTATCCAGTTATTTCCCACTCTGCCCCGTATAGGTTTTTATGAGGGGAGAAGGTTCAGCCGGTTGACTAGATGCTATCACCTATTGTGGCTTAACTGAGATTAATTCTTTTTTTTTCTTTCTTGTTTAACTATGGATATGCATGATTTTTTTTTGTGATGGAATATAAACAGGAGAAGTCAGCACTTTCCAAAGCCCAAGACAAGACTGCACAGTCCTGAACTGGGTGGAGGGGAAGGAAAGGGTTCATGGTAGCCACATCTCCCAAGGTATAACTATTAGGTTAGAAGGTTATAGTTTTAGTTTGGTGAGATTCTGTCTATTAGATGTAAGCAAATAAAGAACTGGACTCAACTGGGTCTCATTGTGTGGTCTTTAGGCTTAGGCCTGACAGTTTTTTTCTCCAAAGTAAAAACAGAAAACCCTGCCAGCACCTTCCTTCTTCACATGACTTTGCACTGCTCACAGTGTAGGATCACACTGATACATTCAGGATACAGATATCCCCTTGTATTTGTTTAAGAGAATCCCTGTCTTATTTTTCTTGAAGTATTGCTACTCCGTCTCATCTTCATGAAGAGCTTTGTTTTCAAATGGCACCGTGGCTCTTAAAGATCTTTTTCTGTTGGTGGTCCTAAGGCAGGGGTCTTCAAACTTGGCCTTTTTATGACTTGCGGATTTCAACTCCCAGAATTCCTCAGCCAGCATGCCTGGCTGAGGAATTCTGGGAGTTGGAAGTCCATAAGTCATAAAAGGGCCAAGCTTGAAGACTCCTGTCCTAAGGTTTGTTCCTGGTAGTTTTTCTTCAATTTATGGCTTCCTAACCTTTTGATTTTTAAGCTTTCTGGTGCTCCTTATGTCATAATACAAATGGAAGTTGGAGAACATGATAGAATTCAAAACCTAGGAGTAGCTAACTAAACAGTCTGTTTCCATGTAAGTAATATCGAAGTAATCTCAAAAACTCGGGTAACATCTATCCATCCAGATTCTTCATGGCCCAAACTCACTTCTGTTATTACTTAAAAAAAACTTCTCATAAATAGTTACCTATTACCTCACCTGCTGTACATACTCAGTGTTGAGACGCTTGCCATGACGCTTAATTTGATTGTCCTTCCGCCCCAAGAAAAACATTTCAGTGTTCTTAACTCTCACAAAATCTCCGGTGGCTCTCATTGTGTCCACAGGTAGTGTTGTTTCATCATCAATGAAGCAGACGCGTCCGTTTCCTCCTATGCAAAGCAATTCTAAGTAGTAAGTCAGGCTTCTCCTTATCAGTCCATATAATGCAGCCTAAGAAGATCTTAAATGAGATTTATCAGCCCTGTGAGGTTCTCAGCTTTATGAGATAGTTCAGACGCAAAGCACGCCCAGACGAGTTAAATTCTATTTTATCGTTAAGGTTACGTTTAACAGAATCTTGCAAGTCTGAAAGTATATTTCTCCCCTGTTGCTTTTACAGCCCAAGAAATTAGAGGGAGTCCCTTCTGAAGTGTCTGCCACACCTCCATTGCTTTTGCAGGCTCAGCTGCCTCTTATTTGGCTATTATCTACTCTTCTTCCTATCTACCAAAGTTATTCCCACATACCATTATCTCAGAATAAGAGAGTTGGAAGGGACCTTGGAGGTCTTCTAGTCCAACCCCGTGCTCAGGCAGGAAACTCTATACCATTTCGGACAAGTGGCTGTCCAAAACTTCCAGTGTTGGAGTATCCCAACTTCTGGAGGCAAGATGTTCCACTGATTAACTGTTCTAACTGTCAGGAAATTTCTCCTTTTTCTAGGTTGCTTCTCTCCTTGATTAGTTTCCATCCATTACTTCTTGTCCTGCTTTCAGTGGTCTGAAGAATAGCTTGACACCCTCTTCTTTGTGGCAACCCCTGCTTAGAAGATATTGGAACACTGCTTCATGTCACTCCTAGTCCTTTTTTCCGTTAAACTAGACATACCCAATTCCAGCAACCATTCTTTATATGTTTTAGCTTCCAGTCCTCTAATCATTTTTGCTCTTCTGTGCACTTTTTCTAGAATCTCAACATCTTTTTTACATTGTGGCGACCAAAACTGGATGCAGTATTCCCAGTGTGGCCTTACCAAGGCATTGTAAAAGGGGTATTAACACTTCACGTGATCTTGATTCTATCCCGCTGTTAATTCAGCCTAGGATGGCAGTGGTCTTTTTGGCAGCTGCAGCACACTGCTGGCTCATGTTTAAGTGGTTGTCCACTAGGATACTGAGATCCCTCTCACAGTTACTACTATTGAGCCAGGTACCTCGATACAGGAAAAGAACACAAGAATCTTTCAAATGTGATCAACTAACTTGACTATCTAATAGCTACTTTTTATCACACTCCGTAATGCAGAGTGAGAAAGAGCTCAGCCTTGCCCTTTGAGTTGCATGCTGCCACCTTCCTATCTGCTCAAATGACCATAAAGATTGTAGAAGCTTCTACTTTCATTTTTGTTGAATATAGCTTCCTGTGCTTAAATATTAACTGTGGTTATTTTTAATAAGCCTATTTCACTTCCCACGGTATGATATTGGCTTATTTTGATATAAGAGGAAATGCAAGTTATAAAAACATTAGAGCTTTGTGCATATTATAATTATTTAGCATGATATCCAACAGCTTCTTCTGCCTGTGATGCAGACTAATTATAGCACTTTCCATTGTTTGATTAAAAATTTCCATTCGTAGCTACTCTTTCTGCTAGCTGAAATCAATGGGAATTGGGGGTGTATTATCATTCCGAGAATCCGGATTCATAACTGGATAGCATTACAGAAAGTGTAGCACTCAAATATAGTGTTTAAAAACACGCAACAAGTAGTCCTCAAATTATGACCTCAAATGAGCCCAAAGTTTCTGTTGCTAAGTGAGACACTTATTAAATGAATTTTGCCCCACTTTACGACCTTCTTTGCCATAGTTGTTAAGGGAATCACTGCAGTTATTAAGTTAGTAACATGGTTGTTAAGTGAATCTGGCTTCCTCATTGACTTTGCTTGTCAGAAAGTCAAAAAAGGTGATTACATGACCCAGGGACACTGCAACCGTCATAAATATGAGTCAGTTGACAAGCATCTGACTTTTTTTTTTTTAAACAAGTTTTATTAATTTTCCAGTTTTACAAAAATCCGAAAATTAAGGAAGCAGCGTGGTGATTGGGTAATCCATAATCCAATAACCAAGATCATTCGTAAATAGGTCGGGTTACATCATCAAAAATTTCCTCTCTGTTTCCCTTAGTTATTTTATCACATTCAAATTAATACATTGCTAATTATGACTCAGTCAATTAAAACATTTATCAGTATATTTTAACTTATACGTGTCCATGTCCTGTATTTAAATTTTACCTAATTTCGATTACAGTATTCCAATTAGCTTAATATTCATAGTATTTAGATTTCGGGTAGCCCAAAGTTCCCTTATTTCATTACAAAATAGTTGTCACATCTAAGATACACATATTGTTTACTCAAATAAATTCTTACTTTATTTCACAAATATATTCTATTTCTCATCCTAGTACCTCATCACTTACTAATAAAATATCCTTTATTGTCTCAATCCAACTTCTAAATTATAATTCAGAATTGTTATTCTAATGGCTATTTTTTATTTCCCTTATAAGTCTAAATCCTAAATATTAAGTCAGTTAATATCTTAAATCTCCTTAGCTCGTTAAGTGAGATTTTAAGCTCTTCCATTATAAGTCACACATAGAGAAAAAACACAACCCATTTTTTAAGTCTAACTCTAGCTTTCTTTTTGTGCCAAGCAGGCTTCCATACCAATGCCTTTAAATCATTAGACAGATCTCCCTTCATTCCTACACATGATATTTGAATCAGGGGAGACCATCCAGTGATCAGTTTTTCAAAGGAGCTGACAAGCATCTGACTTTTGACCGTGGAGCGGCTGCAACAGTTGAAGTATGAAAAATGGTCATGTCACTTTTTTCAGTGCTGTTCTAACTTCAAATAGTGACTAAAGGAACTGTTATAAGTCAAGGACTACCTGTATTCCAATTAACCACAGACCTTGCCTTATTGATGAGGTTCAAAACAAACATCTTGTCAAACTATTAAAATCTGATGTCAATTTTTAAAACCTTTTGTAAGATAATGCCAAATATCAACACTGCATTTTTATTCCAATATCTCAGGGGTTGCCACAAAGAAGAGGGAGTCAATCTATATTCTCCAAAGCACCTGAAGGCAAGACAATCAGCAATGGATGGAAACTAATCAAGGAAACTAACCCCAACTAAGGAGAAATTTCCTGACAGTTAGAACAATTAATCAGTGGAACAACTTGCCTCCAGAAGTTGTGGATGCTCCAACACTGGAAGTTTTTAAAAAGAGATTGGACAGCCATTTGTCTGAGATGGTCCCTTCCAACTCTGTTATTCTATTCTATTCTAAGATTTTATACTGTTCAGAAATCAAAATATTTAAATCCCAGTTAGAAAAATTCTTATTTTGGGGAAATCTTTTAAGCTCATTCAAAGTCTTCAATCTAATAACTGCACTGTTCCCAATTATTCCAAATACTTACAATAGGTAAGAAAAACCTTGCTATTTTAATACTCTGGCCAATCTAATTCCAGTACCACTTAATCAGAAATCTCTAGAAGTTCGAAATAAAACATCAGCATCCTGGAAATAGCCTCCCCATTCACTGGAATCTAATGGCTATTATAACCATCTTCAAGTAATGATTATTTTAATTAAAAATGACAAAAAAATGACTTCCGGTTTGCCATCGTGACTCCTATGGACGCAGGAAGGCGAGCTCTGTCTTCCATGCCCAAATTCATCCCGCTGGGGGATCCTGGAAAGGGTCAAAAGTCGCCCTGTAGGGGCGATGAGCAAGGAGGGGACCCCCAGTTGATCGCGGGAGCCCTTCCATTTGATCCGGGACAGCCTTCCAAACCGGCAGGGGAAAGACCAACCATAACAATATGGCTTGTCACTAAGCTGCTGACAGCCGAAGTCAAAATCACCATCAAGCACCTTTAAAGCAACACGGATGAAATTGGGTGAGATCTGATCTTCTCTTTAAGACTTTAGGTATTTTTTCCTGTAAAAGCTGCCCAAAGTATTTTTTCCCCTATGAGGAGAGAGGGAAGGAAATTTCTACCCCACCCTCCAAGAAAAGCGGCGACTAACTACCCAGGGGAATCAAAGCAACTATAAGAACAAATTTAATCTAATTGGATCTATATGATTTTGAAACTTGGGGACTAAAAGTTTTCCTATTCTTACTGGAGACGTTTGTTTTTATCTAAAAAAAAAGAAACAAAAACTTGAAAAACTATCACAAAAACTTTGTGACATCTTGTGACGAAGTATGGTATTACAACTTGTTATTGCCTAAAAGAGACTTGGCTTGAAGCCCAGACTCCAGAAAAAAACTTTTCTGACCTTGACAGATACCACCTGTGAAAAACTTAGCTGTAAAGAGAACTTCTGGGCGACATATTTGACCTGCTTGAAGAAGCATCTGTTATTACACGAGATGATGGAATACTTTGGATTATAAATTCTTACTTGACAAACAACTTCCACTATAAAGACCACCTATAACACGTGAATTAGATGTCCCATACCGAGTTATAAAAAACTATTTTTAACGTCTGATTCTAAAGTCTTCAACTTAATACACTATTAAGAGAATATGGATGAAGATCAAGAAAAAATCCTTTCCATGTTGAAATCAATACACGAAACCATTCTCTCAGCTTGTGACAAAATAAGATGCAATACAAAGAAACAAGATGCCAGTTTAGATATACAAACCCAGATCTTGACTACAACCAAAGAACTAACAATGCAAAAAACAACAACAGAAGTGGAACAACCAAACACTAAGACAGAGGACTTAATTGACCAACAAATCCAGCCAATGGAAAATTCAGAAAAGGGAGTGACAACACTGAAAATGGAAAAGACTTTCTATATAAATCAGAAGAAATTTGAGGAGAAGGAAGAAGAACAGATTGAATGGAAGATAAACCTATCAGGACAATTGTGGGAAACTGGAGTAATAGGGAGGCGATCTAATGAATACAAATGGGCTAGTTCTTCCCAAAAAAACTGCAACTAAATGGTCTTTCTTATTTCAAATAATATATATAATAATAGAGGGAGAACTATTTGATGATTTAAAAGCATTGACATGGAAGGATAGTTGGCAAAGGAAAAAAGCCAGAGTAAGGCTGAAGAAAATTAGGATTTTGATTTATTAAATTAGATGGTTTAATATGGTGGAAAATAGATAACTTTTAGAAATCAGAACAAGACTATACTCAAATAGATAAGATGTGTATTTAGAATATTAGATTTTGTTACAAAAAGGGGAAAAGAAGAAGTTGAGATAAGGGAAACCTTGGTTACCTAAAGCTTGGAAATTATAAATATCAAATGTTAATTTGAATACTGAGGGGAAATTAAAGCTTGGGGAAAAAGCAATAACAGGACATTGATTGTATATACGGATTGAATGTAAACACAATTAAGATATGTATAAGCCAAAAATTATTGATAAATGTAATAATGATGTTTTTACTTAGTTGATAATAATAAGAACTGTATTAGCCTATAATATGAGATAGTACATATTAAGGGGATAAATGTAATAATGATGTTTTTACTTAGTTGATAATAATAAGAACTGTATTAGCCTATAATATGAGATAGTACATATTAAGGGGAAAAGAGAGGAAATATCTGATGTTGTAACTTGAGATTTGAACTAAAGTTTTATGTATGTTACTGAACTATTGATTAACCCAGCCACCATGTTGCTTTTTAAATACTTAATTGTAAAATTAGAAAACTAATAAAATATTATTTAAAAAAATGACAAAAAAATAAAATTACCTATAAATACTTGGCCTTCACCTTCTTGGACAAGAGAGCCATTAGCGTCTTTGACTTGAACTGTTGTTCCAGATAATGGTATTCCCAGTGGTACAGGGGAATCAAATCTAAAAAAGGATGGGGTGAGCAGGCAGAAGACAGAGAGAGAGATGTGAAACATGGATGGAAAATAAGTATGGAACTAATTTCTTGATTCAGAGCCTCAGAAAAAGAAACAAGCCACTATCAAAATTGTTCACAGGTATTAACTAGATTTAAAAAAATAGAAAGCAAAATCATTGCCAACAGTTACATGTTTTATCCCCAAGGCAAATCTTGCAAAACCTGGTTCAGACACTTTTAATTATGCCCAGCACTCAAGTTCAACGGTGGACTTTAAATGCATAAAAAGCGCATGTTGAATTTAAAAGACTGCTTTTAAAAGACTGGAAGTTTTTAAGAAGAAACTGGATAGCCATTTGTCCGAAATGGTATAGGGTTACCTGCCTGAGCAGGGGGTTGGACTTGATGACCTCCAAGGTCCCTTCCAACTTTATTATTATTATTATTATTATTATGTTATTGTTGTTATTGTTATTGTTATTATTAATTATTATTATTATTATTATTATTATTATTATTATTATTATTATTCCGAGTTTGGAATGAATTATTTGGCTTGTTCCAGAAGTATGTTTGGTTCAAGTCATGCACGCCCAACTCTGAACTCAAAATGTTTCTGGAATGGGGGAAACAATCCATTTCACATAGGAAACATTCCCAACTCAGAGTCCCCATAGCATCGAACTTCTATCATTTATGCACCAAAGTGCACACTAGGGCAGCAAAAACGAACATTTCCTACCGATGGCCCATGTCAAAAGCCTCCTCAGGAATCCTGTAACATGTGGCCCAACACGAAACTTCAGTAATACCATAAATATTAAAGAGTTGAGTTTTGTTTCCTTTTTCTTTCCAGCTTCTCAACATGCTTAGTGCAGGGCAGGCTTCTCCACCAAGAACTAAAATTCGCAGGGAAGTATCCGCAGTCAATACAGCTGACTTAATATGCTCAACTCCAAATCTTTTCAAAAGGGTTGGTGTAGCCTGAAGAAAGCAAGATTCAAGGTTAGTCCAGGTAGTCCTCGAGCTACAACCGTTTGTTTAGTGTCTGTTCAAAATTACAACGGCACTGAAAAAAGTGACTTATGACCATTCTACACCCTCACATCCATTGCAGCCTCCCTGCGGTCACGTGATCAAAATTCGGATGCTTGGCAACTGGTTCATATTTATAACCGTTGCGGTGTCCTGGGGTCATGTGATCCCCTTTTGCAACCTTCTGATAAGCAAAGTCAATGGGGAAGCCAGATTCACTTAACAACCGTGTTACTAATTTAACAACTGCAGTGATTCGCTTAATAACTGTGGCAATAAAGGCCATAAAATGGGGCAAAATTCACTTAAATGTCTCACTCAGCAACAGAAATTTTGGGCTCCAAAATTTTGGTCGTAAATCAAGAATTACCTGTACTGTGATAATTACACTACCACCAAGATGGCAAATATACATTTATTTTATTTATTAAATAGATTTATATGGCTGCCTGATTTTCACATGGTGACTCTGTGTGCATCTTATAGTGTTTCCATGATATCTCTATTTAAAGTTAAGGGAGGGCAATGACAACAATGTCACTTTCATGTAAATAAATTAGAAAATATTTATTTTAAATGAAAGCTGAAAATAGTGCACTCCTTTTGGATCTAATGAGCACCTCACCAATGACAAAGAACATAAAAACTATGCTGTCAAATTTTGATTATGTTACCTTTTGGACTCTCAAGTTGTCTAAAGGGAAGGCTGTCATTGAAAGGACTTGGAAAATTGTCTTCTATTGGTGAAAAGTAGTCAAAGCTATCTAACAAAATGAAATTCAATGTAAAGAAAAATAAGGTTTTACGCTTAGGCAAGAAAAACCGACTGTACAAGTACAGATTAGGTGAAACCTGGCTCAATAGCAGTAACTGTGAGAGAGACCTTGGAGTCCTAGTGGACAGTCACTTAAACAGGAGCCAGCAGTGTATGGCAGCAGCCAAAAAAGACAATGCAATTCTAGGCTGCATTAACAGAGGGCTAGAATCAAAATCATGTGAAATATTGATACCGCTTTATAAAGCTTTAGTAAGACCACATTTGGAGTACTGCATCTAGTTTTGGTCACCACAATATAAAGATGTTAAGATTCTTGAAAGAGTGCAGAAAAGAGACACAATGATAACAACAAAAACAATAAAGTTGGAAGGGTCCTTGGAGGTCATCTAGTCCAACCCCCTGCTCAGGCAGGAAACCCTATACCATTTCAGACAAACGGCTGTCCAATCTCTTCTTAAAAACTTCCAGTGTTGGAGCATTCACCGCTTCTGGAGGCAGGTTGTTCCACTGAATTGTTCCACTGGAGGCAGATTGTTCCACTGATGATTAGGGGACTGGAAACTAAAACACTGAAGAATTGGGTATGTCTAGTCTAGTCAAAAGAAGGACTAGGGGAGACATGATAGCAGCATTTCAATACCAAGGAGAAATTTCCTAACCGTAAGAACAATTAATCAGTGGAATGGCTTGCCTTCAGAAGTTGTGGAGGATTTTAAGGAGAGACAGGACAGCCATTTGTCTGAAATAGTATAGGTCTCCTGCTCTAGCAGGGGGTTGGGCTAGAAGACCTCCAAGGTCCATTCCAACTCTCTTATTCTATGTTCTATGGCATAGTTTTCTCTTTGAGACACTCCTGAGCAGAAACTCTGAAACTGACTTCCGGTTTGCCATTGCGGCCGCCGTGGACGCTGGAAGGCGAGCTCCGTCTTCCGTGTCTAGTTATGCTCTGCTGGGGGACCCTGAAAAGAGTTGACAGTTGCCCTGTAGGGGCGACAAGCAAGGAGAGGACCCCTGCTTGATTGCGGGAGGGTGGCAGCCCTTCCGCTCGATCCAGGGCAGCCCTCCAAACCGGCGGACGAAAGACCGGCCATAGAAATATGGCTCATCACTAGGCTGCAGACAGCCGAAGTCAAACTTACCACCAGGCATTTTTAAAGCAGCGCGGATGAGACTGGGTGAGAACCTCTCTTCAATCCTAAGAATTTTCTTTTCCTGTAAAAGCTGCCCAAAGTATCTTCCCCCCTGTGAGGAGAGAGGGAAGGGAACTTCTATCCCACCCTCTAAGAATAGCGGCGACTGACTAGCCAGGGGAGATAAAACACTGAAAGAATAACCTTAATCTAACTGGATTTATATGCTTCTAAAATTTGGGGACCAAAAGATTTCTTATCTTTACTGAAGAGTCAATACTAAACATGGCTTATTCACTAACTCTGTAATGTTAATAAGAACTTTCTTGGAGAAAACACCGTCATTTGAGGCTTAACCTCATCAATTCCGGAATGGTTCCAAATCTGAAAAAGTTCCCCCCCAAAAATATATCCATATGGTTGAAACAGCACTGAAATACTTCTGATGAAGTTGAATGAATTCTGATTTGGAAACAAGGTGCTACATATATCGACCCAATTTTTTAAATTCCTATCGACTGCATATGAAAGCCTTGGGCTAAATCTGCAATATAAATGGTCTTGTGAAGATTTCTCCTCACTCAAGCAAACAAGACCAGTAGATAGCTTAATTAACTCTCCAAAGAACGCTGTGCAGTAGCAGTATTCAAGTATAGTTTCTTACCTGCAAAACGGTCACTCTGTGCTGCTGGAAGAGAGCTCTGGATAACTGCTGTGGTATCATTTTAATCACTGTGGGTAGTATAAGCAGACAAGCTCCACTCGCTAGACTAAGGAACAGCTCAATGACTGATGGATCAAAAGTCAAAGGAGAGGCCATAAACACCACATCATCTGGGGTAATTTTAAAAATCTCTCTAAAATAAGGAAAAAATACACCTCTAAGGAATTAGATTTAGATGAAATTTTAAGCCATTTTGCACTTCTTGCAATACTGATCACACATAAACCATGTTTAATCAATTAAACCCTTTCTCCCACTCATACAAGTTATACATTCTCCAATGCCATCTTCAATTCAGATCAACATTACATAAACTATACACCCTGAAGGTCTGGGCTGCAGTCTAAGCAGCCCTTCTAAAAGTTGGAAATTATAACGAGGTCAACCCAGAATGAGATTCATCTCCAAAATGCATTTTATTATAGCTTGCAAACTAAGACCTATGAGTTTACCTCAGATCTGTTCCAATTATATAGGAAGCAGAAAACTGGAAGTCCAACATGAATTATGCTATTGTTGCTCTTTTTGTTAACCCTTCCTTATTAAAATATTTGGGAAACACTTACCTAAGATGAAGGATATTTGGTACGATACATTTATGAGGCACTCTCACAATTTTGGGGAGCCCAGTTGTCCCAGATGTATGCAAAACATATGCCAGGGAATATTTCTCTCTGACATCCAACATATCTTTTGGTGGTTTAGCCTCATGTTGTTGCACTTTACAAATGCTTCTGACCATAGAGCCTTCACTGTCTGCATGAGCACTATTGTGCCTTTGGAAGAGAACTAAACCAATTCTCCGCATTTGAAGAGAATTTTGGCTGTACAAGTGTCCATAGGTTATTGTGAATTTCTGGGGGGAAAAAAGAAAAAAAAGGGGGGGAAACTTACTCTAACACAACTTTCGCCTGTTTACTTCTCTGTGTCTAAAGTCACAACAAATCAAATCAAATCAATTTAGAGCAGCTAATCAAATAAGATGCCTTTCAAGGGAATATGGCTTTTTATTTTTTTAACCCAAAGGGACTCTGCAACAAGTCCAAAAATTAGTAACACAACTGTAGCTTTTAACAGTAGGGCTACAAGATTTGGGCTGCAAAAATCCAAACGGCCATTAATGCAGAATACAGGTGGTCCTTGACTTACGACCACAATTGAACCCAAAATTTATGTTGCCAAGCGAGACATTTGTTAAGTGAGTTTTGCCCCCATTTTACGACCTTTCTCATCACATTTGTTAAGCGAATCACTGCAGTAGTTTAGTAGCACAATTGTTAAGTGAATCTGGCTTCCCCATTGACTTTGCTTGTCAGAAGGTCTCAAAAGGGGAATCACATGACCCCAGGTCACTGCAATGTATAAATATGTTGCCAAGCGTCCAAATTTTGATCATGTGTCTGTAGGGATGTGCAATGGTCGTAAGTGTGAAAAATGGTCGTAAGTCACTTTTTTCGGTGCCGTTGTAACTTTCAACTATTACCAAATGAACTGTTGTAAGTCGAGAACACAGAACAACTGAAAGGTCCAAAATAGCACACTATGATGTAGAAGTGTCACTTTTTAATTTAACTCATATGTACAATATTTCAAGAGAGCTGGACAAGAATCAGAAATTGAAATTAATACGCTGGGATAAACGTTAACAATCTCAGTCTTCTCCTCCATATTTAAAAAAACCCCAGCAATTAATGCCAGTACTGGCCAAAGAGGGTGAAACAGGAACAGACATTATTATTTCTAGGCTCAGCGTTCACAGAGATCTTGCTATTTGGGAGAAGAACCATGATATATCAAGACACGATATTAATATTAAATATACTAAAGTTATATACTCCACATACGACCACAATTGAGCCCAAAATTTCTGTTGCTAAGTGAAACATTTGTTAAGTGACTTGTGCTCCCTAGGATCGCAGATAGCTCAAAGGGGTGAATGCAGCATAGAAATAAAACGTCACGGTCATTAACTGAATCATCAGTTCTTAAGCAATCACTGTGGTTGTAAGTGCTATCCAAATGGTCATTTTTTGCCAGAACTGAGTAAAAAATGGCACAAATTGGCAAAAAACATCGCAAATTGTTGTCATGTGACCCTGCAATTAGTCGTAAGGTGTGTGCATATGGGGGGGGGGGGCATGACATTTTGCAATGACCACAAGTTATTGATGGGTGGTAAAGTGCCCATCGTAATTTCAAACAGTTATTAAGCAGCAGTAATGTAAGTCATAAGGTTGTAATTCAAGGACTAGTTACAGTGGTACCTTGTTACTCAACTTTAAGTGGTTCTGAGAAGCACAATGAGTACCAAAGACGATGAGTACCAAACAATTTTTCCCATAAGGAATAAATGTAGTGAGTCACAAGGCAGCCGACACCAACAAATTCTAGCTTGCGCACTGAATACCAAACAAATGATGATGATGATGATGATGATGATGATGATGATAATTAATAATTAATAATAATAAATAATAAATAATAAATAATAAATAATAAATAAATTAATAATAATAATAATAATAATAATAATAATAATAATAATAATAATAATAATAATAATAATAATAATAATAATAATAATAATAATAATAATAATAATAATAATAATAATAATAATTAAAGTTGGAAGGGACCTTGGAGGTCATCGAGTCCAACCCCTGCTCAGGCAGGAAACCCTATACCATTTCGGACAAATGGCTGTCCAGTCTCTTCTTAAAAACTTCCAGTATTGGAGCATTCACCGCTTCTGGAGGCAGGTTGTTCCACTGGTTAATTGTTCTAACTGTCAGGATGTTTCTCTCAGTTCCAGGTTGCTTCTCTCCTTGACTAGTTTCCACCCATTTCTTCTTGTCCTGCCCTCAGGAGCCTTGAGATAGCTTGACTCCCTCTTCTTTGTGGCAACCCGAGATAGGAACACTGCTATCATGTCACCCCTAGTCCTTCTTTCCATTAAACTAGACATACCCAATTCCAGCAAACGTTCCTGATATGCTTTAGCCTCCAGTCCCTAATCATCTTTGTTGCCCTTCTCTGCACTCTTTCTAGAGTCTCAACATCTTTTTTACATTGTGGTGACCAAAACTGGATGCAGTATTCCAAGTGTGGCCTTACCAAGGCATTGTAAAGTGGTATTAATACTTCACGTGATCTTGATTCTATCCCTCTGTTAATGCAGCCCAGCACTGTGTTGGCTTTTTTGGCAGCTGCAGCAAAAAAATGATGAGTACCAGGACAAAATGTTTCTGTCAAAATGCATCGGACACTAAAATTCAATGAGCTTCAAAGCAGTTGAGTACCAAGGAACCACTGGATATAATTACTTCAAATTCTATGGGCTTACTTCATTGTAAACATAAAACTAATCTACGCAAAAGGCTTGCATAATTCCAATTACATTTTAAACATCCCAATTAAAATAAAAATTGGAAGTGCTGCACTTACATCAACTTTATCTTCTTCAACAAGGACATATTGGAAATCACATTTCTTCATGAAGGAAATATAGAGGCTGGGCAAGGCATCTGGATCAATGGGAGAATACGCAGCAGGTACCTGCAGAAGCCTAGCAAAATGAAGCCAGCTATTATTCTCAGGCACCCAAACTTACAGAGGGTTCTTACCAGCAGAGAAGCTTATGGCTTTCTACGTACTTCTATAATATTTTACAGAATATTGGATAAAGATTAATACACGAGTGCATGCCAAACTACACAGCTACCTATACTAAAAGGCCAAGGTTTTAAAAAATAAAGAGGATTTATTTCTATATGTCTCACTCCATCTAGTGGCTTACGTTGTCAAGCAAACAAGTTAGATTCTACAGATATTTGTGCCAATATCATATATCCCAGTGATGGCGAACCTTTTAGAGACCGAGTGCCCAAACTGCAACCCCAAACCCACTTATGCATCGTCGAGTGCCGGGTGGGTGTGGCCCATTGGGTGGCGCGTGGCCCATTGGGTGGGCATGGCTGTGGTGGTAACGGCAGACTGGGTGGGACTAAAAAGTTCAATCAATCAATTCCAACTTTGCAAGATTTTTTTTTCCCGTGAGAAGTTGAAATTGACTGATTGAACCATTTTTTTTTTTTTGCACACGGTGGCGGAGGCCTAAAGTGAAAAAGTTTTATAAAACCCAGCTGAAGGCCTAGGACTGGGGCGACGGTGCGCGTGCCCACAGAGAGGGCTCTGAGTGCCGCCTCTGGCACCCGTGCCATAGGTTCGCCACCACTGATATATCCTATTAAAACTGAATACATTACTATAGTGATGTTAAAATTGTAGGAGGCAAGTTCAATAGGACACATTATACAAATAAACACTTTAAAAATGGTGATAGTTTGAACTTAATGAGGTGATAATAGCATGTTCTGCATTTATGTTAACCAATTTATATAAATGTAAAGGCACAGCATTACCCTAGAATCCAAGAAGGTAAGTTTATCCCAGGATAACAGTAGAGACCTATTTCCAAATTTTCAGTAAGGTTACAGTGTTTTCTCAGGAAGTCTGTAAGCTCTGTAGCAAGGTTTGTAACTGTCTTGTACATGTAGGAAACTGGAGTCTGGTGGTTACATGCATCAAAGCACACGGCTCTTCTTTCAGGATACAATCTGGCCGCAGTCTGAACCAGCTCATGCAGTGTCATTCTCAATATTTATCCTGCGTATGCAAATAAGAAAAAAAACCAATCAATTAACTGAGAGCCAGTTTAGTCTAGCGCAGCGGTCGGCAACCTTGGCTCTTTTATGACTCGTGGACTTCAACTCCCAGAATTCCTGAGCCAGCCATGCTGAGGGGAAAGGGAAAGGTTTCCAAGCTGAGCCATGCTGACTCAGGAATTCTGGGAGTTGAAGTCCACGAGTCATAAAAGAGCCAAGGTTGCCTACCCCTGGTCTAGTGGTTAATGAACCAGACTAGAAACCAGGAGTCAGTGAGTTCTAGTCCTGCCTTAGCCATGAACTGGCTGGGTGACTTTGGAGCAGCAAAACCCACCTCACAGGGTTGTGGGGGAAAAAGGAGGAAGGAATATTAGTTATGTTCACTTCCTTGAGTTATTTAAAAATAATAAAGGCAAGGTAAAAAATTTAGATAAAAATGTTCTTTTAAATTTTTTTTTACAAAACATATTCAATAACTGAGGTAATTTTAAACTTGAAAGGAATTTATTTTTAATGTACAAAGTTGTGTTCTACAAAATGGGCAGCTATATAAAATAGAATAAATGCTTTCCAAACTAGATGCATTGTATTTATATTTACAGTTCTGATCATTGTTCTGATATTGCGGCATTGAGTACAAGAGAATTCTATTATATTTTTCTATTATATAAAAAAGAAAACCAGATATATACCTTAATTCAGACACAGAGTGGGAGAATTACTCATGTTTTCACATGCCCATGTACCATCAAGCATTACTGTACTGTATTGCTTCAATATCTGTTAAGATTAAATCCAAAATAAATAATAAAATGTAGGGAAGAGATAAAACATCATAAAGAGATAGCAAACTTGCAAGTTGGTTTTTTAAAATTACTTTCTAACAGTTATGCTGATTAGCTTGACAGCATTAAAAGAACCTGAGTTTGTAAAGCTTTGAAGCCAAAGTTATAGTTATAAGCAGCATTACTATAGATCACGGGTGTTAAACTCGCCACGTCACATGATGTGTCGAGGCGTATCGTGACTTTTTTTGCATTGCTGGAGCTGGGGTGGGCACGGCCTCCACATGATGCAACTGGCCCGCGGGCCGGCAGTTTGACACCCCTGCTATAGATAGTTCTCGACTGACAACTATTCATTTAACGACTGTTCAAAGTTACAACACTGAAAAAAGTGACTTGCAACGGTTCCAGCATCCTCATAGGATCAAAATTGATCAGCTGACCATATGAAAGCATGTGCTACAGTGAGATGCAAGGAGGGAAGGTGAAGTTCAGAGAAGTGGGATAGAATAGACTACAGGTAGTCCTTGATTTATAACCATTTGTTTAGGGATCAAAGTTACAATGGCACTGAAAAAGATGACTTATAATAATTTTTTTCACACTTCCGACTGTTGCAACACCCCTGTGGTCACATGATCAAAATGCAGATGCTTGGCAACTGGTTCATATTTGTGATGGCTGCAGTGTCCCAGAGTCATGTGATCACATTTTGTGACCTTTTGACAAGCAAAGTCAATGAGGAAGCCAGATTCACTTAACAGCGGTGTTACTAATTTAACAACTGCAATGACTCACCTAACAACTGTGGCAAGAAAGGTTGTAAAATGGGGCAAAACTAACTTAACAACTGTCTTACTTAGCAACAGAAATTTTGGGCTCAGTTGTGATCGTAAGTCGAGGGCTACCTGTGCAATAAGATTAAATGAAATATACTACTATAAAAGAGTGAGATAAAAGAGTAAAATAGTAAATAGTGTAACATAAAATAAACATTTAACACCTCTTAATGCCTATATATGTGTGTGTATAATTATATACATATATACACATACACATACACACACACACACACATGCATATGTTAAATTTGGATTGCTAACAAAGAGTTAAAGGGAAGCTGGTATAGCTATTTCAAGCTCCTTAGCTCTCATCAGCCAGCTACACCCTTCTGAGATTTGAACCTGGACTGCTTGCATGTTAGGCAGCTGTATTGACATGCATATATACATACATACACACACACACACACATATGCATTCCATCTGTTCTGTATCCAGCACACTTCTCATTTTCCTATGCTAAAAATTAAAAATGGTGGAAATAGCATTTCTCCACGCTTTTTATCCGGTCTATAGAGAGATGCTTTCTACAGACCCACCTGGGAATCAACCTCAGAAGCCTCTATCCAGACCGGGACCAGGCCTACTTTGGAAGCCAAATAGCGCTGCCCAAGACACAGAGGGGACGAGCCGGAGAAACTCACACTTTGCTCCCTGCCGACCCTCTGGGCACATCCGTTAAATCAAAACGATGGCCCCCTTTATGACTTGTGGACTTCAACTCCCAGAATTCCCGAGCCAGATATATTCACCCTCAGGAAGGCTGCAGAGAGACAAGACGGCTGTCTTCAAGTGCCGAAGGTGAGGCAGACTTGTTCAGAGTTGTTCCAGAAGATGGGATAAGAAAAAGTGGGCTTTAATTACAAGGAGCTTGGTTTTTTTGGCTGGCTCGGGAATTCTGGGAGTTGAAGTCCACAAGTCATCAAAGGGCCATTAAGTCTTCGGGGCAAACAGCGTGGAAGAGACGACCGTTACCTTCCTCCAGCATGCTTTTTCAACTCCCCACCTAAGGCACAAAGCAGGGCCGAGCCTGCTTAACTCCGCAACCACAGCCGAGGTGGGCCAGAAACGCCAACTTCTGGCTCGCTTCTTGCATCGGGGAGCCTGCGGCCCAGGAGTCTCCTCAAGAAAGGAACGGGGTGCAGGATGCAATTCCCCCGCAGGGGCCTCCTCGCTCTCCTTCCCGACAGGAAAACCTCTCCCGCTTCCCCCCCCCGCGTCGCCCACCATTTGCGTCACTCCTTTTCTTTCTGCCTACCGCGGGGCGCGCTGCGAAGGGCGGAAGAAGGGAGGATGAAGCCAAGGGGAGGAGTCGGGCTGCACGCACGCCAGAGGGCGGGGTTTAGGCTGGCCGGTGGGGCGGTGCCTCGGTTACCTAAAGAGGAGCTGCCGGCTGTCTCTGCTCGGGGGTCGCGCAACAGCTCCCAAGGCAGGATTTGGGGAGGGGGATCTTGGGAGCGCGGCCGGGCGGACCAGCACCGTCATTTTCTCTCTCGAGGGAGGCGTCTGTCTCATCTTGGCGCGGCCCGCAATTCTTTTCCTTTGCTCTGGACGCTGCCACCCATTTGTCAGGGCGCTGACGGTCCTCTGCTCGGAAAGAAGAAAAGGGCTCCCTTCCTTTAACTGGCTTGGATGAATCCCCCCCAACACGTTGCGAATCTTGTAAGAAACGGGTTAAGGAGCCCAGGATAGGATAGGATAGGATAGGAGAATATAGGATAGAATGGAATGGAATGGAATAGAATAGAATAGAATAGAATAGAATAGAATAGAATAGAATAGAATAGAATAGAATAGAATAGAATAGAATAGAATAGAATAGAATAGAATAGAGAATGGGAATAGAATAGAATAGAATAGGGAATGGGAATGGAATGGAATAGAATAGAATAGAATAGAATGGAATAGAATAGAATAGGGAAAGGAATTGGAATAGAATAGAAATAGAAATAGAACAGAACAGGGGTTCCCAACTATGGGTGCTCGCATCCCCTGGGGGTATGAGATGATATTCCAGGGGTTTGAAAACTCGGGTTTTCAAAATTATAGTGTATATGCATAATTCAATTATAGTGTATATGCATAATTCATTGCCGTTATTTCAAACTTTTGTAAGGGGTGCGAGAATATATTAAAAGCGTTTTAGGCGTGCGCGGTATAGAAAAGGTTGGGAGCCGCTGGAGTAGAGAATAGAATGCAGTAGAGTAGAACAGAATCTTGGAGGTCTTCTAGTGACCTAGTCCAACCCCCTGCTCAGGCAGGAAACCCTATAGTATACCATTTTAAATGACCTGCAGCTTGCCGGCTGGCTGATCAAGTGAACCCACTTGAAGGTAAAGCGGAAAGAGAGGTTGCGGCGTTGTAAAGTACAATAACAGGGAAACACTGTTTGAGGAGCCTGAAGAAGATTAAACGACTTGGCAAGGTTGGCTTATAGGAGGTCCCTTCTCTGTGCAGATCTAGCACATTGCCGAAGAGTGCTGGAGTAGCACTAGGGAGGTCAAGGTCAAAGTTGAAAGACAAAACTCTTGGAGCGCCTTTGGAAAACCTACTACCTACTACCGGTATCTCTGCAATCTAAGGATGTTTGTAGGTGGAGACGGATTGTAGGAGCACAGCTGCGGGCTTGAGAAAGAAAAAGTTTCTGCAATTGCTGTTTTACGGTCGTATTAAATGGGTTTAACAAACTGCTGGGTGCGGATTATTAGTTCCTATGGGATATGTATGCTTAGCTTGCAGCAGAGCAAAGGAAACTAAAAATGAACTGCTTTAGGCTGGGTGAATGATGCTGCGTGAGGCTGAATGTTTCAAGAAATATCCAGATACTGGATGCTTGCAGAGGTTTTTTTTTGCAGATCTACTTTCAAATTTCATATAATACTTTATACTCTTTTCCCTTCCTCCCTCCCTCCCTCAGTTCACATACACTATAGGACAGAAAAGATAAGCCAAGTCCATGATGTGGTGTATCAAAGCAAGTAAATGTGTAATTTAATATTTCTATAGTGACTGTTTACTAAGAACTGGTAACAGTTTCATGCATGAGGTGCATACAGCTAGTCCTCAACTTATCACCATTCGTTTAGTGACTGTTTGAAATTACAACAGCAATAAAAAAAAAAGTGACCAAGGAGCATTTTTTCACACTTACAACCCTTGCAGTGTCCCCATAGGATCAAAATTCAGACACTTGGCAACTGACTCATATTTATGACGGTTGCAGTGTCCCAGGGTCATATGATTTGCCTTTTGTGACCTTCTGACAACCAGTCAATGGGAAAGCCAGATTCAATTAACCTTGTTACTAACTTAACAACTGCAGTGATGCACTTAACAAGTGTGGCAAGAAAAGTCATAAAATGGGGCAAAACTCACTTAACAACTGTTTCGCTAGCAACAGAAGTTTTGGGCTCAATTGTCATAAATTGAGGACTACCCGTATTAGCATGTAACACAGAAAATCTAAATTGGAGAATTAGTTTCAGGTGAGATTGCTAGTTATGGAATCTGGGAAGCTTAGAAAGTCACCATACGACTTTAGATAGAAGCTTTTTTTATGAGAAAGAATAAACAAAAAGCTGTTTTCTTCTTTAATAAAACTAGTCCTCAGTTTCTTAAGGGGTGATAAAAACAATTCAGGTATAAGCCCTAAAAAATGAAATGATCTTTTATTATATTAAAAAATTCATAAATGAACAATTTTCTCAACTGTTTGGATTGCATTTTACCCTTCCTCAAGTGATTTTTCTTGTTTCTAAAAGGTCCGATAAACCAAACTGATCTTTAGCTGAATACTGCTGGAAAGCCAAGGTAAATATGTAGCATGCTTTTTACTAATATTATATGGTTATTTGCATGAGTTAATTTGTTAATTTGGCACATATGCATTTCTTAAGGAACCATGGCCATTTTTCAAAAGGATAAAAATAAAACAATTTCGTTATATTGTTATAATACTGCTTTGGTATAATCCAGAGGTAGGCAACCTTGGCTCTTTTATGACTCGTGGACTTCAACTCCCAGAATTCCTGAGCCAGCCATGCTGAGGGGAAAGGGAGAGGTTTCCAAGCTCAGCCATGCTGGCTCAGGAATTCTGGGACTTGAAGTCCACGAGTCATAAAAGAGCCAAGGTTGCCTACCCCAGGTATAATCAGTACTGAGTAGAAACCACAAATGGACTTAAAACATTCGAATACTGTAATCTATATGGACTAAAAGTATTTTTTTTTTAAAAAAAAAAAGTTATACTGAGGTTTTTTTTAAAAATCCATTTATTTTTAAAGATAGCAGACAATTTTAAATGGATAGCATTTCATGTGCACTTCCTTCTTGTTGGTGGCAGTCTTATAATTTAAAAGACAGCAGTTATGGAATCTAAGATCTCTTGTGCTTTGCTGCCTATTTTCTTCATGAATACCCACATCTTTACCATTTACATGAATGTTTGAAAATCAAATAAAAATGAAAGGAAAGCTTCCCAGCTCAAAACTGTTATTGCACTAAAAACCATTCATAAGCACATTGCGGGGAGGGAAAAAGTTGATTCCTTTTTCCTCACAATCATCTCCTGTACAGACCTGGGAAAGAAATTAATTGCTAAAATACATCGTGTATATGTACATTTCATTATATATAGCACTACAACATCCAATAAGTTTCTTTGTGCCATTTTCCATATACGTAGGAACTAAGGTTTTTTTTAAAAAAGAAAAATCAGTTCTTCCGACCATTCTTAGATCTCATTTCTTTTCCCTATTCATATATTTTAAATGGTTGTATTTAAAATTGAAAAAAATAATTAACAGTGACTTCCTCGCCCTTGATTTGGTGTTTCATATTAACTGCAGTCTATTAAGGCATATTTTTAAACTTCACTTCTATGTACCAATTAATGCACACCATTCCTGATTATGCATCCTGAGTCTCTTCAGCCAATGAGGGACCTTCTCTATATATTGAAGAAGGCAAAGCTTCACTGTGGTATTAAAAATCTGCAAGGTCATAGACCCTTATGAAGTCCTTATGTTCTAGAAGGAGCAGACAGTAACACATAAGACAGTAAGGCTTGATCCCACATTACTAATTGTATGTCAAGTTCATCAAAACAAGTCAACAACAGAAATGGGGTTTGTTTCATTTCCCTCACTGCTTCAGAATTAACTGACTGGAATCCCCAGAGGGAAACTTTAGGAAGAGACAGAGAGAAAATGTTTCAGCATATGACCATCTCTGCAAAGATAAAAAAAAAAAGGTTGGCTACAAGTATTGGGTATGATTTTTGATTGTGAGCTTAAGAGTTTGTCTCTAGTATTTATTTTGTATGTATAATCTGAGGAAATGTGTATGTGCAGACTAGCATCATCTTATAATTGACCCCTAATCATTATCTATCTATCTGTCTGTCTAATCTATCTAATTTATTATTTATATGGCTGTTCAGATCAGACATTGTGTCATACAATATATCAAAAATAAAACAACAGTTTAAGTTAAAACTCTAAACTCTTAAGAGTTTAATTTTATTTATCATTTGTGAAATTGATCCATCTCCCAAAGGGAAAAAGAAGAGTTGATTCCCTTAGCCACATACCTCAATGCTACATGGCCAACAATTACCCTTTTTGCTTTTTTGGGGGGGGAGGGTCATTTGTTAGATTGTTGGAGCCCCCCCTTTTATCCAATCAAATTAGTGGAAATGTGCCAAAGTGAAGTGTCCCATGGAACGCAGATGTAACAAGAGTAGCCATCATGCTTAAATAACAAAGCAGCAGACAGAGATCAGGTGTGCAGATTCAGGTCCATGCACTGATAATATTGCCTGATCTAATCATGAAACATCTGCAGAAGTAAAGCATAGGGTACATCAAGAACCCAATAAAGATTCACAAAAATTTTGGGAGAGGAGTCTTGAGACCTGCAACGTGTTACCCAATAGTCTCAGCCACAATGAGAAAAAAGTTCTCTACATCTTAAATCAGCAATCTGACCTGACTGTATGACAGTCCCACAGAATAGTTGTTATCCAAAATGTGTGGAAATTAATATTTGGAAATGATGCTTGCTGTTTTATTCTACAGGCAGGGTGATAAGAGGAAGTCCCGCATTTGCTACTGGTCATGAATCTTGGTATCTTCCATTGATGTATAAATGAAATACAGAAAGAACAAGAGGGAGGGTAAACAAACATCACGTTTATGTTTTCAAGAGTCTAAGTACAGCAAGAAGTCCTTCATGTCATTTTTGCAGCAATCAAAAAAAAGAACAGGCTGGTGTGAACTACACCTCTGGTAGCTGGACCTTAAAAGTCAGACTGAGTTTTCTCCTAAGAGTTTTCTTTTGGAAAGGAACTTCATAACTTTGGAAAGTTATTAACTACCTCTGATCAAACACCAAACCCGTTTGTTAGGCTATTTAAAGGTTAGAACTTTGGAGTAGGAACAGAATTATTTGCTACTTGAAATCAGAGGTGTCATATGAATTATAATAATGAATTGGCTTTCATTCCAAATGCCCCCAAAACTATTCAGAACCACTGAATAAAACAGCAATATATATTAAATTATCATCATTAATTGAAATAAAAGTGTATTAATTTTTCAGTGTTTGGAGTCTTCTTTGAAGGCCTGGATGCAGCAAAAGTAATCAACATTTAAGCACTGAACTTGAAAGAAGATATTGAGGGAAATTAGCCCTTATGTCTAATACACAAGTGATAGTCAACTGGTTATTTTTTCCCCTTTGATTCGCAACTTGAAAAAATTAAGGCTCAAGGTATTAGATGCTATTCGTTTAACAGCTCCCTGAAGCTCCTCGTCTCAGCCAAGCACTATATAAAAATAATATTCAGTCTTTGGTAGCAGATTATAGCTGAAAGTTGCGGCTTTAAAAGTACACTCAAGTCTATAAAAAAAACAGGAATCTCATATCGCTGGATTAAAACCAGCGACGAAAGTAGTGAAACTTAAAAAAGATCTGTTTGTTGATTTAAGATCAAATTCACATTTTTTTTAATGATTGAACACTGTTTAAAATGCGAGATGGCTTAATGGCTCACAACCTCTCATAATGTAATTGTAAGAAACGTTACTGTAAGTGAAAGCCTTAGAAGATCTCCACCAAAGTTTCTTGGCAAGATTAGGTCACCTATGGAATCAAGAGATTTTGGCTTCTTTTACCCATACATCCCCTCCCCACTGCTCCCATTATAGCGCTTTTGCATAATTGTTTAACATTTATTCTATTTTGCTCCTTTTTTACCCTCTCCTAATAAGGTCTAGGCAAACATGAGTGGTTTGATCACTTGCTTAGCAGCAACACATTTCATCAGTTCCAAATATTAAGCCTTTGGTGATAATTTTCACAAAATTCACCACTCTAGCTCTACTGGATATTCTCCAACAAGGCAAGCTGTACAATGGCCAATTTTCCCGCTTTGGAACTTTTTCGTTTTTAGGTTATTTTCATTGTCTTGTCTTGCTTTTATGCTTTCTTGAACAGACGATACCAATCCTTCTACTGAGAGGTAAACAACGCTGTCAGCTCCTGAAAAGAAGAAGAACAGCTCCTGAAAAGAAGATCACTGAAGCTGTACTATTTTACACTGTCTAAATTGCTTAACTCAAAAGATTTTCTATAGATGGATCTTTAATAAAATATAGTAATTGATAATTGCACCATTAGAACTACTGACTTTACATATAGGGTAATTTTTGTACGTGTACAATACCTGTCCCTTAATTTATATTGTACGTTTTAATTTTTTTTAATATTTTTGGTATCTTTTTTATCTCTGCATCTTGGATCTCTGTTGATTTAGTTACTTGATGCTTGTTAATCATAGTTTAATCATTGAACTAATCACAGTTCAATCAAAAGAAGGAAAAAAATGTGTTAAAATATGATAGTAATGTTTTATTTTCCAACGACATTCCAACTGTAAAAAATCCTGTTTTCAGGAAGAGAAATTAAAAGTATAGAACTAGCAAGGACTTTATATTTTAATTAGATGGTTCAATTAGCATTAGCTAATCTTGATCCATCAAATTTGCAATAAAAGGTTGCTGATCACTGTTTAGATCTACCAAAGCCAAAGATTTTGATTTTACATACACCAGCTGTCAGTTTGGATTTCCAATTATATAAGGCAAAATATGCTGTTACTTTTATTTAGATGAATGAAATATTGACCAAATATATGTTAGCTACTCTAAATATTCCATATTAATACTAATCTTACATCTTATTTAAAGATGTGCATGTAAATCTGAAGCACATTAATACATGCTTACTTCGTTAAGCAAAGACATTAATATATGCAGAAGAATCAATGCGTTAAATGGATAGTACAAACAAATTCATGTAAACAATCCTCTAACTGACCACAAACATCTCTGTGTATGAAAGTAAAATATAGAAAAACAGGGTTGGAAGACCTCCAGAATTTGTGGGTGCTGTATCACTGAAGGTTTTTAAGAAGAGACTGGACCTCCATTTCTCCAGATAGTATAGGTCGGGTCCCCAACCCCCAGTCCGTGGACTGGTACCGGGCCACGGCATGCCAGCAACCGGTCCGCACAAACAAAGCTCCATCCGTGGGATGCAGACAACACACAAAATCATGCATTCTCCGGTCCGCGGAAAAACCTCTCTCCACGGAACTGGTCCCTGGTGCCCAAAAGGTTGGGGACCTCTGGTATAGGATCTCCTGCTTGAGCAGAGAATTGGAGGTCCAGTCTCTTCTTAAAAAACTCCAGTGATGCAGCACCCACAAATTCTGGAGGCAAGCTGTTCCACTGATTGTTCTCACTGTCAGGAAATTTCTCCTTAGATCTAGATTGGATGTCTCTTTATTAATCTTTCCTCCATTACTTCTTGTCCTGCCTTCAGGTGATCCACTAATATTCCATAAATTTCTGCAAAGAATTACTCCAATAACCACCAACACAACCTTATTAATTATAACCATAACAACTAATCTCTGCCGTAATAACTCAGTTTATCTTCTAATTAACCTGGCTACCCTTCTGAAACTTTTGCTTGAAGAAAAATAAGATATGTTTACCTATGTAGCCCGCTAGGTCTTTAAATTCAGGCCTGTTTGCAATAAGTTCTTCTTTTGTTGGAATGTTTATTCCCATGTAACATGGAAATTTTATTGGAGGTGAAGCCACACGGATGTGTACCTGTGAGGAGAAATGCTATTATGATACTGGCAGTGCTTTAATTACTTCATAATTTGCAATGAGCCAACTTTAGATGCTACAGGGATAAGGGTAAGAACAGAAGACACTGTTGAAGAATTGACTGGGTTTGTGTCTCTTAGTAGCAAGAATACGTAGTAGTTAGGAGCAGAAGAGCATTGAGAGAGGAACAGTCATGAAACATTATCTTTTCCCCTTCTTCTCCCTCTATTCTGATATGTTTCACTTACCTCCTTAGCACCAGATTCTCTCAATAGTTTAATTATAGGGGAAATAGTGTTGCCTCGCACAATAGAATCATCAATAAGGACAACTCGCTTTCCCCTGAAGTTGTCTGACAAGACTCCAAATTTTTTGGCCACTCCCAGCTGTCTTAACCTCATGTTTGGCTGAATGAAAGTTCTTCCTACATATCTGTTTTTGCAAAGCACTTCAATGTACGGTAAGCCACACTGAAAACAAGCAAACACAAAGATCAAAGTACATTTTTGGTGCAGCAATTAAAACGCTTTCCATATCAAATACTCACAATTGGTTTGACATGAACTGACTTTTTAAGTCATTGCTTTGAACCGCACAAAGGAAAGACCAAGTGCTAAAAGTCTGTATTAAGCAGAATTCCCTCTATTTCTCTGTGGGACATAATTTATTCATTCGGTATTATAATTCAGAGTAAAGGTAACGGACACCCAAAATCAATTTTTATCATTCATTTTTTCCTGATGCTTTGTTTTGTATCGGGCTCAGGTGGATTATAAATAATAATTTAAAAAGATAACAATTAAAAACCAAAGAGGGTGTAGATAGGTACCTTCTGCGCATAGCCAAGGGCTGCTGGTGTTGCGGATTCTGGGACAGTGCTAACCAAATCTGCTTCAACTGGCGCCTCAATAGCAAGCTGTTGACCGCATCTCCTTCTTACAGAATATACCATCTGACCTGTAGGAAGAATGAAAAAGTTGTATGTTTTGGTGTTGAACTGGCCATGATTTTATCTTCTGCTTTTGAAATTACACCTCTACGGAGAGGTGCCGCTTTAATTTAGCTTTCTGAGAACTGCCTATCCAAGTTTCAACTAAGTTGGTCAACAGCAATTTCCATATTATGCATCCAAGGCCCTGGTCCAAGAACCTGTAAGAGCAAGTCCAGGAAGCCAGAACTATACTTACTGATAATCCTCAACTTGCCACCATTTGCTTAGTGACCGTTCGAAGTTACAACGGCACTGAAAAAAATGACTTATGACCATTTTTCATACTTATGACCATTGCAGCATCCCCATGATCACCAGATCAAAATTCGGATGCTTGGCAACTGGTTCATATTTATGACGGCTGCTGTGTCCCAGGGTCATGTGATTACTTTTGTGACCTTTTGAGAAGCAAAGTCAACGGGGAAGCCAGATTCACTTAATTGTGTTACTAACTTAACAACTGCAGTGATTCACTTAATAGCTGTGGCAAGAAAGGTTGTAAAAGGGGGCAAAACTCACAAATGTCTTGCTTAGCAACAGAAATTTTGGGCTCAATTATGGCCATAGGTTGAGGACTATCTGTACAATCTTTAGTAAAGTATCTTTAAAGCTGGCAGAGGGAAATACAGAATCATGAAACTACAATATAGTAGGATCTTTCCACCCTCGTTTATACTGAGTTAATTATGCTGAGCTTCATTGGAGGATTTGAAATGCTTCTTCTAGATTTCTCCCTAGCAGCGCTAAGCTGCTCTTTATAAGCTGTTAACTGATTTGTCTGCTATTGCTTGTCTGTGTTTTCTTCTATTTCTTTCTGAAGAAATCTCTATTGATACTACACAATACAACTTTCCACCCATCAGTATTGCAATCCCACCCCACACCCCCTTATGAAAAGAAAGCAATGGAATTTACAAAGAATTGAAATGCTTTTCAGCTAACGATGTCCTATTGTTAAATAACCATCTATGTAATTCTGCCTGTGTCATGAAAGCCTTCCTCTTGATTCTACAACAGGATTCCCACTCATAAAGTTTGTTTTGTGACATTTTTCTAAAGTACCCAGTAAAATGTTAGGATTTGTTTGGAAGAACTTAAAATCTAATGTAATGTAGCCAAATGAAAGATGATTTGGAGATAGTTTACCTTCGAAGATGCTATCTGGCCTTGCAAAGTACACGTATTCAAAAATGCAGAATGCTGATGGATCTCCTTGAGGTCTTGGTACAATATCTAAAGTTTGGACATCATATTTGGATATTTTCACAATCTCTCCAGGCATGACTTCCCGATAGTATCTTAAAAATATAGTTGTACATGCTTTGTTTAGAAACACTGGTAATTTGGTTATAGAGAAATATCGTTTTCAGATTGGAAAGACAAAAACATGTTTTTTTTTCTAAAGAGGAAGGGTGTCTTTGAAAATCTACATTTATTCCTTACTTTGTCAGATGTTTTTGATAATTATTCTGCACTTATTATTTACTAAACTTATACCTTTATAATGGGAGGGCAACTATTTTCTCAAATTCTAAAATAACTTCCTTCTTTCCTTGAAAGTGAAAAACGGAATGAGTTAAAAAAGAAAAAATCCATTTTTCTCTGAGCATGCAAATGAAGCAGTCAATTTCAAGAACAAATAAAATATTTTCTTATTCTACATATATATATAAACAAAAGCACGATATTCAGAGCTTAATAGTTTATTAATAGTTTTCACAGATGAATTATTTCATTATTTATCTTTTAAGAAATGCCCTAATCCCAACATTGCAAAGTGATTCAGTGCAATATGGACTTTCAGGCCAAATGCTTTAGTTTATTGTCTTAAAACTAAATATTGCTGTACGCCAATGTGGTAGATGCAGTGCCCAGTTCTTGCTTAAACAATGAAGAAATTATTGATTTGCTTTTAATTCCTCTTTAAACAAATGAATTATGAACTTACTCTGCACCAATAGATAAGAAGCTACACGATTCTGAAGAAACTACCCAGCCTTCAGTTTCAGCATGATTTCTCCCTGTAATAAATTCAACAATAATTAAAGAAATGTCTTAACAATTCTAAGAACCTCATGTCTGTCTGTTTAATTTTACACACTACATTTGCTGTGATTGCAACCTGCTGTTTTCTATAGTAAATCTGAAGAGGGGTGGAGAAACCTATTTAAAAAGGCAACAGACATTTTATAGGATATAAGGAGTACACTGGAATTTTCCAAAACACGACAAACTGTCTGTTCACTAACAAAATATGTTATTTACACTTCGCTGCGATGGCAATATGAAAAACTGATCTGTCTACAGCAAATATACAGTGAAAAGAGTGAAAATAATAACTAATGTCACAGATGACCAGCTAGTCTAGATACCAAAGATTCTTTTCTAAAATTTAAATCTAGTTCAAATAAATCTAAAAATATTTGTGGAAATAGATTGATGCATTTATATTAAAATTTACATCGCTACATTTGAACATGTTCTTATTCTCTGTCATGATTACTAAAAATATTTATTTTCAAATATTCCAGTGGTCACAGACTAATCATAAACATACCTACTGCGTAGGTTTTACTTTACAATTTAATTTAATATAGCACATAACTGCATGTTACTTTCACTGGAGAATAGGTCAGAAATGTAAAGATACCCGCCTTCCCATAACGGTATGCAGCGATTATATTTTTAAGGTGAAAGCTAGGTGGCTCACTAATTAAAAAAAAGAATTTGAGAAAGATAAAAGAGTATTTTTTAAATGAATGTACTTTCAACTAGAGTTCTTAAAGGAGTATATTACACATAGGGAAACCATACCTTTCCTGCTGATATCACCTACTGGAACAAGGCGGCCAATACAGAGAGGACGGTTCCCATAGGGGTCACGAACTGCATAAATAATGTCTTTATGCATCATCAGAAGGGAATATGAAGTGGGCGTTTCATTCATCAGATTTTTAATCCTGAAATGGAAAAGCTTATTTAATACACTTCTTTATTTCAAGAATTCCAGCAAAAGGGGCCTTGCGTAAACGGAGGTCTGTTATTGATTTTAATTCTTTTCTCATGAGGCACATGATTTACCTTGCCACCCAGTCTGGTGTATCATCTTGCTCTAAAGGAGGGGTGAAAGCCAACAGTTGAGTGATCAGTTCGCTATCAGAACTGGTAGATAGTCCCACTCCATGACGCATTAGCTGCATAACAAAAAGGATTATTATAGGTCAGTGATGGCGAACCTTTAAGAGACTGAGTGCCCAAACTGCAACCCAAAACCCACTTATGCATCGTCGAGTGCCGGGTGGGTGGGGCCCATTGGCTGGATGTGGCCCATTGGGTGGGCGTGGCTGCGGTGGTAACGGCAGACTGCATGGGACTAAAAAGTTCAATCAATCAATTCCAACTTTGCAAGATCTTTTTTTTCCTGCGAGAAGTTGAAATTGACTGATTGAGCCTTTTTTTTTTTTTGCACATGGCGGCGGAGGCCTAAAGCAAAAAGGTTTTATAAAACCCAGCTGAAGGCCTAGGACTGGGGCGACGGCGCGCGCGTGTCCACAGAGAGGGCTCTGAGTGCCGCCTCTGGCACCCGTGCCATAGGTTTGCCACCACTGTTATAGGTAATTATAGTACAGGTTCTCTCTCTCTCTCTCTCTCTCTCTCTCTCTCTCTCTCTCTCTCTCTCTGTGAGAGTGAAGTCGGCAGAGTGCCAGTGGGAACAGCTAAATGAATCCAAATGACCATGTAATTAATTTAGCACTCTTTGCAGATGGCGAACTCTTTATTCAGCATGCAAAAGTGATGCAAAAGTTGGTGTTATGGGTTACACTGATTGTTATCAATATAACATATTAACAACATAGTGTAGCATTGCGTTAGGTTATATAATACATTCTAACAGGCACTGAAAAATTTCTTTCTATACTAACAATAACAAATACGCTCTGATCAAAGACACAAAGACTGGATCAGGAAGTAGTTGCCATTTCCAGTCGTAACTAAGATGGCTTTTTTTTTCTTTTTCAAACTTAAAACATTTTGACTATGAAGCCTGTATTACTGGAAAATAACACAGAAGGTTTGGGCAACTTTAACAAAAGAAAGGAGTCTGCGTGGTCTTCCATTTTTCAGAGAATGGGAAACAGTAAGCAACTTGAGCTGCCCAGATACACGTCAGCTGTCTCACTAGAGCAGGGGTGTCAAACTCGCAACGTCACGTGATGTGTCGCGACGTATCACAACTTTTTTTGCCATTGCCGGCAATGGGGTGGGCGCGGTTTCGCTATGATGCACCCGGCCTGCAGGCTGGCAGTTTCACACCCCTGCACTAGAGGCAACAGCATATTGGATCACTGCTATACCACATTAAAAGGTGCTTATCACACTCTTCCTAGAGCGGCCGTCTCTCTGATCACTGTATGATCTATCTCTTCCCTACCTACATGCAGAAACTTAAGTGAAGTCTTGCACTAAGGAAGCAAAGTTAGAGCTGCAGGCTTGCTTTAAGTACGAAGACTGGGGTGTTTTTTAAGCTGCTTCAGAAGGCTTGGATAAATTCACTGATACTGTGACATGTTAGCTTCTGTGAGTCGGATATGTGTGCGCCCTACCAAGAGCTTGTGTATATATAATAACAACAAGCCTTGGTTCACAGCTAAGCAGCTATGTTGTGCCAAAAGAGGAGGCTTACAGGAAAGGAGACAGGATTTTGTACAAGCAGGCCAGGAATGTATTAACAAGGGAGATCAGAGTACCAAAGAAAAGCTACCCCGAAAAGCTGAGAAACCAATTCTTAGCTATTCAACCAGCAACTGTGTGGAAAAGCCTGAAGACCATGACTGGCTACAGCAGATCTCCATCTCTTATTGAAGAGAACTGTCAACTGGCAGATGACCTGAAAATGTTCTGCTGTAGGTTTGAGAGGAAGTCAATGTAATCTATTGCTACCTTCCCCATCTCAGATACACCAACAGGAGCCAAATCTCCTACACCTATCTCCATTCCTCTGGCCTCCCCCCACCTCTGGTGATCTCAGAAAAAGATGTGCAAGGTCTATTTCATTGATGAAATCTCAAAAAAGCACCAGGTCCAGGAAGAGTAACCCCTTCTTGCTTGAAAGCCTGTGCTGAACAACTGGCCCCCATCTTCAATAAGTCACTGGAGATGTATTATGTCCCTTCTTGTTTCAAATGCTCTATTATCATCTCTGTTCCTAAGAAACCCTCCATCACTGAGCTAAATGTCTACAGATCAGTTGCTCTGACATTTGTAGTTATGAGGACCTTTGAGAGGTTAGTGCTGGCCCACCTGAAAACCATCACAGATCTGCTGTTAGACCCCTTGTGGCTTGCCTACCGAGCAAATAGATCTTGCAACATCTTGAATCCCTGGGGACCTATGGACGGGTCCTTTTTGTAGAGTTCAGCTCAGCATTTAATACCATCATTCCAGAAATTCTTCACTCTCAACTGATTCAACTAGCTGTGCCTGTCCGTATTTATAGGTGGATTATTAACTTTTTGACAGATAGGAAGCAACAGGTGCAGCTTGGGAAAATTACTTCTAATACCCGGGCAATTAGCACAGGCACACCTCAGGGCTATGTGCTCTCTCCATTGCTCTTCTCTCTCTATACCAACGACTGCATGTCCAGGGATTTTTCTGTTAAAAGTGCTGAAGTTTGCAGATGATATAACAGTCATTGGCCTCATTCGAGACGGGGATGAGTCTGCATATAGATGGGAGGTTGAATAACTAGCTCTGTGGTGTAGCTGGAACAATCTGGAGTTGAACATGCCTAAAACTGTAGAGATGAGAATAGATTTTTGGAGGAGCCCTTCTATTTTACCACCCCTTGATATATTTGACAGCACAGTATCAGCAGTAGAATCCTTCATTTTTGGGTTCTATAATCTCCCAGGATTTGAAAAGGAACCTAACATTAGAAATATCATTAAAAAAGCACAATAAAACATGTTCTTCCTGTGTCAACTTAGGAAATTCAGACTCCCCCTTGTGAGACTGTAAGACCATGATTTCTCATTTTATATTTAATATCACTATCTTAATTAGTGTAGTGCAGTGGTTAAGGCGCTGGACTAAGACAAGAGAGAATCAGGTTCGAATATCCCCTTAGGTATGGAAATCAGCTTGGTGATTTTGGATCAGACAATTTCTCTCAGACCTAGACTGGGAAGTTGAAAAACATCTACCTACCAGCCTACACTGGATCAGCATAGTAAATAATGGTATATAGCCTTCAACTTATCAATTTATTCGCAAGTGGCATTTATAGGCCACCCAATTCAGAACAATCCAATGGAGAAATCTTCACCCAGTGGAGTGGATTGATTCAAGCTGATGACAATTATATATTAATTATGGAAAATAGACATAGCTGATTAGTATTCTCCAAATGCTCATGCAAATTCTCTAAGTTCTGTCAATGGGGTGTTAAATGTACACATTTTCAGTCAGAAACTGCACAAAGTAAATTTCTGGAAATGATTTACTTCTTTGGCAATTTGTTTTATTCACAACTACAGATACAACCGTGAACTGAACTGCACTCAAAACAATCAATTATCAGATTTACGTTGCGTGTGGTGGAGAATGAATTAAAGGTGAACATGATGCTGCCTTCTCACCAGACTTCCTGCTTGTGAGGGAACAAGGGGACAGAGAATAAGAAGACCGTAATCTATAGGCTTTAGACCTATGGGGTCATTTACCATCACCTGGGCAGATATGGTACGCCTAGACATGCCTTTCAGACATCCAGAGTCTTCTGAGGGAGAATGAGTGAATGCTGAATGCATGAGTGATTATAAACTGATTTTGGGGGGGGGGGGGGAAACAGGATAGAAAAGATTTGTTGACTGAGAAGGTGAAGGGAAAACTTTATACAAGCTCAGATTGCTGCTATGCATTAGGGTTTAGGATTCAGATTCTCTCTTCCATCTGATCTCAATTGCTACAACTAATGAATTCTGACTGTACCTTTAAAATGATCTGTGCATCCTTTTATTACCAGATGGATATAAACCCTTTCCATTATGACTGAATTTACTATCCTTTTCTGCTTTCTCTTCAGATTCCTACCTTTCTCCTCAGTCGCATAGCATTTGTGAGCTCTCCATTGTGGGCGACTGCAATCTTCCCATGCAAAGTTTCCACCACAAATGGCTGACAGTTATCAAGGACAGATACTCCAGAGGTAGAGTATCTTGTATGGCCGATTCCAAGATTTGAAATGTAGAGCTTCTTCAGACTATCTTCGCTGAACACGTGATTAACAAGACCCATTCCCTGCGAAGGAAAAGGAAATGGGATGGATGAACTAAAATAGAATATCCAATATTGCTTACAGCGGATAGCAGTGTAAAAGTAATCCCTCTGAGCTAATTTAGAAGAAAAAGCTCTACTTAATTGGTATTTATTTTATTTACAAAACTTATATGGCTGCCTATCTCATACGATGAGTCTAGGCAACTCACAATAATCCCCAAAAGCATGGTTAATCACAAAAGTGCCATTCCTCCCTCCCTAGGTGCCAGATCAAATATGCTCCCAGCTCAAGCCCCATCCTAGCCCAATGCTTGGGAGAAAAGGCAGGTCTTTGTAGCCCCATGGAAGAATAAAAGGGTAGGAATCCTTTGGATCTAAGGTGGGACGAAGTTCCAAAGAGCTTGCTCCCCAAGACCTATCAGGTGGTATCATTTAAAGGAGGACATCTGGAGCAGGCCCACCCTATCTAGCCTAGTAAGAAGGGAAGATAACTTCAGGAAGACAATCCTGCAAGTAACCTAGACAGTTGCCATTTGGTGTTTTAAAGGTGATAACCAACACCTTGAATGGCACTGGGAAAGCAACTGGAAATCAATGTGGCCCACACAGCATTGGATTACTCAAGTGAACCACAGGGCACCCAATGCATGCCACTGTATTCTGAACCAGCTGTAGCTTCCAGATGGTCTTCAAGGGTAGCCCTATGGAGCGTAATTCACAAGGGAGGTGATTAAGACACTCCTTAACTAAATCCATTAAATCAATTTACAATACACACAAATACTACTACATGTTATCATTTTCTAAATATTTTTTTCACATTCCTCTTGTGACAAAATTATGTTCCATCACTTTACAATGCTCTTTGTAAGATTCTAACGGTTAGATTTATGAGAATTATAAATTACAAATTTGAGAAAATCCCGCACAGATAACTGTCTTATTTACATCAAATATATCCCGACTGAAATATTTTTTGAGTTCACCTGGCATTCATTTTTAAAGAGAGAAAACGAATTAGAGTAATAGCCACATCTTCTTCTAGGATGGGCACAGCTCCTCCTAGAGAAAATCTATTTATGTGGCCGCTAAAGTTAACACCAATTTGATGGCTCATCAACATCATCTAAGTCATCTGTCCCACCAGGAATACTAGATAATATTATTACCTTGTGCACTTTAAAAGAATGGGCCGATTCTCCATCACTTGTCACAATTCCCGCACTCTCTTGGCCTCTACGAGAAAAGAAAGAGCAGGTAAGGAATCTGTATTTCTGAGACTGGATCTTTATGTAACCAAGTAGGTGCCACTCATGGCTGAGGGATTTTTACAGGTGTTGAGAGGACCCCAAAATTTGCAACAATTTTTTCTAAATTGTAAGAAAATAACTCTTCCCCCTAGAACAAAAACAAAACCCACACATGGACAACTACAATAAATAAAATCAATTGTGGGAACGGGGAGATGGAAAGAAATATTCTGTATAAAGAGGCAGTTGACTGGAATTTTAAAGAAAAGTGATCAAAGTGCAATATTTAGTTGGGGAACCCATTTGTCCTGGCAAGTTCTAATGTTGAATATGTGATCTTGGTCCATATACACCCTCTGAACTTTTGTTGCTGCAGACCTCAGAGTTATTAGAAAAGGATAGGTTTTCATGAGAAGACAATTAGGATGCAGAACTCTTAAGCACCAAAAAACATTCCAGAATCCCAAGATCTGAGCACCTAGAATCATGACACCACCTTTTTATGGCATTTGTGGCCCCCAACTTCTAAAAAAAAACAAAACACACATAATGAACCACAGACCTCAAGAAAGACTATTTCTAACCCTAGTGTTATCATACTTCAAATATCATGTTTTTCCATGAAAAATTCCCTGGAGCTAATCTCTATCATATCAGAATTTAAGACTACCATTAACTTTTTTGTCCTTGGTTAAAAGAAACATGCACATGAAAACTAAACTTAAGTTTAAATGATCAGCAAAGAACTTTAATTTTTTACTCCCCAAATTACTCTTGGCAGGCCTCCCCTATGGGAGAGGGTAGTTGGGAAATGGCTTGGAAAGTTGTGTTTTGTTTCATTCTAACATTGCTTCCTGCTTCCTGGTGATAGGCCCAGTGCAAGAATGTATACGCACACATAACAGATACTATAAAGGAAGAACAGAAGAAGATGAACCAACATTAGTTACACAGAAGAAAATATCCATTTCCAATCACTATGAACAGTAAAGGAGTTGGGAAGAATTTGAGAAGGCATCCTCCACATATTTCCCTATTTGTTTTTTAATAGTAATTTTATTTAAAAATTATAATTACAAAGATGAAAAGTAACACCAAATTTAAAAGAATAGAGAAAAATAGAAGGTGGAGGAAAAAATAAGCATATAATAAAGAAAAAGAAAAGGAGTATATAAGAATGGAGTTCCTCCTTCATCACAATACATACAATTTTAGTAACTTAGAATACAACAAATTATCTGTTTTCCCCACATCCCTTATCTATAAACAAATTCTTAAACTATCCTTATCGTATCAATCCTGATCAGCAAAAGTCAATTAAGGGTTATCTTAACCCTGATCAAATGAACCAACTATATAATCCTTCCTATTATTCTTAATTATCACGATCTTTAGTCCCTTCAGACAATGTCCTAAAATTTGATTCCTTTCCATTTTTCTTTGTCCCTTCTCACATAATTCTTCAAAGCTTCAGCAAGCCTCACTTGTAAATCCAATATAGGAAAATTATCCAGGTTACATTCTTGGTTTTTTTTTATGTGTATATCCCTTTTAATTAGGATATCATCAGACAATTTATTTTGTATGTCTAGTGCAGGATCTTTCTCCGTATCATTCTTGTAGCTTGTCATTTTAAAATCTACTTCCAGATCAGCCTCAATATTGTCAGGTAAAACATGTTCCTCTTCCATAATATCTTTCAAACAGTGTATCTATAGAGGCAGACACTCTTAAAATTAACTTCTGGGTCCATTGTTGTGTTGGAAGAAAAATCTTCATCCTGGTTCATCCAAGCTGGGAATAAACATAGCAACTGCTTTGGGAAGAAGGTTGTAGTTTATTGGAGAGGAGAACCAGACAGGAAGATGGCTGGCAGAAAAGAGAGGGAACACATGTAGGGAGTGGGTTTTCTATACCCTCTGAAGCCTTTTGTTTTGAGTTGTTTCCTGTTCCTATGGCATGAACTTTGAACTGAGTCTGAGTGTGCTTTTCTGGGTCTTGGTATCTGTGGTTTAATCCTATTATGTCCCAAAGGTCATATCTTGCTTCCCTGGGGCTGGGCTAATGACTCTTAGAGTTTGAGTGAGGTATGCAGATTTTAGGTCTTTGTCTTCTTAATCTTCTAGCTCCAACTTTCCTGAATGGTCTGCATCTGCATTTCTATAGAGCTGGTTTCTGCTTGGGGGAGGCAGACTTGGGGCTATTAAGAAAACTGGGCATGCTTTCCTGCCTCTTCAAGATCCTGAAGAAATATATTTTTCCTGCCCTTTTAATATTTCCTTCTCTGAGGGGCTGACTTCCCAGAGTTGAAAAGTATCCTTCAATATATCCAATAAGTTAAAATATTTTACTTTATTTTGCATCTGTAAATCGGTGTTCTCCTTTAATTGTAATCTTTAGTTTCTTCTAGTTCCCCGTAGCACTCAACATTCAAAGCTTTTAAAAAATATTAAAAACAAAAGTGTTTTCCCATGGGTAGGATTCTTATAATTAATTCCAAAACCTTATTTCAAATTCATCTGGACATGTAACTTCCCAAAATCAAAATTCTAATTATTTTTTCTACTGCTTATTACCCCACCCCATTTTTTAAAAAAAATCCTTAAAATTGTATTTCAAGCTTCTTTTACTAAGGCTTGAAAGAAACTCGACCACTGTTTTTAGATTTGTTGCTCCAAAGATTACTAAAAGCTAAAAAGCTAACAAGCAATTTCTGAAAGTGATTTGAAAAGGAAGTATGTGAACTCAAATTATATTTTGAAGGTGCTGACCATGGTTTGAGCAAAAGGATTACTCCCTCGTGTGCCAGAGTTCTAATTCTGCTGAAGACTGATGTATTGCAGTATTCTAGTGAGAAGCAACTGTCTGGAGTACTTCTGGGTAATCTCAATTCTTTTCCTTGTCCAGAGAGGAATTACAAAGAGGTGGTCATTCCATCATGGTTATTGTCTCTGCTTTTAGGGGAGTCAGTCTTCAGTTCACGAGTTATTCCCCAGAAGTTGCTTTCCCTGCTATATTAGAGGTTGGCACATATACAGGTGTGGCTTGCAATAGTACATAGGAGTGTTTGGAAGATAGCTTACACCAGTGCTTTTTTTGTAAAAAGAAAAGGTGCCGGAACTCACACATGTCATACAACCTGCCTTGCCTACCCTACAAGGTTCCATCCAAAACAGGTGCCGGAACTCCGTTCTGGGCGTTCTATGACAAAAAAAGCCCTGCATAGCACCATTTCCCAAATTGATGCATTCCAATCATTTTGGACTACAATTCCCAGAATTCTATGAAGCATCACTATAGGTCCCACATCTGAAGAACCTCAGGTTCACAGGGATGCCAGGCTCAAAACATTCCATCAAAAATCCTTGATTAAAGTATTTTAAGTGGGGGAAGAGAAAGAAAGGCATTTCCTTTCCCCCTTTCCTTCTTAGACTCCTCCTGTAAAATGAACCTGTTGGCTAGTTATTTAGTTGCCATGGCAACATCTCCCAAGTATTATGGAATACCAAGGGACCTTTGTTGGCAAGTATGATATTACTCAGAGGGGTCTCAATTAGCACCTGAGGTAGTTGCACTATATTACCTCTGAGAATGCTTTGAAATGGAAACACATAGTTATGCAGAACCCAAATTGATGGGGGGAGGGAGGGGGGACACTTAAAAAGAAACATTTATATAGAAGAAATATATCTACACAATATATATCCTTCTTTCCAAAATATCTTCTATATACAAATAAATATTTTAAGAAAATATTTTATTTGAATATAGAAAACAGAAAATTGAATAATTTGCAAATACAACTAAAATTAGTATTGCTGTGATTTTCTATTAAGATGAATCTTGCATTAGTAAAGGATGTCATGTATTTGCTCTTGACAATACAAAAAAGAATATAGACGTGTTTTCCACACAAATTTGATCTTAATTTGGCTTTTAGCATATTATACTTGATTCACTCAGAAGACTACTGAAGTGGAACTATTACTGAACATCACTGAATGCTCAGAATTCAAATTACAGTGACTCCATTTGTTAAGAATCACAAAAGGCTCTGTGAATGCAATTCGAACATTTAGGAAAAGGGTTATATGTTTGTGTGAAATTATGATTTACAATTTTGAAAGGGATTCTAAACCATGTGAACAAATATTTTGCAAAATTGAAGGCATTAGTTGCTAGCAAATCTGAAGAGAATCAGGGTGCAAACAAAATTCCAAACAAAATTATAGCCTATAACTGTGTGTGTATATATGCTGACATATACATTGGACAACACCTCCCATCATCCTCAACACCCAGCTAGTTTTGTGATCCAATGCCTCTGGAGGGGGCCAGATGGAGGAAAGCTTACTTAGAGCTCTCATGTACATTAAGAGCAGAGATTATATTTAAAGCCCATTGCATAACAAAGGTTACAGAATGCATTCCATCTCTGGAACTGTGCTTAATTTTTGCAAAGCAGAAAACAGCTTATTTGGGGTGCCAATGATTAACAGACTTTGCAATCATTTCTGCCCGAGCTGCTTTATTTTTCTGCCTGTAAGACGGAACCTGCTTATTTGGCAGTTTCTCAAGTTACTCCCCTCAGGCAGCTTGAGCCAGTAAAACTGGATCCTTTCATCTCTGTGGAGCTTACTGACAATCAGCCGTCTGGTTTCCTAGGAAACGCAATCTTGGCTAGAAATAGTGAATCATTTCCAGGTCACTTTCAACATGGAGAGTGGAGCAGGAAGGCACTGGACTGAGGAGGAGGTTAAAGCCTTGCTAAGCGTCTGGTCAGAAAAAAATATCAGAGAGCAACTCCATGGGACCTTACGGAATAAAGGAATCTTTATTTACGTTGCTAAAAGGCTTCAGGAGTTGGGGATCTGCAGAGACTGGAAACAGTGTCGGGCAAAGTATAAAAACCTGAAATATGAATATAGAACAGTTAAATATGCCCACAACTCAGGAGATGCTACAAAGACTATGAAGTTCTTTCATGAGCTGGATGCCATATTGCAACATAAATCTGTCACCCAGTTAACAGAGGAGGAGAACGGCAGGTGTTCATCCAATGACATCATAAATGCCACCAAGGAGAACAATGAAGGTAAAAACAACCACCCCAAACTCTTTTTCTTATTATTGTTATCTAAAATACATACAGGCTTGTAAAACTCAGACTCATGCAAGGCACTGCAGATGACATAGTTGGTAGAACAAACTGACTTAATGCGCTCCCTTATCTGTGTGTCGGTTGGGGGAAGGGGGGAGAGAAGGAGGGTGTCTGCTCCTGAATGTTTCTATAAATACATAAACTTAAGTTAAACCAGCTGCTGGAGCTAGTTAGTTTCCTAAACTGAATTCCTCTAGAGAGAGAGAAAAAATCAAAACCAAAAAAGACTAAGGGCCTGCAAACTTCTGCTGGTTTTATTGCTGCTTTATGTGTAACATTTTGTGCCATTTTACAGCCGTGTTGCTAGGTTTGAAGAGAAAATACTGGGCCACAAGCAATATATATATATATATATATATATAATTTCTGTCATTCCCAGTGGTATGTTTATGCCCTGCTAGAATTTATGCAAAAGGACCAAAAAGGTAAATCAGCTGCTAGCAGTGATGGAAACATTTTATTTCTTTGAAATTTTGTTTTTCCAAGAGATTTATCATCTGCTAAGGGGCTACCCTATAAACATTTAAAACACATTATAGTTCTTTTAAAGTCATATGAGATAAAAACCTTCTAAAAACTATATTCACAAGAGTTTTGCATATTTGTATGTGATGTATTTTGCTTTGCCTGCTGGAAATTGGAAAAAAACATTTTTTAGGAAAGCTACACACACACACACACACACACAAAAGAAGAAGCCCCGAATCAAATACTTGACAAAAGTATTTCTTGCTAATAAATAAGAGCATGTATAAATTATTATTCCATGAAGCTTTCGAGTATCAATTTATAATCACAGGAAGATTTTTTTTTCCCTTTAAAGCATGATCAGGGGTGTAATTTAAAATGTTTCATTTTCTTTAGAGGACTCTTGGCTAAATATCTGATTGTTAACAACAAGAACCAAAAAAGTCTGCATAAACCTTGCAATGCATATTAATTTGTTTTAAATTAATAACATAAAGCCACTGGATTTTTTTAAAAAAATAACTATCTTTAAATAATGCAAAATAATGCAGCAAAAGAGGAAAAACTCACAAGTTGAACACTGTGTCTATATAAATGGTCTAGTCGTTTGCTCCAGGTTTTGAGATGAGGGAATGGGGATGATTTTCTGGTTCTGTTTTCACAGTTTATCACATTCCAACTTATATATAATTTATATTTAAAACTTTCTGAAATCCACAAAGAAAAGCTAAGCCTTTCCCCTTTCTGTAAGGACTTTATGCATGTGGATCATATTTATAGATGTTTGCTGGAAAAATAGCAGTGTACCAAGAATGAAATTCTTCAATAATATTTCCCATCTACCGGTATTTTTAAAATCTCTAAATAAAGCTATTATGTTACAGCAGCCTAGAGGACATTTTTCCCTAATCCAAATCAAAGGGTTGAATCCACATCTAATTGCTTGCAACTAAGTGAACAAATGCATGTTTCCCTCCTCTCCACTCCCCTAAAGCACTGTTTAGTGGTACATAAAGGAGTGAAGGACTCTGAGGAAGTAGACTGCTATACAGGAGGAAAAGTGGCATTTCAAAAAATCAGTATAGTAATGGCACTTTCGGATGATCTTTAGAAATGGCTCCTCCCTCATTGTCCACAACATTCATGGGGTAAAGGGCAGATGGAGGCTATCCATTTTCCATAGGTGCGCCCACACTTTAGAACAACTTCCATGTAGTAATTGAACCCAATCTTCCATAAACTATTAAGAATGGAGTTCTTTCTTACAGCCTTGAGATGGATGAACTGAAGCCATCACAGACTGATTATGTGATGATGATGATGATGATTTGTTTCGTCTTTATATTCTTTTACTAGAGATGTTTTATTGTACTGTATTTCTATTGATGTAGAAGACGTCCAATACAAATCATATCAAACCAATCCATGAATCAATCATACATTTTGAAAATAGAAAGCCTCATGAAATGCCGTGTTTCCTACAGCAGTCCAGGGCTGCTGAGTAAATGAATTCTGTGCTAATGCTTATGCAATTAATTTAGTAGCTATTGTTTCAGATTATTATCGGACTATGGGGAAAGTGTTAGTGCTCAGATTGATTAGCCCTGTTTAACCAGTCTGGCCTGACACATTCCTTTCATTATCTGAACTACAGGCCCTGTTTGGGTTCTCCATATCTCACAAAATGTTGATATGTGTAATCATGATTTGTAGAATAAATAAAAACTATTATGGCTTATCATGAAGTGGGTAACTAGCTATGATGCAGCTATGGGATTAACTATTTAGCCAGGTGTTTCTTGATTGGAAAAAAAACTCTCAGCAACTAGAGAGAAGAATCACAATTCTCTTTGCACAAACAAAGACTAAGGTATGGTCACTTCTGATAGTGAAATGGGCGGCAAATAAATTTAATGAATAAATAATATGGTATTTGTAAAGTAAAAAGTAACTATAGTTTGGATTTGGATTCAGGGAATATGGCAGCTCCAATTTTGGAGTCTATAAGCATCTTAAATTGTTGTGGTAGAGTTTCCAGATGGAAAAATATCAGTATTTGTGATGGAAGCATTTAGCTCAGGTTTCCAGTTTTGTTCTATATATTTGTAAATAAATTTAAGTCTTTAGAACCTACATTGAATGGAAACCCAAAAGGTATCGCAGCACTGCTGGGACATCCTATAATTCAAAGAAGTCAGATGTGCTTAGAATAACTAGTTTATAGCTTAAATGAAGGCTGTGTAACATTTTTTTGGTTGTGTAGCATGCAGGAATCATCACCCCAAAGTAATTGGGTGATATCATGAAAGCTAGGTTTTACTTCATCACATTTCTGTTTAATTAAAAGCTGAAATAATATGATTACTCCCCAGGCTTGACTTGAATGATTTCTCACCTTCTAGCCTATAATAAATATACAGTTATCCCAAGCCCAATCTGCAGAAAGAGCTAATGGGTATACCCATTATAATGACAGTTCCTTGGATATAATCCTACCTGGGGCTAACTTTAAGCAATTTTAAAATGCTTATAGACTGGGAACTAAATACTGCCGTTCCAAATCACTTCAGTTTAAAGCTGGACCTATTCAAGCAATTAATTTCAACCTTAATTTGTTTACAGTGCAGAAGGATAGTAAGGTAAGTAGATGCTATCTTTTATTTAGAGCAACTTGTCTGGCAATATAGCTCTTTAACATTCTGTTGTGTGAATAGTCTTGTTCGTGCTTCCATCTTATTTTCAAACTGTACACAAATGCAGTAATGCCTCTTCTCTTTTATTTTCAATTCTGAGTGTGCTTAAAAATGATTTATTCTAGCTGAGTTTATTGAACATACTCCTTGACATTATAGTACTTATTTCAAGAGATCATGCTTCAGGACATTTTATGGCTATGTTCAATCTTGTGGTTTTATCGAGGCTTTTTGCATTCTCAATATGGATATGTACTAGCATAGATTTGTGTGTTTTTCAATATGCTCTATGCCCTCCCTCCCTACACATATTTTCTTCTTTATAATCCTAGGTGAAGTCTCAGTAACATTGGAAGAAGAAGAAGAAGAAGATGCTTCTACAAATCCATTTCTTTTTATTTCCCACTGCAGGCCTATTGAACTAGGTAATGAAAGGCAGCATATGGGAGAGATGAAATGGATTGTTCTCCTTTGTACTATTTTAGTGGCATGACCATGATGTATTCTTAGGTTGGGGGGTTATTGGGAGGGGGCAAGCAGAGGACTAAAAAAAATAAATCAATATGGCAGTTTTGAGTGCATGGTTGTACGTACCATTTGTCATAACCCCCTCCACAAATAAACTTGAATAGGTCACATACAAACTGCAAAAGGTAGGAAATATAAAATGCGAGATTGTTATTGGAGTTTGATTTTCAGCACCTATTTCTTAATTATTGCCGTCAGAGAAAATGTATTGGAAAATGCCCAACTGAGAAGCCCAAGCCCAGAGACACCAGAGCAAAGTCCACTCAAGTTCAATCCTTTAATTACTTACACCTAATGAACAGAAGCTTGCCAAATTAAAGCTATAAACTTCTACCCTACTGGACATATTCCGAGAGATGTTAGGTGTGGCTATCCTGGACCTCTTCCTCTTCCCCCCTACCCCATCTTGGAATGTGCAGTCTCTTAATCTGGGCTTCTCTCTGGGAAAACTTCCCCGCTGCTTCTCCAGGTGCACGTTCCATCACACCAATGTGGCTGAATATACCAGTAAAGGAGAATATTTGTAGCTGAGGATTAAAATGAGGGGTCCTTGATGCTCTCTGAGCTTGTTTTCTTGCAGACGTTTCATTACCCAAACTAGGTAACACCATCAGTGCTAGCAAGGAGTGCGGTTTGCTTTCAGTTTATATTCTATGGTTTACCCTGTCAGTGTTCGTGGGGGTGGTCTTACAGATTCTTTGGTTGGCTGCTTACTGCTGGCTTCTTTGGCAGCTTCTTGATTGGGGTATTGTTTACTTGATTGTTGGTCTGATGTTAATTTTGGAGTTATTCTATGCTGATCTGGGTGCTGATTACTGGTGGAGAGATGCTTGGATCTTTTTGTTCCCTTTTGGCTGGTTGATTGTCTCTCTTGCATAGACCAGGGATCCTCAACCTTGGCAACTTTTAACCCTAACCCTAACCCTAACTTTTAAGCCAGGCCGAGGAATTCTGGGAGTTGAAGTCCACAAGTCTTAAAGTTGCCAAGGTTGAGGACCCCTGGCATATACTATAGAGGTGGCTGAATATAAACTGATAAAACACTATGATAATGGGAGGAAACAAGAAACTAAGTGTGAGAGTTGAGACAATTCAGGTATTTGAGGCTATGAAAACTGATGTCACTGGCTGAGGTACTGATTGGCTTAAGTACGCATGATGTAACTAGCTAATTTAGCAGCTCTTGTTAATACTTCAGAGTCATGGGGGGGAATGTCTTAGCATGTCTAAGCTAACATTAAGGATTTAAGGAGGTTAATATATTAGGAAAAAAGACATACACTTCTGCACGTTTTCCACCCCAATCTGTTTATGTCAATCCTTCCAGGAAAACCAGATAGTAAACTCAACCTGATATAAGCTAATTCTACTTTATTATAAAGCTACATTAACAGCAGCTTTCAGGTCTGAAAATACAAATCTTCCCCCCACCATCACTTTTAATTGCCTGATTCATTTGGGTGGGGTGGGTCTTTCCTAAGTTTCTTATTCTGCCATTGAACCACTGGGGGCTCCTCCCTCTCTTCTCTGATCAACATCTTTTCCCTCATCTCTCAAGGTCATTCTCACATACCATTCTAGTTTAGAAATAACTCAATATACATCTAGGTGACATTCACAAAAGAACTGCCTACCTGCAAGTCTACTCATATGAGAAGTAAAATGCTGCAGTGAGTAGATGCAGTAAAATAAATTTTTGAAAAACGCTGAAGTGACTAGCTCTTAGCAAATTTCCCTATCGACAGGGACAAAGTATAGGATGAGTTAACAGTTCTGAGGCTATACACAAGAAAATAATGCCCACATGCAAGTTTTTATTTTAATTTTAACAAAAGTCAGTTGTTGGATGTACTGTATTTTTGGAACCAACTCTAACAGAGAGCTGATTCCAAAAGACAGAATACCATCTGAGGCAAAGTGAGTATAATTTCTCTACTTAACGATCATTGCACCTGTAACATACAAAGTGAGTATGTGTAACTATCACCCATAAAACCATGGAGAGCCCATTCACAATAGTAATTTCAAGAAAAGGTTTCAGGGTGTCATAATTATGATTTTGGTGATTTTAGATGCTAATTAATTCTGTTTTAATGGTACGACAATCAATAATGGCCCAGATATCACAAAAGGGAGCAAGTCCCCCCCTTTTTTTTTGGATAGAAGTTTTTTTTTCTTTTGTTCAATGGAGTCTGATTTTCAGAGCCTGCCAGGAGAAATCCCTGCAGGGTTTTTTTGGCAAGGTTTTTCAGAAATGGTTTGCATTGCATCTTTTCTAGGGCTGAAATTGACAAGGTCATCCAGCTGGCTTCATGCCCAAATTGGGATTAGAACTTATGGTTCTCCCAGTTTCTTGCTGATGCCTTAATCACTATACCAGGGGTAGGCAACCTTGGCTCTTTTATGACTCATGGACTTCCAACTCCCAGAATTCCTGAGCCAGCATGGCTCAGCTTGGTAACCTCTCCTTTTCTCCTCAGCATGGCTGGCTCAGGAATTCTGGGAGTTGAAGTCCACGAATCATAAAAGAGCCAAGGTTGCCTACCCCTGCACTATACCAAGCTTGCTTCCTGTTGGGTTTTAGGTTGATTTAAAAAAACAGAATCCCCGAACTTAACAGAGACTGAACACAACTATCTTGGTTGCTGTTATAATTTTAAAAATATCTCCCAGAAAAAATGCACAGCCAAACTTTGCCATTTTCTGTATGGCTTTGGAGACTGCAAATAAAGATCTAAGGGCTGAAAATAGTGTTCTGTGGATTGGTCAGTCTAGTACAGTGGTGGCGAACCTATGGCACGGGTGCCAGAGGCGGCACTCGGAGCCCTCTCTGTGGGCACACGTGCCATTGCCCCAGCCTCACCTCCCCCTGCGACCCCCTCACCAGCAGCCCCCCTGGAGGAGAGTCGCCCCCAAGTGTGGCCCACGGGGAGCAGCACAGCCAAGGACATGCAGCCAGGCAGCGTGGACAAGACTCTGCCCTCACGCCCCATCGCACACAGTTAATGTTGCGGGGTGCTGGGCTGCCTGGGCGATCTGCGGTGGGCCCTGGAAATGGTGAGTGGCCCTGCAGGCAGGCGGGGTGGGGGCAGAGCAGGGGCGGGGCAGGGGATGGAGCGGGGGCGGGGCCAGTTTTTGGGCACTCGGTCTCTAAAAGGTTTGCCATCACTGGTCTAGTATACAGTTCTGAACAGTGAATCATCCAGAAGAATTAATGGAACAGTGATAATCGGATCTCATTAATTATGGATTCCCTTTCAGATTCCCCCCCTCCCCCCCAAAAAAAAAACTATTATTGCCTGACATACTAACTTTACAAGAGAAGGTATAAAAACAATTTCATTTTTACTGGTTTGTCATCCAGCTTGAGTTTATTTCTATATTTTCCTATTAATGTTCCTGGAGAAAAAAAATAGTTAACCACACATTTTCTCTCTTACTATCTCTACCTGATCCTGACCCCACACCCTACCCATTGCAGGTAATACATATCTGTGTCTTTCTCCTATCCTACCTGATGCAAGTAATCCAACCACAGTATTAGATGCTTCCAAAAATCTCCCCTTCATTCCTTCTGTAGCAAACGAAGGAGGAAAGCACTGGACTGTTAATGAAGTAAGAGCTCTAATACGTGTCTGGTCAGAAAAGAGCATTCAGCAACAATTGGAAGGAACAGTGAGAAACAAAAGAATATTTGAACATGTTGCTGCTAGACTACAAAAATTTGGAATTGACCGGGACTGGAAGCAATGCAGAACAAAATATAAAAATCTAAAGCATGAATACAAGAGTGTTAAGGATGCCCAAGACTCGGGCAACACAAACAAAAGTATGAAGTTTTTCAGAGAATTGGATGCTATTTTGGGAGACAATGCAGATAAAACAAGCAGACTCCATAATGACTATGGTGAAAAACCAGCAGAACCGATAAAGACCACGACAGAAAAAAAATCAAGAGGTAAAATTTTTGTTACTTTTTAAAATCATTTTGCAGCAAATTCTGCATATAAAGAATCCCGGTAAGTTTTACAAACTCTGCTTAATTCAAACTATGAAAAGGGGAGAAAGAAAACTAGAAAAATAATTAAATGTGGAAAGAGTGACATGTGATCCAGTTGGTTAGGTGCTTTAATTAAGATGACAGGGATATTTTAATTAGTAATCAGGGCTATCTGTGGGTGTTTAAAAACAAAACAAACCAAGATGGCAACCACAGCTGTATGGTCAAAGATGGTCCCTTTCTATGGGGCAGGTGAAAAGTTGTAGGTCTCTGAAAGTACAGTTACAACTGCTTGTAATTAGGAGTAATTAGGAGCTGTGGTGGCACAGTAGTTAGAATGCAGTTAGAATGCAGTATTGCATACTAACTCTGCCTTTAGCCTGGAGTTCAATCCTGACTGGCTCAAGGTTGACTCAGCCTTCCATCCTTCTGAGGTCGGTAAAACGAGGACCAAGATAGTTGAGGGCTGTATGCTGATCAGAATATGCTAATTCTGCTGAGAGCTGTAAAGCACTATGAAGCAGTATTTAGTGCTATTGCTATTTTTCAGCATTTCTCAACTGGATGCCCTGCAGACCACATCATCTCTAGCCAGCACAGCTGTTGATCTGCTGCCCAAGGATGGCATGGGTTGTCCACTCTGCTAGGAAGACGGTTACATAGGATACTAAGAAGGCTAAACTATGTAGTAGCCTCCTCTATTACACTGCCACTTACGATTTGCAAAGATATTCACTATAATAAATGCAGTCCAATGAATATTAGGGTCTTCTGGATGATGTGATTAATGCATTATGTCTGTTTCCTGTCTGGAATTGTTTAAATACGGTGTGTATACACTTCTTGAGTACTCAAGCAAAATACAATTTAAGGCTGATGGGCTGTGTTTAGCTTCACTGGTTAAGGACTGAGCATCATTTATAAGAAATAGAATTTTACGGCTGTAACATTAATCTGTAACATTTTATCCAGAATTACTCTGAATTACAGGTGAAGAGGACTTTATTAGTAACACATCTGGAGGCACTAATACAAGAAAAATGGCAAATGCAGGTGACTATGAGACACTGCTGATCAATTTCTTGACTCGACTATTAAAATTCCAAGCTCTACAATATGATACCAGCATTTACATAATTATCCTTTTTGTTGTTTTAGTGATATGCAGCACAGGAGAGAGAGAGAACTCTGGGCACTTGAGAAAACCCAATTCCACACTTAGAAGGGAGCATATAAAAGAAGAAATTATTGATTCAGGTAAATGTTTTGCAATTTCATTTCATCCTTTTGTAGATTACTATTTGTATATGATATCACTGAATCACACAACAGGGAAAGGCATCATGCAAAAATCCAAACGAAAGCAGATAGCTTTCCAGACGCCAGTAAAAGGATATTTTTCTGGAAAATTAGATTTGATGTTGAACTACTATTATTATTATTTAGGGATAATTTTCTAACACTGAACTGCAATCTACTTCCCTGAAATGTAACCCCATTATTCAGTGTATTAGGATTACAGAAAAGTGGTCCTGCTCTTCTGTGGTATTCTTTCAAGTACCTAAGGATTCGTATTATGTTCATCTTCTGTTCTGATTAAGGCTATGAGGCTAGCAATTAGATGAGAAAACTAGGAGCTATAATGAATGCATTAACTAGGAAATAAACAGCTTAAATGTGGAGGAAGTCTAAAGTCATAGTTCCTATAAATCCAATAATTTAGAAGGAGTGAGAAATTGTTTAGATGAATTATTACCAAAAAGTCTGTTAATTTATCTTAATGTAATTCTAACTCCTGCTACTCTTCTGCTAATGAAACTTAAAACCACATTTACATTTTCTTTAGCTGCATTTCACTGTTGGATCATAATTCAATTTATAGTCAGGCAGGCAGGACTTAATCTGGGGCATCCAGGTACATACTAGAGGAAGAAACTAAGTGTGAGAGTTGAGACAATTCAGGTATTTGAGGCTATGAAAACTGATGTCACTGGCTGAGGTACTGATTGGCTTAAGTACGCATGATGTAACTAGCTAATTTAGCAGCTCTTGTTAATACTTCAGAGTCATAGGGGGGGAAATGTCTTAGCATGTCTAAGCTAACATTAAGGATTTAAGGAGGTTAATATATTAGGAAAAAAGACATACACTTCTGCATGTTTTCCACCCCAATCTGTTTATGTCAGTCCTTCCAGAAAAAGTTGCATAGTACAGTATTTTCAAACCAGCAGCAGCTCCGTGCAACGGACATGTGATTTACTCCATACTTTGAAATCAAGATCAATTATCCTTATAGCATTTCCAGAGTCTACTAAGGATGTAAAAATGAGACAAGGTTAGCCCAGCAAATTCTGCTTTTTAACAATTACATTCTGGGCTCTAATAATTTATTATTATTATTAGCCCAAGAATTGATGTTAAAACTGTTTAGTCTAGTTCTCTGGAACTTTATTACTTTTTGAAATTGGGGGCAGTGCTAGATCTCCATTTGCCATCAAGCAATTCACCAGTTCTCAAGGATGTATTAAAAGTAATGAACTGTGGTTCAGCCAGACTATCAGTAAATTGTTTTCAATATCATAGGATGTAATTCATCTAAAGCTAGAGACATATATTCATTCAGCTTATAGCAAATAGGTTTTCCTCAACATACTTCCATCAGTCTCAACCTTCCCCTTGACTTCTTTCTGTTCTTCACAACCACTTAGCGGAACAGATAGCCACACATCAGAGAAGGTTGAGCCAAAACAGATAGAGATCATCCTCGACTTTCCACATTTTGGCTACTGTTCGAAGTTATGATACTGGAAAAAAGTAAATTACAACCAGTCTTTGCCCTTATGGCCACTTCAGCATCACCATGATCATATAGTTGAAATTCGGGTAGTTGGCAACTGGCATTCACAACAGCTACAGCATCCCAGGTCATTTGTGACCTTCCCAGCTGACCTTTAACAAGCAAAGTGAATGGGGAAGCCAGATTCGCTTAATGACTGTGTGCTTCACTTAATAACTGCAGTAATTTGCTTAACAACCATGGCGAAAAGGTTGTAAAATTGGGCATTTCACAATCACCTTGCTGAGCTATGGAAATTCTGGTCCCAATTGTGCTCTTAAGTCGGGGACTACCTATATGAGGTAATTCTGCCGTTCCTCCATTACCAATGAGAATTGGGCCATCTTTATTTGTGCAGTTAGTATGGTAATTTTTTTTACTGAAGAAACCTTTTCTGAAGAAATTTCAGTTCATTGTAATCTGTAGCCCCTTTTCTACATCTCTAAGTTCTCTCTGAGCACTTTATTTAATTTGATAAATAAAGTACAAGTCTTTCACAACAAATACTCATGGTGGTAATGGATAAAGACCTTGACAAATGACATCAAGTGCAAATGCTTATGAAAAGTCTTTGTCTGGGACAGAAACTCATTTTACAATTTTGCTGAGGTGTGGATGTTAAAAAACACCAGGCAGTGCAGCATTTTCTGCACAAAGTGATAATCAACAGTTTTACAAAAACCCTTCACTGAACCTGTCAACCACATTCCAGTTTTATGAGGGTGAATGTTCGTTCTCCGAGCTTGTGGGTTGGTTTCTGAACGTTTCATTACCAGGCTAGGTAACATCTTCAGTGGAGTTTAGGGGATATCAGTGTTCTTCTGTTTATAAAGGCTTCAGGTGTGGGTGTGTCAAGTGAGGGTCAGGTGATGGGTCAGGTGTGAGTCATCAGTGACTCACAGGGTCCTTGGGAGGTGAACTGCTGGTGGGAGAGGGGCTTGCGTGGGTTGGTTGAGGGTCGGTGCTGCATCTGGTTGGCTGTGCGGTTGATTTGGATTCTGAGGGGCTCATAGGCCGATTGCAGGTCGATGTGTCCGTTGATGGAATCGCTTGTGCAGTGCCAGGCTTTGATGAACTTACAAGCGTGGTGGGTGATAGCATGGCCAATGATTTTTGTGTTGTTCCAATCGAACTGGTGTTGTTTGGTGTCAGTGTGGACAGAGATTAAGGATTTGGGATCATAGCGTTTGACTGCCAGTTTTAGTATGCCTAGTTTATTCTACTCAAAATGGAGATGTGTCTATTGTATTATGTAATAAATAAAATATAAAGTGAAGTCATGAAGACACCTTCACCCCCAAAACCTAAATAAGAAACTGATGGAGGGAGAAGTTGGAATATAGGTAATGTTCACATAAGCCTAATACAGATAGTCCTTGACGTTTGACTGGTTGCTTAATAACCAAAACTACAACAGACCATGAAAATGGGATGGATGACGCTGATTTGAAATTTGTGGCTGTTTGCAGTACCCTGTGGTCATGTGACCGTGATTTATGTTTTTTGCTGGAAATATTTCCTAGAGGGTAGATTTGCTTAATAATTGTGGAGTTCATTTAACGCAAAACAGATGGTAAAATTAGGTGCAGTCACCTGCTTTATGATCGTCACAACGTATGACCAAAATTGTGGTATCAATTATGGCCATGTCGAGGACTATTTATATTCCTTTTTCTGCTTTGATAATGAATTCTAGGCATTACTAAGTCTATACTTCATATATTGCTTGTTAGATTTTTGAAATATAAATCCATTGGTTAAGAGGTTTTCTCACTGTATTGAAAATCAAAGTAACATTTCAAAATTAAGAACAACTCCTAACATTTGCCTTTTGATACCACTACATGCTATTACCATATATCAGCCAGTAGAGGGTACCAAATTATTATAGAGAATTCTCTAGAAACCTATTTCTCCACAAACCCACAAAGCATGAGTTTTTAGTTTGGTTTTGTTTGTTCTGTCTGAATGAACATTTAGCTGATAATAGCAAACGGGCTAAAATTTCAAAACCCAAAAGAAACATGTATACCACCAGTGCTACTTTCTTGAGATAAAAAAAATAACATAAGGGATGTCTTTTAAACAGATATGAAAATGGGCATGAATAAAATCAATAAACCAGCATTGGTTTTGAAAATGTTGACTGAAATGTTACAATTAGATTGTCTTGCGTAATATTTGCCAATTATCTAACAGCTTAGAACGTAGTAGCAGTTAGATAACGAAGTCACTGAACCTCCAGGACAAACTTGGACTTTTACCCCTTTGGTTGGATCTTCCTTCGGCTGTAATTGATTATATTATCTATCACAAGGATCACATCACCAAACAGTAAGAAACCAATTATATTAAAGGTCAGACCTCCTCCCCCTTTTTGTTGGGATAAAACCCAGTAGTGTGCAAAGTAAAATGAATGATTACATTATTTTGTAAAAAAAAAGAAAAAAAAAAGACCCTTGACTTCACTTCTTAAGAGAATTCTTAATGCCATCATAATGACAAAAAACTCCCTGAATATGTTTATGCAAGATAAGAGGAACAATGCATTCACTGTTCATGTTAATGCCTGCAAACTTGCTTGAGTTAGTAACCTCAAAATAAATGTCAGGGTACCGATCCTTAAACTAATCCTATTGTGTGGGCACATTTTAATATGCGTACGAGTACCCCACAATACAGGTAATCCTCAACGTAAACCATTTGCTTAATGATGGTTCAAAATAAGAGCTTCAGAAAACGTTTTATGGTTTGTAAAGTACCTCCAACTGTCGCAAAATGTTGCACATACCCCCAAGTGATGTGATCAGGGTGCTTGGCAACCTCTTTGCCTTTATGATTATTGCCACACTCCCTGCGATCATGAGATCACCATTTGAAATCTTCTCTGCCAGCTTCCCAGGAAAGACAGTGGCAAAACTGGCAGGGAAGGCTGCAAGTTGCTACCACCTGCTGAGAGGAGTCCCTCTCATCTCTGGGGGCTGGGTGAAAGAGCTGCCCGCCGAAGGAATTCAGCTCCCCAAGGGCTGCTCCCCAGGGGTTGTTGGGTGAGGAACAGACCCAGGCCTCCCAGGCATGGCAGGTGTCCACTTGCCAATGGGCCTTGTAGCCTGCGCTGAGCCTCCCAGAGCTTTCCCCACACACACTCTACTTAATGTCCCGTAAAACTGCTTAACAACCGCAACTGGCAGTGCTGGGATTGCGGTCATTGAACAAAGTAGTCATGTGGATGTCCCGCTTAAGAGCCACTTTACTCAATGATTGAGATTCCAGCCTCAATTGTGGTCCCAAGTCAAGGACTACTTGTGTCAGAAAGCAACATTTTTCCACATCCTCTGATAAATTTCTTCAGTCAACACACCAGACTATTAAATCTAATTATGCATACTTCCCACATATTTAAAGAACAAAATGGAATGTGGGAAACAAGCAAGACTTTATGGGATTCATATTTGTGGCAGCATCTAAGTGATCCTGAACTTTAAAAACCAAAGACAGTCAATCTGGCTAGCACAGGAATGGGTAACTATCAAGGATATACTGTAGACTGGAAAGGATAAAAAATCTCAGAAGAAAACAATGACAAACCATTTCTGTATTATTGCCGAGATGAATCAGATGCATATGTAAATGTTATTAACAGGAATCAAGTACAACTCAGAAATGTTTTTTACCTTATTAACCATGTGGCGCATGTAGTCACTAAGTGACTACAAAAAAAAGTGAAATAATCTTTATGAAGTCATACGGAAACCCTGTACATGCTTAGTTTTGATGTGGAAAAAACACGCAAAGTATTTCATATCGTTTTCTGGATCTATTTGTCCATACTTCAAATGCACAAATAATTACTATCTTGCGGTCTAAAATAATAAATGGTATGCATTTAGGATAGTTCTATTCGTAAAATGTAAGCTGCATGGGTAACAATAAGCTTGATCCCATCAAAAGAAAATTTGGAAGTCTCAAACCTCTTAACCCAAAGCAACTATCTCTGTTTTCCATCTTGGTGTAGCATCTTTGTAGTTAATGCTGTCGCCAGCTAGGGAATGACACCTTCCTCTAAGTCCTGATATTCTTCACTGTGGAAGGCAGCATTCGGCATATAAAAATTTGTTTATAATAGAAATCTTTGAATACAATTGTTTAGAACAATCACAGGAAAAATATTAGAATGTATTTTAACTCCCAACTCACTGTTTTTAATGTTGAAATAAGTATATTAAATATATGAAATCCAGTCATATGTCAATTGCATTCTCTAAAAAAATACTTTTAAATTTACAGAAATTCAGGAAGACAACAATTCCATTAACATGACTCCAGAGTTCTCACATATAAAACAAGAACCAATTGACATAGGTAAGTCAATCCATTGAGGGTATTTATATGTAACACTTTATAAAAGACAATATTTTTTAAAAAAAGTCTTCTTTGTTTACCTCTCGTCTGTTCACTGGCTAAAATCTTGGATTAATCAAAATTAATTTCAAACAAAAACTATTTAATTGTAGCCCAGAGACATGGTTTAATTGACAATATATGAGCTTCATAAATTTAAAGCTTTTGGGGGGATAGAGGTCTCAGCTTTTTAAGATATAGCACTGATGACAGGTATATGTCATTCCACAAAAAACATTGTTGAGATTATTATCTAAACGGGTAAGAGAATTCAAAAATTCTGATAAATTTCAATACCCATATTTTAAGATGTTATTGTGGCAACTGCAATCATGATAACAGATAACTTGCAAAGCCATTTTCAATGAGAAAAGAAGGCTTTTTTAATTTAAACACTGGCCATATCTGACGTCTTTATCATCATTTTAAACACCCTTGTTTGGTGTAAGCTTCACCAGATAAAGCATGGCTTACTTAGAAATATAAGCAGAGAATTATGTGCTAATTCATTACAAGCAATATGCTTTTTATTACCCATGCTTACTCTCTCTTTGCTTTTTGCTTAAAACCGTAGTCTGGAGTAAGCTGAAAGAGCATAAGAGGCTGTATTTTCTCCTGGGGAACAGCATTATTTTTTTTCCTGTCTTTAATTTTAGACCAAATTTAGTAGATTGGCAAATAAACGGAATCTAGAAAAGTCTATTAGTTTTAAGTTCCATTTGAACCTGGTATTACATTCCTTTATCATAATCCATCCCCTTGTTTCAGGCCATAGCGTTTTATGTTTTGCTCGATCTGCACATCAGTCTAGTGAGGAATCTCCTCTAAAAAGGCCATTGAGAAAGGGGTTTATCTAGAGCAGGGGTAGGCAACCTTGGCTCTTTTATGACTCGTGGACTTCAACTCCCAGAATTCCTGAGCCAGCCATGCTGAGGGAAAAGGGAGAGGTTTCCAAGCTGAGCCATGCTGGCTCAGGAATTCTGGGAGCTGAAGTCCACGAGTCATAAAAGAGCCAAGGTTGCCTACCCCGATCTAGAGGAAAGGAAATGCAAAAAAAGGACCCTATTTCCAGACTTAGGGCTTCATGTAATGGTTTACATGGTCTTTTCATCACAATGGTTTTAGACACTAGCATTCACCCAGACAATATTTCAGTAGCTCTGTAAATCCTGTTGATTAGAAATCCTTGAATGAATGGCTGTCCTTTAGCTTAGTTCTCCACATGTCCAAAATGAGAGTCACAATCACTTGTCCTGGAGGATTGATGAGATTTATTTATTTTTAGCTAATGAAGCTCTTTGGTGTAACAGAAATTGTATCGCTGAATGCATTAAGCTTAACCATTTCCCACACTTCTACATTTCTCTCTCTCTCTCCCCCTCTCTCTCTTTCTTTCATAGAAAACTGTGGGAGTTTCTGATTCCAATTAATTATATCCCACTGCAGTTTGATGTCAGTTTATATGAAACAAGACACATAATAGCAAATGATGGTAAAGCTTCGTGGTATCCGAAGCAGAACATCCAGATTCAGTCACAGTTTTGTTCCAGACAGTATTAACTTGTGAACTCTAAAGCTTCCTCTTTCCGTTATGTACTCAAGATGGACAGTGATTAATATTTATATGTTACTTGTATGTAAGGGTGTAGGTCTATACATATGTTGTATATAGTACGTTCAAATGTGTGTTGTGTGTGTGTACACTTTGAGAGCAAGCAACTAAATTTCATTTTTAATGTGTGCCATTATGCCCACAGTAAAAAAAATGACAATAAAGGTTATCTATCTATCTATCTATCTATCTATCTATCTATCTATCTATCTATCTATCTATCTATCTATCTATCTATCTATCTATCTATCTATCTAAAATCCAAACGCTTCTGAACTTTTTTCTCCAGAATGTATAATTTTTTTATAGTCACAAGTGCTTAAAATATTATCAGCAACATATTATCTGGGTTTCAATGCCTAGTTTACTAATACATATTAAGTTCCTTTCTCTCTACCTCGTTTTTCTAGCCAATGATAAAAAGCATCCCATGTTCTAAAATAAACTGAGTCTTCTTTCTCTTTCATTTTCAATGTCAATTTATCCATTTCTGCACACTCTAAGATTTTTTTAATTAACACTTCCTCCGCTGGTAGATCTTCATTTTTTCAATATTGAGCGAATACAATTCTTGCAGCAGTTAATATATGTAAAATTAAATATATACACTCTTTCTCATAATTACCTACAATTATGCCTAGCAAAAATAATTCTGGCTTAAACTCTATATGTTTTTTCGTCATTTTCGCTAACCATGTATGTATTCTTAACCAAAATCTTTTAGCTTTAGAGCATGTCCACCAAAGTTGGTAATAAATGCCTGTTTTTGTTTACATTTCCAACAATTGCTTGATATATTTTTAAACATTTTTGCTAACCTCACAGGTGTTAAATGCCATCTATAAAACATTTTATATAAATTTTCTTTGTATGCTACCGCTTTTGTTATTTTAGAATTTCTTTCCCAAAGGCTTTGCCATTTTTCTAGTTCTATATTATGTCCAATATTCTTTGCCCATGTTATCAGTTTAACTTGTTCCTCTTCCATCTTTAAACTTAGCATATATTTATAAAGTTTCTTAATCAATTTTTCATCTGATGTCAGTAATATCTTATCAAATTCTGTGTGTTCTTTATAGAATCCAGATATTTTAACATCTTTTTCATATCTCGTTTGGATTTGCAGATATGGCCTCCATGATAAGTCAATACCCTGTTCTTCTAATTCTTGTCTATGTTTTAATTTTCCTTCTTTATTCGAAATGTCTTTATAAGTCACAATTTTGTCATAGTTTATTAAGTTTGTGTGAACAAACGCTTCCATTGTTGAAAGCCATACAGGTATTTTCATATAGATTTTCACTTTTATTTTTTCCCATTTTAGCAACAGTGCGTTTCTTATGTAGTGATATTGAAAGTATCTGTGAATTTTATTTTGCCCGTACCATAGAAAGGCATGCTACCCAAGTTATGTCATGTCCCTCTAGGCCAGGGGTAGGCAACCTTGGCTCTTTTATGACTCGTGGACTTCAACTCCCAGAATTCTGGGAGTTGAAGTCCACGAGTCATAAAAGAGCCAAGGTTGCCTACCCCTGCTCTAGGTATAGTAATCTTCTATCTCTATCCACTCTTTTAGCCATGTTAGAACGGCTGTTTGGTAATATAGATTCCAGTCTGGCAATCCAAATCCTCCATTTTCTTTAGCTTCTTGAAGTATTTTCAATTTTATCCTAGCTTTTTTTCCTTGCCAAATAAATTTCAGTATTGATTTGTTTAGTTCATCAAAGAAGTTTCCCCCCACTTTTATAGGTATTGTTTGAAACAAAAAGAGTATTTTTAGTAAAATATTCATCTTCACTGTTGCTATTCTCCCTAGCATTGAAAGTTGTAGGTTTTTCCAAGTCTAATTTTATTTGTTTTAATAGTTTTGCATAATTATCTTCTTTTATTGTTGCACATCTTGCTGTTAGGTAGATTCCCAATTGACTATTTGAAGACCTGTTTTTTCTGATAATTGATTTTTTTTTCCCTGTAAGGTTTTTAGTTAACACTTTAGTCTTTTCTCTATTTATTTTCAGACCTGAGAGTCTGATAATTTTCATTTCTCCATAAACCAAGCAATTATCATTGCCGAAAAATCATAAGCTCAGCACTTATAGACAGATCCACTTTTTAGGGACAAGCATCTAGGACTCCAAATAATTCATATAAAAATGATAAAAAGCTCTATGAAGTGTAGGTAGATTTGCTTCCATAGATGGAATACAGTAGAGCATCCATGAAAGATCAAAATATCATCAGATCTCATGAATGGAGTAAAATATTGTGATAGAAAATACTACAAATAATAAAAGTATCATGTTAATGTTGCAACTGAATTTCTTTCTGTAAAAATGGTGGTATTATTCCCGGAATGTAAAATTTATCTGATTGCATAAAGTTCAATTTACACATCCCATTGCTTGAAAAGTGCTTAAGAAGCATTTCAGGAAAAGGGAACAAATAAGAGGGAGCACTGCAGAAATAACAACAATTTCAGGCCAAGCTTATTATTTTCTTGTCAAAGTAATGCTGGGTAAAGCTCATGGATATGAAAAGTTATCTTACATGAATAGTTTTTATCCTTCAAAAAACGGTTGATTTGGGAACTGCCTATTTTCTAATATAACAATGTCCCTGATTCAGAGTCAAATTCTGGCATAAAAGCACATGTCACAGCATTGCTGATATCAAAAAAGCTGTCACTACAGTAGTTGAAAGCACTCGAGAACTTTACTTAAATTTCATCAGTTTAATACACATTACACAAGCATGAGAAATGCCAGGGGCTGCGCTATTCCTATTCTGACGTGAGTCCACTGTGCCCTTTGGAACATTTAAGTTGCATCAATGGCAAGAGATGATCTTCCCGCTTTGAAACCAATACCCCTCCCCATGGAATGAGGTCAGGAGGAGATCACATCAGAACATTAGTTTGATTTTTTACTTTTTACTGTTTCCCCCTTTAAAAAAAAAAAAAAAGATATCTGGAAGTAAAATGCTGACACAAAAGCAAAGCACTCTCTACCTATAGCAGGGGTGTCAAACTGCCGGCCCGGGGGCCAGACGCGTCACACAGAAGCTGCGCCCACCCCATTGCCAGCAATGGCAAAACCGTCCCGATACGTTGCGTGACATCATGAGTTTGACATGTCTGACCTATAGCATAAGCTAGTTTTAAACTTCATTAAACTTCAAGACTAAATTATAAATTTCACTTGATAAACAGCTCACCTGAACTCGCAAATACAATTGACTGTTTTATGCATTAATGCACCTGAATCTGATTCAGTGTGGTCCTGCAGTCTGCAGAAGTCTATCAGTTGGTCTGCTGGAGCCTTTTCATGTTCCCTGGCTCTAGGCCCTGTTTAACACCTAAGCCTCCACCTCTTTATAATCAATGAGAGTTAGCTGGATGAATGAGAAAATTGATCTGTGGCTGAAAAATAGCTCAGTGAATGGCACAAGTGATAATTCAAGCAGCCATATGAGTAACCGTTCAGAAAAATGACAACAAGGCAATCCCTGCTGATGTCTACTTAGGTAATCATGTGTTCACGCCATACATTGTCTGACATCTCAATGAAATGTTTATTCCAAAATTTTGAAAGCTCTAATATTTGCATGCTACAATTCTTTGCAAGCTGCAGTTTGGGAAGGCAGATCATTTATTTAGTGGTCGACAACTGCTCAAAGTGATATCAAGATTAGAGGTGGACAACAAAAGACTCTGCAGATGTTTGTGAATTTCAATGCCCAGCATTCTTAGCCATACTGGCAGTGAGTGTTTTAGCAATCTTTGGAGAGTCCTAGGTTTGCCCACTCCTCTCTAGGCAGAAGGAAGCATTGGCCCCATGGAATGATATCATAAGCCAATCCCCCAGTATACTACCAGTATCTATACCATGATTGTATCAAGCACTGACACAACCACCATGCTTCACATTGCTCAAGGAGATCTGATGTCTTATAAAACAACAATATTAAGTGGTATAATCCCATGCCAAAAACATCTGAAATCAATTATGCAATGCAAAAGGCTGTTTACATAAATGTTGTGCAACTCGGAATAGTTTGTTCCAGCTGTAATGTTTGCAGTTTGGCAACATTTGGAAATTCCGCATGGAAAAAAGAATGATAGCAAGGAAAGCTGAACCATTGTCAAGAAAGAACAAGAGTCACAGACAGGAGAACTGTGTCTTCCAAAGAAAGAAGAGAGATATGAGATATTTTTTTCATGGGCATTTTCTGGCCCTAAGCCTCAGTCAAACACGTCCCTTGAGTTTCCAACTATCAATATAGTCTAAAGGGAAAAAAAAACAAGCCAAATCAAGTACCAGCCTTCAAGCCTCTACATGATTTATTTGAAACTATAGGCCTTAGCCCAGTTGCTAAATACTAGAGAAACTGCCAAGATAATTTTACTGTTGCTAAGATGTTTCCAATGTTGGCACAACTCAACACTTCTTCCACAGCCAACTTGCATTCCTTGCCTTCCATAGCCAACAATGGAATTTACTTCCACTGTAGCTCTACAAGATCACTTTAAAAAAATATGCTAACTGCTTATAATTCATATTACAACCTTCATTTTATTTACAATTCCTCAATGGACCTCAATGGTGTGTTCTGTGGATGATTTTGGAGGAAACAATTAAATACAATATCAAATAAATAAAAATCAGAATTGTTTATTTGAAAAAAAAGGGGGGGGAGTATTGGATAGCATATATAAAACCAGGTAAATTATTTCCAGGCTGTGACCTCTTGCAAATTTACTAAATTTGCAAATATAAAGCTATAATAAACACTCCCCACCAGGTGCAACTATCTCCCCATCAAAAACATAAGTTTTGTTGGATGACAATGACTCTCAACTTGTAGCATCATTAGTGCCAGTTACAGAAACAGGACATTAACTGATTATTATTATTTTTTGTCTGATGTGGCTCTATCAAATAGTGATTCCACTTACTCCACACATTTACAATGTAAAAACAGTCAACTTACAACCACAATAGAACCCAAAATATTGTTTGAAAGTTGTTTGCAGTTGTAAATCAAGATACCTTGTGACCCGATGAGATTATATGAGCATTTTATGAAGGGCCTTAAGTGAACCACAATATTGGTTAAGCGCATCACATGGTTATTAAGTGAATCCAGCACATCCAATAAGTGTTTTTTGCCAGAAACTGGCCAATTTAGTCATGTGACTATAAGACACTGTAATAATGTGACTGGGGGAGACAATAGCTGTAACTTCAAGGAAGAGCTCTAAGTAGCTTTTTTGAACTCTGTGATAACTTTAAATGCCCATTAAGTGGCCGGTCAATTCGCAGGGGTTGTCGTACTCAAGTTGCTATTTTCTTCTTTTTGTGTCCAAAAGCCTTTCGAAATTAGGACAAAGTTATACAAATAAAATATTATGGAATCCATCTGAATTCAGATGTAGACATAAAGTGAGTTTGCCTTGTTTTTCCCAAATGCAGCTTTTCCCCCCTTCGGCTATTTTGACTAATAGCAGTTTCAAAGGGCTCCAAGGCTTTATTCAAAGGCCATTTGAATAGCAGCACGTTTTCAACAAGTCAATTTAATTGTCCAGAAATGGCAAATTGAAAAGTAATTTGTATCCTTACCAAATTATATATTTCATTCCTGAAATGAAACCTCAGCCATTCTGTCCTTTTAAAAAATAAACAGCAGCCTCAATATTTTACAATAACAAAACAGAAGAACAGTGTTTCTGTGTGAGAGAGAAAGCTGTTTAACTATTTCCATTAAATCACCTTTTCCAGTTATAATCTTTCCTATAGGGTTTCATATGGAAAATATATGTCTGTCCCTAGTTAAAACAGTTGAAAGCCACTGATTTAACGTAATGTTTTGCACAAGGACTAAGTAATAACCCCTGCAAGTGCAGCGGTGTCAGTATGTGATTTGAGAACCTATTCCAGCAAATGTGGAACCCTGGTCTTGATGTAGAGCAGGGTTAGGCAGTTCAATGGTCCACAAGCCATTGGGGTCTCCTAGACCAGCGCCCCCAACCTTTTGGGCATTGAGGACTGGTTCAGTGAAGAGTGGTTTTTCCATTGACTGGTGGGGGGGGCGTGGTTTTGTTTGCTGCCCTCATCCTGCACGTGTGCACATGGGGCTTCGCTTGCTTGCATGGCCCAGTTCCTGGTGGGCCACAGATCGATGCCCGTCTATGGACCAGGGGTAGGGGCTCCTGCGCTACACAGCCCATCCCTTAAGACTTGTGGGCTTCAACTTCCAGAATCCCTAAGCCAGCCAGCCAAGTTGAAATCCACAAATCATAAAGGGGATCATAGTTGCTCACCCTTGCGCTCCATTCTCTCTGAATGTTAACACAGAAGTATTCTACTGCCTGTTCAGTAGCAGCATAATTTACCAAACTGCATTCTAATTAGCAATTAGTAAGTGAACTTGTGGAACAGTTACTCATTTAGAACGCCTGAAGAAACAAGAAAATCAAGACTGCAAATCCTCCTATACTTAACTAAGCAGACTTCCAAGTATATATCACTGGAACAGAACATATAAATGACTTTGGATGAGATGCATCCTGGATTAGAAACTATAACAATAGGAAGAATAAATGAAAATATGTTAAATCATAAAATGGAATAGTTTTCACAATTTGGTACCTTTCAGCTGTGTTGGATCTGCAAACCCCAGAATTCCCAGTCAGCAGAACTAAAAGAAGATGCCAAGTTCAGAAAAATAGTTACAAAATAATAAACCTCACTAGCTATGCATTCTGGGAAGTTAATTTTGCTTACCAGAGAAGGAATATTGAGGAGTAAAGAAGATTCTTTCAGTGTTATGAACTAGATGCAGTTATGGACTAGAGTCATACTACTAGTCTTTATTAATAATGTACCAGTATTGGGAGTGAGACTTGCTGTTTTTCCCAATTTAGAGTTTACAACTTTATTTGGCAACATGACGTTTTAGATATGAATATGTTGTGATGATGCAATAATTCATCCAAACCGCACAATGCAATCAACCCTTTAAAGATTTTACTATTTACCAATGCTATAAATATGAAGAAAAAGGTATGGGTGTAAGCATATTTAGAATCAACCCTAACTATCAAAGGCTTACTATAACATATACTGGTTTAGAGCTTCTGTTTTGGTCAATATCTTGAAACAGGCAGAACAATCTTATAAACAGGCATGCTCTTCTCAACTACATCAGGATAAATATTAATTTATTAGGGTTATATGACCACCAAATTAGAGAGGCCCAAGGCAGTTGAAGTCTACAGACCAAAAAACACCTCATATGAAGCTGCAGCATTAAAGAACATAGCCATGGGAGGAGCAGTTTCCTATATTGCTTCAGCTTTAGTAAGTTTAATTACAGATTAATATATAAGACAGTGGTGGCGAACCTATGGCACGGGTGCCAGAGGCGGCACTCAGAGCCCTCTCTGTGGGCACGCGCGCCGTCGCCCCAGTCCTAGGCCTTCAGCTGGGTTTTATAAAACCTTTTCACTTTAGGCCTCCGCCGCCGTGTGCAAAAAAAAAAAAAAAGGTTCAATCAGTCAATTTCAACTTCTCACGGGAAAAAAAAAGATCTTGCAAAGTTGGAATTGATTGATTGAACTTTTTAGTCCCACCCAGTCTGCCATTATCACCGCAGCCACGCCCAGCCAATGGGCCACACCCACCCGGCACTCGACGATGCATAAGTGGGTTTTGGGTTGCAGTTTGGGCACTCAGTCTCTAAAAGGTTCGCCATCACTGATATAAGACATGCAACATTATAATGAACAATTGGGTTATTTTGATAGATGATGATTCAATCAGCACAATCTCAGAGGATACATCTGGATCCTCAGTGCATAAGCAGGCACCTGGAACAGGTAAGCTTTTTCTTTGCTTCTAATCAGCAATGGGAGAAGAAGATAAAAGAAAAATATTTTTTCATGAATTGTGGCTCTGGATGGGGTTGCTCTCTCTACAGAACGAGGTTCAGTACTTGGATGATCCTCTGAGAGTCAGAGCTCCTGCTTGAATGGCAAATAGAAGCCACAGCTAGGAGGCTTTTGCTTAGCTCATAGCGGTGGGCCAACTGAGCATGGTAATAGGGACTCATGCTCTTACCACACAGTACATCCTAACTGTGACACGTGACATGTTCTCCGTGGCCCTGTCTTTTGAAGATGACTTGGAAACCACCATTGGTATAAAATGGAAGTGGTCACCAAGTGGCCACCATGGTCATTCCCTACTTGCTGCAATGACTGTAGGGTTTCAACAGGGAAAGGGTTAGGGATTTCCAGATATCCAAGGGACATGGACAAAGTGGCCATCTTTCTCTGTAGCAGCCCCCCTGTTTTGGAAGACTTTGCCTTCAGATAAGCACAAGGCTTTCCACAGAGCCATCAAACCCGTTTCAATAAGCCTTTGATGAATGAGGATTCACGCCTCTTACATGCCATTTATTTGTTTATTTATTTATTTAGTTAGTTAGTTAGTTTTGGTCAGTTGAGGCTTTTTAGTAAGAGAGAAGTAGATTGATTAACAACCTTAAGTCATATCAGTGCCACCTATAGCACTTTCTGCTAACTGTAACGACAGTACCAGTCACTTTGGCCACATTTTATTTACTGTATTTATAAAATTCGGAACATGTTCCTACTGAAGAGTCTATGAAAAGAACATCAAATCTCTGCTATTTTTCTGTAGCTAATACTTTCTAATAAAAAGGGATGTCAGAAAATATGGACACAGCACCTGGCTACAACCTTTCCAGGATTGTGTAGTAGTTTTAAGAAGTTACAGGACTGTATCTAATTTCTTATAGAATATTCCATTTTTTGTTTAGACCTTTCCCTAGTTAAATACCCATTAAATCATTTTATCTAATAGCTTTATAGGGGGAAATGCAATAATATGCCTTTATTATGTGAAATACATTTATTTCAGTTGTTTAATTTTGAATCTTCAGACAATCAGATGACCTTGGATGAAGCCCAGAATCACTTTAGAGTTATTACAGTCAATGACACAGGAGCAGGAAAGCACTGGTGCGACAATGAAGTCAGAGCTCTAATAAATATATGGTCAAATGAAGAAATACGACAAATGCTTGAAGGAGCAACAAGAAATAAAGAAATATTTGAGGAGATTGCCAGAAGGCTAATGAAAGTTGGAATAGACAGAGACTGGAAACAGTGTCGTACAAAATACAAGAACTTAAAATACGAGTATCGAGCGGTGCAGAAAGAAAACAATCAGCTTGGTAGCGCAAGCATGATGAGGTTTTACGATGAAATTGACTGCATTTTGAGGAACCAGCCCTCAGGTATGTTTACATGCAGGGATAGAACCAATTTGGCATTAAAATACTAATAACATCACAGAAGCAATAGCTTAAATATTAGAAAAAATGCCTTATCAAAGCTATGGCTATATCACGATGGTAACAAATTTCATCTAAGCCTTGAAATTCAGAGTTAATAATCCTCATCCCCAAAGAAAATCACAGGATGGGTGTTGCATATGAAACAAGCAACTTATTTATGTGCTAGTAATCAGGAGTAGGTCACAAGATTATATGCTCCCTCTCTCTTCTTCCTTCCTGCTGAGTATGACTCCCCGTTGAACCCCACCCTTGTTTTTACAGAGAGCTATATATCAACATGGCTGATAAATTCCTAGCTCGAATTAATTTGATTGCAGTTGAAAATTAAGTTTGGATTTGATGTTATAAATAAGCCTACAAAAGGTCCTGGCCCGCAGATTACATTTTGTTCTTGTTGCCAGGCAATTAAAAGACACATACCATCTATTCTTACGTAAAAGAGGCCCATCTTCTGATCACTATGGAGGGCAGCTGGTTAAACCCTTGAGATTAGCTTTTGTTTTTCAGATAACAGAATAATAGAGTTGGAAAGGATTTGGAGATCTTCTAGTCCAGGCATGTCAAACTGCCGGCCCGTGGGCCGGATGCGTCACACCGAAACCGCGCCCACCCCATTGCCGGCACTGGGGAAAAAGTTGCGATACGTCACACGACGTCACGAGTTTGACATGCCTGTTCTAGTCCAACCCCCAGCACAAGCAGGAGACCATATATCATTTCAGACAAGTGGCTGTCCAGTCTCTTCTTAAAAGCCTCCAGTGATGGAGCACCCACAACTTCTGAAGGCAAGCTGTTACACTGGTTGTTCTATTAGGAAATTTCTTAGTTCTAGGTTGCTTCTCTCCTTGATTAGTTTTCATCCATTGTTTCTTGTCTTGTCTTCTGGTGCTTTGGAGAATAGGTTGACCCCCCTCTTCTCTGTGGCAGCTCTTCAAATATTGGAACAGTGCTATCATGTTACCCTAGTCCTCCTTTTCACTAGACTAGACAATCCTAATTCCTGCAATTGTTCTTCATGTTTTAGCCTCCAGCCCCTTAATCATCTCTGTTGTTCTTTTTTGCACTATTTCCAGAGTCTCTACATCTTTGTTATAATATGGTGACCAAAACTAGATGCAGTATTCTAAGTATGGTCTTACTAAGGCTTTATAAAACGGTACTAATACCGGTACTTCACATGATCTTGATTCTATCTCTGTGTTAATAAAACCTAGGGTTGTGTTGGCTTTTTTGGCTGCTGCCACACAGTGCTGGCTCATATTTAAGTGATTGTCCACCAGGACTCCAAGATCCCTCTCACAGTCACTGCTATTCAGCCAGGTTTCACCTAATCTATACCTGTACATTTGACATTTCTTGCCTAAGTATAAAACCTTACTTTTCACTACATTGAATTTCATTTTGTTAGATAGGGCCTAGTGATCAAGTCTGTTGAAATCCATCTGGATCTAGATTCTATCTTCTGGAATGTTGGCTATTCCTGCCTGTTTAATGTCGTCTGCAAATTTGATGAGTTCCCCTTCTATTCCCTCATCTAAATCGTTTCTGAAGACGTTGAAGAGTACTGGGCCTAAACCAGAACCTTGGGGTATCCCACCGATTACTTCCTTCCACATAGATGTATTTTCATTGAGGACCACACATTGAATGCGATTTGTCAGCCAGTTTTAAATCCAACTGATGGTGATGCTGTCCACACTTTTTTAGCTTACCAAGAAGTAGGTTGTGTCTTTTGTCAAATGCTTTGCTGAAATCCATCTGTACTATGTCCACTGCATTTCGCTGGTCCACGAATTTAGTCACTTTGTCAAAGAATGAAATAAGATTTGTTTGGCATGATCTGTTTTTCATAGACAAACCCATGTAGGCTTCTGATTATAACTTTGCTTGCTTCTAGGTGTTTGCAGATCTGTTGTTTATCTTTTCCAGTATCTTCCCAGGTATTGATGTCAGGCTGATTGGTCAAAAGTTTCTTGGATCTGTTTCCCCCTCCCCCCCTTTTGAAGATGGGAACCACATCAGCTCTTTTCTAGTCCTCTGGTAGTTCCCCAGTGCTCCAGAATCTTTCAACAGTGGGACGAAAGTACCTATACTGGTAGCTAGCAAGACTACTACTGGTTTAGGAGGGATGAAGGGATGTATTTTAATTAATTATTTGTTGCATACGGCTGCCTAAAATTGTAAAATATAGGACTGAGTTAACGATCATTTACTTGAATTTCACAGATTAAGTAGTATTTTGTAGTTAGCCTACCACTCTAACTCTACTCAACTACTTGTAGCATTCTGCAAATCAGAGTTTAATTATCAGAAACTGACTTGGGTTCGAATGGCTTAGTGTTGTTTGAGTCAAACTGCATTTAGAATAGCATATGTGGATTCAACAAAACATGGTTTGAAAACCTGTTTAGCAAAATGTGACTTCAGCCATTGCGTCTTGTTGGTCCTAAGAACACCATCAGCTGGAGCTAAGGCAGTGAGATGGATATGATAGAGGCGAAATAAGGAAAATGCCCTATTTAGATAGAAGGCACTGTAATAAAATCACACACAAAACCTCAAGCACCAAAATATCCTTGTTGGTGGTCATTATTATTATCCTATTCATCCCCTACGGATGAAGACCTCTTCAATGAAGATTGTGGACTATATCACATTAGACCAGTGCATGTTGACCAATTATTTTTGATTTCATAGTTTTAAGGCAGGAGTCCCCAATCCCTGGGCCACGGCCCGGTACCGGGCCGTGGCCTATTCAGAACTGGGCTGCGCAAGCAGTGGGCGAGCATGCGTGCGCAAAGCTCCATTTGTGTGAGCGGAGTGTGTGCGTGCCTGCTGCTTGTGCAAATGGAGCTGTGCGCGTGCGCTCAATCACCACTCACACAGAACCTTCCCCTCTTCCTCCCGCCACCGGTGGTCCACAAAGTCAGAAAGGTTGGGGACCGCTGGTATGCTAGTGAAAGCCCCAAAATCACCCAGCTGAATACTGTGATCAAGGGAGGAATTCTCCCTACTCCAGCACCATCATCACTACTCCATATTACATTGATACAGATAGGCAGACAGAACAGATATGTAGAATATATATAGGTGGTCAAAATGTCACAAGAGTTCATCATTCTCATCTGAATATTGACATCTTATTACTTTTTATTTAATTTCAGGATTTAAACACCTGCCCTCTGCCACTTTTCCATGGGCATTGTCTAGAATTGCCGCGCATGGCACACTGCCACTTTTTTGAGGGGTGTAATATGCCCTTCCCAAGTTCTCTACACATTGTAAGGACATGGGAGTTTTTTTTTCATGCCAAACGAAACTCCATATATGCCTCTTGAGCATATAGTTCTAATTTTCAAATGCTCAGAGAAGCTGCTTAGAGAGACTCATGGCTCTTGCAAGTATACACAAAATCACACAGAGAGGTTAAAAGATCAGAGCATTTGTTCATCACTGAAACAGTCTTTATCTAACATTAATGAATGATTTGGGGGGGGTGTCTTATTAGCAGGAGCTAAACAATTGGAAAGACATTCAGGGTATATTTACACAGGCTTTCATTGAAAGAGGAAAAGATTTGACCAACATTCATGCAGCTCTATCTATATTGATGACCCAGGCAATTATCACTGAAGAAATTTCTACAAAGTTCTAGAGAAATGTAAAACAAAAAAATAGCTGTGTGTCTGCTTGTTTTAGTTCCAGAAGTGTGAATTAAGTCCGTTAAATTAACCTGAGCAAATATATTCCTCTTGCACCCCAAATTTTAATAGCACATTGCCAATAAATATTTACTGTCTTTTTAAAGAGATGCTTACAGAAGTTATTACAGACCCAGTACCACTGAGCGTCAAGAGGAAAGTCTCTGAAGAAGGTAACGATTTTTCACTGTATCATTGGGTTGATGTGTAAGAGATACAAAATAATAACTAATTGCCCAGGCAATCCATTCGTTTATATTTGGTGCTTTGAATTCATGGGAACTGAAAAGAATCTCTGCATTCGGTGTGTGAATGTTCCACGGAAGCTACTGTGAAGAGATAAGCAACCCAATGTGTGTTTCAATATATAAGTAATCCTTGACTTACGACTGCAACTGAGAACAGAATTTCTGTTACTGAGTAAGGCAGTTTGTTAAGTGAGTTGTACCTGATTTTATGACCTTTTTTGCCATGGCTGTTAAGCGAATTCCTGCAGTTGTTAATCATGCAGCCATTAAGTCAATTGGCTTCTCCCGTTGACTTTGCTTGTTGGAAGCTCATCTGGGAAGGTCAGAAATGGCCAGTCACACGATTCTTAGATGCTGCAACCGCTGTTAACTGCACACCAGTTGCCAAGCGTCCAAATTTTGATCGTGTGACCCTGGGGATGCTCTGGCAGCCCTTAAATGTGAGGACCATTTTTAAGTCACTTTTTTCAGTGATGTGACAACTTTCACCATCCCTAAATGAATGGTTGGGAGGACTATCTGTAAGAAACTTGCTGCATGTTTATTTGCCCAAAGGGCATAAAATAGCACTAACGTCCACTACTTATCTTCAGAGATTATGGAGAGACAGAACACTTTGCTGCATGCAATTATATTCGGATGGATCCATGAGTATAAATATTTTTTCAGGGATAACTCCTGGTTCACTAGCAGGTTTCCCTTCCCTCCAAAAGGGAGGGAGGGAGGGAGGGAGGGAGGGAGGGAGGAAGGAAGGAAGGAAGGAAGGACCAGCCCAGGGTACAATATCTCTTTGGGAATTTGTAATAAAATAATAATAAACTGGAAGCTGGCATCATGCAGCCTTTAGCATAGTCTATATTTAAAAAAAATATCTCTGAACCCCACAGTATTTCTCTATAATCCACTGCACTTTGAAAGACGCCTCCCTCTTCAGTAAAAAAGACAAATATATAGGTTGCAAGGAACAACTTTAGCACTTTGCCTTCTCCTGACCTGGTGCTTTTATCATGATGGCCATAATATGTTTCCAACATTTTGAACATGCTCCGGCTTGAAAGGCTTGTTTGCAGAGATATAAAAGTTTCTTTAGGGCAAAATATCCAAAGATTGGAAGAATGCCCCAAACAAACCAGTGCAATCTATATCTGTAGGTAGGTAGGTAGGTAGGTAGGTAGATAGATAAGACGGACGGATTGAGATAGATTAGACAGACATTAGAATCAATCAGAGTGTATCAATTTCTTGACAAAACTAAATAAATAATCTGATACTGTTTTTTTCATGCAGAACCCTCACCTATTCAATTTAAGAAAAGCATGTCAGAGAATACAACAGTGCAATCGCAAAGATGTGTATCCGAGGGCTTGCAGTCTGTTATTAAAAACCGAACAACATTTTTAGAGAGGTTTTACAAACAGGAAGAGGTGCAGGATATCAGAAGAAAATCACTGGATACTGCCCTTCCCCTCCTGCAACAGGTTTGTTTAATATTTTTACTTTATTAAGGGTGTTGGGCAAAGAGTAAAACAACAGTAAATGAACTGCTGAAATGTCCAATAGAATAGAGTTAAGTTCAACTTTCAGATGCTGCCACTCTCTTATTTCAGTAACTTCAAGGACCCGTTATGAAACACATAGTAAAATGTGCCCCAAGATATAAATATGAGCTGCAATCTTATACTTACGGGGCAGTAAGACCCACTGAATCAAGAAGCCGTATGTGTTCTGGGCAAGTAGAAGTATAATTAGACAAAGAAATGAGGTATAAAAATGTAAAACTCTTGACTGCTCACGTAATTCTCCCAGAAATAGAACTGTTTGACTCTGTTAAGCAAAAGAAACTAGCAAATAACTCAAGTCACAGGGTCTATATGAATCAGAAACCACAAAACATGTGTTTAATAAAAGAGGATGCTATGATAGCTCAGCCATTATTTTAGAAAAATATATATGTAAGCTATACTGAAGATAAATCTTATTGAAAACTGTTTTCAAATCTGAAAATGTATTTCCCCCTCAATTTTGCAGAAGGTTTTAATTTTAAAAGTTGTTTTCTAACCGCAAAGCTATTTAACTACATTTTATTTGTCTAAATGCTTTTTAAAAATGGATTCTTAACTCCCTCTCCCAATTCTGTGCTTTAGTATTATTAGTTACAAAACAACGTACTACTTTTTAAGAACAATGGATGTTGCTAATAAGAATTAGAGACATTTAACCAAGTTTAGGTACTGAATTGACAGTGAATCTGCTTTCTTTCCTGTTCAAGTAAATTGTTTATTTAAAACAGGAGTGCCCAAAGTGGGACATGGGACATCCTTTCAGATACTTAAAAAAGTACTCATTTTACCTGTTAACCTAATTAGCACACCCACTTGGTGTGCTTGGTTTTCAATTCTTGCAAATGTGTCACAGCCAAACTAGATAACATCACCAGTTTACCATGTTTGGTAATGAAATATTTGCCAGAAAAAAAAAGCCATCATCAAACACCACGATCCAGCATTTCATCCCTAGCTATATATGTTCTCCATTATTGACACTCCATTTGAAAAAGGAAAGGCCGTGGCATTAAGTTTGTTACGAGAAGCATGTTGTTGCCTATCCAATATGCTTTAAAACTTGAGAAGGTTATTTTCATTTAACATTGTTTTCTGTGTACTCTGTTTAAGCTTAATCTTCTTCTACTGTGTAAATGGAACTGATAAGTGGTTAATAATGACAGGTATTTCAGATTTGCCCCTTATTCTATTGTAGATGCAACTTCTGGTTAATTTATAGGCAGACCTTCATTGAGTAAACAGAGACTCTGATCACCATAAGCAGCCTCAATTCATTAGATAGATAGATAGATAGATAGATAGATAGATAGATAGATAGATAGATAGATAGATAGATAGATAGATAGATAGATAGATAGATAGATAGATAGATAGATAGATAGATAGATAGAGATAGATAGATAGATAAGATAGATAGATAGATAGATAGATAGGTAAGATAGGTAGGTAGGTAGGTAGGTAGACAGACAGACAGAGGTAGGCAACGTTTATATTCTAAGTACCATATCCTTAGTCTTTATTTGGTGATACAAATGCATTTGTTTAGCTTATTAGGTCTACTGTACCTATTCACTTTGTATTCCAAGGGAAACTAACTACTTGTCTTGAAATAACGCTCATCCCAGCAGAAAAAAAATTAGGCCTACCAAAACCTTGCACCATATCCCAACTGATCCTTTACACAATGGACTTTTCTTAGTCACAATTTTCCGCGCTACAGTAGACCTAATAAGCTAAACAAATGCAAACCACACTTGCAAATTATCTTCCATTTCAAGCCATTCACAGACAAAGTTCAGATAGGATTACTTTAAATTAGCATTTTAAAATGTTAATGTCACTATTGTTTCTTGTAGAGGTATAACAAACCATAATGTTGCATATATATTTTTTCTGAACATCATGGGGAACAAATCTCTGTAAGTAACCTTAGGTGAACATACGAAAAAACTGATTTTTCAAAAAGACTGGATATTTTGTAAAAACATGAGAAATCTTTTGAGAAGATGTTATATTGTTATTTTTCAAGGTCAGGAAAGTGAAACACTGAAGGCATAGCACTAAGAGTATAAACCTTCCCTTTCTTTCCGTAAAAAAAATCTGTCCAGTTCCAAAGAAATCTTAACCATGCTGACTAACTGCCAAATTTTCTGATTGGGAAAACTCCCACAATCCGTGATCATCCTGTTCTTGCCAAAATGCAGTATTTCTCAAAATGAAGTATCTTCTAGAAAAAGATTAACAAGCCTAAAACTTGTTCCAAAATGTTACAGAACAGTTTGGGTCAAGGACTTGCATGACGTTTTTCCATATATTGATTAACACAGACTAATTGCCTAAGCAAAATTATTAATAATGTGGTCTTATTTATTCTTTATTAAGAATTCGTTTTAAAACTATTCAATCTGCTTTTCATATTTTGATATTTAGCGCTCCAATCCAGTATTTTAAAATCTATCCTTGATAATTCCTGAAGAGCGAAGTACTTTTTAAAATCTCTTTTGACATATTACTAGCTCCATTTAACCGAATGGAGTACTAGATTGCAGTGTAAATGATTTTGGTATCATATGATGCATACCCTGTTTCCCCAAAAATAAGACCTAACTGGAAAATAAGCCCTAGCACGATTTTTCAGGATGCTTGAAATATAAGCCCGACCCCCAAAATAAGCCCCCGTTAAGATCCTCAGCCTTACGAACGCATTTAGTATCATATTTTCCCGAAAATAAGACCTAACCAGAAAATAACCCCTATGCGTCTTTTGGAGCAAAAATTAATATAAGACCCAGTCTTATTTTGAGGGAAACACGTGTACTTCTGAAATCCATGATGCCTTGCTTGGCCTGCTGAAGATGAAACATGCAAGAAACATTAATTTTATTTATTTAGTCAATGTATACAATACACAGGTTGCCTGGAGGCGACTCTAGGTGTCTTAATCATATCAATAAGGGCACACCTCATACTGCACAATACTTTGTGTCATGCTATATACCTGGATGAAATAGAGTACCTCAGGCAAATTAGCTGCCCTTTTTCTAGCATGACCATCATTTTTTTCACCAAGAACTGCTGATTTCTAGCAGGTATTATTGCACACCAATAATTCCCACCAGCTCTACTCAGTTCTGGCCATTGGAGATGAGTGGGCTGAAATGCTGGGCAACACTTGAAGTGAAGCAGCATACATTGCTCACATCTGGAAAAGACACAACATTCTGAGGATAGAATTCTTTTTGTAAAAGAGCATTTTTTGTTTTGTTTTGGCAGATACCTAAATCAAATTAAAAAAAAAACAACCTATCAAAACATTCTATAAATGGTGAATCCAATGTTAAATTGTGCCCTAAAATGCAGAAATCTGATATATTTTGGGATGTTTCCTTGAACGTTCATATTAGATATTCCCACTTTAGATATATAGGTAGTCCTCAACATGACCATAATGGAGCCTGCCCATTATGGTTGCAAGTTAGAATGGTTGTAAAGTGGGACAACCGCATTACCGTCCCGATTTTACAATCTTTTTTGTGGCGGTTGTTAAGTGAATTACCATAGTTAAGTAAATCCATAGTCATTAAGCAAGGTCACGGTTAATTATGGGGCATTTTTGCCCAAAACTGGAAATAGATGCCATTTTTTTTGGCAAAAACGTTGAAAAGCATGATCACATGACCATGAGATGGTGCAGACAGCTGTACATGTGGGGCTGTTGCTGAATGCCCAAAATGCAGTCATGTGACTTTGGAGGGGGGGGAAATGGAACTTTGGAATTGGGTCTTAAGTACCTTTGGGGGGCCCTTCATAACTTTGAATGGTTGATAAGCAACCGGTAAATTGAAGATTTTAAAAACTCTAGCTTTTAAACTCAGTCATAGGACACACCTCTCTCTCTTTAAAATCAATATTTAACCAAGTTTCTTAATTATTTCAGTTTGTGGAAAAGATTTGGAGGCCATCTAATTTCAGTAAACACCAGGAAACATGTACCCGAGTTACACCTTGTGTGTCAAGACATTTTAACAAATATATACCAGGGTACACAACAAAAATCACCTAAGAGTAGTTTAAGTTGATCTTCATAGTAGTCCCAATACTTAAGTGCATTAGAAGAAGAAAGATTCCTGTAAAAAAAATCTCATTGTTAATTCAGCCTATAAAAGTTAGGAAAAAAGGAGGGGGAGAGAGTATAGTTTTCAAGAAATTAGTCTCATGGCATAGATTTTAAATATATTTAGAGCATAATTTACATAGAGCACACATTTCATTTGTTTAGCATCATTCGCACTGGTGGGAGATTTTGAGGGTAAAGCACCACAAAGGTTAGAGCCATTTTAAATTATCTGAAAAGTACGCTTTGGACAGAAAACTCCATATACATACACAGGAAGGAATTATTTTATGTATCTATGCAAAATATTCCCTAAACTTTATGCCCAAATGAATCATATGAAATACTCCAACTAATATTTCTGTTCAGGTATCTCTCTATCTAAATATATCTTAACAGAACTATATTAACCAATTAGTGTTATTAACCTTCTCTTATAACATGCTATAATTCATGCCAATATATTTATTGTCAGGACTTAGAAATACTAAACGTAGGCTTCATTTTTGCCTTGCTTTTTGCCATATAGTTTTATAAAAGTAGTCCTAGCTTACCAATGGTAACTGGGACTGTAATTTCCATTGCTAAACGATGTGATCATAAAGTACAATGTCATGTGACATATCACTTAGCCATGGTAGTTCCAGCAGTCCCTGGTTGCTGTCATTAAGTGACTCATCATGGGTTGTTAGTGAGGACCTCATTTGGCTGTGACTTCCAACTTCTTGCTAGCTTATTGCTATTGCTGTGTGACTGTGGGGAAGCTGCACGGGCCAGAATTTCAAAGACTGATCATAAATACCACTCATTTTGTGCCAACGTAAGTTTAAATGGCTGCCAAATGAGTGGCCATTAACTAAAAATTACCTGTATTGCCTCCATCAACTTTTACCAATGACTTGTCTCAGCTGAATTTTTTTTTTTTTTTGGCATATATCTTTAATCTAGATTTACCAACCAAGTTTAATTGATATATTACACCCAGACGCATTTTCCCACCTGAAACTCACATTCTCCAGGCTGACTGGAGAATGCATTGTTGGAAAGGCATACAAGAGGTAAAAGTGCTCAGAATTTATACAGTTCTATGTTCAAACTAGGTCCTCAGGTTGTTTCAAGAATGATGGGAAAGAAGCCAGAATCATTGTTAAAATTACCTTACTTTCCCTAGCTATAACTAAATATTAGCTACTATGAATTTAGCTCTGTATATAGCTAAGTCTTTATAGTTAATTGAAAACGGAAAGTTAAAAACAGGAAACCAGTTGCTCTGCTGCCTGTGCATGTGTAGAGCTGAACAAACAATTTGAATGATAACCCACCATTTATGTAACAGATGTCATATGTGCAAGGATAGCTACTCTGTAAAACCTGGCAAGTTGATACTTCAAACTGTTACTATCAAAGCAGGAGCAGAACTTTAAAAATAAATTAATAATATTGGGGACGGGAGGAAGAAAGTTTCCCGAGATGGAAAAATAGGTCTGTCAATTTCTTTTGAGTTGCAAATTTAGGGGTGGGATTGTAAATGTTTTGTTACTGCAGTGCAATATTCTTTTTTTCTTTTCTTTTCACCAAGAAGGTGACTGTTGTGTCTTAAATATCTCGGCCTGTATAGTCTAGGGAGTTTTTAAAAAAGTAAAACCTAGACACATGTGCCACATGATCCTTTGAATCATTATTCAAGAACATGATTAATTCCCAAGAAATATATATATATATAACACAGTAGCATCCAACCACGCAACTTTTGAAGAATGGGCACAAACTTAAGAGAAGGTACATCCTTAGAGTACTTTCTGTTAAGGAGGTTGAGAATTGTGGTTTCTACTTGGTTCAGCAGTCGCAATTCTCTAAGTGAGCAGGAACAAGTATCCACAGAGCAAACTGAATCTAGAAATGTATCACTCCATGAAGAAATGCATACAGCTAAAGTTTTAGCAGGCAAGAGAAACAAGGGTAAAGAGATGTAGACCAGCCTGATGCTCTCTGGAGATGCTGGATTAAACCTACCAATATCCCCAGCCTGCAGTGTCAAGAAATTTGAAAAAGACATCGGATTAGAGAAGGCCAATATAAAATAAAGCACAGGTATGAAGTAGATAAGATGAGCATGTGTTTGCAAACAAGGAACTTTCTACTGAGAGGATGGGCAAGTGAGGCTGAAGTTGTTATCTTGTTGGATGTTTCAGGGCAGAGTAGGCAGAACAAATATATATATCACAGCAGGAAAGGATTATGGGCAGAGTCTGCAAGGGGTGGACATGTTGCAAAACAAACCCATACAGTGCCTTTATCCAAATTTTGTTTTTATACTTTTCTATGGCTAAAACCTAGAGTAAACCAGATTACCAAAACTGATTTGTGTCCAATAACTCTACAGCAGGACTCTTAAGATTACTGTAGATCCATAGCCAAGTAAATGGATCCGAAGATAATCATGGTTTATTGGGCCATCATCCAATTCAGACACGAGATACAGATTTTAAGCAAGTTTGAGGCTCTAGTGGTTAAAGAAGTACCTGTAAACTTTGATCAGGAAGAACTCTGGCCATCCTAGAAGTTTTGAGGAAGGGTTAGGATCCTTTGCATAATCGGAGTTGCACTTTAATCTTACCGACAGCACGTTCATTTTCTTGGAATCAGGGAAAAACAGGAAGGGCTCAGGGTGCAAGCCTGCACAAATTTACTTGGAGCAAGGATCTTATGGATATGCAGAGTGCATATGCATATGGGGGGGGGGGATTTACATCCTTAGCACGTGCTTTAGTTATTATCAGAGCAGACCCTACCGAACGAGCGCTGTCTTTAACTCTTAATCCCACCGCATTCCTCCCACTCTCCCCCCCCCCACCTTCTTCCACTGCTCCCTGCCTGTCCCCAAAGGCGGAGAGGTCAGGTCTTCCTGTCAAGCCGCCCTTCCCCGGCCACCTTCCCCCTCAGTTCCTACCTGTGCTGCAACCCCACCAACCCCAGCGTGATCACATGGGGCACATCCAGCTCGGTGGGCCATAAGCCGGCGGAGATGCAGCCGAAGACGCCGCATTCTTCCCCGATGCCCAACTCCTCGAATTCCATGGTGCACGAGGCAACACGTGTGTGTGTGTGTGTGTGCGCGCGCGGATGCTACACGCAGCTTCTCCTGTTGCTGTCGCTTCAGCCGCCGCCTGAGTTTGTGAGAAAGGAGGAGGAGGAGGCGGGCTGGCCTTTGGAAGCGCCAGTTCCCTGCTCCCACCCCCTCGCCTTATTTACATACATACACACTCACTCACATGGGGAGGGGGCGGCCGGTTTGCTTTCTGGGCCAAGGAAGCGCCGCCCGAGCCGAGCCCCGCGCCCCCCCCCCCGAGTCTTCCCCGGGCCAGGGGGGAGGGAGAGGGCAGGAAAACAGGCGCTCCTCGTGGACCGCTTGGCTTTCCAACCTTTCATCGAAACTTTTAAGTTTTGCAGCGGAACTCTCCCCCCCCTCCCATCCTCTCACCCGCGTATTAAATGTGGTGCATTTTACTTTTCACGCTTTGGGGTCGGGTCGGCGGGAGGGGAAGGGGTGCGGGGGTGGGTGGGTGTTAGTGCTGGCAGAGGGCGGCCGGGGCCGCGCTTCTGAGGCAAGGGACGCTCCCCGTGGCGAAACAGCGAGGGCGGGACCATGGGTGAACTCTGGCGCGAAACAGCCCCGGGGCGGAGGGAGCGAGAATCCTGGAAAACGGGGCGCGCGCGCGGGAAGGGGAGGGCGGGGGAAGGACACAACTTCGGCTTCCCACGTTACTGTTGCACAGCGCTGCCCGCAGGCGGGGGGGAGGCGGAGGGGCGGAGATGGAAGCTTCTCGCAGATTGGAAGGCCGAGGTAGCGGGCTCCCCCTCCCCTCCCACTCGGAAAGGGGAGGTCGGGGTAGGGGGGGGAGAAGAAACACGCGCCCGGGGTGGCGCACTTCGGGGCGCCACCCTGCGCGAGCCGCGGCCATTGGTGGGGCTCCGCGGCTAATCTCCACCCTCTCCTCCTCCCCGCTTCGCCGGCCCCTTCCGCCGTGTGCCCTTCTTCTTACGCAGCTCCGCCGCCAGTTCGAGACCCCGAGTGTTCTGGGTCTCTTCGCTTCACGCACACCCCTCCCCGCCCTCTCGGAAGCTTTCCTGGCCTCGCTTCTCCTCTTCACCCGAGTTTCACTTTTCTGCTTTTTAATTTTTTTTTTTTTTTTTTAGGCGTCCCGGACCTCCTCCGCTCCTCTGGCCGCGATGCCTCCGATACGTTCAGGTGAGTGGTTTTGGCTCGCTCGCCCCCGCGGGCTCCGCGGAAGGAAGGCGCCGCTGGCCCGTAACTCGACTTGGCCGCCTCCCTGCCTGCCTGTTCCCACGTGGGGCGCCTGAGAGAGCCGCTGCTTCCTAGCCGCCCTTTGCAGGTTTCGCCTTTTGGAGGCTACCGAAGTTCGAAAGAAACTCTTTGAGGACAAAAGTGAGCAGCGCTGGGTTGGAACCCTTCGCGCTCTCCTTGTCCTGGATAAGAGGCGCAGGTCAAAAATAATAATATTAATAATAATAATAAAAAGAATTCCCTTTACTGCCCGTCCATGCAGAGCTCTACCTTTACCTCTGCCACCAACGGGCTGCAAGAGAATCCTTTTTTAAAAAATAAATAAATAAATCTGCGCCTCTTATCTAGGACGCCACGTACAAGGAGAGCGCGTGAATGGGTGCCAATCTGATTGCATGGCAATGTGTGCAACACAATCTCTGACCGCCACTCTCAGTTTGGGGACCTCCAGATTCGTGGGCCTGCTGGCTGGGCTGCCTGGAGGAGCTGGCAGTTTATGGTCCCATAACTTGGGACTTTTGAAAACTTGGCTGTTGTACACACACAACACGTTCTTTTCTGCTCCATTTCGCTTCCCGTGGTTGGTCTCCACTAGAATGGGAAATGGATTATTAAGCCATCCAAATATCTTACGGGAAAGATGTGCAGCGAGTGCTGAATTCTCCATTTGAGTTTTGGATTGAATGCATTATGCAGAATGGAGGGAAACTCGCTATGTACAGGAAGTCCTTGACAGCCCATTGAGTGACCAAAGTTACAACGGAACTGAAAAGCGACTTATGGCCATTTTTCACACTCATGACCGTTGTAGCATCCCCATGGTCATGTATTTTACATTCGGATGCTTGATAACTGGTTCATATTTATGATGCAGTGTCCTGGGGTCATGTGATTACCTTTTGTGACCTGACAAGCAAGGTCAATGGGGAAGCCAGATTCACTTAATGACCATGTTACTAATTTAACAACTGCAGTGATTCACTTAACAATGTGTTCATTAAAAAAAGTATAGACAGGATTTATATCCAGATGGTAACCCAAGAATATGGTGTAGGGTTTCCTGCCTGAGCAGGGGGTTGGACTCAATGACCTCCAAGGTCCCTTCCAACTTTATTATTATTATTATTATAATACTCAATAAAACCATTCATTTCTGCAACCATTAAAAGTCTTTCCTTTTAATAACATTCGAGTCAGGAACAAAAGGCAAGGCAAAGATTTCTTAAGTTCCCTATGCCATTCTCACTCCTTTAGTCACAACTGGCAAAGCTAGAGGTCCTTAACAGAGGGGGTTATTCTGAGGCTTTTTGTGGTCCCCAGAGCTTTCGATGACTATGGTTCCTGAAAATTAGTAGTGTTGCCCAGCACTTTGGGGTGATAATAAAAACTATAGTGCAAGCTCTAAAATCTTAACTCAGTTTAAGAACAAAAGCCAACCCTCCTCCCTTTTTTTAAAGACCAGCTCTGTATAAAGATTCTGGTCAACTTTGGAATATCACTTTGCTCAGTACAACTCCTCTTTACCCTGAAATGTGAAGAGAGGCCCCATATCAATAAAAGCTTCTGACAATTCAACATCTTAAAGAGAGGTGAGGTTGAATGTCTTCTTGCCTTAAACCAATCAAAGTTGGTTCCCTAAAATGTCCTTGCAAGAAGAGTACAATGTACAGTGATTACAGCCATGTTTGCTTGGTTCAAAGGAAAAAGAGCTGAGGTTTCATTTTGAGGGAAAGGGATAGGCAAAAGTCACAGTTCAGTGGGTGAACTGTCCTTGTGTAAATAGAAGAAATTCAGCAGATATTTTCATTTTGTCTCCCGATAATTAAAACCAGGGCAAAAAGTTAAAGATTAATATAGACTTGTATTTCTTCATAAGTGTAAGTGGAGAATTATCACAGCCTGGAAAAATTGCATTCAGCAACCCATTTGTTACCATAGGAACTAAAAAGACTTCAACTCTTGTTTCCTTCTCACCAGGCTTCTTATAGTGCGACATGATTCTCTCTCTCTCTCTCTCTTATCAGTTAAAAGCAACATCAAAACAAGCCTTTTACAAAATTCAGGGCTCATGCTAAGACATAATGTGTCTTTTTTTAAAAAATGGCTAAGTTTGACAGGAGAACACATTCTGAGAATAAAGACATGGTTTATACATCACTTATTAGCAAGCCAAAGCAAAAAAGGCATTTGGTGAACAAAATGAATGAGTGGCGGTCTTTGATATTCAAACAAAATGTTAAATTGCAGACAGTAGAATGCTTCCCAAATTTAAGATGCCCTAAATATAAAAGAAACGTCTTAGTAAGCATGCACAAATTTGTTCTATAAACTTTAAAATTCAGTGCCTTGTTTTCATATATGTTCATGATGTAAATATCTCCCTTCCTCAATTATTTCTCCAGAACTTAAACTAGGCAAAAAAGTAAATGAGGGAAAAACAAAAGAAGTTTATGAATTGCTGAATTACCCAGGATGTGTTCTGCTGCAATCAAAAGACCAAATAACTGCCGGAAATGCAGCTAGAAAGAACATCATGGAAGGGAAAGCTGCAATCTCAAATACAACAACATCTTGTGTGTTCCAGTTGCTTCAAGAATCTGGTAGGTGGTGGAAAAGTTAACCCTCATGCAGAAGAGTAACCCTGTGTATAAAGCAATAACGGCCTCACTATATGGAAACTATTTTTGCTATATAGGAATCTTGCATGCTAATTTTTATTATAATTAAGAGATCCTGTGACTATATGCTTAAGGAGCATAGGACTTTCAAGAACACAACAGTAATACTTTTTTCACATTAAAAAAAATACAAGTTAGTTTCTCCATAGATGAGTCACGTTAAATATTTGTCCCTTATATCATTAAGTAACATTGACAGCCATTGGAAGAAGCCTTGGAAACATGAGCAGTGGAATTTAACATATACTTCTCACTTCAAGCTAAATGGATTGGGGGGGGGACATTTTAGGTGTTTATTACTGACTGTTCTAAGTTGGGTTTTCAAAATTTATAGCCCTAGACCAGGGGTAGGCAACCTTGGCTCTTTTATGACTCGTGGACTTCAACTCCCAGAATTCCTGAGCCAGCCATGCTGAGGGGAAAGGGAGAGGTTTCCAAGCTGTGCCATGCTGGCTCAGGAATTCTGGGAGTTGAAGTCCACGAGTCATAAAAGAGCCAAGGTGGCCTACCCCTGTCCTAGACAGATAACAACATTTTGACATAAAACAAATTGGAATAACTAGGATATTTAGTAAAAAGTGGAAATAATAATTCCTGGCTTACTACTGCATAGAGAGGACAATAGAGCAATTATTCCACCACTGCATGAACACAGTCTGTTTGAAGTGGATTTTTTTGCATCTTCCTTCTGTAATGGCTGTTGGAAGGGCACTGAATCTGGCTAAAGAAAAGGCCCTTCTGAATTTTGGGATCGTTACATGACTGAATTATCTGGCTAGTTGGAGAAGCTGGGTAGGGCTATGATTTGTTTCCTATTTACATTGCACATGTTTTAATAACTTGGATTAAAACCCTCAAGGGTGAGTTATTAGAATTTTTACCCCCTCAGCCACGAAGGGTTATCATTTGCTTGAAATTATAATCCTTGCATTGTGTGTCAAAAATTGCATATCAAAAATACATCTTGCAGGCTAACTGATTACCAAAAACCGATTTGCATCAGTTTATTGAGTTGTACTTCCAAACCTTGCCTCACATTAATATGTTATGAGGAAATGTTGCTTTGAGTAAGTTTAAGGATTAAAAATTAACACGATGGAGTCCTTTCCTGTGTTCCAACCTTTTCCCCCATGGAGTGTTGAAACATTTTCTTTATAATATTCTGTGGCAAACCTTTAGCTTGCTAGTGCCTTCCTGCCTCATTAAAAAAATGTAGGGGTGCATTTAGCACAAAAAAGGGGGGGGAACTACCCACTGATTTTGGGTATCCACTCATATCTCTTTTTGTATACTAACACAGTTTTGGTAATAGGACTGCAATTCCTAAAAAAAAGTGAAGTTTCCTTTCAGATATGCTTCTTGCTGATTTCATGGAGCTATTAAAATTATTTTGTTGCATCAGAATGGACATGGTTTGCCATTACTTTGTAGTTTAATCTGTGGTTCCTTGAAGTTCTCTCCCAGCCAAATGCCAACCAGGGCTGACTCTGCTTAATTTGGGAACTTAGGCAAGATGCTGCCACCTGCATGATTGGTAGTGAATGAGCAAATAATAGATTTCCACAAAGCATGAACTCAAGCAGTAACACATAAAAAAATAATAAAAGTAGATAAAACAACCAACAATATCATATGGAGGCAAATTGAAAAATATAATAGGCCAGATCATTTAAGACATAGAAAAAGTGAGGTTTTTTCCCCCCAGTTGGACACCTAGAAATTGTCTACACTGTTCTGGGCAAGTTGATTAATATTAATGTTTATAATAATTGGTTAAAATCACATTGTTACTTAGGACTGATTTGAACCTTTTCTAAATCTAAGGCTAGCTGTGCCATCACTCTTTTTCCTTCCTAAGCCCCCATAAAGTTAGAAAGGTTTTTGTTAATAGCTTTTAAGTTGAAGAAATCACGCCCTTAGATTTTTATGGAAGTTTTTTTAAAATTAAGCTATGCTCTACTACGTCTCTAAATCTAAGGGGATATATTTTTAACTTTTGGTCACCCCCTACTCTTGGTTTATAAAATCTTCCCAGTCTGATATAATACAGGTAGTCCTTGACTTACAACAGTTCATTTAGTGACCATTCAAAGTTGCAACGGCACAGAAAAAAGTGACTTAGACCGTTTTTCACACTTATGACCATTGCAGCCTCCTCTTGGTCATGTGATCAAAATTCAGATGCTTGGCCACTGCCTCATGATCGTTGCTATGTCCCAAGATCATGTGATCACCTTTTTCAACCTATTGACAAGCAAAATCCGTGGGGAAGCCAGATTCACTTAACAACCGTGTTACTAACTTACCAACTATGATGATTCACTTAACAACTATGGCAGGAAAAGTGGCAAGATTCATTTAACAAGAGAAATTTTGGGCTCAACTGTGGTCGTAAATCGAGGACTACCTGTAAAAGCAATTCCTATTCTGGGAGTTTGAAACTAATGGATTGCTTAGATGTAGGTGAAATATCATGCTTGGGATTTTCATAAAAAGCAGTGATAGGTTTTTCTGATCTGGATGAAGATCAAAGCAGTCCACCTCTACGTTTTTACTGATTGTGGCAGAAAAATTCTTCACTTTTAGACTGTAGGTTGCGTATTTTGCTTATTAGCAACTAAGATCCAGACGACCATTTTGATCAAGAAAGTTCCTTTACAGGTATCAAAACCGCTTTTGTGAGAAAGCACAACGATACAGCATTTATAGCTGCTCACTGCGAAATGATTCCGATTGAATGGGTTTGTAGGAGAATCGCTACTGGTTCTTTTCTGAAGAGAAATCCTGGTGTTGAAGAGGGCTACAAGTTTTATCCACCTAAAATTGAGATGTTTTATAAGGTAGGTAGCACAAACATGATTGGCTGTAATGGAGATGACGGTTTTGTATAATTTTAACAATTACCAAATTTTTGTAAGCTTGAACCTCAGGCTAATTATGTGCTTCAATTAAACATCCTGATCCAAGCCTTCCAAACATAATTCCTCTCCCCCCAAATACTGTTGCTCAGTACTGATAGAATTTTGCAATATATAGGTGATCCTTAAAAGCAGTCTTGATTCTTAGACTCTGTTTTATATATATAAAAAAACATATTTTGTTAAAATATGTTCATGGCCGAGATGCTAATCATAGGTGTCATGTCAACTAGGAAACGGTGTTTGTGTACAAGGAGTCCTTAACAAACATTCATTTAGCAACTTTTCAAAGTTACAACACCACTGGAAAAAAAGGACTTGTAACTGGTCCTTGTGCTTACGACAATCACAGCATACCCAAATTTGGGAGCTTGGCAACTGGCATGGAGCTACTATGGTTACAGTCTCCCGGGGTCACACGAAGGCCATTTGCAACCTGCCTAGTCAGATTCTGACAAGTAAAATCAATGAGGAAAGTTGATTCGCTTAACGACTGCATGGTTCAGTTAACAACTGCAGTGATTTGCTTAGCAGTTGTGGCAAAAAAGGCAATATTGGGTGTGACTCACTTAGCCGCCTTATTTAGCAACGAATTTCTGGTCTAGAATTGTCTGTAATAACTTCAAAAATGTTTGTGTTCAGTGAAAACTTGGATAGGCAACTTGTTTCTCAGTCTGAATGCATTCTGACTTTTAGACCTCTAGCAGAAATGATCTCTTTCTAGTCTGGCCATCTGTCTGGGGAGGTCACAAGAGAGCAAGTAGCATCGCACATCATTATTATCATTCTGCAAACAATTCTCAGATTAGATCATTAGAACGATGGCATTATTGTGATGTCTACTGGTTATATAAAGCAGGAAAGAAGAAAAAGTCTTATCAGAAAGGCCCATCCACCCAAAACAATCACTTACACCCTCAACTGAATGTGCAATGAAAACCGTCTAGCTTGCTTCTGTATGGAATGGAGAAATTGAACTTTATCACGAAGGGCGATATCAATTATTCCAACAAAATCTCACTTTTTATTACAGGATGATGCAGCAAATGATCCACAGTGGTCTGAAGAGCAACTCATTGAAGTTAAGTTTAAGCTTGCCGGGCTTGAAATTGGACAAACGGAAGTAGATATCATGGCACAATCCACCCGAGCCATTTTTGAAATACTTGAAAAAGCATGGCAACCCCAGAATTGTACGCTGGTGGATTTGAAGGTAGATACATTTATATTTTAGATCTTGGTTTTTTTTTAAAGTAAGGAATGAAATTATTGAATTCAACTAATCTTTTCTTTCTTGTGTTGTGTTTCCATTTTTAGGTTGAGTTTGGTGTTAATGTAGCCACAAAAGAAATTGTTCTTGCTGATGTCATTGATAATGATTCTTGGAGGCTGTGGCCATCTGGAGATAGAAAACAACAAAAGGACAAACAGGTAATTCTGTTTTCAGAGCAGATTCTGAAAATAAGCCAATACTGCAGTTTCACAAGGTGTATGTAACTCTGCTGTATGAAACCTGCTTCTGTTCTCCTTGGCTTCTGTATGTTTGTTTCTTCACGTGAAAGAGAAGATGGAGAAAAAATGGGGGAAAGCCAAATTCTACAGTTAAAATTGGAAAACTATTAGATATCTTTCTTTCTGCTAATTTATTTGTTTTATGATAGACATTTCAAGTGTCCAAAAATAAAATCCCTAATTACATTTCAATTAAATTAGTGAAAGAAATATATAAAATATTATATGCATGTTACCTTAGACTTTTCTAATTAATTATAGTTTTGGCAATAGTAATGGATATTTTAGATAATAGCTATTAATACCTATATATTCCAACTATAAGAGGAAATGAGTGAATACAAAATTCATATTCCAAAATATTGTTTACCCATTATGAGCTATGAAAAGCACCCTTCAAATATGCTGTTGAGTCTGGGCCTATTATTTGATGTAAACACATATTAATATGTGTTAACTGGTCATTACAGCATAAGTGAACCATGATTTTATTAATCATATAAGCCTAAATTATTACTTTTTCTGATTTGATATTGGAGAGCTAGGTAAGCATATGGCCTTGCCTCTGAGTGATAAGTAAAACTTTGGAAGTTTCAAAAAAGGGAACTGAGGAGTCATCAACAACTTATAAATCACATTTTTGATCCTTACATGCATTGGATTTCTGTGTCAAAACCAGATTATAAATATGTATATGGACTTGTCAATTATAATATTGGCAGTTTAAGTAGGTATGAAGTAAGTGAATCTTGTCCATTTTATGTGTAATTTTTTGTTCTTTTGTGTGTGCTTTTAGTCTTACCGTGACCTAAAAGAAGTGACGCCTGAAGCACTGCAAATGGTGAAAAGAAATTTTGAATGGGTGGCTGAAAGAGTGGAGGTATTTATACCATTTCTGAGAAACAGATATGGATAATCCATATCATCATTTTCAGTACTTTAAATTGTCCTTCGATCTTCTTTTCTATTAGCTGTTATTGAAACCACAAAGTCAAGGCAGAGTGGTTGTCCTCATGGGTTCAACTTCAGATCTTGGTCACTGTGAAAAAATTAAAAAGGCATGTGGCAATTATGGGGTGCCTTGTGAATTACGAGTGACCTCTGCTCACAAAGGACCAGATGAAACACTGAGGATCAAAGCTGAATATGAAGGTACCTAACCCAAATTTGTCTAAATTATCTATTTTAGTGAACTATTGTTTAAGTTCAATGGCAATCTCAATTCCTTTTTTAAAAAATGATAATATAGTATCTATTTAGGTGAGCATATTTGTATCACACTGATACATGTTTGTTTGTTATTAGGGGATGGGATTCCCACAGTGTTTGTTGCAGTGGCTGGGAGAAGCAATGGCTTGGGACCTGTGTTGTCCGGAAATACCGCATATCCAGTTGTCAATTGTCCTCCTCTCTCAGCTGAGTGGGGTGCCCAGGATATATGGTCATCTCTGAGAATGCCTACTGGTAAGGTTTATCATTTAACACTTTGAACAAATTATTTTTGGGGAGATAGTACATATTCGAAAGTAAAGACATAATCTTACTATCAGCTGTAGTTCTGTTCAAAATAATGATAAAGTTAGAATGAATGAATGCTTTGATTCTAAATTTACTATTTCTACAATATACATACAGAAGATTATGTTGGATTTAAAAAGATTTGCAGTACTGGGTTACCTAACCCTAACACCACCCCCGGTGAATAAAATGGATACACCATTTACTGTAGATATTTAACTTCATATTTTCCTGGGCTGTGCTTGCATTTGTCAGCATTATGAGTAGACTGGTTATTTTTAGCTTTTCTCTTTATCACCCAACAAAAACTTTTGCATTAAAGGTAAAAGATAGAAATGGTGATAACTCACCAACACCTGATTTTACCTTTTTTGCCCTGGTTGTTAAGCAAATCACCATGGTCAATAAGCAAATCCAGAAGTGCTTTTCCATGAGGCAACTGGGCTTTCTTGTTTTTCCTTTGAAGTCATTTCGCTTCTTTATCTGGGGTTTGCTCACTTAGCTTGCACAATCCTGGTGCAGACTTGTCCAAAGAAGGAGCACACTCTGTAAACCTGTAAACATTAACTTTAAAAAAAAACTTATGCTCCTTCTCTAACTTGGAACAAATTTCAGTTCTGAAGAGAATTTTGGTACCTTGTCCTCCACATTCATCTGAAACTCCCATGTTCTGTATGAATTGTTAAATATTCCGTATTAGGTTTTTTTGACACACTAAAGATGATCTAATGGTAATATATTGACAATCATATATTTTAAAAATTAAAATTGTCTTGCTTTTTAACAGGTCTTGGCTGTTCCACAGTTCTTTCACCTGAAGGTGCTGCCCAATTTGCTGCTCAGATTTTTGGGTTGAATGACCATTGTGTGTGGGCCAAACTGCGATCCAACATTCTGAATACGTGGATCTCCTTAAAACAGGCTGACAAAAAGATGAGAGAATATACTTTATAGATGAATTCTTAAACCACTCTTTCATTTTAGCTTCCAGAATTTGATGGCATATCATTCCTAGTATGAGTACTAATGGGAAACTGTTCCTAATCTATTTTATGATAAAGAGTGTACAGGTGCCCTCTCATGTTCTAAGCTATTGTAAACAACTAATCTTGTATTTTCTAGCACAGTGTAACTTGAAAGCAGAGTTATGCGCATTAAGGTAGAATAGATCTTACTGATCCATCATGACTGGTTATTAAAGAGAAATATTACCTGTGTTGACTTGTAATCCTGTACAGAATATGCCCATCTGGTGATTCTCCTAAAATTTATATTAAAGCTAGCAGTGCCATTAATAAACGGACCAGTTTGCTTTTGTTCTAGAATGTGAAATCAAATGTATAACACGTTATTCAAGATGTTAAAATATTGTGCAGAATTTTCTACCAAAACTTTCTATAATTAGCTTTAAGTACAAAGCTGATAATATATAGAGCTAATTAATAGTTGGTCTTCAGATAGTTTTGAGCATGCCTTTATAACTTGTAAAGGGGAAAGGCCACACTGATAACTTACCATTGAAGACCATACAGAAATACCTGGCACACCAATCAGCTGTTTGATGGCTAGTAGTGATGGCAATGAACTTGGCAACTGTGAAGATGGATTTATTGACTTCAAAAAATGCTGGCATGCCACATAAGGCTGCTTGGTGAGCCGTATGCAGCCTGCAGTCAATATGTTGTGCAGACCTGATTTTTGACCATGACCAGCACGTTGACGTGTTTTATCAGTTTCAAACTTGAATATACCATGTTATCACTTAAATGAGTTGAAAGTAAATCACACCAAAGGCAGCATTTAATTTTAAGGTTAATTTCAAGACCAATATACTGAAAACAGGTATCTATTTGGTTTCTATCTCAACCACTTATCCTCATGCAGAGACAATTTCTATGCCCATATAGGGCTCCTCTCCTCCCTGTTATTTTACTTTAGCTTTTCTAAGATTCACTTGTATCACTACATAGAATTGGAGGATTGAAATGAACATTAAAGGTCTTCTAGTCTAGTTGCCTGTGTGGTGGAGGTATTATACTATTGCAGGCAAATGGCTGGCTATTTGCTTGAAAACATCTAGTGATGAAGTACCCATGACTTCAGGAGGCAGGCTGTTCCACTGCTTAATTGCACACTGGAAAACTACTGAATGCTTGACTTATAGTACTATTCATCATTTTTAGGTGGTTATGTGCAATCTATCATTTGGCCACAACTTTAAGCATATGACTTTTGGATTTCATTAAGCTTTACCCTATAATGGGAAGATATTATTTTGAGAGAATACAAAACTCAACAATGCAATACTAGTTATAACTACATCGGATATTCTACTTATTTCTAGTAGAATTATATGCTGTTCCACCCATCAACTGCTCATTAAAAATATTGAGTATCTGTTGATTACTCATACAAAAGCATTCCTTACAAAGTTTTGATGCAGCAGTTGAGCTGCTGGGCTAAGACAGGGAAGATAAAGCTATGTTGGGACGGCCAAGCAACCTTACAATGCTGCTGTTCCATGTGTAAAAAAAATAAAGCTCCTGGTCAAAAAGTGGGAGATGTAGATATACAGATGTATGTATGTGTATAATTTTGCCCCATTTTCATTAGATTTCATCCAAGAATTTATTCCAAAACCATTTTGATGGCATGAACAATTTGTATGTTTAATGTCCAGTTTTAATAATCCCTAATTTGAAAGTCAGTTTCCAAAATACATAGTCAGACCCTAAACTGTTTGTCACTGACATCAAAATAATTCAGTGCCATGCTGAAGTAATTGAAACTACTTTCACCTAAGTTCTAGAAGGTATTATTATAAAGGCTAAAATCCCCCAAATATTAAGGATTCTGATCAAAGTTAAAAATATAAAAGTTTAGATTTATTGAAAATTAAATATTAGCAAAAGCAAGATTTTTAACAAATAACTTTATAAAATGAATCACAATCAAGACAGACATTTGAGAAACTACAAAATGAACCGATTAGCAAACACACTGCCATCTTATGTGTTGCAGTACAATTTGTTATGAATAAGGCATGGAAATCTGCATTTCAAACTTCTGTTTTCCAGAAATTATTTTTAAAAAGCATACTTCAGTAGTTCCCACACATGAACAACTTGCATTTAAGAGTACAGTGACACAGCAACAATTTTTTAAAAATATTTTTTTCCAAATGAAGACCTTCTAAGTAGACTTGATATTATGTGTGTAAATATAAGAATGATTTTTGTTACTGCGTCCAGGAAGTATTGGATATACGGAATTTTTCTATCCAAAGTTGGAGGAAAACATCTGACTCTGAAAACATCCTCCTGGTACCCCTAAACTTTGTTCTTTTTAGCATTAGAAAAGTATTAAAGGAGGAGTTAAGTTACTCAAATCATATGGCTCCTTTGACTATCTCAGGGATAGGCAACCTCGGCTCTTTTATGACTCGTGGACTTCAACTCCCAGAATTCCTGAGCCAGCCATGCTGAGGGGAAAAGGAGAGTTTCCAAGCTGAGCCATGGTGGCTCAGGAATTCTGGGAGTTGAAGTCCACAAGTCATAAAAGAGCCAAGGTTGCCTACCCCTGGACTATCTCATATGCTTCAAATATGGAGGCTTCATCAGTCATGGAACAGACGTAGATAAATTATTTCTTACAGAACCAAGGTCAGGAGAGGAGACTTCTAGCTTTTCCTCTCATAACAGAAGTCCATGAAGCCTGTTAAAAGGTTTCATCATCAGGGCCCAACAGTGTTGCTATGCCTGCTTTTTATTTTGTTATATACTGAATAGATCATTTAATCTTTTAATTAACTCCAAATAACATACACTAGTAGTCATCTATGTCTAATTCTAGTCTCACAATATATGCAACCCAGTCACAGTGGCAACAGCTTCTTGAAATATGTTTCAACTGTTCTTTAACATGGCTCCAAATTCATATTATAATTTCACAAAAAAATTGTGCCAGATTTACAATTAAATACTTAAAACAGACCTTTGCTCTACAAATGGACAATACATTTAAATAATTGTGCAAATAGCAACAAGGTGCTGCTGTAGCTGAGGCAACTTCTGATTTGCAAGATTCTGAATTCATCCTTAATACTGTAAACTTGAACTGACAAATTTTAAATCTTGCACTTTCCACCACTCAGTGGAAATTTTTTGACAATAATATGATACATTCCATTTGTATATAGTGCAAATAAATATTTTGCTGCTAGATTAATTGTGTATGTGCAATATTAATGGCATCCTTCTAATTGAACAACTATTGATATAGGAAAATTTTTCCTAATAGTTCTCAAATCAGAACTAAAAGTGCAAATTCTGCAAGAAAAAAAATCAGCTGAAGTTACAGCCATACTGTTCTATTAAGGTCCAGGTAATTAATTATTTGGACTGATCTCTGGAAAAATAGGTCAATATAGCTTGAATTTTTATCAAACGTTCCCTCAAAGACCTCATAGAAAGCACTGAAAGCTGATATTTAGGATCCACAGGAAGAACAGCTAGAAGCCACCAACACCACGCAGGTCCATCAGCCGTTTCCTAAAAAGAAGAAACCAAATTAAAAGGAAATAAAACAATATTAAAACTTAGGGCATTTAGGACAAAAATAGTGTAATAATGTGGTTATGTAATTGAATTTTAAAAGGAAAATGTTTCCTAAATCTAAAAATACTATCATCCTTCACAAAATATACAAGTAAAATAACTACTTAACACACTTAAGAAAACAAGTGTGTTTAAAATGCTAGGCTAAATGAAATCGGCAACATTCCAGATCTAACTTTTTAAAAAGTCAGAATTAATCCAGACTGGATTTTTCCCCTTGTTTTTTCAGTTATGCAGCCTCTTTGGTTTTTGCACTTCCTTTTTTTGCCTCACCTTTCTTAAAGCTGTTAATTTAGTTACTGTATTATTCTCTTTACTAACAAAACAAGTGAAGGTCACGCTGACAATTGTCTGATACTATAGTCACTAAGTACCTGCAGGTTTTCTTCCTTCTCTGGCATTGGACCAAAGTACTGAAGTATTTGGCTATGAAATTTATTTCTTAAGCTTTGAAACCAGCTACAAGCCTGGTTGTAAACAATATTATGGAGCTCTTGGAGTTTCCTCATCTCACCTTCATCTTTAACCTGCACATCAAGAAAGTATAGCGTAATCACTACATTAAAATTTAGCCATGAAACTGTATACAAATTACACAGCTGACATGGTATATAAAAATAAAGAGAGTTCAATCTTTACAAATGGAAAGTGGGGGGAATGAATTACAAGGCAGCTCACTTCAAAATACCAGCAAGTAGGATCACAAAGAAAGTTGGTGTGGTCAATCATTCGAAGTTTTGGGAACGGAGAATGAGCTATTGACTTAAGCAGTATTTTCCAACTATTCCTTTCTCAACTGGCTTCTGAATGCCTTTCCTGAATTCACTTAGCAATAGTTAGTCATTACTGGGCCGTGACTAACTCCTTATCCAGATGTCAGTTTGATAAGACTTTAAATTCAGTTGAGCAGTTGAGAGTCAGTGTTTCCTGTGCACTAGGATTATATTATGAAAACATGTGAAGGAGATAAATGGAAAGGCATAAAAGTGCCATAAAAAGGGAGGAGGTCTTGCCTACAAAGGAATTCCACAGTGAATAATATAATACAACAGGATTCCCTAACACTTTTAGGACAGAACGTACTTTAGAAATTTTGGAAGTATGGTAGCTTCACTTATAAATTGATTCATGGAGGATATAGCCTGTGAAAAACTGCATTTTACCAGAAAAAAATACCAAAATTATTTGCTAACATCTCCATATAACTCTTAAAGCACCATCTACCATTTCTGCATACATTTGACTTTTTTACAGGTAGATGAATAAATTTAATGGCAAAGCATCAGCCAGTACAACTGGCCATTACTTTTAATTTCTAAGAATAGTGATGGGTCTGTGATGACTCGATAAAAAGAACTTATTACCCAATTTTAAATCAAAACACCTCTCAGCTGGATTCCTGAGGTAAATTGTACAGAATGGAGAGGAATCTAACTGCCCATTAAAAGAGTTAAGAACTGAAAGATTTGGGTGGAAGAACATGTCAAAATGACTCTTTGTATATCCATATATATATATAATTCAGAATGTCTATTTTATGTAATAGTAATGCTACAGTTAATAATATAAGACCAACCTAAACCAGTTATTATTACTACAAATAGCTAGTTCAGCTAGAAGATTGTTCTTCAAATTGAACTAGTTACTTGACTCCCTAGTAACAAATGATTTCTTCATTTGTTACTAGGGACTAAGTAACCAGTTCAATGTGAAGAACAATCTTCTAGCTGAACTAGCTATTTGTAGTAATAATAACTGGTCCGGGTTGGTGTCCAAAAATTAAGTTGAACCTTAAACAAATTTGATTTTGAAGAATATTAAAAAAAACCAAAGCCTGAGTATCCCCTACACAATAATCCAGTAAAAATATTTCTAAAGTGAAAAAAGTGGTATTAAAGTTGAAACATTGTCTCATCAACATAAAGTTTCATCCTTTATTTAATACAGAGAAATGTGAACCTTAACTTTTTAAAAGTTAAATAGTTATTGTATTTGGAAACACTATATCATTGGAAAAGGTTAAGTCCTCAGGTTATAATCATTCATTTTACCTGTGATGGTGCTGAACAAATGATCCTTCTGACTTGTCCTCAAAATTCTGGCTCTCCCAGCATCCCTGCAACCATGATCACAGCACTTGGCACCTGACTCACAATGTTGTAGTGAACTGGGTTCACATGACTGTGATTTCCAATGTTCTCTGTTGGCTTCCCACAAGCAAAGTCAATGAGGAAGTAGTCACAATCATGTGACATCCTTGCTTAAAACCCCAAGTGGTCCTTGTTCAATGATGGCAACCAGGATTGCTGGAATGGTTGTCGTAAACAATGTGGTCATGTGATATTACTATTTACTGTATGACCACATTTCTTAGCGATAGAAATTTCAGTTCCAATTGCCATCATAACTGAAGGACTCTCTCTCTCTCTGTTTGTTTCTATAGTCTACATTAAGTTGTGTTACTAAAATTAACAATACAGGTAGTCCTCGACTTACATTTAATGACCAAAGATACAATAGCACTGAAAAAAGTGGCATATGACCATTTTTCACACTTACAACTGTTGCAGCACATGGTTACATGATCAAAATTCAGGCGCTTGGCAACTGGCATATATTTATGACAGTTGCAAGGTCCCGGAGTCATGCGATCACCTTTTGTGACCTGAGCAGCAAAGTCAATGGGGAAGTCAGATTCACTTAACAACCATGTTACTAAATTAACAACTGCAGTGGTTCACAACTGTAACAATAGCAATAGCACTTATATACCACTTCACAGGGCTTTACAGCCCTCTCAAAGCAGTTTACAGAGTCAGCCTATTGCCCCCAACAATCTGAGTCCCCATTTTACCAACCGCGGAAGGATGGAAATCCTTGAGCCGGTGAGAATCAAACTGCGGAACTGCTGGCAGCCAGAAGTCAGCAGAATTAGCCTGCAAGTACTGCATTCTAACCACTGTGCCATCACGGCTCATGTAGCAAGATAGGTCATAAAATGGGGCAAAACTCATTTAACAACTCACTTAGCTTAGCAACAAAATGTTGGGCTCAATTGTAGTCATAAGTCAAGAACTACCTGTACAGTTTCAAATTGGTAAAAGATCCGGTTGTTGTAGCCAAGAAAGATCTTATAATCCCCTATAGAATCTCTTTCCATGATTTCTTAAGGAACATCTAAATAATCTACTTGGTCCCAACAAAAAGGAAGCAGCGTTTTGAGAAATAAGAGCATCTCAGGCTGCTGCTTTACTTTGCAGCATGCTAATTCTCTTTATTATTTTTTTAATAAAAAGAACCCTGGATTGTAAGGCCTTTCACACAAGTTATTCATGGCTCAGTCACCTCCTGCTTGGATTATTGCATTGTGCAGTTGATCAGGGGTCCCCAACTCCCGGGCCACGGAACCATACTGTTAGGAACCGGGCCACATAGCTGGAGGTGAGCGGCAGGTGAGCAAGCAAGCGAAACTGAAACCATTCCCTCCCCATGTCAAAAAGGTTGGGGACCACTGCACTAGACTACTCTTAAAGATCACTCGTAAGCTAATTTGGCCAAAATGTAGCTAATGAGTTAGTTGGGAAGTCCCCATGTTTGTCCATGTCACATCTCAGCTTTGTGAGCTGTACTGGCTAGTGGCAGGTTTTCTGGTAATTCAAGGTGTTGGTCCCTTTTGCCTGTTTAGCTACATATCTCTCTTTCTGCTCTTATTGCCTATACTGTAAGACTAAGTAGAGGTTGGCGTACCCCAGCTTTATTTGATCTCCATAGCCACCCATGTCAACGAGTGACTCTGGGCAGTGTACATCATAAAACATAAAAACCAAAACAATTAAAACAATTGATACCAGGTGTAAAAGCACTGTCATCCAGTAACACCTAGGACAGGGCTTTTCAACGGGTGGTACGTGTACCACCTGTGGTACATTAGCATGTGGCAAGTGGTACGTGGCCTTGCCCAGCCAAGTGTAGTGGGGGAGGGAACGAGCCAGCGCAGGACTTACTGTGAGACAGTCCTCCGGAGCTGCAGAGTGGCTGGGGCTAGGCAAAGGCCCCAGGCTCACTTCCGGCTCACCCGGAAGAGAAAGGAGGAGGGGGTGGAGACAGGAGAGGCTATAAAAGGAGGCAGTTTGGGCGGGAGAGGGAGAGAGAAAAAAAGAGGCAGCTTTGGGAGGAGGTGGAGTCAGCTCTAGCTGCACTGAAGGGAAAGAAGGAGGAGGAGGAGAGTGGGGGTAGAGGAGAGGAGATCAAGCAGGCCGGCCATGAGCCGATCTACAACTTCTGTGGCAGCCACCTGTGCTGGGAGCAACAAACAGGCAAGAAATGCAGCGGGGGAGGGGTCACCCTCCACGAGGAATGAAGAAAGGCAGCAATGAAGAAAGGCAGCATCGGCTGGAGGTGAGGCACAGAGGGAGGGAGGGAGGGAGATGGAGAGTGGAAGGATTCTTATGTGCTTTTGTGACTTTGAAGTTCTGGGATTTGTGCAATATGGGCTTTGTGTTCTTAAGGAGTGTTTGGCAATTTCTATTTGGCTGATGGCTGATGTCTCGTGTTAGCTTCTATTGCTCTGCTATTGTTAGCTGTAAGTTTTGCTGCAAGGGATTTTGAAATATTTTTCTCCTGGATTTTGCCTGTAGCAAAATTTACTTATGAATGGAACCATTTGGGGAGGCTGCCTTAGCCAGCAGCCAGTAGGTACTACATTTTTTTTCTTCCTTAAGTGCCGGCTGCCAGCTCCTTAACTTTCCGGCTCCTTAACTTTCCTTTCTAGCCAGTAGCTAATTCTTAAAGGGGAATGTGCCTTTTTAAGCTAGTTCCCTCAGCGGCTTGTCTTTTCTGTCTCTGGAGGCTGTTCCTTGTTTGATGAATATATGGAAGAGGGAAAATATGAGGGGGGGGTGTTCAAATTCTTCCTTCAGAAGGAGATGGGAATGAGAAAGAGGGAGGCAGGGAAGGGGGGAGGGAGGGAAGTCCCGCCTTAGCACTTGGCCACCAGCAGCCCTGCCATTGACTTTGCTTGTCAAAAGGTTGCAAAAGGGGATCACATGACCCTGGGACACTGTGACCATCATAAATATGAATCAATTGCCAAGCATCCAAATATAAATCACATGATCCTGGGCATGCTGCAATGGTCATAAGTATGAAAAATGGTCATAAGTCATTTCAGTGCAATTGCAACTTTGAATAGTTTTTTTTTGGGGGGGGGGTCATCAAGTTTTTGACACCTTGCTAGGTGGTACTCGAATATTGCCATATCCTAAAAGTGGTACAATCGGTGAAAAGGTTGAAAAGCCCTGACCTAGGAGAGCTGTCTTCTCTGCAGCTGCACCTACCCTGTGGAACAGTGTTTCCCCCTGGGCGCCATAAGGCTCCAACCCTGCTGTAAAAATATGGCCCTTTCAGCAGGCCCTGGGACAGGGTTAGATGATGTGCTCCGGGACAAGGCTGTTCACTTTCATGGTTTTGACTCAGCTGGTTTATTTTTTCCTCAATTTTCTTGAACTGAAATGTAGCTTTCAATTCAAATATATATGTAGGCAACAAAATAACGTACGGCCTTTAGACTCCAAAAATGTGCAATAAATCTCACCATCAAAAATTATTATATCCTAAAAAAGAATACTATCTTGTTACTGGTTTAATAGATAATTAATAAAGAAGCACATAATTACTATACTGTATATTTGTTAATATTTTCATATTTATATTTGAGCATAATTAGTTTCATTTGCAATATGATCTATATTTATGCATTTTATATTTATTTAAATACATGTTTCTGAGATATCTATACCTTTCACAAATCCTCAAAGGGATCCGTGGCACAAAATATTTAAGAATCTCTGTCCTCTATGAACAACAAATTAAATCAATAATTTACTAACATAGGAACTAAATGGAATTCTATATATTGTCATTCACTGCAAGAATCTCTCCCTTCCTCCTATCAAACTAAGTGAACGCTGCACATTGGACTAGGGCTGCAATATTCAAGGTGTCTTCTTGTAGAGTCAAAAATAGATGTTTTGTGTACCTTTATATCTTCTAAATCCTCAATGTCTGCAGTGCAATAACCATCCTTCATCCCTCTTCGAATAACTCGGAATCTCTTTAATCCAATTGTATCAACAACAGATCGTCCATCTGGCAGATAGTCAAGATTTCTAATGTACAACATGCAGCCATAATCTGCAAATCTAGAAGAAAGGGCACTGTGGTCAATGGCCAGCTTAAAAATATTTTAGACATTTTAATTTTGTGATTTTGAATATAAACCTACCCATTTTGGGGGTTATGTACACACATCCCAAATTGTTTTGTTCCAGTTTCTATACTTCTTCGAATCATCAGTCTATATCTTGGTTCAAACACATGGAGGGGGCAAGGCACAGTTGGGTAGGCCAAAGTGCAAACAAAGATAGGAACATTCTTGGTCAAACTTCAAACAGAATGCAGAAAATAAAGTTAAAATTAGAATTCTACCCATGCAGGAAGATTTAACTCAAGATATCAAATTCCTCAGAAATATCCTTTCCCCCAACATTACATTATATCCTTGTGCACTCTCTTCAAAGTGACTGGACCACTAGTCCAAAGCACAATTGTGGCTAAAAATGGACTATTATTCAACTTGTGAAATTACAGATAGCACTATCTTTCATATTAAATACATAGTGATATTTTCTGCATAGTCTCCTGCATATTTATATAATTACAAACCCTTTCAGTAACTGAACAAAAGTCTTACAGTTAACATATTAATATAAATAAGGAGTGTTAAGAAAATCTTATTCCACTTAGCTGCATAAATGGAACATGGACGTTTGAATTACTAGAATTTTTCAGTTTGGTTTTGTAGCAAAGATTTACATAATATTCTGTATGATTACTGTTCCCAGACAGTTTAGTCTTTGTTCTAAATGTCTGTTAACAAGCTTTATTATATACAAAAGCATATGCAAACACACACATACCTTGAAAGTTCAGCTATTTCTTCATCATTAATTCTTTTTCTCTCAGATAATTCAGTAGGTAAATACTTCACTATTAGTTCTTCTAGCAACTGTGTAGTGCTGTATTCCCTACGTGCCAAAAACTAAATGAAAGATAAAATTGTTAAGCCATTATAATTTTTTACATAAAAATTGCAGGCTTTTTTGGTTTCATATCATTTCCTATTTTTCCTATCTTTACTATGTTATATTTCCTATTACCTACTCCTTTAGCATCTTATGACTATCACTTTGTTGTTGTATCTTATGATTCATGTTGATTGCTTTTATTTAGCATCCTATGACTATCACTGCGTATTCCTTGTGTGTCCAATTACACTTGGCCAATAAAGAATTCTAATTCTAATTCAGTTTCAAAGAATTAAGCAGAAAACAGCTGACCATACTGAACTTCGGTATAATGATACATGAAAGAGAGAGAGAGAATTTTCACTGTGGGTGTGGGTGTCCCCTAAGCATAAGTGTCCTTTCACCTGACTAGTTTTGCAATCAAGAAACTCATGGTCCAACACTTCCTTGCCCTGTTTTTAGAAATTTACAAAAATAGCAATCACTGTGTCTCCTCTTTCACTTGTCAAAAGTCTGTTCTGGTGCCCAGGGCTTGCATATCTAAACAGCTCTTGCATGTAAGGAAAGAATAGCAGCAGTGGTGGTCCATAACAAACGTCAGATGCTCTTGTCAGAAATAGAATGGTACTGGCAGTCTGAAGTCTGCCATCTCTGTCTGCCGTCTATCACTCCTTCTGAGGCAAATTAGATTCCTTTATGGGTACGCATGCGAGTCCTGCAGCCAACCACTAATTCTTTTAATGTTTGGAGGTCTGGTTGGGTTCGTTGTACCTATATGTTCCTAGGCACTTGCTTTTACTATACATGCACCACTGCATAGTAATACACAGTGCTCAAGCAAGGTCTGAATTAAGCAACACTGGCATTAGCTGGAAATAGGATATAATCTCTTTTAATGAAATGTTCCCATGTTGAGAAACTCTGTTAACTCTTGCTAGTAATTCCCCAATTTTATGAAAAAGATGTAAGTCAGTTCATAACTAAAAATCAACAATATTTTACTATGCAGATACTCATTTTTATATATTTAAAATAATTGTAATAAAATTCTTACATGTTAAAACTGATTTTGGAGATTCTTAAAATACTATGAGATCTTGATAAAATGTCCGGAATAAGGGCTTTTTTACATTAATCTACAGCCTTTCTTGCATTTTCCATTCACAGAACAAAAGGTTATTACAATTCCACCAGTGTTTTTCAGCTTTTGATTCCAACTTTGCTTGATGACAGAAGCCTCTTCATAAAAAGCATTACCTCTTTTAAGTTTTCTTTACAGAGGGGACATTCTGGAGCATGGTCCAAACAGCGTTGTAAACAGTTCTTGCAGAATGTATGGCCACAGGGTGTGGTCACAGGATGAAGGAAAAGCCTGAAAAAAAGGTTGCAAGTTTTAGTGAATTATCATTAAGATGCAAATACAAATGAATCAGAAAAAAGTAACTTGAAGGATGCACACAAAAACTGTTAGCAAAGGTAGTCCTCAAGTTATCACCACAATTGAGCCCAACATTGCTTTTGCTAAGCGAGGCATTTGTTAAGTGAGTTTTGCCCCATTTTACGACCTTTCTTGCCATAGTTGTTAAGCAAATCACTACATTTCTTAAGTTAGTCACACAGTTAAGTGAATCTGGCTTCCTTGTCAGAAGATCACAAAGGGTGAACCAGGGACAGTGCAACCATCATAAATATGAGTCAGCTGTCAAGCATCAGCATTTTGATCATGTGACCATGGGGATGCTGCAACAGTCGTGTGAAAACTGATCCTAAGTTACTTTATTCAGTGCTGTTGTAACTTTGGACGGTCACTAAACCAACTGTTATAAGTCGAGGACAACCTGCATTTATTAGTAAGTTAGAGACAGGGAACATTTCAACTAGCAATTTTATTTTATTATACTTTTATTTATTTGTGCCTTGAGTCAGTGACAATTCCTGGAGGCTCCCTGTACAAGCCCCTCCAGTTTTCTTAGTAAGAATTCAGAAGTGATTTGCCATGGCCCAATTTCTAGCCTGATGCCTTAACCACTATCCCAAACTGGCTCTCCAGCAATGGAAGCCAGAAACAGGAAACGTTTATAGATGTATTCAGCCAATTTTCTTTCATTTCAAGCTAAAAAAATAGGTGGAGAGTATGCTAGTATTATTTATGAGTGTCATTCTGAAGACTCCTAATGCTACTAAAAAATTATCTCTGAGGCCATCCAGTCCTACAATAAGCTAATTTTAAAGAAGTCTTAATTAGAGCTTATTTAAATAGCCTGAAACCTCACCTTATTTTGCAGTCTTATTAAGGGATTTTGAACAAATCATGAGAACATTTTCATAAAGAAATGATTTTAGTAGCTTCTGTGCATTAGTTTAATATTAAAGCTTCCTTTAAGTAATGCTATAGTATGATAAAAAGATCATAAATGTTGAAATCAGACTGTATTACCTCAAACACAATGAGCATTCAAAGTCTGTTACATCAACCAAATTTTCTGGAACTATTCCACAAGTGATTGAAAAGGTAGCATTCCCTTTTGGAGTTTCTAAACAAATTAAAACATGAAATAGTGCATAACTCATAAAACAATACACATGACCAAATATTTATTTTCTTTGTTTCCATCTTCACAAATAGTAGTATTTTGTTTGGAAAAGGGCAACTTCCTTTTTAAAATAAGTACCTTTCTCTTGGCCAGAAAGCCATGGTTCAGAAGATACTCTTTTTAATACATCGTCTTTGGCATCTTTTTCTACTGAATCAAGAGAATTTGCAGACTGGGCACGTTGCAAACTTCCTCCAACAGTGTCTAATGTAACTTGTGGCACTTCTAAGACCTATCAGAAAAGATTAAAAAACAAAATTCAACCTAATCCTCTACATTTTTTTATAATGAAATAGTAACTAATATTCCACTAGCAGATTCAGTTTTCAGTATTCTTATCTTTATTTATTGAACTTATATACTGACCATTTTAATTAACTGACATACTGAACTTCAGTTAATCAGCATTAAAACATTTTCAAGACACAAACAGATATGTGGAACACACATCTGAAACTGGTTCCAGTGATCTTCATAATTATTTTGCATGAGAATATTTACTTACTGACACTGGGGTGAGCTGTAAACAATCACAAGACTCTTCCATTTCAAATACAGAGCTGTGTTTAAGTTGTTTACTTCGAACATATGAAGTATTTAAAGCAGATTCTTTCAACCTCTCACTAATGTTTTCTGGTGACAGCAAATTACGCAATATCTATAAAATTGACATTAAGGAATAAAATATAATGACTATTACACTTCATACATAACGTAAATAGATTTCTTTCATATTGTCCCAATATTTAGACATTAAATAGCTCATCAATCTCCCACAATCTGAAAGAAGTCTCAAAGTAACCAACAATTATTTATCCTAATGTTACTCTACTGCTTTGAAACCACACATAGTTTTATAGTTAGAATTTTCTGATGACATTTTGTTTGAATAGTAATCTATAACATTGATTAAAATGAAAGCAGTAAGTTGCATAACATTATTCTATGGTCCTCATGTAACTCCTAGAGTCTATTGTGTGATACAGATAATTTAATTCCTAGATTTTGTCAGAGGGCTTTGATGGCATAAATACTGGTTTTTGGTAGCCTAAATACATTTCTTGGACTCTTACAAAAAATTTCCCCTAAAACCATTCCCTATCTCAACAGCATGAAAATCTCTGTTTTATTATTATTTTCAGTCTGCTTCCTTTCCAATCTAATTTCTTAAAAAAAAGTCTGACCAGAAAAGCTATTATAAGAATGTTTAAGTACCTTTTTTGCTTCTACTTTTGCTAAAACAAATCCTTCGTCAAGCGATAGGCAATGAAGAAAGACTTTTAAGGCGTCTTCTACAGAACCAGCGTTATTAAGTATTGTTGCTCTTCTGAAATATACCTGCAAGATGATTTTATGTATTAATATAAGACACATTTATTGTGATTGAATTTGCTGTACAAACCTAATCCCAAGCATGCTTTTTCTGAAGCTACTATTACTGCCTGTTAGTAAGTTTAAGTTTGTTTTTAAAAACATTGGTAGATTCCCTGATGTTAAAACTAGAACTAAAATAAACCATACAGACATGAAGCTAACGGAAAACAATAATATATTACATTACTTATAAAGGAAATATTTCGGTGCAGTTTTAAAATATATAATTACATCTGCTTTATTTTATTAAGCATTTTAAGAAAAGGTAAGAAGGAAAATAAAGCATAAAGTGGATAAACAGTGAATATACAAGAATAATAGTATTAATTTTAAATATTTCATTGATTAGTTTTTAATAACAGATTACACTATATTGTTTTAAAAATTACAAATCACTGACAATCCAAGTAACATAAATATCAACAGCAATAATTAATGCAGATAAATTTTTTAAAAATGATATTAAGTGTTACAGTGCTTTCTATCCAAGTAATTGAAGACTTTACATTGAAATCAGAATTTCAAATGTGATACAAGCTGTATATAGAGTTATAATCCCAAAATGGTTTCCAACTTGAATTAAATTCTGTATCAGATTTACATTTGTAATACAAATTTATTCTGGATATTATAGTATACTCACAGGGCTTAATTAGCATTTTTCTGCAGAAGGAACTGGGTTCCAATAAGAAACTTACAGTATCATTACAATGTTTACTACATATAAATTTGGTACATTTTGTTTGAATATCAGGTTTAGTGATATTTATTTTAATATTAGCATGTTGGAAATTAAGCTTCTTAAATTTATTTTATTAAAAATATTTCCCCAAATTGTTGAGCTTTAACTTCATTGCCAGCAGCTACAGCAAAACAATTCAACATAGCCATTAATTTCCAACAATTTTTGAAAATGAACTCTCCATTTTATCAATCCAGTACCAGAAAAATATACCAGTGATAAAACATCTTATATAAGTGCTGTCTAAGTATAACATTTAGGGTAATTTTTTTTCTTCCAATGAAATTTCCACTGCTGCATATCAATTATTATATTGAAATTCTGCATCCATTTAATAATGTAGTTTTTAACATGTTTGGTTTCACTGTTGGTTTCATCCACAATTTATAAATAAGGCACAGCAATGATATAAATTTTGTCTTATGAAACTTATCATTAAATCCTGACCACATGGAATAATACTAGTGGATCTTTCCAGTACATCAATTGACAGCCATTTCAGAAACAGGAACTGAATATACTGTATAGTGTAGATCTAAGGTTCTATATCTGAATTGTATATGTTTTCTTTCCAGTACAGAACAGTAACACAAGTTTACTCCATGATAAATGAAACTATAGTTCTTCATATAGTGATATGTATAAATTTTGGATACATAATTTAAAAGTACATTCACATCAGATATAACAGTTCATGACCACATGTACTGTAACTGCCCTTTGTATACCATTTCAGGCAGATGTGTCTGACATATCAACTAAAATTCCTGTTATTGCCATGAAATGAGAATATATAGCCTATAAACCAAAGAGAGGAAACAATGTTTGCAAGTTTCCTGTCAAAGCATGACCTTTTGAATTTTCCAATATAATATATAGTAGTGGCCAAAATTGTGGAAACCTTTTGGGAAAAGTGTATTTTTGAGGTTTGATGGCTAATAAACCCACTTTTTTGGAGAGTAGTACCATAAAATTATATATCAATGGAAAGATAATTTAATCAAGAATGTAATGCAACATAATTTGTTCAATTATATGTACTGTATTCTATGAAAAGTTATAGCCAAATAACCAGAAAAAGGAAGCACAACTTGCTTAGGCTGATATCAGGTAGCTTTCCTTCATCTGATTGTAGCCAATGAGCATGAGTGTTTAGAGAGCCATTCAGGTGTCATCTTGTTTTGGCAATGAGCCAATCAGATCACAGTAGGATTCAGTTATTGATGTAATGTATTGAAGCTGAGAGGAGGACATTTGTCAGTGTGTTATGTGATCGCTATCAAGTTGGTTGGGTTTTTTTTTTGCTTTCATTTAGTGAGCTTGTAAAACGTAATAAAATTAAAGTAATGGTGGAAAGAGTTGATTGGTTGCCCAGAAAGCGATGTAAAATAGTATTATTAAGTGAACAAGGCTACAGTTATAAAGAAATTAGAAGAAAAATTGGTGGAAACTTAACCAAAGGTGGCATTTCTACTGTACACTTTTCCCAAAAGTTTTTCCACAATTTTGGCCACTACTGTACAAATCATAACACTTCATTGCTTTTGTAACTATCAGGGAGGTTACTACAAGGAGATGTCATACCACAAATTACACAGCATTTTTCACCTTTGCAAACCTTTATATTCTTAATACAAACTACACTACACATTGTACTTTGCACATTTTAAACATCCTTTACTTCAGAATTTTCCAGATATTGCACACTGACTTGACATTGTATGTAGATAGTTCTCGCCTGTTTGTTTAGCGACTGTTCAGAAGTTACAATGGTATTGAAAGAAGTGAGTTAAGGCCAGTCCTCACACTTAAGGACCACCACAGCGTCCCCATGGCCACATAATCAAAATTTGAGTGCTTGGCAACTGGCAACTGGCATGTATTTACGATAGTTGCAGCATCCCAGGGTCATGGTGATTGCCAGCTGGCTTTCTGAGAAGCAAAGTCAATGCGGGAAGCTGAATTTGCTTGAAGACCACATGATTCACTTAATTGCAGTGATTCGCTTAACAACTGTGGCAAAAAAAAGTCATAAAATTGGGACGACTCACAACCATCTTGCTTAGCAATCGAAATTCTGGTTCCAATTGTGGTCATAAGTCAAGGACTCCCTGTAATATGTCCAGACACTGGCCACTTCCTTTGTAGACTTAAGGATGATGAGCCACTGAGTCAAGATTACAGATACTTCAAGTTTGGCTCAACCATCCTTGTGACTGCTTCCAGAACAAGAGGCAGATTCTCTAATCCAGGGGTAGGCAACCTCGGCTCTTTTATGACTCATGGACTTCAACTCCCAGACTCGCTTGCCAGTCAAAATGGCTGCAAAGACCCACTTATGAATCTAGTACAACTGGTATTATGTGCCATGCCTATGCATGAGTAACATATCCCAATGCAGTCTTTGAATGTTTTGCTCCACTGAACTCTGCGCCTAGGGCAGGGGTAGGCAGCCTTGGCTCTTTTATGACTCGTGGACTTCAACTCCCAGAATTCCTGAGCCAGCCAAGCTGGCTCAGGAATTCTGGGAGTTGAAGTCCACGAGTCATAAAAGAGCCGAGATTGCCTATCCCTGCTCTAATCCATGGGTTGGATATAGTCAAAGGCTTTCTTCTTAGAGGGGAGCCTTCCCCCTGCTCCTGTGTTATTTTCCATTGCTGATTTGGTTTACTTGATTATCTGATTATATTATTTCATTATCTAACCTGTAAAAGATTTGTATCATTGCCATAATTCTGTAGGACCCAGAAAATGTTGCCAAGAGTATGGGTTTCAAATTTTTTTCAGGCTGCAGGGACCTGTATATTAAACAAACAAACAAACAAACAATAAATCCTGGAGCCCTTGATGAAAAAGTTGATGAAATTCCACGAGAGACTACAGGTTAAAAAAAAGTTGATTTAAATACAGCCATTTTCATCACTAGAACTTTGATCTGGGGCTCTGGGATTTCTTTTTCCCCCCTTTAACCTGCAGATCCCTGCAGCATGAAAAAGTTTGAAACCCATACTGGGCAACGTTTTTTGCATCCTACAGAATGGCAGCAATGATACAGATATTTTCCAAGAAATGTGCATTATACTTACTTTAAAAAACAAATTAAAAAATCCCAAACAAAACAAAATCAGAAATACTTTTGGGCACAATTTATTATTTCTTATGTTGGCCTCTCAGATACATTATGAAAAATAAGAAACCTATGCTAAATAAGGAACTTCATTTTGGGTTTATTCTTACCTCAGGCCAATTTGGCATTTTAGCAGTAACAGCATTCAGTTCATCTAGTGCAGATTTAAATTCCTGGAGACTAGCATAAGATTCAGCTCTGTAAATTCTTAACATTAAATCACTGGGATCTAAAAAAAATACACACATATTTAGAATGCAGTTCACTGAACCCAATTGTAAAACTCTGTAATTTAAACAGCATAGTTTGTAATATAAACATAGAGAGCTAATTTGATCTAGTAGTTAAGGCACCCCGTTAGAAACCAGGAGACAGTGAGTTCTAGTCCCGCCTTAGGCTAAGTGACTTTGGGCCAGTCACTCTCTCTCTTAGCCCATGATGTCAGGCTTGGGTGACAATCCCTATCACACCCACTGGATCAACATTTGATTGATCTGAAAAGCAGCCTTGCACCTGTGAGGAAAAATAATAAAAAGTAATATAAACCTAGAAAATAGATATTCAAATGGTAAGATAATTGTGCAGGAAAATGCCTCTATGATTGAAGAAGATAGATTGCCAACATTTTGACAACTATTTGTTATAGAGGTTGATACTAAAGAAGGTAGCATAATTAAATATTGCATATATGCTGACAAGAAATGTATGAAAGCTATTTCAATACCACTTTAGGTCAGCTGTAATATAATTCTGAAAGTACAACAGAGTTTAGGTCCACATGTGGCTTCATAAATTTTAACATAAATAGCAATACCTTGATTTAAATAGTTTCTCATGTAATTTACATAAGATCTTATGTAAATATATTTCTTAATGTGCTAAAAGGCAAAGAGAGCATAATTCAATGCTTTCAGGGTATTTTTTCAGCAGTACATTTCCATAAAACAATTACTTACAAATACAAAAAAGAACAGCCAAAATCAATGCAATTTTTGATTAAAGGTTTACTAATCTTCATTTTAAAGGCCATTTGCTTATGGCAGGGAAGTTAGGAAAGAACCATGCTATAATTGTATCTCCAATGTCACCTGAAGTTGTGACACTGTAAAAAACAAAAGCACATAATTTTAAAAGAACCCTCAAGTGCTAATTGTAAGAGGCACAAGACTTTTTTTTTAAAGGGTTTAAAAGCAACTTAAATACATTTAAAAAGAAATTTTAAAAAGCTATTTTGTTCATTTCTCCAAACTGAACTTATTGCATAATCAATTACATTACTGGATTAAATATTTTTGTCTCTTTTCTAATGTATGGGTAACCATGAGGGGAAAATGAAATTACATTAATATTCAAACATTTTTCTGATAAGGTTACATCAAAATCTGCACTCAAGTTAATGATTCTATATGAGAAAAGCAGTGCAAAGGCAGCACACCAAAATTATATAATTGCTGTCTTGGTAACACAACTTTAGTCAATAACTTGCAGCAATTTTTAAAACTGTCATAAGGCTTTATTGCTCACATTTGGAATCTAAATATTTTTAAAAAGTTATCGCTACAGATGTTTTCCAAATATTTTATAAAAATTGTTAATGCACAGTAAGGAAAAGTATTTAAAACAAGTATAGCTGAAGTCCCTTATAACTGATCTCTTAAGACCTGGTGTTTACAACTTCTGTTAATAAAGGCTTATGCTAGATTATATAAACAAGGCGCATTTTAAAATTATATTCTATTGTATTAAACTTTTACATAAATAACTTATAGCAGAGGTCCCCAACCTTTTGGGCACCAAGGACCGGTGCAATGGAGAAAGATTTTTCCGTGGACCAAAGGGGGTATGGTTTTGAATACTGCCTGTATCCTGAGGATGGAGCTTTGCTTGTTTGTGCGGCCTGCTTGCTGGCATGCTGCGGACCGGTGCCGGTCCACGGACCAGGGGTTGGGGACCCCTGACTATGCTTTTGCATTAGTTTACTGCTACTCTGCTCCATGCATATTAAGTCAGACTGCAGACTTTTACTGCAGCTATTTCCACATCTCATTATCTAATAATTGTATCAGACACTCAGAATCATCCTTTATAAGACATATAAATGCCCAGAATTGAATGTTTATTAACGCTTTGCAATTCATATATATTAAATGAGTTCCTTGACAAAATGATCAAGTATAAAAGATCTTTCCCTCAATATGAACAAATCTGGTTTCAAATTTCAAACTTGAAACTATGCTAAACTGATTGTTTCTTTTCCTGCATGTTTTCATTTTAGAAAATTGCAATATGAAGCTCATAGAATCTTAAGTATAAAGTAAAAACTGAACAATATTAATAAAGAATAAGTATCTTTTACATATGTGTGCACATAATCTGTAGTATGAGAAATTATCAGAAAAACAATTGGACAAATTTAGTGTCATGATGGCTACCAGTCCATACGCATAAGGAAACAAAGCAATATAATTAACTATCCTTTATATTTTTCACACTGCATTGTAAGTACTTACTAGTTAAGAATGCGCTAAGGTGCTAACTGAATTACACTAATCTCTTAACCTTGGTATATACAAGTCTTTTCGCAGCAATGTGTTGTAAAAGCCCTATCTGCTTATCTATGATATCACCAATATTATACAATATTTCCCCTTCCACGCCCACATTTCCTTATGCAACCAGCACCAGCAGGTGAATTATCTTAACTCTTGAAGGAGGCTGCATATAATCTTCCTTTTCCTAAAATTACTAGGTCCAGAGTGATTCATAATCCTCCAGACAGGTGGATGAAAACATTTTCAAGCCGTTTCCTAAAACATATTAGCTTGTCCATCTAAAGATTTCCTTAGAGTGCATAAATTCTGAAGATGACTTTTGAAATATGACAGCTGTTTCCTGTCTCTAGAAAATAAGGGCACAAAGTAACCTGCCTCTTAGCTGCTGCATTAACTAACAATGCACACCCTAAAGAATGCCTCTAACTAAACTTCCCCCCAACCTGTTCCTATAAGGAAATTAAGAGTGCCAACTTCTGTATCTTCTGTAGAATTGTACAGAGCCACGTATAAAACAACTGTGCTATTGCTAACACAGCAAACCGTTTCACACCACAGGGCAAATTATGATCAGCCTTTCTATCCTTATATATTAAGAAAACAAAATCCGGTGGGTTTATTCGTTTCCCGTCTAAAACCTCAATTTCCTACAGCAGCCAGTAAAAAAATACTGGTATCTGAGAATCCTCGGATGGTTTGAAATTTGATTTTACTGTAGATACTTTCACTGAAAAACTAGTTTCGACTTTCCAGGGCAAAAGGAGCAGAGAACGCATTTCATTACACAACATAATCCGAGGAATCCTTTTGGACTTCGAGAAGCTCGGGGATCCGCAACGTCCGGGTCACCGCAGGCACGAAGCCTCCGAGGCTGCGTCTTTGCAAGGTCTAATCTGCCGTCCCCCCCCCCCCCCCCGGTCCCTTCAACCCAAGTAACCCAGGGTCCGGAGAGACCCCTTCGCGGCCAAACCCATCCACGGTCTGACTCGCATTTTAGGCAACCGGGCGGGGGAGGGTTATTAAAAGGAAGTTGGCGGCGGGCCTCTGCCGCCTTACCCTTTCGGAGCGCCTGGTCGGCGGCTTCCCGAGCCTCGCGGGGCAGCCCCTGCTTGAGCAAATCGGCCAGCCGGCGCCACGTCCGAGACCTCGCGCACTCCGCCGGGAACCACTTCTCCGCCAAGTGAGCCAGGACCACGGCGACCGAGGCGCCCGCCAGCGGGTCCCCGCAGTGGCGGCAGTGGGCGTGAAGCCTCTCCCGGAGGCAGCGGCGGCAGTAGGTGTGCCCGCACGGCGCCGTCACCGGCTCGCCCAGGAAGCTGAAGCAGCCCCAGCAGCGGAAGAGCTCCGCCGGGACTTGCCCGAGCCGCGACTGCCGTCCGCCAGACAGGTCGAGAGCCGTCCCAGCACTCGCCGCTACCGGCGAGGACGCCATGTCTTCCCTCCTGGGTTTCTCCTGCCGGCACGAAGACGGGGAGAGGGGTGTTGAGGGGCGGGGGGGGGGGAGGTACGGCAAGCTACCACAGCAGTCACCACTCGCTGCGCTCTCTGGCCGGGAATGGGACGGCCGTCGAGCTGGGGGCGTGTCCGTCTCTTTCCTCCTCTTCCCTCCCTCCCTCTCTTTCGGCGCTTGCGCTTCCGGCAGGTTGAGTCGTTAATAGCCGTTAGGCGCGCGGGTTCTCATCCTCCTCTTTCACGCCCCTTCCTCTTTTCTTTTCCTTTTTTTTTTAAAGGACTCTCTCTCTCTCTCTCTCTCAGGACTCCGTTTACTGTGTACACCTCCCACCCCGCCTCCTCCTTAAGCCAGCGCGAGACAAACCCCAAAGCGAAGCCCCGCCTCCATGGCGTTAAAAAAAAAAAGGAAGAAAAAAAAAAATAAACAACCCGGCGCGTCATCTGACTGTCCACGCAGGCTTACTTTCGATTGGCTCGCGAGGGAAGAAAAGGGGGCGGGACGGGGCAATTATAAAATACGGCCACGTGCGTAGGCTTTCTCAGGACTTCACCGGTTGGGGAGGGGGGCGGGGCTAGGAGTGGGCGGGGCTTGCTTCTGGCTCCGTTTCGGGGATCCCGTCTTTGTTTTCTGCGGCGGGAACGTTTTGGGTGTTTTGTGTTCTCCCGCGCGATGATAACCCTGCAGCTAGGCTTTGCCCTGCAGTGGAATCTCCAATGAACTTGGAATCTTAATTTTTATTTTACACAGGCTTGCAGGGAAAAGCTGTTCAATGGGAGGTGTGTTAGATAAAGTGGGAGGTATAGTCTAGTTATGTCTATGGAGATTCTTAGTCATCCAGGTCATGGTTGTCCCAGAGGTGCTTTTCACGAGGCAACTGGACTTTCTTGTTGTTCTTTGAAGACATTTCGCTTCTCATCCAAGAAGCTTCTGCTCTGACTGGATGGTGGGGAATGGAAAGATTTATGCTCCTTGCAGGCAGCTGGTCATTTGCATTCTTTTAGAGTCGTTGAGGCCACCTGGAGGTTTATCTGTGTCGTCAGGGTCACCTGAGTAGTGCAAATGTGTGTGGAGCTTTCTTGGAACTGTTGAAAGGACTGTGTTGTACACTGGAGACAGATAAACCTCCAAGTTCTTCTGGGGAAGGTCAGATCACAAGGGTATTTTTGGAGACCTACCAGGACCTGATGCTTGCACTGTGAACAGTTCCCTTTCATAAGAGCTAGTTCTTATAAAAACAGATGCAATTAAGAATAAGGGTTAGAAGTCCCCACCCACCGTATTCACTTCCCATTATTTTGTGTTAATTGTGTAAGCCTCAAAACTAGCATTTCCTTAGCCTAATTGACTTGTAGATTAGATAAGATAAGCTAACCTTTATTGTAATTTTTTACTGTGGGCACGACATACATCAAAAATGAATTTTAGTTGCCCGCTCACAAAGTGAACACATACATGACACACACCTAAACATACCACATATACATACTATATACAACATATGTATAGATCTACACCCCTACTTATACATAATATATGAATATTAAACACTGTCCATCTTGAATATATAACGGAAGGAGGAAGCTTGAGAGTTCACAAGGTTAATACTGTATGGAACGAAACTGGCTGAATCTGGATATTCTGCTTTGGATACCACAGAGCCTCCTCCCAGAAGGTAACAAGGAAAACAGGTTGTGAAGAGGATGGGTAGTGTCCCAGACAATCTTATGGGCCCTGATCAAGCAACGCTTCTGTGCTATGTCCTGGATGGGATGAGAGGTCTTTCATCAAATATAAATATTTCAGATAAACGGAACTGTTCAGATGGTGTAGCTGATTTAAAGTAGCCTCAGATGTTCTAGAAATCATGGCCAGCTAGATACACAAGTAGTATTCTTTGTATTGCAGCCCTAATGTTTGAAGGGAAACTATTGTAGGAAAGGTTTATAAACTCTTGAGTGTAGTCCCAAACACCGAACTGTTTTCAGATGTTATAGAAGCAGGATAACATTTGAAATATGGCTGACTGGGGGAATTCAGACACCGCCAAAACAGTTTGCACAAATTGATTTTATTCGTTTCTACATGACCAAAAAGGCAGGTGTTAGAATCCTGTTTGATTTGAGCCCATTTACTCCTGGCAGAAGAATTGCTACTCAAGGACAGCTTCAGGCAAAAGGAATGCAGATATTAGGTCCTGTCTTCTGCTTTTGTGAATCTATTTTGGGAATGGGAGGCAGGAGGTCATGTGCCTTCAACTCTGGTGGTTGGTAAAGGAAGAATAATTATGACAACTCAACTAACATTGCACCTAAAAATGACATCAGACAAGTTACAAAAGCCATTTTCTTCTGAATAAATATTTTAGTCTGCAAACCAGACATGGAATTGGGCTGAGGGCTCTACATATCTGCATATACACAGTAGAGCTTTATCATTTCTCATTCCCAATGAGCCTGTTCCAATTTTCTGGCATCTGCTTCTAACAAAAGTGGAGAAACAGTAATTTAATGGAGAATTTTTGAAAGGAGCAGGGACTCCCAGTGATCCTACTGCAAGCCATTACTTCCCTATTACAATTAGCAGCGGGGCTGAATAGTATGGAAATTAGGAAAGTTGGGACTTCTGGAATGGAAAGATAAGTTATTTATTTTAAAACATGGTTGATGGGCTTGGTTCAGTTTGTTGGGTCACAAATGGTTGAATTTGTAAAAATAATACAGTAAAGGCAGATATAGATACATGGATGGGTGGATGATGGATGGATGGATGGATAAATAGATAGCCAAAAAGTGGCAGAAATATATTTTCCCCAAAGAAAATATCTAGGTATGCTACCACAGTAGCAAATATTAACTATGGCTTATCATGTAAAAACCATAGTTTACATAATTTATATGAGCTAAATTTATATGGCTAATATTTAGCTTCTATAGTATACTATATAGGAAAAAATTCTTTCATATATTTGTCAGCTGGAAAACCACCCAAAGCCTAATTTAGCTAATAGCCTAACTATTCCTGCTAATCTTTATTAAAACCCCTACTTTCTATGTAATAATCCAGTACTGTAAGGAAAACACCTTCTTTTAGAGCCACTTAAAGATAATTGGAAGTGATCAGGAAATAGGATTGGTTAGAAAGATTTATCTCTCACACACATTTTCTCTGACTAGGCTAGGGCATGTGTCTTCTGACAAACTGATTAATTAAAGGAATGACTCACTCATTCTGGAACATGTTCATTCAGAGATGATAAATGTTACGGGTTACTTCATAAAATTTTTACTATGAATACGGTTTAGCACAGTAGTGTACACAGCTAGGGGAATCCACATTCACTTTTCATATTCAAGCTTTTGGATGTGTTTTCTGTATTTTTGTGAATCCTTAACTGTTGCTTTAGATTTCCAGTAAAGTAATTGTTCCTTTGCTAACATTAAGAGAAAGCCTTTCCTTCCAAATTTTCTTGTCCATGCGTAACTGCTTTCCAAAAGGGAGTTAAGGTTGAATCGTTTCTCTGCCGAAGCCATAAAACCATCACCCACTGATAAATCTCTTGTTCTCTTGATTTCTTTCTGGCCTTATCTATTTTTTCAATACTTCCTAGAAAGGATTTTCAACCTTTCTAATCAAACTAGGGTAGTTAAGAATGATTTTATTTCTCCGACCTGTTTCTTTGTCCACATCTGACTGGTTGCTCCAACTATTTCTGGACTGTCTACCATTTCTTTTTACTGGATCAACTGGAAGAAGCTGGCCCCTATTAAGCAGCCAGAGGATTCCTATTATCACCTGTTGTTATGATGTTGAGGACATCCTGGTCTGGATAGTTGTTATAAACATTGTTTTGCTATCAGCTCAACCACTGCTGCAACTCTAATTTGTTCTTTGATCTGCAGCCATTTACTTTATAAACCAGCTGGCTTGCCTGCAGGTCTCCACTGCCTTCCTGGGCATTATAAATGTAATCTCAATGTTTTGTAATTTTATACTGGTATTAGATCATCTATACAGTGGTGTAAATCCCAAAACACAAGAGACAGATTTAGAACATGCTTTAGCTTCATGCAGCAGCTATTGGAATCTGAATCCAATAACCAGAAGGAAGTTGTATGAGGAAGCAGAGAAAATCTTAACTATCTTAATTTAGCATGCGCGAAGCGGGAGAATAGCCTGCATTGATTGGCTGAGCATTCCCTTGCAAGGGAATATAAGAAGGAGTGGCTAGCGTGGCCAGTCAGTAGTTAGTAGCTTGATTCCTGCTATGTTTCAGTTCTGTTCAATCTCTCTCTATGCTTCTGTTCAGTGAATGTATTCAATAAAGAACATCTTTTGTGCCAACTGCCTCGTCTTCATGTCTGCCCTGCGAACAGAACACAATTTATCATCATTATTTCCAAGAACGGCACTCGAACCCCAAATAGAATTATTGCAGCACAGTTTCTTTTTATTTAATTATGAAGAGTAACCTGAAAAAGGACAATGTGGGGAATTTCGCAAATTGAACTGTGCATGCGTGTGCACATGCGCTGGCCCGCTGCTCACACGGCCCAGGTCTGAATAGGCCACAGCCCAGTACTGGGCTACTGCCCAGGGGTTGGGGACCCCAGTCTAGGGCATCAGTATTTTTCATTCAAGGCAGAAAAACTGATCCATTAAACTATAATCCAAAGGTTATTTTTAGTATTTGGAGTTTCCTCATAATGCTCATTTTCTAAACTGCTAACTTCAAAGAACAAAATATAGTACATGGATTTAAATGGCATACCATTTATAGTTTGTGTCTCTGATTGTCATAAGCCATCTTGAGAATCACATGGACAAAAGGCAAGGTGTTAATAATAGTATTTCCAGTTAGCAGACAGTTGTGTAACTCAAGTAAACATTCTGTCCTTTCCACTTCCAGAGTTAAAAGCTTGATTGGTGGATTTTGGATTTTAGCCAAAAGACAGAAAAAGGATTATTTGGTTTATAATGGGGAACTTCTGCTGAAGGCATTATAATACTTTTCAAAGTGAACTTTTAAGAAAAGGTTGTGGTTTTCTTCATAATGAGTTGAGTCAAAATTCTAAATATACATCTTTGCCTAAAACTGTTCAGAATGACATTGCTAAATAGTCTTTCAATAGGAATTGAGGTATCAGTCGTCCAATACAGCATATCTTTTTGGGCTCCATCACTGTGCCTTCTCCATGAACACTAGCATCACTCATTTCATAAACGAATATCCATTTCATAAGCAAACGTTCATTCGTATCTTGACTAAATATTTGCTAGCTCCAAGAGAACCGGCATAAAATACCAGCCCCTTTCCCACTTTCCAGCTTGATCAGATAAAACCTCCCCAGACAGGAATAAAAACAGTTATCCACAATGCACTCTCTATATAGACTTATATCTAGCTTACATAATCCCTTATTTGTACATCAGCCTTTATCAGCTTTGTAGCTTCTGAATGTAATAGACTCAACAGTGTTTTCACTTCAGCCATCCAGACTAATTAAGGGAAACGCTGCCTGCAAATGATGAGTGAAATCCAATTGTATCTTCAGGCACAAGGCGTGGGATAAGGTGGGGTAGAATAGCAATGCTAAGTATTTTCTGATTTACTTCCTCTGTATTTAATAATTAGCATTCTCCTATTTGGCTCGTCTAGATGTTAAATCAATTCTGGTCATCATGATCCTCCAAAAGTTGAAATTAGTTCAAACATTTGAAGATTAGTGCTATAGATTGTGAGATGGCTCGACTGTGTGATGGCATTATGGTAGTTAGAGGCAGGGATACAAAATGAATGAAATTTTTAATTTAAAAGTACTACAAAATAAAGATTTCTGTACAAAGAACAATTTTGTTTTCATTGCTAAATTGCTATACTTTCAAGCTATTTGGCTCAATTTAGTTTGAAATTTTGCAATGTATGGCTGTGAAAGTTGGACCATAAGAAAGGCTGAGCGCCAAAGAATTGAGGCCTTTGAACTATGGTGCTGGAGAAGACTCCTGCGAGTCCCCTGGACTGCAAGGCGATCAAACTGGTCAGTCCTAGAGATCAACCCTGCTTGCTCTTTAGAAGGCCAGATCCTGAAGTTGAAACTCAAGTACTTTGGCCACCTAATGAGAAGGAAGGACTCACTGGAGAAGAGCCTAATGCTGGGAAAGATTGAGGGCAATAGAAGAAGGGGACGACAGAGAATGAGGTGGCTGGATGGAGTCACTGAAGCAGTAGGCGTGAGCTTAAATGGACTCCAGAAGATGGTAGAGGACAGGAAGGCCTGGAGGAACGTTGTCCATGGGGTCGCGATGGGTCGGACACGACTTCGCAACTACCAACAACAAGTTTGAAATTTCTACTGCCTATTTTAACTTGTGATCTATTCTGTCAGGCACAACTAATGTTTACTTACTGGTTCTATAATCATCTACTTTGTGTTCTATAGTTTTAGATTTGTATATCCTTTGTTTTCTATTCCTTTTGTTTTGCTTTAATTCTCTTGAATGTGGCCTTTGGAATTCCAGATCTATCCCTGACTCTCCGTTGCCCAGCTTTCCACACTACCTATAGTACGTGGCTTGCTGGACGTTAAGAAGATAGTTGAACTTCTAGCCAGGTTCCAGGTCCTCACTTCTTTATGGGGTTCGTTGAAAGTATCTTGAGCTGCTATGCAATTACCTAACTTGTTCTGTCTTGTTTCCGTCCTGCAAATGCCTGCTCTGTTTGATCCTGTCTTGTTTTTCACAGCTCACCTATCTCTGCATGCCTTCTTTCATTGCTCTTTGTTCTTCCACCTCTTTAAAAGAAAAGTGGGAAAGCAATAAAGGAACTCATTATCCTTCCTTTAGCAGTTGAGTTAGTACTAAATTAGGCTCAAAATTTGCAGTCTGCTTTGAAGACTGATTTTCTCTTCCTATCAGAGGCAATAAATTTAAAAAGGGAGTGAAGGAATCAACCAGATGTAAATGTTATAAATAAAATATTTTAAGAGTAATTATGATGTCCTGTTTCTTATAAAAGCTGTCCATTAGTAATATACCGAATTTATGCTGATTGTATACTGTTGATGTAATAGTAACATAAATTGCACATCTGTTGCAACTACTTCATGGCCTTTTTGAATAGCTGTTGTCAAGGTGAAAGCTAAATGCAAATGAAAAATTAAGAATGGTCATATCTTTTTTTTTTTTTTTGACAAATCCAATTGCTTATGAGATTTGAAGCTAAGTAAATGGAAAAGTATTTTTTTAAAAAAATAATTTCTATAGTTGTCCACCTCAACCCAATGACTCTGGGTGTGGCATTACAATTTATAAATACCTTATAATTGAATATTATATAATATTATAAGGGAGAAGAAACTGAATAATTGGCTTTCTTAGACATAAACTCAAAATGGTGGCTATTACATTATAATGTGAAGAAAATTTTTTATGAGGTGATGGGGTACCACAGACATTTAACACCTGATAAATTTGTCAAAGATATACAAGGGTATGTCAAATGTTTGTTTGAAAGGTAAACAGTCTGAAGACATTTTCTATGAGGTCCGGTAGTCATGCAAAAAACCCTAAGACTTATTGGAATCAGATATGTATTCTAAATCAGAAAATTCTTAAACTGGATGAACAACTGAAGCCAGAGACTTTTCTTTAGATTTGATGGACATACTGAAAAAAACAAACAAACCATGGGACATTGTTCTTATATATGACAATGGCAGCAAGGCTTCTCTATACTCAGAGTTGCATATACCCACAATGGGAGGATGGATGGTAAAATTAATGGAATTGGTGGAGATGGTGAAATTGACTGCTTTGGTTAAAAAAGAGACTTTATTTAGCTTTGTTTTTATTTGAAAACCACTCTTGGATTTTTTTTTTTACTTGAAACTGAAAGAAATGAAATTTTAATCTTGGGTTTTGATGACTTGTTTATGATGATAGAGTATTGTGTTTGTTACGGTTTATTTGAATTAAAAGAATCATTGATTTTTAGATATTTATCTGTACTGAAGAAAGTCTGAAGGTTTTTTCTATAGCTTTCCCCCGTTTGCACTTCCCAATTTTACTTTTTCCCTATCCTTCCCTCTTTCTTTTTAATATGCTTTTTTGTATTTTATATTTTTCTGAAATGTAATAAAATTTTGGAAAAATGATGGCTACTACATAAGACCCCAAAGTAAAATAAATTAATTTCATCAGCTCAGTTTGATGGGATCCTTTCATAATAAGATGATGCAGGATAAATTTGCAGTCTAATCCTATAGATTTTTATTTAGAAGTAAGACTGAGTTTAGATCACTATATACAAGCTTTAGGACTCAGGATTGCATCCCAATTCTTTTGGGAGGAGCCATAGCACAAATGTAGAGGGGGGAAAAAGTATCTATAGAAGTTATCAGCCTTGGCATCTCCTGTTAATAGCACCTAAAACATACTCTCTATTTGAGATATTAACTAAATAATATTGATTTAAATGGAGGAAAGTCCTCATTAAATTAGTTTCTTTTGGCAAGCATATTGGAAAGTGTCATGCTTGCAAGAGCTTAACGATATGGGAAGAATGAAAGTCATAAGACATTTGAGTTCAATTTGGCAATTCCAGTAGAAAAAAATAGCATCTCTTGTATAATACTTATGTAATAGAGCAGAGACTCAAGGCCTGATTTATTATTGCTGCTCTCAGCCCCCGTACAAAATGCTAGATGTTGTATTATCTCTCTCAAGCTCAATCAGCAACTCTGTGCACTTCTAGTCCTGTAATGGATTTAGAGGTATCCCACTGAAGGTTTTCAAAGAGGACAGTTTAAAAAAACCCAGAGACCAGAGAAATGGGGAAAAAGCTACAAGGATGTAATTTAGTTGGTTCATGTATTAACCATTTGACATCCAAAGGCTTTCTCAATATACGAATAATGACATTTTCTCAGATTTTATTATTGAAATTGTTCGCTATTGCAAAAAACAAACTGCAAGCTAGGCCAAAGGGTCCAGTATAAATATTTATTCTGCCTCCCCAAAAACATTTTACAGCCATCCATCTTATTTAAACTAATAAGTGCTACAGAAGTGGATGACTGAAAAGTCCTTGTTTTGAGCCTCCACAAATTCTTTCCATTTTGCAAACCAACTTCTATTTTTGTAACATGGAGACTGTAAATGCTGTCTCACCACAACAGGACAAACCAGGCAATTAATTTTGATAGCCCCATCCACAATTCGGAGGAAGAGTGTGGAGTGAGGGAGGGGGAAAGAGGGGGGCTGTCATCTCTAGTATTAAAAATAAAATACCTTGTCCAGAAGACAGTGGATAAAAATTTGACTGCTGTATGTGCTTGAGGAAAGGTTCCCTCTAGGTTAGCAATCATGTAGTTTGGAGGATCACCCAACTAAGAATATAGATTTGAGTATGTTTCATGGATGTTGAGTATGTTTCATGACTTGGAGACTTTGCCTCTCAGACTCCAGTCTTTGGTCAAAAGTGTATGTTAAAAGAGGGCAGAACTGAAACACAAAGGGAGCAATTTGTATTTGGGAAAAAAATAATTTGTATTTACACATCTTCATCTCCAGCTTGTTTGTAGGCTCCTTACCTTTGGAACTGCAGAACAGAGTAAATAAATAATACGAAGCAAAGGTGACGAAGGTTGTAGCCTTGTATCTCAGATACTCTGAAGATCCATATTCTTCCTCCTGATATCTCACATTTTCCTTCAATAATATGTTAATGACATCAGAATAGAAATACACTAAATGTTCTGGACCAACCAGTAGCTAAGAACTGTATGTTAGGATGTTTAGCATTTATAGGGTTAAGCGCTGTTTCCTTAGGAGATGGCTTATGGGTAATGTAGTTCAGCAGTCAGTTTATCTAGTCAGTGGGAGGAGTTCAAAGGTTTATGACTGTTCTTCCTGGCTCTGTGCCATTGTTTGATTCTCTTCACATTGGGACCCAGCCTCATGGCTCGAACACAGCTATTATTCAACATGTAATTTATATACAGGACAGGAGGACATCACTGTCTTTCAACCTAATGATATGGATCCAGATTAATATTGCATTCCAGACGTATTTCATCCTAATCGTGAGTTGTTGATTATCTCTGTGAATAAAGTATTCTTCTTTGATCTGTTCATTCGAGTAAAGCTACCTGTCTACACGGAAGTAAGCACACGACTGTGGAAACAGGATACTAAATGTGAGCAAACTGGTGTATATCTTCCTACAAGCACCCACTTGTAAATTTAGTTCCTTTCAGATGCTTTGAGGGCTACTTTTTGAAGTTACTTCTGGGGATTCATTGTCTAGTTGAAATAAACAATCACAAGCCAAAACTTCCAAGAGAAGACAATGGTAATTTATTTGTACTCCTTTGCAAAGGGGGTGCTCCTTGTGCATGCAAGCACTCAGTGGACACACCTTGAATCTTCAATATTCGTTCTTTATATTCCCCATTGCCGTTACAAATTTACCTCCCACCTCTTCTTCACTGGCTTAGTAATCATACTGTAATCATGTCATCACAACCTATCCAAAGCTCCTAAAGGGAATACATTATCTCCGCCCCTGATTACTTCACTCACTCCCCAAATTCTATCGCCCCCGGCCCTTATTTACGAATTTCCTTTGATGGTTATTAGTTCCTAGGGGTTGTCTCTAAAGTTGCTATCATATCAGTAAATTCTGGTTAGGACCGGTTTTCAGCGTAGCAGAGACCTTCCTAGATACAATTCTCAAGCTTCAAGCTAGGCTCATGAGATTAAAATACATACAATGTATTTGCTTCACAGGCTAGCATGTCTTCTCACAGTTCTGCAAAAACAATAAGCTCTTTTTCCCACACTTCCTTTATTTCTAAAAATCTAGGCTGCCCAACTAAAAAACAAAATTGCTTGTGTTGAAGGAAAAGTCTTCATCATGGTTCAGTCCAAGCCGGGAATAAACAACATGGTGACTGCTTTAGAAAGAAGGTTGCAGTTTATTGAAGAGGAGAGCCAGACAGAAAGATGGCTCTGGAAGAAAAGAAAGCGCGCACATGTAGGGAGTGGGTTTTTATACCTTCTTGAGCCTTTTGTTTGGAGTTGTTCCTGTGGCATGAACTTTGACCTGAGTCTGAGTGTGCCTTTCTGGTATTCTGATGGTGGTGGGTTAATCCTATTATGTCCCAAAGGTCAATCCTGCTTCTCTGGGGCTGTGGCTGATGACTGTTGGATTTGTTTTGGTGTGGGGGATTGTTGATTCAAGGGATCTTTCTTCCTAATCCCAGCTTCCTGACTCCAATCTTTCTGACAAGATTATCATATCTGCATTTTGCAGACTTGGTTTCTGTTTGGGACAGAGAGACTTGGGGGCGGGGTTGGTTTCTGCTTTTAAAATCCTTTAGGGAAATATATTCTGCCCTTTAAATATTTCCAAGAATATTTCTTTTTCTGGGGGGGGCTGACTTCCCACACATGGAAGGATAAAACCCTCTCATATCATCCCAATTTACCTCACAAGTTTGTTGTTGTAGAGAAAATAGGAGCAGAAAGATGTGTTGGGTATGTTTGCAACCTGGAATTATTTGTAAAAATTATAAAGGTGGGATACAAACAAATGAATAAAATAAAAAATAAAAACAATATCCTTATCCCCCAACATAAAAAGGCCCAACCATACACTATAACTCAAGACCTCAGAGAAGAGCCAGGTTTTTAAGGCTTGTTTAAAGGCGGGTAACTGTTTTGAATTATGTTCTGTAGAAGGAAATGAAACATTATTTTAAATGCATCCTGTAACTAATAATTATGTATTTGTTATGGAAACACGCTGTACAATAGTTTTGGATATTCACTGTGCTCCCTTGTCTCTTGAGGACATTCCTCCAAAATCTGTCTCACTGGCTGAACCTAGCCCAGGGATGCAGCTGTGGTTAGGCCCCTTCATAAATCCCCACACCACAATCCTCACAACTGTTTTGCTTTGCCCATTCTTATTTTCTTCTTTCAACAGTTCATTCATAGCTACTTTATCCCATAGGACCTGAAGTGCAGTGCAGTAAAGCAGCAATGTGCAGAGCAGTCTTGCAGCGTGGCTCCTACAGCTCTGAGTCTACTTAATGCACATCTCTCTTGATGCATCCATAAAATAAATCGATGTTTTTCAAACTTGGCAACTTCAAGATGGCTAGGCTGACTGGGAAATTCTGGGAGTTGAACTCCACCCATTTTAAAGTTGCCAAGTTTGAAAAACACTGAAACAAATGGAGACAAAAGGGAATCTTAGCAAATATTACAGAATGATGTTAATAATAGCTGTTACCTGGCCTGCTGGTAAGTGGATCTTACTCCTTTGAGGGAATGCAGTTCTCATTCTTGAAAGCAAGCATTAAGAATACTTTGTTTTACAGTGGATTGTATGTGAATCATGCTTTATGCGTAATAGCTGACCTTCACTTTTTAATGCTTCCTTTTGTTTGGTCCCCCTCCCTCACCCCATATTGCTGCAGTTCAGGCTGTAGTTTCTTCTAGGACAAGGAATACTCTTCAGAATCAGATCTGAAATTCTGGACCATTCTTCAGCATCTATTGCTCTCAACTATTGGCATTAGTGGCTAGAAGTTGATGGGATTTCTACTCCATACCAATTGAAAGGCATCCAGTGTTTGTCTTTTTTTTTTATTGCAACTTCAGTGCATTTTGTTTTTTGCATAAGTTTATTTCAAAAAGTAGGTCTCCACTCCAGAATAATTCCATCCACTTATTTGCAATAAGTTGTACTAGTTTGTATGTGCCAGTATCTTAATTATAGAAAGCAATGTTAGTAATTATGTAACTGTGAAAATGAATCCAGTTACTTTTCCATTTAATAATGAATACCCATCTCTTAAAACAGTGTTTTGCCATCATATAAATGAATTGTTTGTCTCTTCAGTCAAGCCTGTCTTGTTTATTGAATTTGACTCTATTTTTTTTGCCTTAGTTATAAAATATGCTTATGCAATTCAAACCACCAGATTGCTTGAATCCTGTTTAAACTTGTGTTTGTGAAGCTCTTGCTGTTGTCATCTAATTTTCACTATGTTCCTGCCAAGTATTTCAAATATAGGACATGGGTCTTGTATCCTAACATTACAGAATGCCAATACTGCCACAAATTTTGGCAGCATTATATTGCTCAAAACATTTTACTTACTGATTCTGCAAAAATAGTTGAATTGACATGTTGTTCTTCTCTCATAATATCCGCACAAATAAACAAATAAACTAGATACTTGCAAGGTTGGGGTGGGATGGAAATACAGAAGAGCTATTCATCCCATCTTTTAGGTCATAAAAATGACAAAATTCCATTCTGGTTCTGATTTGACCATTTTATTCAGAGGATTAAAAATAAGATGTTCTTTGTAGATATTGACAGAGAAAACAATTTACTTGGGAATCAACATCTCATATATATAATCAAATATTGCTCTAGTGAATCTTCTGACCTTGGGATAAGCATGTATATACTTATTTATTTATGGAATGTTTAGATCTCCCTAGCTTGTTATTATTCTGTAAGTAACTCTGGGTGATTTACAGAATACAGCAATAAAAAATTCTTTTAGAACAAATAATTGCTTTATCAAAAAAAAGTCCAGAAAAAACCCAATGACCTCTCAAAAGACCAAAATATCACACAAGAGGTCCATCATCAATTCTGATTCAAGCCTTAGGGGTTGAGCCAGAGTGGAATTTGGGAGGGATTTTTGCTGTTGGAAATCAGAGATGAAAAGCTGCATATGTGAGCAATTCTGGAGTTGAACTCCACAAGTCATAAAAGGGCCAGGTTTGAAGACCCCTGCTCTAAATGGATCTTCATAGTTGAGCAGTTATAGAGGGACACTTAAGTGTATTTCCCCCCACCTATGCATTTCCAGACATGCTTGGATAAAATTTCTTAGCTAGTACATTCCCAACACTTTTGTTGATACTGATTTTAGGACTTAAAATGTGTCATCAGTAACGTTTTAACACAGTTCAGCAGGTCTTTGTTTTACATTCCTGAGCATAACTGAGATTTTTCGCAGTCCGAAATCATACTAGCAGCACTATTCTTAACTTCTATGTATTCATCATGTCAGTAGCCTAGGCTATTTTGATGATTAATGATTGAGCTAGACTGCGTCACTCTCATGAGTTATAAAACCATAGATAAGAGTTTTTATTCAAGAGGAAATAAACAGTAACATTACTCTGCCAGCTGTCTCATTTCCAATTTTTCCTGTGCTGTGACACATAATTAACTGTGAGCAGAACCCTGTTTACTGTTTCAAACACAAGGCATGGCTTGTGAAATCTAGCAAAACCAAAAGTCTAAAATGTGTTTCAGAGTCTCTGATGAGAAGGTGATGTGCGCTCAGGCCACATTTGATGTGACACAATAGAAATACACGGTCTCTTTCTCAGAGGATTTTAGCTGTTGCCATAGGCTAAAGAAGTTGCTATAAAATTATATAAGGATAGGAAACAGTCCCTTCTCTCCCACAAATAGGGTGGATATGACTTGCGTGGCTTTCTAATCCACTCACAACAAGTAGAATCACTTCCCATATCCATTGTTACTGAAGAATATTGTTCTGTGCATGGAGGGATATGAAGCAATCTGAAAATGAAGGAAAAATGGGTTCCCGTTTTCCCCTACTTTTTCCGATACGAATTTTCTGGAAAACAAGTAACTTCATGAGGTATAGTATAGAATCCTCCCTACTACAACATCTAGAAGGCAATTAGGCTATCAGGAAAAGAAACATTTTCTATTTCTGAAGTTAACTAGCCTTAATAAGAGCTTCTAGACTCTAGAGACTTAAAATCAGTCGAATAAACTGTCTTCTATAGTACTACATAAATGAAGTCATGTGTTTCTATTCTTTTGTAATCTATTGTACATATTTTAAGTGATCACTAAAAATTCAATCAAAAAGCATTATCCAAGAAATACTAACATTTCCATCTGCAAATTCTTTAATAAATAATAAATTAAAAAAAACAACATTTCCCATCTTGCCTGGTCATTGGGAATTTATAAACCAGCACATTTAGAGGCATTTGATCAAAAGTTGATCAAAAGCATCTGGGGAAGCCTGATTCAAATTAGTTATAAATCATTATTCTCAGAACTTTGCCAAAAGACCTTCAGGCAGAAGGCGTGATATGACTGACAAAAAAAATCCCATCTATTGACTTAACTGTTTCCTCCATCTTTAAAACCATTTGCTCTATCAACTGACAGATTGTCATGATATCCTCCCAAACTGGAAAAATTACTGGAGAAAATTATACATACTGGAGCATACCTGCAGGTCGTATGTACATTAATTTCATTGGACAGAATAGATAGTTTTTAACATTTATATTGCATTTTTATTTTTTTATTAGAATGAATGTCCCATGGGCCACATGAGATCTCTGAACTACTTCTTCACCAAAACCTGTTTCAGTAAGTAATAGAAATCCAGGTTTTAGACTAGAAAATAGATTTTTTTAAAAAAACAACGGAATAAGTAAATGACAAGCCACTTCTATATTATTGTCAAGAAAGCAACCTAGATATAACCATGAAGTCACCAGCTCAACTTGAGAAAAGCTTTATCTTTTAAATTGCCTAAATCGCACCACTCCATATTAACAGGGACCTCTTTCCCAAAGAAATTGAAGCTTCTTTGAAAATGTTGCTGACTACTTATGTAATGTAATAATGTCACTGTTGTGTTGTCGGCTAGTATGAAATGTAGCCTTGGCTGAAAATTATTTCCCAAGAACGACTACTCCAAAGTCACTCAATGAGCTCCTTCTGCAGTGGTGATATTCCCCGAGATGTGTTCCATAGTTTTGTGATGATTTGGCCAAATGTCTTCACTGGTAATTTTTTTATTCATGTTTATAAGATAAAGTATTTTTCAAGTCAATCTCAGCCCCTGTTTGTTTGTTTTTTTACTCTCCAATTTAGTATGTAGTCTTTGGATTTCTTAGCAAGCTCCTAAACAAATACCAACCAGGCTTGGAACTGTTTTGTTTTCACAATTTAAGCAAGGTTGTCTAGCAGTCTGTGACTGTTACAGATTTATAAATATACACAGGATTTTTCTCTTTTACCTGATTCCCCCCCCCCCCAGAGATAAAAGGCATCTCTCTTTCAAGAAATGGTCAAGATAAGTAAGTGAAAAAATGAATGATTTAAATTAAATATATAAACATCTATATGGAAATCCATAAGCACCTTGGAGGACTAGTTTGGTGTAACATTAAAGACAGGCTAGAAACCAAGAGACCATGAGTTCTAGTCTCACTTTAGGCATAAATCCACCTGGGTGACCTTGAGCCGGTTACTTTCTTTCAGTCCCAAGAACTACTAGGCCATGGCAAACCACTTCTCAAATCTTGTAGTCGCCAGAGTTAAGACTGATTTGAAGGGATACATACACACCCACACAAACAGATAAAGACCCAGAGACAGAGAACAAGCATTTAATGTTGTAGCTTTTTTCATTTGTGGAATTTTGTATAAGGAAAGGATCCAGGTACTATCATGCTCTATTTGTAATCCTGCCAATTTTCCATCTTCTACTATTTTCTTCTACAGAAAATCCATTGGCTGCATCCTAGTGTGTATAGTAGAATAGAACAGAACGGAATGGAACGGAGTAGAATAGAATGGAATGGAGTAGAATGGAATAGAACGGAACAGAACAGAACAGAACAGAACAGAAACAAAACATAGGACGGGAAAGGACCTTGGAGATTTTTCAGTCCAACCTCTACCCAAGGCAGGAGACCTTTTACCATCCCGGACAAATGGTTGTCCAATCTTTTCTTGAAAACCTCCATCCCCCACAACTCTGGAAGGTAGGCCATTCCATTGATTAATTGTTCCCACTGCCAGGAAATTTCTCCTTAGTTCCAGACTGGACCTCCCTCTGAGAAATTTCCCCGCATTGCTTCTTGTCCTGTCTTCAGGTGCTTTGGAGAATAAATCAACCCTTTCTTCTCTGTGACAGTCCTTCACGTAATGGAAGATGGCTATCATGTCACTGCTAAGATTTCTCTTCATTAGGCTAAACATACCCTGTTCCCTTAGACTAGTCCCTTGAACTAAAAGACATCCAAGGTCCCTTTCAGTCCTATGGTCTACGGTTCTATGAAATTTCTACATTGTCCATCTCACCTATGTGACTCTGGGCAGTTTATAAACAACATAATAATATAATATAAAAACATGACTAAAAGCATAGTTAAAGACAGCATTAAAAACAAGATTAAAATTTACAAGTTAAAAGAACCAAAGCTAAAAAGTTCTTGAGGTTAACAAGGCACTGGGAGTGCTTTATTACAATGATGTTCCAGTTTTAGATATAGCTTGATTTTTTTACTGACCATGCTGCTTGAATATGAATTTTAAATTAATATATAGAATTTAATTTACTGTTTCGGCTTACCACAGATACTTTATTGCGTTTTTGTTTTTAACCACTGGGAATCGTGTTTAACATAAGGTGGTGTAGAGGGCAAATAATAAAATAAAATAAAAAATAAAAAGCTTGCTCAAAACATACGTTTCACGTAGATGTTGGGGGGCAGAGTGATGATCAAAGCAGTAGCACCCCCTTTGGCAGCCCCAAAGGGGGTGGAGCTTACCGTATGTCTGGGATATTCTGAAGAAAGCTTGAAAAATTCATTTCTGTGGAAAGCAGCTGATGGATGTAACAATATGGCTAATTCTTTCCTCACAATTATATCACTGTCATAAAATGCTTTCAGTATAATAAATAATTTTTGTTTTCCTGTTGCAAACTAATGAACCCTCAACTAGTTTTTCCACTTTCTTCTTTTGTCCAACTTTCATTCCAGCTTATCTGTGGAAATGCTGTCACCTAGTGGCTAATATCCTTTTAAAAAGAAGCGACGCAGTACTGGGAAAGCTGTTCTAGAATTCAGTAAATGCTGATGAATATAGGATGTAATTCCATTCTGTCTAAGCTGGAGGATGTTCTTGGAATTTACCCTCTTCCTGATCCCCCAATGGTAAAAGGAAAGATAATTAAGTTATTGTTGACTCTTAGCAACCGCATATATAGATGATTATCCCATTGGTTTGTTTGATTTGCATCTTTCCTTCAAAGTAGCTTAATGTGATTCTCACACAAACTCAGTACAGGTAATCCTTGACTTACAACCACTATTGAACCAAAAAATTCTGTTGCTAAGTGAGACATTTATTAAGTGAGTTTTGCCCCATTTTACGACCTTTCTTGCTACAATTGGTAAGTGAATCACTGCAGTTGTTAAGTTAGTAACACAATTGTTAATAGGTAAATATAGGAATGATCAAGTAGATAATGGTGATGATTGATGATGATGTTGTTGTTGTTGATGATAGTAACATTTTTATCCCAGGTTATATTTATTACAATGCAAGGTGGCAGTGGGGTGAGGGTCAATACAGGCGAGCTAATGGTCTCACATCATCATTCAAGCTGTTTTTCTTTGTACCTGCCTGCAATCATGATGCACACATAGAATTGACTGGGCTTGAATCATGCAAACCTCACCCATTTTGACATCCCCTCAAAGATACCGTCGATGGAAGAATGGGGTGGAGAAGGAGAAAAAAAAATATATGCTGAGTTATTCTGACCATAACATTTCATTACTAGTATTTGAGGATTTTAAGAATTTTTTTTTACACATTTTAACCTCATAAAATGGCAATTCCTCTTTTAAAAAAAAAACCAAAAACCAAAAACCTGAATAAATGTTGAATTGAAAGGAAGCCACGATCCAATCTGAATGGTTAAATACACTAATATCCACAGTGTTAATATTTATAAAGGCTTGCTGAGTGTCTGAAAAAAAAGTCATACATATTTTATCTTTGCAGTCTTTAAAATATTCATGAAAGGTTTGCCAATATTACTAATTCCAGGTTCGATGGAGGAAGCTGAGATGCTATAATCTGTTTAAGGTCACTGCTGAATTAATGACTGATGAGAAGTTTGAATCAGGGACTTTCTGACTCATATTTTTTGCATTATTTATAAAGATACCCAGTCCCATATCATGGTTTCTAATTGTATAAATGTCCTTGGGAAGAATTAAACAAGCAGTGATACTTAAACTATGATCTGGGAACCATCAGATGATCCACTTCTGATATTCATTGACTGTAAGTGGCTGGGCCAGGCCCAGAACCCACTTGCCAGATTCTTCTGCCCAAATGATAATACAAGAAGTAATATGAATATTACTTGATGATAGTCAATGGGCCTTGAGTACAGTTACAGACTAAGTCTGCATGTGCTACGTGAGGGGAATTTGTGAACTCTTATTTGCAATCAAGTGCAAATGGGAAATAATAAATGAATATTTGTAAATGGGGCTTAATTGTATTGAAGATCCACTTTCCCTTAGCTTCTTAGTAGCTTACTATTAAATAGTATTCTCAAGCAGCAAGTTTGTACTAAGAACTGTTATTATTATGTTGTTAAGATAATTCAAGAGATAAATAAATAAATAAATACTTAATTTTGGATTATTTTTTAAATTCAAATTAAATTTAACATTTAATATTTAAAAACAGGGAAACATCCAGAAATGCAGTTATAATCATGTTGTTATTGTCCAAACACATGAATAGACAAAAATGTGCAGAGGAGATGTTTCATTGAATGAGTCTCTCCATTTTCTAAAAGTCTCCATTTTCTGAAAGCCTCATCCCATATCTAGTAGCACAGAGGTCCCCAACCTTTTGGGCACCAGGGACCGGTTCTGTGGAGAGAAGTTTTTCTGCAGACTGGAGGGTGCGTGGTTTTGTGTGCTGCCTGCATCTTGCGGATGGGGCTTTGCTTGTCTGTGTGGCCCAGTTGCTGGCATGCCGCGACCTGGTACTGGTCCATGGACCGGGGGTTGGGGAGCCCTGTAGTAGCAGGTTCTGCAACTGGTTTCTAGTCATATTCAGTTGCATGCAGTTACAGGTAATCCTCAGATTATATCCGTAATTAAGCATGGAACTAGGGTTGCAAACCATGCCACCTGTTAAGCAGGACATCATGTGACCGTGCTTGAGTTTATGACCTTTTTTTGCAATGGTTGTTAAATGAATCTATTGTCTGCACTGACTTTTTTTTTTTTGCTGGAAACTGGAAGTAAAGTTTCTGGCAAAAAATAACAATCGTAAATTACAGTCAGATGTCCACCGGATGCTGCAAATGGCCGTAACTGTGGGCCAATTGCTGAGCCCCCAAAATATGACCAGCTGACCCCAGAGGGTGGGGGCAGTGGCCATTGGAACTTCAAATCTGGGTTATAAGTAGCCTTGAAGAGGTCTATCGGCCATCAGTCAAAGATTACCTATACTGTAGATACTCCTGAGTGATTGCAAACTATGCCTCATATACTTTATAGTTTGGGCTTCTATAAAATGTCTATGATCATGAAATTCACATAGAAAAGTGAACATTTCATCTCCTATAGCAAGGAGGTATTTTTTATCATTTATGAATTATATCAAAATGCATAAGTGTTTCTGTTTAGTTTTGGCAGCTTTAAGACTCTGGTTTTAGGTAAGAAGTAAGCCAGGTATCTGATAAAGTGAAATAGAAAGAAAGAAAGAAAGAAAGAAAGAAAGAGAAAGAAGGAAAGAAAGAAAGAAAGAAAGAAAGAAAGAAAGAAAGAAAGAAAGAAAGAAAGAAAGAAAGAAAGAAAGGGAAAACCAGAATGTGGCCTGAAATGGGTGTGGGAAAAGATATCTTTTTCTTGCCTTCCATCATGGTGTTAGAAAAATAATTTGGGGTTCTAACTAAACCCGGTTACCCTCTTCCCCCTCCCCCCCCAGGCCGCCAAGCTACAAAATTTGGGAACTACTGCTCTAGAGTGACACTTGACGGGAGTGTGTGTGTGTGTGTGTGTGTGTGTGTGTGTGTGAGAGAGAGAGAGAGAGAGAGAGAGTATATCTGTGATGCTTATTCTTATGAATATGCTGGGAGGCCTAATTTAATTAACTCTATTTTTGTTTACAGACCTTATTCTTTGATATGGGGTTTGAGGAAGATTTGAGTAATGTTTGCTATTTTTACCTGATTAATTTAGTTTCAGCTTGATTGTCAATTATCTAGTGGAGATGCTGATTTTCAGTCCATTGTGGATTCTCTTAATGTTTTAAGGGAAGATGGAAATAGTATAAAGAATAAAATGTATTTTGATATAAAACGTCTCACAATGCCCAAGAGGCGTCATGTTTATCTCAAGCATAAAAGTTGATGGGGAGAAATCTTATGCTATTTCTGAAAATCAACACATTTCACTCACATAAAATTGCTGTTGCAAAAATTGCAATTCACATAAAATGGGGAAAGTGGTAATTGTTCCATTGCAACACACTAATTCATAATTATGGTTAGAAAGGAAGTACAAATACAAGTTTTTTTTAAAAAAAAAGATCTTTGCAGCCCTGAACTGAGGGTGGATTTAAATAAGCAAAACGAATCATCAAGTAATCTTCGAGATGTCTTTTTCTTCAAAAATAAAGTATGTTCTTGCTGCCTCTGCAATGTGACCCCATGTTTAAAAATGCTTGTTAGCCTTTCAAACAGTATTTTAAAAACCACTTTTACTTGACTGCTTGTATGATCCTTGAAAGTTGACTCAGAAAGGATGAATCAGTGAGCTTCACCGCTGGGCGTCTTGGAGATAAGCACCAAAAGAAAGATTTCTACATTGTGCCATACATTCTAATGACTAGAGGCAGAATTAACAGAAAAAAAATGTTTTGACCATAAGAATTGACTAATTACATGATATTTGCAGCATGCAGTGCTACCTGTGATTTAGAGATTTAATGATGGGGCAGGTAGGGGCACTGAAAATAGGAAGAAGACACTTAAGTCTTTCCTTGGTGATTCTTCCTCCCAGCATAATGATATCTGGAAAAGAAAATCTTGCTGGTACCAACAACATATTTCTATTTCATGTTTTTATCCTGTTAAGACTAATTGCCATGCTAGAGGTAAATGTGGGGAATTTTCCCTAAAGAGATAACTTGGCAAGAAAGGATTAAATGTCCCCCCCCCCAAATATTTTAGAACAAGGGTGTAAAACTGCCGGCCCGCGGGCTGGTGACATCATGCGGAGGCCGCGCCCACCCCAGCTCTGGCGATGCAAAAAAAGTCACGATACATCATGACATGTCATGTGATGCGGTAAGTTTGACACCTGTGTTTTAGAATGTATAATACAGATAATTCCTTATCTTCACTTTTAAATGCAGACTGACTGTACGTCATCTTGCCAACTCTTATGCTTGACGTTATGATGATGATGATGTTATTAACATTATTGTTTATTAACACAACAAATATACAGCAACAATATAATAGCAACAGCAATAGCAATGGCACTTAGACTTATATACCGCTTCACAGTGGTTTACAGTCCTCTCTAAGTGGTTTATAGAGTCAGCCTATTGTCTCCAACAATCTGGGTCCTCATTTTACCAACTTTGGAAGGACGGAAGGCTGAGTCAACTGGTCAGGTTTGAACTCCTGGCAGTTGGCAGAATTAGCCTGCAATATTGCATTCTAAATGTTGTGCCACCATGGCTCTAATAATCAATGTAAGACATTTGCAAGATATTTATTAATACATTGTAATCAATATAAGCAGTTCCTGACTCAATTTTTATATAACTATCTTAAACAACACGAAAGAAGATGTTTCCAGCTCCATAAAGATCCTGCAAAAAATAGCATGTCAATGAGATGGCAATTAGACCATAAGGAAAAACAAATTAATCTTTATTGCATTATTGGGACAAGCAAACTGGAATGTGAATTGTAATCATGTTTTTCATATCATGAGGCATGTCTCTGTGCACATCTCAGAAGGACACCACCAACAATTTGAACTGACTAGATGCCCAAAATTTACTATAACAGATTGTGATATATCAGGAGAGATAAAGAATTTAGATTAACCCATAATTTATTAGCTTCTTAACAAATTTAATCTTCCAACCAAATTGAATCTCAAAATACAAGAAACCTTAATCATACTTCCATCTTAAAATGGACCCTGGCAGACCATCTACACTGAATATTAGATTACCGCTAAACCAAAATTCACCGCAAAGCTATCCTACCATAAAAATTAACTATTGCTTTCATGAAATCCAAATCTTAACCCTAACTCTTATTTTACTACTATCAAAGGAAATTTTCTGCCTAAAAGTTCTCCTAGCACAATATTATACTGTAAAATGAATGTAATACAATCAGTAATTTAAAAAAACTCATCCAAAGCTAACCATTCTGCTAAATTTACCTATACGCTTCATGTAAAACTAATCCTAAGTACAAATTCATCAAGTACCAATGTTTTACTCTATAGTGACCCAAACAGTATTTCCACAATATCCCAAATATATTAATCACAAAACTCCACACAGATTAAATCTCACAACAACTGAACAACTGAACATCATAAAATCTTAAGTCTAATATTATTTTATCCTCATAATAAAAGATCCTGACAGTTAGAACAATTAACCAGTGGAACAACCTGCTTCCAGGGGTGGTGAGTGCTCCAACACTGGAAGTTTTTAAGAAGCAGCCGGACAGCCATTTGTCCGAAATGGTATAGGGTTACCTGCCTGAGCAGGGGGTTGGACTTGATGACCTCCAAGGTCCCTTCCAACTTTATTATTATTATTATTATTATTATTATTATTATTATTATTATTATTATTATTATTATTATTATTATTATTATTATTATTATTATTGTTGTTGTTGTTGTTGTTGTTTTGTTATTATTATTATTATTGTTGTTATTGTTATTGTTGTTGTTGTTGTTATTGTTGTTATTATTATTATTATTATTATTATTATTATTATTATTATTATTATTATTATTATTATTATTATTATTATTATTATTATTATTATTATTATTATTATTATTATTAATCTCAAATATTAGCCTGGTAAGCAATGGCTACAATAAGATGACCATATGACTATAATTGATGATAAGAAAATCAAAAACTCATCCTTCTCTTAAATTTAACCTTAGATATCAAAGAAGCCTAAGCCTAATTTCACAGTCCTACTATGTACATTTTTTAACCAGAAATGTTTGCCAGGAATCTTTTCTGTACAATACCCTAATGTGAATTGCATATGTATAAATTATTTGATTTTTAAAAATACTGTTTAAAAATACTGTGTCCTACTATGTGCTGATATCTTCTTGATTATTCTTCATTTAGCTACTGCTTTTATGATTCTCACATTGATTTTCAAAAAGAATTATTTTATTTTTTAAAAAATAGATAAAAAAGGCAATCCTTTTCTATAGCTGTGTTTGTATTTGCCACTTATTAATTTATTAACCTTCCTATGTACATGCTACTATTCCATAGCAGCGTTTAGAACAGACAAATTAAAATATCCTCGGAAAAAAAATAATTTAAAATGGAACAATAGAAAAATCCTAAAAAGAAAAAAATGAAAATAAACTGTATTTCCCTCACATTTTATGAAGTAGCTAAGGGGGCAACTCTACTCAATTGCAGTCCTTTTCATCATGTTTTTCTCTTTATTATATTATAGAGAAAGACGGAACATTTTCCCCCTGTGTATTTTCCTTTGAAATTAACCAGCTGTCTGCAGCTGCTTCTGTATCAACATTCCTTCATGAAATATTTCTGCTCCGATATAAACTATGAAATCTAACTGCAACTCCCTGCTAGGAGTTGCATTTTAATATGTATATTTTTAAACATAAAAAACAAACTTGGGAAATTTGAAAACTCCCTTACTCTCCTGTTATAGGGTACATTACGTTTGAGTAAGTGTTATGCAAGACCTAAATAATGAATGTTTTCAGCCCAGTTTATAATTACCATGTATTTATTCATTGATGGCCCTTCAAAGGAAGCAAGAAGATCAAACCAGTTGCATCTGTTCCTGTTCTTTTCTTAGCCCACGGCTGGGCATCACCAACAAGCAGCTTAGAATTAACTGAGGCAATATGCCTGTTGCTTTTAAATTGCCATCTATGTTAGGGATGGTTGTTACTGCATTGCGGGATGCCGTATCCAATTGTACATGCAAATCCTATTCAAAAAAGGTAGGCAGTAAACCATGGAACATCTACTGCGTCAAACAAAAATCGAATGTACGGTAAATAGCAGGCAAACAAAGAAAGTAAGATACGGAAATAGGGCTAGTAGGAGTTATAGCAGTCCAGCTAAAAGGAAACTTTGCAGGAGGAAGAAAATACCATACAATTGACACAAAGTTGGGGCAAGGGTTACTAAATTAAAATTATACTAGTAACGTTGCCAGTTATATTATAATGAAGAGGTTCAAATATTTAACTAACTTTTATCATTTTTGGCAGAAGCTTTTTCAGCATTGTGGGAGGACAGCACCCCCCCCCCCCCGAGAAAGAAATATTTTGGGAATATTAAAAGGCAGAATATTATATTTCCCCAAAGGATCTTAAAGGCAGAATAGCCCCCAGTAGAAACTCAGGAAACCACCTTTTAGAAATGCAGGTTTGATAATCCCATTCAGCCCCATTCATGAGCAAATACCCCCAGGCAGAAGCCCATTCAAGACAAAATATTTGAAATCCCCTGCAGCAAAACTGACAGCTAACAATAGCAGAGTGGTAGAATTAGAACCAGCAACCCCTCACCCAAAAAAATCCAACACAGGAAGTAAGCCATCGGCCACAGCCATAGCCACAGAGAAGCAGGATATGACCTTTGGGGCATAATAGGATTAGCCCACCAATACCAAAAAGGCACACTGAACCTCAGGTCAAAGTTCATGCCACAGGAACAGGAACTCCAAACACAAAAGCCCAAGAAGGTATAAAAACCCACCACTCCCAGCTACATGTATTCAGCTGCTCCAGAGCCTCACGTCTTCTTGTTCTGCTCTTCAATAAACTACAACCTTCTTTCTAAAACAGTCTCCATTTTGTTTATTCCCGGCTTGGACTGGACCCTGATGAAGATTTTTCATTAAACAGCATCTAATGATGCAATAAGAAATTGGCCTTTCTTTTTATTGTATTAATTCTACAATTAATTTGATCTTGCATGCCGCTTGCTTAGTTTTTATAAACCCTGCACGACCATTCTAAATAATCAACAATATAGCTTGCTATCATCTGTTTGCTAATACTGCTGTTAAAATCTTTGTATCAACTTTAATCAATGAAATAGGATGATAACAGCAACAGTGGTTCTGTTTCAAGAATCAACTTGCATATCACCAAAATTGGTCAACTCTAGCATATATAATTTGTATTAAGAACTTTTATTATAATGGTAAAACCTATTACTCATTAAAGTGAAAAAAAGAGAATAGAAAGGAGTTAAAAAGTGCAACAAAAAGAGAGGAAGGAACCTTTTCTCCTACTGGGGGAACGGTTATTGTTTTCATTGAATGTATTTTTATTGTTGGGTTGTAATTTGTGGGAAGTCAGTCCCCCCAGAGAAAGAAATATTGAAAAGGCAGAATATTATATTTCTCCAAAGGATCTTAAAGGTAGAAAAGCAGGCCCAGTTTTCCTTAATAGCTCCAGGCAGAGGCCAGGTCTATAGAGAAATGCAGATTTGATAATCCCATTCAGAAAGACTCAGGCCCCATTCATGAGCAAATACTATCAGGCAGAAGCCCATTCAAGACAAAATATTTTGAAATCTCCTGCAGCAAAACTGATAGCTAACAATAGCAGAGTGATAGGATTAGAACCAGCAACCTCTCACCCAAGAAATCCAACACAGGAAGTAAGCCATCAGCCCCAGCCCCAGGAAAGCAGGATATGATCTTTAGGACATAATAGGATTAACCCACCATCATCAGAATACCAGAAGGGCACAGTGAACCTCAGGTCAAAGTTCATGCCACAGGAACAACTCCAAACACAAAGCCCAAGAAGGTATAAAAACCCACCACTCCCAGCTACATGTGTTCAGCTACTCCAGAGCCTCATGTCTTGTGGTTCTGCTCTTCAATAAACTACAACCTTCTTTCTAAAGCAGTTTCCATTTTGTTTATTCCTGGCTTGGACTGGACCCTGATGAAAATTTTTCTTTCAACAAAGTCATCCAGTGTTTGGTTTTAAGATGGGCAGCTATACAAATGTTTTAAATAAATAAATAAAATAATACAGTTTTCTTGGCAACAGCGCAGAAGTGGTTTGGCAGTCCCATCTTCTGGAAGGGGTTTTTCAACATTCCTCTTTAGCATTCACACTCCGCTTCCCTGAAAGTCCCCAACTATGAATCAAGTCTGACCGTCCTTAAGTTTTTGGAGCCAAAGTACACATGATGTTAAAGGTATATAACTGGATGTAGCAATATTGCTTTAAAAAACAAAGTGATGTCATGCGTATGGGACTGCTGGGGCTGCATTCAGCATCAGACCATCATATCAACTCAAGGGATTTTCAAATTGCCAGTTGTGAGCTAACCATGAGATTGGGAGAAGCTTAGAAGAAAGTTGCAAAAAATGTTTTAAATTTCATTAGGCTTGCTTAGGCAAATTCTGCTCCAGACTTTGCTCCCTACTTTTGGTGAACCCTCCATCTGAAGGCAAAACAGAAGCAAGTTCTGATTGTGTTCCCATTTCCTTTGCTTTGCTTCTCCACTTTCCCTCACTGGCTAGTTATAATGCAACAAAATGTGAGAACCGCTGTATAGGTTTGGGTTGAATTAAGTGCTATATTTATTTATGTGGTATCAAGTTGTTTTTGATTCCTAGTGACCACTTTCTGTAAATAGATTTTCTCCATGGTCATCTAATCCTAACCTCTTCTTTCAAGTCTCTCATTGCCACTGTTGTAACTGATCCATCCACTTTGATGCTGGACATCCTCTCCTCTTTGCTTTAGAGCTGTTTTCAGAAAGCTGCATCTTCATGTAATTTGTCCAAAGTAGGTTGAGCCTGATCACGTGAAGTATTAATACCACTTTACAATGCCTTGGTAAGGCCACACTTGGAATACTGCATCCAGTTTTGGTCACCACGATGTGAAAAAGAAAGAGTACAGAGAAGAGCAACAAAGATGATTAGAGGTCTGGAGGCTAAAACATATAAGGAACGTTTGCTGGAATTGGGTATGTCTAGTTTAATGAAGAGAAGGACGAGGGGGGACATGATAGCAGTGTTCCAATATCTCAGGGGCTGCCACAAAGAAGAGGCAGTCAAGCTATTCTCCAAAGCGCCAGAAGGCAGGACAAGAAGCAACGGATGGAAATTAATCAAGGAGAGAAGCAACCTAGAACTAAGGAGAAACTTCCTGACAGTTAGAACAATTAACCAGTGGAACAACCTGCCTCCAGAAGCGGTGAATGCTCCAACACTGGAAGTTTTTAAGAAGAGACTGGACAGCCATTTGTCTGAAATGGTATAGGGTTTCCTGCTTGAGCAGGTGATTGGACTAGATGACCTCCAAGGTCCCTTCCAACTTTATTATTATTATTATTTGTGCCTTGACTGAGAATTTAGGCTTAATTTAATAATCTGTTGGTTTGTTTTCTTGACTGCCATTGATATCCTCAGGAACCTTCTCCAATACCAAAATTCATTTTTTTAAATTTAGTTTTTATTAATTTTTTATCAAAGTATAAAATACAAGAAAAAAGCATGGAAAACTAAAAGAAGAGGGAACGGAAAAAAGGGGGGATAGTGTAAAGGAGAAAAGAAAAAAGAGAAAAAGGCACTGACTTCTGACTCTCTTTAGCACAGTAGAAGGTAACAACATTACGACAACTTTTTACTTTTACACAATAGACGTACAAGCCATTTCTATAATAATAAGCCTATCTATTTTACAAAAACAGAATCAGTTTCATTTTTTTTCTCATTGCAAGCACAAAATCTGGAAGCAATTTTAAAATAGAGATGAAGTATATTCTCTTCTTTGGGTAAAGGAATCAATTTAACCATCTCTGCTTCTCTTTGCTGTGGGGAATAATATATCTTTTTTTTTTTAACCCTAAAGGAAGAAGACACTTTTTTTTTAGTTTTAGTAATTTACTGATTCTGGTGAGTACTCAGGTATTATATATAAAGGAAAAAAGAGAAAACCCTTCGTTTTATAACCAAAACCCAAAGTTAGCTCATTAAGTTCGACTCTCTCCGTTGAGTTTAATTCCCATAAAGTGAATCTTTTTCTTCTCATATTTTCAAATCCAGTCAATAGTATTTTACAAAACTTTGGAATTTGTTCAACATTATTTAAAAAACCAGAAAATATGCATGTACATACATACTCATGTTATATATACAAAACTAACTTAAAACATTCTTTCAGTACCTATATCAAACATTTAAAAAATGCATCTTAATTAATTAAGACGTTAATTTTAGGTCAATCCCTCCAGCTTATCTTCATAGAATAGAGTCTTTTTTTTTGTTCTCAAGAAATATCAAATTTCAAAGGCATCAGTACTCTTCTTATCCTGTTTCTTCTTCAAAATTCAACTTTTCATTCCGTGGAGTGTCACAGGAAATACCACAGCTTGCACAATATGTTTATAGGATTGGATGCATTATAGCATTTGAATTTTTCCAAGGTTATCATGGCTGCTCTACCAAGTACTAATATGTGACATATTTTTGAACTGTTGATGATTGATCCTAAAATGCACAAACTATCCACCACATGGATATCTCATTGCTAATTCTAAGTTCTGTTCTACTTGTTGCCATTAGTTTGCTCTTCCTTATATTTGATTTTAGTCCCCCTTTTTTACTTCTTAAGTTTTAATCCTAAGACTCGCAAATCCTTTGCATTATCAGCCATCAAGGTGATGTCATCAGCATCAAGCAAGTTATTAATGTTTCTTCCTCCACTTTTTAAGCCCTAGTCCTAATCCCAGTGGGGATTTACTCAGGGAGTGAAGGTTACACAAATTCTTTTACTGTTTTGGGGGATTCTTATATTGTAATATTGAAGACAGAATTCATGCTTTGATACTCGGGTTTATAGTTTAGCATATTGTATGAACCTATACATATCTAAGCAACTTTTTACATTTGTTTGGATGAAGACTTTGTCTCTTCCTAGTTCCCTAAACCATTTTTATGGGAACAACCTACATCTGGAAGCGTAATTCAACGTTTCTTAAATATAGAAAGAATTCCCATTTGAGGAAATATATCTCAAGTCTTTCTTCAGCAATCATGGATATTTTTCTTGGGGGTGGTGGTGGTGAAGAAAGCAAAATTCAATTAAATAATGACCCCCCTGCCAAAGTGGAGTATTGCCTGATAGGCAGCTAACACCTGTGGAGTTTGTAATATTATACTGGATGAATTTCAGAAGGCTTAATACATCTGAAAACAGTAGTTGCCTTAGCAACTCTCTGTAATGAATGGTGTTTGAATAACATTTTCTCCTAAAGAATTCTTCTAATTCTCCAGAAACAGCACTCTTTGTTTCTTTTGTTTTAGTCATTCAGTTTACTTCTCATTTTTGTGATCTTGCAAACAGAAGACAATACAAAGCACCTTGCAGAAAATCAGAACGCTGTTAACATCCAATTTAATATATTCTATTGGGAATGCTCTCTTTTTAAAGTCCCTTGCTGCCTCACCTGGTCTTGTTTATGAATTATACTGCTTCAGTACAGTATCATTATTATTATATGGTATCTATAATTTCAGAATTAACAGACATCAGTAGGAAGATCCTTTCGTATCCAGGACTTGCTTGCTTTTAGAGGCTGTGGGGTGACCCTTGGAGAACATTAATGTTGAGCCAGACAGTCCTTTGGGTTTGATTCAGCATAACTCTTCTTACATTGTTAACCTGGGCTTGTTTTTCCATAAAGAACTCCCCAAATGTACAGGTACTCCTCAGCTTACAACAGTTTGTTTAGTGGCCATTTGAAGTTACAACAGCACTGAAAAAAGTAACTTATGATCATTTTTCATTCCTATGACTGTTGCAGCATCCCCACGGTCATGTGACTTACATTTGGATGCTTGACAACTGACTCACATTTATGATGGTTGCAGTGTCCCGGGTTCATGTGATCATCTTTTGTGACCTTCCGACAAGCAAAATCAATGGGAAAAGCAGATTCACTTAACAACGGTGTTACTAATTTAACAATTGTAGTGATTCCGTTAACAAATGTGACAAGAAAAGTCATAAAATGGGGCAAGACTCACTTAACAAATTTCTCACTTAGCAACATAAATTTTGAGGACTACCTATATAGCAGAGGTCCCCAACCTTTTGGGCACCAGGGACCAGTTACATGGTGAGAGGTTTTTCTGCAGACCGGAGGGGACGTGGTTTTGTGTGCTGCCTGCATCCTGTGGATGGGGCTATCCTTGTTTGTGCAGACCAGTTGCTGGTATGCCATGGCCCGGGGCTTGGGGACCCCTGCTGTATAGGCTTCTTGCTGCATGCTAGCAACATGCAGCGGTTCAGGTCCAAAGCTGAAAAGGTGCTTCAGAGTTGGGGGGTGCATGTGTGCATCGTATCTGGCACTTTGCAGAAACAGTGCCTTTTCCTTGCATCTCGTGCTTAACTCAAAATGTGTGTTTGAGTTAAGAAGGTGCTGACAACGAAGGAGATAGTACAAGATGCTTTGAAGCAAAGGTGGGGGGCATTCATTTCACATGCTGATGCCTCCTTAACTCAAATGCACATTTTTGGGGGATTTCTTACCTACCGCCAGAGAAAAGCTTTCCGTCCAATCTGCCAGCAAAAGTTAATACCAACTTGCAAATACAGGTAGTTCTTGACTTATGACCACAATTGAGCCCAACATTTCTGTTGCTAAGTGAAACATTTGTTAAGTGAATTTTGCCCCATTTTATTACCTTTCTTGCCACAGTTGTTAAGAGAATCACTGCCGTTGTTCAGTTAGTAACACGGTTGTTAAGTGAATCTGACTTCCCCATTGACTTTGCTTGTCAGAAGGTCCAAAAAGGTGATCATGCAATTTTGAGACACTGCAACCTTCATTAATATGAACCAGTTGCCAAGCATCCAAATTTTGATCACATGATCATAGGGGATGCTGCAACTGTTGTGTGAAAAATAGTCATGCCAGCATGGCTTAGGAATTCTGGGAGTTGAAGTCCACAAGTCATAATTCCCCACCTCTGGCTTACACTATCGTTCCCCACCTCTGGCTTACACTAACATTGAAGTACATGTATTTCCTCTAGTAGCCAATAGATTATGAGATTACAATGGATCCATGCTTACTGAAGTGGCTCTTCTGGGAGTTGAAGTCCACAAGATAAATGGGCCATCGTTTTCCACCTTTGGTGTAGGGAATCCCTGGGGTTTTTCCTCACCAGCATCCAACCACAACATGAACATACCCAGGCATGCTGTTGTGTTCATTGTTTCCTAATGATGCTTTCATCTGATTCGCAGCCAGTGCTGGAGGCAACTATAAATCATCCTTAGTTACTCCAATGATAAAATTCTATTTTCTCTTTCAACCCAACCCAGGCTTTGGTGTGGATAAAGATTTGATCGTAATTAGATGTTGAACTGTATTGGTGGGTTATTTCACCAGCAGAAAATGCTTGAAAGGGAGGGAAACAAAAACCAAGACTATTTTCTTTCCTTAGCATGCCCTGCACGTAGTAACAGAGTAACAGAGTTGGAAGGGACCTTGGAGGTCTTCTAGTCCGAGTACATAAGCCATCTCCATTTGGCAGCACTATTCCTGTGACAGCATAGCATCCCCCCCCCACAATACCAAACATGGCCAATTTTATACCAAGCTAGTCATTGGTGGGATTCAAATACCTGAACAACTAACCAGTTCTGGGCCTGGACTTCTGGAAGTAGCATCCACGCACTTCCAGTGGGCCGTTCTGGGCCTGGGAGGCCTCCCCCAGGCCTCCGAGGCTCAGAATGGACTTCTGGAAGTGGTGTCCACACACTTCCGGCAGTCCATTCTGGGCCTTGCGGAAAAGGGTTAGACGAGCTTCAGCCGGTTCACCGAAGTCAACAAAAAATTAGCTACTGGTGCGAACCGGCTAAATCCCACCACTGAAGCTAATTTTCTCTAATTTAGATAGAGTTAAGATGGCTCCTCCCTGGGAGTTTTATGTCGCAAGTAGTCTGCTTTAATTTGGCAAGATTTCTGTCTATAGGTGAGGAACAATGAAGGAAACTGCTTAGAAAAACCTCAAAGTGTCTTGGTTTTTTGAGCCTGGCAGTGGACATAAACTGATCGCATGGGGGGGGGGGTCAGAGAGGTCAGATTGATGAAAGTAGCAGAGGTCTGGGGACACTAGTGACACAGAGTTTACATTACTTTCATATTCTGAAGAGGAAAGGGACAGTGAACGTGTGAGAGATCTCCTTACCAATTGGAAAAATAAGGTGGAAGCCTCTTCCTTAACCAGGAACAGAACATAGTGGATCTGTTAGCATACCTTTAAAAAAAAGCTAAGAAAAGAGTATGCTGATGGAAACAAATTATGATTTGAGAAATCAGGGAAAGCATGGTTTCTGGTCCTTGATTTATGACTCAGTTGGGACCAGAATTGTGGTTATTAAGTAGTTGGGGTTGTAAATCGAGGGACAAAGTATTGGGACCAGATTTTTTGATAGTTTTTTTACATTGGTTGTCAAGCATCATGTAGGAAGTCAACCCCCCCCCCCAAGAGAATGAAATATTTTGGGGAATATTAAAAAAAAGGCAGGATAGAATATTTCCCCTGAAGGACAAATGGAGAAAAAAATCTTAGGCAGAAACCTGAGGAGGCCACTCTTTAGAAATGCTGATCCGGTAATCCATTCAGGCTGGAGCTGATGGGAGTAGAAAAATAAAGACTCCTAAAATCTACATTCCCCACCCAGCTCCAAGGACAGGACAGGACTTCCCAGCCACAATGGGAGTCAGGCAACAATGATTAGAATATCAAAAGGACACACTCAAGCACAGGTCAAAGTACAATGCCCAAAGAAGGTATAAAAACCCACCCACTCTCAACTCCATTTGGTCAGCTGTCCCGGAACCACATGCTGTTGCTGGTTCTGCTCATCAATAAACAGGAAACCTCTTTCAAAAGCAGCCTCCATTTTATTCCTGGCTTGGAACTGGACCTGATTTGTTTCATAAATCTACTGTCCTGAATGGGCATTTTTGCTATTAAACAACTGGTTGAAAAGTAATTGAGAGATTATTTTACAAAAAGAAATCTGTACTTTCTAATCTCTTTAAAATTCTCTGCTCTAGGTCACATGTCCGACAATGAAGAAACTTAAAATGCAGGAGTCGAAAACATCCCGAGCTTCTGACTAATCATTACCTCCTTTCTATTTTTTTTCCTGGATTTTGGGGGCTAGATGGGGCCCTTTTGAAACCTGTCTGTCCTTTCTTGGCTTCTCCTGCCATATCAGTTTTGGTCATGTCTGATCTATTTTCTGATATTTATTCTGTTAACAGAAAACAGACACTGAGCCACTTTACATAATATTTTTTCAATATACTTTTGTTTGCAAAGAGCAACAGTGATATTGTTGGACGGTGAGCTTGTACAGAACCACACTCAGTACAGAAAGCACTTTTACATACTGACCCAAGCATGCTTCTTATTGATTAGACTGATATATTTACGTTTGTAATAATTTCCAGTTCCTCCTTATTCCCAAAACTTCCTTTTCCCTCTTTGGTACTCTGAAGTATCATGTCAGCTTCCTCTGATCTAGCATAATACATGTTCTTTCATTCTTTTCTTTCTTAAAATACTTGATCTACAGTCTAAACATAATTTCCTCATAAAGATTTTCTTTCAAAAATCTAATAAACCCCACTTTCCAGAAATTCTTCTACAAATTGCTTCATTACTTTTATTCCTTTTCGCAGGCATATTCAAACTACATAAAAGTATTCCCACATTAAATATATTCAGGTTTTCAGTTTTAATTCCTAAGAATTCATATTCTTTCAGTGATTTTTAACTAGACTTGCCATAAGTGGCAAGGATTACAATTCCAAGAATTCCCATCAGTGATAAAATACCAACTTCAGCCAGCTTAGAAATACGACTGCTTTGCTAAAATTGCTTTGCAATGGTTTGTTTATTTGTTGAAAGTATTTTTATATTACTTCTCACTACAGAGAATAGCAAAATAGTCTATAACAGAGATGTGAAAAATGTGCAGTTATGGGAATCGAAATTTATTTCAGTGCTTCTCAACCTTGGCAACTTTTAAGACGTGTGGATTTCAATTCCCAGAATTCTCCAGCCAGTATGGGGAATTCCGGGAGTTGAAATGCATACATTTTAAAATTGCCAGGGTTGAGAAACACTATTTTAGAGAGTGGCTGATGATGTTCTGGGAATGATCCAACCTAGACCCCCATGTCCACAAGACACTTCCAGTTCGAAATATTAACTTTCAAAAAACCACGAGATGTCTCCTGTCATGATTGGATTGGCTGCTTTGATTTCATTCAGAGGAAATCCATAAAACTCCAGAATACTATGGAACAATCCAGTCTTAGAATGATAGGTTATGCACATACTAATTTTATAATTATTTAACTTTAGGCTCCATTCCAGCCATAATCCTACTTTCAACTTCTTATTTGATATTGCTGAATAGCAAGCCCTCTAGGACAGTCAATGGTGGGAACTCTGGGAGATGTAGTTCAGCAGCACCTGGCGAGCCACACTATCCTGCTATCTGCTCCATAGTTGGGTTGTGCTCACAGATTTTATTGCTTTTGGAGGAACTGCTTAGCCTCTTTTTCAGGAATAACATATTATCATAGAGTCCCATCTTAAAGGCACAGAAGAATTTAAGCAGCATTACGTTCCTCTTTCTTACCTGGTACATCTTCTTTTCAGGGCTGATGTTAATCCCAGCATTTTAATGAGTACTGTAAAGCAGTTTTGAAGTTGAAACTCAAGTACTTTGGCCACCTAATGAGAAGGAAGGACTCACTGGAGAAGAGCCTAATGCTGGGAAAGATTGAGGGCAATAGAAGAAGGGGACGACAGAGAAGGAGGTGGCTGGATGGAGTCACTGAAGCAGTAGGCGTGAGCTTAAATGGACTCCAGAAGATGGTAGAGGACAGGAAGGCCTGGAGGAACATTGTCCATGGGGTCGCGATGGGTCGGACATGACTTCGCAACTAACAACAAAAAGCAGTTTTATAAATAGCCTTAGGTAGGAAGTACCAGTGTCAAGGGAAAAAAACACACCCAGGACCCTAATTAAACAAATATCGATGTTCCATTCATACATAGTCCAGTGTTTTCTATCTCAGTACAATTACTGAGGTATTTTAATATACTTTGCATATTTTTGTCTATTCTGTCGCCAAACCCTATTAGTTTCATGTTGCATTTCTCCCAAAGAAAAGACTTTTTTGTCACATAATTTGCTTTCTAACTCTTGTGAAAGACACATCTGTTCATCCGCTGAGATTTGTCACCCAGTATTTTATCACAAAGGTGACAAAACTGATGACAATATTTTCTTCGGAGCACAGTTAGGCTTTGGCTTACAATAAGCAACTCTGTTCCCTTTGCTTTGTTAGAACAGCTGCTATGACTTTCTCTAACATAGGAGATCTTGCAAAATACAGCAATGGGTGAAGAGAACTATTGACGTAAGACAATTGGCATTTTTTCTTAAAAAAAAAAAAACTTGAAGAACAAGAATATCCATGCTAGTTTGACAGGACAAAAAAGTCTGTGTTGTTGAATAACTGGATATCCTTCAAGTGAGCTTCATTGAACCTTCACATCAAAAAACTAAAGAAATCTGTAATTATCATTTGTCTCTTCCATAAGCTGTTAAAACCATGTGTATGTATGTAGCTTGCAAGGGAATTTGTGGGAAAATTTGCTGGCCAGCATCCGATTATAGTTTAATAAATTCAAATTGCTCTTGATGTATAGATAAAGTTCCTTGAGGAGTTATGTTGATGTTATTCAGCTTTTGATTTATATTATTTTGGAAAAATATAGCCATTACTTTACTCTTATTTCAAAGGAACTCTGGAATATGGTGGGAATATGAAATCTGAGAGGCAATGCCTATCATATAGGGACTTATTTAAGCCTGGCTGTGTAAGGAGTCAAGGCTGAAAACTTAAACCTAGCTTTACTTAAAGGAAATAAAGGTATAATTATATTTTCCACATGGATGTTCTTTCATGTCTCTATGGGTGGTCCAAGCAACAGAGGACAAATATACAAGGCCATAAGATTAGGGATGTCCATATGGTATGATAAAAAATGTCAAGATGGTGGCTATAATGGTGACATCAAAACTCTGTGACACACATAAAAACCAGGGTGAGCTTCAATCACCACTGCCACAGCCACCATCTTGATTTTTCTAACTATAACCTCCACAGGGCAGCTACAGTGGAGAGATGGATAATCAAAGTTGATCAAGAGCTCAAAACAGCAGAAGCTGACACATCAAGACCAGAAGATGAGGGTTAAAGTCAGGTTAAAAAGCACAGGTGAATGAGCTCAACTGAAAGGCATTCCCAATCCTGAACTGTTTTAGTGCAGTTTTTCATTCCAGAGCTTTACAGCTCTGAGGAAAGGATATGTTTTACCTCTGTGCAGAAGAATGTTAAGAATGCAGGAAGTCTACAGCACCAAGAAATTAGTCTTCCAAAAGTCCTGGGACCCCAATGTGGGTGCCAACTAGCCTGGGGTCCTAATGAAGTTGTGGCATTTTGGAGGTGGCTAATGGAGCAGATAATATCCCACTTCTTCCTTCTGCTCACTTTGCTCCTTAATCTTATTTTAACTGAATTTTAAATTTAAGATCCCTATTGATTTATTTATTTTTTAATAGTGCGTTTCAATCAATGTCTTTGCCTAGAGTTGCTTTGGTGATATAGGGGGCATATAAGTTTAATAAATAAATAAACAAAACATAATGGTTAAAGTCAGCATTCTGTTGCCAGGCCCTAAGAGAGGATCTTAGTTGTGCTGCGTATCTGTGAGGACATGCTGCAACAATAATAGTTTGGCACTCAGCAGCAGCTTTTGTGAGTTTCCAGATTGTGGCACTGGGTGCCAGGAGCTTAATTAAATGTAACTGCTTTTTAACTGCTGTATAACATAGGGTGACAGGTGGTAAGAACACCTTCAGTAAACAAACTAGTTGGACGTTGGTGTTCTATACCATTTGGTACCTAAAAAGGTTGCCAGATCTGATGGAGAGGCAAGTAATAGCATTGCAAAGTTTTGCAAGGCTCAACATGGGAGGGGAATGAATTTCATGCAGCTGGAGAAGATTGTGGGATAGGGTCGATGTGATCTCTGACGGAACGGGACAACTCGCCATGGCCAACACACCACGGCCAACTCACGGTGGGAAACACAACTCACTGTATTCAACGAATACAAAAATTAAATTAATAACAATAAAATAAAGAAAATCAATCCAGAAATACAAGAGTTATAATAATTTCAATGAAAACATGATCACCAATAATAAAAGTACCTGAACGAAACAATTAATACAGCATGGAATTATCGTGTGGCGAATTGTCCTGCAGCAAGTTGGCTGTGGTGAGTTGGCCACGGTGGGTTGTCCTAAACCCTATTTGTGATCTGGTCTGAGTAACTCATGCATTAAAGCTGTTACAGCTTGTGCAAATCACACCCTGGCTACAAGGAGGTGTTCTGGTGGACATCTCCAGTGGTCTACATTCATAAAGGCAGTTACATAGGGAGATCCTTATATTGAATTTCCTCTTTGTCCTATATTTTAAACAAGTACGGTCTTTTTCATTCGTCTTTAATTTGGCCTGCAATAGTCCCAATTAATGTTCAATATTAATATATATTAATACTCAATGTTAATATTCAATACTAATCAATATTACCTAAATATATATTAACATTCAATACTAAAATGCAAATTAATATTCTATTTGATATTTTGATGGCTTTTGAGGCAGGGTATTGTGCCAAAATCTGTTTGATAGGTCCAAGATGATGCTGGTCTTTTTCCTCCTCTGTTGAAATTATTCCATCAACTTCTGCAAGGGTTGGGCTTGTCCTATAGATATGAAAGTCCTGGGAGATATTGGTCTGTGAGCAGCGGTGGGATTCAGCCAGTTTGCACCACTTTGGCAGAACCGGTAGCTAATTTTTTGTAGTCCAGGCCCAGAATGGACTTCTGGAAGCAGCATCCACACAGAGAACCGGTTGTTCACATATTTGAATCCCACCAATGTCTGTGAGGCAATTGGGATGAGGAGGCACTGACTGTTCTTTTAACAGAGGGCAAAGTTGAGGAAGTTCTCAGCAAGTTCTGCTGAAGTAGAATCAGTGTTTCTCAACCTCAGCAACTTTTAAGATGTATGGACTTTCCCAGATGGCTGGGAAGCTGGATAACTTGCAGGTCACTCCCAACAAGATTGACTTGTTAATGGTAGGAGGAGCAATTCATTTGGGTATTGGTACAGTAGTTCTCCTACGATAGGGTGGGCAGATATTGTATTGAGTTGTAGTGACTGAATCTAGCTAAAATACTTTTTACCAGTTTAAGCTAGTTTTATAACTATACATTTATTAAGTCAAGTGCTTCTTGTTTGCTCACTTGCCTTCTTTTCCTTTTCTGGATCACTGTTTTAATGTTATACTACATCTAATAAGAAAATGGTGATTTAATCTTGGCTTAGCTAATAGCACTTAAAACAAGATTCTCATCTGATGTTCATAAATTGAATTTCAACTAGCTGGATTTCTGTGATCCATGGCCAGTAACTTCCAGGCCAAACTAGTGTAGAACTAGTGAAGAGGATGATTAGGGGACAGTAGGCTAAAACATAGGAAGAACAATTGTAGGAATTGGATATGTCTAGTTTAATGAAAAGAAGGACTAAGGATGACATGATAGCAGTGTTCCAATATCTCAGGGGTTGCCACAAAGAAGAGGGAGTCAAGATATTCTCCAAAGCACCTGAAGGCAGGACAAGAAGCAATGGATGGAAACTAATCAAGGAGAGAAGCAACCTAGAACTAAGGAGAAATTCCCTGACAGAACAATTAACCAGCGGAACAACTTGCCTCCAGAAATTATGAATGCTCCAACATTGGAAGTTTTTTTTTAATAATACTTTATTAGTTTTCTACATTTACAATTCATAAGTGCTTAGTAAACAATGTATTGTCTGGATCCATTTGTTTTACTTAATAATACACATTAAATTCCTAATCTCTACCCCGTTTTTCCAGCCATTGATAAAATACACCCCATATTTGAAAATATTCTGTGTCTTCTTTTTCTTTAATCTTCAGTGTAAGTTTATCCATTTCTGCATAGTCCAGTATTTTCTTGATTATCTCTTCTTCAGATGGTGTTTATTTTTCCAGTACTGAGCAAATACAATTCTTGCTGCTAATACATGCAACATTAAATATACACTTTATCATATTTTCTTGATAATATACCTAATAAAAACAGTTCCGGTTTAAAATCTACATGTTCTCTTAACATCTTTTCTAGCCAAGTATGTATTTTTGTCCAAAAGTTTTGGACAAAGATGTGCCTGGTTTTTGATTGCACTTCCAACAGTTACTAGACATGTTTTTAAACATTTTTGCTAATCTCGCAGGTGGTAAGTGCCATCTATAAAACATTTTATATAAATTTTCTTTATAAGCAGTTGCGATTGTCAATTTATAATTTCTTTCCCAAAGATTTTGCCATTTTTCTAGTTCTATATTGTGCCCAAAATGTTTTGCCCATGTTATCATTGTTTCTTTCACTTGTTCATCTTCCATTTTTAAATTTAATAGAAAATTATACAGTTTCTTAATCAGCTTTGGAGGACTGATGCTTCAATGGGTGCAATACAAAACATCTGGTTAATTGCAGTAATTAGCCCCAAGGAGGACGTTGCAACATTGTTCATTGTTCAAACAGCTTTACCGGGCACCCATTTGTTTTCAAGCCCAATTTGGAAGCATGGGTTTAATCTTTAAAATCTACAAAACTCTGTGTAATTTGTGAGCAGGAACTTCAGCATGATTCTTTTCTGTACACATATTTTTAATATTCTGTTGGCATCATCTTGTTTAAGGAATTATTCATCATACTCGCTCTTCTCAAGGTCTGATTTTCACTCTGTTCTGGCCCTGGGTTAAGGCAAAAATTTGTGATGTCTAATCAAGCTTGCTACCTCTCTTGCTTGCTTGCTTTCTTAAAAACAAATGGCTGCAGCCTACTGTGAACTAAGAGATCTTTGGCAGTATAGTGTAGTAAACCCCACAGGAGATAAAAAAATTAAATGGCTATAGGAAAAGAAGGAAAGGTCGTGAATTTGGAGAGCTGTTGCTTCTCCAGGTGAATGCTGGATAAAAATAAGCTTTTATTCTGCTCTCTCTCTAGAGATTGCAATCTATCCCTGTAGGGTTCTTATAAAACATTCTTGTATAATTCCTTTCTGCTATTCAGAGCACGTTGGCAAGTCAATAAGTGGCAAAGGTCTTTTTGAAATAGCTTTTCTTTTAACATCTCAAAGAGGACTTTTTCTTTTTTTCTGAAAAGATGGGAAAGCCTGTAAGCCAGAGATTTATTACTGACATTTGGATGAATCTTTCCTTAAGGGGATAATCTACTCTTTAACTGATTAAATGCTCCTCTTTTGGCCTTTTGTATAAAAGTTATTTTGAAGGAGCGTGACATCTCCTGAGGTATATTTATTTATTACATTTATTTGCTGCCTATCTCACTGTAAGTCTACTGTAGGCAGCTTACAATAATAAAAAGGAAAAAAATGAAAGGTGTGTAAACAGAAGTAAAATGATAGAACAATAAAATTAAACCCTGACAAAGGAACACAGAAGGATATCATAACCAAAAAGATGGATGGGTGAACAGCAGACAGCAAGAGGGAGGTGGCGGAGTCTGCCACTGTCTCCTTGAAACCAAACATCCATTTTTTTTGTTTGCATTATATTATTCTTTTCCTTTCATGAAATGAAATTCACTTTAGAGTCAAAATTGTTTTGTTACCACAGAAACAAATACAGGTTTTTTTTCCCTTCAGAAGGTTTGAGTTGTGCTTATCGAACCTTTTAAAGTATGTTCAAAAAGTGATGGATGCTATCACATTTAGGTTAGTAATATAAGAAACTTTTTTTTTTTTTAAAAAAAACTTGAATACAGGTAGTCCTCGACTTACAACAGTTCATTTAGTGACCGTCCAAGGTTATAATGGCACTGAAAAAATGACTTACGACCATTTTTCACACTTACAACCATTGCAGCATCCCCATGGTCATATGATCCAATATCCGGATGCTTGACTCATATTTATGACGGCTGCAGTGTCCCGGGGGTCACGTGATCCCCTTTTGCGACGTTCTGACTAGCAAAGTCAATGGAGAAGCCAGATTCACCTAACAACCATGTTACTAACTTAGTAACTGCAGTGATTCACTTAACAACTGTGGCAAGAAAAGTCGTAAAATCGGGCAAAATTCACTTAACAAATGTTTCACTTAGCAACATAAATTTTGGGGTCAATTGTGGTCGTAGGTCAAGGACTACCTGTATTATAACAATAATAATAAAGTTGGAAGGGACCTTGGAGGTCATCTAGTCCAACCCGCTGCTCAGGCAGGAAACCCTATACCAGAGGTCCCTAACCTTTTGGGCAGCAGGGACCGGTTCCACGGAGAGAGGTTTTTCCGCAGACCAGAGGGGGCGTGGATTTGCGTGTTGCCTGCATCCTGCAGATGGGGTTTCACTTGTTTGCGCGGACCGTTTCCTGGCATGCCGTGGACTGGTGCTGGTTCACGGACCAGGGGTTGGGGACCCCTGCCCTATACCAGTGGTGGCGAACCTATGGCACGGGTGCCAGAGGTGGCACTCAGAGCCCTCTCTGTTGGCATGCGTGCCACCGCCACCAGCAGCGGGTCCATCAGGCCGCCACCGCCACCCGGAGCCCCGCCCAGCACAAAGGCGAAGCGGGCGACTAGCAAGCTCGAGTAGAGATGGTAGAGCAGAGGTCACCAACCATTGTCGATTGGTGGACTGGAAGAAAAGGGAGGGGGAAGCATTTTACATGAGTGCATGTGCACATGGGGCCACAAGCACGCACGCGCTGCAAATGGGGCGGGGCTAGTGCCTGCATGATACTCACTAGCCCTGCCCCATTCTTGCGTGGTGCAGTGCTTTGTCTCTGCACCCTGTGGCGCAGCGGCAGCCATTTTTGCGCCTTGCAGCATGGTGGCCCATTTTTGCGCCCCCGGTTTTTGCGTGCCAGAGGTGGCACTCAGAGGTGCCTCCCTGCCCCCCCCCCCCGAGGGCACCACAATGCTGATGCGGCCCTGGCACTTTGTGATAAATAAGTGGGTTTTAGGTTGCAGTTTGGGCACTCGGTCTCTAAAAGGTTCGCCATTACTGCCCTATACCATTTCAGACAAATGGCTGTCCAGTCTCTTCTTAAAAACTTCCAGTGTTGGAGCATTCACCGCTTCTGGAGGCAGGTTGTTCCACTGATTAATTGTTCTGTCAGAAAATTTCTCTTTGTTCTAGATTTCTTCTCTCTTTGGTTAGTTTCCATCCGTTGTTTCTTGTCCTGCCTTCAGGTGCTTTGGGGAATAGCTTGACTCCTTCTTTGTGGCAGCCCCTGAGATATTGGAACACTGCCATCATGTCACCCCTCGTCCTTCTCTTACGTTTTGTTACAGTTTTGTTTGAGCTTCAGACAAAAGCAGCCCTTTTGAGAATGGAGTTTCTTCTCTCTTGCTTTCTTTTGAGGATTGCTGAGCTGGTGAAGAGAAGAAGCCAGGTTTTTTCCCCCCACAGCGGGCAAGCAGATAGATGATTAGGGCTCCTTACTTACGCAAAGGAAAATCCGTGGGGATTCAGAAGCAGTGCTTCCCTGCGTCGGTCTCCATTTTATGGAATTATTTCTCTTCACAGATCAGGCAGGCATCCTCACTGGTAGTTTTTCAAAAAGCTGCCAAGATGCTGTGCCAATGTGCTTCTGAGAATTGATGTTGCTTGCTGCATTTTATAAAGTTTACTATGTATCTAAATTGTCTGTTGAATTTGTTGTGTGTGTGTAAATTTATGTGATGGGTTTATGATTGTAATTTGCCAGGAGATGTATGATTTGAAGGCACAGTGTGTGAATGAAATGAAATAATACTGCTTTGATCTCAAATGCTACTGGGACAAATATAAAAGGCTACGTTTTGCAAAAGATTGAATAAACCTCTTTAGTGCCATTCTTATTACAAATATCAATATATCTTTCCTGATGCTTAAAATTAATTATTTCAGAAATAAATGCACAGGGTAACTCAGCTAGCTGTTTAAAGACTGGGGCCAGTCAGTGTCAGACAACATAATTAATATTTTTCTACTCCTTCGTGACTTTTATGGACCAACTGGTCAGCTTTCGTAACACCAGAACATATGAGTCGTGCCTTTTCAAACCATTTCTTCACATAATTAGATTCATAATTCCTAGTGCAAAATAAAGGATGTAATTAAAGAAGCACATTTTATAAGCATTTGAATTTTATTAACCTTCCAACTTAGTTAGAAAAAGAAAGACCATATTAAGAAAGAAATGTCTGGCAACAGAGTGAATTGCATTAAAAATTGCATTAAGTTTGCGTTATGGACTGATGGGAGGCAGGACTAACTTTTATATCTTGCACATCTTCAAGTGACTAAGGCTGAGGAACACTGGTTTAGATGTTCATGAATCCATCCATTCTGGGTGGTCCTGGTTGGTCCAAATGATTTAGAAAAGCTGTTATGATTTATGACCTCTAAGTTGGGACAAATTCTCAGCAATGCAGGAAGACTCATTAGAATAAAAGAGAGGACCAACCCTGAAACCTTTTCCTACATTGACCCAGAAGTCCCTAATGAATGAAAAATTCAGAAAAAAATGTATTATGTCATGTTATGGTATAAGAGGGTAGTGCAATGATACTACTACTATTAGTATGGTATGTCATTAAGCAAACATTTATTAAACAAACAAAATTCCTGTGAAACAACTACTTCACTTTGGCTGTTTAGCTGGCTGCATTTTCCTTAATTTAAGTATTCATATTTGGTTTTATTGCCAGGTCAACAGGCAGTATTTTTTTAAACAGTTTTGACTAGTGTATAATCCAGGAAATCCATTAAAAGCTGCCTAAATGCTGCACCTTGTCTTCTCTCCCCATTCTGAGTTAGCAGAGAGTTTTTCTTCCTTTTGGTTATTTTTGTTTGTTACTTTCACTGTTCTTTCCTTGCGTAGAATCCATCCATTCACCCATCCATTCTTGCTATGTACCTACTTAACTACGTACTGCAAACTTGCTTGGTAGCTGGCTGCTTTTCCCCTTTCTTGCCTGGCACAAAGACCGTCATGGTGGGGCACTCAGACCTTATGATCTGCCTTTTCTCTTCCTTAAAGTGTCTCAACCCCTTGACCCATCATCCCTGGCCAAAGCCTCACTTCCCCATCGCCCTTACCTGGAGCCACCTCAGAAGGATAAGTGACATGTGTACAAATATTATATCTCCCACTAACTCTTTGTCAGCCACAAAATTTTGAAATATTACATCTATATATTTACAAGATAATAATATATAACACATATGAAGCAGTCTGAATGAGAAACTTTTTTTTAAAAAAAATTCTGAGCTGTTCCTTTTAATGAAGGGAATTTTTAGAAAACAGTTAAACTGGGGACGCACTAATGCTGTTGATGGAACAGAATTATAATTGATAACCAGTAGGAATTTATAAAAATATTCTAGGAACTGTACATAATGTTTAGTTGGATTCAATGCTACAAATACATTGACTTAAATCAGCAGGTAAAACCTTTGCTCTTAAGCATTTATGCAGTTTCAAAAATTTGAATATGTTTATAATTTAAATGCTTTCCCAGAAATATGTGTTTTGAGCAGATTAAGCAGATTGAAATCATTCCCATCAAGAACTGGAATAAGAAGTTGTACAGAATCAAAACGCTAAGCACTGTGTTTCACCCAAAACATTGAATGTTGCTTTGTTAAGAGTCAGAAAGATTTTCTCCACAGGGTTGGGTATTATATGAGGAAGTAAAATAATGTATTAACTGCAACTGCTCAACAGAAAAACCGGTTGTATCTGAAGAAAAAACAGCTGCCTGTTATGCACTCTTGATTCTAATGGAGAGCGCCAAGATTCAGATAGGTAGAAGTGTTAGGTAGTTCTCTTTTAGTATTAAATCTAAGGAAATTCAATGAGTCTTAATGCCTAAGAAATACATTTTCTCTTCTTGTACTCATTGAGAAGATCCAAAGCAATCATCTGGAGCAAAGTGGCTTTCTAGTCATTTGTACCTTCTACACACACACACATTCTATAGATTTTCAGGCAAGTACCTACATTCAGAAATTATGTAAAATAAGTGCTTCATTAACGATTAAACCCCCAGGTATTCTTGACTCCCTCATTGATTCTTACAGCCTGCAGATAACATCAAAGCAACATACTGAAGCTATCTTTGTTTAATTTCAGTCTGGCATCCCCAACTAATTAAGTTCAGCTAAATGAGGGTTTAAGAAGCATTGCATGGACAGAATTCCTGAACAACAATAAAACCATAACAATTTGCTTTTTCTGATCCCTTTTCATTGTTGGGTGCGTTCTGCTAGAGAACAATTAGCTTCTTTACAGGGCAGAGTTGCTAATTCAACTATCAGTTTTCCAGTGTGCTGGTTGCAAACATGAGATGAGCACTATTTCTCTCCAGGAACATGTTCCATTACTGATCCACAGATTCTGGGAGATGGTGGCTATGCAGAGAAAGAGTGCAGAGAAGAGCAACAAAGATGATCAGGGGACTGGAGGCTAAAACATATGAAGAACAGTTGCAGAGATTAGGTATGTCTAGTCTAGTGAAGAGAAGGACGAGGGGTGACATGATAGCCATGTTCCAATATCTTAGGGGCTGCCACAAAGAAGAGGGGGTCAACTTATTCTTCAAAGCACCTGAGGGCAAGACAAGAAGTAATGGATGTAAACTAATCAACGAGAGAACCAACCTAGAAATTAGGAGGAATTTTCCTGACAGAACAATTAATCAGTGGAACAACTTGTCTCCAGAAATTGTGGGTTTATAAGAGATTGGAAAGCCATTTGTCTGAAATGATAAGAGGGTTTCCTATATCAAGGTCCCTTCCAACTCCATTATTCTGTTAAAAGAGACAGTAAACCACATCAACGTTTGCATACCTTGAAAATGGTGTGAAAAAAATTCCACATTAACTCCAGTTTCTAACTTTCTGCAAGTCCTAAAATCAAAGAATACGGTGCCAATGGAATAGAGAGAAAATAGCTTCAAAGGATAAATTTTGCAGTCCTGTTTCATCATCATGGAATATTCAGTCAGCAACCCAGGAGCTGCCCTAAGAATGTGGACCAAACTAGACAAATGGTTGGGAAGCTATGATTTAATTTCCTTTAAATTTATTTACACACAATGGACTGGAGCCATAACTCTAGGAAATGTTGGAGTCAACACTTTTCCTCCATATCCTTTTTCCTCTGGTAAATCCCAACACAGCTTGCTCTGAGAGTTCAGTGGTTTGAAAAAAAATTAAATGACTTCACTGTTTTTATCTTACCAGGTAACAGAAGAACAGAATACCAGAACACCAGAGTTGGAAGGGACCTTGGAGGTCTTCTAGTCCAACCCCCTGCACAAGCAGAAGACGCTATAGCATTCTGGACAAATTCCTGTCCAATCTCTTCTTTAAAATGTACAGTGATAGAGCACCCAGAACTTCCTCTGGTTAACTGTAAATGTTTCTAGTGAGTAGCCAATTAGTTTAGTTTCAGTGTAGCTTTGCAAACTTAAAACAGGAAGGAATAGCAATGTTAACACTAACAATCAGGAGGAACTTTCACTGAGCTTTGTTTGTTTATTTTGATGTGTTGGCAATGGAGATCAAATGCATTTTGGATTGAACTGTCCCCTTTCCAGGGTCACCAAATCAATGGTGTAGACCAGGGATGTCCAACCTTGGCAACTTTAAGACCTCTGGACTTCAATTCCCAACATTCCCCAGCCAACCATGCTGGCTGGGGAATTATGGGAGTTGAAGTCCACAGGTCTTAAAGTTGCCAAGCTTGAACACCCCTGATATAGACTTAAGATAGGTTGACTTCCAAATTAAAGGACTGTTGCTGTAACACACTTTATGGCATCTGTATTAATACAATTTTGAAAGTTTAGACAAATCAAGCATTTACAGATTTCCTGCATAACTAATACAGCCACCATAAGGTGTGTAAATGCACTTTTTTTCCACAGCAGAGATTTGTCTTATTGTTCTTCAGGTTTTTTTTTTTCCTAACGTGGCTTTGCATATTTACTGAACCACAGAAATACAAGAATCCACACTTCACTGGTTAAGTATGTTGGTTCTGGGATTATCTGTAAAAAGAAGTCCCTATGATAGCACACATTTTTGTAAAGCTAGACACAAAGCATGCAAAACAGAAAATCTTTAATATCTGCTTCAAGAGTGGATTGGCTCACAATCTGCTGAAAGCTGTATTTTTAAAGCAATAATAAAAGACAACTAGTCAGCAATATGTGTTGATCACATTTAAAAATAATGCTTAACACTTATAGAACATAGGCTTTATGATTTTCAGACAGCCTTATTAATCTTAACCAGATAATCCTCACAGACACATTAGGGGATAAAATGAAGGTTGCAGCTTGAAAACTTTCCATTCTCCATGTATGCCAGAATACAAATCTCTTCTTTGTGTAGAAAAAGAAAAAAAATCAAATCCTAACACACGTTAAAACCATGCTCATTTCTAAAAAAACAAACAAAAAACCACCCTCTTACCTATTCTGTTTATTAAAAATGCTGCATATAAAAATATAGTATTTTAATAATTGCATCCTGATCATGTTACTTTTTAAAAATACAGATATTTTTTTATACTGCCAATTCCCTTAATAGCTCATAGCAGTTCACAGAAATAAAATGGAAATGCCAGAAGTGTCATTCAAATAATCTAAAACCTTTACTGAAACAACACTCTAGAGTACATTGAAAGACATTTGAAACAATTAACAGGCTTAGCGGTAAAGAATTATACATTGAGCCTTTTTCTAATTAGTTTCCCCCCCAATTCTGTTGGCTTCAACTCACGGAATTCCCCAGCACTGTCCTAAACTGCTTCAAGTCCAAAGGCAGCAGAGGTGTCTGAAGGAGGGCTCAAAAACCAAAATGGTGGTTGCAATTAGCTCATGGTGATTGCAGCTATCATTTTGACCTTATGCACTCTTCTTGCGGACAGCCCCAAAAGGCAATTTGTTCCACTACCTGGATCGGCATGAAGGAAGTTGAATTAACCGTAGGTGTCCAATGTAGCAGCAGCAGGACCCATGGAAAAGCATCTGTTGCTGGGGTGAACTGTAAGAATAGATGGTGCACTAGTTCAGTTGTAATTTACATGAGACTCTGTGCATTCTAGATTGGGTTACAAGATAAGTAAGTACCAATCAAAGAATGTTTCAAACAAACATGTTAGATGGGACTTACGGAAGAAATTGATTTTTCAGATCAATATCTGGATTGAATTTATGAGTCACTCGAAAAGGAGGGCATAACCATATCTAATTTTGAGATTATTTGTGACTGAGTCGTCAAAACCAGATTATCTTCTCTTTATAGAGACCCAGTTGATTTCTATATAAACCTATACAGTTATTGGGTTATCATGGAGAATGGAGTAGTATATTTATTTATTTATTCATTTATTTATTTGTATCCAGCCTTTTATTATTTCAATAACTCAAGGCGGTGAACATATCCAACACACCTTCCTTCTATTTTCCCTACAACAGTCCTGTGAGGTGGGGCCGAGAGAATGAGACTGGCCCAAAGTCACCCATCTGGCCTTCATGGCTAGGGTGGGACTCGGAACTCATAGCCTCCCGCTTTCTAGCCTGGAGCCTTAACTACTAGGCCAAACTGGCTCTCTGTATATTGTGTCCCTGAAGAAAAAACAGGATTTAAATCTAAGCTTTTAAGTCATAAATAAAGGACCCTGATGGATACAAGGCACAGCAAGGAGGCTCTCTCCATCCAAATGCTGCTGAATCAGAATTCTTGCATCTCATCATTTCCCATGTTATCTATGATGGCTGAAAATCACAATTCTACACCACAGAAAAGGCCACAGCTTCCTCGTTTCTGCTTTAAGGGAAATGCAGCCTCCTAAACAAGCAACATCCTCTCCACCCCAGGTGGCTGGACTGCATCCAGCTTAGCCTCACAGTCCGTTACAGAGACCAGGCACAGATCGTCCAGCCCGACACCTAACAGGTTAAACCCTAAATAATCCTAAACCCTCTGGCTTTCTGATTAGCTCTCTGTGAAATGAACCAACGGCGGGTCAAATGAATAAGAGCTCTTAATCATGTACATAAAAAGGCACGCTGGCAATAGCTATAATCATCCTTACATTATTTATAGCACAGGAAGCCAAAGCTTGTTAACATCTCTTCAGTGATCAGTGTCCCTGTTATGTAAGAAAATGGGGATAGGTTTCAGTTCCTTGGGCCTCTGGGAAATAGCATTTGTATCTTATTCAGGAGCGGAAGTCATTTTTAATCCACAAGCTCCTTTTGTTTATTTGGAGCTGACAGTCACAAGGATATCAAAGTAGATGATAGTACCTTTTGAGAGGGCTGATCTTGGAATAAAAGCTGGTCAGTTCTTAAGTAAGGTCCTTTGGTCTGTAGGTTACATGGGGAGATTAAAAACTTATGCCCTAGTTCAGGGGTTGGCAACCTTAAACACTCAAAGAGCCACTTGGACCCGTTTCCCAGAGAAAAGAAAACACTGGGAGCCGCAAAACGGGGGGAGCTTGATTGAAGAGTTTAATTAAAAAGAAATAGAGGCTGCTGTGCATGAGTTCTCTCTCTCTCTTTCTCTCTCTCTGATCTTCTGCTCACCTGGCAAGCTGGCTTCACGCTGTTCTCCGAGAAGCTGACACACATTCTTATTGGGCTGGCTCTCTCCTGCCCTTGGTCTGCCAGTCCTCTTCCCCCACTCAGAGCGAGAGTGAGTGAGTGAGTGAGTGAGAGTGAGAGTGAGAGTGAGAGAGAGAGAGAGAGAGAGAGAGAGAGAGAGAGAGAGAGAGAGAGAGAGAGAGATTGATTGATTCTGCTTTCTGCTGAGACGCAGCAAAGGCAGGAGCCCCGCCCAAGAAGCTTGTCAGCTTGTCCGAGAACAGCGTGAGGCCAGGGAAGCGCAAGTGCCTCTCTGTCTCTCTCTCTGCAAATGGCGGAGGCGGCTGGGAGCCGCAGGAGAAGGCTCAAAGAGCCACATGCGGCTCCGGAGCCGCGGGTTGCCGACCCGTGCCCTAGTTCAGGTGTAGGCAAACTTGGCTCTTTTATGACTCATGGACTTCAACTCCCAGAATTCCTGAGCCAGCCATGCTGGCTCAGGAATTCTGGGAGTTGAAGTCCACAAGTCATAAAAGAGCCAAGGTTGCCTGCCCCTGCCCTAGTTAGTAGAAAACAATGGAAGCTGACTTTATTACAGCCACGGACCAACCATCTCAAAAATAAAGAAAATGAAATGCGAAGCAGCAACACGAAAAGCCCAGCAATCAACCGTGTGATGTATTTTACAAATGGTAAAAGAAAGCCTAGTCAGGTTAAGAGAAATAGGACCATGTTGATTGGATAGTAGCAGCTGTAAATAAAATGGATCTGGGTGACGACTTGGAAGCCTGATCAGTTGTGTTGTGATCAACTACACTGGACATCTTTGTAAGAAAAGCAAGATAGCAAGACATGAATTGGGGTTTCAGGAATACCTTCACCACAAGGAGAGTCTTTCTTCAAATTAGACATGCTGGGACACTTGCAATGACAACTTACATCCTGTTATCGCCAAGGAATAATTTGGATGCAATTTGTAACAGTTGGATGACAACTCTTGACTTTCCTATACATATTTCTCTGCTTGGGATAATTTGCAAAATGATGAACCAGCTTAGGGAGCCATGCTGCTTCTCATGCACCTGTGAATGTACACCTGCAAAGTTCTATGTGTTGGCCTTATAGTCAGCATCTCGCAAGTACCAATAGTGTTCCCAGAGCAACTGCTTTCCTTTGTGGATCTCACAGATCACAGGGGGTAGAGATGGGGATTAAACTCTTATTTAATTGAAAGTCAGGGCAGACCATGAGAAGGAGCTTGTGGGAGGTCTGCTCAACATGGACAGATGCATAGGGTATGGTCAAAAAAGGTGACACACCTAAAAACACGCAGTTTCCTTGACCTTGGCACTGATTAGTCCCTCTTCTTCTGCCCACCTTCCTCCAAAATCCATTATGAAACATCTAGCAAGTCCCAACAGTCCATGAACTTGTTGCTAAGGTCTACTGTTTACAAATGAACCATTCATTGTGCCCACTTGGTTGGCATCAACAACCTTGTTAAATATTAGCTGAATGATCAAGAAACTATGGCAGCTAGGTGCACCCTGAAGGTAGCATATGAGCTATTTGCTTTTATTGTGTATTAAGTTTATGACCTCTTGTCTTTGCAGGGGCTCGCTCAGAATAGAAAAATAACAGGAACCCAATGGGAATTCTGGAGAGGATATTGACTATTTGTGACTCTATCCCTTTTCTGTCCCAGAATTCGGCCCATTGTTTTGTCCTGCTAACCTAATGAGACCCATTACTGTAAGAAGTAAACTTCACATTTCCTTTATAAAAAGCGAGAAGTGCCCTGCTGTATCTATTGAAGGCTACTGAATCCAACATTCTGTTCCTATAGCAGCCAACGATGTGCTGATAGAAACCCAACACCAGATATGAACACAACAGCAATGTGGCCTGCTTTTGCTCTGCAGCAACTGCCAATGAAAGTATCCGTGTGTATATAATATGCAAATAATTATGCAAATAATATGCACATGGGCACATGCGATTATATTCAAAGCATATACAGGTTGTCTTCGACTTACAACCACAACTGAGCGCCAAATTTTTGTTGCTAAGTGAGACAGATGTTAAGTGAATTTTGCCCCATTTTACGACCTTTCTTGCCGCAGCTGTTAAGTGAATCACTGCAGTTATTAAGTTAGTAACACGGTTGTGAACTGAATCTGGCTTCCCCACCGACTTTGCTCGCCAGAAGGTCACAAAAGGTGATCACATCATCCCGAGACACTGCAACTGTCATAAATACGAGTCAGTTGCCAAGCTTCTGAATTGTGATCACGTGAAATCGGCAATGGTCATAAATGTGAAAAATGGTCATAAGTTACTTTTTCCGGTGAGATTGTAACTTCGAACGGTCACTAAATGAAGTGCTGTAAATCGAGGACTACCTGTAAGATAAGACTTACTCCACACTCTTGAAATACTTTGTGTCGACTGGATTAAGAAAATTCTGTACCAGTTTCACAGTTCAAGATAAGGAAAGATTTTCACATTGAAAAAGTCTAAGGTGGCAATGAGCAATTCAGCTGCGAACGCTGATGGATTAGCACAAACCTCTGACTGCTTCTCCTCCCTCCACTTTTTCCTTCTGCATTGCATTCCTACCTCCCCCCCAAAAAAACTGCTCCATGGGGTGCTTTGGCTTTTAGGTGCTTTCAGTCCATTTTGCATGCGTAAATGAAATTAATCTGGATCAAACTGTCCTAGGTATAAGGCCACATTGCAAAACAAAAGGAATGGGAGAGAGCCAGGAAATCCCAACTAACATAAATTTTATTTATCAGATTTTTATCCTGCCTTTATCACTTTATAAGTAACTCAGATGGGTGAACATAAACAGTATAAATAGTCCTTCCTTCTATTTTCCCCACGACAACAACAACGTGAGGTAGGTTTACTGTGTTTACTGTTTTGGGAGGGATATGCTATGTCAGTGGTGGCAAACCTATGGCACGCGTGCCAGAGGCAGCACTCAAGAGTCCTCTCTGTGGGCACGCATGCACGCTGTCGCCCCAGCCCTGCCTCCCCCCACGGCCCCCTCACCAGCAGCCCCCCGGAGGAGAGTCACCCCTGGGCACGGCCCGCGCAGAGCAGCACAGCCAATGACATGGCAGCCGGGCAGCGGGAACAAGACTCTGCCCTCGCACCCCATTGCGCACAGATGGCGGGCGGAGGATGTGGCCGCCATGGCGTTGCTGGGCCGCCATGGCGATCTGCGGGCCGTGGAGGCGGTGGGTGGGACAGAGGCAGTGTGGCAGGCAGGCGGGGGGGTTGGGCACTCGGTCTCTAAAAGGTTCACCATCACTGTGCTGTTTTAATTTGTATCTTGGATTGGATTGGATTGTTTTGGGCTGAACTTTGAACTGGATAGTAATCTGTTTGACAGCTCCTGGTTCATCTTGAAAAACCTCCCGGAAGTCAGATGTCATAGTAGGATGAACCACCACCAGGAAATCTATGGAAGGCAAGGAAGAACCACCTGGAGGGCCCACAACTTCATATTGCTACCCAGAAACCAATATATAATCAGTGATGTCCACAGAATATAGTAAAAAAAGTGTAGGTGCCGCTGAGCTTGCTTGATTTTTTACCTGCATAGGTAAGTCGTTCACTTTCAACAGTTTGTTTAGTGACTGTTCAAAGTTGCAACGGCACTGAAAAATGTGACTTATGACAGTTTTTCACAATTATGACCTTTGCAGCATCCCCATGATCATGTGATCAAAATTCGGAGGCTTGGCAACTGGTTCATGGGATCCCCTTTTGCGACCTTCGGACAAGCAAAGTCCACGGGGATGCCAGATTCAATTACTAACTTATCAACTGCGTTGATTCACTTAACAACCGATCGTAAAATGGGGCGAAACTCACTTGACAAATGTCTCACTTAACAACAGAAGTTTGGGCTCAATTGTGGCTGTAAGTCGAGGACCACCTGCAGCGGCCAAAAAAAAAAAAGGAGCAAAACTTCAATTGCCCCCACCCATGGCTGCCAAAATTGACTTTTTTGACCATACCCTGAAGCTGGACCTGCCCGTGGAGGCGCCAGCAGCCGGCCTTACCGGAGCCTGCTATTGTCTCCTGGTCTTTCAGGGTAGGAAACGGGGACTTCGCTTTCTCCAAGCTTGCATCTCTCCAGAGCAACGCAGGAACATTTGCAAACCGCAGATTTCCAACCCAGAAGTGGCACCTCCGGTGAACGGAAGGGGGGGGGGACCGTCCCCCGGGCTCGCTCGGCTTCTTCAGGGAATCCCACGGCTCCCCCTCCCCGTTTCTGTCACGCGGGCGCGCGCCCCCCCACCCCCGCCCGGCGGGCCGACACCTCCCCGACGCTCCGCGCGCGCCCCCGACTTTCTCGCCCAAGCAAGGCAAGGCAAGGCCGGGCGGAGGGGTGGGGGAGGGTGGGTGTGTGGGAAGCGCGTGCGCGCGCGCTCCGCAAAAGCCCCCCCCCCGGCTCCCTCTTTCGCGCGCGCGCCAGGGTTCCCTCCCGCTCCCCTCCCCGGATCGCCGCCGAAGCCCGCTCTTCGCCGCCGCCGCCGCAGGAGGCCGAGCGGAGGAAGCGGCCGCGGAAGAGCCCCGGGCTGAGCCCGGCTGGCGACAGCAGCCCCTCACCGCCGCTTTGGGTCAGGTACCCCACTCCTTCTCCCCAGGCGGGATGCGGCGACGGCGACCGGCAACCTGCAGCTTGTGGTGCACGAGGGGCGGATGAGGCGGGCTCCGCCCTGCCTCCTACTGGCCGGTGCAGGTAAAGGGGAAACGATTTGTAATTACAGTATTTTTCCAAGCGGCCGGCCGGGCTAGTTTAAGCTTTTGAATGCAAGCACGCCGTTTGCGGGTCTGCTAGGAGGTTTACGGTATCCCGTTGGTCTCTTGTATGGCGCGGTCTCTTTTGTCAAGGGTTGACCTCGCTCGACTCGCTGCGCGTTATGGGTATGGGGGCTTCCCCCCCCCCCGAGGAAAGCATTCTGATTCCTGGTTGGGGATTTGGGAGTCAGGCTGCGAAAATAGTCTCCAAATGATTTATTGCGCTTACTACTTCCCCATTTTCTATTCCCCACATATTCCTGCACCACAAAAGCGCTAAAGTAATTCCGATATTTCCCGGAAAGTTTGTCGCTTTTCTTGCTTGTTTGCTACTAAAGAGGCTGGTTTTAAATCTGATCCTCGAACAGCTTCTCCCTCTTGTTTTTTTTAATTCATTCCGCCACCGCTCGCTGGTCTTTGGAAATGAAAACTCTCCCTATTGATATTTGGCATCATCTTCCCCTCCATCCTCTTTGATCGTCGGGCTAGTATTGCATTAAAATTACATGATTTCATACATGAGACCCCACGTATTTAGAATGTTGTTGTTTTTAGGTGGCGTAGAATATACTGCATAGATTTCTTCTGTGCGATTATTTCCTTTATTACTTGCTTTTGGCATTGTGTAACGTGTGAACCAGCTGAAGACAAAAGGGCTCTTCTGTTTTGCAGCAACAGAGAGCGCCTTTAAATATCCTGCCAAATTAGGTCATTTGTTATTTTACGGTATACAAAGAAAGAGATAAGCAAAAAAAGATGAGTACTGTTCTACAAGGGATAAGCATTCACAGGATAACATTCTGCCTAAGCATTCATTCTGCCAACTCTGCTTGGCAGTGATGGAAAACTGTTTAAGTATGCACATCTCTTAAAATTTTAGAACAGACGTTTACAGGAGTAGGAGGCTAGCAATGCACATGAACATTATGTAGAAAGCTTTGCATGAAAGGGCTTGGTGATCAAAAGAAAACTGGTTTCCAGTAGCAAAAGGGAAAGGGAAGGGAAGGTATCCATAAAGTTTAGATGATAACCAAACATTTGCACAATCTCTAAACCTTCAGAACTTCATGTGTCAAAGGGAGGAAGTTTTACAAAATTCTAATATAGCAACAATATAAGCAGACGTTTATGTGTTGTGTGCACCTGATTTCCAGGTTCCTTCCTTCCTATTTCCAGTTAAAAGGATCACACTGGAACTGAGTGTAAGGTATATTCCAGTAACCTTGGAGAGATGCTGTCCAGCTAAAAAAAAATGCTGGGTTAATTAAACAAATAGAGACCCAGTTTAGGGTAATGGTTAAGGTGTGTTGAAGGGAAAAGTCTTCATCGTGGTTCAGTCCAAGCCGGGAATAAACAACACGGTGACTGCTTTAGAAAGAAGGTTGTAGTTTATTGAAGAGGAGAGCCAGACAGGAAGATGGCTCTGGAAGAAAAGAGAGAGAGCACATGTAGGGAGTGGGTTTTTATACCTTCTTGAGCCTTTTGTTTGGAGTTGTTCCTGTGGCATGAACTTTGACCTGAGTCTGAGTGTGCCTTTCTGGTATTCTGATGGTGGTGGGTTAATCCTATTATGTCCCAAGGGTCATATCCTGCTTCCCTGGGGCTGATGACTCTTAGATTTTTGGTGTGAGGAATTGTTGATTCTAGGGCTCTTTCTTCCTAATCCCATCTCCCTGACTCCAATCTTATCACATCTGCATTTTGCAGACTTCGTTTCTGTTTGGGATGGACAGACTTGGGGGCGGGGTTGGTTTCTGCTTTTAAAATCCTTTAGGGAAATATATTCTGCCTTTTAAATATTTCCCAAAATATTTCTTTCTCTGGGGGGGGGGCTGACTTCCCACAGGTGACAGACTAGAAACCAGGAGACTGTGTGTTCTAGACTCATCTTAGGCACGAAGCTAGGTGACCTGGGACCAGTTGCTCTCAGCATGCCGAAGAAGGAAATGGCAAATCACTTCTGAAAAACGTGCCAAGAAAACTGCAGGGACTTGTCCAGGCAATTGCCAGGAATCTCAAAGGCATCAAGGCACTTTAAAAAAAAGATGAAAACAAGCAAAAGGAGAACGTGGCATTCATGGGAAGCCAGCTAGCTTTTTGCCACACATGATTACAATTCCCTTTGTTGGGGGGGGGATATGAAATCCTTCCATAGAATCAGGCTGGGATGAGCTTATACTGTCTTTACCAACTCTGCTAAGTTTGCCATCCCTTAGCATAACAAATGGCAATTAAAAAAAAATCAAGGTATCTGACAGCCTAGAGACTTTGGGGGATTATAATCTACTTCCTCCAGTCTTACACTGGCAATGCCTATAATGTCTAAAGAGAAGGAGAGAAAGAACTAGCTCTCCAGCATCCTTTTGCTTAGAGGCGTTTGCTGCTCTGCTGTTTACCTTCAGATTATGGGCTGGCTTGGAAAACTTCCATTTGCAGCCTTGCAGATTGCCAGTTTCTTTACAAGTTGATTTCCTTGGCCATCCATTACAGTAATGGATGAAACGGAGGTTGCTTCCTCAATGCTGAAATCCATACATAGATATTTCAGTATGGAAAAGGTGAAGCCGTAGGGCAAAACTGCCGATCCTTATACATCTGTAACAGTTCTTGGATAGCTTCCCTTTTAGCCTTACACGCTCGGTTTTAACTCCAGAAAAGGGTGATTCTCTCCTTTAGCCAAAACTGCAAAATATCGTGGCCCTTTAATAATAATTGCCAATGTCTGGCTTTTCTCTGCCTCATTTTCTTCCCATCACTTTGTTTACAGTTCTTTTCAACATTTTCAATATAATTTTTTATTGAAAAGTTTTACAAAGATCATAAAAACTAGAACAAACTAATAAATGAAAAAAGCTGATAATAGAAAGGAAGAAACCCCCCCCCCCAAAAGTGCAGAAAGAAAGGAGAAAGAAGTAGAAAGAAGAAACTTCCCATTTTTCTTCCAGCAAATATAAGTACAATTAAACAATTATCTCTTACTCTATGTTTACAAAAGGAAGCTTACTCTTTTCCATTATTCAGACTTTTTTTCCTAATCATCAAAATCACAAATCATAAGTCCATTTTATGCAAAAAGTCTATAAGAGTGAGCTATAAATGTAGCTATTGTTTTCTCTAAGCAAAGAAATTAATTTATCTATCTATGCAAGTTCCATCATCTTCACCAACCTTTCCACTGTTGTGGGTTATTATTGAACTTATCCACATTTGAACATATAGTAGTCTTGCTGCAATTATCATATCACAAAGTGATATGATTTTCTCTAGTTGCGTATCCATTAGTTCCAAAGTCTGTGGTTTCAACTATATCCATTACAACGCGTAGAATGGGGTCTGCTAATGTGAAGATTTGCAAGAGATATTTCTCAGATTACCATTTAATTACGCTGACATGAAGATGGGAGTTTTTGGGAGCTCATCATGTCCAGAATGATGAGCAAGAATAGTTTACTACAGGAGAGAAAATGATACGGTTTTTGTCATCTACAGCTGTAATGAAAACAATACAGCATGTATCCTCAATGATTTATCACTCACCCCAAATCTTTACTTGTCTGCAACTGCATCTCCACTAAAATAATCTTAAGGTTTGTAATATAATAAAGTCTCCCTCAGGTGGCTTCATAGATCTATCCAGACAGTATTTTTTGAAAGCAGGATATTTGCCAATCCATTCTTCTATGTCAGTGGTGGCGAACCTATGGCACGGGTGCCAGAGGTGGCACTCGGAGCCCTCTCTGTGGGCACACGTGCCGTTGCCCTAGCCTTGCCTCCGCCTGTGACCCCCTTCTCACCAGCAGCCCCCCTGGAGGAGAGTCGCCCCCCAAGCGTGGCCCACACGGAGCAGCGCAGCCAAGGACATGGCAGCCAGGCAGCGTAGACAAGACTGTGCCTCATGCCCCAATACGCACAGTTGATGCTGCGGGGCACGGGCAGAGAGCGTGGCTGCCATGGCACTGCTGGGCTGCCTGGATGATCTGCGGCGGGCCCTGGAGGCGGTGAGTGGCCCTGCGGGCAGGCAGGGTGAGTGGCCCTGCGGGCAGGCAGGGGCAGGGTGGGGCAGGGGCGGGGCCAGTTTTTGGGCACTCGGTCTCTAAAAGGTTCGCCATCACTGTTCTATGTGAAGAAGATGAGTTACCTACTGAGACAATAACACTATGGTATATAACAGATATGGGGACAGAGGGATCACATTCTGGACCAGGCTCTTCTGCCAACTGATCTAAACCTAGAAACATCATTTCGGGATTTGGACTATATAAGAGTTGCACCTTCTGCTCAATTTCCAATATGGATATGGCATTTCGAAGCAATATTTTTTGCGTTCTATATAGGATGAAAAAACTTTGATCCACAAAAGTAAATTGACACAATAGGTGACAAGATACAAAACAGAGACAAATGCGACTGGGGTGGATATTGCAACTTCCCAGAATGCTCTTGTCACTCTTGTCACTAAATTTTTTGATGGCCATTCTGGAATTATGAAATTTCAGAGAAAGAATGAAATGTGAAAGAGCTGAAGTATCATTTATTAGCAAATTATTTCAACTGTAGTGTAAACTAATATAAACGTCACATCAAATGTATTAATTGACTATACCCAGATATGACCCATTTAAATTGTATTGTGATAATAGGAGTCCACTAGTGCTGAATTTTCCAACTATCTGTGCTCAACTCTCATAGTTTATTGATTCATTTCTGCAGTCACATCTTTGAGACTGCATTTAAAACTTGTGCACGTTATCATTTCTGTACAACATTACAGGGAAATGCTGAATAATACATTGATAAAGAACCACATTCAATACTGCGTTGTTTAGCAATATTGCAGCAAATTGCATAATAAAATCTAATTACAAACAAAAAGAGCTTGGAAGTGGTGGATACCTCAATGGATGAATCATATCCAAAAGAAAATAGATAAATTCATATTTAAAAAAAGGGAACAAAATGGCAGCAAATGCACTTTTAATTAGTCTGGTAGAATCAAAAAAATAATCACATCCTGGGAACAGGATGACAAAGTACAGATTATTTTTGCTGCTTTTTATAAAAATATAATTACTACTTGACCTTTAAAGTGCAGACTGTAATTATATAAAATACCATCAATAAAGCAGTTCATCTTGTTTAATAATATAGAACATGTCACAGCCTTAATCATCTTAGTAGAAGTTTAGATCAACTTTCCCCAGCTTGGTGTTTTTCCAGGGATTTGGGCTTCATCCTCTGTAATCTTCAACCAAAATGTGTATTGGTCATGTTGTTTTAGAATTATGAAAATTGAACTCAAAAATATTTGGAGGGGCTTGTTTGGAAAGGGCTGCCTTAAAACTCCATGAAATGCCCTTCCTCTTGTGTGTTGATAAAGCCTCAACTAAATTTCCAATTTCATGTTTGGTAAAAAGACTTTTTTATGTGGCTTGTGGAGAACCAGTTTCAATCTGCAACCTTGGCATGTCATACATACGTGCTTTTAAAAAATGAATGACTGGTAAAAATAGAATGGTCTGATCAAGCTGTATTTCTCTTTCTGCCACTAATTCACTTTGTTCAAGGCACAAAATTCTATCACACATCCTAGACATGGGAGAATGCTATACCGATAATTGACGTTATGCTTCAAGCTGTTGCTGTGACATCTGCATTGGCAGAACAGAGTGATCAGAATAGCGTTTTTTCCCTCTATAGACAACAGCACTTCACTATTCTTTCGAGACTGGACTTGGAAGGAAGGAAGGAAGGAAGGAAGGAAGGAAGGAAGGAAGGAAGGAAGGAAGGAAGGAAGGAAGGAAGGAAGGAAGGAAGGAAGGAAGAAAGAGATGGAGCAATTCTTTGTTAAAAGCAATCAGCCTTATTATATGGTAGAGTAAGTTTAGCCTATTGTAGAAAATGCAAAAATCATTTAATGATTTTTGACATTAATTTATTAATTGGAAGCATGCTTATGTAACTATATGTTGGAATGACTTTGGGGGAACTTGAATGAAGAGACGTGGAATAGTCAGATCAGAGCCCAGAGCTGCATAGTGAGCAGAGCAAGAGGATTAGGAGCAATCCTTATGTTATTGAGCTGTGAAGGTGATGGCAGGAAAATTGTACTTTCAAACTTGTTAGATTCTGTTAATATAGCTTTACAAACAGTAGAATTAGCTTATCTGGCCGTGTTTTCTATCTGGTTTACCTGGTAAGGCTGATAGCTTATCAATATTTGGAATGAGCTCACTTGAAACAGAATGAGGCATCACCAATATGATGCAGGTGGGTCTCTATAAATAAATCTGTTTTAAACCATTTTCACCTAATATTCTAACATACAACTATTTCCTTCAGCAGTGCCTAATCTAGGCCCTTCCTATTAGCTGTCTCCTATCTGTTCTTCCCCAGTGCAATTTATGCTACAATGCCTATCAGTTCCAGCCAGCGTGTCATTTAATTAATCTAGAGCATGGGTGTCCAAACTTTTGGCTTGCCTGGGCCACCTGGAGTGAACAGGAATTGGATCACATATAAAATATATAATATAGTTAATGTATATAAATAACAATATTTTTTAGATAATTTTTAGTATCTTGTGGGGTCCCCTTCTTATTTGTCCAGGGCTACATGTGGCTGTGAGTTGTGGGTTGGATATGCTTGATCTAGAGGCAAGATGGGGAAGACCTTGAGTTTGGAGATGGAGATTACTATTTACCTCTGAAATCAACCACGTTCATTTCATGTATTCAGTTTTGGGTGTATCAGAACTGCAACACTGAAGTCATCTAACATCAGCAACTCTCGTTTTCCCATTGCTGCCAGACTATTATGGGAATTCTGCCTTGCTTGTTATAAATGTGCCCTGCTTGGAATAAATTGAGTGGGATATGTAAGCATACTTACATACTTAGTCACCGCCCCCCTATCCCAATTCAAGGAAGATGGGTTTTGCTTCTAGCACCTTCTAACAATATTTGCATAGCTATCTTGATTTGAAAATGTTAACTGAATTAAGGGAAGTTTCTTGCCTGGCATTTGAAGTTCACTTGATTTTTCAAATTACCAGAAGGTTAATCAACTGCTTAAATTTTCAGTTGCTCAGTTATCAATTATATATATATACCCGTGCTGAATGAAATGTAACCTACTGAATTTTGAGTTAACTGTAGCCTCAATTTTTCCAAATCATTGTGCTATAGACTGGACATAAGTCATGGCAATTTGAGTTTGCATTAGATAACAACTTGAGCTGAATTGGATCCATTAGGATCTTGCTTTCTAAGGAATGCAGAAAATGGCGATTGCAATACAGATTGTCTTTGATTTACAACAGTTTGTTTAGTGTCTGTTCAAAGTTACAATGGCACTGAAAAATGTGACTTATGTCCATTTTTAACAGTTACAACCTTTGCAGTGTCCCCATGGTCATGTGATCAAAATTCAGGCGTTTGACAACTGACTCATATTTATGAAAGCTGCAGTGTACCAAGATTATGTGATCCCCTTTTACAACCTTCTGACAAGCAAGGTCAGTGGGAAGCCAGATTCACTTAACAACTGAGTTACTTAAATATTAGTTACTTAAAATTATATATTTAAAAAGTAACACATTTTGTGTTTTGTTTTCGTTGTTACGCTATCTATAATATACTCCCGGCCCCAAGTAAAAAAGCAGACTTTTCTTTCTATGCTTATCCTTAATACCGTTTTTTATCTTTGCTTTTTTAAAATATATTTTAACATTACTAGGTCTTTTTTGTTTTGTTTCAGTGCCTATACGTCTTTCCCTAAAAGCAACAGTGGAAATTATAACTCTGGTAAATGTTAACAAAATGGATTACGTTTTATACAATATACAATTTTAAGAAAGATCATAAAGCGATTTTAAAAGTTAATTGAATTTCAGAATATTTCAGAAGTTAATCAGTTGTTCAGTGGAACAAAATGTAACATTTCTGTGAGGATCCCTGTTTTGCTTGCTTGATTTTTACCAGACTTTGTTCTTCAAGGATGAAAGCAAGAGTCTCCATCTGTCTTGAAGCTTGAAATTAGATGACTTGATCTAATGGTACTTTTCAGAGACCTCTGTAGAACGTAGATAACTCCATGAGACAAATCTTAATCCATTGTTTGGCTAGTAAAATAATCTTGAGTTCATAAAAAAAGATTTGTGGCCTTTTCTTGTTAAGACTAACTTTCCATCAGGAAAACTTTGTTCCAAATGTTTAGCGTAAATATTTCTGCAATACAAAGACTTGATGCACATTCTTGGGATTTTGTCATGGAAAGGAAGCAAGAAGAAGAGATTGGTTTGACATTACAGAAGAAAAATAGACCCTGGTAAGAAGGTGTGGAGAGTTGCTATACATCAAAAGAAAAGAGTCAGCCAATTAAATCTGAAGGCCAGATTTATGATTGGGCAAAGAGAAGATATATTGTATATACCAGGGGTAGGCAACCTTGGCTGTTTTATGACTCGTGGACTTTAACTCCCAGAATTCCTGAGCCAGCCATGCTGAGGGGAAAGGGAGAGGTTTCCAAGCTGAGCCATGCTGGCTCAGGAATTCTGGGAGTTGAAGTCCACGAGTCATAAAAGAGCCAAGGTTGCCTACCCCTGGTATATACCCTTGGATCTTCATCTTGATCTCTTACTTTTGTAAGAGCATTTGACACAAAACACTTGAATTTTAGTTTGAAACCCAGTTTCCTATGATTCATCCACAGTTGACCTTAATTATTCCAAAGAACTCTCAGCTATGCAGTGACTTTTGCCCTTGATAACTATTCATATCCATGTTTGAACAAACCTGGACTTACAGCAGGAGATAAGCAGGGTCTACTGAATTGCTCCTGGGAACAAACCTTTGCTCCTTCTTTTGCTAACCAATAACATTGTGGTGTAACAGATGAATTAAGCCAGAGTATATTTAACTTGATGGAATATGTGACAATTTTGAAAGCTGAAAATTCTATAGGCCCAACCCAAAACTGGATTTCCTGCACTGTTTTTTTAAAAAAAATATCCTATGGAGAAAAGTTGATGTGTTGAATGTATGTGGGCGGGGAAATTGCAAATCTGTGTGCACATATTTATTGTTAGAAAAAGATTAAACTTATCATTCAGGGCACACTGTTCTGAAAAGATGGTATGAAGTGCATAATACCATTGCAGGTGTCCCAGAAGTTTTGGAAATTCATTGCTGATTTTTTTTCTATATGTAGAAGTCTTGTGTAGGGTTGAGGGTATATGTGTGAGAAAGAGAAAGAGAAGGCAACAATAATTCTTTGACTTCTTAGCTGGACCAATTCCTGTATTGGATCCTGGCAAAGGTTGCTGCCATGCAGACTAAGTCCAGATTCAATTAGTCTCATATCCTGAAAGCTTCATGTCTTTTTCCCCCCAGTGACCAGATGGTGACTTTTGTCCTTTCCACTTCCCTGATGGGAATCAGAAAACCAATTTATCAATCAAATTATGTTTTCTCACTACTGTGGTGGCCCTTGGGCAGTCCGCTGTTATTATTTTGCAGCTGATATCATGGTTGATGCCAGATGGCATGAGTCTCATCATAGCAAAGCCCAGTCTTTTTTCTGTGACAGAAGCCAAGATCCCTGCCATGCTTTCAGAGAGATAGAGAAAGATTTTCTAGATGGGAACTTAAATCAACCAGGCTCTGTTAATTTAGAGATATTCAAAATATGTAGGTCCTTTTCTGTACTCTTTGACCAAGTAGATTGCAGGAAAGTTGATCTGCCATAGGGGTCATGTAAACCTTTCTCTCTGGTTTGGTCCTTCAGCACTAAATCACTTTCTTTTGAAGATGGAGTTCCAAGCTTCTCTTCCTTATCTAAAATGTTGGTTGATATCTCTGTTTTTTTTAAAGATGATGGTCTGTTAATTGAGCTTCAATGACTGAATTCATAATTCAATCTAAGGTATAGTAACCAGGTCCACACATACTGCCTTAAACTGCAAATAAAATGGCTGATGATGACTTGGTGCAATATGTGGACCAGTTCTGCATATCCTTTAGCAATACAAACTGTTATTTAAGCACGTTATTTATATCTGGGGTTCCTAAATAGCCTAGGGCTGCTTTCTATTTCAATATCTATTGAATTGCAGTTCACATATTACCTATGTATCCAGAATTTATTTGGGCATCCACATCACCGTTGAAGAATCCCTAGAAAAAGTTTGTGTTGACTTTGGACTTTGTCTGAAGACCTTTGTTTCAGTTTTCAGCCACCTGGCAATTCCCTAAAGTGGTTTGAATTCAATGTGAGCAGTTTGTTCCAGGGAATAGAAGAAAACATTCCCAGAGCAGAGGAAAGGATACTTGGACTGCTCTTTATGAACCATTTAGGAGGACTCTTGAATGGTTCAATGAGTTCAGTGAGAGTCAATTGGCTTCCAGGAAAGCTTTGAAGAGTCTCATTTTCATTGAATTCCCATTATCAGCTGTTGAAGATAACTAAGTTATGAAAGACATGAAAAAAAATATTAAAACTCTATTTTATTGAGACTGGCTATATAGGGTATAGTATCAATATAGACTATAATAATATAATCAGTTTACAATCAGAATAGAGCTGGAAGGGACCTTGGAGGTCTTCTAGTCCAGGGCTTTTCAACCTGTGGTACATTAATGAGTGGCAGGTGGTACGCAGCCCTGCCTAGCCAAGTGTAGTGGGGAAGGGAAAGAGCCAGCACAGGCAAAGACTTACAGTGAGAGAGTCCTCTGGAGCTGCAGATTTTACTTATGAATGGAGCCATTTGGGGAGGCTGCCTTAGCCGGCAGCCAATATTTACATTTTTTCTTCTTCTTTAAGTGCCAGCTGGGCTCCTTACTTTCCTTTCTAGCCAGTAGCTAATTCTTAAAGGGGAAGTGCCTTTTTAAGCTAGTTCACTCAGCAGCTTGTCTTTTCTGTCTCTGGAGGCCTTTCCTTGTTTGATCAATATATGGAAGAGGGAAAATATGGGGGGGGTTCAAATTCTTCCTTCAGAAGGAGATGGGAATGAGAAAAAGGGAGGCAAGGGAGGGAGGGAAGGAAGTCCCGCCTTAGCAGTTGGCCACCAGCAGCTCTGCCATTGACTTTGCTTGTCAAAAGGTTGCAGAAGGGGATCACATGACCCTGCGACACTGTGACCATCATAAATATGAATCAGTTTCCAAGCATCCAAATATAAATCACAAGACCCTGTTGCTGCAATGGTCATAAGTGTGAAAAATGGTCATAAGTCATTTCAGTGCAATTGCAACTTTGAACAGGTTTTTTTTTGTCACCAAGTTTTTGACACCTTGCTAGGTGGTACTCGAATATTGCCATATCCTAAAAGTGGTACAATCGGTAAAAAGGTTGAAAAGCCCTGTTCTAGTCCAACCCCCTGCTCAAGCAAGAAACCCTAAACTATTTCAGACAAGTGGCTGTCCAGTCTCTTCTTAAAAACCTCCAGTGATGAAGTACCCACAACTTCTAAAGGCAAACTTCTCACTGTTAGGAAGTTTCTCCTTAATTCCAGTTTTTTCAAGGCCATCTCCATACTCTTGTATACCGACAAATCAGGACTGCAATGGGACAAGTTAAGCAGCTCAGTTGCAAGATGTAGTTGATGTGGATGGGATGAAAATTGCAATTGGCCAATTAGGTTCTCTTTGAGGAAAAAAAAAAGAATCAGTTGCATTTAGGGGAGGGCAATAAATTTTAAATCCTGGGGCCTCAAGTTGTTCAGCCTGATATATTGGATTGACCATTATTATTCCTGTGTTTCTAGATATTAACCATAGTTCATAGATTTGTTACTGTCTTAATACATACTCAGTCTGTGGTTTCTTGTAGAATGGAACATGAGGCCTTCCAGCTAGAAAAGCAGCATGTCCATAAGGTCTACGAAAGCACAGCCTCTTATTTCAATGACTTACAAGGCAAAGCGTGGCCTCGGGTCCGACAGTTTCTACTTGAACAGAAGCCTGGCAGCCTGATTGCAGATATTGGTAAGTTGTTTTTTTTTTTTTAAAGCTCTCCGTAGAGGTCCTGAATGAGATGGAAGAAAAGAGATGACAAGAGAATCACAACTGTGTGAGGAGCTCATAGGCAGAATGGCAGTTTTGGATGTGGGGAGGAGAACGATCAGAAAAATGGCTAATTCCCTGTTCTGAATTATATTGATCAGCAAAGGTAGGTATTAGTTGACCATTTTGTGTCTTATATAGATAGCCAGAATGTTATTCTGTATGGTTCAAACCCTCTCTGAAGAAATGAACGTATTAGCTGTGTACTTTAGATTATACAGGATCTACAGTGTGTAAAGCACAGAAATATTCCTCTCCTTGGAGAGCAGAAATGGAAGTCATATAACATGCCTCCCCTTTTGTCTTAAGGGTCCATTTTTGAACCCTGCGTTCTTCACACAGAGCACACTGATGCTAGAAACCAATCCCAACCAATCCTATTGTTGAATCTCTGTCAGGCCTCCTTTTCAACAGAGTAGAGTAGAGTAGAGTAGAGTAGAGTAGAGTAGAGTAGAGTAGAGTAGAGTAGAGTAGAGTAGAGTAGAGTAGAGTAGAGTAGAGTAGAATAGAATAGAATAGAATAGAATAGAATAGAATAGGAGCTGGAAGGGATCTTGGAGGTCTTCTAGTCCAGCCCCCTGCTCAAGCAGGAGAACCTATACCATCTCAGACAGGTGAATGTCTACTCTAGTCTCTTCTAAAAATCTCCAGTGATGGGGCGCTCACAATTTCTTGGGGTAAGCTGTTCTACTGGTCGATTGTCCTAACTGTCAGAAAGTTTCTCCTTAATTCCAGGTTGCTTCTCTCTTTGATCAGTTTCCAACCACTAACAAGACTCCAGTCCATTTCCAGCAACGAGGGGTGTTTAAGTTCTTTCTTAGCATCCCTCCAAGTTAGAAAACCCACCATTATTCCTGATGTTCAAATTGAAATGCAGAAATCCTGGGACAACTGCCCACGTTTTAGGTTTAAACATGTTTAGGGGAGCTAAGCAGGACTGTGTTGTGTTGGCCATGGACATCTTTCTGATTTCCTGGTTTCTTCTTGTATGTAAAAAATTCTCACGAACGAAGGCAATCAATCTCGCATTAAAAAATCTCTTTTGTTTGGCTTAAGGTTGTGGGACTGGAAAATATCTTGATGTCAACCACCTAGTGTATAATCTTGGATGCGATTATTGTGGCCCCTTAATAGAGATTGCAAGAAATAAAGGCTGTGAAGTAATGATCTGTGATAACTTACACCTCCCTTTTCGGGATCTGTGCTTCAATGCCATCATCTCCGTGGGAGGTAAGAGATTTTAATTGTCTGAACAACTGAGATAAGAGGAAACACTTTCAATATGTACCACTTGACACTACATTAATATTTCCTAATTTACTTATTATAGGTAGATTAGATAATAGGGATTTTGTCAGGCCAGTTCAGGGATTTTATATAAGCATTCTTAAAAAAAAAACAAGAAAGGTGCATGGCTACAGGAGAAAAAAAGACAAAGGTAAACTAAGAATATTTGGAGGATGTCATTTTCTCTGGTTAGCTAATTTATGAATCAATCAGCCTTTTCCCATTGGGAGAGCATTTAAGGAAAGACCCTATGCCTCGTTCCCGGAATTTCCAGTTGAAAAAAGTGCCCCATCCCAATAGGCTGAAAACAACTGATATTTGGAAATTTTAAGCAGGGATGTTTCTCTTCGTTTTATACCCAATATTTTTAACTTAGCTGGGTATAAGCAAACTCAGAATCTTGGAAAATAAACATGCATGAATATTCCCCTATGTTTAGAAGGGGGGGCAGAATAATTTGCTTGGGCTGGAAGCAGCAAGAGGATGCAATGCTTTGTTGATTAGAGAGCGTGATATATCAGAAAGTTATATCAGAAATTGCCTGGGTACATAGTGGGCAGAACTGAATTAGATACAGCCGTAATTGTAAACCTGCAACAACGTATGTGCTTTGGGAAAATGGGAAAACACGGGAAGTGGGAAAACGTGATATCCCTGACACAGGGGGAAAAAAAGGTTGTTAAGGAAACACATTGGAATCTAAGCTACAATATGCATTTTTCCCCATAAAAACCGGTATCTGCAAAGATGAGAAGCAATTATAGTGAATTAGACGTCATCTGCTAAAATCTCAGAAAACAGGAGAGGTGAAGTCTTCCCTTCAGCCTTTGGATTAGCTTTGCAATGAAAGAGAGGCAAGGAGGACTGGATGAGACGGTTCTGTATTACTGTGTGCAGCATCTGCATTCAATTCTCTGTTCAAAAATGGAATGGTGATGATAAAGTATAAGAGAATTAAATCATTTCCATAGCCTTATTTTTAAAGTTTAGATATAATTTGTATGTATTTTGCACCTGTAAATATTTAGTTTTGTTTAGTTTTCTTTTTAAAGTTTTTTTTTAATTTTAATTTTCATTTTTCCATTAGTTTAATATGAATCCTTTTTCACCCTAAGGGTTTTTCTATATAACAGGCTTCCTATTTGAAGTATATATTTTTTAATTCAATAGATGCATACAAATATAGCTATTTTTGTTTATGTACAATATCGCATATTTATAGCTAGCATTTTTCAAGAAATGTTAACTTTTAAAAAAATAATTTAGAAAACTTTCAAAAGATAACATCTCTCTTGACTCAGGCTCACTCTGGTAACCACACAGACATACCAGTAATATTATTATTATTGCTGGTCACAGTCAGCCAGATGTTTAGACTGGATTTGGCATTTTTACCCACCTATCTTTTCCCCAAGGACCTAGGATAGGCAGATGTTCTTGTTTGATGGTGTTAAAGGTACCATTGCAGGATGTAAGCTGTTCCAAGTAAAGCTGCCTTTTGAAATTGACTTGTGCCAATGGTATTATTGATCTGTGTCAGTGGTATATTATGAGCCCTGGTGGCACAGTGGTTAGAATGCAGTACTGCAGGCTACTTCTGCTGACTGCCGGCTGCCAGCAGTTTGGCAGTTCAAGTCTCACCAGCTCAAGGTTGACTCAGCCTTCCATCCTTCCGAGGTCAGTAAAATGAGGACCCAGATTGTTGGGGGCAATAGGCTGATTCTGTAAACCGCTTAAAGAGGGCTGTAAAGCACTGTGAAGCAGTATATAAGTCTAAGTGCTATTGCTATGGCTATTATTGTTTGTAGTAATATTAGTAGTAATATTGCTGTTGCTACTGCTGCTACGGGTAACAAAATGGAAGCCATCTGCTATTATTTTTTTACAGGTTTTTTTTTCTTTTTTTCCCTTTTACTTCTCAATCTAGTCCATAGTGGCATTTCTATAGATCTCCCATAAACTGAAAATAGAAGAATTAAATTAGGTTAGAAGGCAATGGATTTTATGAGTTGCTTAGTTTTATTTTGGTCCTCTAATAGCTGGCAAGCTATTCTTCCATTTTATCATGCAACTTAACAGAACCAAGAATTAATTTTGAAAATATTGAAAATGCTACTAATGAACAATGCCACTCTTGAATCATAACTATAAAGACATTTAATTCAAAATATGCATATCCCTAATGAAAGAACACGTTTCCTCTTTTTTTCAGTGATTCATCATTTCTCCACAAAACAAAGACGAATCCAGGCGATCCAGGAAATGGTCAGGGTGCTGGTACCAGGTGGCCAAATGATGATTTACGTCTGGGCTATGGAGCAAAAAACCAGACATTTTGAGAAACAGGACATATTTGTCCCTTGGAACAAAGCCTTGTGTTCACGGTTGCTTTCAGAATCCAATAAAACTGGTATTGCGTCCCCTATGGAATCTCAGACAATGCACTCAAAGCCACCGATAGGTTCAAAATGCAGTCACCCTGGTCTCCTTGATCAGAAACATCCTCTGAGATTGGGTAACTGCCTCCCTGGATCCTGCTGCGTGAAAATTACTGACGACGAAGAAAAAAGGTTTTACGGTGCCCTCGGGAGATCTTTTCGTTCCTGGTTTTCCTCCAGATCACTTGACGAGTCTGCCTTAAGAAAGCAAAATGAAAAGATGGAGCCCTTGAAGGATGCGGTGGGATGGACAAGCAACGCCATTTCTATTCAGCCCCTCAGGCACTGCAGTGTAGACTTAGGGTGTCAGTCAGCATTGCTCAGGGAACGACAGCTAGATCACTATGATGACGTGTTTACAAAATGTGTGGCTTGTAAAGAAATCCAGCGGCTGGCAGCTTCAGGGTCACTGAGGGGTTTTAACGGGGAGCCAGCTACATTAGTCCAACACCACAACGGGGAAACCTCGTTTCTAAGAGGGTCTGTGGAAAACATAAAGAATAGCTGTAGCCATCAAACCAAGAGTCATTCCTTTGCAGGAAAACCCTTTAGAAGGATTTCCTCTGTTAGCTCCAGTGACTCGGTGGTAGACTCAGCGGTGGCGGTGGGAGACTGTGCGGTTAATGGACAGGACCCCAGAGCCTTTATGCGCTATTACCATGTTTTTCGCGAAGGGGAGCTGTGCTCTCTCCTCGAAGAAAACGTCCCTGAGGTTCGCATAGTAAGTTCAAGCTATGACCATGGAAACTGGTGCATTATTGTGAAGAAAACAATAAGCAACGGCTGAAAAGTTAGGCTTCCAGAAACTGCGATCGAAGGAATGTTATACATTTTGCCAACCTTGGTCATCCATTCCGTGCGCAAAGATGTCACGATGAAAGAATAGCACTTAATGGTTTGCTGAAGAACAAGCTTTTTACAAATGCCCATCCTCAATTTATGTTGCTTTTAGGAAATTTGGCTGTGTTTTTTTTTTTTAAGCATTTTATAAATAAAACTTTTTACAAGAGAAGGAAGGAGACATTTCTTCATTCCCCCTCCCCCCATTCCCCTGAAAATACAGGTAGTCCTCAACTTACCACCACAACGGAGCCCAACCTTTCTGTTGCTAAGTGAAACATTTGTTAAGTGAATTTTGCCTCATTTTATGACCTTTCTTGCCACAGTTGTTAAGTAACACAGTTGTTAAGCGAATCTGGCTTCCCCATTGACTTTGCTTAAGTTGCAAAAGGGGATCATGTGACCCCGGGACACTGCGACCGTCCTAAGTATGAATCAGTTGCCAAGTGTCTGAATTTTGATCATGTGACCGTGGGGATGCTGCAATGGTCCTAAGTGTGAAAAACGGTTGTAAGTAACTTTGAACGGTCATTAAATGAACTGTTGTAAGTCGAGGACTACTTGTAGTATCTTCCCAATGAAATGGCAGTACAATTTGTGCTTGCGTTTTACCATCTGAGCTTTTTTTGGTCAGAAATTTGGTGAAATACACGTTTAATTTTTAAAATGCTCTTTTAAAGAAATCTTGCTATCTAAATAGACTGCCGAGACCTAACAGTGCAAAAGGCCCTAAAAAAAATGAAGGCTACTTCCTGTGGAATTTTAAAGAGGTGAGGCAGAAAAGGCCCAGATACCAAAAGAGGGCAAAATGAGTTGTCCCCAAAATATCTCCAGGAAAAACAAGCAGATGATCTCTGTAGAAGAGATGCTGATGGCAAATACTCAACAACAATATGATTTCTAATCTGCAACTGCAGGGTCACAACAGCTGTAGATAGTCCCCATTTAACAACAGTTCAGTTATGATGGTGATGAAAAAGTAACTTTATGACCAATCCTTGCATTAACGATCTTTGCAGGTCTGTAAAGCAAAGGGAAGCTGACATAAGATCATAAACACTGTTGCAGTTTCACTTGGCGACCACTTCACTTAAGGACCGAGTTGCCAGCCCCAATTGTGGTTGCTATACGAGATCTGAGCAAAGTCAGTGAATGCTTCTGTTTAAGGTGCTATTGGATGAGCTGCAAAATTTCAAACACTCCAAAAACATACATTTTCCATAGGCCTCATTCAGGTAGCGACAGTTTTCTTGGTGTTTCCAAATCTACATGAGTTGTGACTAGCTTTCAGTAGGATTTAATGAAATAAACCAACTTCAGACCATATTCTCTGATCCTTGTTTTCCTAAACCCTACCTTTAGGGCCAACCATTTATTTTGGCTTAAACTATGTAAAATTTTCCCATCTTCCCTGTGAAGCCAACTCAAAAAATTAGAGCCAGGAGAAGAAATGATTCTATGCATGTATCACTAAATCATTGTTTAGTATTATGCTCAAGCAGTCTGTTTCCTTGCAGTGAATTAAGTGTTATCAGTGAATGTCTACTTTAAATATAGTTGTTGCACCTGCTCCTTCAGTGTATAACAAGTTAATCCGAAAAAAAGAGCTAAAGAATTTACTTGTTTCATATGCGGACTAGAAGCAGTTTTTTAAATTCACAGGACTATTGATTTTTTTAAAATGTTATTATCTGATAGTTTAGTCATCAGATAATACCTGATTTTATTTGATATATAAGAACATTAATTAGAGATAAGCAGTTCCTAACACCTTAGTTTAATACTGAAATTTAGTATCCTTTGAAAATAATCTAATTAGTTTTTTTTAAAAGGTTGCTGTTTCTTAATAGTATAATTTTTCTTCTTCTCCAGGGTAGAGATGGTGAACATTTACAAATAAATGTTTAGTTTCAGCTGGAACTGTTTTCCCCTGCAGTGCACCAATAAGCTGGCCAGATTCACTTGGTAGTGAAATAGGTGGCATATAAATGAAATAAATATATAACCTCTATACTGTAATTAGGAAAAACCTCACTCCCTAAATTGCTTTCTACTATATAATAATGCCGATTTATAAATATTTTTTGACTTCTATTGAGAACAAATCCAATTTCTTCAGAATGAATTTCAATTTATGTTAAGCTGAAAACACAAACGATGCTTAAAATGTCTAACTCTAATCAAAACCCTGGAGATTAGCTTTAAAGGGCAAGTGTCTGTAAGCTATTGAGTTCGTGAGGACTTTTCAAGAGACAGGATGTTACATATATTAAAAAACAAGGTGGAAAAAGAGAAGTTCAAAAATTAAGCCAAATATTGAAGCCTTAAACTTTGTATTTCAAAGTTTAGTTTATAACTGAAGCAATAGTTTGAATGCAAAGCAGTTCAAAAGAGGCTGGCATCAGCTAAGTACCCAATATGTAATCATTCCAGTCTCCTTATTTCAGATAATGTGGAAACTCTCTGACTGATTTCAAGAATGGTACCAACCAGTTGTGCTTTGGGGGATGAACTGATCTCCAATGGTCTCCCAGATCATTACACCATGATTGCTTTGTCTAGACCAGGGTGTCCAACCTTGGCAACTGTAAGACCTGTGGACTTCAACTCCCAGAGTTCCCCAACTAGGGGAATTCTGGAAGTTGAAGTCCACAAGTCTTAAAGTTGCCAAGCTTGGACACTTGTTCTAGAACTATACTCAGCAATGTTACTACATTCTGGTTTTCTTGTCAGAATGGCCTGGGTCTTAGTTCACACTACAGTTGGCAGAGTGTCACTCATCTTTCATCCACACAACAAGCGAAAGAGATTATCCATATTCTTTTTCAAAGGGAGGTTTTGAACCGAGTTCCATTTCTGGTGAATAAAAGGAAATGGTTCATCATTGCCTCCTATGGGATGTTTTCTCAAATCACCTATCTAGTCTAGAATCCGGGGATTTCACGATGGGCTCTCACCTAGGTCCTCACAGTTATAACCCTGTTTGGCTTTTTCAAGATGAGATGATCACGTTTGGCTAGGTGCTATGAGACCATTTTATTTATTCTGCAAAATCAAGGTACATTTTGAAAGGCTTTGTTGGAGCTTGAAGATTGCACTGCCATTCATTATTGTCTTTTCTTCCTCCTAGTAACATATCCTCCTGCATTTTAAAAAATCCAATCCATCTCATTTCTCTGTATAGAATTTCATTAGAACATCTCTCGTTTTTGAGGCATCATTGCAGTGGGTTATTTCCCCCCTACTTCTACATCACAGTTGCTGTAGTCACACGTTAAGGAAAACTATACTTGGAGCACAATCAACAGAACTACATAAATAATAGTGCTGTAATTTGCAGGATTGCTTGGAGAAATTTGAAAAGTTGTGTACCTGTTATTTGTGTTTGTAGATTAAATGCATGCTACAAGTCATAACATGGGGTTCCAAAGATGGGAGAAGACTCCAGGGCTGCTGCTCTTTCATGTGACTTTAAAAATTATATCTGGTCAATATATGTGTGCCAAAGCAAAAAGATGCTTTGGATATTCACAGCTGCCAACAAAAAAACCAAGAAAACAAAACCGAGTTGACTACGTCATCTGTTAAAGGAGAGGAGATGCAAAACAATCATAGATTTCCTTCCTACCAATTCTTCCCCTCCCTACCACCTCAATTAAGTGGAAGGAGCAAAAGGCTTATTCAAAACAGGTTCCGCTGTTTTGAAGCCCTTTGAGTTGGCCCTAAATGCAGCATTGTTTGGTTAGGATACATCAAAATCATTACCACTCAGAAATCCTGCAACTCAGAAAATCCATAAAAGTAGCAGAAAAAAAACATTGGGTTTTAGACATTGGCTTGGTATAAGGATGATGAGCTAGTACGGTGTTAAGTGCCTAGTAGTGATCCAAATACACACTGAACGGGAAGGAATCCCTAATACACATTTAGGCAGGTGATACTCTTAAGTCTAAGACCTTTTGCATTACAGGTAGTCCTTGACTTACCACCACAAATGGGACCGGAATTTCGGTCGTATGTTATTGAGGTCCTAAGTCGAGGCACCACCTGACTGGAATTTATACTTGTTTTCACGAATGTGATTAAGTAAATCATGGTTAAATGAAACACGTGGTTAGTAAGTGAACCACATAGTTATAAATGCCAACCCATTTTATCCAATGATCTTTTTTTTGTTGTTGTTGAAAAATGCCAAAAATGTTGCAAAACACAATCATGTGATTGTGGAACCCTGCAACCGATCATAAATATGAGCCACTTGCCAAGTGGCCAAAATGCAATTATGTGACCACAGGGGTGATAACTTTGAGGATGGGTCGTAAGTACCTTTTTTTCTAGTCCATCCTATCTTTGAAAGGTCATTAAGTGACTGTAAGTCAAGGACTGTCTGTATCAGCACTTTACACCAAGGCTGTCCATGAAGAAAGGGTCAAAAAAGTCCAGAGGGTGGTCCTGACATACGGCACATCTAAAAAGGGGCAGGGCTTTAATTACGCAGTCATGCCTGCAACCGTAACTTTTTTGACCCCCAACACTTATAATTTATTTTAAAATGATCTGTACGGCTTGCTACTTTTTATGTGAATTGCAAACATCTCTGATTTTAGGTTATAGATCCTTATTTTAAATATCTTGCATGAGCTTATAGCCAATGATAGTGTTGATGATTAATAGAATATTAATGATTCTAATAGTTCTATCAAATTAAAGTAATGCTCCTTCCAGCTCTTTTGGCTGGAAGGATGATACAATTGCTGCTCTTTGTCTAGAACTCACGAGTTATCCGGGACCAAAGTCAGGAGCTGAACTTAGACTATTTTAGCATTTGATTTACCCCCTTGATGAGTTATATGTTGGGAGAGTAAGACTTTAGGGAAGCCTTATTTCTCTGGTACATAAACTAGGACAGGGGTCTTCAAACTTGGCCCTTTTATGACTTGTGGACTTCAACTCCCAGAATTCCTCAGCCAGGCACGCGTACCTGGCTGAGGAATTCTGGGAGTTGAAGTCCACAAGTCATAAAAGGACCAAGTTTGAAGACCCCTGAACTAGGAGGATAGGACTTCCAAAGTGAAGGAAGTGAAGAATGGAATACCTTCCTCTTTGCAGGACATAGTCATTCTCAGCATGCTGCAGAGGGAAAGAACTCCAATATGCAATGACCATCCCTTTGTAACCCACTTTTGCAATCTGGGTGCAGAGGACTCTGGACAACATCTTTGGATAAACAGATCCAAGTTCACTTGACTGCTGATTTCATGGAGATAGTATTCCATGTTGGAATGCCTTTGGGCAACAACATTGAAATGGTTTACCACCTCTGCCTTCCAGGATATTTTTCAGCTTCTCAGTCCAGACAAAACCCATGAGCTTTGAGGGTTGTCCAGTACAACAGTAATAATAATAATAATAAAGTTGGAAGGGACCTTGGAGGTCATCGAGTCCAACCCCCTGCTCAGGCAGGAAACCCTACACCATTTCGGACAAATGGCTGTCCAGTCTCTTCTTAAAAACTTCCAGTGTTGGAGCATTCACCGCTTCTGGAGGCAGGTTGTTCCACTGGTTACTTGTTCTAACTGTCAGGAAGTTTCTCCTCAGTTCCAGGTTGCTTCTCTCCTTGACTAGTTTCCATCCATTACTTCTTGTCCTGCCCACAGGCGCCTTGGAGAATAGCTTGACTCCCTCTTTGTGGCAACCCCTGAGATATTGGAATACTGCTATCATGTCACCCCTAGTCCTTCTTTTCATTAAACTAGACACACCCAATTCCAGCAAACGTTCCTGATATGCTTTAGCCTCCAGTCCCCTAATCATCTTTGTTGCCCTTCTCTGCACTCTTTCTAGACTCTCAACATCTTTTTTACATCGTGGTGACCAAAACTGGATGCAGTATTCCAAGTGTGGCCTTACCAAGGCATTGTAAAGTGGTATTAATACTTCACGTGATCTTGATTCTATCCCTCTGTTAATGCAGCCCAGCACTGTGTTGGCTTTTTTGGCAGCTGCAGCACCCTGCTGGCTCATATTTAAGTGATTGTCCACTAGGACTCCGAGATCCCTCTCACAGTTACTACTATTGAGCAAGGTACCCCCTATACTATACCTGTACATTTGGTTTTTCTTGCCTAAATGTAGAACCTTACTTTTTTCACCATTGAATTTCATTTTGTTAGATAGCGCCCAGTGTTCAAGTCTGTCCAGGTTCTCCTGTATCTTAAGCCTGTCTTCTGGAGTGTTGGCTATTCCTGCCAGCTTGGTGTCATCCGCAAATTTGATGAGTTCCCCATCTATCCCCTCGTCCAAATTGTTGATGAAGATGTTGAAGAGCACTGGCCCCAGAACAGAGCCCTGGGGCACCCCACTGCACACTTCCTTCCATGTAGATGCAGTTCCATTGAGGACCACACGCTGAGTACGGCCGGTCAGCCAGCTACGAATCCATCTGGTGGTGATGCTGTCTAACCCACATTTTTCTATCTTAAGTAATAATAGTAATAAACAGTAATAACAATGCTTAGCTTTCTGAGATCAGACAAGTTCAGCCAGATGTCGCCACAGCTGTGGATAAATAGAACAACTAAGTTTAGATGGAGGTTAATATTTAGTAACATAATTTTTATTTAAGCACAATAAATAGCAAGTAATAATTGTGTCAGCAAATTGAAATTATACGTATCCATATACATGCGTATATACATATACACACACGCCACACACACAAGTATATGTATATATATTGTTATCTACAGTAGCAAGTTTAGATAGTAAAACCTAGCAATAATCTCAGGCTTGTGTGCTTTCTCCTGTCTTCTCCACCATACAAGAAGAATCAGGAAGAATATAAATATTTGCTTTCATTTTGTTTCTGTGGATAAATTTAGGATTACAACGTTTCTGGTGTAAGATATATGGAAACAAATCTGGACCAAAAACCAGAATTTAAAACTGTCACTCAAAAAAGCAAGCCATGTCCAAAGTCATACAAACTTTGCTTTGTCCTCATTACCACAGCAGTTTATCCATTCTCATAGTAGAAAATATTTAGAATTCTGTTTGAATGCAGCCATTTTTTTCTTCAAGATGGGACATATTGAATTAAGAGAAGATATGGTTTTAAAAAAACCAAGATGACAGCTGTGATGGAATGCTTGAAGGTCCGTTCGTTATTATACATAGGTTGCATAGGCCATCTTAATTTTTTGACCCTGGTTGTTTTCTAAAGGATTGAAGACTAAATTTAACATTTGATTTTTCTTTTTCCATTTATTTCTCAACTAAACCAAAACCCTAACTTCATGTAACTTCATATCAATCGCCTTTTTTGCCTGGTCTTTTTTCTGTAGCGTAATTATGAAATAAAAAGATATGAGAGAAACTGATCTATTCGGTACATAAAGTTGGAGTTGGGAATGTGGTGTTTGTGTGTGGATTTTCTTTTTTTTTTTAACAAGGATAATGATTTCTTTGTTTAGTTATTCCATACATAATATCTCTCCTTCTGGGGTGCTAAAATTACACTTAGCAGAAAGATTCCCAGTGCTTTTCTACCCAAAAACAAATTCCTTAAAACAATTTTGTTGAAATTATGTCTAAACCTCAAAGGATATGCTTCTCGGCTTTGTAATCAAAAAAGAGTTTTTGCTTTTTTTGTGAACTGCATGATGCTGCAGATGATTGTGAGATGCAATATTTCTGTATCTTTTACAAATGGCCATTTATAATGACAGAAGTGTATTCTAAGTCTATGGTGACAAGTGGCTTTGTGCTAATACTAGTCTTGCTTGTGTAAATGGGTCTCCTCTGATACCGTATCACCACTGACTTCACCTGTTGCATTTGACCTCTGTTGGCATGTACTCCATATCCTGACTCACAAAAAATGGCTGCCACCTGTGAGTGTCAGAAAACCATCTCACCTCCCTGAATGAAAGGAATTTGCTAAAAAATAGTCGAAGAAAAATGCTGAAATCTCATATCAGATCTTGCCAAAGTTTAGAATACACAAAACGTCATGAGATTGGTACAGAAGCAGAACACAAATCAGAATACAAGTGTGGAAAAGATGCCGGCTATTGTGTTAAAAAAAATAATCACGGGCTTTGTGGCTTTTGGTTTGGCATAACATGAAAATGTGCAAATTATCACCCTGCCTTATGAATTGTGATCTTGACACAAACAAATTGAGACTGTCTGACTTCATCTTGTGGGTAAACCAGGCCATTGTGTGTTACTCAGCCAATCCATCAAATCCTTTGGTTTTTTTAATTCTTCTTCATGGCAGCTAGGCCATTCTAGGGATGACACAATGATTGTGCTTAATTGTTTTAAATTAAATATTTTTCTTCTTTAGCTGCTGATACTATTTCAGTAGCATGGGGTGGAGATTCTACTTACTCCTGACAACACCTTGTATGTGTATGCATATATAACACACTTGCACACACTTCCAGGAGATGGGCCATTTCAGGATTTAATGCCTTCCAGTTTTTTAGAAGTGGGCTATGATGTTCCAGAAGCCTTCTTTTTCACATCCTAACAGATCTAGTTTGGCTTACAATACAGTTATTCTAGCATACATCTGGCATACAATATTGGTAGTCCTCAACTTATGACCACAATTGAGCCCAAAATTTATATTGTTAAGTGAGACATTTGTTAAGTGAATTTTGTCCCATTTGACAACCTTTCTTGCCTCAGTTGTGAAGTGAATCACTGCAGTTGATAAATTAGTAACACAGTTGTTAAGTGAATCTGGCTTCCCCATTGACTTTGCTTGTCAAAAGGTCGCAAAGGGTGATCACATGAACCAGTTGCCAAGAATCTGAATTTTGATCACATGATCATGGGGATGCTTCAAAGGTCATATCTGTGAAAAACGGTCATAAGTCACTTTTTTTAAGTGCCAATGTATCTTTGAACGGTCATAAACAAACCTGTACATTTAAAAAATAATAATATGGAGCACCAGCTGCAAAGATCCACTTTTTTTTTAAGTGTATCACATGTGTTGCATGTAAAAATGGAATAAGTTGTGGCTGCCATCTTGTTTTGTTCTCACACCAGTTTCTCTTGCATGTAAGAGTATATTTCAGGCTAGTTTTTAAAAGTTCCAGTAAAACATGATCACGGGAATAATGGCCGAGACTTTTAGACTTTGTAGGCTATTATCAGCATCTGAAGTTGAGCTCAGGAAGTAACATTTTCCCAAACGGCCTCTCTCTTTCTCGTGATCCATTTAGACTGAGACACATGCTTCTGTTCTGTCCTGCTACTGCAATAAATACAATATGCCATTGGTCAGAGTGAACAAATTTAACTTTTGGAATTGCAGAGGTGGAATCTTTCTCCCACATGGTTGCCTTTGATGAAACTATAATGGGGACAGTTATTCTATAAGCAAGGGGCAGGATTGGCTTTTTGCAAATTGTACTGAAATGATTTCCCTCTGAATTAAGAAGGGGGATGAGGAATCAACTTGGAGGCACAGGTGGCCTGTCAAAACTACAGTTGCTTTTTGTGGCAAATGTTGTCATTCGTTCTTCATCATGTGCCTGCTTTGTACATCTTTTAACTTGGAGATATAGGCACCTCTTGTGAAGAATTAGACTTTTTAGTTTATCCAAATGATAGGCAACTATTCTTGAAACTGCATTTGTAGTGGTGAATTCATATAGTCCAAATTCACAGGATACCACACTATAAGATACTGCTGTGCACCTCAGAATGACAGAAATACCATTGCATATTTCGTTCAAACTGTTAAAAACTTAGAACTCAATGCCGATTCATTAGTGGGTAACTTCTCGCCATGTATTTGGAGTAGCAATTCTCAATATTGTAATTGCCAACTTTGTACCAAATATTGTTCTGTAACTGTCTGAACTGTCATTTAAATGTTAAACATCATTTCATTTAAAATGTCCAGATTTTCAGTGACTCTACAGTAACTAATAAAATGTAGATATTTGATCATAAAAACTTGTATATGGAATGTTGTATTTTGTTTCATTATAATACAAAAAGCTTTATTTTTTTTTTAAGTGTACCTAAGATTTCTTAGCCTAGAGGGCAGAAAATGGGATTGAAATTCAACACAATTGGAGCCCCCCCCCTGAATAATTCTGCATTGTCACCATAAAAAAAAAAGTTGGCTGATGCACTGAAAGTTGCAAATTAGGAATGACAGTGACTGAAATATGTCTAGAGCTGTAAACGTTCAAGGAGCTGATGATAGATGGCTCTCTTCTGGACTATAAAGACCCTACATTACTTGGTTTTACAAATTCCTATTCCCAAATAACCTAAAAAATATAGGAGACACACATAACCGAATGAGGTCTAAATTGCAATTAAAAATGCATAGGACAAAATAATATTGCCTTAGGACAGCGGAGAAATGTGAATCCTGTATTGGAATGTGTTTTCTTTTTAATGAGACAGCTACTAGCCCTCCCAATCTTAATGTTACCTTTTGTCTTGTCGCTTGCCAGTCAAAATGGCTGCAAAGACCCACTTATGAATCTAGTACAACTGGTATTATGTGCCATGCCTATGCATGAGTAACATATCCCAATACAGTCTTTCAATGTTTTGCTCCACTGAACTCTGCGCCTAGGGCAGGGGTAGGCAACCTTGGCTCTTTTATGACTCGTGGACTTCAACTCCCAGAATTCCAAGGAGTTGGAATTCTGGGAGTTGAAGCCCACAAGTCATAAAAGAGCCAAGGTTGCCTACCCCTGGCCTAGGGGAAGGAGTGGGCTGTTATGTACTTCAAATGAATAAACAGCAAACATGATTGTAAAATAAAACTGCTGTCTTGGAGATTTCGTGCAAAAATGTGCCCTTTTTTGGTTCTTTCCAACCTGATCTCTTTGCATTTAAGAGTATTATGTGGTAAAATTTAAAATGTATAGGTAGTCCTCAACTTACAATCACAACTGAGCCCCAAATTTCCATTAATAAGCAATGAAGTTATTGAGTTTTCCCTATTTTATGACCTTTTTTGCCAGTTGTTAAATGACCTACTGCAATTGTTAAAGTGAATCATGTGGTTAAGTGAATCTGGCTTCCCTCAGGAAAGTGCAACTATCATAAATACATGCCAGTTGCCAAGTGTCTGAATTTTGATCATGTGACCATGGGGATGCTGCAATGGTTGTCAAGTGTGAAAACTGGTCATAAGTCACTTTTTTTAAGTGCGGTTGAAACTTTGGTCATTAAATGAATGGTTGTAAATCAAGGACTACCTTATTTTGTGAATGTAGCATTATCCTCACAAAATATGTCCCCAGTTAAGAGTAAAGACTTTGTTCCCAAATTAAATTAACCAAAATTGGGTAAAAGCTTTTTTGGGGGTGGGTGGGTAATGACACATAAACACAGGGACATTTAAATAAAGTCTTTCTGATAAGCTATTTTGGTTAAAGAAAGAAAAAGTTAGGAAGCGCTGGTCTAACCACTCAATGCAGTTGATGAGGGGAGTTGCTCACAAAATCTTATGCCTTTTAGCAGCATTTGTTAGAAAAGGTACCACAGGATTCCTAAACAAATCGTTGTGTAACTCTAGCAATAGTGATGCATCCAGCAGAGGCCAAATACGCCTTTATGTTCTACCTAGTTGTTTTTAAAAGGCGAAAGATTTGTATGAGCTGAAGGGAGCCAGCATTTCTGTTTCTGCTCGTAGACATGTTTGCTGATTTTATTTCCATTTATAACATCCAGGGCAATTATTCAGCCATCGAACAATTTCACACACTGTTACGAAATGGAGAGTAAACCTTTCAGAAATGTTAAACAGCTTGTTTTCCAGTAGAGGGCGCTCAGTCTATTGAGGAAGACCGGTGGATTGCACACCATTTTAGCTAGAAGACTTTTTATAGAATATAAAAATGTGCCTGATAAAGAGAGCCAATCTTCTAGTGAATTTCCTTCAAAAGATATGATACTCGGCAGGAAAATGTTACGAGTAATCATCCTGGTCAATAAGTCAGTACAAATGGACATATGTTTCTTTTGTGGATCATTAGTTTGTGAAATTCCTATTGTCCTAGTCTGAGGATAGGCAATGTAAAGGGCTATGAATGTGGTAATCCAAATACATCTAGAAGGCATTAGTTTGCTTTGTTTTACTGTCTTTCTTGCCAATATAATATAAAACAATATAAAAGATGGGATCTATAATAGTTCTTACCTGACACATATGATCTTTGTAAAAGCAAAGTTACAGCTCAGCATACACTGGAAAACTGTTGTTTTACAGCAGGGGTCTTCAAACTTGGTAACTTTAAGACTTGTGGACTTCAACTCCCAGAATTCCTCAGCCAGCCAGGGCTGGTTGAGGAATTCTGGGAGTTGAAGTCCACAAGTCTTAAAGTTGCCAAGTTTGAAGACCCGTTTTACAGACTGAGTCCTGGTTTTACAGCAGGCCTCAGCCAGCCAGTATTGAGGTTTAAAATCAGTGTCCCTTGGGTGTCTGTTGTTATTTCTACATATATTTCCATTGGCAAAATCTTTCTCAAGGGCCTTTGAAATAGGCTGAGGCTCGGTCATTCCTCCTTAAGAATCTTAAATAGACAAGGAGGAGCTGGTTAGAAGTGAATAAACAAATGCAGATTTTCTTGTTAGTTATTGCATCTTCACACTGGTTATTGTGTCTTCACCTAAAGGATTCAATCTGCTGCAAGTCTAAAAGAAGGTCAACAGAATTGGAGAACAGGAACTTCTTAGCAGCTTACCATTTTATTTTTTACCTTCACCTTAATAAAAAGGGGGCAGGGCTATAATCACAAGATCACAGCTCTCTTGACGTTTTGGATCCCCAGCTTGAATCTTCCCCCAATGATGTGTAAGCATGTGAGTATATGATTTTTAAATGATCAGAAATTCTCAAATGGAACTTATTGCCAGGGCACAAAAAAGGTGTTCTCTTTAGTGATTACGTGCTAACATTTTGTAGTTGACCTTCCTAAATACCGCAGTTTACCCTGTTAAGAATGACAAAGCCCAAAGCTCTGTTTTTGGCTTCCTTCCTTTGCTGTATAAGCACTACACTTTCACCAGTTTATCGCTGGGGGACTTTTCCCCCTTTCTTTTGTCTTTTGTTTTGAAGGAACCTTCGCATTTCCTGGACAGGCCAACAGTATTTCCTTTGTGTTTTTGAACATTTTCGTTTAAACAGCTCTACTATTATTCCGATGAACTAAAATGAGAATGTAGCCTGCTTATCTGAGGCTTTATGCAATTGGATAAACTGAAAACCCACAAGAGCTCTAAATGGTTTAAGCTGAGGCCTTAAGAGCTGTTCTTACAAACTTGTTCATCTGCTGAAACCTCAGCATAGGATTATACTTCAAGAGAGTTTTGTTCCTTCAAAGTTTGGAAAGGACTTTGCTAGTTAAAGAGGATGTGATTAAAGGAAGCTGAACAACACTAGAAATATCTACAACAGTTGTTCCAACATCAGGATTAAAAAAAGCTACATCAACCAGATCTGCATGTATGGCAAGGCACCTTTGATACATCCGGCCCATGGATCAAATGCCCACCTTCTTTTATTCTTGGATAGACTCTACATTTGCAAAAGGTCATAGAAAATGGAGAAGAATTCAGGTATCACACAAACACAAACACTTCATAGTGCATTTATTGACTATGTTCTGTACAGGCATATAATAGCAAGGTATAAACCTTTTCTTCTTTTACCTTTTTTCAGTTGTGTAGAACATATTTACACTGGAGGAAAGGACAGCCAACTTTTAGATACAAACACCCTGCCTCTCCTTCAAAGAATATCTGAGGTATAAATACAAGTATATCTTAAATAATTATCTCCATGCTTTATCTATGTTGACAATAAAGTGTGAACAAGTTTACATCAGAATGGTATGTACAACATACATTTTTTTTTACATATTTAAAGAAATAAAAAGTATACAAAGAATACACAATTCACCTATTGATGAGAACTGTAAAATGGCACAATACCTAAAACCTTCACCTGGCAACACATTTTACAATGACATCAGTGGAATGATTGCCAGAGTTTTTAGCTGGGAATAAGGCCGTCTTTATTCACCTGTTGTCCTCCAGATGCAAATGACAATTGAAGGGCTTAAGATCAAGGAAGACTGCCTTACAGTCTAAAGCAGGGGTCCCCAACCTCCAGGCCCTGGCCTATTTGGAACTGGGCCGCATGAGGGGTGGGCCAGCACGCACATGTCCACGCGCAGCTCGACTTGCCCAAGCAGCAGGCTAGCACGAGTGCACGCCTGTGCGCAGCTCAGTTTGAGCAAGTCGAGCTGCGCATCGGCCTGCCGCTCATGCAAATCAAGTTATGCGCGCATGCCGGCCTGCCGCTCACATGGCCCGATTTCCCTCTCTGCCCCCCCCCCCAGCTGGACCACCAAGCCGCAAAGGTTGGGGACCACTGGTCTAAAGGTAACACTTCACATGTTTGAAGCACAAGACATTTAGGACAGCAGTTACAGGTAATCCTCAACTTACATCTGGTGGCTTAGCGATTATTCGAAGCCCCTCCCAAGATACTTGAGACCCGGTTCTGAAGTTCCAATGGCTACCCCTGGTCACGTGACTGCATCTTGGGCAATCGGCAACTGGTCCACATTTATGGCTGTTTGCAGTGTCCCGCAGTCATGTAACTAATTTACGACTTTTTCTGGAAACAGGAATTGACTTCCAGTTCCCTGAAAAAAATGCCCAGAGAGAACAATGGATTCGCTTAATGACTGCAGCATCTGCATCCCGTCACTTGCGATTTACAACTGTAATTGCCAGGCTCAAACTATATTTGTAAGTCAAGGACTATCTGTAATGGGAAGATACGATCTAGAACAGCTCCTGCCTCTTCCCCATTCCTCCCCCCCCCCCGTTTCCCTGAAACAATCAGTACCAGTCTGTTTTTGATTCTGGTGATGGTGTTCCTTGTAAGTGTAATTTCTTTGTTTGAACAGAGAAGCACTTTTGTCCCAAGAGGAAGATCATGAAGGACACCGTCTTCTGAAACAGATTCAAGGAAGCATCCTAACTAACTTACCACATAGTCCCTCTCTTGACATAACACTGGTTATAGATTGAACACAGAGGAAAAATAGAGATGCAGGCAAGGTGGCATTAGTACAGGTGCAGAATTAGGAAGAACCCAATTCTCTCAAAAGTCATCTCAAACACTCTTATGAAAATAATAATAATAATAATAATAATAATACTGACAATGGTATCTAAGAGCTTCTTCTAAATATGCCACAGTCCCAAGGCTGGGAAAGAAGACCAGATGGAAATTGCACAGGTCTCTTCTGAATGAACAAGGTACGCCAACTGCCAATTTCACATAATCTTTGGTCACGACATACATCTTGGCAATAATTTACAGCTGTAAGGAGGGCTAAAAGACTGATTTTAGTTATTCAAATGTATCTATACAATGATTTTATTCCAAATATACAGATAAATCACCTTTCATTTTATTTCATAGGATTCACCCCTGAATCGTGCATCTGTAAATCGAAGTGTAATTTTTATAGTGGGGCACCATAGCAGTTTTGGAAAGGGGCCAGGCCAGGATTCAAAGCCTGCTTTTGGGCCAGGTTGACCCTTGAATTACATAACAGCAGTGTTATTTAACAGCATGGATCACAATGATTTTTCTATTCTTCACATCAGCCAACGCACTGAAATAAAGTACATATATTCTGAAGCAAGAAGGAAGGACAATATTTATATTCCCTGTGCTTTGTTGTTTTTACAGTAAAATCTATTATCACAGAAACAGTGTCATTCTCTAAAGGCTTTTAAAAAGATTCCTTATTAATAATGCTCATCAAGATGTGCAGAAAATGTTGACAAATATAACATGCACAATAACAATTTGACTCCCCTCCATCCCCCAAAACATTGTAGTTTTAAAGACAAGTAAAATGACAACATCCTACCTATATCTTCCTATTTTCATTTATTATTGCTATCACAGCTGCTCTAGCTTATACTACTGGGATGTCCTATAGAAAGTTCATAATCGAACTTTTGATCATTTTAACCTGTTTATTTGAAACCTGCAGCTCTTTGCATTATGTCATACAATTTTGTGGCATGAATATTCATTTTTACCTTGCTTCTAAATTTGGAGGACATTTTCCTCCAAACCATGTCGATAAATGAGGTTATATGGTTACAATGGAATGGGTTATATGAATATGTTTAACTCCTAGGAGTATCTGCTATGCTGAAACACTTTAGAACTTTATAATGTTCCAGTTATGATATTTTTCAGTGTTGCCCTTTTCAGCTACGGAAAGCAGTTTCGGCCCTGTCCTCAAACTGCAAGCATTTAATAATAATAATAATAAAGTTGGAAGGGACCTTGGAGGTCATCGAGTCCAACCCCCTGCTCAGGCAGGAAACCCTATACCATTTCAGACAAATGGCTGTCCAGTCTCTTCTTAAAAACTTCCAGTGTTGGAGCATTCACCACTTCTGGAGGCAGGTTGTTCCACTGGTTAATTGTTCTAACTGTCAGGAAGTTTCTCCTCAGTTCCAGGTTGCTTCTTTCCTTGACTAGTTTCCATCCATTACTTCTTGTCCTGCCCTCAGGCGCCTTGGAGAATAGCTTGACTCCCTCTTCTTTGTGGCAGCCCCTGAGATATTGGTTATATAGATATTTATTCCTATGTTAATTAAACAAAGATGTTGTTTAGGCTTCCATTTGTATCTTAACAGGTGAATGGATACTAAAAGAATGGGTTGTAGGAAAAGTGATTTGGGGATCATGTTAGCACACATGAAGCACTGGCACAGCCTGCTGCAACTGTGGGCAACCAAATGCACTAAGCATAAACACAGATTAGGTGCTGTATGAATGTCATTCCACACCCCAAACCATCTCTTGGAATCCTATATATCAGGTTCGATGTGCTGTTTTTCCCCCAAGACATTCAGACTTGGAGAGACTTTCTGGAGCTGCCACTTCATTCACATTTTCTTGAAATGCTCTTTACAGATTGTTAATAAAGTATTTATTCCAAATAATATAAAGTCTGACCATGGCAAACAGGTGGCCGATATCCTCATATGGCAGCTATGAAAAAGCTGAGAGCTTTCAAATAGGAGCACATACAAAATTATTGCCATACAAAAGACACACACTGAAATATATCTGGCATTTTTAAATAAGTTTCAAGTGTTCTGCTTTTTTACCATTCTTTGCCCTGGCTGATGTAGCTCACGCTTTTCAATTTTTAGATACACATGTGAGTAATAAGAACTCAGAGGAATGAAGACTTGAAGCTTGCAATGGTCTCTTGGACCAATCGGACTCTAGGCCGATTCTCCTCCCCCACCTGCTAAATTCTTCCCAATGCCTTCCAAGTGTACCAGACACTCTCTATTCTACCATTCTGGCTCCTCATACTCCAGTCAACAAGACAAATCATTCACGCCTCTGCCTTCGTGCAAACCTTCCTTCACTTACTATCGTGAGAATCCACTGAGGAACACACCAAATCCAGTGGCTGCAACAGTCCCTCAACAAATGACATACAGATACATAATACATAAAGCTAACATAATATAGGAATGAATAATTTTCACTATATTTCAGAAATATATTTTAAGTCTTAGAGCTTTGCTTCTCAGAAGCAATTCACAGCACCTAAGCAACATTAATCTTACCTTTAAAAAAAAGTTGCACCATCCAAACATTTTCCAGTTAAGACCTACACTATAGGCCTAACACAGACAAAAAAAGCAGCTTTAAAAACGCTAGGGACTGTCACATAATTTTTGATGGACAGTCTCAGACCCATTCCAGAAAGTTTCTTTTCAGGACCTAATGGATATATGATCTGTCCTAAAGCGGATAATCAGCCTTTCCTGAAAACCTCTACATAGGCTGGTACTGTGCTGGTCCACTTGGTCCATCACCTGGACGTTGCTTCCGTGGCCTCAAGATTTTGATTAAGGAAAGAGTCTCTAATCCTCACAACCTCAGCTGCACATAAGTGTCCAAATGCTTTTGTGTACCAGTCAGGCTTGTGTCCCCTGTTTCAAAAAAGAAAAGAAAAGGTGTGATTTAAATTGCTTTTCTCCAAAGAATTTTTTCCTATTAGTAAACAAGTATGGAATAGAAGCAATCAAAGAAATAATAAGTCCATAAGGCTGCCTCAAGGATTGATGGCCTTTTAGAATTATATATATATATTTCCCCCCAAATCTCCACTTAGGATCCCAAAGAGATATTTCAAGGCCTTGGAAAGCAGAATTTGCAAAAACAGACGACAACCATCTTTCGGTAGGCAAGTCTTTTGAGTCGATTTGAAAGCATGTTGTGGGCACTCAGGCAAAAAGTCTGCTGTGGTAAGCAGGCAAACAAATAAATTGCAAATAAAAGAAGGCAACAAGCAAGGTTGCTCCTTTCCATCTGCTCTTGTTCCCAAGAAATCTGTTCCCCTTGCTAAAGGAACATCTACAAAACAATCTCTGGGCTGTCTCTGGCCCCAAATGCATTCTCCAAAAACAGAAGCATGGTTTCTGTTGTTTAAACATACACAAGGCATTTAGTTTTATTCAAAGATTCTAAAAAAAATAAAATAAAGTAAGTCAGGTAATAAGGGAAATTTCTTTGGAACCCCTTAGTATCAATAAACCAACAATGCCAATCAGGAATCAAAAATAAGCAATTCCAATTAGTTTGAACTGGCTTTTCTACACGGAGAAGGCAAACAAGTGCCCTTCAGAACTGGGGATCTTTAATTTACACAGTCCCTTGCCAATGACCACGCTAGAAGATCATGATTGTTCAAGATATCTGGAGGCCACAATTGCTTGCACTGTCTTACAATATACAGTAACTAGCTTTGGGCACTGTAACTTTTCATTCCCCAAACCTGTTATACTAGAGATAGAATTTCCCTGCCCAGCCTAATGAAAATGGAGGACATAATTTACCTTAAATCAATTCGACACATATAGGTGACTTTGGATTTTCCTGTCCCGCAAGGTTCAATAAGATACCTGGACAACAGCACATTCACTCTAATCCCAAGGACAGGTGCACGGTCATGGTCCACTGAGAAACTTAAAAGGGCGCGTGCTCCCTTAGAGAGGTTGGTTCTCCAAGTCCTGTTAGAATCAAGCACAACTTCTGTAAGAACGGATGAGGATGTAAGGAAGATGAGCAAGTTTATCCAAAGGTGTTTATATTCCCAGCTGCTAAATGTTAAGAAAGTGTTCTATGGATACAGCCTGTACAGTTGTTACCTGAGGATGACATGGTCTCTTGCTGGGTGTGGAGCCATATTGTTTTGTACAAATTGATAAACATCTGTCTGGCTATCCAAAGTCTCAATTACTTTAGCATCTAATAGGTCTTCGTCCCAAAGATGCCGTTCTTTAACAATGCGGTTTAATACTTCTTCAGGAGTTGCGGGGATTTCAACCACGGATTTCCATAGCCGTAGAGGTGGACCTTCACAAACCTACAAGTACATTGTGGCTAAAGAGTTAATCATGCTTATGCAACAGTCCTTTTCTTGAATCATCATTACTGAATAAATGGAAGCGCGCGGATTCAAAATAAAAGATCAAGACACTTCTGACGGTGCTATATCACAATGAAAAATTTTTGGTCAGCCAGTTTGGCAGAGGACACAGTGCATGCAATGATACCAACAACAGTCTTACTTAGCAATGTTGAGAGAGAGAGAGAGAGAGCCATTATCATATTTATGGATTAGAATATTTTATTTGGTGAAGTGCGATTAGATACACAAAGAATTTGTCTCGGTGCAGAAGCTCTTCGTTTACATGCAAGTCAACAGAATGATGATGATGATAATGGTGACAATAACAACAACAGCAAAAGGGGGTAGTAAAGAAGATAATAAGAAAGATAATGTTAATACAACAGCCATACTACATGGGTAAATATACATAGACATTAGACAGCACTGTGAGAATTAGTTATTTATGGTCCAAGGGAAAAAAACTGCCCTTGTGTCTAGTTATTTTGGTCTGCAATTGCTCTGTAGCACCGTCCTAAGGGGAGAAGATGACACGGTTTATGTCCAGGATGTGAGGGGTCTGTAGGTATTTTCTCAGCCCTCCTTCTGACCTGTGCAATATACAGGCACTCAATGGAAGGCAGGCTGGTTGCAATTGTTTTTTTTTTTTCCTGCAATCCGTTTTGAGTCTGTGCCTGTCCTGTTTAGTTGCGGTACCAAACCAGACTGTTATAGAAGTACATATGACAGATTCAACAATTCCTATGTAAAACTGTATCAACAGCTCCTGGGATAGTCTGGACTTCCTGAGCTGATCCAAGAAGAACATTCTTTGTTGTGCCTTTTTAATTATGGTTCTAATGTTAACTGTCCCTTTCAAGTCCTGGGAGATTATGGAACCCCAAAATTTGAAAGACTGTATCTGCTGATACGGTGCTGTCAATTATGGCAAGAAGTGGTAAAACCCAAGGGTTTCTCCTAAAATCCATCCTCATCTCTACAGTTTTAAGCATATTCAGCTCCAGATTGTTATGGCTGCACCACAGAGCCAGTCGTTCAGCCTCCCGTCTGTATGCAGACTCATCATCGTCTCAAATGAGGCCAACCACCATTGTATTGTCTCCAAACTTCAGAACTTTAACAGAGGTTTCCCTGAGGTGGTCATTGGTAGAGGGAGAAGAGCAACGGAGAGAGCACACAGCCTTGAGGGACACCTGTTCTCATTGCTTGGGTACTAGATGTAATTTCCCCTAGCCTCATCTGTTACTTCCTATCTGTCAAAAACCTGATTATCCACCTACACGCATGAGCAGATACAGTAAACTAGATCAATTTAGGGAATTTCTGGAATGATGGTATTCAATGCTGAGCTGAAGTCCACAAGAAAGGGCCTGTGCATAGGTCTCTGGAGATTCAAGATGTTGCAGAATATAGTATAATAATGACACATTGATAGCGTCGTCTGCTGACCTATTTGCTCAATAGGCAAACTGAAGGGGCCTATCAGTGGATCTGTGATGAGTTTCAGGTGGGCCAGCACTAGCCTCTCAAAGGTCTTCAGGATTAGGGATGTCAGAGCAACCGGTCTGTAGTCATTTAGCTCTCTGATGGGAGATTTCTTAGGAACCTGGATGATGGCAGAGGGTTTAAAACAAGAAGGGATATAAATCCACCTCCAGTGATTTATTAAAAAGCTGAGTAAAGACGGGGGCCAGTTGTTCAGCACAGGCTTTCCATCAAGAAGGAATCACTCTATCTGGCACTGGAGCTTTTCTGATCTTTTGCCCAAAAAATAGACCTTGCACAACTTTTTATAGGATTGTCAGTGATGGAAGGCTTGAAGTATTGGATTACTTCACATATGTAATATTTAAGTCAGTGGTTGACTCATGACAACCCCAAATCAAAATGTTAAGATTTGCTACAACTTTCATTTTTCATTCAGTTCTTCTAATGAAGAATGATAGAAAGGTCTTAAATAAAACATGCCATGTTTTAGAAGACATGCACTATACAAACATCTATAAATTATCTAAGTTTACAGAAAGACAATGCATGAGTTTGAAGGAATATCGACCACTTAAATTACATTTTGTCTGTTAAACATTTATGCACAAACACTAGAAATATGCCAACATAACTGTACCTTTTTATAGGCAAGTTCTGCCGGTTCTGGGGTTGGGCAACTGACCCAGCCCTTAAATTTATCCTTTATTTCCTTGAAAAAATCATCCATACAGTCCTGGATATAAGAATGATAACTGGCAGACTCCGAGTTGTTAGTTCGTCCCAAGTCGTCAAAGCTGAGGGGTCTAAGATCTTGTTCTGTATAAGAATTCCGACACCTGCTCATTTCTTCTGGGATCTAAGATTTAGGAAATGAATAAAACAGGGAGTAAATAATTGGAGGTTCCCATGATGAGCCAACATTTGCTTCTGTTCTGAAGGCAACTGTAAATAACATTGCAGCATTTTGTTGATCGCAGGACCATATCTGATCTCCCCAGAAATATCATGTAGTTCTTCCATCATTGAAGGGGCATGCACACAAACACAAACCCACACACAGGGACATACACAGGTACACACACACAGAATTAGAAGTCACAAAGTATTTTTTAAGATAATTGTCCATTGTAAGCCCTTATGTTGCTTTCCAGAAAGGGTAGCTGCCAGAAAGAACATTAGGTATCAAGAACAAAGATACAACCTCTACAGAACACTAGTTCAAGATGTTAAAATGAGCAAATAGACAAATATTCACCTGAAAAAGCTTCTTGCACTCAGCAATCATGTGGCCTAAGCCTTGAGTTGCAGCCAAATTCTCATTTAAGTCTTTCTGATCCGGTTTTCCCAGACTCTGTTTCCTCTGCATTACCCTGTCAATTAATGAACAAGACTAATCAATAAAAGTAGATTAAGAATGCACTACTTGGTCTGATCTGTAAATGAATAATTAAAGCAAAAGGTAAGGACTGCATCCAAAACTTATTTTTATATCTGATTTTCTGCATCCAAGTGTATTTATTTTCAGCTTCCCTCATGCATCTCTACTTGTCGTGGATGGTATAATTGATGAAAATGACCCTGATCAATGTTCTTATAATCCATATCTATATGTATTGAAATAGAAGTCAGCCCCATTGATCTCCTTTGCAATCTTATTCTGAAATTAAAAACCACCTACAAGGGGAAGCATCACTCAGGACAATGAGACTTTCTTCAAGTCTTTATTCATCTGACTGTATTGTTAATTATTTTTATATAAAATTAAGATGATTCACGAGCCAAAATCAACCTCTTTAATCAGTCTTCTATTTTTGAAATATCAATGTAGACTGGATAACCATTTGACTGGGATGGCATAAGTCTCCTGTCTTCAACAGAGGGTTGGACTAGAAGACCTCTAAGGTCCCTTCCAGCCCTATGATTTCAGAGCTTTCACATACAGATGTTGAATAATTTTCTTTGGTCAAAAGAACTGAGAGATAACATATGGGCATGATAACATGCAACACTCAGCCTCTGAAATTGTTGCTTTATAAATCATAGCCCTCCATAAATAAAATCAATATCTTATAAGAATAGCAAATTTAAATACAAAGTAGTTTGGTAGAAACATTTTTTTTCTAACAAAAGAGTGACAGAGTTGAAAGGAAAAGCTTCTTCAGTGGTGTAGTAGCCCACTAGTGTTGGAACTCAGGTAGAACAATAAAGGAGACTTACCTCGGAGAAGAATTTTCTCTTTTAAGGGTGTTCAAGTGGAAAAGAGATGGCGCTAAACACACCGCCAGGTTTGTTGGCGTCATCTGGTTTTCTTTCACAGCAGCTGTGACATCACTCAGAAAATACAGAAGAATCTGTAGGACTTCTCTGTTCTCATCTGGTAGAAGCATAATGGCTGCCTTGATTGCCTGAAGGCGCTGGTCTTTTGGCACATCTGCACAAAATTAGCAGTCTTCCCATCAACTCATTGATTTTCCACCCATGCAGCATGAATGCATCCCAAAGCAAACTCTTTAACTTTGGCTATTTTTGACTTTAGTCTGAAGCGATTTCCTTTAGCGTGCTGCATACCATTCATGGTAAATTGAAAGAATTTTCTTTTTTTGTTTTTGGTCAACAGCATAACTGCCCTCAGGTATTTCCTGCTTAGCAAGGGACTCAAGGGTAAAACAAAGCCCTGAATATTCCGGAGTTAAATTTAGAATTTAATTTTGAGAGCAGCAGAATTGCTAAAAGGGCTTTCACAAATTAGATTGTTCAGTTTATGAACAGACATAGCAACAGATACTTTTATCATTAAACTCCATCAACAAGAACTGAAATAAAGGTTTGTGTACACCAGTGAAACATGTTCCTTAACTGGAAAGTCAGTTAAAATAAGTAGCCCTTAAAACTATTCCTGATTTGACCCAACAGAATATTCAGGCTGTGCTTCAAGAAGCAGATAAACTATGATAGAGCAAAGAAAAGAATCTGTAGTTGTACAGTAGAGATGACCGTCACACAATGCTACGGTTACAAGGCACAACAAATACTCTATGCCACACTTTGCCTTGATTTTACTGCATAACATTTGATAAAAGGATGGGAAGACAAGCTGATATATTTTGGTCCTGCAAAAGGATGGAAAATTAAAATTGAACATTTGTTCTGTAGCCAGAGATTCTGAATCAGAGCAGGCAAATTTTGTGAGCTTTTATTTTGTCTGGGGCTGGGCCCTTTAAGGGAAGGTGGGTATGAACATCGGTGACTTACACTGGTAGATCTGTAAAAAAGTCTCTGAAAGCTTGTTGGTCATGAGAGGTTCTGACAGGTTGCGGAAATACTGTTTGAGCATATCAGCCACATCGTAAGCAGACTGCCCTTCGTAATTCACTTTGCCTATTGCATTCTCATTCATTTGTCGCAATGCCTGGATTCTTGACTTGACTCCAGATTTTCGGAAAAGGCCAACCTGTGCAACAAAAGAAAAGTGTTCGTGTGACACAAAACAGGAACCTGTTACCAATAACTCTTTTACCTGTGGCACTGGGATTAAATTCAGTATCTGATTTTGGTGAATAAATAACAGCCCTTTCTATATTTTTTTACATTAGTTCTGATGTGGAAAATGTCTCGCTGTATTAAAAAGTTAACATGCACAGGCCAGTCTAGAATTATACTATTAGCTCTTTTTGCTAGGACACCTGAATAGGAGAGGCAAAGTGGATGGTTGACAATAAAACTGTTCAAGGGATTTATTTATTTATTGTATGGCATATCATACATGGAATAGCAATATAAATTAACATTTCAACTCGATTAGCAGAACCCAATAAAATGGGTTATGTACAAGTAGTCCTCGACTTATGATCATAATTGAGTCCAAATTTTCTGTGGTTAAGTGAGACATTGGTTGTGAGTTTTGCCCCATTTTACGACCTTTCTTGCCTCAGTTGTTAAGTGAATTACTGCAGGGGATCAGTTGGTAACCAGGTTGTTAAGTGAATCTGGTTTCCCCATTAATTTTGCTTGTCAGAAGGTCGCAAAAGGTGGTCACATGACTCCGGGACACAGCAACCGTCATAAATATGAACCAGTTGCCAAGCGTCTGAATTTTGATCACATGATCAAAGGTCATAACTGTTAAAAACGGTGATAACTCACTTTTTTCAGTGCCGTTGTAACTTTGAACGGTCACTAAACCAATTGTTTCAACTCGAGGGCTACTTGTATATGCCCTCGGTTGTAAGCTAACGGCATATACTGATCCAGTATCTGATTTTTAAAATTTAAACAATGCTGCGCTTCAATGGTTAGATGGCCTAGACCAGAGGTCCCCAACCTTTTGGGCACCAGGGACCGGTTCCGTGGAGAGAGGTTTTTCTGCAGACTGGAGGGTGCGTGGTTTTGTGTGTTGCCTGCATCTCGCGGATGGGGCTTTGCTTGTTTGTGCAGACTGGTTGCTGGCATGCTGCGGCCCGGTACTGGTCCACGGATTGGGGGTTGGAAACCCCTGGCCTAGACATTGATATTTGAACATAGATCTTTCTGACATATTATTTTTTTTGGGGGGGACTACAATCTAATAATAAATATATTGACTTGACTATCTATACAATTCTAATAGAGAAACTTAAAACAATGCAACCTCAGCACTAACAGGAAGTGAACGTCTGTAACAGTGGAAGATCCCAATCCTAGGCCAGGGTGAAGACACTAACCTGATCCAAACAGTTGTTACGAAGATATCTCATAGCTTGCTGAATATTCTGCGGAAGTGGTTGTCCGGTACGTTGGACATTAACTATTAGGGGAACGCCAAACACATTTCGATCTTTATAATCTGGGACTTTTATCCTTTTCATAAACTTTGGCACAGCCCTGTAGAAGATCAGAAATAATTTCATAAACAAAGTTGTGTCTTTATAGTCAGTCGCCTGTGTTGCTTCTCTCAAATATGCACCATGTGCTTCCGTTTCCAACTCTTTGGCTGTGGGTTAAAAAAAATGCCAGAAAACAGCTCACATGACTGAGAATAGCAGCACAGAAAACCCGATTAAGGCACTGAAATTTGCAACATTCTGCTATGTTAAGAAAAAGACATGGGGAAAAAAACCCTTAAAACGTTAAGTGTAATATTAGGGAGAAGAGCCATGAACAGTTTTTAAATATTTTCATAAGTATGGTTGAAGTAATTACTTTATTGGTACAGGTAGCCCTTGACTTACAACAGTTCATTTAGTGACCGTTGGAAGTTACAACAGCACTGAAAAAAAGTGACATGACCATTAATTTCATTGTGAGTTACGCAATGACAATAAAGATATTCTATTCTATTCTATTCTATTCTATTCTATTCTATTCTATTCTATTCTATTCTATTCTATTCTATTCTATCCTATCCTATTCTATCCTATTAATTTTTTCACAGTTATAACCGTTGCAGCATTCCCATGATCACGTGATCAAAATTAAGATGCTTGGGAACTGACTCACATTTCTGACTGCTGCTGTGTCCCAGATCATGTGATCACTTTCTGCGACCTTCTGCCAATCAAAATCAATGGGAAAGCCAGATTCACTTAACAACCGTGCTACTAATTTAATAACTGCAGTGATTCACTTAACAATGGTGGCAAGAAAGGTCGTAAAATGGGGCAAAAATTCACTTAACAAATGTCTCGCTTAGCAACTAAAATTGGGGGCTCAATTGTGGTTGTAAGTCAAGGACTATCTGTACTTTAATCGGTGCTGTTATTGTTGTTGTTATCTTATATGTGGGTAATCTACACTTAGATTAACAGTAAGACTGATGGAAACTTGAGAATTCAAACCAGCATCTAAGAATACAGGCAGTTCCAAGCATGATGGTTTTGTTTAAAATTAGGATATTCGGGTCTGATAAAGGCAGCATTTCCAGATACTGTGGGAATCCTTTAGGTATTGCTCTAAAGCAGTGGTGGCGAACCTATGGCACGGGTGCCAGAGGCGGCACTCAGAGCCCTCTCTGTGGACACGCGTGCCGTCACCCCAGTCCTAGGCCTTCAGCTGGGTTTTATAAAACCTTTTCGCTTTAGGCCTCCACCGCCGTGTGTAAAAAAAAAAAAAAAGGTTCAATCAGTCAATTTCAACTTCTCGCAGGAAAAAAAAAAGATCTTGCAAAGTTGGAATTGATTGATTGAACTTTTTAGTCCCATCCAGTCTGCCGTTACCACCGCAGCCACGCCCAGCCAATGGGCCACGCCCAGCCAATGGGCCACGCCCACCCGGCACTCGACGATGCATAAGTGGGTTTTGGGTTGCAGTTTGGGCACTCAGTCTCTAAAAGGTTCGCCATCACTGCTCTAAAGTCTCCAATCATCATCATCATGATGCAATCTATAGTTAGATTCACAATCTAAGACTGAAATAGAAATTATTATTATTTGCAACAAGGATTTTTCGGATCTGCATTTCCACAACATTTCAACATTAGCCATAGAAACCTTGAAACAACTAACACTTTCTTCACTTGTGTTCAAAAATTCAGCAGAAGAGCCTTGAAAAGCAAGCAAATATACTCCTTGCTTGCACCATCGCCATCTGAACGAAAGCTGTTGTTCTATTTTCCATCAGTTGACTTGTCTTTCCTTTGAAATCCACCCCTTCAGTTTAGAAATAATTTCTAGCCAGTATGCCAATATCGGTACAAACTTAAAAAAACAACAACAAAATCTATTTTGAATTTTGGGGCCACACCAGAACAAATTAACCGGTCACATCAAAAATGCCTTAAGAGGTAACCAGAGAATAAATCAATGAATATAGTAGTAATTGCTTAGTTCATCTGCCAGGCCAATAAGGCACAGCAGAACATGAGGGTGGTCGTGACAACACAAATAAGAATCAAATACAGATCTAGCAGCCAATGACCCTTTATAATCTTGCTTTTCCAGGACCCTCGGGAGAAGATGGACACATGAACAATGATCTTTTTGTGTACTCAAATGATTTGCTTTAGAAAGCCCTCAAACATATTCTACCACCCACCAGCTTGTGTCACAGCAGGAAATTGATGTAATACATGGGTGTTTGCCAGAAATAAACTTCACTTCGACAAATGGCCTTTTCAGATACAGCCCCCACTTGACCTCCCCCAACCTCTTCCTTTCCAACCGCCTCTTCTACTCACTTGGGTAAAAAGGCCTTTCCCTTCGCTTTCAACTATCCAATATATATCAGAGCCCTGCTATTTTACTTAATCAGTTAAGAATTTTTAGCGGAGAGCAACAAAAAGCTTTCGCGACACGGCAGACCTAGGAATGTCAAAAGCCAAAGAAATCCTAACTCAATGGTATGATTATTTTTAGGTCTATGAATGACCGGTTCACATACGAGCACCCCACCTCATTTATATTTCCACAGTTTGAAAGAGGGTTATTGATATAACCATATGCGTAGCTTTCATTTTGTTAAAATACACAGGGGTGGAATGCAATGGAAAATGAAACAGACACATATTACGATGCCCGCTGAGAATCTCAAGCATGCAAACTGCTCAGTGCTTATTTTGGTCAGTCAGGACACACAGCTTCTGAATTTAGCACAGTTCCCATAATAACAGCATTTGAATAGGAAGAGCTTTGATGATGGACTTAAAATACTCAGTCCTGGACAAAAGGGAGTAGGGGAGGAGAAGGAGTCAGCCAGATGTTGAAACAGCAGTTAAATTCAATACCCCATGAAAAAAATACTTTGTACTTTTGGGTGCTACAAATGGAAATTATGAAGTGATTTTTTTAAACAAACATTTTTCATTTGGAGTGTACTATTTAGCCAGTGGACATAAATGTTTGTATATATTCTAATGTAATCCTTAAGGCCAGGTGGTGTCTGTTAAATATTTAAAAAACCAATTATTATCCTTTCAGAGCCAATGCATTTCCCCACCTTAGCAAAAAATCAGTTGGGCTGGATAGGAATCAAGAATTAGCAGTAGGTCCTTACCAGTTGAATCCATGTTTGTTGGAAGGTGTGTATTTCTCCAAGAGTGCAGTTAATTTCAGGAGGGAATACTTCTGTAGCAAGTTCATCTGTGCAACGGACTGACAGTCAATCTGTAAGGCTACTGAACTTAAGCTGGGTCGATGGGAACTCTGGAAGCTATGCCACCTCATTCTGTGTCTTTAAGAAAGAAAGAAACGACACTGAATGATTTTGAACCACACAGACAGGTTTAAACAAATGGAAAAGCCGAAGCAACTGAGTGGAATTGTATCCCAATATAGACTTGCCTAGGGGAATTATTGAACAATCTTATTATGTCAGAATCTCACATTTCTACGATATTAGATTTTTTTTATCTATTTGTGCAGAATGTATGGTACTAGAGTTTGTTTGAATTGTCAAATGTCTGGGTATTTGCTGAGATTTAGACGATGTTCATACTGTAAGAATTTTATCAGCACAGAACATAATAGCAAAATATAATTGGGCATTCAATGATAACATAATCAGCAATATTAGCCAGCTAAACTACCATACTTGGATGATCTAACTTTTCTTATTCTACAGAAGGTAATTAAGCATTATTCAGTGTCACCCCTAGTAACGGCTCATCCCTTCTTATAGAGTATGTTCTAGCTTAAGGAATGGCAATTAATTTCTGTATAGCTTCTGCAACATAATTGTCAAGCACAAAAATCTTGCAGTCTATAAAAATAACTAGTTTGATTATTTTAGAAAAATCAAAACACTACAGCTGTAATGTAAGAATATATTGCACTATCCTTTATCAAGCCAAAAATATTCTGATGTGAACTATTTCCAAGTGGATGGCTACTGGCTATATCAACCTGTAGTTTTTTAAGAATATGCCTATTTATTTTCTATTTGGAGAACGTTAATACTGAAAACTGTTCTTGATGCCTACAACCACTGCACATTTTAAAATTACGTTCGGAAGACATCTCCCACAGAGGAAAGGATGAACAAGCAGATTTCATTGCATTGTTTCAAAATATTCTTTTCCCTGCCTTGTCTGTTTATTTATTATAAATACGAAAGGTATTTTAAAATTACTTTTCATTTCATAAAGTCCTGAAGTCTCCTTCAAACAAACTTGAGAGTTATGCATGACAGGCTACTTAAGTCGATTCTTGACCTTGAACTTTTTCTACCCTCTGGCATAAAAGGCAGGATAATAATTTTTTTCTCTGCCCAACATCCACATTTGATTAATAAATCTGAATATTAAAAATATTTATGCACATATGGATAAATAAATATAGTTTACTCGAACATCTGCTACTCTTAGACTAAAATCTGTCCACTGACCTGTTGGAACGCGTCAGTGAGGCCCCCACCCCAGAATCCCTTCTCTCCTGGGTTCCTACAGCCTCCTCGGTTTCATTCAATGAATTTCCTGTGCTGTCAAGATCACTGGGCATGGTTCTATCATGGTCCACATCTAGCAGGATTTGCTTGGGAGAAGAAGGGCAGGGAGAAATAGAGTCTAAAGCTGAATCAGAGTCTCCTTCATCAGAAAATTTCTCTGACCACTGGTTCACAATTTTTTGCATGCCTTTGACGTGATACAGGATGTCGTCAAGTTCAGGAAAGAGGTCCTCATTCTCCAGATCAGCCAGATTTCCTGTGCTAGAATATAATATGGAACCTGGCACGTTGTCATAAATGCTGAGGCGACTGCACACTGAGCTGGAGGAGTTGCGTCTCCTTCCTATGCTCATATCTTTGGAGCTGTCACAACTATTCTCACGCCGGAGAGAAAGATGTCCATGTCCATGGAAGCTTCCTGTTCTCCAGTTCACCGGACTACTCTTTGGTGGAGCAAAATTACCATTGGAGAGGGCTTTGGGAAACGTTCCAGGTTTGTGGTCTTCAGGGATGAAAAAGACAGTGTCCTCTGCAAAGCTATCCCTGTTTTTAAAGTTTTGTTCCATGACATCGTTAAATGTCGATTGGTTGAAAGGATCAAAGCCTTCTAGGTACATTCCCACACGCTTATTGTAGGCACCGAGGCTACGTGTCCTCGTGATGGGGCTGGGAGTGCTAACTGCACTGCTTGTCTCTGACTGGCTGCTGCTACTGCTGGTCTGCGTGGAATTGGAAACGCTTCTTTTGCGAACCATCGGAAAATTGATGTGATTGCCATTGAGAGTGGAGATCTCCACACAATTAAGTTGCTTTAGTTTCTCCTCATCCATAGCTTCTTGCAAAATTGGACCGCTGATTATCAGGCCAAGCTTTGAAGGCACTTTACTTTTCCCATGATGAGAGCCTTTTATTTTCAGACTTTCCATCCTCTTTAGCAGGCTTCTTGTTTTGGATTTGGTGTTCTTCTCGTTGGCTTTCACACTGCAACTGAAACTTGATAACTCTTTAGTGGAGGGCAGGCTGCCCTCATTTTCCACAAGCTTTCCTGAAGAGCTAATGCTAATGACCGAGTTTGTCCTGGAGGTGACTGCATCCTTCTGGGAGGTAGATGGGTGGCTGTTGCTGCTGCTCATACTGTGGATGGAAGCTATCTCATGATGTTCACTCTGCTCCATCAGCACGCTCTCGTGACTGGTTGCACTGCTAAGATGAGCCACTTCTGGGGATGTGGAATTCATATCAAACTTTGGAGGGAAAATGTTAAATTCTTCCAGTCTGGACCACCTCTTGCTGTCTCGCTGGAACATCCACTTTCCACTGATTGCACAAGGCTCATCTTCATCTGAATCCTCACTCTGCAACAAAACAGAGTACAACGAATAAGCTCAATGATTTGGTAAGGAATTGCCACCAACATGGCTGAACTTTGTGAGAATTCTAAGAAACGATCTGGCCACAAAATTAGGTATACATTTGTTCTTGTGGGTCCTATACTTTCTTGCAAATCAGCTCAGCTAAGAACTAAAGGGATTCATTAGGTTTCACTCCATGAAGCATTACTGCACATCTAGTCCCATTTCCAGTCACATCACAAGTCCACCAAGTGGGTGATTGATTAGGTATTTCCTTTAAAAAAAAAAGTTATCCAAGTGGTTTTATAGAAGTCACAATGTCACTGTCTCTCAATCCTTTGTGAACAATTTAAAGGGCTGAACACTGTCTATAAAATACTTAAGACTTTTTCTTCGAATCTGGGCGTGCCTAATTGCACAAACATGTCCTAATACTTCAGTTCCATCACTGCTTGAAGCCAGGACTCTCCAGATTGAGAAATATCTGAAATGTCTTTCTAAAAATCTTCATCAGAAGCTGCCTCATCCCTATGTGATTCCAGGTTAACTAATGACTACTGTAACAAGAACTGTGTCCTTGAAAAAAAAACATTCAGCAACTGGAACTAAATGCTTCTGATAAGTATTGACTCAAATAAGGCCATTGGAATGTATCTTGCCTGTTTGTTTGATTTTTTATATATATTTGTTTATTTCTGGTTTGTGACCTAGATACCTTAAGGCAGGGGTAGGCAACCTTGGCTCTTTTATGACTCATGGATTTCAACTCCCAGAATTCCTGAGCCAGCCATGCTGAGGGGAAAGGGAGAGGTTTCCAAGCTGAGCCATGCTGGCTCAGGAATTCTGGGAGTTGAAGTCCACAAGTCATGAAGGGGCCATAGTTCCCCCATGCTGGCTCAGGAATTCTGGGAGTTGATGTCCACAAGTCATCAAGGGGGCCATCGTTCCCCCATGCTGGCTCAGGAATTCTGGGAGTTGAAGTCCACGAGTCATAAAAGAGCCAAGGTTGCCTACCCCTGCCTTAAGGGATGGCCTGCTCTCCCTTCTTCCCTATAACAACATTTCTCACTTGCCAAGTAATCTGTATAGTATGCAGCACAATAACTTCTATAAATATACAACCAATCTACTATAACCATATTTATATCATCTTCAGTAGGCTTTTACCTTCCTATTCTGTTCATCATCTGAGCTCCCATACTAGTTCCTTTGACTGATATCTATTAGATGGCAACAAAGTACTGAGATGAAGAGCAGAGATTCCTATCCTGGTGAATGTCCTGATCTAACCTTTATGATTTTAGGTATTTCGACAAGTGTGATTTTTCATTAAAACATGTTAATACATTAAGACTTCCTTCCTTCCTTCCTTCCTTCCTTCCTTCCTTCCTTCCTTCCTTCCTTCCTTCCTTCCTTCCTTCCTTCCTTCCTTCCTTCCTTCCTTCCTTCCTTCCTTCCCTTCCCTTCCCTTCCCTCCTCTCCCCCGTCTCTCCCTCCCTTGGGGTTTTTTGTTGATATTAGAATTTCTTTGCTTTATTATTGTCTAATTCATCTTGGACATTTACCGTTATTGCAAGCATTTGACTAAAGAAACTGGTATTATTATTTTTTTAAAAGAATTGAGGGGTTTCCCTAACCTACAGGCTGTCAACAATCCCCCTTAAGCATATAGTGGAATTTGTTTTATCTATTTGCAAACTGTTACAGGCTTCTAATGGTTAGTTCCAAATTTTTAGTTTTTATGGTAGTTTATATAATCATTTCATTGTGGGTAACCCAAAGGTTACTCCTGCAAAGCTGAATAAAAATAAAATAAAAATCTACACTTTTTATTTCATCCAGTTTCTGTCCTAGTGTGTAGAAAGGAAATTTTCAGGTCTTATCTATCAAGAAACAGTAATATTTTTGAAATATCTAGGGCAGTGCAAAGGACATTTTGGAGGCTACCCCACGTGTGATAACTGAAAGACAGATTGAAGTAGCAGAAAGCAAGCATTAATAGTAGTTCTTGGCAGAGGGTACTACCAATTTAGAATACAACGGCAATATTTTACAACAGGATTTATAAATACCAGTTGACATTCTAGTACAAAAAACCTGAAGGTCAGACTATCTCATACGCTGTCCAGTTATATCATGCAGAAAAATTGAATAACTTAGTAGGAGAAAAGAGACCTTCTCATAACGGATTGTATCAGGCACATTAATGAGGACCAATGACTCACACACATTCTAGAATCTAGATTATTCAATTTTAACTATTATCTTTATTTGGGCAGAAGAAAACTTTGCTGATATAGTTTTAACAATTGATGAAAATATGCAAAATAGAACAAAAGTAGGCATCACCATAAATACTATGCTATTAATGCTATTAATCTACCTATTGCCAATTTCTGTAGCCCTTCTGATATTGAAATGAAGAACAAAACTTCAGACAGGTTTTGGGACCAAATAGTGCCTTAACGATCCTGGTTGTTTCTTATTTTCACGGCAATGAAAGCTAGAATACCCTTTTGTGTCGCCTTGAAAAAAACAAGCTTATACAAACCCATATTAATATTTTTAAAATAAAAACCTGCCCGAAGAGGTCAGTTTTGGCATGTGAACTTTAAATTAAAATAATTAACAATACAAACAGACTACTAAAGACTTGAAGGAATTGTCCAAGTGGTGCTATCTCTTGCAGGTGGGTTTTAGGATTTCAGCGTAAGTCTCCAAAGGAGACCGAGTGTGCTTCTATGTCTATACATATAGATGTGGCTTACAAGAGCATTTTCAGGATCATTCCCATCAATAATTTACAAACGTTGCAATAGCTTTGTCAAATATACTTACCCGTTTCCTATGTGGGCTGATTTCTAGTTTCATCATTGCACACTTGTTTAAAGTATTTAAACGCCTACAGAAGAAATAAAAATAAAATAAAATAAACAAGATTAACATAAATATTTCATTCTGTGCTACCTGCTCTTCCGACTAAAGGATTATTGCAAAAGCTCTCGCTAAGCTTATTTACACAGAAACTAGGCAGAGAAGAACCTAAAAAAAAAAATCACACTTCTGTTTAATTAACTCCATGCTACATCAGCTGGATATCAGATTTTGTAGAATGGGTGAGACAGAGAGGCAAAAACAGAAGCACCTTTACTACATCAGCTCCTTGTGAATCAAAACCATAAAGGAGAACTTGTTCAACTAGAAGTCATTACATTGGAATAGCTGCAATGCAAGCAATACAAGGTTCTTGTCCCCATCGTGGAAAACTACCAGTACTTTTTAGGGACAGAAAACTTCAGAAATGCTGCACTTGATATTCATGATGATAGTAAATCACTTCCCAATAAGCAACCCGCTTTTGTATAGTACTAAGTGGAATTGAAATAGAATGACACTGAATTTCAAGGCACATCAGGAATTCTTATTGCTATTTAACCAACAGAAATTCAGTCCCCTAGGGATTTTATTTACATTGAGCTATTCTATATCACCATGCCATCACACGGAGGCGACTACACAATTTATTTTACAGGGCCACAGATACAACTGATCTGCACTGTTTTAATTTTAGGAACCCTCTTTTTCTTCCCTTGAGAAGAAAGAAAGCTAGAGGGATACCAGATTCTGGAAGAAGTAGTAGTTGAGTAGCTCACTGTAACATACAATTCCATATTTGGTTGTGTATTTGACATGAACCATGCGCTGGATTATACACTGAATCATCAAGAAAATAAATATTTTCTAACAACTAAAGAGTAACTAAAGGTTCCTTTGTTAATTGAACTCTCAAAATACCAAAATCATAACTTATCATCAGTATGATTTTTTTATTTACATATAATGACTTGCTGGCAAGGCAAAGACATGACTTTTTTTTCTGGTCACATCACACAGTAAGGAAATACTTGCAATCATGCCCCATGAGTGTGGCACAGGTCACTAGCCGGCTTTCATTGTCTGTCCTATAACAACAAAACTCGAAGAGGAAAACTCATTTTCTAGGCATCAGGCATCCATATTGTTTTTTATATGGGTATTACATTGTCTAATATAATTATTTTCACTATAGCCCCAGGATACTTCTGCTAATTTCTCAAAAGAAAGGAAAGCAAAACCATCCTACCCTCCCGAAGATTGGTCATTTTTCTCATATCAATTTACAGCATGTATGCAGCTGTATGTTTCTATCTCTGTGTTATCTCTGCATGTTAATTCTATTGAGATAGGACACTGGATTTAAAAAGAAATACTGGAGTTGTTTATTTAAATATATATTTCTAGAGATCTTAACTTAAAAGTAATGTTCTACATTTAGGCAAGAAAAACCAAATGTACAGGTATAGTATAGGGGGTACCTTGCTCAACAGTAGCAACTGTGAGAGGGATCTCGGAGTCCTAGCAGACAATCACTTAAATATGAGCCAGCAGTGTGCTGCAGCTGCCAAAAAAGCCAACACAGTGCTAGGCTGCATTAACAGAGGGATAGAATCAAGATCACATGAAGTATTAATACCACTTTAAAATGCCTTGGTAAGGCCACACTTGGAATACTGCATCCAGTTTTGGTCATCACGATGTAAACAAGATGTTGAGACTCTAGAAAGAGTGCAGAGAAGGGCAACAAAGATGATTAGGGGACTGGAGGCTAAAACATATAAAGAACGGTTGCTGGAATTGGGTATGTCTAGTTTAATGAAGAGAAGGACGAGGGGGGATATGATAGCAGTGTTCCAATATCTCGGGCTGCCACAAAGAAGAGGGAGTCAAGCTATTCTCCAAAGCGCCTGAAGGCAGGACAAGAAGCAACGGATGGAAACTAATCAAGGAGAGAAGCAACCTAGAACTAAGGAGAAACTTCCTGACAGTTAGAACAATTAACCAGTGGAACAACCTGCCTCCAGAAGTGGTGAATGCTCCAACACTGGAAGTTTTTAAGAAGAGACTGGACAGTGGACAGCCATTTGTCTGAAATGGTACAGGGTTTCCTTCCTGAGCAGGGGGTTGGACTAGATGACCGCCAAGGTCCCTTCCATTATTATTATTATTATTATTATTATTATTATTATTATTATTATTATTATTATTATTATTATTATTATTATTATATTATTATTATTATTATAAGGTAGGACACACACACACACACATTCCACGTGTATGTGAATGATATTAGTTCCTAGAACAACTATTAAACAAAACATGGCTAATCTTAATTTTGATTTATTAGAAAAAAAGCAATCTGATAAAAATTGTTTAGATTGGCCTTTTTCTCTAAACAACATTTAGATGAATCACAGATTAGGTTCAGACAGAATGAATAGCTGTGGTTAATAATAAATAAAAGCAAAAGCATTTGATTTTTTTCTCATCGCTGCAAAATAGCTTAACAAAAGTCCTAAGTAGGCCAGGAACCTGACACACCATCAAAGATGTCATTATTCCAAGTATTATATCACAGTTTTCATTTGACTCACCTTCTAGAGAAATACTATTATTTTATATTGTTATTGTTGCCACTACAAGCGGTCATCAATTAACAACCACTCATTCAGTGACCTTTGGAAGGTATTTATGACTTGGAATAATGGCATCTTTGATGGTGTGTCAAGTCCCTGGCCTGCTTAGAACTTCGTGCTAAACTCTTTTGCAGCGACGAGAAAAAAATTCAAAAGCTTTTGCTTTTATTTATTATTAACTACATCTGTTCATTTTGTCTGAACCCAATCTGTGATTCATCTGCTATTTGGAGAAAAAGGCCCATCTAAATTATTCTTATCAGATTGCTTTTTTTCCAATAAATCAAAATCGCTCCTGTCACTTTTTGTCCCAAGGAGCTCCACTACGCACTTTGCACTTTGCAGCACCCTCTCTCCAGCCCACAATACTTGCACCATCCCACACGCACTTGCCGCAATACTTCCCTCCCCCATTCACTCCATAGCACTCACCTGCCACCTGCCTGCTTGTAAGCTGCCCAAGCTGACTTGCGAATCCCTGTTAGCTTTCCCAGTGACTTTGTGGAAAGCCAGCAGGAAACTGCAAGTTGCGGTAAAGTGAGGTATTTGCTTAAAGACAAGAACAGGAATTGGGGAGATTGCCGACGCTAAGCAATGGGGGTCACATGATGTTGTGCTTTACAATAACATTGTTTAGCAGTGGAAATTCTGGTCCCAATTACTGTCGTTAAACAAGGACTATCTGCACTGCTATTCTTTGTCTGAAGTTCACCCTATAACCCGAAGGCTTCATTTGAGCTGCTAAAAAGGTTCTGTATATACTGCACACCAGGAGCTCTATTCAAAAAAAAAAAAAAAAAAAAGGAAACAAACAAGAAAATGGCAGAGCCTTCACATCAAATTATGGATTTAATTTAGTTGCAATTAAAGGAAAAGTAGAGTAATTAAATATAGCCAATACTATGTGAATTTAATAGTCTTCCGCTGCCACCTTTTCATCAATAGGAGTAGCTGCTTGGAAGGTGCCCTGGCTACACGTGGCCTTTGTACACCTGTGTTGTTAAATGTCAAGGCAACAATCCAATCCAATAGCCTCCTGTGTCATTGTCACATTCTTACTTCAAATAGCAGCTGTCAGGTAAGAATTGGGTCTTAATAACACTAATAAAGATATTCTAACCTCCCTGCAGCAAATATATAAAGCTCTACTACAAGGATAATACAGGTAGTCCTCGATTTACAATTTGTTTAGTGACTGTTCAAAGTTATAATGGCACTGAAAAAAGTGACTTATGACCATTTTTCTCATTTATGACCGTTGCAGCATCCCCATGGTCACGTGATCAAAATTTGGATGCTTGGCAACTGACTCAGATTTATGAGGCCTGCCGTATCCCAGGGTCATGGGATCAGTTTTTACAAACTTCTGAGAAGCAAAGACAACTGGGGAAACCCAGATTCACTTAACAAATGTGCTACTCACTCAACAACTGCAATAATTCACTTAACAACTGTGGCAAGAAAGGTCGTAGAATGGAGCAAAACTCACTTAACAAACGTCTCACTTAGCAACATAAATTTTGGGCTCAATTGTGGTTGTAATTCGAGGACTATCTGTATAAATAAAGCAGGAGATCTTACACTGGTCTGAAATCAGAGCTTAATCCTACAAATGTACCAGCCGAGAATTTCCTATTTCATTTTCCCCCTCAAAGTTATAAGAACTGAATGGGTGGATCAAGGAAAACCTTTTCATGAGTCCAGAAGGACTTTCTGCCTTGCTCCCTTACTAACTTCTGAATAGTTTACAATTATTTCAATTTCCAGTAAAGGGAATAAAAAAGTAAGCAATATGTTTCCAAATATAAAAAGGAAAGTGACATTGTATTTCAATGTTGTGAGTATTGTAATTAACCTCAGATAATTAAAACTGCTCTTCCATCCTTTCTGTACAAATGATCTCTGGTAAATCTGGATTTCCACATTGCTTTAAAACAATAAACAGGCAGACATTTTAGAATATTAGAGTCTCTATTCAAGTTTATCTAATTCCATCCTGTTGCATTCAACCAGTCCAAACTCTTTGATCTGTTGGAGAAACAAGTTTCCGGTCAGGCTGATAAGAGAGCATTTGATTCCAAAAGATAATCTGTTTTAGAAGAAACCCTTTTTAAAAACAAGACTGTTGTGCAGCTGAGCCAGCTGAAGCAGAAAAGTGGAGATACTCTCAAGACAATTTCCACCAAACTGTCTTTAAAAATAAAATGTATGCCATAAACAACATTTAACAGGAAGACAGAGAAGAAAATATGCATTAAGTTAAGAAGAAAAGAAAAAGGCTTTTTTTTTTAACCTATCACAAAGTAAAGTTCATGAGTTTATAGCTTACTTACATTTAATTTAATAACCACTTGAAATTACATATTTTTAAAAATTCAACAAGAATAAGAAAAATGAAAATTTACCAACTGAAGAAGTACTAATTAAGAAAATTCTAGAGTGTGCAGAAATGGATAGATTGACTTTAAAGATTAAAGAGAAAGAAGACTCTGTGTACTTTAGAACATGGGATAATTTCTATCAATGAGTCAGAGAGAAAGGAACGGGGTATGTAATTTTGAATATATATTAGCAAGAAGAAGGCTATTGAGTGATAAATTAACATATTGTTTATGATAATTAACTATATCTATTATTGTTAGTTAAATACATGCACCCAGACATTATGCTGTTTGCTAAATATTGAAAATGTTATTTGGAAAAACCCCAACCCCAACCCTGACCCTAACCCAAATCCCGACCCCACCTTATCCCTAACCCTATAAAAACTAATAAAATCTATACAAAAAAAAAAAAAGAATCCATGTGTCTACAAGTCTAATTATATAACCAGTGCTACAGGAGAGATACTACTTACTTTAGAACTGTGATTTGTCAAGGTTTATTTTATTTATAGAAATTCATCTCAGTTTCATAACAGATTTTTTTAATATGAAAAATCCATCAAATAAAAAAGTTTGCTTTCGTACAAAAAAGATACTATGGGAGAAGGCAATTTGACACTACCTAGATATTTGAGGGCTCTGTTCGCATTAGCTCTTAATCTTCCTTCAAATTCTGATCAATTTATAGTATCAGGTCTCTTTGTTCTTGAGCCCTAATAATTGTGTAGCATTGCAAAAATAGACTTGTATAATTATTCCTAAACCAAGTTTAGTTGCTTGTAACTTAGTTGTTATTTCAGAATGAAGACAGTCTAAAACAGTGTCCTTAACCCCTGGTCCAGCACTAGTTCATGGTGTCTTTGGAACTGGGCTGTATAAGTGAGCAAAGCTTCATCTGTGCACACAAGGGATCTAAGTTGCATGTGACAGCATTCCCCCCCCCCCCCCAGCCATGGAAAAATTGTCTTCCACGAAACTGATCCCTGGTGCCATAAAGGTTGGGGACCGCTGGTCTAAAGAACTAAGAAGAATTCACAATAGATTTTTAAACCATAGTAGTAATAAGGCCAGGTTGTTTTTGATTCTATCACAGCTTGCTCAACTGCACAAAAAAATTTTATGCGCAGCAAACTGGGAAAGTTAAACAATATTTTTATTGTGGGAATATGATATCCTAATTTTTAAAAGTTCTATAGGACTTTGCCACATCGATAGCTCTCGACTTACAACCCCAATTGGAACTGGAACTTCCATTGCTAAGCAATGTGGTTGTTAAATGAATCATGTCTGATTTTATGACCTTTTTTTTTGCTGTGGTCATTAAGTAATCACCACAGTTGGTAAATGAATCTGGCTTCCTCTATTGAGTTTGCTTGTCAGAAGTCCCCTGGAAAAGGCATAAATGGCAGTCATGTGACCCTGGGGTGCTGTGACTGTGTAAACATAAACTGGTTGCCAAGAAATTTTGATGACGTGGCCATGGGGATGCTGTGATGGTCATACGTTGAAGCTCTGTCACATTTTTTAGCACCACTGTTAACTTTGAATGGTTGTTAAATGTACGGTTGTAAATTGAGGCATATTGTACAGTTTCAATGTATTTCCTGCCTCTAAATAATAAGAAATTGGGTCACTGTTTGTACTAATGATTGGAAAAAACTGGGGGCTGCACAGAAGGGGTATTAAGAAAAGGAATATGTAGTGTTCCACTTTTAAAAAAATCAGGATGCAAACTGTTAACACTCTCCAGCCAGTAAGTGTAAGCAGGCAGAGCCAAAAAATGACTATGGAATGTTTTCGCCCACTGACTATATATTTCTAATACCACCACATGAGGAGAAGACAGAATTACAATGGGTTTTCATTACAACTAGTAGTTATACCTACAGTACTATGGTGCCTGCAATCGTTATATACTTTTGAAAACCATACTCTCAGTTGCTATCTAGAGCAGGGCTTTTCAACCTGTGGTACACGTACCACTTGTGGTACATTAATGAGTGGCAGGTGGTACACAGCCCTGCCTAGCCAAGTGTAGTGGGGAAGGGAAAGAGCCAGCACAGGCAAAGACTTACAGTGAGAGAGTCCTTTGGAGCTGCAGATTTTACTTATGAATGGAGCCATTGGGGGAGGCTGCCTTAGCCGGCAGCCAGTACTTACAATTTTTTTTCTTCCTTAAGTGCCGGCTGGGCTCCTTACTTTCCTTTCTAGCCAGTAGCTAATTCTTAAAGGGGAAGTGCCTTTTTAAGCTAGTTCACTCAGCAGCTTGTCTTTTCTGTCTCTGGAGGCCTTTCCTTGTTTGATCAATATATGGAAGAGGGAAAATATGGGGGGGGGTTTTTCAAATTCTTCCTTCAGAAGGAGATGGGAATGAGAAAAAGGGAGGCAGGGAGGGAGGGAAGGAAGTCCCGCCTTAGCAGTTGGCCACCAGCAGCTCTGCCATTGACTTTGCTTGTCAAAAGGTTACAGAAGGGGATCACATGACCCTGGGACACTGTGACCATCATAAATATGAATCAGTTGCCAAGCATCCAAATATAAATCACATGACCCTGTTGCTGCAATGGTCATAAGTGTGAAAAATGGTCATAAGTCATTTCAGTGCAATTGCAACTTTGAACAGGTTTTTTTTTTGTCACCAAATTTTTGACACCTTGCTAGGTGGTACTCGAATATTGCCATATCCTAAAAGTGGTACAATCGGTAAAAAGGTTGAAAAGCCCTGATCTAGAGAGCCTGAAGCACACACACTTTATAAAGTTAGTAGCCTAAAACACGCTTGGCAGCTTAGAATTTAAACCACGTTCCGTTCTGATAACACCGCACTGCACAATCAATTTCTGTCCTTTTCTTTAGTACAAAGAAGATACTGGCAGTGGTGCTGTTACAGAGCACCTGTCATGTAAATCATAGGGTTCAACTTTGTTTCCTTCACTTTGGATTAAAATTTCTGCTGCAAAAGATAACCTGAATCAGTGCAAGAAGCAACAGTTTTATCCAGGACAGTAAATGTTTAGTGCAGGAATGAACAGGCTGCTTACCTACAACAGTATAAAAGTGGTCCTTTAATTCTGCATTCACGCTTACTGATATCATGCTTGCTGAAAGCCTTAAGCAGGAACTTGCCATATTTGAGGCAGGTTTGAAGGACAACACACTGAATGCCTTTTGAGGCATTCTACTAACTTTTCTTTAGTTTCCATCAATCAATGGAGTAAAATATAGAATTCAATGTACTTACCAGGATAGGCCCTTATGGAAGAAATGTGAATGGATTTAGTCAGTTCGTATATAATCACTTGAAGAACCATAATTACGGGTTAGCTGCCTGTTCACCATCATGGTCTTCCAGTGCATATATGGATAAGAAGCAATCTTACCTAACGGTTGAAGGATGAATGCCCATTTATGCCAACAAGGCCAAATCAGACCATCCAAAGAAGCATCTGTTCTGGCTTCAAAGTCCACATAGTTGTGCTTAAGAAATGTCACCAGTCTGAACTGAAAATCTGTAGAGCACAGCCATGGATGTTGACATTGTCCTCATGGAATGTGCTCAAAGAAATTCAGCAACAGCTGCTTTGCCAAGGCATATGGAAGAGCAATGGTTTCCATCACCCACTTAGCTACTTGTTAAGTGGAAACTGAAAGTCCTTTCTTATCACAGCATATAAATAGCCTTTGAAACTGACAAATCTGATCAAAATTGAAGATCAAAGCTTTTATGAGTACCTAACATATGCAGCAAATTCTCCAGCAGGATTATTGGAGAACACATAAAAAAAAAAGATGGGTGGGAAGAGGAGGCGGAAACAGTGATTAACTTAATATTTAGGTACGAAGACAATCTTTGGGGAAAGTGTTAAGTTTTCAAAACAAGCACACTGAAATAAAATTGAGTATATGGGTAATCAACCTGAAGGATACCTGCCTGATCTCCTTAAATTATCGCCATCAAGAATATCACTTTCAGGGTTATTAGTAATTTAAATTCTGAAAAAAGTTTTACATGATATCCAATGACCTGTGAGAATTAGATCAACAGCCCATTTCATAAGGCATTCACTGTAGTGATCTAGAAGGAAAAGTGAATGTTGGTCAAATTACTGATTCTGGTCCACCCTCAATGGGCTGCATTAACATCTAAAGAGAGTGGAATGCTTGAAGGACTGATTTTTTAAAATGCCATTTTTGACCTGAACCCCATCTTGGTAGATGGACAGCTATCATAGACATTATCAGAATACTTATGGGGCTACTCAGAGTCAAGATGGGAGGACTTGGGACAGGAAAGTCTGGTTTCCTATGGCAAAGAGCAGAATGTTCTTGTTTATGTCAGGGTGATTTATAATATGAAAGTATGCAACTCTATAGCCTATCATCATACTTTGATGAAGCTGGGCTCCTATGAGCTTCCAACATGAATCAAGAAACCATGAACAAAAAGCAGAATGTATAAACCTATAACTGGGTCAAATATGATGCACATATGTTCCCTTGGTGGACTAAGAAAAGTTGATAGACTTGACTAAAACACGTGTAACCATTATGGACCTCGGGCAGCTATCTTTTTAGAGCAGTACAAGTATTTCATCTCTCAATCCAAAGGCACTATTGGTCAAGAAATTTGAGTTTCACTGTTTGGAGAAACTCTATAGCCTATCTGTTTAGAGATCAGAATAAACATTCATACTTTGATGAAGCTGGGCTCCTATGAGCTTCCAACATGAATCAAGAAACCACGAACAAAAAGCAGAACACTGGAGAAGAGCCTAATGCTGGGAAAGATGGAGGGCAATAGAAGAAGGGGACGACAGAGAATGAGGGGGCTGGATGGAGTCACTGAAGCAGTAGGCGTGAGCTTAAATGGACTCCAGAAGATGGTAGAGGACAGGAAGGCCTGGAGGAACGTTGTCCATGGGGTCGCTATGGGTCGGACACGACTTCGCAACTAACAACAACAAATAACTGGGTCAAAGGTACCACCTGGAAGAATCTCCAAATTTTCCTTATAGGGTGACTTTGTTCAAGAAGCAGGAAAGGAAAAGATCTGGTTTAGGCGGATAACCATTAGGCTGAATGAATGCTTGCTGGCATTTGCTGGGCTAAGCAGGGGCAATTGAGGTTTTCTGAGGTGTGGCAAGCAGCCCCAGAGCTGCATGGTTCTGGGGCTGCTTGCTGTCCCACAGGGCAGGGTGTGCAGGATGGCCAAAGGCAGAAATTGGGCTGAGACAGGCAGCTGGGGGAATTGGAGGCAGTCCCTTACCTTGCTAAGGCTCTGGGCTGGAAGGCACCGAGCCTGGAATGGCTTGGATTGGGGTAGTCATTTAATGAGGTAGTCTTGGTTAATAACTGCACAGGGAAAGCTGGGATTGTTGTCACAAGTCATTGAGGTCATGTCTCGCTTTACAGCTGCAATGCTCTCAATTGTGGTCCTAAATTGAAGACTACCTATTTGATACTAAGGAGGCAGTGGTATATATCTGCTACCAAGGAGAGACATATCTAGTTTTATTCGTGATGGGAGCACAAATGTTCATTTATCATTTCAGAGACCACAGAATTTGAAAATTCTGAGTGCTTCATACGTTCATCTTAGTCCCAAATACTCTTGCCTTGTAAACTATCACTACACAAAGCCGGTAATCCTGTGCCACAGTATTAACAATGTTACAAAGTCAATTGCAAACAGCAATTCCAATGGACTAACATATAAATTACATTTTATAGACAACAGCTATCGAGGTGACCATAGAAAAACAATATATAACAATGGCTGGTTTTTAAAAATAAAACCATGTCTCTAGGACAGTGCTGTCGAACCTTTTAGACACCGAGTGCCCTAAAACCAAAACCAGGCAAGGATTACCTGTAGGTGGTTCCTAAAGCGGCTTTTCTTACATACCTGCACAAGGCTTCAATGGCATCTCTGTCCAGAAAATCATGTTCTCTCTTCACTGAAGTGATGTCAATGGGAAAGATAAGATCTGTAAGGATCAAGATGGACGAGCAATCAGAAAAAAAAAATGTTCTTCCCAGTGATAACGTCTTTCAAAGAAACCATCTCTCTCAAAGAGATCAAATGCAAGGACCCAACTGTGATAATAAACATTTCTTTTTATACCATCTTGGGTGAAACATGCAGAAGCTTTAACGGGGGAATGAACATGGCCGTGTGTTACAGGAAGGAAAAGGCAGCAAGGAAGGGAAAAATATATTGTAGGAAGTCAAGTACAAAATAGCCTGAGCTGTGAAAAACCAAGCTGGCCTTTGGAACAAATATTAACATTATGAAGAAACCTTCCAGGGGATCTGTATAGACATCATTTAGGTAGCAGATGTGCAGTTCCAGCAACACTGAAAAGCAACAAAGCAGACATTTTAAAAAACAAGGTTTATCAAGGTGAGAGACAAATACATATTTTAAAAAGACTGATAGTAACGTCCTGAATGAAAGGATCAACGGCTATAAGCTTTATGTTCCCTCTCTTTCCTGGGGTGTTGGGTGTTGTGCTCTTGTGACCCATCAAGCAAAAGGCAGTCTACTAGCTGTGTGTGTGGTAATCCACATGGGTTTAGTTAAGTCTCTTCTTTCTGTTGCCTGCCCAGATTACAAAAACAAAAGTCTTGACAAACACCTGCCGGGCCACCATGCACGAGGGACAAGCTGCATTTGCTTTGTCAGTTGTGGAAACCTGTTTTAGGTAAACACTTGGGAGGGAGCAAGAATGAAGCAACAACACTGACAATATGAAAAGAAGTCTGGAAATTTACAAGTAAGCTGCAGTGGTAAATAGACAAGTAGGATTTTTCAGCATCTGCGGATCGCTGAGTGGCAGATGGCCCCGAGCCTGTATTCTACAGAACTGACAACAGCTCTAAATCCTAGATTACGGATTGTATTTGTACCACACACTGCTTCTCTATCTTTCCTCCAGGAGCTTGAGACAACTGGCAAAGTTCTTCCCTAGCAACTTTGCCAGTTAAGTTAAACTGACACAATTACGGGAAGGAGGTTCAACAAAAACTAAAATACTTGAACCTGGTCTCCCTGTGATCAGCATCTATGCTACTTCATGAATTGTAGCGCATTCTTCTGAAAACGTGTCATTTATTGTCACCCCATGCCAAGACTTGGATTACTGCACAATCTGCATTTTATCAAAGCCAGATGGAACATGAGCCCATGTCAAAAGCTTAGTGAACTTTCTGTTTTGCCGCCCTTCCTTTTGGAAATTCATGAGCTACTTTGACATTACTGCTGTCATGCCTTGTTCTGTAACAATAGCACTAAGACTTATGTATACCGCTTCACAGTGCTTTACAGCCCTCTCTAAGCAGTTTACAGAGTCAGCCTATTGCCCCCAACAATCTGGGTCCTCATTTTACTGACCTCTGAAGGATGGAAAGCTGAGTCAACCTTGAGCCTGTGAAGATAGAACTGCTGGCAGTGGGCAGAATTAGCCTGCAATACTGCATTCTAACCACTGTGCCAACATGGCTCCTATCTTGGTTTCCCTATCTTGGCGTCCTATCTTGGCATAGAGAAAACAAATTTCCCTATCTTGGCATTCGCCAGAAGAGTGGGAACTACATATTCTCATACTCCTCAACCAATTGCTATATTGACTAAAAATCCTGGAGTTCTAATGTCCTTATATCTTGTTCCGCAGTATAGAAGGCTGCAGCAGTAACTGTACATCATGGCATCAGAGGAAGATTTTTATCTGCAGAAATTATGAAAAACAGCTTGTTTGAAGGAAAACTTCCTAGAAATTTTGGCAGAGAAACGAAATCAAAGCATCCAAATATAGAAAAGGGAGAGAAGACAATAGCTAGAGCTACCCTGCTGAGATATTCTATATTAATGTTATTATTACTTTAATTTTCTAAAATAGACCCTCCTTGGTTTGGTCTCTGGCCCAAATCTAAAGAATATAATAGGCGGAAACTCAGTTCTTAAACAGATAAACAAAAGAGCTGCCAAATGTTGTCTCCGTGAGTGCCATTATTCTCGGCTATTGCCAATGCAGCTGTGAGCTAAAGCCTTTAAATCAATCATTTCTTAAGAACACTCTGCTTAGCTGTGCTAAGTTGTCCAACAGTAAATAATGAAACATCTCTATTCAGTTAACCAAACAGCTGTGGTGAGATGCTGATCTTGAAGTTTCCTTCCAACTACAAGAAAATGTCTGATCTCTGCTGTAGATTTTTAGGGAGCTAAAGACAATGAAAAGCTTTCTGAGGCACATTGAGGTTAACCAACACTAGCACAGTTTTAAAATATTTTAACTCTGTTACATCTCGCAGGGTCTGGCAAGTATAACTCACCCTGAACATCCTAGCTGTAAATTCTCAATAGAAATGCACCTCTAGATTTCTATACTCAGGCTTTTAACAGGGTTACCAGGTCGATACACACATATCTAGATGTTGCAACGTTTAAAGAAGTTTAACACCAAGAAGCATCGCAAAAGTCAGTAAGAATTACTTGTAACAAAAGAGTTGAGTATATAGGGATGCAGGAAAATACAAATTATCTATTACTTTATTTTCAGACTTAACGCTTAGAAATGTTTTAAGGTGCAAGTTGCAAGGTGACACAGAATTAAATTAGGATATGAATTTTAAAAAGGTTTCAATTATATATAAAAAATAGTTAATGAGTATAGAACAGGACTGGACTCCCAATTTTTCCTTATTCTTTATATCTGCACAATAACTCTTAGACCAGCTTCCCCTCCCACAGAAAATCCGCACTGCAAAAAGCTTCAAGGAAAAATTACTCTACATTTGAATGTAAAAAAAAAATATTGATCTTCTCATTCTTATGTTAAGGGCATCAGCAGTTTTGTATGGTTAATAATTGGGAAAGAGAAGGACTTAGCCTTTATTGGCCAATTTTAGGAAAGCCTCTAATCCCTTGTCTTACCTCAGGGGTAGGGAACCATGGCCCTTTTTATGACTTGTGGACTTCAACTCCCAGAATTCCTGAGCCAGCCATGGTTCCCCACTCCTGTCTTGCAGCTTCTGGGATTCTGAATTCAATGCTTGTCTTAGAATAGGGTAGCTTTTTTTCCCAGTGAGAAATCATAGTTATTATTTTTCAAAAAATAACAAACTGGCCACTCGTGAACCATGATGTAACTCAAATGGAGCAGAAGTGAAGATTCTCAAACCTAGCTTTGGTGCCCCACCCTTTTCAATATTTAGAATAGGTAAGGTAGAATAGGTAAGTCAAGGAAGTTCTTGACTTACAACAGTTCATTTAGTGACTTTTCAAACTTACAGCGGCACTGAAAAAAATTAACTTATGACCATTTTTCACACTTATGACCGTTGCAGTATTCCCATGGTTACGTGATCAAAATTCAGATACTTGGCAACTGGTTCATATTTATGATGGTTGAAGTGTCCTGGGGTCATGTGATCCATCTTTTGTGACCTTCTGACAAGCAAAGTCCATGGGGAAGCCAGGTTCGCTTAACGACCGTGTTGCTAACTTAAGTGCAGTGATTCACTTAACAACTGTGCAAGAAAGGTTGTAAAATAGGGCAGTTAACAAAATGTGTCACTTAGCAACAGAAATTTTGGGCTCAATTGTGGTCATTATGTTGAGGAGTACCTGTATAGGTATGATATTTGGGCCTCTATACCATTTAGGCAAAAAAGAGGAACACAGTTCTGCATCACAGTACTGCAATCTGCCTGCCAGTCTAGAGACCAGACATTGTATGAGTTTGAATATACAGTAGTGGCCAAAATTGTGGAAACCTTTTGGGAAAAGTGTACAGTAGAAATGCCACCTTTGGTTAACTTTCCACCCATTTTTCTTCGAATTTCTTTATAACTGTAGCCTTGTTCACTTAATAATACTATTGTACATCGCTTTCTGGGCGACCAGTCAACTCTTTGCACCATGACTTTTATTACGTTTTATTACGTTTTACAAGCTCACTAAATGAAAGAACACAAAAAAACCCAACCAATTTGATAGCCATCACATAACACACTGACAAATGTCCTCCTCTCGGCTTCAATACATGACATCAATAACTGAATCCTACTGTGATCTGATTGGCTCATTGCCAAAACAAGATGACACCTGATTGGCTCTCTAAACACTCACTCTCATTGGCTACAATCAGATGAAGGAAAGCTACCTGATATCAACCTAAGCAAGTTGTGCTTTCTTTTTCTGGTTATTTGGCTATAACCTTTCATAGAATACAGTACAGATAATTGAACAAACGATGTTGCATTACATTTTTGATTAAATTATCTTTCCATTGATATATAATTTTATGGTACTACTACCCAAAAAAGTGGTGTTATTAGCCATCAAACCTCAAAAATACACTTTTCTCAAATGGTTCCCACAATTTTGGCCACTACTGTATATACTTTTTCTCAAGTAAGGAGTTTACCGTGTACTCGGGAGTTTCCTTCAACCCCATACCACCAGACAGAGAAAAAGTTTTGTTCTTTTAAAAGGCAAAGGGAGATTCCTGGGGACCTGGAGCAAGGGATTACCAAGGCTTAAGCTGAGAAAAAGTGAGCAGTACCACTTCCCTTCAGTTCTAATAACTGGAGTTTGTAAGGTGATTAGATTGCTCTGGAAACTGAGTGAATTCTCCCACAGAGTATTAAAACATGCTTTAAAAACAATTTTTTGTTGTTATTTTGCTGTGTGATATGTGTTTTTGTGTTTTGAACTTTGTGTGCCTCTGAGAGTCACTCGTGTGAGATGGGTTACACTATAAATCTAAATAAATGTATAGATTGGGTAACTTAAAATTGACCAAACATATTAATAAGAAATAACAGAAAGTATTGCTAAAGAATTTATGTAATTCTATTTTTATCTCTTATTTCGCAGACAGCCTATATTTCTCATAGACCAGGATTATAGAGAGGACACCAAGTGAGGTGGCTCTAGAACAGAGGTCCCCAACCTTTTGGGCACCAGGGATCGGTTACGTGGAGAGAGGTTTTTCCATGGACCGGAGGGGGCGTGGTTTTGTGTGCTGCCTGCATCCCACGGATGGGGCTTTGCTTGTTTGTACAACCCGGTTGCTGACATGCCGCGGCCCGGTACCGGTCCACAGACCGGAGGTTGGGGACCCCTACTTTAGAAGACAAGGGATGAAAACAGTAACTACCAAGCAACTACATTAAGGCAGGAAGGTGAGTCCAAAGAGAAAATGCCCAAAGGGCCTCTGGGGAAAAAAGACATCCTCCAGCCTTTTATCCTATACATAGAAAGCCATGTTGCTACATGTTTGTTACATTTAGGGAGTAAGGAAGATGCCTTTGATGGAGACATTCAGACTTTGTTGCCAAGGTGCCGGGGTGGAAGCATTTTTAGATCCAGAAAATTCAGGTAATGTTAAGAAGACATCTCCATAATCTGGGCAGCCATTTGTCCGGAATGATACAAGGTCTCCTGCTTGAGCAGGGGGTTGGACTAGAGGATCTCTAGGTCTCTTCGAACCCTATTATTCAATGTTCTATGGAATAAGAGGTACCGCAAAATCAGTCTTAGAAGATTCTGTATAAGACAATCTCAACAGTAGTTGGAAACATCCTGTAGAATTGATTTCATGGTCTAATCCAGGGGTAGGCAACCTTGGCTCTTTTATGACTCGTGGACTTCAACTCCCAGAATTCCTGAGCCAGCCATGCTGAGGGGAAGGGAGAGGTTTCCAAGCTGAGCCATGCTGGCTCAGGAATTCTGGGAGTTGAAGTCCACGAGTCATAAAAGAGCCAAGGTTGCCTATCCCTGGTCTAATCTATCTAGTGTTATTGTTATTGCTGAATTTTGGCAGCATAATCTTGGTGGCTGTGGGGTTGTAAAAAGAAGGTATTTATCACAATTGCTTGCCCCTCCTTACTTAGGACAAAATAACAACATGAATTAAGACAGCACTGTATTGTTCCAAAATAATTCCAAAATCTTTAATCCGATTACCTTATCAGCAGTACTTAAGTCTGTCATCTGACACAACAGGATGTTAATTTTGTCGAACACACAAAGATCATAGATGGAAGTTAATACTGATACCACGATCTTCTAACCTATTTACCATTATGATCTATTCTATGCAAACTAGTAATGATACAATCATGCCATTATTAAGAATAGCATCATAGAACCTTGAGTTGCATTGTTACTTACCCTCGTAAAGCTGAACATACTGGGGGAATCCTGCTGCTTGCAGCCAATTGCATGCTTCTTTTGCTTCAATCTCTGAAAAAGAAAAAAAAAACAATTCCAAATTGGTAACTGAGAAAGCAAACTTTTTTTTTAAAAAAAATATATCTTAAAACATTACATGTAGAAAATGTGCACATATAGTAATAGCTACGGCACTCAAGACGTATATACCGCTTCACAGTGCTTTACAGCCCTCTCTAAGCGGTTTACAGAGTCGGCATATGGCCCCCAACAATCTGGGTCCTCATTTTACCAACCTCGGAAGGACGGAAGGCTGAGTCAACCTTGAGCCAGTGAGAACCGAACTGCTGGCAGTGGGCAGAGTTTGCTTGCAATACTTCATTTCTAACCATTGTGCCATCAGGGCTCCTATATAGCATAATGATCTGAACTGAAATGCAACTTATTGCCCAAGTTGTGGCAACTTGTGGTTACGCTTCTGCTTTAATAGCTTTATAGAATTCTACCACTCCATGACCAAATAAAATTAAGCCAAGCTATGCAACATTCTTCATATTAAATAGCTACAATCCAGTGAGGAGCAATTTATGCATGTGGAGCTTTTGCTGCAAGGTGTGGCAAAGGAAGCTTCTCAGGCACAACAGTCTCTTTTTACAGGTAGTCCTTGACTTACAACCATTCGTTTAGTGACTGTTTGAAGTTACAAAGGAGCTAAAAAAGCAACCTGTGACCCTTTTCACAGTTATGACTGTTGCAGCATTCCCGTGGTCACATGATCAAAATTTGGAACCTCGGCAACTGGTCTGTATTTGTGATTTGTGCTTCTGACAAGCAAAGTAAATGTCTGAAGACAGATTCACTAAACAACCGTATTAGTAACTTAACAACGGCGGTGTTTCACTTAATAACAGTGGCAAGAAAGGTTGTAAAATGGGACAAAACTCACTTAGCAACTATCTTGCTTAGCAATGGAATTTTGGGGCTCCATTGTGGTTGCAAATTGAGGACTTCCTGTATTTGTTATATATACTTTAATCTGCCCAATAACAGGCCATCCTCTGAACGTACCGAAAATCAGAACAAAGAATATTAAAATGCAACAAAAATTACACAGGAAAAGTACATGGTGTACAAAGTAGACAAAACTCACCAGAACAGAGTAGTTACTCAAAACAATAAAGCATACTATAAAAAGCATCTAAAATGGAAGAAAAAAAGCATCTGCCTAGCACAGGGGTAGGCAACCTTGGCTCTTTTATGACTCGTGGACTTCAACTCCCAGAATTCCTGAGCCAGCATGGCTCAGCTTGGAAACCTCTCCTTTTCCCCTCAGCATGGCTGGCTTAGGAATTCTGGGAGTTGAAGTCCACGAGTCATAAAAGAGCCAAGGTTGCCTACCCCTGGCCTAGCACCAAGAAGAAAGGAAGTGGTATCTGTCTTGGAACTGTGTTAAAAAGAAAAGGTACAAGCAGCAATAAGTCTTCCAGGGAAACCCGAGACGAAAAGAGTAGAGTAGAGTAGAGTAGAGTAGAGTAGAGTAGAGCTGGAAGGGACCTTGGAGGTCTTCTAATCCAGCCCCCTACTCAAGCAAAGCTTTTAAAAGCAAAGCTCAGCAAATGTTCCTCTGTGCTCTTCACAAGTAACGCCTTGATAAAAAAAGCCCCTTCCAACCATTCATGATTATTCCTTAGTAAATCATGTGTCTTTCACATACAATAATCTATTGCAGACTGAAATACTGCATCTAATAAAGGTAATACCCATTTTTTTATAGCATGTAAGTAACACTAACAGACGTTGATCCTTAGAACAACTAAGGCAGGGGTGTCAAACTGCCAGCCTGTGGGCCGGTTGCATCATACGGAGGCCGTGCCCACCCCAGCTCCAGCAATGCAAAAGAAGTCACAATGCATCGTGACACATCACGTGACACGGCGAGTTTGACACCTGGGAACTAAGGCATTGTGTTACATTCAATCAAGAACATGTTTACTATTCGGGTTAACAGTAAAAAGAGAGTTATGCAGCACCACAACATTTAAGAATTATTCCATCTACATCCATCTTATTTGCTCCAACTGTGTTGTTGTTGTTAGTTGCGAAGTCGTGTCCGACCCATCGCGACCCCATGGACAACGTTCCTCCAGGCCTTCCTGTCCTCTACCATCTTCTGGAGTCCATTTAAGCTCACGCCTACTTCTTCAGTGACTCCATCCAGCCACCTCATTCTCTGTCGTCCCCTTCTTCTACTGCCCTCAATCTTTCCCAGCATTAGGCTCTTCTCCAGTGAGTCCTTCCTTCTCATTAGGTGGCCAAAGTACTTGAGTTTCAACTTCAGTATCTGGCCTTCTAAGGAGCAGTCAGGGTTGATCTCCTCTAGGACTGACCGGTTTGATCGCCTTGCAGTCCAAGGGACTTGCAGGAGTCTTCTCCAGCACCATAGTTCAAAGGCCTCAATTCTTTTGCGTTCAGCCTTTCTTATGGTCCAACTTTCACAGCCATACATTGCAACTGGGAAAACCATGGCCTTGACTATACGTACTTTTGTTGGCAGGGTGATGTCTCTGCTTTTTAGTGTGCTGTCTAAATTTGCCATAGCTTTCCTCCCCAGGAGCAAGCGTCTTTTAATTTCTTGGCTGCAGTCCCCATCTGTGGTGATCTTAGAGCCCAGGAAGATAAAATCTGTCACTACCTCCATTTCTTCCCCATCTATTTGCCTGGAATTGAGAGGGCCGGATGCCATGATTTTGGTTTTCTTAATATTGAGTTTCAAGCCAACTTTTGCACTCTCCTTCTTCACCCGCATCAAGAGGCTCTTTAGTTCCTCTTCACTTTCTGCCATTAGAGTGGTATCATTCTGCATATCTTAGGTGTGATATTGCTCCCGGCAGTCTTAATTCCAAACTTTTGATTCATCTAGGCCCTGCCTTTCGTCAGATGTGCTCTGCATATAAGTTAAATAGCAGGGCGACAGCATACAGCTTGCCGGGACCTCCTTTCACATTTTGAAACCAATCAGTGGTTCCGTGTCCAGTTTCAACTGTTGCTTCTCGACCCGCATATAGGTTCTCAAGAGACAAATAAGATGGTCTGGTATTCCCATCTCTTTAAGAACTTGCCACAATTTGTTGTGATCCACACAATCAAAGGCTTTAGCATAGTCAATGAAGCAGAAGTAGATGTTTTTCTTGAACTCCCTAGCTTTCTCCATGATCCAGCGTATGTTGGCAATTTGATCTCTAGTTCCTCTGCCTCCTCGAAATCCTGCCTGTACTTCTGGAAGTTCTCGATCCACATACTGCTGGAGTCTAGCTTGTAGGATTTTAAGCATAACTTTACTTGCATGTGAAATGAGTGCAATGGTGCGATAGTTTGAACATTCTTTTGCATTGCCTTTCTTTGGAATTGGAATGTAAACTGACCTTTTCCAATCCTGTGGCTACTGTTGAGTTTTCCAAATTTGCTGGCAAATTGAGTGTAGCACTTTTATTGCATCGTCTTTTAAGATTTTGAATAGCTCAGCTGGAATACTATCACCTCCACTAGCTTTGTTGTTGCTCAGCTTTCCTAAGGCCCATTTTCACTTCACATTCTAGGATGTCTGGCTCGAGGTCAGTGACCACCCCATCGTGGTTATCAGGGATGCTAAGCTCGTTCTTGTATAGTTCTTCTGTGTAATTTTGCCACCTCTTCTTAATCTCTTCTGCCTCTGTTAGGTCCCTGCCATTTTGGTCCTTTATCATGCCCATCTTTGCATGAAACGTTCCCTTCATATCTCCAATTTTCTTGAAGAGATCTCTGGTTCTCCCTATTCTATTGTTCTCTTCTATTTCTTTGCACTGTTCATTTAAAAGGCATTCTTATCTCTTCTAGCTATTCTCTGGAATTCTGCATTCAATTGGGTGTATCTTTCTTTTCTCCCTTGCCTTTCGCTTCCCTTCTTTCCTCAGCTATTTGCAAAGCTTCCTCAGACAGCCATTTTGCTTTCTTGCATTTCTTTTTCTTTGGGATGGTTTTAGTTGCTACCTCTTGTACAATGTTGCGAACCTCCGTCCATAGTTCTTCAGGCACTCTGTCTATCAGATCTAATTCCTTAAATCTATTTGTCACCTCTACTGTATATTCATCAGGGATATGATTTAGTTCATATTGAGTGGCCTAGTGTTTTTCCCTACTTTCTTCAATTTAAGCCTAAATTTTGCAACAAGAAGCTCATGATCTGAGCCACAGTCAGCTCCTGGTCTTGTTTTTACTGACTGTATAGAGCTTCTCCATCTTTGGCTGCAGAGCACATAGTCAATCTGATTTCTGTGTTGACCGTCTGGTGATGTCCATGTGTAGAGACGTCTCTTGGGTTGTTGGAAAAGAGTGTTTGCTATGACCATCGTATTCTCTTGACAAAATTCTATCAGCCTGTGCCCTGCTTCATTTTGTACTCCAAGACCAAACTTGCCTGTTATTCCGTTTATCTTTTGGCTTCCTACTTTAGCATTCCAATCCCCCATGATGATAAGGACATCATTTTTGGGTGTTGATTCTATAAGGTGCTGTAGGGCTTCATAGAACCGGTCAATTTCATCCTCTTCAGCACCAGTGGTTGGGGCATAGACTTGGATTACTGTGATATTGAATGGTTTGCCTTGGATTCGCACTGAGATCATTCTGTCATTTTGGGGATTGTATCCCAGTATTGCTTTTCCTACTCTTTTATTGACTATGAAGGCTACTCCATTTCTTCTAAGGGATTCTTGCCCGCAGTAGTATACCTGATGGTCCTCTGACTTAAATTCACCCATTCCTGTCCATTTTAGTTCGCTGATTCCTAAGATGTCGATGTTCAGTCTTGTCATCTCTTGTTTGACCACGTCCAGTTTGCCTTGATTCATGAATCTTACGTTCCAGGTTCCTATGGAGAAAAAATCTTTACAGCATCGGACTTTCCTTTCACCACCAGATGCATCCACAGCTGAGCGTCCTTTCGGCTTTGGCCCAGTCGCTTCACTCTTTCTGGCGCTACTAGTACTAGCCCTCTGCTCTTCCCCAGTAGCATATTGGACACCTTCCGACCTGAGGGGCTCATCTTCCAGCGTCATATCTTTTTGCCTTTTAGTACTGTCCATGGGGTTTTCATGGCAAAGATACTGGAGTGGGTTGCCATTTCCTTCTCCAGTGGATCACATTTTGTCAGAACTCTCTGCTATGACCTGTCCGTCTTGGGTGGCCCTGCACGGCATAGCTCATAACTTCATTGAGTTACGCAAGCCCCTTCGCCACGACAAGGCAGTAATCCATGAAGGAGCTACTGTCACTAACCCCTAATAAAGGGGAAGCAACCTAGAACTAAGGAGAAACTTCCTGACAGTTAGAACAATTAACCAGTGGAGCAACCTGCCTCCAGAAGCGGTGAATGCTCCAACACTGGAAGTTTTTAAGAAGAGACTGGAAAGCCATTTGTCTGAAATGGTATAGCGTTTCCTGCCTGAGCAGGGGATTGGACGAAGACCTTCAAGGTCCCTTCCAACTTTGTTGTTGTTGTTGTTGTTGTTGTTGTTGTTGTTATTATTATTATTATTATTATTATTATTATTATTATTATTATTATTATTAAAGTTCCTTTTGAGACAATGCCTGTTTCAAGAGTTCTGCTTTCTTGGGTGGTTAGCTGAGGTGGGTCCTTTTAGTCATGAAAAAATTAGTCCCCCAAATTGATAAAAGCCTTTCAGTGTACAGTACGATATACTCCTTGATGCAGATGAGAGATTGTTATTGGCTGAAATATTTCAAACTCTATTAATGGAAATTTTAAAATGATTTGTGTATGAATGTCATGATGCTGATATATTTTATTTGCAGACCTAAGGGCCAAAGGAATATTTTGCTATCCATTCCAGTAATTGCATCCTTGTATTGTCTTCTTGGCTCGATAATTGCTAATTCCATTTTTAAACAGGTAGTTTCACTTTATGCCTCCAGAATACAAATGACTAGATCAGCAGGAAGAAGCAGATGGATGAATGTTACTAAAGAATCTTGTTGTCTTTTTATTAACTTCAACTAATTATTGATTTTACCTGCAACTTATCAAAGCAAGTACATCCATAACCTCAGCTGAATGCTGGCAGATAGAGTGATTTTTAATACTTTGTAAAATAAGACTGCAGTTCATTGTTGGATAAATCCTAGTATGCTTGATCTATAATGCAAACATAAAGATTACCTTTTCTGCTGTTTACTAGAATAATGGAGAAATACAGTATCCAGTAAAATGAAAGAGACATGATTAGACCCTTTGGTTTTCAATGTCACAGTAAGCCCTTGTTTTGTGCTTGTATACTGCTTCTTATTCTAGCATAGATATGGAAGCTTTAGGGAGAGGTTCAGATATGCTGGATTCCATTTTGGTTAACTATATCCCCTTATTTCACTATGCAGAATCCAACATATTATGGTTGGTCTTGATTATAATTTGAAAGAAACCATACCTCAAATTCTAGGTTATTGTTTCAACAAACCATCATTACAATTTTGTTCAATGGAGACATTTAAGTCATTGAATTATTGATTTAATGAATGAAATAGAAGCTTATCTTTTGTATCAATCCGGATGTTGATGTAGGATAAAATTCCACTTTTTTCTCTTTAATGGCTATGGATATTCACCTCGTAATTAATATATACATGTTTTTTCCTCTCAAAATGATTAAGTATTAACAGCTAGAGCAGCTTTGTATATGAAAACCGATAAAATATTTTCAGCACATTTAAAAAATGTGCACAGTCAACAAAATAATTTTCATCTGTGTCTTTTAATTGTGTTGTTTTTCTAGTATCCTGCTCCAACTGAATGCTAATTATGAAATCATAAAATCACAGATACAGCTTTCAGTCCCCTGAGTAGCAGGTAAACAAGCTACAAAAATAATGAGAGTCAGTGATAGCTTTGCCATTTTTAATACCTTTTTAATAAATAATTCAATAGCAACTCTCATGCATATCAATAATTGACCCATTGTTAAATGGATCATAGCATTAATTCATCTTGTGGTTATCAGCACTAAAGGACGAACAAAAATCATGGAACAAAAGGGCTAACCACTTTTTGTTCAGGATTAAATATAATGACTTCTTTTAAAAATCGACTTCCAAATTTCTCTGATCTAGAAGATTCAAGATGCTCAGAAATGGATTTTTGACATCACCCCAGCTTAACTTTCTTGGCTCATTTCCAAACAACCAGTAGGCTTTAGCCATTCAGTTTTTTAAAATTCCTAAGTAAAATTTCTATGCCCATGGACAGCTATATGGTGGCAGGGAATTTTTTAAAAAAATAAAGATTACCCTGTGTATAATCCTGTTGTGGTTATTGTTGTTTAATTTGAAGAATCTTTTACAAATTCAAATTAGTTGGAGTTGGCAGGCTGTTGGGCATCAGCAACAGTGCCTATGGGCATCAGATTGCCTAATTTGGTGCTGTTGTTCTCAAGGCTTCATTCAATTGGATACAAATAATTGCTCATTTTAAAGGGGTAAGCATAAAGTCTGCTAGTATCAACGTTTATGCTTTAGTTTAAGTCTTGTATGCTTAGGTAGGTGGGAAACAAGCTGAACCCAACATGGTTTGGATAGAATTTGGATTCAATGAAACCCTGGTTTATGCTGACAATTTTTAAAGTATGAACCAGGCCATTCAAAGCTGAGGCTTTTAGAAGGATTCTTGCTAGGCTAGATATTAAGATAGATATACCTACAGAGAAAGTTTTCAGTATGATCCTGCTTTTTGTGCTCAAGCCCAAAGCATGAAGAATACTTAATGCCATTAAGTGAAATGAAACTATTAGAAAATAAACAAGCCTCAGTTTTATTTCTGGTTGAAGAGTTTTATTTAGCTTTTAATCTAAACCAGTTCCTTTGCTATCTGTGTTCTTTATCTTTATTGGCACAATAACAGCAGTGCCTGCAGAACAAACATCAGAACCTCTGGGGAAACCTTGAATATGAATAGGAATTGGGATCAGATAGACAGTTTTATGACTTCTACCCTTTACGGAAACCTAGTCAGGAATCTAAATGTGGTTACCCATGAATACCCAGAGAGAACCTTAGACGGCTGAGCTCTTTTCTAATAGCAACATCCTACAGCAGTTTTCCCATTGAAAAGAGAAGAAAAGAAAAGGATAATCTGTAGCTATATTTTTCTTTAATTGATTTTTATTTCCCTTATGTTGTCACATACAGCATTAGCTTTAGTTTAGGAACAATGAGCACAAGTTTCTGCATGTTTCTCTGAAGTAACAACACAGTTGGAAACATGACACACCAATGGTTTTGTATCACAATAAGGATATATTTTCCATAGCATAAGATTTAATCTTATTGTGAACCAGGTTTGTGTGCGTGTACCCCCAATGGATGGTATCACAACAATAAGACAAGATTCGTATGCCAATGTTGTCCACATGTCTTCTCCAGAAATAATATTACAGTATTTTTTAATGTCACTCCACAGGATTAGATTCATGTACTTGCTTTTTTTCAACTATGTTATATACCATTATTTGTCAGCAATTCCCTACTGCATTCTAGATGAAAAGAATGCATATTCTCTGTGCAAAACAAAAATCAAACAAACAACAACAACAAAAACCAAGCACAAATTGGATATGAGAAATGTAATATCCAGAAACTGATGGGGGAATAAGGTCATAAGGACGCTTTATTACTGACCTCAAGGTGGCAGCCTAGAACTGAAAAATTGGGGGGGAAAGGCTGTCTTTATGAAACTGCTCAATGAACATTCTTCAAAATATTTGACATTATTTCTTATGGATTAAGTAGAGGGATTTCCCCCCCTCATATAGTAATTTACCATCTCATCAATAATTAGCATAGTGGAAGCTATTTTGGTGAATGGCCATTGACAGGAGGATAATTCTCATTAACTGTGTTTGTTTGTATTTATTTCCTTCGTTGTTCCTAGTGTTCTCCTGTGATCATGATTGCATGTATACTGTACTGCATGAAGCCAATGAAGTGGAATAGAAGCTTGAACTGATACATTAAGCTGTGCCTTCCAGATCTGTTCTACCGTAACTTGTAACCATACTTTATGTGTATTTTGAAATGGGAGATTGAAGCATCTGAGAAACATTAGGTTTAGGCAGGCATCTGAAAAGGTTAAATGTGACACTTTTTAATTCATCTTCCCATATCATTTATAATCCCCATTAAGATGATGGCAGTGGTTAAGGCACATTAAAGGTGGGAATTACCAAAAGGACTCGCTATACCATTGTTGGTGCAACAACAAGCAGCAATTAAATGGATCGTGGAAAAAACATTCCTCTTCCTGTTTCACCCCCTGAAGAATATATAAATCATTAACAAATTCAATTCTGAAAATCTTTGTAGCAATTAAAAATTTGTATTCTATTTCAGTATTAAGGTCATACGTTCAGAGAAACAGTGAGAAGAAAATGGTATGCAAGTTCTTTTTTTTTTGTAACATGCAATGTATATTAAGGACAAGCTAGATAGAAAAGCAGGATATCTCATAAAATGAGAACCACTGGTCTCAGTTCTCAAAGTGGTATTTTTTTAACCAGTCCTTAATTCAAGAAAGGATAACGCTTGGCCTCAGTTGTTGCTGATCAAAAATGCCCTGCATCCTTCACCCCTCACAGCTGGCTAGGGCTTTACAAATTGTAGCTCTACAACATCTAGTGGGCTGTTCTAAGCTTACAGCTGCCTTCCCTGTGTTTCTTCAGGGGCATGTATCCTAACTAGCACTTAAGCTGATGGTGCCAATTTTGATAGATTCTGTATATATATAAATATCCTTTGCTGCAACCACTGAGCACAGTACCTGGATAACTCTTAAACCTAATGCACTCTGTATAGTCATCTAACATGCAGAGACATGGCAATTCAATTCCCAGTTTGAACTATGTAGAATAATATCTGGCTATCTACATCTGATAAATCCCCAATAGAAGTTTCCATTTTACTCAAATTTAGATTTTCTCCCTCCTCGCTTAGGCAGTATTAAATAATCTAAAACAATTGATTATTTAGAGTGTAAGACTTTGTAAAGTGTCATGTCTTCCAACAATATGTGCTATCACCTGCTTATTCCTTACAATATGACAACATTGGCAGAATTGGGCAAGAAGTGGGTTAGCATGGTAAATGGGACTGAGCGCATTTTGTACGTTAGCGCAAACGAAAATTGAGGGTTTGTGGAGAACAGGTAGCATTTGTTCTTTTGTTGGATGATGGCAAAGATTCTGTGGCATTTGAGGAAACACAGGATTTCCGTGTACTATTGGAATGATGCCCAGAATATCTGCCATGCTTAATTTTGAAAAGATTTCCAGTCACACAGTAAACAATATCATTCACTAATCCAATAAATCCAACAAAATGCAATTTCTGCCCAATCCTTGGAATTATCTTTCACCTAATCCATTAAGTCTCTGACAAATTGGTAAAATTGACCGAGTTAAACAAAACGTTAGCCTAATTCATGGGATTGGCAGTGCCGGTGAAAGCAGAAGAGAAAGTGGTTCATTGGCCAGGAACTGGAATATCTGTAAAAATAAAAAAGTACTTTTTTTTTTTTAACAAAGTAGGCAAGTTTCAGAGATTAGAGGAGTAGTGCTTGAGAGCCCCTCATCATTCTTCTAGAATTGGAACACCATGTGGAAAGAGAGAAAGGGATCAATGACCTAGAACTGTGCAATGATTTAGGGCAGGATTTGTTTATTACCAAGACTTAAGAGGGGGTGTATTGAACAAGGAAGCTTCAGAGGATTCGGTTTTATGAAATTAAAATTCCCTGCAAACTTTAACGTATTGCTGTCATACCAAAAATAAAGTGTATTTATAGTTGCACTTCCTTTTGTTTGTACTTTTGAGTGGGACATTGATGCAGACCTCCTTGGAAAAGTTGCGGGAGGGGACTTTTGAATAATTCAAATTGGTTGGAAGAATATTTAGTCAGAAGGTTTGACTTTAGAAGTCATTTGCTTATGTTTTCCTGGATTTATCTCTGTTGCTCAAAGCCTAATTTACCTTTAGGATTCAACCTTCCCTTGTACTCTTAATTTGTGCCATGTATCTTAGGGACACAGGTAGCTACTTTATACTGAATCAGTCCTTTGGTCCATCTGATCCTGCAGTTTTACCTGCAGATGCCATGGACTGAAACTGGTTCCTTCTGCATGAATACCATATGCACTACCGTGAGCTATAATCACATGTCCCTAGTGACAAATTTGATCTTGAAGTTGAATTTCCATCTTCCATCTTCCATTTACCCATTTTAGCAACAAGGTTGTTTCTTTAGATTGCCTATAATTGTAGTATAAGACTCAGCTCTTTTATTAAACACAGGAGATATGGTGAAATCTAAAGCTGAGAACACAATTACTGTATCTATTGGCTACACATATCAGTTGGATGACATGTGATTAAGCAACAATAGGGAATCCTAATGATCCCCAGTGAGACTCGTGATCTTACATTGTTCTCATTTTCTGCTTTGCAAAGTAGAGATGACAAGCTAACATGAATTAAGACAAGGCTAATTACCATTCTTAGAGAGACAGATTTAAAAATTATTTTCATGTTAACCTAAGAACCTAACAGTGGGCTAAGCCGCAAATATCCAGGGGCAAGAACATTCCACTCCCGTTCCCCAGCCATGGAACTGCTTTTTACAAACCTGTTCTGCAATGATCTCAAATAATTTCCTTCGTTGATAGTCATTTTCTTTACAACTTTCCACAACTCAGGAGGCAGTTTCATTCGTAGCAGTATTGGGCTGGAAGAGAGCAGGGGGCATAAGGAAGAAAGTGTAGTGCTTGATCTCTCCACTTCAAACAGTGATACAACTTCAGCCTTCTGGCACTTCACACATTGATTTTTATATTCATTGGATGGACTACAAATACAGGTTTGTTAACTGTCTCTGGCGGAGCAGAGGTTTTTTCTCCAGCATGAGGATGGAGAATCCACCAATGCCTTCCTGCCCAATTAGACTAAGTCTGTCAGAGTTGTTACGCCTCCTGCTGGGCTTGATGCTTCCCAGACATGATTTAGTCTTCAGCCCAGCAGGACGCATCGTGTTGGCTCTTAGATAGCTAGGCAGGTTGTATAATCTACATTCTCCTTGGTGGATTCTCATCTCAGCTCTAACATTATCCAGAGAACTCTCTATTAAAAGGGGCCATAGACCGCTGTAACAGTGCAGCTGAGCGTCGGAATTTTACCTTCTGTCGCTGATCAGGTGAGCGTCGGCCTTCGGGCCTGCCCACGGGCTGCGCCTCAGCGCGGCCACTAAACAGATCGGCCAGCCCGTTACAGCCCCAGAAAGAAACGCTCTAGCAGCCAACTGCTGCGCGAACGGCCAGTCTCCCAGCCAAAGCCTCTCTCGCCGCCAAACCGCTGCGATAGTAAGCCGCTGCACAGCTGAGCGTCGGCACCAGGAGAGCTCGCTATTTAATCATTCTCGGCTGCACCGCAGCTGAACGGAAGGGACTAAACCCTTCGGCCTCGGAATGTTTGCGAGCCGCCTTTTCGGCGCGACCGCTGCAGGAGACAGCCGGCCCCTCCGCAGGCTCATTATATCCTCTCCACAGCGTTTCAGGCAGCAGCAAGCCGGCCATCTTGACGGCCTATTAGCTTCACTGAGGCCCGGGTTTTTTGGCGCGCAAATCGCGGCAACCATTTTGGGAGCCTGGAGGCCTGACAGGGATGGTCCGAATAATTTCACCCGGCGGCAGTCGTTATAAGGGCGATCAGGAGCCTGATTACAGGAGCTACTAGCCTGCGAGGCCTCTAATTCGAAACAAGCATTCCAGGCCAATTAAGCCAAGCGGGCCCGTCTCGCCTATTGCAAGCGGCAGCCATTTTGCGGCTTTGGTAAAGCCGCCATTTTGCGGCATTAAGAAGCTGCCATTTGGCCCTGCAAACCCAAATTCTGGTCAGGTGCCAAATAATCTCGGGCATACACGCCAAGCCTCGGTGAGGAAGACACTTATTAGCGTGAGCTGGCACGCCCCTTGGCACCGCCGCCACCATCTAGGCTCTGTGTGCAGGCACAAATCACTGAGGTGATTGCCGCCACTGATCAGGAGAGGAGTGCGCAGGCACGTATCACTGAGGTGATTGCTGCCACATCGGTCAAAGTGTGTGCCGGCACTTGCCGATTGCGGTTGAACCGCCACTGAGAGGAACAAGTTGTGCAGGCGCTCACCCATTGGGTTTTGCCGCCACCAGACGCCCGGCCCACACGCCATTGTGCGTCATAGGGCATTGTCAGCCACTCGGAGCCTTAAGGGGGCGTAGAAGCGGTCAAGTGAATCGCAAGCCCCGGAGCTTTCACTGATCATCAGCCTCTGCTGCACCATCAGCCTGGTGCTCTGCTCCTGCTCCTGAGATACACCAAGGCCACTGGCCACTGTTTGCAATGGCTGACAGCGCAGTTCCTCAGTCTGCGCAAGGTGTCCCCGGCACTCCCGATTCAGGGAAGCGCAAGTCCTCCAACTTGGAGGCAGCAGGAAAGATTAAGGCCAAGGCCATTTCTGGCAAGAGGAGTTCTAAGGCCACTGAAAAAGAAGCCGGCAGGAGACATGTAGCTCTGGAAAAGCAGTTCTCCAGGGCGCAGCGGCTAAATGTAGGGGACCAGACACAGGTTTTCCTTGCCCCTCAAGAGAGCTCGCTCTTTAACCCCCCAGCTGGTCCCACCCGGCCCACCAGTCCAACGAGCCTGGTCCCCGGAATGCCCAACAGGGCAGGGTGCTACTCTGCTTACTGATCGTGGGTCAAGCCCCCAAATATTGGCTTCCCTGGCCAGGGTTCAATCAGCACCTGAGGCCACATTCACGCCTACAGCGGCTGGACTTCGTCCTCCTGAGCCTCAGGGGGTGGGACCCGAGCAACTCCAGGCGTTACTCGCCCAGGCATATGCCCAGGGCATGGCTTCCTCTTTTTATCAGAACCCCAGGCCTGAATTAGTAATGCCCACGGTTCCACCTCAATTATGGGCGGAAGTTCCGGAATATCCGGAATCTGCTTATTCAGATCACTCCTTTCAAGCACGGGACTCAGGTTCCGAGGAGTACGGGTCAGCTAGCCTCCAATTATCAGAAGATGAGGAGTCGGCTCCAGACCCCTCTCCCTTCAGTGGTCTCTTCGACCCGGGTCTGTTTAAGTTGCTCCTGCTGAAGGCCACTACATCGGCCAATATTGGCCCCGAGCAGGAACCACAGCCGGCTCCCTCTACCAGCCAAAACCCAAAGCCGCTCTTCTCCGAACTTACAGTTATGGAGAGACACATACCTTGCCCCCCATTTTTCCTGGATACCATCCGGAAACAATGGGGGACTCCAGGCACCCTCCCAACACCAGGGGGACAGATAGGAAACTATTTCCTGTCACCCCGGCCTTGTCGGATCTCCTGGAGGTTCCAAAAGTAGACGAATCATTAACACCTATTCTTTCCTCCTCCACCGTGTCAGGTGATATGGCGGAGGCCTTAAGAGCAGAGGACAAGAAATCAGAATTTTCCTTGCGCAGGTCTCACCTAGCATCGACATGGTTGTTGAAGGCGTCCACATCCACCTCCTTCTTTGCCAGAATGTCCATCATCTGGCTCAGGGAGCTCCAGGCCATGATTCCCCCGGACCAGGTTCATGCCCACCAGAATCTGGATAAGTTAGTGGCCACAGCAGAATACATGGTGGACACATCACTTCACGCTGCCAGGTTTTCATCACGATCCATAGCCGCTAATGTTGCAGCCCGTAGGCTCCTATGGCTCAAACAATGGCGAGCAGACCTAAAGTCAAAGTGGCGCTTGGCATCCGCTCCCTACAGGGACGGACACCTCTTTGGGGAGGCACTCGACCCTTATCTGGTCTAAAATAGGGACAAGCGCAAGGTGTTGCCCCACCTCAACAGACGGTCGGACAGGCGATCCATCCCGTATCCGCGGAGGCCGTCCTTCTGCCCGGGGCCAGGAGCAGAATGGGCTCCCTCCTCTCGTCCCTTTTTCCCCAGGCCTGGCCGCCAGCCAGAGCGTCCAGCCCCCAGGCCTAGGCAACAATTTTAGCACAAGCGGCCCTTTCGGGGTGTGGGAGGCCGCCTTTTTAGAAAAAACATGACTTAAGGATGCACCTCCCCATTGGTGGCAAACTCACCTTCTTCACACAAGAATGGGAGGCCACCATCACAGACACCTGGGTGCTTGACACCATCAGGCGCGGCCTCATCCTAGAGTTTCTGTCACATCCACCGGACCGGTTCGTCTCTTGCCCTACCCCAAGAAATCCGGTCAAAATAAATCTCATGAGCGAGGCCATTCACCACTTATTGGAAATCAGGGCCATCGAGCCGGTGCCGGCTGGCCAAACACATCGAGGTTTCTATTCCATCCTCTTCGTGGTCCCAAAGGCTTCGGGAGGATGGAGAGCAATTCTCGATCTGAAGGGACTAAACTCTCATCTTGTCTACAAGAGATTCAAGATGCAGACGCTACAGTCCATTCTGGCCAGCATCAGAAAGCACGATTTCCTCACCTCCATCGACCTCACGGAGGCGTACCTCCACGTCCCCATCTTCCCTGACCACCGGAGGTTCCTCAGATTCTGCTACGCATCTCACCACTACCAATACAGGGCCCTACCATTCAGACTATCATCCGCCCCGAGAGTATTCACCAAGATCCTGGCAGCACTGGTCGCCCACCTAAGACTGATCCCTGTACGGGTCCAATGTTACCTGGACAACATCCTTCTTCTGTCCACCTCCCGGCAGAAGGCCCGGTCGGATCTGGACTTGACCCTTCAGGCCCACAGCTTTTCGGTCAATTTCCGGAAGAGCCAAACAGAACCCTCGACCCGCATCCTTCACTTAGGAGCGATTATAGATACCAACCTCTGCATGGTCTACCTGTCCCCAGAACGCTGGGACAGCATTCGGTCTCTGATCAGACAGGTACGAAGGGAACGTACAGTCAAACTGGCCTCCCTTTCCCAACTACTAGGCAAGATGGTCTCTTGCATGGGGATAGTGCCATGGTCCAGGTTACATTTCAGAACCCTCCAATGGTTCTTACTCCCGTATCAGAGGCAGGGCAACAGCGCATCCAACTAGAGGGTCAGGGTTACGTCCCGAATCCTGGAATCCTTTCGGTGGTGGACATCCCCAGCTGTAGCCAGGGGCTCCCTATTCAAGGAGCCAGACAGACTCACCTTAACAACGGACGCCAGCCTGTTTGGCTGGGGAGCACACCTAAATTCTCATTTAGCACAGGGCCAATGGTCACATGTGGACCTCATCCACAATATAAATTGGCTGGAGCTCAGAGCCATACATCTGGTACTGCTACGCTTCAGCAACAAAGTGGCGGGACAACATGTCCTAGTGCTCACGGACAACATGGCAGCAAAGGCCCATGTGAACAGGCAGGGGGGCACTCGGTCCAGGGCACTAATAACCGAGGCCCAGTCACTGAGTACTTGGGCAGAGGCCAATCTCTCCTCCTTAAAGGCAGAGTACATCTCGGCAAACAGACAGGCGGACTCGCTGAGCCGGTCAACATTGGACCATTCCGAGTGGTGCCTGCATCCCGACCTATTCAGGGAAATCTCGGAGAGGTTCGGACTTCCGGTATTGGACTTATTCGCCTCCCCGGCGAATGCCCAGCTCCCGAGGTTCTTCTCCAGGTTTCCGTCTCCAGGGGCGGAGTGGACAGACGCGCTCTGCAGCCCATGGCCCCAGGGCCTGCTCTATGCCTTTCCCCCTCTTCCCCTGCTCCCGGCTCTAATCCGGAAGATACTGCAGGAAGGGGTGGAGGTGATAGTGGTTGCACCACATTGGCTGAGATGGCCGTGCTTTGCCGACCTCGTGGGTCTCTCCATCTCCCCACAGTGGAAGATTCCCCCAGAGCAAGTGGTTCTCAGCCAGGGGACTCTACAGCACCCAGAACCCCAGCGCCTCTAATTAGCCGTCTGGCATTTGAACGGCAGCTCCTAGCCTGAGAGTCGTATTCTGCGGGTGTAATCTCCCTGATTCAGGTTTCCAGACGCCCCTCAACTAATAGAATCTATGACTCTTTGTGGAGGAACTTTTGTAGTTGGTGCTCAAGGAAACACCTTGACCTCTCGGCTGTCACGATCCCGAGAATCCTTGAATATTTACTGGAGGGGCTCAACAAGGGCTTGTCGCCTAATACCATACGCAGGCAGGCCGCGGCTCTGTCCACAATACTCACGTGCGATAATTCGACACCATTGGCTCAGCACCCAATGGTGCGGTCCTTTGTCAAGGGCGCGACTAACACCAAACCACCCGTGGTTCATCGTTATCCCTCTTGGGATCTCCCATGGGTCTTGCAGGCCCTCACCTTGTCACCGTTCGAGCCCATTAAGACCTGTTCACTGCAGTTCTTATCCATGAAGGTGGCCTTTCTCATCGCCGTCACGTCAGCTAGATGCATCTCGGAACTGGCTGCTCTATCGGTCAGAGAGGACCTATGCGTCTTTCACGGCGATAGAGTGGTCCTCCGACTGGACCCGGCCTTTATACCCAAGGTGAACTCCTTGTTCCACAGGTCACAGGAGGTCGTCCTATCAAATTTCTGTCCCCAGCCTTCTCACAACTTAGAACATCAGTGGCGCACCTTGGACGTTAGGAGGGCGTTGCGCCACTATCTCAAAAGGACTTCGCAAATCGGAAGCGCTTTTTGTCTCATTCCAGCCTTCTTCCATGGGGCAGAAGGTCTCATCATCTACCATAGGCAGGTGGATCAGGGCTTGCATTGCCAGAGCATACCAATCGCAGTCCCTGCCACTGCCAGGCCGTATCACCGCTCACTCTACCCGCAGCGCCGCTACAGCGTGGGCAACGTAAGCACCCATTGGGGATATTTGCAAGGCGGCGACCTGGTCCTCGCCTTCCCCGTTTGTGAGACATTACAGGCTAGACAAATTTGCCTCTGCAGGGGCATCATTTGGCCGGAGAGTACTCCAGCAAGTGGCATCATCAAGTGGGACACAGGTCCTGACTGATTCCCTCCCATAGGGACAGGATAGCTTTGGTATGTCCCATTGGTGGATTCTCCATCCTCATGCTGGAGAAGGGGCGTTGTCTTACCTGAACGCCTTTTCTCAGCATGACGATGGAGAATCCACGCCCGTCCCCGTTGGACCTGTCAGGTCCTGTGTCAGGGGCAAAGAGAGCCAACACATCGGACTATCGTCAGCAGCTTCGCCTTCGTCGTGTCTGGGAAGCATCAAGCCCAGCAGGAGGCATAACAACTCTGACAGACTTAGTCTAATTGGGCAGGAAGGCAGTCTTAAACCCATTGGTGGATTCTCCATCCTCATGCTGAGAAAAGGCGTTCAGGTAAGACAACGCCCCTTTTATTCCAAACCAGCAAGTTCTCTTTGCAAAAGCTTTGCATCTAATATATAGACTGGCATAACAGTGCTGTACGTGACTTATACTGCTGCAGTTGAAATGCTGTTTTATTTATAGGACAAATGGTTGCATACCAACAACAATAATAATATTTACCTGGTATTAGAGTTTCTAAACAGGTCCCAAAGTTATTTAAAGCCTTAAAAGCAGTAGAAGCATAAAAACAGTAAAATCCATTAATAGGTAATATAGGAAAGATAAAGTATATACAATTTAATATTTTATAGTTTTGTAATCAGGCTTGCTGTGTGCCAAACACTGGCAAGCACAATACAATATCTCAAAGGATAATTGAGATTCTTCCTTCCCTGTCTTGTACCTGTCTACGTTTTTATAGAGAAAATAAATTAAATTTGGCAGAAAATATACCATTATTTGCAGATTGTCATCGTTTCTTTTTGTGAACAGGGCAGTAAACTTTGATCTATAAATACAGAGGAGATCTAACTCTTGCTCTTGCTAGTTGTCATGTGTGATACAGAATTGTCACCAAAGGAATCCAGTGGTGAAATTCAGTTTCTATACTTCCTATCTCTTTTGCAAAGTATCCCATCTTTCTGTCAACAGTTCATTTCTTGAGGAAAGCTTCTTATTTATCTGGATTTTTACAGAAACTTGGATTGAAAGGAAAACGATAAAGAATCTCAGTTCTTTATAACTAAAAAGTTTTCAATAAAATAGATAGCATCATTCAATCAAAGGTGCATACAACGAATGGTGAATAACAACTGGATTCCACCAAATGCTCAAGCAGCAACTAAAAATATGCTGCTACTTTGATTTTTGTATAATTATATACGCAGGAAGTTACTTTGCCATTCTGGTATAGTCATGATAATTCTAGTAATCCAAGATCTGCTAGTTCACTTCCATGTGAAAATGTTTTATTTGATACAGGTATGTTACTTTAGCACAATTATTTAATAGTCCATTTGAGAATGCATGCACCAAAGAGCTATATAAATATTTGCTCTTGAAATTATTAAGGATGGAGCTTGCAATTCCCAAGGAGGAAAATTATAAGCAAAAAAATAAATTAAAAAGGCCATTCATTCCATTGCGTATAAGAAAATCAAGGCAATACATTTCTTGCATAAGGGAAAACTGAATAAAGAAGTCATTAAATTCTTCAGCCATTTAAATGCTATCTGCTAATCAGTGCGGAGCCTATAGTGTGGCAATAATTCGTACAGTAGCTGACTGAAACAAAGAGCTGATGAAGCATATTAAAGGTACCACCTGTAACACATACAATTTCCCCTCTACTTAATGGATTTCTTCTTGTTTTTCATGTGCATACAGCTCAGGATATAGACCTTCGTGTAGGAACTTGAGAATGTGCACAGCAAATTGTTATCAGTTGATCACTGGAGTGCAAAAACAACTTTAAACTATTACTTCTGGCATCAGTGAAACTCATGGAATACAGAGCAATAAATCAGGGCCTCATTACATGTAAGGAAACTAAATGAGAGTCTGGTGAATACTATCCATCATGATGTAGCATTGTGCACACAAGACGACCAAGTTGTTTATAGAAAAGGATATTTCTTTTTAGCAAGTACTCAAGTGCCAGTTAAATTGCAGTGTCTGCTTCAGAAGAAATAAAATAATTGACCCTAGGAATAGCAATGGGAAAATCAAAGTTATTCATATTAGTGAACTCCCCACTTGGATTTCAGCAGGGAGGTTATTTGTTGTTTCACAATTTGTACAGAGACAGTTCTCCAAGAAAGCTATACAGTGAGATCAGTTGCATTCATATCTTAATATTCTATACTATGCAAAAGGTAGTCCAAAAATTCAAGTGCCAAGGTTATACAAACTAAAAGAATGTTCTTCATTTCCATATGTCACTGTAGATGCAGAAGAGTATGATTATTCTCTGCTAATGATCCAGCGTGGGGAAAATATTAAATTCCCCCATCTGGTAGAATGTTTTATTTCACAAACTCTTTAAGTTTTGGTCTCAGTTATAATTTATGAGGCCCACATCATGATTGACTGCAGCTTTTCATTCTCCCATACCATTCTGGGGGGAAAAAAGGACTTAATTTTCTTAGTGTATGTTTCTTAAGAAGTAAAAGCAAAGTCTTCAGTAGAGCAGACTACCGGATCTGAGCTGCAAACATCCAAGCAAAATCTTCATGGCAGCAGCCTTTTCTGGGTCTCCCTGCTACTCTCTAGTGGTTGTCTGGAGTTCTTCAACTCAGATGTGATTGTAATGGAGCTTATTGTTCGAATAAAAATATTTAGCTATGTATTCTAATTCTTCAGAACAGTCTCTCAACACAAAGCAGGAAATGTTTTGCACCAGATAGAATATATACATTTCTTATTTCCCCAATACTCTGGGAAGCATTACCCATTCATACCAACATTAAGGCAAGGAAGTTTAAATTTCTGTCTATATGATCAAGGCTCATTCAACCATTATATTCATATAGATGTATGATGATTTTAAATTCTATATGTAATATATTATTTTGCCTTTCTTTTCAAAATCAAATGAAGTTGATCTTGTGGGATATAATTTGGCTTGTCAGGGATTGTCCATTTCAGGAGGGATAACATGAATTATTTTCTCACATGTGTCCTGCCACTCCTGAAAGGAATGAGATATATATAGCTGCTGAATCTTAGAACATCTGATTATATCTCAGAGGAAATGAATTCTCCCCAACTTATTGTGACGCATGCTTCTATAAAACGTCTATCTTTTCACTGTTCATATTTCAATGTATCTCATCCTATCTCTGGACCCTTTCTAGTCTCACCTTCTGCTTGGCCGTGATTTGCTATACTACTTTAAAAGACCCAAATCTCATTCATTCTTTAAATTTTCTGCTTATGTTTCAGCAGGACATTAATCTTTCTCATTAATCTTTCTCATTTTATTATTTTAATATTGCCACTAAAAGTCTACAACTTTATGGCATGTAATTATCATCACCATTATCAAAGTGCAGTCAGGCACACTACCTACAATGGACATTGAACAAACTAACATCTTTCTTGTCAGTAAGTTGCAAACCAGCAGTGCAATGCTAGGTCTTTGCTTCTTTGCCTGTGCTCTCAAGAGGGAATGAGAAACTCTAGAAATTTTCACTGGACTTATTCATACCTAGTCCTGGTGTAATTTCACTGTGGTTTTAGTCTCAAAATGCAGTGAATATATATACTGCAGCCATCACAGTATCCCCATGATCAAGTAATTGTGATCTGGGTGCTCAAATTCACGATTACTACATCACAGCAAGCCACAGCAATGAGATCACCATTTGCAACCTTCTTGCCAGCTTTCCAGAAGCAGAGTCAATAGGGAAGCCAACAGGATATGCTGGAAGTCACTTCCATAAGTAGCTTCTTCACTCCCCCCCCCCCCCGAGGAACCTTGCTATAGTGTACAAGATCCCAGGTCCCCACTGACCCACCCATAACGCCTGCCAACCTGCCCACCAAACAGACCATTTTTTCTTGCCCAGAATATTTAGTTACACTTAACAATCCGGCAAACTGAAAATTTGTTCCAATTCTTTTTTAGTTTTTCTTAAAGGCACCCTTATCTGATTAAATTAAACAATCGTGGCAGTGCACAGTGCCACATTTTTAGAGGAACAATAAGCAAGAATAACTATGTTACCATTTTGGAAGTGATATATTGTCTGCTCATCAGCCTCTGAGGATTAAACAAATGCCAGTGTTAACAAGACATTGCTGCTGATTTGGCAGTTTTACATAGCGCCTACAGGGATAAAATGTTATAAAAACAAGTCTGTGAATTAGCACCATGTGTCCATGCTCACTGTTAAGAACACAGACACACCAACACTAGGAAGAGAGAAAATGTGCTACCATGTTGAGCAAAGTTCAGATTTAGAATTTAATTAATGGGAGGTGATTCTCCAATCTATTGAACTATTCAAACCTATGCTGGAAGAGATTGTTGACATTCTTCCAAGTTATATTATAGGAGAGCGGTAATTCACAGCAGCTATCAAAGTGATCAATGTTCCCTTGGTGAGTCATAGAGTTTAAAAAGTTTTCTCAGGGATTGGGACATAAAGCTAAAATGTACAATGTACTTTGTGTCTATAGCATATATATAAACACCTGTCATTGCTACAGCATACCTCCAATTTTAATTTTGAACTATTTGATTATTTTTCACCATTTCCATAATTCTAGCAATTTCATAGGTTTTTTTTTCAGGAGAAAGGTCCCATGTCCAATGCCAGGATTATAAGAAGCAGCCTTATATAAATTCTATCAACCTCCATGTTGTTCATGATGTTTCTGCATTTGCTATAGAGCAAAGTTCAAATTTGAAACATTTTGTATGCTAAACGAAACCAACATGTTGCAATTCTTCCTTCATCATAGGAACATTCACAAATGTTTTATACAACTTGGCTTTTCCCAAATTTTTAATTCACCTGGCCAATGGAATTTGATTTGTATATCGAATTTATATCTTTAATTCATAGTAGTACGAGATATACTACAAGAGTCATTTCTTGACATGGGCAGCCATACAAATTGAATAAGCAAATAAATATAAACATGGGAAAAAAAATAATAAACCATCCACACTAAGATTAAATCACAAGCAACATAAACATTGTCACAAAGAAAATAATTCATTGTCATCAGAGCTGACATTACCTGAATGGCACATAATCAACATAAATGGAGAGCACAAATATATTAGCAATGCATTTACTATAACAGTACAAATAAAAAGTAAAAGATGGCGTAGTACTTACAGATGACTTGATTGCTTTCTGGAAAATCTTAGTTATAATGACTCTTCAACAGTCATCATGGAGGAGACTAGCCATTCCATGTTATTGCTATTGCTAAAGAAAAGTGGTATCTTTTAACCTCTGCTTTCCTTGCATTCCAGAAGGTGGAACCATAAAGAATTTCTCCTTAAATCTTCTAGTGCAATTAGATCTTACTATGGGTATGCCTACGGAATAGCTTCATGAGAATAGTCTTTCTCTTACAATTGGCACCATCAGATTTCTATGGAACATGCATGAGTGCAGGTGACTCAATATTTCAAATCATTTCTCACCACATATGAAAGAAATATCAAAATGAAACAATGAAGATTACCTTACTCTCTCTCTCTCTCTTCAAGTGTTTGTAGCTGGGGAAGAATTCTTTAATACTTATTTAAGACTTGCATAAGTATACTGGGTCATAGTGCAGCTTTTCTAGTTTGAGAAGTTGATCTTAAAATATGAATTATAGTTAAAAGTGATCCCATTTGGAATTAGTTGCTGAAATAAGTTGGAGTTGGCTTCCTTGAATAGTTAATACTATTGCTACGGTGAGTGCTAACTAATTTCATGGGGATTTATTTCTGTTAAAAGCTCTAATAGATTTCTACTTATTTTTTTAAAAGATTGTACTATAGGTTGGTTGAATGATTGCACTCTGATTACTTTATAATGATTTTTTTTCTGGTAAATGAGTAATCTTCTACTTGTTAGAACTCAGGTTTTTGTCCTTGGTTTTAGCAGTTTGATTTCATATTTTGTTACGTTTGACTATGCTGTGTTGCACATGCATGCAAAATACATGACATATTATGGATAAAATTTTCCTAAATGACAGGCTCCAGTTACTCTTCAGTAAATATAAAAACTGTCACACTCCTGCCTGGATTTCATCAAATATTCTTTTCAGTAAGTCTCCAGAGACCAAAGGGAGACCACTCAGTAGGCAGCAACCTTCCCTGCAGCTTCCTCATTGACTTTCTGGGGAAGCCAGCAGGAGAAAATGCAAATGGTGATCACATGTTTATGGGACACTTGGCAGTTGGTCATAAGCAGGGCTTTTTTTCTCATAGAACGCTCAGAACGGAGTTCCGGCACCTTTTTGGGATGGAACCTTGTAGGGTAGGCAAAGTGGGTTGTATGACATGTGTGAGTTCCGGCACTTTTCTTTTTCTTTTTTTTACAAAAAAAGCACTGGTCGTAAGTATGAACGAGTTGCCAAGTGGCCAGGTCACAATCACCAGACCATGGGGGGCACCACAACAGCCATAACTTTGGTCACATGTCATAAGTTCCTTCATTTAGCTCTGGCATAAGTTTGAATGAATAGTCATAAGTCAACCTGGACATACAGGTTAACTATATGGTTAATGTTTACACATTACAAGAGAAAAGTAAAGCAATTGTAATAACAATATAATGCTCAAGCTTTAAGTCTTAAATCTCTTATAAAAATTATTTGTCTTTGAAAAGGGGGTGAACAAGTAAGCAAAACGAGAAAAGGGGGAAGTTTACACACACACACACACACACACACACATACATATGCAAAATTGTATACAGTAGTTAGTGTTCAATAATTTATTAGAAATTAACCATAAAATATTAAATCACATCTAACTACATTAAGTACATTATTTTAACAATCTGGGTAAGAATTTTAATCTGTGAGTTAAGTACCAAAATCTCCACTCTTTGTAAAAATACAAAGAGAGGAAAAAAACCTAAAACATCACCAATGAATATTAATTTTTGATTTCCTCTTTGTATTGTGCTCTGATAATCTATTTCTGGACATTTAAAACTTTTTGTGTGTCTCTGATTTCAATGCTTTTGTCAGTTCCTATTCCTCTTAAAAATCATCCTTTTTTTCTGAGCATGAATAGCATTTTTAAAACAGACATAGTGTGATTGTATCCAGGAGTAAAATTTCATTATGAAAGCCTCTTTAATCAGTGGTGGCTTCCATTGAGGGCAGGTTATTTTTCATGGATAATAGAATGCATCTACTGCATAATGTCAGTCGCACATTTTCTCCATTTTGTCTGAACTCCAGTAAGTGGGGGTTCAATGAAATTGAGGCATTACTGTATAATGAAATTGGTATATTCTTGATGTTTGCGTTCACCGTGGGGCACATAATTTTTGTGCACCTAATATGGGACCTCCTCTCCTACAAGTGCCATGGCATTTGTATTATGGAAAGGCAATATGGTTTGGATCCATTTTGTTTTTCAGTAGAATTCTGCTCTTGATTTCATCTTCCTCTTGTGTGTTCTAAAAGCTGTTCTGGAGGATTACAGGGATTCTTCAGAATCAAATGGGATATATTTGGGAAGTTGCAGAGGAAGGAAAAATTGTCTCCCACATTGTCTAGTATCTTCATTGTATCCTAGTTCCTCTTGTTAATGAAAGGAATTCTTTTATGCAGGGGAATGTCTTTATGATACCCACTGAACTGTTCAATAATAACTCAGATAATATCTGAAAGATGCTATCAGATGTGATTCTTTCAAGATTCACACTATAAACTGTATCTCGTACACTTATTGTTTTCTTTATTTAAGATCCATTTACTCTCTCCTCAGTCCAAAGAAACATTAGACAATTAGAAATGCTTAATCTTATCACATTTTTGCCCCTATATTCAGCAAAAGAAGTACATGCCATGTCCTATCATAAAAATGTACAGTTTCAGGAAATAACAATACTACTAATATCGACAGTTTTCTTGAATGCCAGTAAACTATTAAGAATGGAAGTAAATCAATATTTGAGTAAGAACAGAAGGTAATCTGCATATATGCTGATGAAAGAAATAGAGAGAAACCTGAGACTTCTTAGTATATTTCATTATTGATGTTTGCTGGAAGGAAGGAATATCCATAAGCTTAGATGGTGTTCTGGTGTTTTTTCTGTTTCCTATGAATTCATGTATAGCTACATGAATTCTTCAAAAACGATGACAGGGTGGGCAATTGAAATAATTGATCCTTGGCAGATTATGGTCTAGTCTGCTATAAGTGTCTCTTCTTCCCCTCCAGTTGCCTCGGTCCTCAAGCCATGATGCCTTGCTCCATGTTCTTGGCAGCCCACTAATCAGCTATTTTGAAATTACATTGAAATTACATTGAACAAAGATCATTCTTACGTGCTTCTTTCCCAGTTTATGAAGTTTGTGAAGATGGGTGACTTCTTCTAGTCCTCCTGGAACCTGTTCAGTGCAAGAATAAGGCAGAGATCTTTGCTCACTCTGCATTCTATTGCATGTAGCTCTTTTTCTCTATGTAGCCTTTAGTTGGGAAATATACACATTCATTTTTATGGGAAGATAGTCTGGGCACTATGTAGAGAGGGTGCAATTCACAATGCTGGCTTTTGTTTTGTTGTTTGTTTTACAGCTATTATCCAGTTCTTTGGGTGATTTAACACTCAATTTTTTTACTATTATTGATGCCAATATGTGTGGTTGATGCAAACAAGAAGTATCATCTTAAGCTGAAATGTAGATCATGTTTATCTCTCATTTGTTTACTTGCCTTTTTGGCAGTGGTTTTTGTTCACTGCTTGCAAATACTTATGTTTTTTATGTCCTTGATACAATTATGCTTGCAAATGCATTGACCTTGTAACTAACAGTACTGAAAAAACTGCTGGAAAATTTGTGTGCCCAATGCTCTGTACAAAATCCAGATACCTGAAGTATAACAATAAAAAATTCTTAAAGCTTCAGCCTCACTTTGTAAACCAAAATAATTTAGACTGCGCAAAACTTTGGAAACATCCCTTGTGACTTTTCATAAAGCATTACTGAAACACTGAGAGAAGATGTAATGTTGTGTTCATGACACATACAAGGTACAACATAAATTGGCCTGGTACACAGATTCCATGCTAGAGACCAAGACTAGCAAACTAGAACCTTTCATATGTTTTGGATTACAGCTCTCATATTTGACTCCATGCTGTCTGGGCCTTATGTGAGTTATATCCCCAAATATCTAGAAGATCTTCAGACACAGTATTCCATGAAGTATTGCATTGTAACCAAGTTAGTCAGCAAAAACTATATTTCCAACCATGAACAATATTACAACAGTGAGCTGCATTTGCAATAAATTTGTGAATGCTCTTTAAAAGTGACAAACTGATATATTCTTTTTTTCTTAAGCTGTATTTATTATTCCCCAAAGGCACATTCATGGCATTATGCAAATAATACAGAGGTATTCATGAATTCATACTGTCAATTCCATTCTTTGCATCTGAGGCAGCATTAGGGTTTGAACTGAAACTCTTCCATCAATAAAGTGACCCATTAATACTGCCTTATCAGCTTGTGAGAACATTATCCATCTGGATGTGAAGTCTCCAAAAGGAGAATTTGTTTTGTAAGTGATTACATTTGGTGCAGGGAAGAGTAAAAGCATCTTACTTTAGATGAATGAATTATTAAACTCTTTCTTTAGATTTTGAAAACCTTCGCATCAGGCTATGAAATATCATATTTGAGGATTGCTTCTTATGAAATTCTACTCTGCATTGCTTTTTTCAAAGGAAGAACTAATCATATAATAAGTAAACAAATTAATTTGTATAAAACTGTTAAACAGAACAGAAAAATAAGAATGCTAGACCATAAGTACATATGATCAGAACCCTAATAGATCAGACCAGTTTTTCACCAGTTTTTCACCATGTTCCCTTCAAGTGGGCAACCAAACTTCTATGACAATCTCAGAAGCAGGCAAAGAAGTGTTGCTTCCCAGCATTTGGAATTAAGCAAGATCTAGTTTCTGAACCTGGAACTAGTCTTTTGTAGCCTTATTTTTAGAAATGTTTCAAATGAACTCAATATTTTTTTGCATGACAATCCTGTTCAATCTTATTTAACATTCTATGAGGAGGAAAGCGTGTTGGATATTTTTGCCACCATGAGTTATTTGTAAAAATAATAAAGGTGGGAAGTAAGTAAGTAAATATGGATGTATGTAAGTTCCAGGAGTGGGCATGTTCCATCCAAAAAGCATTATTGGTTAAAAAGGCTTTGTGAAGGCAGGATAAGAAGCAATGGATGGAAACTAATCAAGGAGAGAACCAACCTAGACCTAAGGAGAAATTTATTGACAGTTAGAACAATTAATCAGTGGAACTGCTTGCACCCAGAAGTTATGGGTGTTCCAACACTAGAGATTTTAAAGAAGAGATTGGACAGCCATTTGTCTGAAATGGCATAGGGTCTTCTGCCTGAGCAGGGGGCTGGATTAGAAGACCTCCAAGGTCCCTTCCAACTCTGTTATTCTGTCTTCTTTTTCTCTATTAGGAAACCTTTTTTAAATATCAGAATAGTGTGGACATGATCTTCAAATAAGAACAACATACTCTAGAGCAGGGCTTTTCAACCTTTTTACCGATTTACCACTTTTAGGATATGGCAATATTCGAGTACCACCTAGCAAGGTGTCAAAAACTTGGTGACAAAAAAAAAACCTGTTCAAAGTTGCAATTGCACTGAAATGACTTATGACCATTTTTCACACTTATGACCATTGCAGCAACAGGATCATGTGATTTATATTTGGATGCTTGGCAACTGATTCATATTTATGATGGTCACAGTGTCCCAGGGTCATGTGATCCCCTTCTGCAACCTTTTGACAAGCAAAGTCAATGGCAGAGCTGCTGGTGGCCAAGTGCTAAGGTGGGACTTCCTTCCCTCCCTCCCTTCCCTGCCTCCCTTTTTCTCATTCCCATCTCCTTCTGAAGGAAGAATTTGAACCCCCTCATATTTTCCCTCTTCCATATATTGATCAAACAAGAAAAGGTCTCCAGAGACAGAAAAGGCAAGCTGCTGAGTGAACTAGCTTAAAAAGGCACTTCCCCTTTAAGAATTAGCTACTGGCTAGAAAGGAAAGTAAGGAGCCCAGCCGGCACTTAAGGAAGAAAAAAAAATGTAAGTACTGGCTGCCGGCTAAGGCAGACTCCCCAAATGGCTCCATTCATAAGTAAAATCTGCCACTCCAGAGGACTCTCTCACTGTAAGTCTTTGCCTGTGCTGGCTCTTTCCCTTCCCCACTACACTTGGCTAGGCAGGGCTGTGTACCACCTGCCACTCATTAATGTACCACAAGTGGTACGCAGGTTGAAAAGCCGTGTTCTAGAGTGTGCTAATGTAAACATTCTGGGGATGGCTGAAGAATTGTATGTCTGGAACCTATTTAGAACTGAAAATTCTCTGAAATGATCCCCTCCCCATTTCATACCTCTCCCCCCTCCCAATTTCAGCACTTTTAAATGTTCCCTCTTCTATCTAATAATGGGAAAGATTTTGACATAATCTTTGCAACTTGCCAAAACCTAGTAGGTTCAACTCTCCATTTCTTTTGTATTTTGAGTAGCCGTTCCCATAGAGTGATTTTTTTCAACTTGTTGTAGAATAGTCTCAACAAAATATTCCAGTGGGATTCTTTTGCCTACTCCAACATAAGAACTGAAAGGAACATCATGGCTATTTCTTCATAGCTCTCACTGTCAGTCTCACTGTGCTGTCACAACATTCTCAGCCTAGATTTGATTTTTTTCCCCACTACAGTATTTTTAATTGGTGAAGTATTCTTTTCCTTGAAAAAGCAATATTGTCCAAAAGAGCCCATGAAGTCAGGTTTTATCAATGTATTGGCATATACATATTATACATGAGGTTCCTTCTGTAAATCTAATGGAAAAATCATGTCAGAATTCCTAGTTAGCATGGGAAAAGTGCCAGAATGGCTTCACCACGTCATACATAAAACACATTTTTTTCTGATGTTTCTAGCAAAAAGGCAATGGAGAAAATATTGAAATCAGACTAACACAGACTTCTTGAATGCTTGCAAATTACCTGAGAGAATGTGATAGCCATCAACAAAAGCTTGGAAACCCCTCCCCCCACAAATGGTCAACAAGATATCTTATCCTATTGAAATTAATATTAGTAGTAACTCATGTCAAATCTTGATTTAGAGTCATGTGTGATCTAAAAGACATAAATGTATGGACATGAGTATTTTGACAAATTGTGTCTAATTGTGTTGATATGCTATACAATTCTGCTTTCCCCTCTTTTTATAGAAAACATACAGTACAGTGAATGCAAAATAGCTGTATGCTGTGGGAGGAATAAAATAAGAATGTGCATTCCATGAAGAAAACAATAGACCTGAAATGATTGAATGTCATATGCTACTGAGAAAGGTTAATTAAAACAATGATCAACATGAAGAATATGGTTATCTAGGGCAGATCTAAGCTTCATAACAGGTGAAAATTTAATATTCTTACTCTTTGGTGTTTAAAGAAGAAAGACAATAAATTGAAATGAAAGATTGTTTTTGCCCAATCTTTGCCCCCCAATAACTTTATTGAAGATTCTATTACACAGATAAAACTAATACAACTACATAATACAGAAATACATTTATTTTTTAAAAAATATTATAAAATGTAGGAAAAGGAAGAAAAGGGAAAGAAAAAGATTCTTTTTAACCAAATCAAGAGAAAAAGGTCTGGCTCTTTGCAAACTATTTTTTGCCCTGTACTCTTTTGTTCTTTATAATGAAAAGCAGCAGCAGAAATGACTGAGATATGATTTCCTCCCATTTCTAGACTTTATACGTGGCTTCTTAGTAGACACTCCATTAAAGTTCAAAGTGATAAATGAGCAAGGACTTGATTATAATTGTTACATCCAAGAAATAGATTAATATCAATCCTTTACAAATCTGCTAAAAATTAAAACTAGACAAAAAAAACCCCTATAGACTACTTTTGTATTTTTAACACAACGACCTCTATTTTTTGAACATCTATTTTACAATTATTCTTCATCTTTAATCACAAAAAGAAGAGAGGAGATGGGAATGATGTAGAACTTCTTTTCCATCAAACAAAATTCCAGAATACTTAAAGCTTTCCATTGGAGAAGAGGCCACATTGAGTAGGCATGTTTCTTAAGGCTGCATATCTCTATATAATGTGAACATCATGTAGAATGGGACCTTTGTGTGTACAGTTTGGTAGCCAAGATTTGATATAGATTGAGCAAAACCAGTAAGTGGCCATAGTTGGATAGATGTAGTTGTTATATCATGATCCAGTCTATTGAGAAGGTCAGTGAATCTCTAGTAGATATGCTTTTCTTGTTCAGTGGGATTTACTTCGCAATACATTATGGTGAGTAGCGACTATGCCTGCTTTGGTTGACCTCTATTTCATTTCCTGGATAAGGATATTCTTGCCTTTATAACTTCACAATTGACAATAAAGGTAGTCCTTTCTTACTTGGACTTGCACTGGGGACCAGTAACTGTCATTAAGTGATGCAGTCATAAAGTGAAACATCATGTGACTATTCCGGATTTAGGAATCACTTCTGGCTGCAGTTGTGAAACAAATCACCTGTGGTTGTTTGGAGCAATGTCACATGACTGCAACTTGTAGCTTCCTGCCAGCTTCTCCATTGACTTTGCTTTGTCGGAAACTGGCTTGAGGAGATCACATAAACACAAGATGCTGCCACTGTTGTGAATACACATAGATTGTCAAGTGCCTGAGATACTGCAACAGCCACAAGTTTGAGGACCAGTCATAAAAATCCTTTTTCAGCATGGTCAAAACTTTGAAAAGTTGCTAAACAAGCAGTCAGCAAATGAGGATTACCTGCCCTTGAAAATGGAATGAAGATACAACTGATGCAGAAGGGGAATCGTGTATCATAGTTTTTAAGGCACTGCATGGTCAATCTGTAATTACTAAATTGTGAAAGTATTGATACTATTATATAATTCTCTGAATTAGGACTATTTCAAAGAATAGTTTTCTTCTCTTTATCAGCCCATTTGTGCTTTGATACTGACTGGAAAATCCTGTTTCTACTTCCATGTATAGTTTGATAGCTTAAAAGAGATCATTTGAATAGCAGGATTGGATTATGATTTCCTTTGTGCTGGAACTACAATGCATGATAATCAAAAATATGTGTTTATCTTGTTTTGGAGAGAGAACATTGCCCTTGGATCAAATGTATTACAAAGAAGAAGAAGAAGAAGAAGAAGAAGAAGAAGAAGAAGAAGAAGAAGAAGAAGAAGAAGAAGAAGAAGAAGAAGAAGAAGAAGAAGAAGAAGAAGAAGAAGAAGAAGAAGAAGAAGAAGAAAAGAAGAAGAAGAAGAAGAAGAAGAAGAAAAGAAGAAGAAGAAGAAGAAGAAGAAAAGAAGAAGAAGAAGAAGAAGAAAAGAAGAAGAAGAAGAAGAAGAAGAAGAAGAAGAAGAAGAAGAAGAAGAAGAAGAAGAAGAAGAAGAAGAAGAAGAAGAAGAAGAAGAAGAAGAAGAAGAAGAAGAAGAAGAAGTTGTTGTTGTTGGAAGGGACCTTGGAGGTCATCTAGTCCAACACCCTGCTCAGGCAGGAAACCCTATACCATTTCGGACAAATGGCTGTCCAGTCTCTTCTTAAAAACTTCCAGTGTAATTTCCTGGAACCATTTTTTTTCCTTTTTTGAAGATGGGAACTACATCAGCTCTTTTCCAGTCCTCTGGTAGTTCCCCAGTGCTCCAGGATCTTTGAAACATATAGTTCAGTGGTTCTGAGATCACATCGGCCAGTTCCTTGAGAACCTTGGGGTGTAATCCATCTTTGTCCTGGTGATTTGAACTCGTCTAGGCTGGACAGGTGCTCACTTACCATTTTCTTGCCTATCTTAACTTGTGTTTCTATTCTGTTTTTTATGGCACTATTTTTGATACGTTGGTCTGTTTTTTCCCTTTGTGTAAAGACAGATGCAAAAAACGAGTTAAATAGTTCTGCTTTTTCCCTGTTGCTTGTCACCTTCTTGCCACTTTCCCCCATTAACGGACCAATCATTTCCTTCACTTTTTTCTTGTTTTTTACATGTTGAAAGAAGCTTTTTTTGTTATTTTTGATTTTGGTTGCAAGCCTTAGTTCATTTTGAACGTTAGCTTTCCTTTGCAGGCTCGGGCTATTTGCTGATATTCTGCCTTAGTTAGGTTATTTTCTTTTAGCACGTTACTTGAATTTTTCAAATTGTTGTCCATATTATCATCATTAAGAAGAGTACAGCTGGTTCTTGACTTATAACAGTTCATTTAATGACTGTTCAAAGTTACAACAGCACTGAAAAAATGACTTATGACTGTTTTTCACACTTATGACTGTTGCAGCATCCCTGTGGTCATGTGATCAAAATTCAGATGCTTGGCAAGTGACTTAAACTTAGGACGGTTGCAGTGTCCTGGGATCATGTGATCACCTTTTGCAACCTTCTGACAAGCAAAGTCAACGGGAAATCAGATTCATTTAACAACTGTGTTACTAACTTAACAATTGTGATTCTCTCAACAGCTGTGGCAAGAAAGGTCACGAAATGGGGCGAAATTCATTTAACAACCACCTCACTAAGCAAGAGAAATTTTGGGCTCAATTGTGGTCATAAGTCAAGGACTTCCAGTATAAATTAATAACAACATGATAATCGTTAGGTCTATGCAACTCTTCAGAGAGAAAACTTCAGTTAAAGCTTCTTCATAGTCCCCCTGAGAAATGGCCAAAAGTAAAGTCTCTATTTTGCTCTGAGTTGCTAAGTGGCCCCTGTGCAGGTCTTTTATTTGTTGAATTGTTAAATCAAGGCAGCTGATTGAGGAAGATCAGCTTTGCAAAGGGAGAGACTTTTCAGCTTTGCAAAGGGAGAGACTTTTCCATCTACAGAATACAGCATCTCAGTGAATCACATCCAGCACAATACACAGTTCTCATGAAGTGTCGATTGCATTTTAGGAGAGAAATGCTTGTGTGAAATAGCATATCTGGCTCTAGCCTTGTACTTCAATTAAATATTTTATTTTTCTTTCCCACAAATGTAGATGCAAGGTAGACAGAAACAGTCTTTATTGATGAAGACATTCTTTCCACGAGCAGAAGCAATTATAAAAATATATTACTTAGAGTGTTAAATTGTCTGTATCTGGGTATAGTAAACACAAAGCTTTCATTTCCTCATTTGTCTAACTGAAAACAGCATCTGATTGGAAAGGATATGAAAAAGTCCTTGAAGTGAGAAATAAAGAGACACACAAAGAGTATAAAACGTATTGTATTGTGACAGCCTTTCTTTGAGAAGTACTAGTAGTATTTCTAAAAGTTTTGAAAGATAGTGTGTCAGGACAGTGTATACACGTGGGTTGCTGATTGGAGTATCAGATCCTGCATATCCTACGTTGTTGCTAAAACTGAATTTGATTAGAGATCTTGCTGTTGATTTATGAAACCCTAATAGCTTGAAGCTGACACTGCCTGTACAGCTTTGGTTGATCCTTAAGATAATCAGAGAAGGACTTCCTGAATGGGCTGAGGATAAGAGAGTGCCACCAAGTGGTTACTTGTGGAAGGGCCTTCTCAGGTGGTGTCTGCACTCTGGATCTGCTATGGCATCTTTACAGGTATCTGCGAAGACATTTCTCTCCCATTAGGCAATTCCTGTATGAGTTGCATGAATGCTTCTGTCTTGTTTTTGGTTCTTTAGTTTCTTCCATCTTTTTAATGGAGGAGTTGTTATTATTTCATTGGAAGATATTCTTTGTAAACTGCCTCAAGATTTACAACAATGGAAAGCAGTATATTATACTGCAGGTAGTCCTCGACGTATGACTACAATTGAGCCCAAAATTTCTGTTGCTAAGTAAGACAGTTGTTAAGTGAGCTGTGCTCCATTTTACAACTTTTCTTGGCACAGTTGTTAAGTGAATCACTGCAGTTGTTAAATCAGTAACACGGTTGTTAAGTGAATCTGGCTTCCCCATTGGCTTTGCTTGTCAGCAGGTCGCAAAAGGTAATCACTTGATCCCAGGACACTGCAACTGTCATAAATATGAGTCAGTTGCTAAGCATCTGAATTTTGATCATGTGACCATGGGAAGGCTGCAATGGTTGTAAGAGTGAAATCCCTCTTTTCAGTGCCATTGTAACTTCAAATGGTCACTAAATATCTGTATATTCAATGTATTCAATGTATTCAATGGTATATTTAGCTTTCTATGTATTGTGTATATCAACATTCAAATAGCCACAACAATAATAAAAGCACAAGTTAAGCAATAAGGTTTATGTCTTAAGCCAGACTTCAATATTTGATACGTAGTTAAGGATATGATGTGCAGATCCTAAAGCTTTAGCTTTAAAATGTGACATTTTACTATATATCATTTTTATTTTACTCATACATGCCCTTCTGTTCACCCCTTATTAAATGTATTGTAAATACTGAATACATACCTTCTCCTTTTTATTTTACAGTCTGTTATGACTCATGTGAACAGAATTATACTGTATGATAGTGCCATTGTGAAATACATTCAGGATAGAGTAAAAACAAAAAGCTTCAAAAATAAAGTTTTGTTAAATAATACTTATATACATAAAGTTTTGTTAAATAATACTTATATACATACTAATCTGAAAACAGAAGAGTTTTAAAGACCCCATTCAGAAGGAGAGGAAGGACTTACCAATTTTCTTTTTAAATTTATACAACTGTAGATAAAGGCTTTTTATATCTGGAGAGGAACTAGATGTAGTTGGTCACTACATATACCTTGGTCAACGGATCTCAATGGAAGATGATACAATAAATAAATTGAATGGTGTATTAAATGTTGTTGGCAGGCATTCAGCAAGTTAAGCATAATTTTCAAGAACAACCTCCCCCTATACCTGAAGAGAAAAGTTTTTGATCAGTGTGTGCTACCTTCTCTAACATATGCCGGTGAAACATGGACACTAACCTCACAATTGATACAAAAGCTATGACTGGTGCAAAGAGCCAAGGAAAGATACACGCTTGCCATTACAAGACAAGATAGAAAGATCTTCACATGGATTAGCGTACAAATGAAAGTATATGATATCATCAAGAGAGTAAAAGAATGGAAATGGAAATGGGCTGGTCACACAGCAAGAAGCAGTTGGACCAAGGCAGCCGTAGAATGGATCCCACTTGGTAAAAGCGTCCGTGAAAAAGACCTAAAACAAGAAGAATCGACGACATTAGCAAGTATTCAGGTGCAATTGGCAAAAGAAAGCTCAGGACCGTATTGGTTGGAAACATGCGGAAGAGGCCTTCATCCTGGAATGGACAGACAATGGCTAAAATGATGATGATGATGATGATGAGATAAAGGCTTGCATTGACAAACAAAAACATGCAATTTTCAGTCACGAAAGCCGTCTGATTTTTAAAGGATGTTAGGTCAAAAACCTCTGTAATACATATTGAATTTAATCTTTAATCAAGATAAGCACATTTCTGGTAGGCTTACAGTAATTTACTTTTAGATGTGTAATACTTTCTGTCCTGATTCAGTAAAGCACCAATCGTTTAGCCAAATAAATAAATAAATAAATAAAAACCAATTCACTCTTATCAGTGATATCATGATCAACCATCGCTAGCAGTTGTTTTTTTTTTTGCTTGCTTTTGTTTTGAATCCCCTTCTCATATGAGGAGATTTATATTAAAGTGGAAACATAATATATGATGTTAGAACAACATTTTATGAAAAAGGGAATAGCGGTAGTATATTTATTCTAAGTAATCTTAAGTAATTTTCTATCTGTCCTGTAGCAATAAAAAAGTTGCGTAATATTTGAGACAGTCATTTGTAGTGCGGGGACAAAATGATGGGTGCAGCTATGGATCCAAACCTTCACACCTTTATATGTGCATGTACATATAGGCATCCAAACATTGTACAAGTGCTCCTTGACTTGTGATCACAATTGGGATTGGAACTTCTGTCGCTAAGCAATACAGTTGTTTAGTGAGTTATGCCTGATTTTTTGACCGTTTTTGCCATGGTTGTTAAGTGAATTATTATGATTATGAAGCAAATCACATGGTTGTTAAGCAAATCCAGCATCCTCCATTGCTTATGGGAAGCCCCTGGGAAAGTCACAAATGGCAATCATATGACTCTGGAACTGCAGCCATTATAAATACATGCCAGCTGCCAAATGCCCAAATTTTAATCACATGACCATGGGGACACTGTGATGGTCATAAGTGAGAGGACTGGTTATAAGTCTTTTTTCAGCATAAACTTCAAACATGTTAAACTAATGGTCACAAGTTGAGGACTACCTGTATGTATCTACCTCCCCCCAAAAATTACACTTTTAATTTAGTTGGGTCCTTTTGTAAAATTAAATACATTTTCCTTGATTTGTTCTTAATTTTATCAAAATAGATATATTTATGTATCTCATGAGCAGTTAATGAGAGTATATGGCCACCCAGCTCATATATAGGACTCTGGGTGGCTAACAATTAAAAGCAAAGCAAATTAAAAACAGGATAAAATAATCACAATTTAAAAAGCAATACTACTAGCATAGAACAGCTGCCGAAAATATTTCAAAACATTGGGTTGCCTGCCCCCAAACCTTCTTTTCTTTTGGGTTTACTGTACACCAGCCAGAATCCTTTGGAATTTGAGTGGGTTACCCATACATACATACATACAGTGTAGGAAAATGATGGAAGCAGGGACGAGCTACAAAAAGGGGGATGATAAGGAGGAAAGGTGTTGGGATAAACTAGATTTAGTGAGATGTCCTTTCCCCCCCTCTTATTCCCTCCTTACCACTCTCTAAAAGAATGCAAATGACCAGCTGTCTGCAAGGAATGTAAATCCTTCCATTCCTCACCATCCAATCAGAGCTGAAGAAACTTCTTGGGTAAGAAGCGAAAGGTCTTCAAAGAAAAACAAGAAAGTCCAGTTGCCTCCTGAAAAAGCACCTTTGGGACAACCATGAGCTGAATGACAGAATCTCCATAGACACCCTGCTTACTATCTGCTTACTTTTTTGGAGGGTGGGTATGCTTTGCACACAGCAGCAGTGCTTGCCCACACAGAAAATAGCACAATGGATATGTATATAGTATATTTGTCGATCAATAATTTTGTGCTGATTTTCTGTTGCAAAATTTTTAGCCGTCCTAAAAATATTTCTCAGTGTGACAAGTGTTTTTACATGTTCTTCTGAAAAAATCTTAAGATAAATAGGCTATCCAGGACTTATTGCCCTGGAAGGTAGTTCTAATATAAATGAATGATGATCCCCATCCCCATCCTGAAAAGTTCCAGAATATTCTGTCACCAGACCCTTCCTTGATATATGTATCATATATTTTATGTATTTATCAAACTAGTGTACTGCTGACTCCCAATGGCTTTGAGCTCCCAACAGTCAAAATAAGGAAATTATACTAAAAACAATTACATGGAAGGGAAAAAAGATAAAATATATTCTTATGTGCTTACTGAGTCATAACAAGAATGGGAGTAATCAACACATTTCATACAAATGTAATGAGTTCCTTGTAATAACTCATAGAAGGACTATATGTTCTTTGTATACATTAAATGTGTGGAGAGTTTAGTACATATAAAAAGAATTGTGTTTGTGCAGCATATCTCGTTGTTCCATACACAATAGATTTTAAAATCTTGTTTTTGATCTGTATAGGTTAAATGGCTTGACACCTACTCAGTAACCAGATAGGCTTTTTAAGATGTGCCTCCTCCATCTGTAGAATTCTCTCTCTGCAAAATTTTTTGGTCGTCTTATTAACCAGTATAAATGTTATACTCTCAAGGTGATTATGTAATGATTTTTTCTAGTTTTTTGTAACATGTTCCACTTTTTTATTTTATAATCTTATTCCATTTGTAGGTTGTTCTTTGAACTTCTGATAAAGAGCAGCTAAAATATTATTTATATGAAATATTAAATAAAACACTCTGTGTATATTGATTACCCAATTTTATGTAGCAGGTATTGGGTTTTAGGTCAAGGGTATAGCTCCTAATATTCCACTTATATATACTCTGGGTCTCAAGTTTTTTGAGTATGTACAGCTGGTTAAATACAAATTTGGATTATTAAAGCAAGGAGTTTCAGATATCGTTTTATAAACTCAGATCTTCTTACATAGAGTGCATATGAATTGGGGCTTCCTCCTGTTATCCCAAAATAAAAAGTGACAAAGAATTTTTAATATGCTTCAGAAATCCAAGCTAGCTTTTTTACATTCTAAAAGCAAAATTTGAAAAGTTAAGTATATGAGGTAAATTATTTGGTGTAAATCATTACCTCAGTGCTAATTAGGCTAAACATTTTTATTCATTCAAATAAAAAAAAAAACGAGCAGGCTCAGATGTGGATTAATTCAAGTCTATAGTAGTTATATTCATTTGTGAATATTTTTAACAACTGATAAATAGAAAGGCTGTTACTATGGATACTTGGATTGCTAGATGTGTAGCTGCTTGGGTAACATTTCTGCTAAAGGGCATATTCCTTCATCACAAGCCTTGTTTGGCATAATACAGAAATATATTCATTGCATTAAAATACACACTTTCCAATTGTGTATGTTTAGAATTTTTTCAAATTACTATTCTTTATTTAATTTTGAATTTGTCACTATTATATACTGCATGTGTGTGTGTGTGTGTGTGTGTATGAGAGAGAGAGAGAGAGAGAGAGAGAGAGAGAGAAAGAGAGAGAGAGTTGTGAGAGAGATTTCTAATTAAATAACTTTATTTAAAAACTCAGGTTAATTGTGGGGTTTTCTCATAAAAACTCACCCTCTCAGATTGTTCTATACCTCCTTTTTGATAAAAGGACTTTTCCAAGAGTCAGTCTAGTCTTTGCTCTGTTGCATTTGTTCCAGCTTTCCATTATATTCACTGGCAGTGCCGAGGTGGGGGGCACAGATATGAGAGATAAGAGTCACCCAGCTTCCCCAGTCTGGTTAGTACATCTGGCTGAAGGGAAAGGGACTTAAGAGTCAGGCATTTTTCACAGAGTTTTCTTTGTGAAATAATCCAGAACATCTCACATAAATATTTGTTGCATTAAAATGAATCATCACTTTAAGGCCCTTGACCCACAAAACTGATTGCTGATTGCCCTGCAAAGATAACATCTCGGTGCAGCTGGAGGGAACAGTTGCTGAGGCCTTGTGTCTGACTGCCCAACAATCACCTTTATTAGGATTTAGCTAGACCCAAGCATTCTGTCCCATTTCTGCCCTATTAAGCCATCCATTTTTGGAGCTTTAGACTTGTATTGCATTGATCCAGACCCCAAAAAACTTCACAGAAGTTCTGATATCACAAAAATCCAGGTAAGTTCTTCAGAAAGGGTCTGTTGAACAAAACATTTGTTGGAAGGAAGAATTGTGCTGAATTAAAAGTCTGAGGGTTTTGAGGATAAGTATATTGGGAAAAACTATTACTAGTTTTTTTATCTGAAGTTGTGTACTGACTGTTGCTTTTTACATTTATTTTATTGTTTTTATTTTTTTATTATTGCTTGTGAGCCTCTCAGGTTATGCTGCATAAGATGGGTGGCTATACAGATCTGATAGGCAGGCAGGCAGACAGACAGATTGATTTATTCATTGCCTAGGCCATATGTTATTGCAGAATCTAAGCAAAAAGTCCTATAGAGCCAGGATTTTCCCCAACCTAATTTGGCAAATCAAGGCAACATTTCAAGCCAGCTTCATATCAATTCTACCCCTACTTAAAATACAGTGCATTAGAAAATGGTATGTTATCCTTTTCTTGTTGCTGTTTCACTAGAAAGAATGCAAACAGTGGTGAATATATGTTTACATATAAGAGGTATATCAATTGGAGAATGATTCACATCTGAGGTTGTGTAACAGAAATGCCAACAAAGACTGCATGATGGTGTGGGAGAATTGTGGGTAAACATAGGATAACAAAGTGCAAGCATTGGAGAAAGTGATTCAGTAAATTACAAATTTTCTTCAACTCTTGCTAGTAGCAAACCATGATCCTGGAATTCAAGGGTAAATAGTTTACTTTGCAATACAAGTATACACATCATTTACTTCAAGATGAATTGTTAATTATCATTTGTAGAATGATTTTGGAGTTAATTTCCCAAGAAGTTAAGGAAGCTAGCTTTTTTGCATTAATTTTTGGTGTAATACAGAAGCAGAGATAAATTATATAGTCCTTTGTTATTTATACAGAAATAACATACTGTATTTGTTTAAAATATCAGTGTCACTCACAGGATGCCACTAAGTTATATAGATAACAAATTGGTCTATTGTGGCATAGAAATAAAAGCCTGCATAGTACAAGTCTATGATGGTACTAGTATAACAAATGGAACATTAAATGGTATGCAAAGTTTCTGAACAATAAATGTAAAGTTATCTATCTCCATTTCTATAACAGCAGTTTGAACTTGGTATTTGCTTTTGCCTGTGAAAACAGAATTGCAAATTTCTTTATTTTTATCAAGAACTCTTTCCATTTGTATCACATTCTTCTCCACATTCAGTTTCTCTGAATTGCAAAAAAAATAACATCAAAATACATACAGCAGAATTATTATGTTGAATAAATTGTCAGATATTCACTTGGCATGACATACTGCATTGTGCTTAGTTGTTAAATCGACACTTTCAATAACGATTGTTTCTGCAAGCAGCAGCGAATCAAATTCTGCAGTACTGTATGTGTAAAAGTTTAAACCAAAGAGAGATCAGCTTTGTATTTTATTTGAAGTGCTTTTTGAACATGAGGTGATATCAGATTACTGCAGAAGTCAGATTATGATATGGCTAAACTTGCTTTCTTATTAACCCTTTGAGTGGGGAAACTGCATAATTTGTGAGAGCATAAGGAGAATTTCAAGTGTTATGACTAATGTAAATGTCATTGCAGAAAATGTTGCAGAAGAAAATTCCATCAAATAAGGAAAAGAGAATCTGCTCTATGTTCCCCAAAGTTATGACTGCACCATTTATGAATTTAAGTGATGATTTAAATTCCACATATACATGGAGTCAATATAGGCAGTCTGAAGTGCCATTACTTTCTTGACCATTTCCAAAACATTACAATAGTGATATGGATGGATTTGAAGCCAAACTCTTTGATTAGATGGCTGCCCATCAGAAGTTTGATGCAGCGGCCAGGTTTTGTTGTTTTTAATAGTTTTAATGTGCTTAATTTTATAATTTTACTATGGCTTTTATGCTGTTTTAACTCTTGACTGGGAGTCACCCAGAACTGGTTATAAGATGGGTGGCTATATAAATGTTTTAAATAAATAAATACATGTTCCTGAAACTGGTTTCTCTCTATCTCAGTTATTTCCAGTCTTGCCTTTCAGATCCCAAGAGAATCTAGTTCAGAAGTTGCTTGAAAGATAAAATTAGCCTCATCCCTCTTTTTAGCCTTGCTTCCCATTTTTTGCTGTAGAGACAGAAGTTTTGTTGTAATTCCCCATGTACATGATCTTCAACCAAACTTCAGTTGACTTGATGTGAACTGAAACTCAGATATTGCTGAATGTGGGGTAGGAACTTGCATCTTCATTCACTGCATTTTGTTTCTATGTCGAATTCAAACCTATTTGAGGAATAGTCGTGGTGATGAACACCTTTATCATTGCCATCCTGGAAGCAGAAAACAGCCTCTCCATAAGAATTGGAGGCTTTAACTTCTCTAGTAAATATTTTCATCTGTGTTTGGCCTTCCTCTTCCTTGTCTCTGATTTCCCACTTGATCACCTTGACCTTGAACAAACACTAGCACGTGTTGGCCTTTGGACCTAGTCAGGGATTATCTTGTCTCCATTTTCTTGGCTTGGATGTGTCTGTACTAGTAATAGTTCCAAAGTAAGTTACTGCTTTTTGTTCTCTACATAAAGTATTTGCATGATATTTGGGTTGATTGAGAATTAATTTCCTTGTAATTTGGAATTAGGTTGGTAAATGTTTGGTTATAATAAAAAGCACACTACATGTCACCTAACATCGTTTAAGTCAGTAGAAAATTATTCCAGAAGGCACAAGTTTAGAATGAGTGCTTGTGCACTCTGAAATCTACTCTGTTCCTTCTGTATACTTTTAGAAACATTTCTGAAGCTGCTGCTGCTGTTCTTAGAAGTAGCTAATTATTTTTCATTCTTTATAGAACTTTATCTCTTTCTTCACAATCTGTCCTGAGGTTCTAAGTTTACCTACTTCTTTCTCTATTAGTGTTCCCATTAAATTCATCACATTCCTTAGCTTTCCCACACACACCCTCATTCAGTCTACAGCGGCTCAAGTCAAAACAGTGAGTCAAACAATATTGTTCTCACACCTGTGGTTTGTCAGGACCAGCATCACAATTTAGGCAGAGTGAAGAGGCTGCCTCAGGAAACTGATTCTGGGTGTTATGAATGTTTTGCTTGTTGTGAGCAAAATTGTTAAGTTATTTCACTGAAGTTATTGGGCATTTTTTTTACTGCCCAGGCTAAGGAGAGATAACTTGGCCATCTTGACATGAGAGGCTGAAGGTTGATGGCCCTGTAAAATATGTTAAGATAGTCCTCAATTCACTCATTCTTCAATCCCCTGCCAGGCAAAATATAGATGTGGTTTGAAATATGCAGTAGCTATGCTACAGTACCTGCTGTTTTCTCATCGGTTGCTAGGAATCTAAATGTAAGTATTTTGAAACTTTCATCTAGCAAAATGATTTATCATAAAGACTGCTAAACAATCCATAGTGTACTATTTTCTAGAAATAATTTAGCCATCGAGAATTCTCACACATTTTTAACAGTGTTAAGGGAAGGAATCATCTTAAGCATTTATTACAAGTGTAACAAAACAAGTTAAAACTTCTTAGAAATGCTTTTCATTTTATTCAGCATCCAACCTAAGAGAGACCTTTTGAAAATAATGGGGATTTTTAAAAAAAAATTAAAGTATTAAGTGTCCAAGACTTACATTTTAAAAGTATATAGTTTTTTAAACAACTGAGCCACATACTGTCTTTTAAGAAGTCACTTGAAAATCTATTTTTCTAGCCACAAGAAAATGTAAAAAGACTTGAATTGATAATTATTAACAAGTCAGCACTCAATATTCTGTAAATTATAGCATAGCCAAGAAAATAAAAATTAGAACAAGTTTATACAAAGATATCAGTGGAGTTAGGTAGCAGCTGATGGATTTCTCAGTGGTTTGTACTACGTTCGGAGAGAGAAAATAAGGACTTGCAATCTCTGTTGTGGTAAATGTGACTGAGTTCTGATGCAAGTGCATGCGTATGTCTTGTCCTTCACCAGAATTTGGGCTGGGAGTGGCAATGTTATAATTATACAGTCTAAACTTTAATTCCCCAAAGAGTTACTCACAGCGAAGGTGACACAAAGAAGAATAGTCAATTAGTCAGTGTAGAAGTGAAAAATAAAGTCTTAAGTCCTAGTTTTTTTAAAAAAAAAAATCTGTATTTTTCTCAAGGATAATCATGTTAAAATGTCCACAGCTACCATTCTGTCAAAAAATAAAAAAATAAAAAGATGGGCAATAATCAGTGCTCATGGACAACTTCTTGGACAAAATTGAATATTAGAAAGGTGATATTTTCTGTTAAAGAAGACCTCAGCATTTTAGACATGTCAGCTAAAAGGAAGACATGAACCCATCAGAGACAAAAGACAATGATTTACAGCAGAGTCAGCAGACTGTCCAAGAATGAGGTTCAACAAGTAACAGGTTGTAAAAGCAAGTCCCAATGTCAAGAATTACAGTATGAGCAACAAGGTGCTTCAAAGTTATTATAAAGAACTAAAGCAAAATGCTGCTTCCTGCCCAAATAATACTGAACCATCCATTAAGATTAAGAAAAAGCTGCAATTTCCTTTCTTTCTCTACTTTCTCTCATGGAATCTAGTTTTCAGAAGTGTACTACATACTTGAATCTGGACTCCCAAATTCCTATGCTACTTATTGGTGAAAACATTGATCTCATAGTTTACTGGCCCCTGCACCCAATTTCCCTGGGAAGCAAGTTTGACTTTGAGATTCCTGTACTTTCTGCCTCTGGTTCTATGTTATGTGATTGGACTTCTAGACTTAGAATGCCCAGTGCCAATGGAAACATCAGCAGTAATGCAGCAAAAAGAATTACCTTGTTCTAATTTTTCTAATCATATCTTGTGGTAAATAGTTTAACAATCCTAATTATTTATATTTCTAAAGTTTTAAAACCCTGATGTTTTAATTAAATTATCACTAGCCCTATTGTTTAGAAAGGATATCAAGAAACACATGTACACACATATGCACACAAACAGACACAAAGGTACATTTAAACTGGCTATCTGAAATGATTTAATTGTATACAGTATGTTTATACTGTACACAGTATATGTATATTGTTTTAAATATTCCTCTGAATTTCATTTTGTGGTAGCTGCTGTAATTGTCTTGGTCAGATGGAAAAATGTGCTAGAAAACTAATAAAACAAATCTATAGGCTATGCTATACAATTGTATAAGAAATCAGCAGCTAGGCTACGCTTTAAACTCTGCAGTGGCATGTTATTAGTGAAATGTTGCTTATCTAGTAAGATAGCTCAGAAGTCACCTTCCTGTAGGAAACATGACAAATGTTAACTCATTGCCTTCTTTAATGCTTATTTTTCCTGCTTTATCTATAATACTCTGGTTGCAGGCAGCTATGCATTAGTAGTCCCTTAAATTGAGAACATTTGAACAAAAATTTGGCTCTAAGGAAGAGAGGTTAAATGATTTGAATATATTTGCTAAAATCAAGAATTCTTGAATGGTCATCAGACCATTTCTGATAACAGTGAATGAACTTGATAAAATAAAATGAGGAAAGAAGGAAGTATGTAAAGATTCTTAGTAGGTAGGTAGTAAACAGGGCAGAATTGGATTTGGAGTGGTAATGAGAGAAATATTTCCTTAAGAATTTCCTGTAGATAGTGATTAGATACAGATCTCTGAACTTCGATAGTCTACCCACAAGTATTTGAGCTATAAGCTTAACATAATGTTTGTCTAACTTAGACGTCATTTTTGTTATATTTCCAGGACATCTGGTGGAAACACTCTAGAATGAAATATGTTTTCTTTCCTAGCTGGAACTGATCAGTTAGATAAGAGAATGAGCTATCCATCTCCTTTTTTCTTTCTATTTTCTCTATTTTTATTTCATGTATAGCAACCAAAACGTTCAAGGCAACAAATAAAGCCTCTGTTGTTTTACTAATTGTTTTTGTTAAAATTCTGCATTACATCTACATCTCAGTTCTTAATTCTGGGTCATCATCTACATATTTAGCCCAATAAGAATTTATCTAATGACTAACAGATGGATTTTCTGCAGTTTCCTTAGGTCAGCTGGGGAGGACAGAACCAGTCTTGGTTGAAGAGTTGAGTGATACACTCCTCCCAAAACATCATATAGTTCATACCTATCTTACACTCCCATAATACATAAAAGTAGCCTTGCTTAATAAAAAGTTGGATAGACATTCCATAGAAATTATCTCTCCAGAAAAGAGGTATTCTATAAGAACATTATTCTTTCCTACATAGTTTATTTGTATAATAATTTCCTTCTGCTGGCTATTGGGGTGGTCTGAGAACAAGAAAACAGCCTTTAGTCACGGTGTAATAATTTTCCAAAATTGAGATTCTTATCCAAAATAAAAGGAAATATGCATCTATATGAGCTACCAATGACATATTGCTGCTACAGGCAATACAAAGTAAACTGAGTCATCCTTCCACAAGCATAAAATAATACCAATTGTCAATGACACTTGATAAAGTCATATCAATGCTTATTGTAGAAATGCTTGTAGTACCCCATGTTAAAGTGCAGAATTCCTAAACCTTGTATAAACCTTACCAAGCCAATATTCTCTTACATAAACATAGCAGATCTTAATCTAGTCAGATCTTTAACTCCAGTCCTCTCATAGTTTTTTATTAGTTCTTTCAAATGTATTTTTAAGTGAAACCTTACTTTTAAAAGTGCAAGGCCAGTCATTAATGTCAGCTAGATCTAGACTTGCCATATCTAGGTTGCAGGAATCAGATGACAATAGCCTATTAGAGTTTTCTATGCCTCTTTTTGGCTATCTGGTGGTTATCTGATGTTTTGCTGCCCAGATATGGTAGCCTTATAGGTGCCCCTCACTGACAATATTAGAATATTAAAATGCTAGGTTGGTGCTTGAGTATCCCCAAGAGCACATTTTCACAAAATGGGTATCATGACAGGAGGCTATCATTATCAGTTGCATAATGAATATGCTCACCAGATTAAAAATTATTGATTATTCTGTCTAGTATGTATGTTCACTATTTTAAAATATAAAATTATTTCAAAGTGGCTTAATAATAATTGCAGTAAACAAGTTTAATCCAACTGATATTAATCAGTTACCATGTAATCACAAGAGTTTTGTTACTCTAAAGCTAAGTCATGTCTGAAGGCCTTCCCAAAGTTTTTTCTCTAATTTGCTCTTCCATAAATTCTACCCCAGCCTGATACGTTAGACTTGCAACTCTGGAGATTCTGACAGTTGTAATCCTACCATATCTGGAGGCACCAGGTTGGAAAAGAGCTGATCTTGGCCAAATTCCTGAATTTAGAAGCATTCTTAGCAAATTAATCCATGCTACTGAAAAAAAAAGATAATTAACCAGAGAAACCATTTACTTATTTGACGTTTGAGCTCAACCCATGTTAAAGGATAATGTTAAATATGCTGTTCATTGTATGTAGCTAAAAGAATAATGTGGTAGATCATTGTCATAGAGGTCTATGACAATTCGTCACAGCTAACTGGCTGTGGGACAACTCACCATGGCCATCTTGCTGCGGGAAATTCGATGTGGGATAAGAGTTACACTAATATCAAAGAAATGGTGGAATAGAATCATTAAAGAAAGGATGCAAAAGAAGGGACAGAATGAAATGTGAATGACAAAAATTAAAAAAAATTATTTATTTATTTTAAATAATTAAATTGAATTGCCAAATTGTCCTGCAGCGAGTTGTCCACAGCAAGTTAGCTGCCATGAGTTGGCTGCAGCAAGTTGTCCCATTCCACTACCATAGTACATAGTGAGGTTCTAGGGTGGAAGGGGAAGCTGTCACGAATCCTTTTAGAGATCAAAAGTATCTTGCGAGGGAAAAATAGACCGTTAGAAATTGTGAACTTAGCTTTTCGTCATGCTAACATGCTCTTTTCTTTATTTTTTTCCCATGTGAAAGGTTCAAATAAATCATCTACTGCAACCTCAGTTGGTGCTCTTTAGGAGTTATTCGGTACATAAAGTCTTTTAAAAATTGAGACAGTTTAAAATGTTTTTAAATGCAAAATAAATTATTCTGCTTACTCTGCAAAATACTCCATCACTGGAATGCAAATGTGTGTTATATACTCAGATATCACAGACTCAAAATTTTGGAACAAAAAATGTTTCTTTATATCTTGGAAGAGTTTTTAAGCCAGGGGTCTTCAAACTTGGCCCTTTTATGACTTATGGACTTCAACTCCCAGAATTCCTCAGCCAGGAAGTCATAAAAGGGCCAAATTTGAAGACTCCTATTTTAAGCTATGTGAGCTTGGGCTTCTTTTATGGCAAAAGAGTCATATTATCAAAACCTTCTGTATGTGCATTTCCAATCTTCTAATGTCCATATATCAACTAAAGAACACTTTCTCTGTGTCAGACCAAAGATCTTTTTAATGCAGTATTTTGTCTTTCATCATGGCCAAACATCTGCCAGTGTAATGCTCACATGTATGGGATAGGAGCATAATTATTGTTTCTGCATAACTAGGCATGCTACCCCTAGCATGTAAGTAATATTGAGTCATAGCTCTTATAGATCTGTCTTCTGTGCATTTATCCAATCTCCTTTTAAAAATCATTGAACAATTGTGCTTGCTTTTGTCTGTTCTAAACTCTTTGCAGTCAGCTTCAATGAATGGCCCCTGGTCCTAGTACTTTGAGAGAGAGAAAAACTTCATTTTTTCCATGCCACCTATCTCATGGTTGTTTACTTGCAGACATTTCGTTAACCAACTAGGTAATGAATATTGTAATGAGTAATAATTAATGAAATGTCTGCAAGCAAACAACGAAACTCAGAGAACACCAAGAACTCCACAGCTCAAGCCTGAGCTACAAATATTCTCTTCTATTTATGTAACTTAGTTATGTCCTTGTTTGGCTGCCTTTAAAAAGAGAATGAGAGAAAGAGGAAGAGAGCAGGCATTTTGAATAAAACAACTGTTTTTCAGCAATCAGAACAAAGCGACTAGATAACACTCCTGTTCCAATATTTGTAATATGTTGGATTTTATTTTACATTCAGGAGTCATTCTACTCACTCATATTTCACCTGGTATATTATACTCCTACCATATTCCTGTTTTCAAACAAGTACTCTTATTTCCCCATCCTGGCTTAAAAATTTCTAGCAATGGAATAGAAACACCAAACATTTTCTCACGTGTTATGGGTATGAACCTTTTTTCACAATCTCTTTGTCTCCTTTTTCTCTCTATTAATCTACTTTAAATGTCGGCCCCATCCTTTTCACATGATTCAGAATAGAAATATGTAGACAGTATATCATCATAGGCTAACTTGACTTGGGTTGCTTTGAGACAAAGCAGGTCTACTGTAATAGAATTTCAGCAATTAAATTTTTGTTTAAACTACTGCATAATGGAAGCAAGATATCTCACAATTTAGAAACTAAACTGTAGATCAAATGTATTTTGGTTTTAGGGAAGCCTCAAGAGCTGGGATGATAATTGTATTTCCAATTCTTCTTAACTTTCTTAGAATTAGTGGCACCGGCATCACTAAAAAGCAGCTTATTTAAATGTAATAGTTCTGAACTCAGTACAGGCATTTCTTTCTTCATGTGTATAAGGACTGAATTTAAAACTGAAAGAGAAGCTAAAATCTTAAAGCACCAAGGGGCCCATTTTACTGGTTTAAAGCCACTGGAATCTATTCGTTAGAAAAATATGAAACCTGAGTATCCTACTTCCCACATTTTTAAAGTTCCCATGCTTATCTGTATCTGTAATAATTACAGTGTGCCTATAACAACTAAACTTCATACAGAAAATTATTTAAAACATCACATTACTATCTAAATTAAGATAAATTTAAAAGAAAGAAAAGAGACAGACAGAAAATGTAAGATGCAAGTGATATCCAAATATCAAGTAACTGAAATTAATAAGTTTAACCTGCTTCTTGAAGCCCAGCAGATATTAAAATACTGTGGAGATAAGAAAGGAGAGATGTCTAAAAATCAGAGCAGTACAGGAAAACTATGAAAGTGAGAGAGAAAGGGAAGGAAAGCCTATTTAAAAAGTGAGAAGGTATACAAAAAGGGAGGGAATGAAAGGTTGAATGGGAAACCAAAATGCTACTGTGAAAAACATATAACATTATGCCTTTCCCTTCTAAATCTACCATACCAATTCTGAAAACAGTATTACACCTTCCAATCTTTGCTGGTATACCTACTTTATAATTGAAAATAAAATATGAAGAAACTCCAAATTCAAAATATATAGAATAGGACCAACTCAGGGTATGGCGGGAGGAGCCAGCAAAAAATAAGAGTTTGAAAATGGGTCAAATCTGACCAGGAAACTGGAGAAGAAAAAAAATCTAGGAAAAGATCCTCAAGTACTTACCTATGGAAAAAAAAATCCTTGTTCTGTTTTTAGCATTTTCCTTTAACCTAGTCATAGATGCAACTCACCCTGTTCTTCACTTATACACATGCAGATACAAAAAATGTTGCTGTATTCTGCGTGCTTTGCTATTCTGACCATCTGCTTATGCACAACTTTTATTTTCTGCATAATTAAATTGAGCCACTTTGGGCAGGTATTGGATATGCCAGTTATCAGGCATATAGGTTTTTAAAAATATGTGTCTGTCTTCCTCCTCCCCATCCTAAACAATTATACAGGAGAAAAATAGAACAGCTAGTATTGATTTAATGTCATTATAGTCCAGTGAATAACTAATCATTGGTGGAGTTTGATTTTGAGAATGAAGAGAGATTCAAATGCATTGTATAATGGATTGTAATAATGGATTGTATGTAACAAACAGCTATGTAAAAGAAGTACAAGATTATAAATAGGATGAATTCCATTTATGGCATTTGTGTGTGTTTGTATTTTAAAAAGATAACATTTAAAATAATAGGGAAAACTATTGGATTGGTGTGATGTGGTATCATGCATATTTTAAAGTATAGCATCACAATGCAGATGACATAACCATAATCAGTGAAAGTGAATACATTTCAGTAGCTGAGTGACTACACTTTAAAAAAATGGCAGCCAAAAGCAGTAAGTAAAATAGAGTATTTTTGAGGTATTTCATTTGGGGAGGTTTGGGGTTTGATATATTAAATGAAAGTTTATACAGCAATTTGTCTCATCCTGCCAAAGTTAATGTCTTCGCAGATGGAGCAGTTTGGAAGTCCTTTTGAATTCACAGTTCCTGCTGGAAGAGGAAGGGGACAGCGATGGCCAGGGGGAACTTTTGTACAAATTCATCTTGTGCACCAATTCCTGGACAAGGGAGACTTTGCTCACCATCACTCCTGCTTTAGTCACCTCCCATTTGGATTACTGCAATGCACTCTACATGGGGATGCCCTTGAAGACCATCCAGAAGCTACAACTGGTCCAGGATACAGCAGACTCTGCAGTTTTGTGTGCCCTGTGGTTCATCTGAGTAACACCACTGAAACACTGGCTCCCAGTTGCTTTCTGGGTGCAATTTATCACCTTTACATGGCATAGGGCTAGGTTATTTTGGGAGTACCACTCCCTGAAGGTATTTCCTATTAGGTTAGGTAGGTTTGTTGTTAGTTGCGAAGTCGTGTCCGACCCATCGCGACCCCATGGACAACGTTCCTCCAGGCCTTCCTGTCCTCTACCATCTTCTGGAGTCCATTTAAGCTCACGCCTACTGCTTCAGTGACTTCATCCAGCCACCTCATTCTCTGTCGTCCCCTTCTTCTATTGCCCTCAATCTTTCCCAGCATTAGGCTCTTCTCCAGTGAGTCCTTCCTTCTCATTAGGTGGCCAAAGTACTTGAGTTTCAACTTCAGGATCTGGCCTTCTAAGGAGCAGTCAGGGTTGATCTCCTCTAGGATTAGGTAGGTTACATCTGCACTCCAGATCACCTTCTTTAAAAGTTGCCACTTGATGGGACCTTGGACTTATTCCTTCTTGGTTGCTGCCAGTTCGTTTGGAACACTCCCATCTGAGATCCAAGGGATACCTACCATTTAGCCTTCCAGAGGGCTGAGAAGACTTTTTCCCCAAGCATTGGGTTATGATGGGGGTTGAGCTGCAAGGATCACCTGGGGGAAAGGTAACTTTTGTTTTTAACTCTGTTTTTTATGGATTGTTATGAGCCGCCTAGAATCATCACTTGAGGTAGGCAGCCATATAATTTCTGTAAGCAAATAATTTTTTTCCCACTACAGTGATCTGATTTTTAAGTGTTCCAAGAAGTACAAAAAAACGGGTTAGGAAAATTAATGAGGCCCCTGTAATAATGAGTGCCCCAGTCCCCATCTCATGCAGTGTGTGAGTAACCTCAATTAAAAGTTCAAACTTTCTTTATGTATATTATTTCTATATACAGAAATGTAAAGATCCAAGATAGGAGCTCATGGAATGTAAGATACAAGACTGCAGAACTGCAAGCTTACCTTCAGGAAGCAATTAATTCCTTTTACTCTATAAGGGTAAATGCAAAGCTGCATAGAAGGCTCTGGCTTGTTTGCAGTATTTTTTAATCTACAAAAGAATAAAGTAATTAGAATAAGGTAATTATTAATTAATAAGCTACAGTCAGAAAAGCCAACTGGTAACATTCTTAAATCACAGTTTCTTCTACCTGAACCTCAGCAGGTCCACTTCCCCTTCAGATAAAAAGAAATGTTTTCAAGAAATGATTCTTCAGGGTCTTTTCATGTTACGGCTCAAAAAATTTAATCTAACCCAGTAGATTGCTTACACTGTTCTTTCTGTTTGTTCTTCTTTTGTGTTCAGTTTCTATTAATATTTCATATTAGTGGTTGGCCACGGCAGCAGTCTTTTGGGACATTGGCAAAAAGGGCAGCTGTAATGTTGTACAATTGGGCTGTAAAGTGGCTTTCATTTTATGAACCGCAAAACAGTGCTTATACCAGTATAAGACATTTGAGTTTGTTCTTCAAAGATTATGTCTAGCCAGATGGTCAAACTTAAAGAGAAGTAGACTCTGTTCCCATATCTATTGTAGTAAGCTATCATCTCCTTTAAATGTGCCATGTACTGTATTCTGCTCTGCTAGTTGAAATACTCAGGTTACAGTGACTATGAAAGGCCTCTTCTATGTGCTGTCTCTCATAATTCTGAACTGCTGAACTTCTAGCTTTAAATGCAATTGGACTTTAAACCTGATAACAAAATCTGGGTTGTTTTAACTATTTTGCATGCTTTGTACAAGTTGTATGCACACTTGATGAGCTTGACAAGTAGACTGTATAAATTTGATCAATGAATTTTAAAGTTGAAAAAAATTAAACATACTTGCTAAATGTATTATTGTATGTTGGAATGGAAAAAAAGTAGGAAATGAAAGTCCTTAATGAGTAGGCAAAAAATGGTACTAGAGATAGATTTTCTATTAATGATACCTTTGGAAATTTAGTAAGATCTAAATTTTTGAAATACCCGAATGTATATAAAGCAAATGGGTAAGTAGAAGTAATCAGGAATCAAAGAATCCAAGAGAGATGGCTATTTACCCCCACATATCAACACTCTGCATAATTCATTCTACTTTGAATATTTTCATAATCTCTGATAATCCCTGTTATTTTCTCTGAACCTGTTCAGGATTTAGTACTCACAGTAGGGTCTGACCAAAGCAGAATAGAGTCAAACTTATTTCTCATATTTTGTAAACTATACTTCTCTTGTCATAAACTAAATATGTATGTTTCTCTTTTGCATTACATCACACACTGCTAAATTATATTTAGTTTGTGATCAGGTACCCTTTCAATACATTTTTCAGGACCAAATGAATGGAGTCAGTTATCTTTATTCTGTTATTTTTTATAATTCTAATCAGTTTTAGTCTTTTAATTCCTCTCTTCTCTCATACTCATTAACATCTTTGTTCCACATTGGGAAATTTACCTTCTACATTACTGTATTTCTTACCTTATTATCCTGTTAACCATTTTACTGCTCTATTGTTGGTTTATTACTTTTTTCTCATACTTTATTACCTTCTTACCTCATCCTTTCTTGCTTCCTCTCCAAGGTCACCCAATTACTTTTCTCAATGTCTTTTTTCAAGTGTCTAGAGATAATAATATGAGGACAGTTGCCACCCATTTTCCGTTTCATAAGCCATGGTGTTTCTCTCAGCCTTCATTCTTCTTCTGAAGGACTCTGTAGAAATTCTCCCCATCTGCTTCTAGTGTCTGGTATCTCCCAACCCTTTCCAGTATAGTCAAAGAATGAGAGTAGGATTCCCTCTCTTCTTGCTTTAGCCCTTGTGGATTCTATTCAACTGCTTTTCACCTCCTTCATGAAACCTACCTAGATCACTTTTTCTCTAGCCTCTCATAATTGGCAACATTCTTGGCTCTGCATAACAAAGTTTTTATGGACTCCCCAAAATAGAAAAGCCAGATAGATCTCTCCAGCCGATTGTATTGCTACCAGGAACCCCAACCTACAACATTGCCAAAGAACTGACAAATAACTGACTGACTGACATAGACGAAGATGAAATCATGGTCTCATTTGGCGTCACAGCAGTCTTCACTTTGATAGACCCAGAACTAGCAAAAGAATCCATGACAGCACTACTCCACAGCACAGCTGACCTAACCAAATACACCAAGATTGAAATACCCAGAATAATGGACCTTATCAACCTTCACCTGACCACATACTTGCTGTTTAATGGACAAATAAATCAACAAATCAAAGGAACACTTATGGAACCACCACTTTCAGGACTCTGTGTCCATAATGCAACGCCTTGAATATACAGCACTCCCGTGCATACAACTCACAAGTTTGGATTTGGTACATAGATGACACCAGGTGACATTTTTGTCATAATGAAAAAAGGACCAACTAGAGAAAACACAAGAAACTATCAACAAATCTTGAAAGAAATAAAATTCACAAGGGAAGAAAACAATAGCAGGCTCTCCTTTCTAGATATCCTCATTAGCAGAAGCAGTAATGGCAAATTAGAAATATAAAGCTATCACAAAACTAACCACACCAACCAAGTCTTCCACTACCAAAGCAACCTCCCACAAGAGAAGTTGTGTAAGAACACTATTTAAATGAATACAAACACATCGCAGCAACCCTGAATGTCAGAAAAAGGAAACAGAATAGCTATCCAGTGTCTTCCAACAAAACGGATATCACGCAACTTTATCAAAAAGTGTCTGACCATTCAACCTACCATAGCACAACCAACACAAGCTGTGACATCAAAACTGCCATACATCAAAAACATCTTAGAAACCACCAACAGACTATTACAATCACACGACATCACCGTAGCACACAAACCAATTAAAGTCCTCCAAAACACCCTAAGTAAGCCAAAAGACCCAGCAGCCTCAGAAGAAAAAACAGGAGTCATCTACAACATACAGTGTAAGGACTATAACAGCCACTATATAGGACAACCAGGCAGAAGACTAGCAAAGCGCATCCATGAACACCAATTATCAATTGGAAGACAGGATGAAAACTACTTAATTTTACAACACATGAACAGACTCAACCATAGTTTCAACTGGGAAACTGTGAGTACCCTTGATTAAGCTAAGTCCAAAAATACCAGAGAATCGACCTGGTACTCAGACAAATCGGCCATCAACAGGCACAGAAATAAACAACATCTACATACCATTCAAAATAAACAAAGGAAAAGAAAAGACCAAAACTCGTCAACAACAATCAACTCCCAGAAGAGCAGAGGTTAACACTAGACCAACAATTAAGTTAACAATACCCCAATCAAGGAACTACCAATTCTCAATAAAGGCATAATTGTGAAAAAAATGTCATTAACCTTAGCATAAATACAATCTCTCTTTATAATAATCGATGCAGAAACTCCTGCTTTGAATTATAGTAGGGATTAGGTTTATAGTGTGTTTTAAAATTAAAGATATGAATCTACTTTTTGACCAATGTTTCATTAATTATTCCGTTATTGTGGCCAAGTTACATTTGAAATGCAGTTTTAAATCACATGTATAATGTTACAATGCATATCACTACAGCATCGGTACAAATTAGAACAGTTTTGCAGGTCAAACATAAAATTAATGAGGTGAACTCAGAAAAAAGTTTTAAATCAGACACATAATGTATGTCATGTATAAAGCATAAGATACTAAAATACGTTTGCATGATGTTTGTTATCTTACATGTCCTTCTCTGAATGATTCATTAATAAAATATAGTACACTACACATTTTACAACAATGTGTATGTTCCCTAAGCATGAAGAAAAATGGTTTAGTATTTTTTTACTTCCCATACCAAATAAAAAGGGAACTGAGAAACTCACCACCTACCATGTAAACATGAGCAATATGATTTTAGCTACTACTAAAAAAGAAAGTGCTCAGGGTGCATTAATGGAAAGAGCCCAACTCATGGGAAGCAATTGTTCTATCTAGTCAGACCCCATTTAGAATACCGTGTCCACTTTCAAGCACCACAATTCAAAAAGGAAGCAACAAATTAGAGCACGTTCCAAGGAGAAAGGATCTCTCAGAATGGGACATTCTAAATAGTGAAAGTCTGGAACCTATGCCTATGAGGAAGGGTATGTTTATTAAAAAGACATGTGAGAGGGGAATATGATAGCATTTTAGAAATATCTGAAAGGCTATTACATAGATTTATTCTATATTCCTCCAGAGAACAGGACCAGAAGCAATGAAATAAAACTGCAAGAAAGGTTGTAAGATATCAAGAGGAATCCATGACTGTACAGGGCAACAGCCAGTGGATCAGTGATGAGTTGTCCTTTACTAGAAGATCTTCAAGTCAATGGTTGGAGAGTCATCTGCTAGAGATGCTGTAGTGAGTCCCGCACTGAGGAGGTGGATAAATTAGATGAATTTCAAGATACCTTTCACCTCAACAGTACTATTATATGAAATTAATAGAGAATCTTTTATCTGTTTTTTAAGGGTTAGATGCTAACTTATATAGGCTAGCATCTCTGGATTGCTTGCTTATCCTTAAATAAACAGAATAAAGGGGAAAAAATCTTAATGGGGCAAAAAATCCCACAGATGGGGGTGACATGTTATGACTGGGCTGCTTTAGCCAGCTATAAAAATTGCAGTCTTAGAAGCAATACCATAAGTAGTGTTATGCAAATTGTAAGAATACATTAATATTGGAGGTGCCTCACATGCTAATTAGCAGAATTTTCTTTATCCACAGTAGGTATAAATCATTAATAGCCCTTCTACTGCTGCTTTCCTTAATAGGTGGCTCATTTACATATCTACCTGGTAGTCCTACATTCAGATCTAATCTTTAGCCATCTGCATATGGATACACTATTCTCTCCTTTGACTTAAAATATGAGAAGAAAGTGCATAGATCGATATGTCTTCATCTGCTTATGTTTGCAACAAATCTTAGAACATAATTTACTACTCTAGTGATGTCAAAGCTTTAATAGAATCCTGAAGAGTAGTGAAATAGCAATCTGTCCTGTTCCTCCTGTGAATGTTATGGCTCAACAGATTTAAATCTGATTTATCCATATCTAAAGCCAATCTTCTAAAGATCATGCTATAATGACTCAGGCTAAAAACATAGTTTCCATTCTTGAATTTTGTTGGCTTTGTACATTTTACCTTGTTCATGAATTCACATGTGTTTTTGGGTATCTAGGCAATTCTTTTGTAACTCTAGCCATGTAGTCATATAAATCATGTCCATATAATGAGAGGCAGCCAGGCAGCAAATATTAAATGCAAGCCCTTCCTCCTTTCTCTGCCTTGTGGCACAGGTTGCACAAGAAAAGTGAGATCTCACCCAATCAGTGATTTCCTGAAAATCTTTCTCCCTTGCTCCCATGCCTTCTCTTGAGTTTTGCCTCCAGTAGTTGGTTGAGATAAGATGGCAGTAGCTGCATACCTCTGTCTTATCTGTCTTGTTTGCATTCCCTAGGTACAATGACAAAGGAGAAAGGTCCCACTCTAGGCTATCTAGGAAAGCAGATACCTCTGTCAAGATGTTTGACCTCTTCTTTCTTTCTTTTATTAATTAATTTTTTATTAAAGAAATGTTTACAGAATAAGAACATTGTAAATTTTAAAAAGGAAATAAAGATAAAGAAAAGTAAAAAAAAAGTGATCAGTAAATAAGAAAGAAAATGAAAGGGAAAGGAAATAAAAAGAAAGCTATAAAAGAGTGACTTCAGCAGTTATAAATACATCTATATTTTATCTCCTCTCTAAGGTTACATTTTGGCTCCCTTCTTTCCATAGCCTACCTTTTGTAATCATCCAACTCATAAATCACAAGTTCATTTTTTTCTATTTTCAGCAAAAAGTTCATAAAGGGTTTCCAATTACTGGCAAATGAAGTTACTGAGACCTTCTCTTTCTGAACAGTGAAATGAAGCAAGCAGGAACCTCATGATTCACTCACTGAACTTTGCCCCTAGTGATGGTACTTTGGTGTGCATAAACTAGATTAACTAAATTAATCAAAGTGACTAAATTAGTGGATTGGGAAAATGCTATGAACATTGTTTACTTAGAGTTCAGAAAGGCATTTGACAAAGTAGACCACAGCTGTTGGATAGACAGGATCACCACAAGATGGACTTAAAACTGGCTGACCAACCACACTTAGTATGTAGTCCTCAATGGAACTACATTTACATGGAGGGAAGCATGAAGTGGGGTACCTCAAGGTTTTTGCTAAGGCCCAGTACTCTTCATTATCTTCATAAATGATTTAGAGGAGGGGATAGAAGGGGAACTCATCAAATTTGCAGATGACATAAAGCTGGGGGGAATTGCTAACATCTTAGAGCAGGGGTCTTCAAACCTGGCCCTTTTATGACTTGTGGACTTCAACTCCCAGAATTCTTCAGCCAGGCACGCTGGCTGAGGAATTCTGGGAGTTGAAGTCCACAAGTCATAAGAGGGCCAAGTTTGAAGACCCCTGTCTTAAAAGATTCAGAAAGATAAACTTTATTATTGGGCTCTATCCAACAAGATGCAGTTCAGTGGTGAGAAAAGTAAGGTCCTGCACCTAGGCAAGTAAAATCAAACGCACAGGTATAGAATAGGTGGTACCTGTCTCATCAGTAGTGAGAGGAATTTGGGTGTCCTGGTGGATCACCACTTAAGTATGAATCAGCAGTCTACTGCAGCTTCCAAAAAAGCCAATGCAGTCCTAGGAAGCATCAACAGAGGGATAGCACCAACATCACAAAAAGTGATGTGCTAGGGAGGCCACACGTTGAATACTATATCAAGTTCTGGTTACCACAATACAAAAAAGATGCTGAGGTCCTAGAAAGTGCAGAGAAGAGCAACAAAGCTGATAAGGATTCTGGAGACTAAAATGTATGATGAACAGTTAAGGAAACTAGGTATGTCTAGCCTATCAAAGAGAAGGATTAGGAGTAACATGATAGCTGTGTTCCAGCACTTCACAGGCTATCAGAGAGGGGATCAACCTAGTCTTCAAAGCCGAGGGTAGGAGAAGAAGTAACAAGTAGAAGATCATTAAAGAGAGACCCAACCTAAACTAAGGAAAAATTTTCTGACGCTGAAAACAATTAATGGAACAACTAGTCTCCAGACGTTGTGGATGCTCCATCACTGGAGGTTTCAACAACAGATTGGACAGCCATTTGTTTGGAATGGTACAGGGTCTCCTGCTTGAGCAGGGGGTTGGACTAGAAGACCTCCAAGGTCCCTTCCAAGCCTGTTATTCTATGTTATTCTCTGTACCTCCCAGTAAACAAAGAGTAAGGCTTCCCACTGACAAAGTTGCTTCTTGCTCCATTTGGTTGGCCAAGCACAATTCTTTCCATTACATCCTCTAGAGAAATAAAATGCAGAGAGAGTGGAGCTTTCCAGCATTGCCATGCTTTCTTGAGTTTTATTTTTCGCTCTGCAAGTGACCTCCTTTCAGACAAGCAAAGAGGCATGCACACAGGAGACAATCATCCTCTTTTCATTTCTCTTACTGTTAAAAAGAAACTAGGCTGTAGAAAAAGAGAATGCAGACAGCATCCTCTGCTCAATAACTTATCACTGCCACCTCTTGTCTCTCCAGAGTGTTTCTGTATAAAGAAACACTCTCCAGGTGTTTCTAATAAAGGATTGGTCAGCAAGAACTGACATTTTATTCTCCCATTTCCTTCTGGGCAACAGTATGTAGGGATTCACCTCAGTCTATTAAATCCACCATAGTGTGCCATTCTGAGTGAGCACAAGAAACCCACAAGGAACAATCTTCCTCTGTGGTCAGTTTCTCCTCCTACCATAAGGACTAGGCAGATGATGGTTACAGTATTTCCAAATGCTTGCTTGCCTTCTTTTGCCACAGTAGCATCAGCACAAAGTGGTTTTTGCCCAAGATGAAGGACAAACTCTTGATTCCTACCATGCCACTGTGTGCTGATTCAGCCCTACTCAACTCTTTTGACAGTATCGTGTGCATTTATGTGTAGCAGGCTAGTTTTAAAGGGTGAATGGGCCACCAACAGCATTCACACAACTACTACTCCGCTCAAGGCTCCCTGGCATATTCTGCTTCTGTCAATCACTACCTGCTAGCCTGCAGCACTTTATCTACTTATGTATCATAATGATTTTGAGGAAATGAAGGGGTATTTTTTCATCTCTCCTTCTGGCTTCTTTGAAATTTTAGAAAAAGGGAGAATTTTTCTCCCACCTGCAAAGAGCTGTTCATCTGTGTTCTGAACAGCAAAGTCAATATTTTTGTAACCAATATTTTTGCTGCTTAAAATGAACATATCAGAGCTCACAAGTCTTTTGTGGAATTATGTTTCCAATAGCAGCAGGAGAAACATAATTAAGATGTATAGCTTTTCTAAATGATAGGGAATGTCTGAATGGGTTAAACTAGTGGCATACTAATTAATGTAATTTAAGAAAAAAACAGAGTATGTTTGTGTATATGTATATATATGTTGTATATACACCCATCCATTTAAATCAACTCTGCTGTCAAAGCATTTGCAATTACTTTGAGGGCAGATTTTATTTTAATTTATGATTAATATAATTTTGCAAGCATCCATAGACTGAAAGTATTTGTGTACTTTTTACATTATAACTAACAATTTTCAGCATCTAACTGAAGACACTAGCAGTTCTGTTTCTAATTGGTTTGTTATAAAAGCTGCGTCTCTGCTTTATATATTGTATTATGAAAGGGTATTGTTTGTGTTGGGGATAAATATTCTGGTTACTTGGCCTTTGTCTTAGCTGTCTTCTCTTTATTAGGTTATTTTATTAGGTTTCTAAATTACTCTAATAATCCTAATCATAGATTTTAACCTTGTTTTTACAGGTAACCTGTAACTGTTTCAGCATAAGCAATGGAGAAATGCAGGATGTTGGTGTTGGACTTTATCCCAGGTACAGTGGACAAGCATTACCTTTGTGGTTCTAGTTGTATCAATCTCTCTGCGTCTCTCTCTCTCTCTCTCTCTCTCTCTCTCTCTCACACACACACACACACACACACACACACACACACTTTCACTTCCTCTCTCTCTCTCTCTCTCTCTCTCCAGGCCAGCAGCTGAAATGTCCGGTTCTACAAATACATTAAGAAATTCAACTAATATAAAACGGAATGCATGGCACTATAGTCTCTGAATTGACAGCATGCAGTGGAAATAGGGCTACGATAATTTTGAGGGTAGAATTCTGTGAAATGTAACAGAATTGCTTGAAAGAAGTGTGCAAATCCTTAGCACAAGAGGCCTGAGACCAAAATAGAAAATGACCATTAGAGCAAAAGTATAGTTGGTCAACCCAGTGAAAACACCAACCTTCATCTTGTTCTTGCCACTTTCGATGATTTGAGTTTCATATTACCATCCAACTATTCTGACAGTGAATGAGAAAAGCTTTTCACCAGAGACTGCCCCAGGTTGCCCTTGAATGGCATGATCAGGTTGCAGTATAAAATCTCTAATTTAATGATATTAATTACAATTAATAAAATTACTCCCCTCATATTTAATATCGCCTTCCTTTATATTAGAAATTACAAATTCATGGCAAATTTTGCAAAGGTAATCAAATATACCCACAGTTTTCTTTGATACTGACTTTCCCATGCAATTGCCTCTTTCTTCTGCAGTGGTTTTATTTTTTTCTATTCAATCATGTCCAATTCTTGTAGACTGCCTGGACAAGTCCCTGCAGTTTTCTTGGCAAAATTTTTCAGAAGTGATTTGCCATTGTCTCCTTCCTAAGGCTGAGAGAACATAACTAGCCCAAGTCACCCACCTGGCTTTGTACCCAAGGCTGGACTAGAACTCACAGTCTCCTGGTTTCTAGCCTGATGTCTTAATCCCTAAACCAAACTGGCTCTCTTTGCAGTATTCAAAACCATATTTTTCCCTATGTTTAGCTGCATACTATTCCAAGAATTTACAGATTTCCAGGAAACATGGCTACAGCTCATTCAGCAGGTTATTTAGCAGTTATAGAATTCTGGATGAAGAAGCCAGACTGTCTATTCTTGCTCTGCTGAGCTTCTGTTCATAGATAACAAGAAGAGTCCAATAGCTGTTTCCCTTTGTCGTGCTCCCGTAGTAATGGGAGGCAGCAGCAGTTTTCTCAGCTTTCGGGAAAGACTTCAGGATAGGCTAAAGCATCGTGAACCAGAAAGAATTGCAGATATGGGCCTATGGAATAAAACTAGGATTGAAAGCAGCAGCAATGTAAGGAAGGATCCACACATGTGGAGAAAGAAAGAGAGCTCAAAATGAAGCAGCTGGCAAATAAAAGAGTTTATCTGGGGGAATCAATCTGGTGAATAAAAATTGAACACCTCCCTTCTACCTTGTATTCTGCAACAATAATATTCTGGCCTGTGAGAGAGATCCTAAGAAAGTATGAACAGCAAACAGGGTGAATTAGAAATTCAGGCTAATGAGGGCAGATATGATATTGTTGCCATTACGGAAACATGGTGGGATGAAACCCACAAATGGAACACAAGGCTAGAGGGATTTAAATTATTTAAAAGAAACAGACCAAATAAAAGAGGAGGTGGAGTTGCTCTATATGTAAGAAATAACTACATCTCTACAGAACTAGAGCACAACAATGATGAAAACTGTCTTGAATGCATTTGGGTCAATATAAAGGGGGGGGAAATGACATTGCCATAGGTGTATACTACAGGCCACCCAACCAAACAGAGGAAATAGATGAACTTTTTGCTAGTCAGCTAACTAAGGTATGACCAGATGATTACAGATGATTACACCCCGGTTCTCAAGGAACTGGCAGATGTGATCTCAGAACCATTGACTAATATATTTTTTTTCAAAGATCCTGGAGCACTGGGGTTACCAGAGGACTGGAAAAGAGCTGATGTAGTTCCCATCTTCAAAAAGGAAAAAAAAATGGATCCAGGAAATTACAGACCTATCAGCCTGACATCAATACCTGGAAGAATTCTGGAAAAGATAATCAAACAACGAATCAGCGCAACACCTAGAGCAAAACAAAATCACTATAAAAGCCAACTGGGTTTGTCAAAAACAGATCATGCCACGGACGAACCTTATTGCATCCTTTGACCAAGTGAAAATTGTGGATCAGAGGATGCTGTGGAATAATTTACTGCTTGGACTTCAGTAAAGGCATTGATAAAGGAGATCACAAGCCTACTACTTGAAAGATAGAAAATGTGGGGTTAGACAGCATCACCACCAGGATGGTTTCGTAGCTGCCTGACCGCCGTACTCAGCGTGTGGTCCTCAATGGAACCGCATCTACATAGGAGGGAAGTGTGAGGGGGGTGCCCAGGGCTCTGTTTTCTGGGGCCCAGTGCTCTTCACACTTCATCAACATGTTGGACGAGGGGAAGGGGGAACTCATCAAATTTTCGATGACACCAAGCTGGCAGGAATTACCAAACAATCACAGAAGACAGGCTTAAGATACAGGAGGACCTGGACAGACTTGAACATTGGGCGCTATCTAACAAAATGAAATTCGATGGTGAAAAAAGTAAGGTTCTACATTTAGGCAAGAAAAACCAAATGTACAGGTATAGTATAGGGGGTACCTTGCTCAATAGTAGTAACTGTGAGAGGGATCTCGGAGTCCTAGTGGACAATCACTTAAATATGAGCCAGCAGTGTGCTTCAGCTGCCAAAAAAGCCAACACAGTGCTGGGCTGCATTAACAGAGGGATAGAATCAAGATCACGTGAAGTATTAATACCACTTTACAATGCCTTGGTAAGGCCACACTTGGAATACTGCATCCAGTTTTGGTCACCACGATGTAAAAAAGATGTTGAGACTCTAGAAAGAGTGCAGAGAAGGGCAACAAAGATCATTAGGGGACTGGAGGCTAAAGCATATCAGGAACGTTTGCTGGAATTGGGTATGTCTAGTTTAATGAAAAGAAGGACTAGGGGTGACATGATAGCAGTATTCCAATATCTCAGGGGTTGCCACAAAGAAGAGGGAGTCAAGCTATTCTCCAAGGCGCCTGAGGGCAGGACAAGAAGTAATGGATGGAAACTAGTCAAGGAAAGAAGCAACCTGGAACTGAGGAGAAACTTCCTGACAGTTAGAACAATTAACCAGTGGAACAACCTGTCTCCAGAAGCGGTGAATGCTCCAACACTGGAAGTTTTTAAGAAGAGACTGGACAGCCATTTGTCTGAAATGGTATAGGGTTTCCTGCCTGAGCAGGGGGCTGGACTCGATGACCTCCAAGGTCCCTTCCAACTTTATTATTATTATTATTATTAAATTGTAATTTTCCAGGATGCCTGAGTTCTTCTAATAAATATTGCATGTCCTGAAATGCATTTTCCCAGAATCCCTTAGGACTTATTATGCTGCTGATTGACCTTCCTCTGGATTTCCCCCAAATCACTGCCATCACTGCCAACAGTTGAAACTGAACGGGACAGTTAAGAAATATACCACTCTTATTTTGGCTTTGAATGGAGGCAGTAAAACCCCAATGGCCTTCTGATGATATCAGGACAATGGCAAAAATTAAATTATTGAATTGCACTCAGAGAAAGAAAGGAGAAAAAAATCCTATTCCCTTATTCACGTTTTTTCCCCTCAGGCATTTTCGAATTCAGATCCAGCTTTTAAAGATAATTTCAGTATCCATTATCAAACAGCTAATTTTATTATTCTTGTGCTGATTGTTTTTATTTATTTATGTAGCCAATTTCTATAGCTGCCCATCTCAATCAATGACCCTGGGCAGCTTACAATTGTAAAAAAAAATAAAAAAATGAGGTGTCCTTGATGTACTCTGAGCTTGGTTGTTTTCTTTCAGATGTTTCATTACCCAGGCTAGGTAACATCATCAGTACTAGTAAGGAGTGGGGTTTGCTCACATGTTATATTCTAGTGCCCTGTCCTGTCACTGTTGGTGGGAGTGGTCTTGTTGGTTCTTTGGTTGGGCTGTTTATTGTTAGCTTTGGCAGTTCCTTGATTGGGGTTGTTTGTTTCTTAATTGTTGGTCTAATGTTAATCTTGGTGTTAATTCCTGCTTATCTGGGTGTTGATTGATGCAAGGTGTTCTGGTACTTTTGGCTTGTTGATTGTTTCTGTTGAATGGTATATAGATGTTACTTATATCTATGTGCCTGTTGATGGCCAGTTTGTCAGAGTGCCAGGCTTCCAGGAATTCTCTAGCATTTTTGGATTTGGCTTGGTCTCAGATAGTCACAGTTTCCCATTTGAAACCACAGTTAAGATGTGATCATGGATGTGATCTGCTAATCTTCTGTCTGCATAGTGGCTTTTGCAGTCCTTACACACTATGTTGTAGAGTGTATCCATGTGTTATGAAATTAAGGAGTTTTCAGCTAGAAACAAAAGGCATCAAGCCCATTCTAGCCCATAGAATGAACAGAAAAAAAATACAATGTTTTGTGGCTTATATTTTATGATGGTGGTCATTGGAATTTTTCTTAATAACTTCTATAGTTTATTTATATTTAAAATATAGTTACATTTATTGAAATTAAATTTTTATTTAGTAGAGACCAGCAGGTAGAGATCTCTCTGCATTGTGTTGTGATAATTTTATTCTTCTTCTTTTATGTTTTTCTGTACTGTTATCCACCCAGAATCACTAACTTAAGATGGGCAACCTCATAAACCAATAAATTTTTGAGTCCTTCCATATGCAATTTCTAGTATCAACCTGAGAGATACTAAGCTAGATGGATTGATAGAATAAATATTTTCCTGTAATATCTATTTCTTATCTGCATTTTGTTTTTCTTCATTAGCATGTCCTTATTGAACAACAGTTGTGATCCTAATTGTGTGATCATCTTTGAGGGTCCCCAACTCCACCTTCGGTCCATCCGGGAAATGCAATTGGGAGAAGAGGTAATTCATTTGTTCCTTCTTCCATCCCAGAAACCTGCAGATTGAATATCTTGATAGTATCTTGATGTTATTTCTGTTTCATAGCTTTCAGGAAGAACATAACAAAATAAATATTTTCTTCCAATAGTATGGGTCTCCTCGTCATTGCAGTGCTGCTCATAAATCTCTAGCAGATTTGTTGATTTTTTCTCTCTCTTTGTTTCTCCTCTACACTTCATTTTGTTTGCATTTGACTACCTTTTCTGGGCTGAAACAAAACCAAAGAAAAACTACATGTGGGTGCAATATAACATGCAGTAAATAACTGCAGTTGTAAGCTTTTGTCAGACTAAAGCCCTACTGAAGGTTTACAGTAGTAAACCTTTCCTGCAAGGAACATATGAGACAAAAGTTGTTTTCTTGTAAGTTTTATTTAGAAAGAACTACCCTTCTAAATAATTTGTGTTTTTGTCAGAGAATTCTTCACACAATTTTCTTTTCCTTTTTTTTTTTAAGATGGCCATGTCAAATAATCTGAATTTATGTACAAAATAGAATATGGTGTCTGTGTGCATTTCTCTCTCTCTCTCTCCCTCTTCCTCTCCCTCTCCCTCTCCCCCCACCCTCTCTCTGTTATCTGACACCCTGTTTCTAATTAACAGACTCCTTGAATTTCAAATGTAATCCAAATTATACCAAAACAATTATACCATCTTAGTCCAGCAGCAGCATAAAAACATTTTCTGGCTTTTTTTCTATATTCCTCTCCAGTGTTAGCTTTGGCAAGGGGGAAAAGAGGCAAAGAATATAATGTAGGGATAGAAAACTGAAAAACATTGGTTACTTGGGGATAGGATTAAATTTACAGTTAATTTTTGCTGATTTTATAGTTCTACAGTTCTGTTCACTTTAGAAAGCAGCTTATCGGAATCTCTTGTGATGTGCTGGATTACAGTTCTCGTAGCAGGTAGAGGAAGACTGGTATATCGGCATTTTTAGCTTATACTATTCATATATATAGCTAAAAATAATTAGATTATACTGTAAAGCTTGAGAATTTCAAAACTTAACAGCATAGGATTAAAACCTATTAAATAAAGCTTGTCACATTTCATACCTTTAAATGAATAGTCCCAGAGCTGACAGCCTCATACAAGAAGTTCACTACCAAACCACTTATGATTAACCTTTTTCTAACAAGAAAAGTGCCATCATTAAAAAAAAAAAAAAGACCTAAAGCAGACCCTGGGAGCCTTATATTTTATAAAATTGAATCATACTAGCACTGCAAATAATTTTTCAAATTCCTGGTCTTCTCAAGGAATGAACTTCACCAAAGAAATATTCATGAGGATGATAGCAGTTGGTTTCCTAAATTGTAAGCACATAACTTCAGTCAGAATTTACACCTGTAAACAAAGTGACCTCAGAAGCATTTGGTCTTCAGCCTAATTAGAAAAGATTTTTTTTCATAATATATTCAGTCCTCTGGGAAAAGTAATCTATTTTGCCATCAGCAACTAACTGAATAGAGAGTGGTAAATATAAAGAGGATGCTTTAGAGAAAGGAACAGAGAAATGAATGGGTCTGATCATTTTACCTCAGTAGTAGCTATGCCATGCCCAATATGTGGCTCCAGTAAATCACACCTCAAGAATTGTTGACAGTCCATTCTGACCTAGAGTATTATGATTGGAGTCACAAATCACTGGTGCTAAGTAAAGTTTCATCCAAACTTTGTAATTTAAACCTTCACCACACTGCTGTGAGATGGGCAGCCCTGTAAATCATTTAAACCAATAAATAGATCATTAAAGAAGTAGGAAACATAAATGCAATGAGGTATTATTAAAATAAAATGTAATTCTTCATCTCTGAGTTCATTTGAATATAAAACTAACCTGTATTTTATCATTAAGTGAATAAGACTGGGGTTTGTGCACTGTATTCTCCTGTAGTATAACAACGGTGACTAAAAGCATTTTTACCCACCCATAGTTTAGTGTTGTGTCAAATCTCAGGAAACTGTTTATCATTTGGAAAAGATTGAGAATGCATTCATTTTGCATTGGCACCTGCCAAATATATAGAATATTTGGAATACATACATACATACATACATACATACATACATACATACATACATACACTCTAAATTTTGCATTTTTCAGAATTCTACAATGTTATTCACAACTAAATGTGCACAAACTTTTATTTGTTAACCTTTGTCACAGTTTGAGGTTAAACATAAAGGTTAGTCAAAAGGATGTGAAAGTTTCCAATATCCTTACAGATGCACCAGAAGAGGAAAAGTAAAATAAGTTTATAAGGCTCAGGGTGCATTATCTACTATAATAATGGACCAAGTATAAAGTAAAGATGAGCACGGATTTTGCAATTCACTTTGTGCTTACAGCTCAACTTATGAGTTAGTTTAGTTTGACAGACAGCAATGGACATAGCTCTATGTGGTTTTAATTAGACACTTGCCCCACTGAACAGGCTTGGTTTTTTTCTTTTTGTTTGTTTGTTATCACAAATGTATGTTCCAGAAGTCGCCTTTCAATCTCTCAGTTGAAGTCCAGTAATTCTCCCTAACTCTATAGTGTTCACTGGAAATTTGCTTCCATGTAGAATTATTCATTATGTCCATATAAGTTGTTTATAGTTTAAAATGATTACCTATTTTCTAATGTAATGTTAAAAAAAATGTTCTGCTATCCCTCTTAGATGACAACCCAGTATTTTAACCTTGGAATCCTTTTTTTTTTTTTTTGCTATTCTTATGGCTGCATAAGTATTATAAGCATTCTTTGTCAAAATATGTCTTTCTGGTCTTTGTCACATGCAGCTCACCATCAGTTATACTGAAACTCTAATGCCTACTCCTGAACGTCAGCAGAATCTGAAGCGTCAATATTGTTTTGAATGTGATTGCATCGTGTGCTCCACACAAAGCAAGGTGAGTCAACTAAATTTGTCCTTAGGCCAGATAATATGCATCAATACTTGTGCTGAGAGTAGATATAGGTTGAATCAAACAATAAAAGAAACAAGATAATCAGAATTTTTAAAAGTGTGCTCTAGGAATTCTTTTATTTCATCACTTTTTCTTAGGTGTACTGGAATTTTATTATATTTTGGAACCAGAGTTCTTTATTTCTATGCTTTCTTCCCTTCTTTTTTAAGAGTTTTGTGCTTATTATTTGCTTCTGGTTCTTTCACGATGTAAGAGCAAACAGTTATATTTTTTTCTTAACCCAACATTCTTATTCATAAAAATACAGAATACGGAAGCACTACTTAATCTATAAAGCATTTTTGTATTTGCTTGGATGTATATTCTTTCTCCTTTCAACAGCTATTTGTGCACTTTTTAAAATACTTTTATGAACATTTCATTGTATGCTGTCTCATGAAGTCATTCTCAGAGGCTTTCATCATAGATGGCTTAAGTGAGTTACTTTGTATAATTTTATTCAAGAATGAATGATTTGATTAATATTTTTGTTTTACGTCTGTATTTTGATCCCATTGTTGTTTGCATTTTTTCCTATTGTCGGTTTTTGAAATTGTTAAATTTCTTGTCTATTTGATATCTTGAGAGAGTTAATTTTGTGAAACAGCCACAATCGATTAGGATAGTTTTGATGATGATGATGATGATGATGATGATGACATCAATACATTGAATCCTTCCTTTTCCTTGAAAAAGAGAAACAAAATCATGAATCAAAAAAGTCTATGTGTATATTTATAACTTTAAAACCTTGAATTATTTCTCAGTTGTTTGAAGATGTTTGTAGTTATACAATAATCCCATAGTCATATTAAATCAAAATGGAAAAAGTCAATATTTAAAAAGTATGGTGTAGTATTATTGACATATGCAAATACATTTTTAAAAGATACATGAAGTATATTACCATTGACTGTGTAATATTCACAGAGTACTGCATTTTCTCTGAAATTATCATTAGTTCTGCTCCATGAACAAATCTCCCACTTTTGACACATTAGTTTCCTGTTTGTATCTCCAAACAATAGTCTATCCTAGACTAAAGCAAGTGATTTTCAGAGTAAAAGATTATAGAAACTAATACTCAGTGATCTGAAAGACCAAGCCAGAAAATTCTGATGAAAATTTTACAAGGTATGAAAATTCACAGTAGGCTTTACGCTGCCCAGCTTAATAAAAGAAGTTTTTGTTTCCAGCTCTTGAAAAATTTACAGTGTTATGGCATAGTCCCTAACCCTATAAAGTCTTTGTTTATGGCATCCTCAAACCTTTATCTCATAGCCTTCAATTTCACATGTCTTTTTGTGTTAAGAAAATTACAAAGAAAAGGAAATTCCTATTGTATTGTCCATAACATTTCTTGGCCCAGATTCTTCTCTGCCTTCTCTGAAAGTTGTGATTCTAACAAGGCTTTATGGACTTTCTTCATCTCTTGCTCTTCTTCAGATAAGGAGCTGCCAAGAATATCTTATGCATTTTTTAAAAAAAGTGTTCTTTAGTTACCACCATGGATGCTTCTAGGCAAATATCCCCAATTATCACTAGTCCAAGAGCCATGTGCACCTATTATGTTTTTCCTTCCTTAATAGAATTTCTGGTTAAAAAAAATATGTCAACGAAAATGGAGGGGGGCTACATGTAGAAATGACTGTCTGGATTCCCATAATTGTTGGACCCATCTTGGAGGGAAGCACTGCAAATTGGGCCTAATATGGAACAAAGACTATTCTGAGAGATGATGCAAATGGACTATAGACTTGCCCAGGGTTAAGGGCTAATTTGGAAGAAAAATTTAACACTGTTAGTGATTGTGTTCTTGAATTTTAGGGATCGTTATTTTTTAATCTCCACCTGATCAGATAAAGAAAGTTGAAAAGCCTTTCCCTGAAGTTACTCACATTACATTTATTAACCCAAGGTACATTTTCATTTAATGAAAAGTAAACAGTCTTCTAATTTATCTTCCAGACTCACTTCTCCATGTGTATCTTCTCTTTCTACAAAGGAAAATTAAACTTACCTAGAGATAAACTATCTTGAATCTAGTACAACTACAAAATGTTTTCCAAACTTTAGTAATACTTTAGTAATACCACTTTACCAATTATTAAGGGGCATAGGTTCAGTACCATTATTGTTCAGAATTTAGACAAGTTTAATCTCAAAAGTAATATCTACTTTTCTTTAGTAGTTACAGATTCCCTTTATTCAGTTGCCTGACAGTATTTCTGTAATGTGCATTACGAGTCAACTTGAGATACATACATACATAAATACACACGTACCCATCATGCTATTCCATTTTGGAGTAAGCAACATTAAACAAAGTTCAGAGAGAGAATAAAAAGTTGCAAACAAAAGAAATTAAAGGCAGGAGGAAAGGAAATGCCATTCATAAATACCTCATTATTTTTGCAGTCCTTGCTTTCATTTGTCCATATACTATTTCATGCAGTTCCTTTTGTTTAAAATTCTCTCTTTTGGGGAATATCATTAACTTAATCTAACACATCTTTCTTAGATTTTCCTTCATTTCTACTTACTCATTTTTCTTCTGTCATTTTTATTTTGAGATTTAATCCTTTTTCTCTCTGTGATAAAATCAGTTCTGTGTATTTTTCTGTTGGTCATTCACTTTGTATTCGGTCCACATTCCTTAATCATCCATTTATTCTTGTCTTATGTCAATAGTCTTGTAATGTTGAATTATTTGCTAAACATAGACTTTTTCCTTTGGATTATATTTATTCAGAATATTTTACTTTTTCCTCCAAAACCTATCCCTGGTTCTTTCATTGACATTAATCATTGGAATATAACATGCAACTATCATCATCTTATGGAGTCCTTTTTTCATATGTACCTAGAACAATATAGGAGTTCAGCCTTTCTGAACCTGGAAGGTAGTCCAGACAAGAGGCACAAACCAAGAGTACTAACACTATCTTTATTGTAAGGTTACAATAACAGGATCTTGCGAGTCTGAAAGCACTACTCCCTTCTCTTACTTTTATCTTCCAGAAAATTAGGGGATTGTCCCTTCTGAGATGCATCCCATACCCCTTTTTCTTCTGTGGACTGAAATACCTTTTGCATGATGGCTGTCTAGGCTGTGGCTCTTCCTCCTATGTCCCAAGGTCACAGCCCATTGCATGATACCATACCAATTCATACTTTCAACTATTAGCTCTTTCATATCTAAGCTTCCTGGAATCAGAGTTTTTAGGCAGTATAAAAATATCATAAATAAATAAGCCTATACCTTCACTTCCCTGTATTATTCAACTCCATTGAATGAATCAGATTGTTTTCATTCAAATTTACTATATCCTTCCCCTTTATTTCAGTTCTGCAAGTCCACAAACATTTTTTTCTTTATTTCATTCATTAATTCAGCTTACATGCAAGTCACAGTTTTCCATACACTCTGATCATCATCAAATGAATATTGATCCACTATATATTATGTCTTTGATCAAATGAGTTTTCATATGAGATAAAGGAAGTCACCAGTCTTAGTTATTTCCATGCTGCAATATTAGCAGTATTCAGTAAAATATTTGGGTTAATATGCCAAAAGTTCAACCAAAGCCCAATTTTATCTTAAATATAGTTTTACTATTCTATACTTTCTAAGATTTCTAATCTCTTGTCTCCCACATACCACCAACTAGAATATAAATGCAATGTATTGTATACTCAGGATACTTCAGCCTAAACATACTGACAAAATACCAGGCTTCTAGTGAAATTGTGTATCGTATTTTTCCCCCAGACAAATTCTCTTTATAGTCCTTGATTATCTCTTTTGGTGATATCTTAGTCTCCTGTGCTCACCTGTTGTATGCCCTCTGTGGGCAACTACAGAATGTCATTAAAACATTTAAAACAATTTCTTCCTACAGAATAGTACTCCATGGACTATGGATTTCATAAAGCCGTCAGTTATTTTGTCTGTATACAATATCGTAGGCCTGAACTCCTCTCTACAATGATAAATAGCTTTATTTTTGTCTTTCAGCCAGCTGCCTCATCTCCTCTGGGAAAGGCTGGAATTAAGCATACTAGTTTCAGTAATGTACAGAATTATGAGTGAACTTGTGGCTGTTGAAAAATCAATTTGTAAAATTTCCTTTCATAGTTGCTTTCTGATTATTATATACTTGCATGTAATATATTATTAGGCCCATTTTTTTCAAGAAAATTACAATGGTATGGTTTAAAGTATGATACTGTTTGAAGACATATTTATAATTATTTCCATAATAATTAACTTGGGTGCACTACTAGCTATTTTGCAAAAACTATGAGATATTTTTTACTATACAATCCTGGGCAACTTTCTTAGAAATATTATATTGGAAGAAGCACAGTGGTACAATTTTTGGTAAGCAACTAAAAAAAATGGTGTGATTGAGGAACCATTGCAGTTATCAAGTAGGATCTTTAGTCCTTATTGTTAAATAGAAGTCATCTTCAGTTTTAGTTCCTGCAAATATTCTGAACTGCACAATTCTCATTGTTGCCCCAATGATGGGAATTGTAATCAATATGTCAGTAAATCCATTTTCAAGTTGGAAAAAGCTGTTTTAGAAAAATGTTTGAAAGCATACAGAATATGATTACTGCTCAGTGGAAAAATTATACTTCCTCAAATTGTCCTAGAAGGCATATATCCAAATAGTACTGTCCATCATTCAGTCCCAGTATCAACTGCACCCATTCTTGCACTTAATAAGTGATTTATAATTATCTGATTATGCTCATTAAGCCAATGTCAACTCTTAGCAACAGCATGAATAGACTTTCTCCAGCGTGATCTGTCTCCAGCCTATCTCTCCACGTCTTCCCATCACCACTGCCATCAAGTCCATTCTCCTTGCTATTGGTTGTCCTCTTTTTCTCTTTCCAGCCACCCTTCCCAGCATTACAGACTTTTCTATAGAGCTAAGTATTCATATAATTAGTAACAAATATGATAACTTCAATTGAAGTTGAGTGAGAAGTCTAGATTTAGTTTATTTGATGATTTATTTTTGTTTTATTAACTATTTATATATTCACAGGAGTCTTTTCTAATACCAAATTCAGAATTGTCGAGTCTTTTTATCCTGCTTCTTTAAAATCCAACTTCTGTTTCCATACAGTGTTATGGGGAAAACCATTGCCTGCATGATTCTGACCATGATAGGCAAAAAGGCATCATAGTATCTAAATATCTTTTCCAAGGCCTTTGTTACTACCCTACCAAGTCCTGGTTTATGATGTATTTCTTGACTGCTGATTCCCTTACTGCTGATAGTTGATCCTAAGACAGAAGCTAACTAACATTTCAGTCTCTTCATTGTCAATTCTAAGGCAATTCTAAGGCATACTTGCTGTCATTAGCTTGGTGTTTTATTATTTAATCTTAATCTGATTTTTTCACTATACTTTTTGACTTTCATTACTAGAAGTTGAAGTACATTTTCATTTTTAGGTATCAGCATAAAACAGGTTATTGATTTTTTTCCTCCAATTATAAAACTACCCTCCATGTCTTTCAGCCCAGCCTTCCTTGATATATGTAGGTTGAATAAATTAAGAGCAAATATATAGTCTCTCTCTTTTACCAATCTGGAGTCAGTCTGTTTTGCCATGTTCTATCTGGACTATGACTTTCAGTCCTTTGTATAGGTTTTATATGAGGACAATGAGGTGTTCTGGAATGTCTAGTTTGGGTTTTTTTCAGATTTTTTAATCTCACCTTTATTATTTTTATAAATAACAAGGTGGTGAACATATCTCATACTCCTTTCAGAAAAATAACCCTTTGAAGTGAGTTCAGCTTAGAAACAGTGACTGGCTCAAAGTCATCCATCCAACTTTTCATGCCTAAGGCAAAACTAAAACTCACAGTCTCCTGGTTTCTAGCCTGGATCCTAGGCTAGAACTGGCTCTCCACAGTCTGACACAGCTCTGGACTCTTTACAGTAAATTTAAAACATAAGAATCAATCACATCAAAATGGAAACCAAAGATTAACATCAAATGTATAGTTCATACTTGCTCAACAACCAGTAGCTTAGCAATCATTTTAAGTTATGATGGACCCCACAAAAGTTACTTATGACTTGTTTCCAGAATTCTGACAGTTGCACACAGACTCCTAGTCACATGACCGTGTTTTGGGAACTGGGCAACTGGCTCATCTTTACAGCTGGTTGCAGCACGTGGCTACAATTTACTACATTTTTTGAGGGTTTCTGGTCTTTGGGGCCATTTTCTGGCAAAAAAATGCCAATAGGAAAACACTGATTTGCTTAACAGCATTGGCTTAATGACCACCGCTTTCACTTAACAACTGTGGCATTCACTTGATGACCACTGCAAAAAGTCATAAAATAGGATTTGATCATGTGAATACCTTGATTTAGAACCATCATGACTTATGATGGAAGTTCTAGACTCCATTACGGTTGTAAGTCAAGGACTACCCATAAAGGGTAAAACATGGCAAACTATTTATAGTAAATTGGCAAAATCCACCAAAATCATTCACCAGACACTCAATTTGAAGACTGTAAAGTACCCTACATAGATTTATCACTGCCAAATTGTTGATCTAGGATTTTTGTGCTAAAATTAAAACGATCCAGTTCAAGAACTGGATGTTCAAGATCCAGTTAAATAATATGTCATGTTAGGGATTCATTAAATAATATGTCATTTTATGGAATCCAGGGAACATGTCAATATGCCTGCTTTGTAGCACTCCTCCTCTAAATCCAGATGGTCCCAGCAAGTTTCAAAGAGCTGATTCCTTCCCCTGGCATTGGGCAGGATGTTGCTCAAGTCTATCCAGTGTATCCCTGCACGATTTTTTTTTTTACTGATATTGTATATTTTGTTGTTCTAAGTGAGCCATCCAGAGTTGCATGTTGAATGATGGCATACATGCATGCATGCACACATGCAACATGCACACATGCATAAATAATAAATAAATCTAATCACATTATAAAAATATTCACAAAATTAAAGCAACAGATTTTTTCATAGTTTCCAATTTAAAATAACAATAAAAAGCTATCGTTCTATGGGAACTATGATCTTTGGGTAATTGTCACAATGCTTGATTTATATCTTAACTAAAGTAGAAATCCCACATATTTTAAAACATTTTTGTAATTACTGCAGTTTTTATTCTTCCCTTCTTCCCAACATTTGTCATGAGGACAACTGTGGATCAGAAGTTCTGATACTTTGGTTGTGTAGCATATCAACTAAAAAGGTACAGAAAATTAACTTGAGTTTCCTCTCATTGCTCTTTTTTTGTAAATAACATTAATGAAAAAATAATAATGCTAAGCCTGTAAAGGAATACTTTGTTTTCTCTACAGTCAGACATTAGATGCTTAGATTCCACAGCATTATGGGATTGTCTTTCACAAACGGGATAAGTCATCCAAATCACATTAGGAAACCACCCGTCTGTCAGATAAGAAATCATTGCATTCATATATAGGAAAAACCTCCCCCTTACCTGTCACATTCTGTAGTGGTTGACAGGCTAGTTCATTAGTCTGAAATTATATAACTTTGTGGTCTCATGTGAGTGCCACTAAATTATGCTTGCAGTCTGAAATGTAATAATATAGATCAAGCTTCATCCATTTTAATCCACTCTTCAGGTTTATTGTTTCTAGGAAGAAAATACAGAAACCTCCAAACTATTGCAAAATGTTTGCTGATTATTGGGCCTCAGTTGCAATACCTGTATTGTATATCTTTTACTCATTTTACTCATTACTCATATATTTTTATCTTTAAAACGCATATTTCACCTTTTTCTAGAAAAGAATAAAACAACCCTACTTTAACCAAAAAAGAATTGGTAATATATGAAACGTATCAGTGATGAACAGTAATTAGCATAATAGCTCAGGAATCAGTTAAGATAGAGGATAATACAAAGTTTTAGAAAACCAAAAACAAAATCATAGCTGAAACAGTTCTAGGACACATGAGTTCTGGACAGGAGACCATGTGAATGGAAGAAAACTGAAGTATAAATATATCAATAGGCAGAAAGACAGACTTTTATTTGCCGATTCATTGAATGCACCAATCTTTAAATCTACTGCTAGCTGTTAAAGTCATTCTTATTGTGAAACTGCCAATGAGGGGAGATCTACATTGCATTTTTCCTTAATGATTGCATTTTTGTCATCAGTAATAATCGTTAAGAAAGCTTCTCTTCACTGGAAAAATGTGTATAAGAGATTTTGCTAGAGTATATTTTCTCATACAATCTTTTGTTTGCAAAGCCACCAGCCTTCCTTCAGGACACTCCAACTGGCTGTCCAGGGTAATCTCCCTCTGAAGGAGAATATTTGTAGCTCAGAGTTGAAATGATGGGTCCTTGGTGCTCTCTGAGTTTGCTTGTTTTCTTGCAGACATTTCATTACCCTAACTAGGTAACATCATCAGTGCTAGTAAGGAGTACTGTTTGCTGTCAATTTATATTATATAGTATAAATTTATATTATAAACTGACAGCAAACAGCACTCCTTACTAGCACTGATAATGTTACCTCTCTGTAGTTAGGGTAATGAAACATCTGCAAGAAAACAAGCAAGCTCAGAGAGCACCAAGGACCCCTAATCTCCCCCTCCTGGGTCAATCATCCTCATTATCATTATTGACTGACAGATGAAAATTTACCAGTTTCTCCCTACCAAACCTAAAGAAGTTGTGTTGCGTTGCGGCTTCAATTGATCTGTTCTCTGGAGGATGCTAAGAGTTTCATCAAAATGGGTGACTGACTTGGCATTCCATCCCTCTTCCAGTATTCACAAGAATAAGAGCTAGTTCCATCCAATATTTCCTCAAACATTGCTGAGGGAATAAGGCAAAGTTGTTGCTCTGCTGGGACTGAGGAAGAAGTTGATTCACAGATAGGAAACAAAAGATGCAAAATCCAATTTAAAAAAAATACTCATCCAGAAAATGAAAAATTTTAATTGCGAGTTGTTAAACCAAATATCCATATGCTACATTGTCAGGGCTTGGTGACTTGTTAACTGCCTAGAGCCTTCTGGGATTCGGCGATGTATAAATCAAGAAACAAATAAAAGCCAGTTTGGTGTAGTGTTTATGGTACAGAACCAGAAACCACAAAAATGTGAGTTCCAATCCTCTCTTTGGGGCAATCACGCTCTTATCAGCATAACTCACTTCACCAGGTTGTGTGAAGAATAGGAGGAATAGGAGGAAAGAGCATTACAAAATAAAGGGGAAGGGAGAGAGGGAGGAAGGAAGGAAGGAACTCTTATAAAGGCATTCTGTGGAGTAGAAATCACTACTGGGAAGACCTCCTTCCTTTTCACTAGCGACCGTGCTTCAGATGGTAATGGAGTCTGGAATCTTAGATATTGATCAGAGTATGTGTGAAGAAACATAGAGGGTCTTTAAAAATTCAGCAGTATTTAAATATTGCTGAACTAGAACTTCTAGCATCTCTTCTCATTAGTCATGCTGGCCAGAGTTACTGAGAATTTTAATTAAGCAGTATATGAGATGGTAACAATTCCCATCCCTGCCTTCAATGCAACTTCCTGAACTACATGCAAAAGTAAATTAGCAATCAGTGTGATTAAACAAACTGAATATAATATGTCCCCAACAGTTCAGGTTTATGGCAACTGTTGAGCACAATTTTATTGCAAATAAATTTAAATGCTTTAAAACTGATAAAAAGTTGCAATCCTGGCAATATTTAGCATCCAGCATATCTCAGAGTTTATTTTAAATGCAATTTAATATTAGCTTACAGGTGGAATAAAGACTGATCCTGTATAATAAGTATTATGAAATTTGTCCTCTTTAATCTGCTTCTTAATACTTTAGAACTAAGGGGAGATCATGCGAAGTCCAATATAACCTTCTCCAACTTGGCATATTCCACATGGCCAAAGCTAGGGTTAACTGTGAATTCTGGGAGATACAGTTTCATTATATCTGGAAGACACCAAATTGCAAAAGATTGCTCTCTGCATTATCTGTCTGTGAAATGGACATTACCAAGCTACTCACATAACTCCTGTTTCCTAGCAACTATTGTTAGCAGCTCCCTGGAAAACAGCAAAGACAGTAATTTGTAAAGGCTACCCCGCAAAATCCATCCTGCAGTAAATGATTTCTGAAAAGCCTTTAATTAATGCACTCAAAATGTTTACAAATATAATAAAGTTACATTTGGTTAAGAAATATGCTGTGTTCTTTTTTTAAGAAGCGTAATGCTTTTCAGTAAGAGACAGAAAGTATAGACAACATAACCCACCTTCTAGCATATCCACAATTACCGTGTAAGCCATCTTCAGAAATCCTGTCTGGATTGAAATATCTGCAAGGTTGCCATGTCCTCCCACTAGATGATTCCCCTGTTCCTCTGCCATTCCACCTTTCTTGCTCACTGGAAAAGCAATAGGCAAACCTAAACTACCATTTCACACAGTTAACATAATTGTGCAAGACTTATTTAACAAATATATTTTATTTCTTAGTGTCAGAAATGACATTGGAAGCCAAAGAGTCATTTCTACATTTAGGTTTTAGTAGTTCATAAGTTCTGGCTTCTAGCGTTTGCCTGATAAATGATAACTTGATGAGGGACCCTGAGACTGTGGGGGTTGTTTACCTTATTTAGTTGCTTAAGGTTGGTTTTCTTTCTTTCTTTCTTTCTTTCTTTCTTTCTTTCTTTCTTTCTTTCTTTCTTTCTTTCTTTCTTTCTTTCTTTCTTTCTTTCTTTCTTTCTTTCTTTCTTTCCTTCCTTCCTTCCTTCTTTCTTTCTTTCTTTCTTTCTTTCTTTCTTTCTTTCTTTCTTTCTTTCTTTCTTTCTTTCTTTCTTTCTTTCTTTCTTTCTTTCTTTCTTTCTTTCTTTCTTTCTTTCTTTCTTTCTTCACCACTGCATTTTTGAATAGGTTAAATAGACAGGGATGCCTTCAGGGCACATAAAATAAGTTGTAGTTCACCTAAATTAATGAGACCCCTGAAAACCTCTGCCAGAAGTTCAGTTTCTGAGAAAACTGGAAATTTATATTGATATGGCACGACAGTATCAATTTGGAAGCTCTCTGTGCTGACCTGCTAGAATAGGTTTGGAATACAACACTCTTGTGAGAGGTGAGCCTTGCGGTCAAGTGAGAGGAACTGAGCTTCATTACTCACCAAGCCGAGAGGCTAGAAAGAAATGTAACATTCTTTTATAGATGATTTAACCAGACTATCTTCCCCTGTGTTTCTGATGGAGCCTCAGGGTTTTTCTCAAAATTGCTACCACCATAAAAGTAACAAGTTTTAAGTGCTTGGCAAGAATTAATTTCCAGCTCCCGTTTATCCTAGATAAACGTGGCAGCTCCAAAAAGTGCTCAGATAGCAATCCTGGCTATCCAAACGTTATGGGCCAGCGAGTACAATACAAATTTCAAGAGCATGTTTCAGTATCTCACAAAATGGCAACCATTTACTGCTAGTAAACTGGAGAAATGGATGTAGCCCACCATTTCCCCAGTTTACTAGCAGTAAATTTCATGAGATTGTTCCCCATTATCACTCCGAACCTCCAAAAGTTCTTGTCTTGGTTTCTCTAAGCTGTTACATGAATAACAGCTTCATGTTATACTTGAGAAAGCACTGGATTGCAGTCATCCACCATATTTTTTTTTAAAGCTGCTGGGGCCTACTTAAAGTCTAGATGCAGGAAAACCTGAGGGTGAACCTGAGGATGGGGTCAAATGCATCACCAGTTTGGAGTCACTGCGCCTCTGTAAGAGACCTAAATCCCCCTCCCCCGAAGTCTATTTATACTTACCTGGCATCAATTGGCCTTGACCATTAGTAGATTAGATTCTTGTGTATAGGTAGCATGAAATAAACCTGTAGTGCTTTTGAACTCTGTCCTGGCTCCTCATTTCTTGCACCTGGCATTAGAGACATAGCTGGAAATACAGATTATACATGAAGCTGTTACTCTGCAGAATGCTAGTTTCTCATTTATTTCTGATTAAATGAATTTAAAAAATAGTCTTAGGATTAAACAGCTTGGTGGGCACCAAAAGAGGTGTTGTATTAGAGCCCCCAATTGTACATTTGGATCTGTGCTACCATGAAGTGTGGCATTGCAGGCAGAATTATTGTTACATGGTCTCTGGTAGATTTTATTTAACAGACTTATATAGCTACCTGTCTAACACACAACTCTGGGCAATTCACAACAATAATAAAAACCACCACAATAATAATTAAAAAAATAAAATACAAAGGCAGTAGAACCAGGTGCCTGATCCACAGTCTGCTGTCCATCAGACAATACAATTTTCAGGCTCCAATCTGACCCTATCCCAAGACGTGGGATATGTTAAGTCATTGGGTGTAATAAATTGGATTTTGATTCTCTGATATTAAACATATTGAGTACATACTCATGTTTATGTAGAAAAGGTGCTTTTTCAAGAGGCAATTGGATTTTCTTGGTTTTTGTTTTTTTAAAGACGTTTCGCTTCTCATCCAAGAAGCTTCTTCAGCTGAAGAAGCTTCTTGGATGAGAAGCGAAATGTCTTCAAAGGTGCTTTTTCAAGAGGCAATTGGATTTTCTTGGTTTTTGTTTTTTTAAAGACGTTTCACTTTGAAGCGAAATGTCTTCAAAGAAAAACAAGAAAGTCCAGTTGCCTCTTGAAAAAGCATCTTTGAGACAACAATGACCTGGATGACTGAGAATCTCCATAGATATATAGAAAAAGATGCTTTCTAAAATAAAAAATAATAAACTAAGCATTGATAGCTAAATATATGCTTCCATAAGCAGACACACTGTAGATAGGGCGAGCAGTATCAGAACCAGCAGTAGGTTCTGATACTCCAATACAACACCAGCCAGCTCAGTTATCTATGCTCAATTAGTTTTCTCCCATCACTGCCTGCTTTCTGAGGCAACATTAGGGGAGTTGAACTTCAGCCCTGAGGTTCAGCCTGAGGTGCAACTTAATAACAATACTAAGTAACCACTAACGATTACCTGTCTTTAGAAGTGAGATCTTAGCTTGAGGGAACTAATTAGATTAAATAGATGCTTTGTATTATCAGGAAGAGTAAGTTCAAAAAGATTGGAAAACCTTGACTGCTGCTGAGTTGCTTGAGAATAATAAGAGAGCTAGGCAACCTACTACAAAGCAACTCTTGAAGGCAGCTTCCTACATAGAAGTAAGCCTGTTTACCCAGATTTCCCCCCCCCCTCTGGGCCAGCATGAGCAGGACTAAAATTATAATCTCATAATTCAAGAGGACTTTCTTGTTCTCTTTTGGGTTGGCATAATCATTCATATCCTGTTCTAATCCATAAAATAGCTGATCAAGATCACTGTCTGCAACATTAGATTAAATAATAAAATAAATGAATGACATGTTCCTCCTGTCAATATGGATAATCTTTTAATCTTTTCACTGACAGGCAAGACAGTTGTCTGAAATCTGTTACATGCTAATATCTGTATAAAGCTTTAGTCATGTATTCATTTTAAAGAGATTAATGATGAGGCTCAGAGGCTCTCCGCCTCTTGTTTATTGATCAAGGTTATGTCATATAAAAATGATAAAGGGACAAAAATGCCCCAGATCCTCAGTAACTGGTTAGTATTTTCTTCTTTCTATTGTCACATGCTTTAAAATTCTTAATTAACTTTTGTATTGGGGATACAATATGAGATTTCAAATAGTTATTATTTATGTCCTAGGCATATACCAGCAATGTCAGAGATAGCAGCCTATTAGTATTTAGAGCATGTAGTAACACTTCCATTAAAATGAAAATGGTTATCTTGCTATTTAACAATTAAAGAGGCTGGCGGAAAAGGTCAAGCAGCTTATTTAAGGACACATGCACATGTCAGACATATGCATCTCTCTCAATCTCTCTTTCTGTCTCTCACAATACACACACACACAAAGAGAGAGAGGGGGGCAGAAAAAGAAAGCCTATTACCTGCCCAACTTTTTTTTTCTCTTTCAACTGAGGGATGAAGCTCTCCATTAAGAACGGATTCTGTACATTGTGTTATGAGCAAGAATTTGATTACAATATAATCCTTGGGTTGGAAATAGAATAATTGTAAAATCAAAGATCTGACACTTAATCCAAATTACATCCATTTTATGTTTTGTATTTTTGAAGTCTGCACACATAAGTGTCTCTCATGTACCAGTCTAATATTAACACAATTGGTGATTCTTGCATGTTCCAGGTCCTGAATGTAGAAAGGCATCTACTGGCTCAGCTTCTACATAGCATCATTACTTGAGATCAATTAATATATTAAAAGGAAAATATGAATGGACTAAACCACCATGTACTTAGTTAATTAACATGGGAAGTCATGTATGGAAGTTTCTGTAAAAATAATGAGCGTTGAACTAGAGGGGAAACAAAGCATGATAGAATTACAGTGCTATTTAGAATGCAATACATTCATTTGGCTATGTAAATATTTTGGTAGAAGAAGCAGGCTTGAGATATGACTCAATTACATGGCGGTTATAAGAATAGCGAGAAATGCATGGCATTTTGCTGATTAAGCTGATCAGCTGCACAAGATAATTAAATTGTCTACCCAAATTGTTGTGTTTAAATGTGAATGTATATTTAATATATAACTTCATTTATAAAGAATTGAACTATTTATAGTTCTTTGACCGATCACTTACTGTGAATCAGTTATGGAACAATAATAAGCTATATGCAAATATTCTAAATATGAAAAGGCTCATTATAAGATAGGATGTGATTGTTGGAAGTATGTGATGGAGCCAATTGAAGTAAAAAATATTTTTAGAACATGTAAAACAACCCATTTTAAAATATGCTTGATAATTTTACATAAAGTTTTACACAGTGATTGAAATGAATAGAGCACGGGTGTCAAACTCGCGACGTCACGTGACGTGTCGCAACATATAGTGACTTTTTTCCATTGCTGGCAATGGGGTGGGCGCGGTTTTGGCGTGACACATCCGGTCCATGGACCGGCAGTTTGACACCCCTGGAATAGAGGAATATAGTCGCCAAAAACATCAAAATTCTTTCTCTAAATGTTCACTTTTTATTTAATGTTACATTTCTTTTTACTTCCTGATGCATAAGAAAAATTATGTGAGCTGTACTCAATATTGTCATTTTGGTTAAAGATTCTGTGAAAGACTAATCACTCTCCCCCATTACTTCTGCCCAGCCCACCAGAATGAGAAGGCAGGGTATGTTGCAGGTTCATGACAAAAGGCCTTCTCAGTGGTGGCCCCTTCTCTATGAAACATAATTCCCTGGAGGTGTTGTTCCTCATGTTGTTGCTTTTTTGAAAGGCGCCAAAGACTTGGTTTTGTCAGGGGACCCCTGGGAACCCCAAATTAAGATGGGAATGTTGTTGCTGCCATGAGGTGGGGAAAATGGTTTTATGTCAAACCACCTGGAGTCACATGGGGATGAGTAGGACAGTTATATAAATTTGTTAAATAAATAAATCCAATTTCTCTGCATGTTTAAAGATATTTTCCCTTAAAGAGATCTAGGAAGGACATGTAAGGGATGTCCAATCTACCCAAATTGCTAAGAAACATATTTATGCAGGATACAATCTGGTTCAGTCACTGGGACCAGAGGTTTTCTCTTCTGAGCTTTCAGACTCGTGCTGGAGCCCAGCTTCTAGCACAGGGATCCACAACCTGTGGGCCGTGGCCCACTACCGGGCCAAGGCCTCTTGGCCACCAGGCAGCGTGAAGGGATGGCCAATGCAAGCGTGTGTGTGCAGGCACTCACCCCCCATACTTATGCTAGCACCGCTCTGAGCATCCCGCCAGCGCTAGTACCGCCCCACCCACAAGCGTCCTACTAGTACTAGCGCCACTCTGAGCATCCCGATGGTGCTAACACCACCCTGCCCCGAGCATCCCGCCGGCACTAGCACTGCTCCGCCCCGAGCGTCCTGCCAGCACTAGCACTGCCCCAAGCGTCCCACCGATGCTAGTGCCACCCCATTTGCGGCACTCGTCCTTGTGCAGCCCCGTTTGCATGTGCACATGTGCTCACGCACAGCTCATTTGTGCGCACGCATGCACACGTAACAGTGCCTGCCTCCCTTTCCAGGCCACCAAACCAAAAGGGTTGGTGACCTCTGCTCTAGTACAGTGTGTGCTGTTCTGTGTGTGGTATTTATAGTGCCTGTTGTAAGTAGGTTTTTAGATATTGAGTGGGGTGTGTTGATAGCTTGCTTTTAAGTCGTTAGCTGTTGTTTACTTGTGTTGCTCAGCCCTCGCCTTCTAAGAACTTGATAGGCTAGGGGTAAATCAGCACTCCTGTTGACTGACAAGGGGCCTGTTTCCCAGGCTTCAATCACTTCCCTGCTGTCTTTGTTCCTGCTCATCCAACAATCTTAGTAGCTGCAAAGTTGAATGTGTGTCCTTATTCGTTGCAGTGTGAGGCTATTAATGAATTCGGGTTTCCTCGTTTGACCATTTGCTTGTGTTTTTGCAATCTGGTAGTTGGCTTCATCCCTGACTGTCCACAGGGGCAATCCATGCAGGGGATTCGGTAGATTACATTAGAAGTATCTCCCAAACATATTTTCCCTGGTTCTGAAATTCTTACCAATAAATGCAAAGAAAAGTAGTGGAAGTATTCTTCACTTAATTTCACCACTTTGTAATATATTTGATGCAAATCAATTCGTTAGTACCAAAGATACCTATTTTAAATGCACGAGAATATTTGCTTTCCATCCCCCATTTTCCCAAATTATACCAAATGATTGGAGTGAATTTTGTATCTTTAATATTATGAAGGTGCATCTTCAATAATCAGCTTCTTTGTAGCTAAAAATGGAAGGCGACTTTGAAATTCTGTTTATGGTGGTGATTTATAGCCCACTCAAAGGGTGCTCAAGTTGCCTAACAAATTAAACTAAATATGAGCAATTAAAAGCCAATAAAAGCAATTAAATTATTAGCTTTGTTGACTCCTTTTCCGGAAATGGAAAGACTAGAGGCTAAGGGCAACTCTTAAGGGATTGAAGCTTCCTTTAGCCTATGGGCATATCAGCAACTGGGTGTCCTTTTGGCTTACTCTAGCCACACCCAGAGTAATAGAACCACTCTCTGCTCTTCTCCAGTAGCTTACTGGATATCATCTGAACTGGGGAACTGGGGAACACATCTTCCAGTGTCATATCAATTCTGTCCTGGTTGAAAATGTGTTTTTGGGATGGGTTGGATTTTATTTTATTTTATTTTTTTTGACATAGTGAAGCAAATGAATACAGCCTATTTTCTTGTCCAATGGACTATATTTATTTTAATCCTTTACCTGTGACCTGCTTTTCATGGATGAATCTTCTGGTAATGTACAGTGTCAACGGTATAGCTGATAGCGTCCTTCTTTACTAGTATGTAGCAATCCATGAAGGGGAATTTAAATTCCATGTGTCTAAACTCCAGGCAGTTAAAAGATGGACCATGTCTATTCTTTCCAGTATTTACTTTGCTAAATTATGACTTGTAAGGGAGGAATAGAATATTTGTAACAGCTGGCTGCCAAAAAGAAGGAATTGCGGTTTATGCCTTGAAGAATGAGAATATTTGCGGAAGGAAGGAAGGAAGGAAGGAAGGAAGGAAGGAAGGAAGGAAGGAAGGAAGGAAGGAAGGAAGGAAGGAAGGAAATAGGACTTTTGTCTAGTCTAGGAGTGAGGCCTCATCTTGGAAAAAACAAAAAAAAAATCCTCTACCTGGCTGCCAGCATTTACATCCCAAAACACTCAGTACAAAAAAGGTATTCGTGAATCATGTACACACCCTTGCTCAGCAAAACAACTCTTCTTTTTATACTTAACAATGCTAAAGGGATAGACAGATAAACCAACAATTAAATTAAAGTATGTCTTTGTAGCCAAATGCCCCATGAACCTGCATCAACAGTGCACAAGAACTTAAAGAAAAAATGCAAATTCTTCACATGTTTAAGTCTCTACAAATAAAAGAGTCAAGAGAAAGCCTGCCGGATGAAACAAAGCTGCGGGAACTGCTGATACCCATGAAAACAGGCTCAAGCTTTAAAAAAGATCTTGATACACTTGAACATTGGCCCTATCCAACAAAATGTTCACTGTTAAGCATTTTAAGGTTTTATACTTAAACAATTAAAAACAGATGAACAAGTATAAGGTAGGTGGGACCTGGCAATAGTACTTGCAAAAAATACCTGGGGTCCTTGGTAGATCACAGATTAAGGATGAGCCAGCAATGTGCTGCCCCAGTCAAAAAAGCCAGTGCAGTTTTGGGCTGCATTAATAGAGGTATAATGTCAAGTTCATAGAAAGTGATAGTACTACTCTATGCTGCACTGGTCAGAGACCACCTGGAATACTGTGTCATTTTCTGGTCTCCACAATATAGAAAGGATGCTGTGGAACTGGAAAGAGTGCAGAGAACAACAAATATGGTAAGGGACTTGAAGGCTAAATTCTATGTAGTGTGGTTAAAAGAATTCGTTAAGTTTAACCTAAAGAAGAGTAAGCTAAGGGATGATGTGATAGCAGTCTTCCAATACGTGCAGGGATATCACAGGGAAGAGGCAGTAGATTTATTCTCCCCAGCAACTGAGGGTAAGACAAGAAGCAGTGGGAAAAACTTTACAGTGAGCGATCCAAACATGAACCAAAGAGGGGTTTTCTGACTGCAAAAGCTATTAAGTAGTGAGACAGCCTGCCTTCTGAAGCTGTAAGTACTCCATCACTGGAGGTCAAAATCAAGAAATATTGGACAACTGTTTGTCCATAATGATATGAGGATTCCTGCACTGGGCAGATGGTTGGACTTGAAGACCTCCAAGTTCCCTTCCAATCCTATCATTCTTTGAATGCACAAAATTCAGTAAATGCCACAACTCAGCCAATCTACCAGTTATTCTTTGCTTTCTCAAATGCACTCAGGGTTGCATTTTCCAAAAGCCATGCTGTCAACTGAGAGCACTTTAGGAAACCAGATGAAATCACTGGTCAACACTAGCTACACGCTTGAAACAATTTGTATTTGATCTGCTTTTCACATCCCCAGTGTCTAAATATTACAACTTATCTTCCTTTGAATCCAAAGATATCCATTCCTTAACAAAAAAAATCTACTCCATTATACTTTTTAAAAACACTATTACATTTTGTAGATGCCATCTCTGCTCTTGAGCAACATAATACTTTTAAGCTGCTGCATAGAAGACAGCTGCTTCATATACAGTATTATTGTTTTACTATAACATTACAAAGTGTAATGTGTAAAAGATACCTCTTTCCTATTAACTTTGACAGTGCACTCCTATAATATTTACTTAGACATAAGTCTTGCTGAGTTCAGCAGGGCATTGGGGTACAGGTTCAGACGTCTGTATACACTGATGACGTTAACAAAAAGTTAAGTTATTTTATGCTTCAGGATTGCAAAAATTATACGTCTTTGGGAGATTTTATTAATACAAAAGATATAATCCTTCCCTTTTTTCCCCAAGGTCTGTCAAGAGGTTTAAATACCAAATTTACATGACAAGATTAGATTCCTCCTCTGTTATTCAGATCTTTGCTCTGTTACAGCATGTTACTGAAAATTGCTCTCCTTCTTTCTCAGATTCTTTTTATAATTGTGATAGTTCCCTAGGTATATTTGCTTGAACGAACACTTATAAGTGGTTATACAATGACATGTTTAAAATTCTGAATTGGTATCAGAAGTCAAGATGGGGATCCTTGGTCCCAGGGCTACGTTTGGCTTGCTCCACTATTCCTTGGAGAGGGAGGATGGGGAAGTTAGAGTTAGAAGATAGGTTAGAAGTTAGAATTGCCACTTCAAGGTGCCCAGAATTTAGAAATACCTTTCAGAGGCTTTGCATATGCTGGCCTTCCAACGAGTAATGTGCTTTGAAACAGGGCCATGAGGAAGCAGCTCTTTTATCACCTTTGTTACAAAAAACTCAATGGTGAAAAAAGGAAGGTTCTACATTTAGGCAAGAAAAACCAAATGCACAGGTACAGTATAGGTGATACCTGGCTCAATAATACTAGGGATTTTGGAGTCCTAGTGGACAATCACTTAAGTATGAGCCAGCAGTGTGCTGAAGCTGCCAAAAAAGCCAACACAGTGTTTGGCTGCATTAACAGAGGGATAGAATCAAGATCATGTGAAGTGTTAATACCACTTTATAATGTCTTGGTAAGACCACACTTTGAATACTGCATTCAATTTTGGTCACCATGATGTAAAAAAGATGTTGAGACTCTAGAAAGAATGCAGAGAAGAGCAACAAAGATGATTAAGGGGCTGGAGGCCCCTATAAAACATATAAAGAACGGTTGCTGGAATTGGGTATGTCTAGTTTAATGAAGAGAAGGACTAGGGGTGACATGATAGCAGTGTTCCAATATCTCAGGGGTTTCCACAAAGAAGAGGGAGTCAAGCTATTCTCCAAAGCACCTGAAAGCAGGACAAGAGGCAAAGGATTGAAACTAATCAAGGAGAGAAGCAACCTAGAATTAAATGAAATTTCCTGACAGTTAGAACAATTAACCAGTGGAACAACCTGCCTCCAGAAGTTGTGAATGCTCCAACACTGGAAGTTTTAAAGAAGAGATTGGACAACCATTTGTCTGAGATGGTATAGGGCTTCCTGCCTGAGCAGGGGGTTGGACTAGAAGACCTCCAAGGTCCCTTCTAATTCTGTCATTCTGTATTCTGTAATAAAAAGGTAAAACAAGCTGTGCATAACACAGGAATACTATGGTGCGACTGTACATGTACAGTATCAAGAAGTAAATTCTGTGCCTGCAGTACATTCATGTGGGAATAAAGCAGGACACAGTCATGGTAGCCACAGACCATAGTTCTTCCCCACTGAACTATTAATCAGAGAAGTTCCATGTTGCATTCAACACTGTTCAGAACAGATTTATTGCTGCTATGTTGTCTATTAACATATTAAGATTGCCGTCTTAGCACTCTGAATTTCAAGTAAGCCTGTCCAAATACTATGGGACATACTTTTGAATAAACCCACATTGAAAAAATACAATTGTAAGTATGTTTCCAGAAAGGAAATCCATGGAGCTCAAGGGAGACTTGTTCCTCAGCAACACTGCTTAAGGCAAAGCTTTAAATGTAATGTATTTTTATGCTGGCAATTTCTGCATTGTAGTTATCCATCTACTTTCCATCCTCCATTTTTGAGACTAGAAATAGAATACTGCTTGTTTCAATATCTTTTTTTTTTTTTACTAGAGTAGAACAATGGCCTCTCTGCAGCTTATGAGGTATACTTGAACAAAAATGCTATATGTTAAAAAAAATCCACTATTCAAGAAACTTCTTATAATTCTGTTTTTCCCAACTACAAAGAAAATTTTGTGTATTATTTCTGAGCTTGCTGCTTTTCAAGGAAAATAAGGCATATATGTATGAATATGCAATTGACACTGCAGGCTCTCACAACCAAATACTGTAGTTGGCAGAGCTGACTCTTTTCAAATATCAATGCAATGTTGTAAAATAAGCCCTCTTCACTCAGCCACAAAAAAATTGCCATTTTGGTCATATCAGCTGCCTAAAAGAGGCTGTTGTAGTTAGGAAAACCAATTTCCATCTGCAGTTTACAATTGTTTCCATAGCTTATAACTTAGATTTCTTTTTTCCTTTAATTTACCTGAGGCATCTATTCAAATAGTTGATTAAAAGCTGGGCAGCTTCTTCCCTAGCATATTTAGTTAAAGATACTACCAGGTGAAAAATTCTACTTATTCTCAGGCTGAAACAGCATTTTTCACCCCTACCTCCTAATTTTTCTGTTTCTTCTTTGAATGGCTAAAGGTTTAGTTGGAATCTTAACCCAGAATGTCATTTGTTGAATGAGTCCTTTCATATTTTACCCTACCTAAATATAAGCTGCTAAATGAAATAAACTTATTTAAAAGCCGTTATTAATAACTGCAATAGGTCTCTGCAATTTCTAGTTCAGGATCATTTTATATTTGTAGCTAGAGTCATATCACATGGCTCAATTTTCTAAAGCACCTCTAGTGAAACCATTTATTTGTATAGAAGTCCTGTTCTATAAAAGATGAAATTATTCTTTCACTGACTGTCTCCTGTGGTTGCTTTATAGATATAGAATTGAAGTGACAGTGGTTCTTTGCTGTGCTCATGAATGAAACCAGCCGCTTAATGTTAACCCTGTTGCTTCAATTGCATGCTGCATTTTATGGAAGGGTTGAAGTATATGCATTTTTCTTGGAAAATAAGAACGGGATAAAATTTTAGCAGCAAAATCAAATATTAGCAGGAGCTTCTGTGTAGTCAGAAAAGGATATTTTCAACTATTTTTAATCATCATTGCCATATTCGGTAACATAGATTTTTATAGTAATACTGCTCATCTACATCGTGGATATGCTACCTATTTTCCAGATAAGATTACAGCTGACTTTTCAGAGGAATACTAAGGGCTGTTCTGCTCAAGGTCCATGGTGTTGACCTTCATTTATTTAAAATTAATTAAATATAGCTGATGCACTTATCCTATCTAATACGCATAGTGGCAGCACCTAATGAACGTTGTCTGATCTTGAAAAAGTTGAGCAGGAACTCAAATCCTTCCTAATTTTGTTTATCTCGTGTGAGATGGTGTAAATTGATTCACCATACTTGTTAGCCAAGAGATGGCACTTTAGAAACTATTCTAACTTTTGCATTTTGACTTCTCAGTCACCAGAAAGGCAATATGAACTTTGACAGCCCTGTATCTCGCGCACTAAGGTTAGGGATGAATGCTAGGCGAGACACCTCTAGTCTATAGGTCAGTGGTGGCGAACCTATGGCACGTGTGCCACAGGTGGCACTCAGAGCCCTCTCTGTGGGCACGCGTACCATCGCCCCAGTCCTTGGCCTTCAGCTGGGTTTTATAAAACCTTTTCACTTTAGGCCTCCGCCGCCGTGTGCAAAAAAAAAAAAAGGTTCAATCAATCAATCAATTTCAACTTCTCGCGGGGAAAAAAAAGATCTCGCAAAGTTGGAATTGATTGAACTTTTTAGTCCCACCCAGTCTGCTGTTACCACCACAGCCACACCCACCCAATGGGCCACGCCCACCCGGCACCCGATGATACGTAAGTGGGTTTTGGGTTGCAGTTTGGGCACTCGATCTCTAAATGGTTCGCCATCACTGCTATAGGTGGTGGCGGCAGAAATTACCAAGGCACTATCCCAAGCCAGAAAGTAGGGCTACAGTATGAATCTTCAGGTCTTCTGGGAGAAGAATCTTGAAATCTCTAACCTTTCACTGTGCCTATCTCAGGAAATTCACTATAAAGGAGGAACCGTGTTAGTCTCTTATAATAAGAACAACAAATGCTATAACTGATTAATGTTACAGAGAAGCTCAGATATGGAGACATATTATGATATTTAATTTTTCTTCACAATCTCACCAGCTATATTTTAGGGTTTTTTTCTGAATAAGGTAATCCATTTTGGGAAAACCTACTGGGACTACCAGGAAGAAAAAGCTATCTCAGGTATATGAAGTAGGAGATAAATTGTGATGCAGTGTTTAGTTTTGGGCTAGGACTGAGAACACTCAGGTTCAAGTCCATTCTTAGTCGTGGATACTCATTGGTTTGTATCAGGTCACTTTCTCTCAGTCCAATCTATTTTAAGGATTGTTGTGGGAATAAAATGTAAGTGATCCTTGTAGAAGCCAACTTAAACTCCCAGAAGAAAGGCAGTATATAAATCTAACAAACAGATCAATAACTTTGTTACTAGTGGTGTCTGGTAAAGCACCCTATTTTGCCCTGGGCCTTTCACGATACAGACAAGATGAGAAATCTGCATTAATCTCTGTGCTTGATGTCTTTTGACTATTACTCATGGCCTTCTCTAGTGACAGAGAAATTATGGTGCTTAAATCAACCATGTATATAGAGAAATTAGAAATACTGCTTAAAGCATTAAAGGAGAAGGTATGTACAGTATGTGTGATAGAGAATCTTCTTCCTTATTTGGTAAGAATGCAAACATCCAGTATTAATGTATGTTTCAAAATTGAAAAGGTAACTTACCCTGCCATTCATATGTTCTAAAAAGATAATTTCTTTTAGTCTGGTATTAAGGATGAAAAAAAAATCCTCTTTGGCATATCATTTTTTCTTCATTTGATGGGACATGATTTGCTTGACATTTTTCGCTTCTGCCTAAGGAAACAGCAGCTATATTTCTCCTTAACCCCACTCCTCTTCCAAGTTGTATGAATGGACAAAGAGTTCCAGAAAAGCTTTCTTGTTCTGCTACTTTCTAGTGGCCTAACAATAATATTGCTTTAAAATGTAATTGTGCTTAAAACATCAGAGAGATACAGTGTTTACAATAGAATAGAGCTGGAAGGGACCTTGAAGGTCTTCTAGTCCAACCCTCTGCTTAAGCAGGAGAACCTATATCATTTCAGACAAGTGACTGTCTAGTCTCTTCTTAAAAACCTCCAGGGATGGAGCACCCAAGATTTCTGATGGCAAGCTGTTCAACTGATTAATTGTCCTCACTGTTAGGAAGTTTCTCCTTAATTCCAGGTTGCTTCTCTCTTTGATCAGTGTCCAACCATTGTTTCTTGTCCTGCCCTCTGGTGCTTTGGAAAATAATTTGACCCCCTCTTCTTTGTGGCAGCCCCTCAAATATTGAAATACTCCTATCATGTCACCCCTATTATTTCTTTTCTGTAGACTAGCCACACCCAAGTCCTGCAGCTGTTCTTCATACGTTTTAGTCTCCAGGCCTTTGATCATTTTAGTTGCTCTTCTCTGAACTTTTTCCAAAGTCTCAACATCTTTTTTGTACTATGGTGACCAAAATTGGTTTGCAGAAGGAAGCAAACCTCTCTACCTGTGTTCCAGTCACACAGAGTTGATGCTGTATTCATAATCTCCCCCCACCCAAATTATTTGGTTGGGGAGATGATGTGGCAGAGTACAGGAAATACAGAGAAGGGGACAGCAGATATAGCTACTTCACCTATACAGTTTTTCTATGAAAAACTTGTAGAGTTAATTGCATTGTCAGAAGTAATTAATTAAGATTCTTGATACTGTTTGTGGCTACCAGATTTAGATGAAAGCAAAAAAATTGAGAGAGAGAGAGAGAGAGAATGAATCTCTTTGTTGCCATTTAATGGCCACCTAAATTTTGCAGCCCAACTATGGTAACTCCATTATACTCGGATAGACTGTTAATACTCTGATGATAGAATCATATCACTTTTTGGGTTTTTCCACTTTAGACCTGAGTTCCCTTTGTTGGTTGATCATGCACCATGCAGATCTGGCTTTCTAGTCTTTCAATTACAGTACATAATTTCCTACATGTCTTCTCAGAATTAAAAAAAAAAAGACACATTAAATCAAATCCTATGTAATTAATCCTGTGCCCTTTGAAGGCAGCATAGTTAGATCACAGCCAACCTTGACTCATCCCTGTTATATGCAAAATTTAACATGTCTGGATCTGTACGATTATAACATAACTGACATAAGTACTTCAGCATGAACTTTATTGTTCTACTGCTGACCTTTACTTGCTTTCATTCTGCACAAAATTATTTCCAGGTGAACATATTGCGATCAGATTGTTTATGTTTTGGCAATTACATCTGCAAATTTTAAAAGGAACACTACTTTCTTTGTAATTTCTTACGTATGATATAATTGAAGCCTGAGAAGCCATTTAATGCAATAAGCTGTTGAGATAGTATAAGAGTTCACCTATTTTCCTTCCATTTGGACCTCTATGGTAGGCAGCACTAAAGCTACACATGGAATTAATATGAGCTCTGGGTATATATTTCCTCCTTTTTGGAATGCACAATAATTAACTTCACTGTGTGGAAAATGCAGATTAAAACCTCTTAACTTTTGTGCTCTTGGGATGATAATTGATATAAAAATTGGTTTGCCATCCCTAAGCTCCTTTGTTTAAATTATGGTACTGGCAGAGAAGATGTTTTTTTAGAATTTTATCTGCTGTAAACCTCACGTGATCAGCATTCAGGGATTATTATTTTCTGCTGACAAGCAGAGCAAGTTAAAAATCCCTGCTAAAGCAGACAAAGCTGAGCTTTGTTAAAGAACTCTCTCCTTTGGTTTTAGTAAGTTGTTTTTAACTGGTTGCCTCTCTTGATAGTGACTAATGGTGTTTCAGAGACGTTATGTACAATATAGAACAAGTATTCATTAGTTGGTGTTATTTCAATACCTGAAGTATCACCCTGGTCTTTGTTTAAGTCTCTCCTTGTTTCTCCTGCCCACATAGATTATCTCAGTGTATTCTGCTGACTCTTAAGTCCCATGACTGCTCATTTTTCCTTGAGCACTCCTATTCATCTAAAACTCTTCTCAAAACCTTGCTTCTTCCATGCCAATGGAAAGCCATTGGAAAGATGAAAGACATTATTATTGCTTTCCTCAGCTTCATCCCATTTTACCATATTCTTTTCTATCTCCTTTACTTCATCTTTGTTTCCTTTTTTACCTCCCAAAATGTAGCTTATAAGCTCTTCTAAACATGGATATTGTATTTTTGGCTCATTTATTTGACCCCTTCCTTATTATGTAAGCTTATAATATAAATATATGAAATCCAAATGCCGGTTTTTTTATTAATGTTTCATGTAAATTGATTTTAGAATTTTCTTAGATTGAAACTTTGAAATCCTGACTTCCAGCTTCAATTTTAATAGAAAATTCTGGTGTCCAATGTTACTTAACACCTGTGACGGGACTATTAGTTTCCCTCTCTTTTTTAACCAGATGCTTTTTGTTTGTTTGTTTTTTGCTTTTATTTCTGTCAAAGCAGGATGCTGACATGTTGGCAGGTGATGAGCAAGCTTGGAAAGAAGCCAAAGAAGTTATAAATACAGTAGGAGCACCAAAGTCACATGAAGGTATCCTTGGTCCACAAAATACACACATTTCCATTTTGATCAGGAGGATATAATTATCAATTTGTTTTCTAGTCTTTGTTAAATTCATTCTCTTCCTGCCTATTATATGTATTTTGTATTTTTCAAATAAAACCATATTTAAAGAAAAAGAAACAAAAGGCAAATCAAATCAAAATGTGTTCAAGGTTATAGAAAACTCTTGTCCTTAATTTTTTTCCTCAGCATTTGTATCTTTAAGTTTCTGGAGCAATAGCAATAGCACTTAGACTTATATACTGCTTCATCGTGCTTTATAGCATTCTCTAAGAGGTTTACAGAGTTAGCATATTGCCCCCAACAATCTGGGCCCTCATTTTACCGACCTCAGAAGGATGAAAGGCTGAGTCAACCTTGAGCCCATCAGGATCAAACTCTTGGCTGTGGGCAGAGTTAGCCTGCAATACTGCATTCTAACCATTGTGTCACACATGGCTCTTGGCAGAAGAAACTTTGCTTTGGCCTTGTAGAACAAGATGACAGACACTTTAAATATTTAAGTCTTAATATAGTTTAAAGAGCCAAAAGGACATGAACACACACACACACACACACACACACACACAGAAAGAGAGAGAGAGAGAGGTATATATTTAATAATGTTAATCTTTTGGCCATATATGTTGCAATTCAATACTCACTTATTGAAATTTCACTATTAAAGTAGTAAACTATATTTCATTCCATTTTCAGTATAAAATATTTATAATCAAGTTTAGACATCTACACTATTTTGCTGTCTTTAATAACTGTGAGATTTTTTTCCTAACTTTTCATCACTATTCTCCAGCCCCATCAAATGTTGTGCTCTGTTTTTCTTTAGACTAGTTTCTCTTTAAAAAATCCTTCTTTTTCATCTAGTGCAATCTCTTTCTTCAATTTACCATTCCACTGTCCTTTGGGACAAGGATTAAACTAAAGGCCATAATCTGTATGGGGCAGGGAATAAAATCTTTTCATTAATGCCAACATCAGTGCATATAAGACTGTGGTGGCCTGCCCTCTCCTCAAGAAATCATCCTTGGACCTAATGATAATGACAATTTTCATTCTTTCTCCATCTTCCTGTTTCCCATACATATTACAGCCTTTAGTTGAATTCCCCTTTTGGGGAAGATTAGGAACGTAGTCAGGCTACACTTCAGAAGCCCCTGGAAGAAGCAAAATATGAAGATTCTTTTCAATTTTTTCAATTTTACATCCATCCTGGATCCCCTTGAAGTGATGCCATAGAAAATCCTGCCAAATGTGAAGATGCCAAAGGAGTACTGTTAGTGAAGTTCATGGAGCGTGGTTCAACCATCAATTCAGAAGTCTACTGTGAAATATTACGAAAACTCAGATGAGCCATCCATAACAAGCGTTGGGGCATGATGACTTCTGGTGTGGTGTTGGTTCACGATAATGCTTGCCCACACACCGCTAGACGCACCCAAGAATTTTTGCAACAGTTCCGTTGTGATGTTTTTGATCCCCCCCATAGCCCAGATTTTGCACCGAGTGACTACTACTAAGGAATTTCAAACCTTGTAAGACGTTATGACAACTGCCTCAATTTGAATGGCGATTATGTTGAAAAGTAATGTAATGTAGTTTTCTAATGTGTATAATAACAGTTGTGCATCTGCGAGTGTCTGTCATTGATAACGAAACGGAGGTTTATTTCCGAATTGCCCTCGTACATAATCAGTTGATAAATTCAGATTGTTCCTTGACTGGTATTTACTATGTGAAGTTGGGAATATCAATGTCAACTAAGTATCTTATGAATGTCGATTTAATTATAGCAGAAACTCATAAAGAGTTCATATTAAAATGAAGATGTTTTGTCTTCTTTGCTACATCCCAAAGAAGATTGTCAGATATGTTTAATAATGCTGAGCACCGGCGTATAGAGTCCCTCTTTCCTTCCCCCATGTATTGCTGTCCCCATTCTCCTCCCATCCCTGATCATGTAATTTTCATCAGGGAAAAATGTCTGTTGCCCAAAATTGTTACATTAAAAAAAAAACATTTCTTTTAATTTATAAGATGAGTTTTAATTTTGTTGAGACATTCAGCTAGAAAAAGGTTACAAGAAATATGTTGTTTACTTTAAGAAAATAATTCTTAAAAGAAAATTAACTAGTAACAAAATTAGTTTTGGTTTCATATGATCACCATTCATATTCATGTAGTTTGCTTTCATGCTTTGTTGGTTTAAAAAATGGAGTTTTCTATGGAAGAGGGTTTTCTAGAAGAGAAAACTGCAATGTTTTAACTTAATGTTTTGCCTTTTGATTGATGCTTCTGTCATGGGTTAATCCTTAACACAAATAAATGTCAGAATGGGAGCAAGTTCTGTTGTCCTGCCAGACATCACTGAAGAGCAACACCTCTCGTCTCCCAGACACCAACATCTATCAGCTAAAATTACTTGACCTTGCCATGGATGCCTGCATAAACCTGGGCCTTTGGGAAGAAGCTCTGCATTATGGTAACCGAACTTTGCAGCCCTACAGGTGAGAGCTAGCCTTACTGTGATTTATGGCAGGGATCTGTTTCCACCCAAGATGGTGAGACACAATGTATATTTTCTGTGATAGTTTTCCCCATAGAAGCTGCAAGAAACTACTTTGCAGATATAATAAGGCAATTTGTACAGATACCTTTTTCATTCTGAAAACAGAGAATAAAATATTTTACATGCATAGGACAAAAGAAACTGTCTTACATTTATTGACAATTATGTTATACAGAGTAAGAAAACCAATTTCTTTTCACCACCACCACCACCCAGGCCCCCCAAGTTCCTTGATCATCACAGCATCGTTGTACTTTGCTCTGTAGGGTTTTCTTCCTTATCCATTCAGCTCTTCAGCTACTTGTATCGATTTATATGCAAATGTACACCAGTCTTAAGGAATTGCCATTTTCTCTGGCTCTTTACATACACATAGGATAGGAATTACCACTCTGATAAAGGGAGTAAACAATGAAGTTATTTGCAAGTAGTTTACACTTACTCATCAGTCTTTGATCTATGATTAGTTGATCAATAAGTGATGAGGTCTCTTTCTCATTGGCACATCCAACCTTCCAAGTGGACAATATCTTTTGTGAACAATTTTAAAAGCACAATTAAAAATGATTGAACAATAGACTTGCCATTTCAGCTTTTCCCTAGGCTAAAATCTGTAATACTTGGAATGGGAAGACTGGCTATTCTTTTTATGACAGACATTTCCTTAGAAAGTTCTGGAATGTTTTGCATTAGGTCTAATTTTACTTTTCAAAACCTCCCAGGTACCTGTTAAGAGAATAGCATTGTGTTTTTGGTGAGACTTTTCTTCCTTTTGGTGCTCCATGTTTTTAACCTGTCACTAATTAATTTTGATTCTCAGAGTTTGAACAAAATAGAGTGATTTCCTTTGAAACAGAGAGTAGTTATAGAGGGTATAGCTGCAAGGGCAAAAGAGCAGAGTGATCTAACTTTGTATTCTTTCTCTTCATGTTTCTTTCCTTTTGGTCACAGAAATACAGTTTTTTAAAAAAGGAAATAATGATGGGCAGCCTCAGTAATAATATCTTCAAATACTACTACTAGTATTTGCAAAATGAAAAGAGGCACTTCTTACCATTCAGTGGGATTTGGTTGTGATAAAGGAGCATTTCACTGAGGGAATTTTAATTGCTATTGTGTTTCCAATGATCTCAGTCTGGTGCTTTCATTTTTTTTATTACAGATCCATATTTTATTGAATATTGAAGTTCTAGAAAATTGCTTTAAATGTATGAATGTACTGTATTATTTGGATCCTTTAAATTTAATTTCAGGTACTTATTACTATTGTGAAGGGCAATAATATAAAAATCTCAACCCTCTAGAGAGATGAAGATTGCCCAGTTTAAGATACAATGGGTCAATGGCAAAATGGGAACACAATTGCCCCTTAGGCACTTAATAATTAAAAATGAAACACAGTCTGAATTGTCAAGAAAACTGCATTGTGCAATTAAACAAGATATATGTAATTGCCTAATTTCAAAATATTGGCCTTCATAGTCATTTTATTGAAAGATACTTTATTATTTAAACATCCATAAAAAGTATAGCTCATATTTGTGTTTTTTTTGTTTTAAGTAAACCATACTTTTCTACAAAATTGGTGAAAATAATGTGATAGTTCTGAAGCCTCTCAAGTATAACGTTCTGTTTCTGTGGCCAATAATTAGGGTCCAATGGAGGACCCAAAGCAGCAGATGAGTGCTCCCAATTGGAATTGCCTCTTAGAGAAGTATTGTCTCTAGACATCATGACAAGAGCTATCGATAGGCTTTTTCTCCACAATTTTCTCTAATCTCTCTCACCGAAAATGACCTTTCTGTTTTAATTACTTGCTATACTTTTTCAGCTATGGTTCTGTAACATTCAAAAATTGGCCAGACATACCACATGGGTACAAAAGAGTTGCAGCAGAAGGCAATTATAAGTTTATCAAATCATTTCACTGTTTCTTTTCTTGTGTGTCATACTTATAGCCAAGTTGTTGCCTCTGATCCTGTTGTAGAGATACGCACAATTGTATGTTCTTCATCGAATGTTGCTGGCTTGCAAAAGCTCTTGACCTCTCTTGTACCTTGAACTGGGCATCATAGTCTTTCCATGTGCAAAAGCATTTTCTGAGGAGAGACATTTTCAGTTTGAGGTCTTGTTATTTGAGGGGGGAGGGGTTTACCTTCAAGCCTTCACTACAAGCTTTGACGCTCCTGACAAAAAGTCTTCTGTTTCTCATTACAAGAAGTTGCGCCTGAAGCAGCAGGATACCAAATCCTAGGGAATCTGTTGGACTGCATTGAATTTCTCCAGTGGAATCAATCTACTGCTTGACTGCTTCCACAATTCCATTACAGCTATCTATTTTCCTTTTCTCAGTTCTGAGGGAAAAGAAATATTCATATTGTTACCTGCAGGGAATAACCTGAAAAACAAGCCATCCATACAAATCGGAGGTGGTATGGCTTCCTTTAAAGAGGTTTAAAGTATTGGACTAAAACCATTTTAACTTCAGGGATTGTATTTACTGTGAGTATTCCCATTAAGTCATCAGTGGGGTGCATTTCCACTATAGTGTGCTAAGTGCAGTTTTTGAACTTATGTTTTCATTGCAGACATTGCTGGGCTTTCAGTATTTATTTAAAGGCCATGCTAAGCTATCACTCAGATAAATATAATGATGGACTTTGTGGTGTAGATTCACACTACAATGCACTTGGCAAATTGATTACCAATATAACTTGGTCCAGAAGATTAAGAGTTCTTTATAGTAGTTCAAAGCCTAAAATTCCACTTTCATGAAGCATACTAAAAGAAAGCCCTGTAGAGTTTAGAAATCCAGAAAACAATTAATTGCATTGGTTTTCACCACAGTGATAAGTGGCTGATCGTGAGTAATGAAAATTGAATGAGATTTTTTCCTTATAAAGCTGTTTATTATGAGGTCCTCTTATATTTTGATGGTTATACACAAACTAACATAGTCAACCCAAGCCTGTAGAATATCTCTTTTAATATAGAGGTAAAAAAAAATAATGTGCTCTCAGATATTTAGCCAACATATTGCAATTATTGAGAACTCATATTCATAGGAATATAAAAAAGAACAGATTTTATACAATTAACCTGATTGGATTCTGATTACTCAAAATCATCCATACTGGCCATCATCATCACCATCTTCTTCTTCTTCTTCTTCTTCTTCTTCTTCTTCTTCTTCTTCTTCTTCTTCTTCTTCTTCTTCTTCTTCTTCTTCTTCTTCTTCTTCTTCTTCTTCTTCTTCTTCTTCTTCTTCTCTTCTTCTTCTTTCTTCTTCTTCTTTCTTTTCTTCTTCTTCTTCTTCTTCTTCTTCTTCTTCTTCTTCTTTTCTTCTTCTTCTTCTTCTTCCTTCTCGCTTCTTCTCCGTCCTTCTCTTTCTCTCTCCTCCTCCTCCTCCTCCTCCTCCTCCTCACTCCTCCCCCTCCTCCTCCTCTCCTCCTCCTCCTCCTCTCTCCACATCCTCCTCTCCTCCTCCTCCTCCTCCTCCTCCTCCTCCTTCTTCTTCTTCTTCTTCTTCTTCTTCTTCTTCTTCGGCTTTACACTATTTGAGTAAATTATATACACAGCAGAATACATTTGGAGACTCTATACAAAACTAGTTTATATTCAGGAAATTGTGATAGAAAATTATGTTAGGATTAGTTGTATTGAATGTATATACTTTAGGGGAGCAATCCAGTTTTGAAGGGCTGCATGAGATTCAGGGCACATGAAATGTGGGGCTGGGCTGGGCTTATGTGCTTGCCTTTCACATCTGCCGTATGAACCTGGAAAAATCTGCATGTGGTTCAAGGCAGAGGTCCCCAACCTTTTGGGCACCAGGGACCGGTTCCGTGGAGAGAGGTTTTTCCACAAACCGGAGGGTGCGTGGTTTTGTGTGCTGCCTGCATCCCGCGGATGGGGCTTTGCTTGTTTGTGCGGACCGGTTGCTGGCATGCTGTGGCCCAGTACTGGTCCACGGACTGGGGGTTGGGGACCCCTTGTTTAAGGTTTTTCCACATTTGCTATGCATAGGTTCAAATACATATTCGAAGTTCAACAAGAATTCTAATAAGTGGGTATTTCTAGAATTGCTGGAAAGGAATTATTTGTGAATATTAAAATGCTAAACAAGATAGAAAAGGTAAATCCTGTTCTTGAAATGATGTATTAATTAAAATTGTTTTTCAACAGAGCTGCAAGGGTTATCAATGGGTTTCCAGGTGCAATTCAATGTGCTGATGGTTATCTATTAAGTCCTGGTTGGCACAGAGGCTGGATATTTGTGCGATGCAATCAATAAACAGTTCGAACCTAAAAGAGAAGCATAAAGCTTGGGAAAATATAATGCAGGCAAATTTAATTTTACTTAAAATAATTTTCATTATTTTATTATTTTTATTTATTATAAATAAAATTTACAAAAAGAATCAAAACAATGCAAGCCTTTATTACTCTGATTTCTCTTTAGGTCAGATAAATCTTTCAACTTACTGAAAAGAATGGAAGATCCTCATTCTTAAGTGAATATCATATTTGAATCTGTATACAGTATTTGTCCTGATAAACACACAGGTAGTTCTTTGACTTACGACCACAATTTTAGCTCATAATTTCCATTGCTAAACTAGGCAGTTGTTAAGTGAGGCATTTTATTGACTTTTTGCTATGGTTAAGAGAATCACTACAGTTGTTAAGTGAATTATGTGGCCCTTAAATGAATCTGGCTTCCCCAGATTCATTTGCTTGTCAGAAGCTCCCTAGGAGGGTTGCAAATGACAATCCCAGCACTCTGGTATGCTGCAACCATCATAAATACACGCTAGTTGCCAAACACCTGAAGTTTGATCATGTAACTGTGGGGATGCTACAATGGTCATAAGTGTGAGAACTGGTCATAAGACACTTTTTCAGTGCCATTGTAACTTAGAATGGCCACTAAACAAATAGTTGCAAGTTGAGCACTATCTGTATTTGCCTATGCAGAAGTAGAGCTTAGTACGATTTGTGATGTTAATTTAAACAAACGTCAGATATTGTGGCAGGGAATTGAGGAGCTTTTGTGTATAGTTGAATAAAACATACAGTATTAAGTGGTATTTTGGCCACATGGAAATGTTTCACATCGACTAAATCTGTTGCAAAAAAATAATAATAATAAAAGGCAAAGGAAGTAGTTCCTAACAGTAAATGAAAGGGAAAGTACTGTTCTTGCTTGGGATTTGCAGAATCTATTTCATATTTATAGTCTGCAGAGAAAATGCCCAAGTCATTAAATGCAAGAATGAGCACCAGACTAGAGTGGGAAGAAAAGTGTAGGAACGCACAAGTTACACATTGAAAAATATGTGTCAAAAATACTTCTTATGAGAAAACATGTTTTGAATTCACCAAAACAGATTTTGAACTGAGCTAAATGAAGAATGGATGTGCTACTAGCCTAGAAGACACTGATCTTTTTATAGAGCCAAGTTTTAAGAATACGCTTAAAATCCCATTTTCAGTCCTTGACATCTCCAGCTAAAAGATCTTGGGTAGAATAGTTGGAGAGGAAAATACTCCTCTGTCATCTGCTGTCAGCTGGAACAAATGATACAGCAGTGGATGGTAACTTCTACTGTGAATGGAAACTGGCATGCTACCCATAATTTAATTCCGGAGTTCTCTTTGTTCTTTCTCCCATTTGTGAACAAAGCCATAATTATGAGAAATAATTCTTGAAATGTTCATTGTTGATGAAATGGCAGAAGCCTTTTCATCACCATCTCCCATTTGCTTTTGCACTTCATGGGAGAATATTTAGAGAATCCAACTTTGTCTAAAATCTGGCTGCCAGTAGGTAGAGAAATAAATTCTACTCTTAATAGTAATAAGCTTTTCTGATAGCAGGATATCCCATTATATCTGAAACAAGTATCAGTGCAATAAAATCAATTCTAAAATGGAGAGCAAAACTGTTGCATCCTGTTTAACTCCAGGGTTTCATTGCATAAGGCCTGAGGCCTTTCAAATCACATGTCATTTTTAGGTCATTTTATAAAAGGCCAGGGCTGCCTACCTCTCTTTCTCCAGAAACCGCTGCTTTTGTCAGTCAGCTTTTAAACCGCACAGCAGTGCTGCCCAATTGTCGATTTAGGATGGAGAGCATGTGATATCTTTAAGAAGATAATATTCTGCCAACAGAATCTTGTCCTTATCTCTATCCTGTCTGGATTCTGAATGACTGGTCTGCATATTCTCTCTGTGGCATGTCTGCCTTCTAGGTAACATTCCCAGGTTTGGACAGATACCAAAAAGAGAAGAGTTGCTATAAATGGCTACAAAGGCACACAAGTATTGTCCTGTTATCCTTCACCTGCATAGCTGAAAACTTTCAATTTGTTTGATATATGTTGAAAACCAATAATTATCTCACTGTGATTGTCATATGTGAATTATGTTCCTAAAAGCTTAGTGTTGCATTTACAGAAGAGCCTACAGAAAGGAAGTCCACTATTGTTATGCTGATTGACATACAGTACCTTTTTGTAGTGATATGTTAATTGTTAGTGATGATATAGTAAATAATTATATATGTAAACAATATGACGAATACATGACTATCTTCCTTGGTAATTGCTGGTTTCTTGAAATCAACTTCCCGGGTTCCCCAGTTCTCAAAAATGGCCCCAAAATGATAAGAGCAGCAAGTCCCAGTGTCCTAGTTTTCTTAACAGTGTTCTCATTGTGAGAGGAAGAACCGAGATGTCTCACTGTGTTTAAATGTTGATACTTAGTGTGTTCTTGTCCTTTTAAAACAACTGACTGGAATTAAAGTAGACCTCAAGCCTGTATTTTGTGAATTTCCAGGTCTATTCCCTCCTTACTTATTTGGATCACTGACAAATCTTCAGCAGACCTTGTTTATATCAGATTTACAAAAGAGGCTCATGGCAGCACTGGTGACAGTTACATTTTATACAGAGATACCTTCATCTGATACCAAAGTGAAGTTAAGGCATTGTTTCTGTACAATAACATTGCCCAAACTTGCGATTAAGTGGTTACTGAGTTCCATTTCCTTATAAGAACATGTGTAAGAACCAAAGAATGTATACCTCAAGTGAACTAAGCATTAATCTGTCAGCAGCCTAAGTGTGTTTAGGATAGGGCAGTGGAAATATGCAAAAGGGTGACACTTGAGTATATTTTCTGAGAAGCATTTAGGAGCAGATGGAAGCTGTAAGGAGACTGATTCAGCAAAGTATTTAGGATACATCTCTTTTCATTAGTTAAATCTTTCTTTGTATGTACTTAAACATGACCACATAATTGTGGTTCTGAAATAAAGCAAAAGTAACTAGTTCTGGAAAAGGATTAGTTTGTGTGCTCAAGCAAGGCTATAATAATTGTTTTCTTATAAACTATTTTCTTCCCTTTCTTGAAATAAAAATCAGTTCTACAAGGCAGAGTGTTTTAGAAATTCTGTTTTAGAAAGATGAGATTTTAAAATGGAAGTGCATTGGAGGTGAAACTGAAACACACCTTGTCAGTTTGCAAACACCAACTACCCCTATTGTTTTAATTTGGAAAAGCAGAGAGATTGACCAGCTGAATTAAGCAAAGTCAAGGTCATTTGGTACCCACTGTTGTTGTTTTTTATCCAAAAGGATTGGAATCCTTCATCCATCTTTTCTCACAGATGCATGCCACTCTACCAACAGTGCATGATTAAAGTGAAAGTTATTGAAGACAGTGAGATTTATTTTAAAGTATAAAAAGGAAAGAAACTCATGTAACCTTTGGTTGCAGGATTTCTTGAAAACAGAAAGGAAGAAAAATCTTGGTAAATGTTATTGAGAGTTCAGGCAAATCAGATATTTTATTTTAAATTTTCCTTAAACTAATTGGAGGAATCTTCTTCAGCAAATAAGTAAATCATATCTAATTCGGTATAATTCAATAGTTAATTTTGTATAAAAGATTATGGAAATGAAAGATTTTTTAAAAAATGCCTAGCTTAAATTCTTCCTATACAGTTATGTCATATCCAAGAGGGATCTACATTGAAGAAAAGGATAATATCCCTGACAGTATGGAAATTTCCATTGTAATTCTGCTTCAGTCTCATAGTTGAAGAGCAAAACCTAGGGCGGACAACATAGAACGAGTTCTGTGTTGAGGTAAATGAATCAAAGTAATTAAATAGAGTTTGGAGGACACAGTCTCATATGACTGTATGAAATTAAAAAAAAACCCATTGGCACCCAATATTTTTAAAACTAGTCACCACTTTTCATTTGTTAATCTCTCATCAAGACTTCATGTGGAATAGGCCTGTTCCTTGCCTTCTGAACACTGTGTTCTCTTTCTCTTGTTCTCTGTTATAATCAGGATATTATATCAAATTATTTGGATATTTCAGAATGTGAAAAGGAGATTTACGTCAAATGAGGTGCTAAACTATAGCAGGAAAATATAACTTTCATCAGCTTGTGGGGCCATGCCAGTTTTTACAGAGCATGGTTAGGACTAACTCAAGAGGGAGTGAACGTGGGGCCACTTTTTAACAGGGATTGGCATTTTAATTTTATTGCAATATTGGGTTATTTTAATTTTAATTTATTTCTTTGGAAGATAATACTATTTTTGTTAAACCCTGCAACTTTGTTTTTCATAAAACAATGTAATATAAGGATTGTTATCCAGTTCAAATGCCTCCTGCAATGTGGAATCCACCCCTCCAAAGGAAATCTTTCCCACTACTGAACAGCTCAGAGCTTCCATCTGCTGATTTAAAAATGCTGCAGTTTTTGCTTTCTTTTGGAAGAGAATGTTTGAAAGAATGGATCATTCCAAGAAAAACCCAAACTGGCAAGAAAAGCGGGAAATAAAGCATGGGGGAGGAGGGGTGTGTGTAGTTAAGGAGACAACAGAGGCAGCAAATATATCAGGATGTCCCAAGATCAAAGCATACCAAGAATAGGAAATAAGGTAAGACATAATAGTTTAATTGAGGAGATTCAGAGGAGCAGCTTCCATAGGAAAGGCAAAAGCAGAAGTGGAGAGAAAGCACTGTGGAGAAATAAAAGGGGGTGGGGAAATTGGAGGACTGTGAGTTTGGGATCATCAACAAGCACTGGGAGTTGTTACAGACCATCCTAGACATTCTTGCATTCCTGTCTCCTAGAAGTTGATAGATACGAACAAAGTAGGGAACAATGTCTATAGAGATTCTCAGGCATCCAGGTCATCTAGAACTGAAGAAACGATATGGATGAGAAGCGAAACATTTTCAAGGGGGAAAAAAAAAGGAAATCCAGTTGCCTTTCGAACAGCACCTTTGGGACAAAGGGAACACATGTAGAGCATGTGTTCAATCCTTTTACCCGCATTGACCATACGTTTGTGTGTAAGTGTATAGTAGGAAACGGGGTGGGCTGAACACAGTCTGCCCTTGGTCACGTGGCCAGGAGCAGAGGGTTGTGTGCTTAGAATGAAATAATCACCAGTATATCCCATAAGGATGCATTTGGAAACTTCATTTGAAATGTCTTTTTTCCAAAGACCCTGGATTTAATTCGGCCCATTTTCAAAATCAATCTTTGTTTTGCCAGCTTCCCCCAAACAGCAAATGTGGTTTTGTTATCTTCAATTTACAGAGAGTTATTCTGCCAAGCAACAGATAGACAGGCAATCCTGGGTCTGTTTACAAAAATCCCTTTGGATTGGAAAGAATAAAATGTATGGAAGAAGGGTGGGGACCTCTATGTGCATTTGAATATGCCTTAAAATGGTGTGTTGCTCCACATCCTGTCAGTGTCAGACTTAATACTTTGGCTTAGAGGTAAATCACAGACCTTAAGGCACTTAATCTTTAATTCACCTGTTTTGGCTAGACTGGCAGAAGAATCCCAGGAGCATCTTGGCTAGTACAGTATCTATATTCCAAGCAAGAATGAAGCTTTAACATGACAGTTCATTGCTCACTCTGCCCCAGCCTTTAAATTTTATGCTACTTTCCAAGGTAATAGGTATTTGGCAGTTTGTTTTGGAGTCTTGTGGGCCATGTTTAGATAACAGTCCTCTCTAGATTGGGAACTGCTGGTCCACACCTCAACTGTTTCAGCTTTAACAAACAGAATCACATTTGTGACATGAGCAGCTATATAAATTTGATAAATCAGTATAATTAAGCATATTAGTACTCTGTATGAGTGGTCCCCAACCTTTCCAGCTTGGTGGCCCAGCCTAGTGGGGGGGGCAGTGAGTGGCAGGCGCACACATGCGCACAGCTCCATTTGTGCAAGCAGCAAGCACGAGTGGTAGGCACTTGAGTGGAGAGTGCTTGCCCATTTTTCCCATGGCCTGGTTTCGAACAGGCTATTTTGGGGACAGGGACCGCTCTCTATATTATTATGTTATATTAGTATTGGACTAGTCCTGGAGAGTTTTAGGTTCAGATTACCTGAATGGAGTTTATTGAAAAACGATAATTATGCATCTGTCATAATCTTTTTTAACTTCATTAGGGGGGCTGTTGTGGGGATAACATGGAGTAGAAGAAATACAGTGTACAATGCCGTGATCTCTGGAGGAAATGTGAAATACAAATTCCACATAAACAACTGTAAATAAAGATGTGAAAGAAATATTGCATTAAATATTCAGTATTTGTTATTATAAACTGTGGTAAACAGTCGGTATATTCAAGAAATATACCTAATCAACTTTCTGTAATAAACAGTGCATCAGTCTGGGGCACATTCCACCCATGGAGAAGCCGGAAAGCAATCCCCAGCATATGCTCACTGATCTATAATATAATTTTGACACTTAAGTCATTGAGTTAATGTTAATAGTGGCCCCTTTCTGACCAAACCTGTACTTTGAAAAGAAAGAGAGAGAGAGAGAGAGAGAGAAAGGAACAACCCCCCCCCCCTCATCTAATTGTGGTAATAAAATGTAATCCTGTCAAGGAAATGTTCTAGGGATAAGAAAATGGTGTGGTTTTTTTTAAATCAACTTGCTTATCTGTACAGGTTAGAAAAATGTTACGCTGGCTGGATGAAACAAAAAGAGGTGAATAATTAAACATTTTCTACAACTATGTAAATATACTAGTTTTCTGCTGACCACAGGGTAGAATGACAGCTATAATTGATGTTTCAATTCATGTGCAATTACTAACCTTTGGATTACATCCTTCCAAGGGTCTTTCTTTGTGAACAACCTCTGGCTTTCCATCTAGCATACCAATGGAGTAGGATCCTGGGAGTTAGTTGTTCAATAATACCTGGAGGGCTATAGGTCCCCTGCATCAGCCTAGACAATCATCTTCAAGCAATTAGCAGGTGACCTAGTGACATGTGATTTACTAGAAAAACATCTCTGCGTTTCTCAGGTTTCTTAATTTGCTGCTTTGAGCTGATAGTTTTCCAATATTGTGTAAAACATCTTATTCAGTAAATATTTTCTACAGCATATAGATATGGCTTTCCCTCCTATTTAAAATCAGGCAGCCAGCAGCATCTCTCAAGAGAACTGTTTGTCTTCTTTACATTTAATTTTGTTTTTGGTAAGCCACAAAGGTCCCCGATGTAACATCCATAACTACACCAATATATATAAACATTGGCTAAAGATATGTACCGTATGGGAACTTTTATGAACATTGCTACCTTAAAAATATCAAAGACTATGGTGCCTAAAAGTCAATGTTTACTCTAGCACCATTCTTTCTTTCATGGCCCTTAGGCTTGGTAACACATTCATCTGTCATGAACCCGAATGTGAGTAGTTTCTTGGTCAGACCTGGAAGTCCCAGACTTTATGACTTCCTTATTGTATACATAGCATTATCCAAAGGAATGTGAAAATCAGCTCACACTATCAGGAGTCTAGTGTGTTCTTTCTGACATACTTTATTAAAAGGCATACGATTTCGTGAATTATAGTTCACTTCATCAAACGCATGGAGGAAGAATGATATAAGAATGAGACATGGAGAAAAGGAAAGGAAAGGATGGTTATTACCAGTACCATGTTAAAAATCTATTGTGTGTATTGAGATCTCCTAAGATAACCTTTTGATGGAATATGAGTTGAACCGTCTTACTCAGTTATGCTGATAAAGTTTTTTTTTTTTCAAAACAGCTACTTTAAGATCTGTAATAGAGTATCCTGGGATGCTAATATGGTCTGTGATTACCCTTGTGTCCATTAATTCTTTTGCACAAAAATCTGATCGGTTATTTCTATGTAGGACCCATAGGAGCATTCTGGCTGAAGACGCCATATATCACATTGGAGAAAGAGTGTGGGAAAGCTTGCTTTTCTAATCTTACATGTAAAGTTGTTGCAGTTTGTGATGATGCTGTTGGTATACCTGTGAGGGCAAAGCAAGCATCTCTGTTTGTTGCAGGGCCTGGTTCTCATATTGGCACAATTTATTTTGTTATTTCCTTTGCTGGTGAGAACCTGCTTCAGGGTAGGTGGTTATCTTTACCATCTTAAGTGCAGTATTGTTGTCCAGTATGGATTGTAGCTTATTATGACTTTGAGTGGTTTGAGCTGTGAGCTGTAAATGACAACCAGTTTTGTTTTGCTGTGGTACTATTAGACTCCTCCTAATTTTCTGCTAGCATAAACTAATATGGATTTTCTCCCAAACTAGCTTTCATTATATATTTTCCTTTTTCATAACTGTTCTTAATAAATATGTGCAACTAATTTTACAAAAATAATTTTAAACGTTTGCATTATCTTATGGGATAATATTTCATTATTTTTCTATCTTTTTCAAAAAGAATAGAATCATTTATTAAGAATGTAAGTAAAAAAAGCAGTACTAAAAAGAAAAGTATAAACCAATAAACTTCTATGAGTAATAAAAAGGTGATACTAAACCAGGGTAGGCAACCTTGGCTCTTTTATGACTCGTGGACTTCAACTCTCAGAATTCCTGAGCCAGCCAAGCTGGCTCAGGAATTCTGGGAGTTGAAGTCCACGAGTCATAAAAGAGCCAAGGTTGCCTACCCCTGTACTAAACAACTTTGCTGCAATGCACTATCCAGTTGTTTCCATAGGACAAACTAACACTTTACGTAACAGAATAAATGTTTAATGTTATTGTTTCTGTCTTGTCTGGGCAGCTATGTTTTTAACAATGTTTTTAAAGTACATATTTGTACTTTATTGTACATATTGTAAGCTGCCCAGAATCTTTTCAGAATCCAACAAACAAATAATCAGAAAAAAATTGTCAAATTCAGTAAGCCCTCAAAGTTCTCTGAAATGATTACCGTTGGTTTATTCATTATGTAACAATAGAAAGCTAGCAATATTTATTTCAGTCAGGAATTCATTCCAAAGTTTTAGTGTTACTGGGCAAAAAATTGTTTCCTGCCAACAGTCTCAAAAGTCAAAAAGATCAAAGCAAGACTTATGGGAAAAAAATTATGGGAGATCTTACCTTCCCATCTTATTTATTCATTTATATTTTATTTATAGTCTCCTTTTGTACTTTAGTGAGTAGTCATGGCAATCTGACTTCCATTCTTCATAATCCCAGAAGGCTCTTTAGGAATATATAATGCTGATTATTTAGGGCAGAAATGAGAGATTACTACTGTCAGTATTTTCCTGAACTAGTCAGTCAGTCAGTCAGTTTATTAGCTGCCTTACTCCAAAGGACTTTGGGCAGCATACAAAACTGGAAAATCCATAAAAATAGATAAAACATCAAGCCAAACAGACAGCCTAACTAAAATAATCAGACACAATTACAAGTTTTAGCATCCATTCTGTGTAGAAATGCTTGGAACTGAAGTTTAGCAACCCTTAAATCCCTGATTTAGATCTTAGATGAATGAAATGCAAAATTCTTGAACTGAGTGTGGTTGTTAGCTTTGAGCTAATAAAATTCTTTTAAATTTGGATCATACAATTGCTGTGGGCAGCTCTAATTAATACCATATTTTGAACCTGTTGTGCTGTAATTTCTAATGTAAGAATTTTCCAAGACAAGCAAGCATTTCAACATGCTATAATAATCTCATCCATATGTGTCAAAGATATTAATAATGAAGTATTGACTCTGCATATGTATATGTGTGTATCATTTAAAGGTGAAAACAACTACAAGTCTGAGAGTTTCAACTTTTGCTTCAGCTTTAATTACTGTGACATAAACACACCGCTAATTTGTATGACTTTAATAATTAATAGAAATTACAATTTAATATTCAACAAGAGGGGTTATATTCTGCTCACCATCATAAACTTAGTGCGGTTGATTCGGCTGTTGCATATAGAAGATTGTCTGGTTCTTTTCAAGATGGCTGAACTGAGGTTAGGATTTTTCCAATTATAAATGGGAAATTGTTCATTCTTGCTGCTACTTGGGACTGGTCTGTCCATTTCTGTGAGGTTTAGCACAGAAATTCTTATAATAAAATGCAAGGGAAAGTGTTATGTTGGGCAATGTTGATATATTCAGCCAATCATTAGTAAGACTGCACCATTAATAAATCCCACGGTTCAGTGGAGCTTATTCTTAAAATAGCATGAACTGGAGACAGCATCTTTAGTTTCATCAAGTTTTGGATTTAATGTAGGATGGCTGTGGCATTAATGAAATAAAACGGGAGGATGTGATGTACTGGTTGATTGTTCCTACCACAGCCAGGAGATTAACACTCTCTTTGTGAACCCATCATTCCTTTATACCTCAGTGAACAGAATGACTTCTGCAGAGAGTCCTGTTCCTGTTTGTTCATTCACAGGCTGCTTTATGTTTGCACACTCTCCACTTTGAACTTGTTAGGTCAGTAGCCTCACAGCTGTAAATCAGAGAGTGAAAGAGCTGCAAGCTTACTAGAGTGTGTTCGGAAGAAAGTCTGCTCCATGTGTTGTCAAACGTCCATCTCAATTGCTTTTGCATCTGAATGTCTCTCTAGTGTAGCTCCATGTCAGTGTAATTCTGCACAAGCAGAGCAGAATTTCGACTGATTTAAATAAGCAAATGGTACAACTTAGATAGGTAGTTTCAAAGGAGAACTCAGGAAAGTCATTGTGTGTGATTTGGGCAGCCATATAAATTTGTTTAATAAAAAAATAAAAAAATAAAAACTATTTCTTATTTTAGGCATGAAAACTTGTTTTATAAACTGATTTAATTAGAGTATATGCATGCACAAACCCATGTACAGTGATGGAAAGATGTAGAAATGAAGAATATTTTTTCAGTGTTATGACTATATGTGTCATAGCTTTATGCACTTCATATTCATAGAACTACCGCATAAATTGTCATGAAACATATGATAATTTATATGGTATATGACAGAAAAGAGAATAACGTCTTGGAACAAGCATCCAGATCCAAAATTTCTAACTTCATTTTTTAAATGTTTGTATTTTTAAAAAAATGTTTTATATCTTTGCAAAACTGTATCAAAAAAATATCAGTCCATTTGTTCATCAACAAACTGAAGTCTTGCAATAAGATGGTGTCCCCCAAAATGCAAGATAACAAATGAAAAGCAAAAGCATAGAAATGTGCCAGGACATGAAACAAGCAGTTTATACTTTTTAAAAAAAAAAACTGAAATGTTCCTGAGCTGAAGGAATTTGTGGAAAAATACAGATAGTCCTTGATTAACAACAGTAATTGGGACTGGAATGTTATGTGACCACATTCCACAGCAATGGCATACTCCATTGCCATCACTAAACAATGATCATAGGTTGTTAAGCAAGGACCTCTTTGCAATTCCTGCTAGCTCCCAATGAGCAAAGTCAGTGGGGAAGCCAACAGGAGGCTCCAAGTCCCAGGTGGCTCACAAGCAGACTGAAAGGTGGGTAAGTGGTTGCTGCAACCTGGTGGCTATAGCAATACAAGGGTGACTGCTGCCAGGGGTGAGAGGATATGTAAGCAGTAACTGTGGTGCCACAGAAGCACAGCTGGGCTAGAGGTGGATGCTACTGGGGGCAAGAGGACATGCAAGATTCAGGAAGGTTGCACACAACTTCAAAAAGACTACATGCAGCCATGGGAACAAGGCCTACATTGGTCAACAGCTGCCTTAGGAAGGCCAGGCAGATGTTGTCAGCAACAGGAGGAAGAAGATGACGAAAGTCAGCTGGAAACAGCAATGGTGATGGAGTACTGGGTGGCAGGGTAGCAGAGTGACCAAAAGGACAGAGATAGGAGGGAGATTAGGTGGGTGGGGAGAAGTTGAAGTGCACCCTGCAGTTGTATATGTGGACAGTCATGATCACATGATGTCATGCTTTATGATAATGTTGCTTAGTGATGGAAATTTCAGTCCTAATTGTCATAGTTAACCATGGACTATCTCTTTAATATATATTTATTATGTGTTATCAAATGGAATAAAATACAAAACAAAAAATCCCCCAAAACATACATCCAACAATAACAACAAAAAAGAAAAAAATTGAGAAGAAAAAAGGAAAAAAAGGGGGGAAAATGACCCAAGCAACAAATAAAACCAATATTAAACATAGGAAAAAAAATCCATCCTGACTGGATGCTGAAAAGAAAAATACAAAGGGGGGGGGGGAGAATTTATCAGGTTTTTATTTTTATTTTCAAGACTACCTGTATTTTGTTCACAAAATAAATGAAGCAAGCCCAAAATGTTGATATCTTTTGACCAATCAGACTTTCTTTATGTATCAGCATGAAGCTTTGGTAAGATTCTATGCCAAAAATCTGCAAAAATTGGAAAAATCCTAAAGGATAAATACTTTTTCAACAGAAGTGTGGGCGCCTTTCTTTTATTTGATTAAATACTTGTTCATAGCTGTGTCTACATGATATTGATGGATTGAAGAGACAAAATGTTCCAAAATTATGCCAGAAGCATTTCATGTGAACAGTTGGAAAACTAGAGCCCAACCAAAAGTAGGTAGAACGAAGTTGACAAAAGACTGCATTATAAAAAAAGTTTCAAGTCTTAAAAATCTCTTTAAATACCAATAATGAGAGTATTTTAAAGTATTATTGATAGTTTAATTCCATGGTGATTAGGAAAACATATTTTGGATATAGGAAATATATCTTCACAATTATTTTATTCCTTTTTTTTTTTTACAAAAACTATCCCAAGAACATGTGCATTTTCAAATTCAGTTTTAAACAAAGTAATAAGATAACAGTCAGTTAAAAAGCAGAGGCACTAACCTTAGAATAGATGAATGCAGTAAAACCATATCCTAAGACTGAGTTTAATACTCATTGCTATATTGCTGCAGAATTTGAACAATAGTCATTGTTAATATCCCATCTGAACAGTAATAGTTTATGAGAATTTAGATTTTTTTTAGTATTCTATTTCAGTTCTTCCTCCATTTATAATTTTCATAGGAGCAAAAGGTAAAGCATACTTAAGGCATTAAGCAATTTGTTTTTTCGTAGTGTAGATTATGACTGGTTTCAAAGACATTAGAAGCCACAGGGTGTTTTTTTGAACAGATCTGTTAGAATGGAAGCATTTATCGGTACAGCATTCATTAAACACAGTGATCAGTGATATCTAAGAATCTTACACAGCAAGACTTTATGTGACAGGTCTTTATGCTTCTAAACTATGGGTATAATGTTTTCAGTAAGAGCTGATAATTCCGACCTGTTCTTTTGACATGAGTTATTTGCCCTACTCAGATTAATAACTTCACCTGTGGATAAAGCTCATCTAAATTGAAAGGCTACAGAAGTAACTGATCAGTGGGAAAAACTCTTGTCATGCTATCCAGAAGAAAATATTGCTGCGAGGGTCATTAGGGGGAGAATCTTAGGAAATTGATTTATAAACAAAGTAAATTCGCCTTCCCCATCAAAGAGAGATTGGGAGGGCAAGTTCCCAGAATTCCAGAAGTTTAATTCCCAGGGGTGCTAATTTGTAACATGGTGAACTAGATATCATAGCTGCCAGCAACTGAAAACATGAGCTATGCCCTTCTTCTTTTCTTCAGTAACATTGATTATGCAAAACACATAGTGAATAATGGATTTATGGAGCTCCCTCTTGGGGAAACTGTAGGTAAATCTTATGCTGTCCAGTTGGGCAAAACAGCTTAAGACATGATAGTTCACATAAACATTTGCATGCTGAACTTGCTCTAGGACTATACTGCTGTAAAATTAGTGACCATATTAACATAATGTAACTCTGACATAATTGTTTTATTGTTGTATAACTAAATACTGCCTTGTTAATGTTTTCTTATTTTGTGTTGCTTTAGCTTTGCTGGTCTTTTATCATATTGTATTGCTTTAGCAGCACATTACAGATTGTTTTTACTATATTTTTCTTCTGTGTAATGCTTTGGCTTCATTGGGAGTAACAGCAGTATATAAATAAAATTATTAAATGATTATTATAGTCTAAAATGTAATACTTGGATCTGAGTAGCATATACTTTCACTAAACTATTATTATTATAGTTACCCCATTCTAAAAGCTTTTAAACTTTTACTAACTAATTTTACTAACAATCCACCCAACTCATTTCATTCACAAGTATTCTTACCAAGTGAGAACCCTTTAATCGGCAAACTCTGATTAAGTTGGGTTTTTCCTTATCAGGATGCCCTGGGATGTAGGGCAAGAGGAGAGTCAAGTGAAACCCCCTCCCAAAGAGCTGCCATGAGATTTCCAGCAACTTGAAGTAATGGCTCCCTAGCCAGGAAATGGAGTCCTTGGGAAGGGGGAAAAGATTTACAGAGGAAGCTGCAGAGGCCTTCATGAGTTAGACTGGATACTTTACGGCAGGGGTCTTCAAACTTGGCCCTTTTATGACTTGTGGACTTCAACTCCCAGAATTCCTCAGCCAGGCACGCTGGCTGAGGAATTCTGGGAATTGAAGTCCACAAGTCATAAAAGGGCCAAGTTTGAAGACCCCTGCTTTATGGCCTGAAGGTTCATTTTACACAGGTGGTCCTTGATTTACAACCGTTTGTTTAGTGACCATTTGAAGTTGCAATGGCACTGAAAAAATTGACTTCAGACCTGTTTTCACACTTAATGACCATTGCAGCATCTCCATGGTCACGCTTGGCAACTGACTCATATTTATGATGGTTGCAGGGTCCCAGGGGGTCACATGATCAACTTTTGCGACTTTCTGACAAGCAAAGTCAATGGGGAAGCCAGATTCACTTAACAATCGTGTTACTAACTTAACAACTGCAGTGATTCACTTAACAACCGTAGCAAGAAAGGTCGCAAGAATGGGGCAAAATGCACTTAACAAATGTCTCACTTAGCAACACAAATTTTGGGCTCAATTTTGGTCATAATCGAGGACTACCTTTATATTTAATTGAAGTATTTTCGTATAGTCATTTTTGAATCAGCTTATTGCAGATGCTCACTGAACATTTGTATCTATTTTACAAAAATGAATCAATATTGGGCAAGGTAGTAGATGCATGCATCAGAAAAGAAAAGCATAACATAAACCCTGCAGGCTGTCTCTCACTAATTCTCATTTTTACTCATGTTAAACTAGTTTATATAATTGCCTCCAGGTAAGAGAGTCCATTTGAGACACCCCCAGGCAAAAGCTGAGATCCAGTTGCTGTGATGCCTTGATGAAATCTGTTGGGGGAAAAAAATCTACATTTTTCTGTGATACTTTTTTTTTTTTTTTTTTTACAAAATAATCAGATTTCCTACACCCACCAGCAGCTGCAATTCAATTTTTGACTTGGGATAGCTGTTTGTTACATTTCTTTGTGAATGTGCTTTGATTAAGGATGAAGCAGTGAAACGTTCAGATAACTAAAAGATAGAACAAAAGTTGTAAAGAGTTTACTCTGCCCTTCATTACTTAGTGGAAGGTTGTGTGAAAAGAGCAATTGTTAATGAAAGAATTCAGACTTTGAGCTAAACCTTCTGGTTACGTTTCTGATATTAATCAGATGACTGATCCCTTTCCAGAATTTTCCAGAAAATGCATTAGTTGCTATAGAAATCTAGCATAACATAAGTATTCTTACGTAATTTCTATTCCTGATGAAATAAATCTGTGTGGTATGATTCAGCCTGCAGTTTTCTTCTACTTTGCATATTGTGTGTGAAATTTTAGATTAAATTTATGAAAGACTATCTCTGAGCAGAGACTAACCATTTTATCAGCTTTGCTTTGTCAAGCACCTGCACAGGATGAGTAGAACAGGGCAACTACAATGCAGGAACAAAAACAAAAAATGATCTGGAAACAGAAGATTAAACTAAGAGTGAAATGGTAGTCAGAAGAGATACGAGAGGAAGAAAAGAAAAGGGATTTTTAAAAAGAGGAGATGGGGAGAGAAAGAATGAAAAAAGAATTTTACACTCAGAAAGACCACTTGAAAGAAGAAAGATCATAAGCAATCAACAAACTGCAGTAGTAAAAGCTGCCTTGTAAGGTTCTTAAATTTGGTTTTTACTTAGTTGGATCAAAATTAAACAGCCTTCTAGTTTATATAGAGCAAACAATACCAAATGGCTCAGGAAAATAGTGATATCTTTTTTGGCTTTCTCCAGTATGCTTCAGCTACCCAGCAGGTCTCTGATATCTGTATTTGATTCATAGTGAACCATCTGAACTGCTTGTACAATGGAAGCATCTGTGTTTCTGTAAAAACGGAGCAAGAGTTATTGTAACTCTTCGAATCCGGAGTGCTCAGGGTGAGTTCAGGGTGCAGGGCGACAATGTAGCATTGTTACAAGTTCTGTGCTATGCTGCTCAGTGAAGGTCCATTAGTTGGTATTAAACATATCCATTAACTGAAGATTATGGGTAAGATAAAAGGTCATGTAGTTATAGTAGTAATAAAAATAAAAAGTGTCCATTAAAAAGTTGGGCTGTAAAAACATAGGTATTTCGATAAGAATTTATTGGTCATTTACCTCGATGCATTATTTAATCAAGATACACAATATATAAACATCCAATAATTACTGTGTAAATGTATAATTCTTGATATCTAAAAAAAACCAGCTCTATTTTGTTTATGTTTGAATCCCTGTAGGGTTTGTATATGCCCTGCAGAGCGGACCTAATGGACAGATTACAGGTAGTCCTCAACTTATGACCAAAATTGAGCCCAAAATTTATGTTGCTAAGTGAGACATTTGTTAAATGAGTTTTGCCCCATTTTACGACCTTTCTTGCCACAGTTGTAAAGTGAATCACTGCAGTTGTTAGTAAATTAGTAAGTGAATCTGGCTTCCTCATTGACTTTGCTTGTCAGAAAGTCACAAAAGCTAATCACACTGCAACTGTCATAAATATGAATCCGTTGCCAAACTTCTGAGTTTTGATCACATGACCTTGAGGATGCTGCAATGACCTGTAAGAGTGAAATTCGATCATAAGTTACTTTTTTCAGTTCCATTGTAACTTTGAACAGTCACTAAACAAACTGTTGTAAGTCAAGGATTATCTATATAAGATTTCAGTATGGAAAACTACACCTTAGGGTCACCACAGACAATACAAACACCATCCCTCGTCACTTGTGCCTTGACTGTGATGTTTACTGGTTGATCTTGGATAAGAATCAAGATGTACAGTATGCATCTTGTTTCCAAATTTAAATATAATAGTACTTTCTCTTTTGGTTAATCATCCAGTGTCAAAGGAAAGAGCATAACAATACCCCAAAATGACAAGTCAGCCAAAATGCAAAGCTTGCAAGCATATGAAGTAATGAATATAGAACATCTTATTTCAAAACCCGCACCACAATAGACAAAAAGCAATTTTCCTGACTTTTGCTTTCAAGCAAATTATATTACAGCTATAGCTTGGCAGAACGATGTTTGAGGGGCTGCCATAAAGAAGAGGGGTCCACTTATTTTCCAAAATACCAGAAGGCAAGACAAGAAACAATGGATGGAAACTAATCAAGAGAGAAGCAACCTGGAATTAAGGAGAAACTTCCTAGCAGTGAGGACAGTTAACCTTGCCTTCAGAAGTTGTGGGTGCTTCATCACTGAAGGTTTTTAAGAAAAGACTGAACAGCCACCTATCTGAAATGATATACGGTCTCCTGCAGGGGGTTGGACTAGAAGACTTCCAAGGTCCCTTCCAGGTCTATTCTGATTAACACCAAAATGTCTGCCTAGACAGCTTCTGCTCTTTTGTTTATGTTTTATGACTTGATTTGAAAAACAGAGGTAATTTAATATTTTCCCATTTTGTTTGATTTCATACAAGTGTGTGGTGATATATGTAATTATTTTACATATGTCCCTCCCCTAATTATGCATGCTGTGGATTTTTAATACAAGCAAAACGTGGGGCCTCCTTGATCAAGAAATTAGAAAATGTAAGTGTAAGGTTAATACATCCCACAGACCTCAGATTCCAGGTATGATTACTAGATTTCTTGATCTTTTAATCTGTATCAAACATGACCAATGATCATGTTAGCTAGAAGATTAATGAATCAGGTAGGGGAAAGCCAACTTACCTCAATAATACAAAGCAGCTGCAAGGTATCATTACCTCTATAGTGGTAAGCTGATAAATGCTGTTCTCTAAATGTAAAAGAAAGCATAGCTTAAATTCATATTCCTGTTCTTCAACCTGGAATTAACATCAGCTTCAATTATGAACATAAAATGCATTCCTTAAAACAAAATAAAAATTCTCCAGTTAAGAAGTTACAATCCATATGACCTTGGTAGCCAATCAGAAGATCTTAAAAGAAATTTATTTCTTGGTCTTTTTCATTAATATCTATATGGCAAATTAAGAGTTTATCTTAGTTGGTATTTTATAGATTTTACTTTTCAACAGATTCACAGAATATAAAATTATAACAAAACAAATGTTTATAGCAGAAAACTAGTTTGACATTAAAGCTAACAAAATTGACATTAAAGTCATTCTAAAATAATAATGTAGCTTCATTCTGTTTAGTATGATCAATTTAGTAATTATCTTATTAACAGAATTCGGAACATAGCAAAAATGTGTCAGAATATTTGTCATTTGAAAGCCACTGAATGAAAAAAGAGTAAAGAAAATTACTTTATTTAGAACAAGACTACATATGGACAAGTTGTAGAAAGAATTTAGACAGGTAGAATACGAACAGCAGGGACAAATAATTATTAGTGGCCTTATAATAATGGCTAATTAAAAAACATTTTTAGTGTAGATAACATTATTTGTTTAATGGAGTTCAAAATATGTTTAATGAATAAATAGTAATCATAACTATGAAGTTAGAAATAATGCTGTTAAAAAAGAATCAATTTGTGTTACCATGAAAAAATAAATTTTAAATATGATACTAATGTCCCTATGAGATAAAATTAATTCTAGAGTTAAGAATAATACAATAATGCTTTGGATGTCTTGCATTTCTGTTGTTGCTGGAATCTAATTCACTATTTAAAATATCTGAATCTCTATTTTGCAAACTATGAGAAGAATATATAATTTCAACTATTCCTTTTTAATGTTCAGAATTTAGGAACATTTTCCCAAACTTCAATAATTGCAATTTAAATCAGATAGATCCCAGATAATTTTCTCCACATCCTTTCTCTCTGGGTAGTCTTTAAGGCCAAACAATCCCTTGATGTTCCAAAAGCATTTAGCATTTGACACTGTGTGTATTTGAATGTATCACTCACCAATTGGGGGGAAAAATAAGGAAAGATAGGAATTTTGTTCCAAGATTATGCACTCTTTGAAGATTTTGCCTTCCCTGTTCCTAATGTTAGTCTAATAATTGCACTTTGAAGGCATGTAACAGAGTTGAATGTGGGCCACTTATAGTAACAACCAGCATTGATTTGCTGTCAAAGCACATAATGAATGCCAAAGTTATATTGTTACACTGTTGCTAAAGTACATCTTCCTTTGAACTGCTTTCTTTCCAATTTGTTCCTTTTATTTTATGTTAGTCTATTTCCTATTCTGGACTTGAGTTTATTTTAAATTAGCACAATCCACTGCAGAGTTCATAGATGTAGATCTAGTGGTTTAAAAATGTTCTGCCGCCTATGAAAGATACCAAAACAATGTTATTATCCTGATAATTTACAATATTTACTGTAGTGATATCAGAATTGCTTCAAATTCTACTGAAATCCTCCTCCTCCTGCTCCTGCTTCTCCTCATCCCCAATGAGGCACTACCTTGACACGGCTGTGGGGTTTTTGTGTTCTGAGGAAGATGAGAGTTATGACACACAGTTCAGCCATACATTACTGGACGGATCTTATCGGAGGAAGCAGATGAAGTGCCTCTTCCACAGACTGCCACTCAGAAAGGGTATGCTCTGGATCACGTCAGTTAAATAATTTCCACTGACAGGATCCAGGAAGAAAGTCCTCTTTGTTGTTGCCCCACCCATTGGGACATCTTACGTCCAGAATGAGCAAGGCCCCCCCACTCTTCTGGCCTTCTGAAAGAGTCCTAATATCTTGCTCTGCCATTTGGTGGGGAGGCCTGAGTGGGGTGCAGCTCTGGGGGTGGACTGCAATGGTTGTAAGTGTGAGTGAGTCTGGTAACCACTCCACGTAAAACAGTGTGTGTAAATACTTCCCCTACAAAGACTTGATGCAGTTTGCATGGATGTCTCAAGGAGAGAATGCTGCAGAATTGAAAACAAGGTACCATCCCTCATTCTTCTACAGGTAGTCCTTGACTTACTCCCACAACTGGGACTGGGACTTCTGTCACTAAGCAACGTAGTCATTAAGTGAGGTATGCCTGATTTTATCACTTTTTGCCACAATTGTTAAGAAAATCACATAGTCATGAATTGAATCCAGGTTTCCCCCATTGACTTTGCTTGTCAGAAGCCCCCCTGGGAAGGTTGTAAATGGTCATCACCTGAGCCCAGGACGCTGCAGCCATCGTAAATACATTCTGGTTGTCAAATGCCCAAATTTTGATTAAGTGACCATGGGAGGCTGCGACAATTGTAAGTGTGAGGACTGGTCATATGTCACTTTTTTCACCACCGTTGTAACTCTGAACAATTGTTAATGAATGGTCATACTTCGAGGACTACCTGTACATGTTTTACAGTGAACTCTTTTTCTATTGTCCCTTAAATTTGACTAATTCTTAATCAATTTCAATAGTCAATAGTTATATTCTTAGCTACAATGTTATGGTTCCAAAGGAAGTTGCTTTTCAAAGAAACATGAGGCATTTTTCCTCTTTAAATCTTTTTATTGCAAACATAACCTTGGCACTTACATGGACGGAATGCCAGAAACTGAATTTCTCTGGCTTGCGTCTATCTTTACTTGCTAAACCCCTCCCTTATTTTACAGTCATGAATTACGTCTTCCAATTAGGCTGGAGGCCAAAGATTCACTTCCGTTTCTTTCCCGGGCTTTCCTCATAAATCTCCTCCCTTTCTATGTCATCTGAATTAATTCTAAAAATACCAGACAGTTCTGCATATCTTGTCAAAGCAATAATATCCTATATTAACAGCGTTGACATCAATATATTCTTAACTGCTGACATGAGAGTCATCAAGTTTCATTATAGTGCTTGTTGCTTATGACTATGTGGGGTTAAACCTGAACTGGGATGAGAATCATGGTCAGTGATGAGCCACTCATGGTACTTTCTCCTAGGACCTAGGGTGTGAGAACCAGTTAAACTAGTAGTAGCACTATATTCCTTCATTCTATCTAGGTATATCCGAAATATATTTGAAGGCTTAATCCTTTAACTATGTATGTCAGCCTCTTTTTACTTTTCTGAGATAGCCTTAAGATTCTAGTCCTTTGGGAGCTGAACTTAAGTATGTCATTAACAAATTGAACTGTCCCCATGCTATCTTCTATTTGAAGTTCAGTGGGACCCAGCTGTCTGGACATTCGTTTTTATTTCTCCTCCCAGAGAATACAAAGAGGTTGTTAGCATATGTCCCATGCAAAGAATATTCAAATAATTTTACAAACATTGTTACAGAAAATAATACCAGGCAGCTATTTTCAGTGTCAGATTTAAAGCTAATGGAAAGCCACTAAGCCCAGGCATGGAACAAGTACATAAATCAGCCTAATAAAACAGCTTTGTAAATATTTATGTTCTCTGCAGACTCCATTTCATGCTTGCTTCCTTTACCTTCACCTCTTGAATTTCCTGTTTTTAGATTATACCTATGACTGGCTTTAGTTATCTACCTGACATTGCTTAATTAGTTACTACTTCCTCTGGTATCGTTTACCTTAATCCTAAATCTTTACAGACCTTAGGAGTTGGATGCAATTTTTAAACAAGTCTCAGTAGGTCTGATGTGGGAGGACTCTGCACGATCAATTTCCTGCCTGAGAGAGAATGGCCGGGCAGCTGGCAAAAGGCCAGTCAGCACTATTGGTGAAAGAGCTCAGGAAGTCATCTTCTCGACTTTCCTGACATCAGTTATTTCAAGTGGCTTTACGCTCAGTGGCCCAGGTTGACAGCCATTCTTGTTTCTCTGATGCATGGGAATAGTAGCATTTATGGGGACAGGATATTTGAATGGAGGTCTGGCAGACTCTAAACAAGGAGAAGACCATTTTGGGAAAGGCGACATCAGGTTTGATTTTAAATTATTGGTACGCATACTTCCCACCTGTGAAAAAGTTGGCAAACCATGCTTTGCTTTGCCTGCTTGTTCAGAATAATTTAATCTGTCTAAAATACCTCTTTCTGCCAGAAAACAACAGATGCCTGAACTTGGATTTTGTGAGTTATTTGGGGCTTATACTTCCTAACATGTGACTTATAAAATACGCATATGTAGTGACTAAGGGGAAATTCATGGTTAAAAACAATGGTTAAAAAGACACATTGGACATGACTACTGTTATTTGTAGGACTAGTCAACATGTTTCCAACAGTGTTCAGGAATCCTAATAGCACCACTGTTTTTATTGTGTTCCCACTAAATATAGAAGGCTAAAAATGTATTACTTGCTGTACACCAGTTATTGAATTCATATTTGAGAAAAGAAGAGAGACTTTATAGTCCACATCCATTTATGAGGTTTCTTGGACCTTATGGCTTTCACTAGGACTGGGAAAGCCTGTGATTAATTATTTCCTGTGCGTGTTTCTCTATGTGCACGCTCTGGGCAAAATCAGTGCCTTCACCTTAAGAATGAAGAATTTTTCCCTTTAATCTTCACCTCTCCACACCCAATTGGCTAAACATTTCAGTCCCACCCATTCCATGGATATCATCCCTTGCAGTCAGATTCTCTACACTTTTCAGCCAGGGAATCCAATTATTAATTGATTTTAAGAAAAGTGCATCTTTCACCAAAAACATTATTCTCCTTCTTGACTGAAAGCATCTTTCCTGCGCATCTCACAGTGTAAGCCATTGCCATAACTCCCAGAAATTGTGGCTGGAGGATGCCAGGATAGGAAAGTCTGGTTTCGATAAGGCAAATGAATTTCCCTTCAGTCACTACATATTTTATGAGTCACATGTTAGGAAGCATAAGTCCCAAATAACCCACAAAATCAAAGCTCAGGCAGCTTCTGGGAATATGAAGGTTCAGGTCCTACCCTGAAAGATTCCTAGTGAAAACGGCATTGCCCCCATGTTAGTAAGACTGAATGCGGCTTCCGGTTTGCCATCGTGGCCGCCGCGGCCGCTGGAAGGCAAGCTCCTTCTTCCACGTTTGTTTTTGTTCCGCTGGGGGATCCCGGAAAGGGTCGAAAGTCACTCTGTAGGGACCCCTGCTTGTTCGCGGGAGGGCGACAGCCCTTCCGCTTGATCTGGGGCAGCCCTCCAAACCGGCGGAGGAAAGACCGGCCATAAACAATATGGCTCGTCACTAGGCTGCAGACAGCCGAAGTCAAACTTACCACCAGGCACTTCTAAAGCAACGCGGATGAAACTGGGTGAGATCCGATCTTCTCTCTAAGATCCTAAATATTTTTCTTCCTGTAAAAGCTGCCCAAAGTATCTTTTCCCCTGTGAGGAGAGAGGAAAGGGAATTTCTATCCCACCCTCTAAGAATAGTGGTGACTGACTACCCAGGGGAGTTAAAGCACTAAAAGAATAACTTTCATTGGATTTATATGTTTCTGAAACTTGAGGACCAAAAGTTTTCTTATTTTCACCGAAGACTTTTGTTTTTATCTTTAAAAAAGAAATAAAATTGGAAAAAGGACTATAAAAATTTTGGACTTAAAAAACCTTAAGTGGCATCGGTGACATCTTGTGGCGAAGCTTGGTATTACAACTTGTTATTGCCTAAAGGAGACTTGGCTTGAAGCCCAGACTACAGATAAGGCTCTTTTAACTTTGATAAACACCACCTGTGAGAGTTCAGCTGTAAAGATAACTTCTGGGTGGCATGGCTGGCCTCCTTGAACTATGAATGTAAACCTTTATAGATTTTTAGAGCTGTATGTGGGGAATTGCCTTCCTGCTTTTTTATCTGAGGGATATTGGTCATTATTTGAGATGATGAAATACCTTGCATTATAAAATCTTACTTGACAAACGACTTTTACTATAAAGACTACTTACAAACACGTGAAATAGAGGTCCCATACCCAGCTATAAAATTATTTTCATCATCTGATTTCAAAGTCCTCAACTTAACGCACCATTAAGAGAAGATGGATGAAATCAGGAAAAGATTCTTTCCATGTTGAAAGCAATACATGAAACCATCCTTTCAGCTTGGGACGAAATAAGATGTTACAGAAAAGAACAAGATGTCAGCTTAGATATAGAAACTCAAATTCCGACTACAACTAAAGAACTAACAACGCAGAAGGTAACAGAAGAAGTGGAACAATCAAATACTAAGATAGAGGACTCAATTGACCAACAAATACAGTCAATGGAATATCCAGAAAAGGGACTGACAACACTGAAAATGGAAAAGACTTTCTATATAAATCAGAAGAAATTTGAGGAGCAAGAAGAACAGACTGAATGGAAGATAAACACCAGGACAATTATAGGGATTTGGAATAATAGGGAGACGATTTAAGGAATACAAATAGGCTAGCCCTTCCAAAAAAATGGCAACTAAATGGTCTCTCTTATTCCAAACAATATATATAATAATAGAGGGAGATCCATTTGATGATTTAAAAGTGTTGACATGTAAGGCTAGTTGCAAAGAAAGAAAGCCAGAATAAGGCTGAAGAAAATTGGGGTTTTGATTTATCAGAGGGGATTTCATATTACTTATTAGAGGGCCAAAGGGAGAAGTTGAGATAAGGGAAATTTTGGTCATTAAATTTAAAACATTTGGAAATTAGTTGAAAATAAGGATGCTATTTGTTTAATACTTAAAAAGTAGACCCAAAAGAAAAAAAAATATTATGAATATGTTTGATTTATTGATTAACTCAGATAATATATATAATAGGCTTTGATTTATTAAAGGGGATATTGTATTATTAATTAGATGATGTAAGATGGGGGGAAATAGATAACTTTTAGGAAATAGAACAAGATTATACCCAAATAGATAAGATGTGTATTTTGAATGTTAGATTCTGTTATGAATTGAGATAAAGGAAACTTTGGTTACCTAAAACCTGGAAATTATAAATATCAAATGTTAAATTTGAATATTGATGAGAAACTAAAAATTGGGAAAAACCAATGACAGGACATTGATTGAATGTAAAGATTGAATGTAAAAGTAATTACAATATGGATAAGCTAAAAATTTATTGATAAATGTAATAATGATGTTTTTATTTAGTTGATATAATAAGAACTGTATTAGCTTAAATATGAGATAGTAGATATTAAGGGAAAAAGAGAGGAAATATTTGAGGTTGTAGTTTGAGATTTGTACTAAAGATTTTTGTATGTTACTGAACTATTGATTAACCCAGCCACCACGTTGCTTTTTAAATACCTAAATGTAAAATTAGAAAATTAATAAAAATATTATTAAAAAAAAAAGGCTGAATGCTGCTTTGCTGGCTATTGCATTGTCTCAGGAAGGTGGGGGAAATAATCCTACCCTTGTCACTTTCTAACAGGATAACATAAGAACTGTTCCAAGACAGAAAATAATACTTTGTTAACAACCCCTCAGTATTTCACACTCCTCGACACTGGCTAATTTCCCCCTAATGCCTCATTAAAGTTCACAGTGGCTTTGTAGTCCTACTCTAATAGCTCTCCACTGAGGTAGGAATGGTGAAAGTGAGAACTGACAAATGGGTGTAATTTTCTTCCTGCCCTTCTTTTCAGTTTTTATTATCCCAGCTTCCATCCTTTGAAGGCTATCCAGATGACGAGAGTGGCCAAGTTGCAGTTCCACCAGGACATGTCCTCCCAGGCCCTTGAAACCCTGAAACAGGTCAGTTTTGCTCACTGGTCTTACAGTCTCTTTCCTCCTAATTGTTTCTACAACCTCCTTGCTCACCTTGCTTTCCAAATGTCAGTCAGCAAGCACTCTCCTACTTTTTTACATCTAAGCCCGGAGGCAATGGCTACAAAGTGAGCTGCTTACAGTTTCCAGGAGAGACTTACTTTAATAGCAGTGGTTGGTAATTACTGTTCAGTATCTGAGGGGGTATCATTAATCACCCCAAACCTTGAATGGCAAATAGCTATTAAGTTGGATGAACAAGAGACTGTTTCAGTGCCTTAATCTGCTTCTCCTTTTTAAATATTGATCATGTTCTGCATCTCACTGAATGGGGAAGGCAATGTAAATAGTAGTGGAAATGCTTCCTTTGATCATAAACTAGTAAGAATTCTGAAATTCACCTGAAATATTTGGGATGGAATGCTGATGAAAAAGAGGACAATCAAAATCTGAGTACATTAAGTCATGAACACATTTAATTCAGTGCTGACCACTGCAAAGAATGTGTATTATTAAAAGATCTGATCGGAGGAAATTTCTTCATATGAATTATTTGTAAGCCAGTTCAGAATAGCAATACATTTTATATGCATAATCTGCTCATCATTATTGAAAGGAAATACATTAGTAACTAACTTGTTTCTGAAAGCAGTACATGTTTTCCATTATTTATTTTGTTAACAATTCATTCAGCTCAATAGCAGTCTGAAACCAAATCTGTAAAAGTACTTAAACAAAATAATTTCCTGTGGAAAAATAAGTTACTAAAGATAATTAAATCTATTAGCTTGTTTAAACTTTAAAACACATTTGGGGATACAAAAAATAAGGTTTTAGTTATGTGGCATAAAGCAAGTTGGTTGCACATGAATGGTGTCCTATATATAGAAGTTCATTGCATGCAGACCTGAACCTGTTTCAGCTGGCTGCTCCTTATTTAGAGTTTCTTCTAAATTTGTGATAGATTTATAAAATGCACAAGACCTTCTGGAAAAGTCACTGTATATATAAAAAATACTTGCTCGAGTTACATAGCTTTGTGACAGCTGCCTTATGTAATTCCCCAACTGATTCTTTGTAAAGTTTCACATATTGTAGTTTAAGTTCCAGTTTCTTGTTTAAGGATGTAAAAGAAAGTTTCTAAAATTCAACTAATCTATTATAATGCTTTATCTGAGATTGAACACTGATCGTTATCAGATTTTTTTTTAATGCTTCTGTCTTATTTGTTAGGCTTCTGGCCTTTCTCTCACTGAGCTTAAGATGGTGTGTGTCTTCTGCCCATTACAAATAATCATTTAAGAATTAGCATTAAGTCATACACTTCTTATATGAACATATGTGTATGTGCGCACACACCCAGATGTGCACATGTAAATACACGTTTTATTTGAAGTGATTGCCAAAGTGGTTTAGTGGTTAAGATGCTACACTAATAATTGTGAGACTAAAATTCCAATCTGACCTTGGCCATAGATGCCAGTTTGATGGCTTTGGGCTGCTCACTCTTCTCAACCCTAGATTGGAAAGTCCAAAGATCTGTCTACTAACCTGCACTGGACCATCATGAAAGAATCTTCAGTGAAGATGCCTTCATGCTTCAGTAGATTGATTCAGGATAGTAGTAGTAATAACACTAACAATAATAACATTGTTGAAAGCTGATTTTGAGGTGGTACTATCTGTGACAAAATGTTGTAATTAGAAATAAAGTTTTCAGTTAATTTCATGTTATTTCATAACTGTTATTTCTTTCACATTTAATTGATTTTAGTAGCTTCATTTGATAGAATTGTTGAATTCCTAAGTCTGACGTATTACTGAGTGATCATTTCACTGCATCCCTGGAAGATATCCATCCATGTCAATGTTGTAATCTAGTTTTGCCTGTAATTAGAGAAATAGATTCCTAGCATACCTTCTGGAGATTAAACTTGGGTTAATCTTCATAAGTCCTACACTAAACTGTAACCTCCAAAGACTCCTACAATTAAAGATATTTTAATTATATTTTTCAAACTTCAAAAGATTACGTTGGTGACCCAGAATAGACAAAGGGCAGATTTTATGTTTCGATATTAGTAGGACTCTAAAAAAAACAACCTCTGCAAAGTATACAGAAAAAATGAGGAAATCAGGAAGAAGTCTAGCCTCCAAGAATTTTATATCACACAATATGCCAAGACTACTATAAATGATTGGAAATCTGTAAGAATGCAGTAAGTCCTCTGCTGAGACATTAAGCTCTTATCCCAAAGCATGTATAGTCCATCTATATCAGTTCCCTGCTATAAAGGGACATAACCCAAATGTATCTGCTCCAGAATCACAGGCAGCCCTTTCCAAATAGATTCCATTTGAACTAGTTCCTTCCAGCTTGCCCTAAGCATTATTTATTATATATGTGATGTAAATAACAGGAGTGCGGCCTTTCTTTGCATCTCTAAGAAGCCTTCATGTAATTGAGGGATAAAGGAGAAACCGAAACTATTTCCTCAATATCCTGGCCTTTGCTTTGTAGCCCATTAGCATGATGGACCTTGCTCTCTCCTTTCATCATGACTGAGCAGCAGAGAGGTGTATTTGCATACCACTAACATGTGTCTCTGATGTTAGGTATCCTATCCAATCCAAATGCAAATTAGACATAAATGAATGCGCTGGGCTTTTACTTGCACTTCCTTATCAATTACTTAATGAGTTTTATATTCTTAGGGAGAGAAGCCCTGTGGTTTTTGATACTATGCTGAGTATTCTATTTGTTTGCCCAGGGTAGCTCATAGTTAAGTTCTTTCTTTTATTTGGCACTGTTGTTTCTATAGATCTGAATGCTAAATGAAATCTTTTTCAGACCATGGAGGAAAACAAGGCAGGACCAGTTCCACAATGCTGCTCTTATACTACTAAGCTGAATTACCTTGAAAGGTGCACATATGTTTTCTGTTTAAACTAAACATATCCCAAAGCACATGGCATATTAAAATGTATAGAGGCCAAGCAAACGAGCATCAAGAGCAGCAAATTCCATAGCAATCTGGATAAACTAGTAGAAAAGAGGTTGCATTGTTATGGAATATGTGAAGAGACAAGCTGAAGTGACAATCTATACTCGCGAAGTTGCAAATTGTTTTTTTAGAAATAAAATATTCCAGATGGAGATATTTAGAGGCATACCATCAAGGATAACAGAATGTTTTTCTTCTGCATGTCTTCTGCATTTCAGGCTTATGATATTATGAAAGTGACTCATGGGACAGAGCATAGCCTCATGCAGGACCTGATGATACTTAAAGAAGAGTGGGAAGCTGGCATGCTATTAAAATAAAGATGACGTGCAAGACACAACCTAGAAGGACAACAAAAAAAGGAGACTCAGAAGAAAATAAGTATCTTTCTCAACCAAACATATGGAAGTAAAATCGCCATATATATTGAGTAGCTTTCCATTGATCTGAATTCTGCAAGGAAAAATAGTCTAGTTGTTTTATTATGTAATCTTCACATTATTACTTTTGCTACTTCTCCAAGTGAAATTTTTCAACTATCAGTCATTCCAGCAAGAACTGCTTCCTGCTGAGAAATGGGCTGAAAAGACACCAGGAAAATTCCAAGCTACAATTTGTTTGTAATTGAAAGTATAGAAAATGCTGATTTGTGTAAGTGCATTATTAGATGGGTATAAATTAAGACTCATACATCCGAATACATTGCAAGTATTTGAATTTAGTTTCATCGCTGTCCTTTTGTCCTATCATAAATTGCTCCCTCCTCTTCAAGGTGTTCTCATTTCTGGGTATGCAGTGATTTGTTTTGTTTATTTTAGATTTATTTTTAATCCCACTTTTATTTTATTTTTTATAAATAACTCAACATGATGAACATACCTAATACTTCCTCCTCCTATTTGCCCACAACAACAACCCTGTTAGGTGGTTGAGTGAGAGTTAACTGGGCAAAGTCGCCCAGCTGACATTCATGCCTAAGGCAGGACTAGAACTCAGTTTCCTTGCATTCCATGTTCCTTGTATATTTGTTGCACAGCATGCTTATTGTTAGATTATTAATCATGGAAACTGAAGATACAATTGAGATGCAAACTTCCAACAGTGTCATTTCTTAGCTGTTCTGAGTGATTCTGCCCTGAGTGATGTATGAGCATTAGAGAAGGGGGAGGAAGGGAGACAGATAGATGAACAGAATCAATTTATTCCTGAATCATCTGCATTTTTCCTATCTAGTAATACTGCAGTAATGTTTATGCCCCCAGATAGAAAAGTTCTCAGAATGTGAATCAGCCAACAACAATTGCAGTTCACTGTATGCTTCCTACTAAAGACATTCCATTAAATGAGGAAGTTCTTCCTTCTGAATAAATATACCTATAATTGTGTAGTTAATGTATCTTTCCAACACTAAGTGCTCAGTCTCGCATTCTTGTCCAATTTTATCCACCTTGTCTAACAAATTTTATATTAATTTATTTTGGGAAAATAGGCTAGTTCTTACCAGATGGAAGAAATTACTACACAATTCCCATTCTGAGCAATGTTCTGTCTAAATTTGACTTGAAGCAAATCTCCAGGAGTGTAGAGAGATTCTTATAACAGAGTTTCTTGGATGGAACAACCCTGTGACTGAACTTGACATTGTACATGACTAGAAACTGAATCTTAGATTCCGAAGAATATGCAGCCCATCCTTGAAACTGCAGTGTAAATGCATGTTCTGAAGGCAGATATTGCTTGCTTTAAACAAGAACATTGCTGTGTATTTTCTCCCCCCCCTTCCTTCCCCCATCCATTTTCTCACTTAAAATGCACACTTCAAATCTGCCAGACAAAATCTGCTCACTTAAGTTTCAGTCCTCTGAAAAGAAAGCTGTAGCTCATTAGTCAAAGACATGCTTTGCGTGTGGGAGGTCCTAGGTTCAATTTCCTGGCATTTCCAAGAGCATCAGGAAAAATTCTTGCCAGAAACCCTGTGGAGATTGTTAGCGTTGATGCTGCTGAGCAAGATGGCTCAAGAGCTTCACTCAGTATAAGGCTGTTCCAAAGTTCCCAACAATCAACTCTTAGAAGGATTTGAAGTTTGTGACAAGAGTGAAATTTTTGGGGCCTTAATTTTTAATTCTTAAATGTCATGTCCATTCAGTCAGTAGCTTGAAAGCATTTATAACAATACGGTGAAAATACATTTCAGAGAAAACGAGCACTCTGGACATAACTCAGAATGGCAACTCACAAATGCCAATACAGGAGTATAATCTCTTCTGAACTTTTGAATGTGATACTGCAAAGGAAGCTTCACGCACTTCCCTGGCCCAACATGGAGCCGAGTGCGATCGAAGATGGGGTTATGTCAGCCACCATGTCATAAGCATATTTCTTTTTTAGCACAATAAACATTATTAGGAGAAAAGTCCAGATTGGTTTGTATATGACTGCACTTGATATACAGATAATTGCATTTGTGAAATGCTGGGCTCCCTCATGCAGTTCAGAAGTTTCCTTGAAGATAACTGCTAATCCACACAAAACATAAAAATCAGAAGAAATCTAGTAGCATCCTTTCAGACTAACCAATTTGATTAAAAGGCATAATCCTTTGTGAACCACAGCTCATCAGATACCCAGATAAATATGGTGATATGGGATTTTAACTGAAGTGGGTGGTTTTTAAGGTGTTGTCATACTCATTTTAATATGTCTCTCCTCATGCAGTGTCTAAAATGGTGTAAATTAAATAAGACATCATCCCCTCCCATTGATTCTGATTGAGTAGCATGGGCTGAACTGCAGGTCTGGCCTTCATAGGCTGTCAGGTCAACCAAGCTTCACACTTTTGTATTACTTTCCATTGATTATGGTTTTTTGTGCTTGTCTCAGCAACAGCAGTAAATGGAAAGGGCATTTATTTTTATTTGAGAGCTATTTGTTGGACAGATTAATTTATGGACAATAAGTGCCGTAGAGTTGTAGAGTAGATGTGCTTTGTACTTTTCTCCCATTGGGGTGCTGGTTGCAGGGGGAAAAGGGGGGGGTTCATAATTCTCTGAGAGTTAAACAAATGAAGGTGAATCAATTCAAGGTGAGGCAAAAGACTTCTTCCTATGTCAAGATCCAAATAGGTGCAAAATATCTAAAGTTTTTTTTTTTTTTTAATAACAAGTTTTATTAAAAAAAATTTTGTTTTACAGCCAAGTGCTTAAGACACATCGTGGAGATAGGGCACTCCATAGAACAAAGCAAAAGATACAGTCATACATATACAATTTAAACTACTTCTTTAAAGGTTCCCTCTCTATTTTATCAATCAAAAAAAGAAAAAAGAAAAAAAACACAATAACAAAAAACAAAAACTGTCAATCATATTTTCACCCATTTTCAGGCTTAACTAACTTTCAATTAACCTATTTCAATTTGATCTTACATAAACATATAGTATATAATTCGAGCATTCCTACAATATAAATTGTTTAAATTCTCTCTCTTATTCTATTCTGTTCCACATACATATTTTGTAAATGAACATAACTTTATATATTTTAAAACCATTACATTTTAGCCTAAAATAATAAAACAATAATTATTTCTATCATAGACATATAATATAACTATTATATTTTAATGTTTCTCAACTATATTCTATTTCATATATTCTATCAAATATTTTTATAAATCCATCCAAATCCCTAAAAATTCCTCAATTATTTCAATTTAGTCCACTTAATACATTGCTAATTAACATTCAATTCTTATAAGTAAAAATATCAGTAATATTTCACCAATCTCAATCTAACTCCTTTAGTTTTAGATTTTCCAATTTTTCCTATTGCCATTCCAAACCATAATCAAATCCATAATTTAGATCTAATGTTGACTCAGACCAATATAACCTTAAAAATCTCAAAAGTATTAGCTCAATCAAAGTCTCTAAAAACCCTTTTTACCCATCAGATAAAATTTTAACTCTCATTTTTAAATCTAATTCTAGCTTTCTTTTTGTGCCAGGCAGATTTCCACAGTAGGGCCTCTAGTTCCTCCCATCTTAGTGTTTGGCTATAAGCATTTTCCCACCATTGAGTCCAATCATAGTCTTCTTCTCTTTTGTCCAGTATTGTCTGCACTATCATATTGTCAGCGTTTTTAGTGCCTCGTATTTGGAAGTCCATTCCTGTTGCTTTTACAATTGTAAATGTTTTAGTTGAATTCTGCCTTTGCTCATCAGAAATCTCCATCATTTGCATGTGGGCTGTATCCTCTTCCTCATCAGTAAGTTGTGAATATATTTCATCCATCTCGTTAAGTTGTAGATCTGATTGTATGTCATAGTTAGTCAAGATTTGAGCTTCAGTTTTTAATTCTGAAACCTCCTTTTTCCTAAGCGTTCTAATATGTTCTTTAAATTCCACTCTCATTTTCAAAAAAATTTCTAATATAAGTCCATAATTAATCTGTGAATAGGATTCCATCCTCTCTCTTTTTTTTTTTTAGTGAAAGTTCAGCTTAAAAGATAGATTGCAGCATTGTAAAATATAGAGTCCAAACCGAAATAGGGAAAAGCAAATAGTCAAGTCCAGCACAGAAATAAAAAAAACAGCAAGAGTCCCAATCAGTAGCAGTCAATTATTATATTATAATCCTAAAATGGAAAAGGGAAATCCATTTTTTGGAAATATATTCAATATTGTAAAGTCAAACATGGTACAAGTAGAAAACTGAGCAAGTTCCAAAAGAAATATACCAGTCTGGGCGTCACGCCATGATCAGGGAGTGAGAGTTCAGCTGGAGATAGTTACTTTGTATCAGTCAAAGTTTCTGGGCTTCACGCCAAGTTCCAGGCTAGATTGTAGCCAAAACAATCCACATGAGTCTGCCCAGAGAACAGAAAGTTTTTTTTTTTTTGAAGTAGGCAATACTGTTCGGGGGGGGGAGGGGAAAAAAAAGCACTCCACCCCCCTCCCTAAAGGTTTTCACCTAAACTAAAGATAGACAAGCCAAAAAAAGGAGTCACAGTAAGGATTTTTTTTCAGGATACCCGAATTAAGAGCTCGTATGAACAAAAAAAAAAAGAAAAAATAATTATTTTTCCAAATCCCGTTTTCCCCAGTATCCGAACGCTGCTTTCTCAAACTAGGGAAATAGTTCTTAAAGCTGTTAACAGGGAAGTAGATAGATTAACAAGAGGGAAGGAAAGGTCTCACCCGGATCTTCCACGGTGGTTCTTTTTGCTTAGATGTTGATGTGACTTTCGGCTGGAGCAGCTAAGTGATCGGCCATGTTACTGGCCGATCTTTTCCCCGTCGGCCCAAAGGTGATTTCTCGGACTGCAGAGGGAGCTGCTGCTCCCTCCGCGATCGACGAGTGCCCTCCTCCACGGTGGTCGCCCCTCCAGGGCGACTTTCGACCCTGTCCAGGGTCTACCGGTGGGGGGAAACCGGACGGCAAAGAGAGCAAGTTCTTTGCACGTCCGCTGGCTCTGCAACCGGATCCGGAAGTCCAAAAATATCTAAAGTTTTTAAAGTCTAAGTAAGTTGTAGTTAGTCTATTTAGTAAACATCAAAAAGAATGAAGGATCAGCTCACAATCCTTTACATGAATTTCATATGTGGAAAAAAAGCTATTTATACCCAAACCACCCTCCTAGTTGATGTGTACCCCCAGGCCAGCCACAATTAATGTATTTGAAGTTCCAGTAGCTATTTAGAGAGTTTATTTAAAGGCATACTTAGTTTTTCAAATGACACTATTGAGAATTTGGTTGGTTTTTATCTATATCATCTATCATATACAGTATCTATCTATCTATCATCAATCATCTATTATCTTTATCTTCTATCTCTATCTCTATATTTTTCTAATTATCTCTATCTATACACACAGACACACACACACTCCTGCATACTAGTAGCCATACATATATGCCAGTTATGCCCAGCACGTTGTCTGAGTAGCAAAGGACAACAGTCAGCATTTCTTCCTCCATCTTGGTTTGGCACTGATTGAGGCCACACCCTGTACTACTGTAATGACTGAAATTTATATTTGTCTCACCTTCCGATGCATCACCCTCCAAGAGAACACGGGCATTCAAATTGCATTATTTGACTCTGGGAGAGTGGATTTTAGATTATTTGATAACAATCTGATGCCAGACCTTTTTGCTTGTTTGTATTACAGGATTTTGGTATCGCCCTGATTTATTAGATTGCTGGGCAATGCGTAGTAAACAAAAATAAAGAAATCACACGCACACACATATATATAAAACAATACTTAACAAAGAAAACAATGATGGCATAACTATAATTTGAATATCAGATCAGAAGGTTCTCAAATCATGTCTTGTTCATAGACTTCACTGAATCATTTGTCAATTCCAGGAACAAGTTTCTAGATGCTTTGTGTCTACCTCATCATTTTAAACTGCCGTGCAACCAGGTGAAAGACTTGGCTGCACTTCACATAACTGTTTCCTGATCACACACAAGTGTTACAGTCACACAATTTTTTTGTATTTCATCTGACAGTTTCTTTCACATTCACGTCAGGCTAATATCAGTGAAAACCAAGGGAGTCAAAAGTCAGAAAAATTGATTTGTTGCAAGATTGGAGAATGGCAGCGAGGCTCTGATATGGCTTGTCAGCAATAACATCACCTAAAACGATTTTCTGGCTTGGTGTCAGCATTTTTGAGCAGACCAGACAGAAAACATAATTAGATGAGCTAATGCTATTTTATTGTAAGGCTACCTTAACAGAATTTTGCAAGTCTGATATTGCAAATCACCTATCTGTTTTACAGAGTGAGAAGTTAGGAAGGGTGCCTTTTGAATCTCTTTCTCTGTAATGCAGCTGCAGGCTATGCCATCTCTTATATGACCATTCCTTAGGCAGCATGTCTTCCATCTCCCAAGGCCTTTCCCATTTACCATTGCACTTGGTCATATGATGGTATTTCTCTTGTTTCCTTTGTTCATACACTGCTTCCTGTTCATAGCCACACTAGATCTTTACTCATATAGAAGAGCACAACCTCCGTGTTATCACTTAGCCAGGCCAGAGTGGAGAGGTGCAGCTAAGTATCATCAGCATGCTGATAGTACTGCACTCTGTGCCATTGGATAAATTTACTCAGTAGTTTCCTGTAGGAATGGGGAGAATGTCAATCCCTGAAGCAGCCCACACAGTGGAAGCTGCAAGTTGGATCTCTCCCTTCATATCAACACTGATTGGAATCAATCCCAGAGGAAGTACAAGACTGCCTCCTGAAATCCTGAAGCCGGTCCAGAAGGTTCAGTGGTAACAAAAGCTGCTGAATATCAAAAAAAGCAAGGATGAATGCATTATCTGTATCCAAGCCTACCAGAGGTCATCCATAACCATTTCAGCCTCATACTAAAAAGGGTCCAGATAATCTACTTCTTCCAAAGTTATCTGCAGACACCATGTGATCTGTTGTTAATCAACAACTTCCCTAAAAATTGATGGTCGGAAGCAGATGAAAATTGCCCACAATAATAGGATAAGATTATAATTTCTGATCAAGTGGGCTAACACTCTAGTGTTATCAATAAATTAGAAGACAACTAGTAGCAATGTTACACCGGGATGAGTGCATGTCTAGAATACCTCAGGGGGTCAGACTGGGGAGAGATTATTCTGGAGAAAATCTGTGTCATTCCTAAGGCTCAATACTGACTTAGTGGCATATAATCAACCAACAATATAAAATACAGGGTTTTCTGCTAAGCTAATAAGATACAACTTATCAGATGGGGTAAAAAACTGTAAAGAAAAAAGATCTGAAGCTGAATATAGCTTTATAAAGGTCACAAATAGAGTAATAAACCTGGTAGATAAAAGCTTATGGGTGTACTCATTCTGCCTTGCCCTTCAATGTAGCAGTTCAACAGACATATTAATACAGATTATAAAATATAAAATTTTGTTAGAAACTTTCTTTTAATTTTATAGTTGGGTTAGAGATGGCAAGAATGTCCAAACTATATTTGCTCCTTATTATGCACAAGAACAGATTGCATAATCAAAGAGCTCTTATAAGAGACCTGGATGCCATCCAGGAAAAGAATAGCCACATTGAATCTGTAATTCCTAAAATAGCTTCTATGTAAGTCTATGCACAGAGAAGATGGTGCCAGGAGAGGTACACTGCAGAAAGCACATTTAAGAAAAGTTGGCTGAGGAAAATAGCAAAATTATCCTGTAGTAAAATAAACACCTGGATCAGTGGGTGAACATTCTCCTGTTATTCTGTTCATTAACCTAATTTCAAATTAATCACATTATGTGGGCTGCTTCCCAGACAATTGTGACTATCTGTGCCTGTGCTCACAGTGCCTTATATCTTTAAATATTATTGTCTAAAATTATACAATGATCCTTTGTCTTATTATACTCTTTTTTCCAGCTTATCTAACATCCAGTCTGAATAATATGTCTGCAAAGCAGGCTATTTTGTAACATTTTGATTGCTTTAATTAAAGCATTTATCTATTTTTCATCCTATGGAATCTACAAACATAAATTGACAATTCATTCTGACAACCTTTAATTGACTACTCCTTATTATAGCAAAATCATGGCAACTTTTCTCAGACTCATTCAGTTTCTCCCACAGTCCTTATGGCTATGTGCACTTTATGAAAAATTAATTGCATTCTTTGAAAAAGAAATACGTTTAATGTGATGGAGGAGGAGTTAATTGTACTCTTGCCCCAAAATAGACTTAAAACAATATTTCATGAGAAAATTCTTAGAAAATACTGCAAAGAAATGTTATTGCTGTATTTGGCAGCATGGGAGAGGAATTATGATAGGAATATTTCTTGGGAAAGCATAATTCTAAATTGATTCTAAAAGAAGTCATACTAGAGTCCAACATTATGTTCTGCAATAGCAACCATAAGAAAGTAAAGGAAGCTCGGGAGTATTATGGTATTGATTCATTGAGCAACCCGGCAATTGGAACTGTGGTGCATAACTCAAGATACCTACTCCTAGATGATTCATCCTACACTCTTAAGTCCTCAACAGCGCACCTTTTGTAGGAACTGCTTCAGGTATGTCTTAACAACACTGGGACAATCTGCTTTTTCCATTATGGAGATGGGGGGTCAAGCGCCAATAGACATTTTTTAAAATATCTGTAATACTGTGTCCTGATAAAATGTAGCCTTGTTTCATTGCTTGAGTCTCCCAGAAGATACCAATAACCAATCTGTGCGGGGGGGGGGAATCCTCCTAATGACTCTATAGTATTTCCTACCTAAATTGATTGTACCATGACTGACAGCACCTTCCCATTCCTTTTGAAAGCAGTTTGCAACTCTACTAACCTATGCAAATAGTAACTGCTAAAAGCACAACAAACTTCCATTTTGGGCTTCTGACACACTAGGAAACTATTAGAAATGCTACTATGCCTGCTCTTGGCCTAACAATACATGTTAAGCAATTTGAAGATGGCACATTTGTTTTGGTGAATTGATCTATTAGAAAGGGAACAAGCTTCCATAGCAAGATTTTTTTTCTTTAAGCTACAAGAAATAGCAATAACTCATTTGCCACCATTTGTAATTATGGTTACTACATTTTTAAAATGTCATAATTGACATATAGATAAAATATATTTGAAACCCAAAGTGCTGTGTATATTGGTGTATGATGGGAAGCTGTTCAGAAAAAATATTGTGATCAACCATTTTGAATTTGAAAATGTCACCATTTTCTTTTCACACCGTTTTGGGTGTATCTGGTGTGTGTGTGTGTTATGACTGAGCAATCAAACCCTGGGCCTTTATTCATGTGCAGTTGGGTGGGCTTCATTTAACCAGTTGTGGCTGACATCTTGACTTTTTTGACCTCCCTAAACCCCCTAATTTATTTTACAGTTTCTGGAAATAAACATAGCCTATCTTATTTTTCTGCTTTAGAGTTGTGCTGCACTTTGGTTTCAGGATTTGGTGGACTAAAGTCTAAAATATCAGGAAAATAGAACAGGCGGAAGTGGCAATTAGGACTGAAAAAAACCCAAACTATTAAAATGAACATTAAAAAAAGATTAGGAGTTCCCCAATTGAAGAAGTGCTGAAAAATAGAGAAGCTGAAATAAAGATCTAAGATAAAAAACATGATAGATTTTTCTAAACTTTGTCTCTGGCAAGACAGTGTCAGGCAGACAGAGATAATGTTTTTTTCAGAGCCTCTTGCCATGGTCTTCCTAGTATACAGTCTGGCCTGGCAAAAATCAACAAATGGCAACAGAAGAGGTATATGGATGCTGTTTTGGGTCACAGAAATGGAAATGAACTATTAAAGCATCCCCTTTCTGAATCCTTTTCAGATCAGGCTTAAGAGTCCTCAAAGGAGTGAAAGAAATTACATGAACACTTCAGTTTGAAGCACATGAATTTCTTAAAAAGATAATTTAGCCCATATAAATTAGTCTTCATGGGCCAGGATTTTAATTTCATTTTTGACCAATTATGTTTCTTAAACCCAGCTTTAAATCATATCCATCCCACTTCTACTATCTTATATTTTCCTGCAAGATAATTGTAGTGCTGGTTTGAAATGGCTGGGATTAGCAACTGAGTTTTATGGGCTCTTTGTTTAAAGTTTATAAACCAAAACCATAAAAAACAAACGGGCACAAAGGATTACAGGGGTGAGGTGCCTTCTGATAAATGTCACCATGATCCTTATTTTCAATCATTATTTAACTTGCATCCCTGAGAATTATTAAAGCTGTTTAGCTTTGAATGACAAACCTGGAACCAAATCCAGCCCTTCCCTTCAGGAGTAAAAAAAATAATTTACCACAAGGCAGGGTACCTCACTCTTTGGCATTCTCTTTGTTTGAAATGCTTGTATCTAACCTTGAAAACATGACAAAAACAGCCAATACTGGTAATTCTGCATGGTCTTTTGCTAGGAGTGTAATTTACAAAATATGTTATTTTGGCTGATGAGAGTTAGCAGCTGTACTACAACTCTGGAGGCCTTTGATAGGTATGTTGGCCTGCAATTCACCATACTACTATCCAGGATGCTGGGAGACCTGTGATAGGGGAAAATTGAAGTAAAGTGACTACTACTGTTACCACCAAGTTTTTATTTTATTTATTATGACTTTATATTTTTATTTTATTCTTTTAGTAATCACCTTGATCCTTTAGTATTTCAAATTCTTTTTAGTGCCCATGTTAATCAGACTATACTGTATTTATTTCCTTAAATACACATCTGCATTTTTACTTCTCTCATGGAAATAATAGATTATTGTAGTATTAAGGGCAGTTCCAGGAATTTCAGTATTAGGTTCTGATAGAAGAGAGATTAAACAGTTTACTCTCAGATTCAATCTCTAGCAAGCTGTGGTGACGAAGGTACTGAGCATATTAGAATACAATGAACAGCATTTAAAAAGGGAATTAGTATGTAACAAGATGGATTGCTTAATACCTGATCATCCATTTTGAAGTGGATAAAAGAAATAAAATGAGGAAAATTCTGAAGACTTCTTTGGATTAGCAATGAATAGAAAATAAAATGGCCTAATTAAGGCAAAATATTTAATTCGTCACACTTTTATCATTTTTGTCTAGATCCTTATCCATTTTAATTTTGCCCCAGTCTTGTTTCCTCTCCCATTGAAAGAATCAAGCCAAGAAACAAACTCAGGACTGGTTGCCTATTAAATTGCCTGATGTTGACAATGTTTGAACTGACTCGTCTATGGAGATTCTGGGTTTTCCAGGTCATGGTTATCTCAAAAGGTGTTTTTTCAGGAGGCAACTGGACTTTCTTGTTTTTTCTTTGAAGATTTTTCGTTTCTCATCCAAGAAGCTTCTTGAGGTCTGACTAGATGGTGGGGAATGGAAGAATTTATATTTCTTGCAGACAGCTGGTCATTTGCATTCTTTTAGAGAGTCGTTGATGCCATTTGGAGGTTTACCTGTGTCCTCAGGCAGGGTCATCTGAGTAGTGCAAATGTGTGTGGAGCCTTCTTGGCTGCAGGATGTTTTCTGCCCTGTATCCCTTCACTGTTGAAGACAGGAGCAGGCTGTTGGGGATGAGTCTGTGTTGTCTGCATCTTAAACTGAAGTGCAAAATGGTTCCTGTAGTCTGCAATGTTTTCTGGGGAAAAAAGGCCAGTTGCCTCCTGAAAAAGCAACTTTTGGGATAACCATGACCTGGATGACTGAAAATCTCCATAGACATTTAGCTATGCACTTTTGGATGAACACCCTTCGAATGGTGAGGGAGTATGAATGGATTTCTAGAAAACATTGCAGATTACAGGAATCATTTGTGCTTCAGTTTAAGATGCAGACAACACAGACTCATCCCCAACAGCCTGCGCATGTCTTAACAGTGAAGGGACACAGGACAGAAAAGGCAGAAAACATCCTGCAGCCAAAAAGGCTCCACACACATTGGCACTACTCAGGTGACCCTGAGGACACAGGTAAACCTCCAAATGGCTTCAATGACTAAAAGAATGCAAATGACCTTCCATTCCCCATCATCTAGTCAGAGCTGAAGAACTTGGATGAGAAGCAAAATGTCTTCAAAGAAAAACAAAATCCAGTTGCCTCCTGAAAAAGCACCTTTTGGGATTTGAACTCCATCAACTGTTATTGTGTTTTTTATCTGGGTGGGGATTGGCATTTCTTTTGTGGCAGTTGATGCCATGAAAACTGTGCTGAGGTAATCACAAGCCTGTGGCCTATTTCATAAAGCATTCTAAATCATAATACAGCATAATGCACAAAAGATTAATGTGTCATCATTTCCCTGCAGATTTTTGATACTTTTTCTCTGCTTTAAGACAGGATCTCTGCATTGCCTTTTCCATTGTCAGAAAAACAATGAATTGCATTCCCACTAAATCTGGGAAAAACCTAGTTAGGTCTTCTTAAATATCACCTCGATTCAGTAATGGACAGGTTGTAGCAATAAACTACAAACTAAAGCTCAACTTAGAGGGAGACCAACTATTTGTGAACAATGATTTTGCTCTGGACAGCCCAGTCCAGTGCAGCCCAGCATTTGCTGCTGTACCAATTAAGTGTGCAGTTTAAGAGTTGTTCTTGGTTCCTGTATCCCAAATAATAGCTGTAGTTAACAGGGCCTTTAAGTAACCCAAAAATCATAATACTTTAGAAACGATCATTTCTATGATCCAGCTATTGTGATACCTTGATAATCTCCCAATCTATGTATTACTCTGGACTCTATTTAGGTCTGCCTTTGAAGTTTGTTGAAGATTTCAGCTAGGAAAGCAGTACTCCATTAGCTCTCAATATCCAAAAAGCTTCACACTCCAAAACACTATTTTTAGTATTCTAAAGATCTACTTGAGGAGACATTGTTTGAGATCTTGGTTTCATCCGACCCTACTTGGTTAAGGCAAGAAGCAGAGTCTTCCTGCCAACAACTTCCATATTAGATATATTTCCCCCCTGGCCTTAAGTCTGGCAATGTTTTCAGAAGAATTATTATATCCCAGACTCTGGGCGGTTAAGAGCTGACTGCTTAGTTGCTATTCATTGGTATGTTGTTTTATTTGTTCTTGACAAGTTCACCTTCTGCTTTTCTATGTTTCTTTTGCTCCACTTTCTACACATTGCTTCACCTTGTTTGACCTTCCTGAGATTGTATACATTTTGGAAAACAGTCTCTTCAGAGATTGTTGGGGAAAGGTAGGGTTAAACTCTGCCCCTCTGAAATTAAACCAAAAAGAGAATATTTCATCAATCAATGGTGTATGCTTTGTAAGGAGTGAAAAGAACTGATGCATACCAATAGCTCATGTCTATAATTCCAAGTCAGTTATGAATTCAGACAATTATTCATTTTAAGAACAAGCTTCTGAAAATGGACTCTCAGTGCCTACAGTTCAGAGAGAAAATAATAAATGTGCTGTATCTGCTTTCTGGTTAAGCATCACAATCAACATTTATTAAACATTGGTTGTGCCAATGAGTTTGGCAGATAATGAGAAGGTAAATTGCAAAGATGCGAGCATCACTTTATTACAGCACTCCCATTGGTATCAGCAAGCAAACTGTACTTTTTAATAAATCTTAAGCTCTTTAAATATCCAAGATTTCATCTTATTGACCCAGGAAATCATTTAATTAGACAGTCTTCTGGTGAAATCACATTGAAGTTAGTGCTTTCTCACATGCCTATTTTCTCAACAAAACAACATTGTAGTTTGTTCTGACAAGTTTTTACTCCAGAAATTGGTTAAAAATGGCATTTTTCCACTGAAGTCAAGACTTGGTGGAAATTAGGATGGGTAACAAAAAGCAAACATTTAATGTCACTATACATTTATATCTTTTAAACATACTTTGACAGCATATTTCACACCTCATATACCACAAAAGGTAAGAGCCTTTATAAGTCAGCAAACTGTAAACTTTACATTTTAATGGCAAAAGGCTTGACATATTCCATCAATATGCTTGCAGACGATGTCTTTTTCTGCTTCTTTTCCATTCTTGTCCTACTGCTTCCAGTGTTTCTTTCTGGTCCAATAAAGCTGAGCTGTTTTAGGACAATACTGAATTGTGTGTCTGTCTTGTAGTGGAGCTTTTCATGACTGACCCAGTAGAAGCATTTTGCCCAAGGCAAAGGATACTTTCCAACCTTACATGACTTTATTGTATCACTCACTATGAAAAAGAACATTGCCACAGACAGAACGCAATGGACTCAGCAAAAACATACATTAATGCATAGTATTTAGATAAGCATTTCCAATCATGATGGGTAAATAAATTATAAAATACAAGCAAGTCTATAAAGCAAGAACATCCTGAGTTTACAAATAAATTATGTCCTTCATAATGTCAAATAGATGATGGATGTCAGCAGTTTCAGCAGGGGAAATTGGGGATTAATTAAAATGTAGAAAAAGTAGTATCTATATATGCGCAAAATCTCATGTGTTTTATTCATATATCCATTCACACATATATTATACAATATATAAGGTAACTAAGTCCATATAGAGAGTATATGTAATATAGATATTGCTGAAACTGCTTTTAAGCACCATTTTTATTACCATCATTTTATAATAAATGCTCTATGAGTAGGACCACTCAAAGTTTTATAGAATACATTTATCTTCCCTTAAGGGAACTTGAAAGGTTAATTTAAATGAGTATCAGAGTTTCATCTGAAAATATTGTATTTTTTTTAAAAAAACCCTTCAGGACTAAGGAATTATTACTTCGTATAGTGGGTCCTTCAATTCTGGAATTTAGTGCTGGTGATAATACTTACTTGGATGGTTGGATAAATTCTTGGAGGACAAACTTATCAATGGTTAGTTTTCACGCATCTACATTATCATCCCTATTAATGAATATTTCCTTCATGTCCTTGTGGTGCTATTATAACAGTAGAACATAGAGCTTTGCTCTGATCTATCATTGCTTTTAGAGTCTAACTCAACAATTTTTTTTGCACTATATCTAACTTTGATCAAACTGAAAACCAAGTTTGAATATAATTTCCAACAGATGCAAATGAATTACTATTTCCCAATAATATTGATTCTGGACAGCAACATCCTTTGAGACACCTACAACAGTTGCTTACTTCATTTGAGACAACTGCTTTGTGATGGAAAAAAATCTCCTGAAAATAATTTAGAATGATCACTCAAACCATTGAGAGTATGATAATTTGATAAAAAGAAAAGAAAAAAAAGACACACAGAATAGGAATTACATAAATGTTAAGCAGATGTTGAACATGGAATTGGGTTACTCACTATGATGGATCAATTAATATTCAGAAATCCTTATATGAGCCAAATACCAGACAGAATGTTTGTGAATTATAGAATACCATGTGAAATAAACAGATAAGTTGGGACTTTTTGTGTAGTAATGAATTGCTATCTCGTCTATTTGTCTAATGGTTTACATTTTGGCTAGGACAATAATAAAGGCAACAGATGCCATTTTAAATGCCAGTTATATTTCCATGTCCCATCAGAAATGATACACACAATGCAGGCATTGTGCTTTCACATATTAACGGCAAGGCATCTGTAATGTTACAGTCTTATCCTCACATAAGCTAATAGTGGGGCAGGAGAGAAGAAGATAGATTATAAAACTGCCGAATTCATATTTTGTTTTGATCCCAAAAGTTTTTATATACATGACCATCCATTAAAATTGGAGGCCTAGAATGAATGAGATGTTAACTTAGTGATACTCAAATTATTTTCACATCAATTTATGGATGCTACCTTTTCTGAAAGATGACGTGAAACAAATACACTAGCTTGACTTTATAATCTGAAGCATAAACATGTTTTTAAGTATGGTTTCTATAAAATGCAGCATAAATAGCCAGCTTATTCAGATAAAAGGTTTTATTGCTGGGGTTTGTGACGAGCTTTGCTAGTTAAGTTCTAATGCTTGTGAATAACTGTGCCAACTCAAATTCATGAATACACTTTGTTATTTTTGACTGTCCAGTTATTTTTACACATACACACAGGTTATTTATTAGGTACAGCATCGTATCTGTTTTCCCATGATATAGCTTGGAAATACAATTCAGGAAAATAGAAAAGTTGGCTAGAATGCACAGCAAGTAAGAAAAACTGTGCTAATGTATACTTTTGTTTCTGAGCCTCATGTGGATCAGTATTTTCACTCTTCCTCATCAAACTGCCACTTAGGAGTATTTTGCCTCCAGGAGAAAATAGGTCCTAGGGGGAACAATTCAGATTTGGAAGAATTAAATTCTGCCTCTCCCAGCATCACAGCCCGAAAATAGATTGAAGAGATGAAGAGTTATAGCTTTTTTAAAAAGCACCCAAACTGTACATCTCTTATGTTTAGTTTAGCTGTAAGATTCATACTGTAGCATACTTGTGGATATATAGTCAAGTCACTTTTGTAGGTCCTAATTCATTAAATCACACTCACAGAAACAATGTGAATTGTATTACAGATTAACCTCCGCACTAAATGATGACCAAACTTAACTATTGTAAATGCGGAGTAGCCTTGCAACTGTTGTGTTTCATTTTGTACTAACAATCCACCTGCTTTTTATTTATTTTTCTGGAAATTTAAAGAAACTTGAAAAGAATGCAAAAGAAAAGGCAGGATTTCAAAGAAAAATAATTCAATTATCTGAAAACATGAGCATAGACACTATATATGCTTTTTCCATCGTTTCCCCAAATTATTAATTGATGGCCAATGAAGGAGCTATTCAAACCCTAAGCCTGGATTGAATATACATTTAACCATATGATTATCACACTCTTTTACCATTAAGTCAGGAACTAACTTGTTCTTCTACATCAGGAGAATATGGATAACTGAAATCTTGTATGAGTAGAAAAGATGACAATAGAAGTAATAGTCAAGCAGAAATACAATGCAGACAGTGAAGTCCAGAGCAAATTATAAAAATCAGCAGTTTCTCGGGGGGGGGGGGAACTAGTCTCTCGAAGGCATTCTATGCAGCTATTTGCTATTCCCAGTAGGTTCCGGGAGAGGATTTTAACATTTTATAAAAAAGATTTTGTGATCAAGTAGGACAATAGTATTTCAGATTAATTGCTGCATGTGATCCTCAAAGAATTAGAGCTCTACTTTTGGAGATTTGTTCATTGGGCACCGAGGTGGAAGGAGGTATATATGCAAATAATGCTGTGAAAATGACATTTTCACACAGCTATTATTAATTACCTAGTGGACTTGCTGCTCTTTTGACTCCTCCCCCTTTTTTCCTTTTTTGGATTAATTTATTAAAGAAGTTTTAATTTTGCAAAACAATACATATTTGAAAGAAAAAATAGTAAAGGAAAAATGATAGGAAAATAGGAAAGTAATGAAAAAGTACAAAAAAAGCAAGACAGAGAAAAAGAAAGATATACAGGCAGTCCTTGACTTACAACAGTTCGTTTAGTGACCGTTTGAAGTTACAACAGCACTGGAAAAAACTGACTTCTGACCATTCTTTTCATATCTTACCATTTCCAATGATCGCACCCATAAATCAAAAGTTCATTTTTTTCCCAGTTTTCAGCAAAAGGTCCATAAAGGGATTCCAGTCATTAAGAAAAGTTTGTGTGTTCCCTTCTCAAACAAGTCATCATCTCCTCAAATTATGCCCTCTTTGCCAACTCTTCCTCCACTGAGGGCTTTCCAAAGTATTTCCATCTTTCTGCATTTAATAATCTTACTCTCTTCTTCCAACTTCTCTGAGAACCATTCTGCTCCTTAGAGAGATGGCCATGCAAGGACATTAGGAATAAAGCCAAAGGCATGTGCAAATTAAAGCATGAGCCCTTTTTAACAGCAATTTTCTTTTTCCTGTAAAATTTTTACAGATCCTTAATTAAATTTGGTAGGCTTATTAAAGGCCAGTAAAATTTCTTTATAATATATCACTTGGGTATTCATAATATCACTAAAAACTAAGTTATTCAACAGTGGTTACAACTGTCTATCCAAGCTTACTTGAAAGCCCAATTGAATACATTGGACTTTAATTCGGAGTGAAATTGGTTAGGATTCCACTGCTCAGTTTTATCCTGCAATGTTCTAGTTTATTTAGAGCAGCGATTCCCAACCTTTTGGGCATCAGGGACCGGTTTTATGGAGAGTTTTTTCCGTGGACTGGAGGGGGTGTGGTTTCATGTGCTGCCTGCATCCCATGGATGGGGCTTCGCTTGTTTGCGTGGCCCGGTTTCTGGCATGCCGCAGACCGGTGCCAGTCCACGGACCAGCGGTTGGGGACCCCTGATTTAGAGTATAGGATTGGTCTTCACAAATCTAACTATTTTTCCTTTTAATTTAGGCAACTGCATATATACCGTACACAAACAGTTTTATGTATGAGCAGATCAATCTGTTCCATAGGCAATATGGAATTAACTTTTAATAAAGCAGAAAACAGTAAATTGTGATCTCATCATTTAATACTTCCAGAACTTTCATTTTATTCCTAACATTAATTTATTTAAAAATAGAAGAAAGAAAATCTGAGTTCTTGTTATATTGTAGTAATAGCAAGGGTGATGAGGCGTCTATATTTGAATTTTAGCCTATGAAAAGTATAGTGAAATGTATTACTTTTGCATGGATATGCAGTCAACTGCTGCTACTTAACCATGAGGTGAAATGCTCTGATCCAGATAGGACTTCACATGTCAGAAGCAATCTTTTCTAGCCATATTCCTAAATAAATGGAGAATCCAGCATGCCAGGAGTTGGGTAAACAATTCCCCAAACACTGGTTTCCTATTTTAAAAAGTAGAATCTCTCAGATTTAGAAAAAGAGAGAAAGAGATCAGGCTAAGGAGTGTTTTCTTTACAATCCCCTTTTGCTGCCAAGAAAAATTCATATTTTCTTTCTAAGGACTATGGATTGAAGCCATGGTGTGTGCCAATTTTATGCTTCTAAACATAAGAAGAACCCTATCAGATGAGATCAAAGCTCTACTTGTCTAGCCTGCTATTACTCCTGCTGCCCAATCAGAGGTCTCCAGGAAGCCTACAAGCAGGATAGCAAGGCAAGAACACTCTATTGTACTGTGGCAATTTATATAACCTACATTAATGTTGACCAAGTACTTTTGTTCTTGACTTTTAATTCATTTGTAATTAACCTTTTTGTACATATTTTACTCTATTTGTGAATGTAGCACATATGAAGATGCATAAAATGAAGTGTTTTCTAACTATCTATATATAGGTCTGGGCTATCAGTCAAATGGTCTTTAACCTTAATAAAAACAATACAAAAAAGGAAAAAAAGTACCAAATTGAATTAGTTGACTTAGAGATAACAATGAAACAAACTAAAATGAGAGTTGTAATTTAACTAGATAATTGTAAATTTATCCACCTTCATTCTGTATTTTACTTTTCATAATACAGTTCTGAATATCTTTATATTCTGACTCAGCTGGATAAATAACTTTAACCAATTCATCATTTCTGTTGTATGGGTAAGCAAAGATCAGCACACAGATAGGTAGAGTTATGGGGACTGGTAGCACAGAATCAATCATTTTAATTCTAATGCAAATAGTTATAGCCTTTCTATGGAAAGGTTATGAATGCTTGCAGTTTATCAGTATTTTTATCTGATTAGACAAAAACTAGAATTATAAAGATTCCTTTGAGTAACAACTTTACAAGGTTTTTTTTCCTTTTCTTTCCTATTCAGCAAAAGTGTTCTGTTACTGGGACCAGTGCTAATTGAGAACAAATTAGGTGTCTGTAAAGTTGAGGAAAAACATTAGGAGATGATGATAATACTTGTAAGCATGCAAAGGTTTCTGAGCTGGCTAAACAGATTTACCAATTAAATTCTTGTGCTCATAAAGATGAGTGGAGTCACAAGTTATCTCAACTTGTACTGAGGAAATACTTTGACTAGATTATCTTCCTTAGGTCCTCCCAATCCAACTCTGATGACTCTATGATTGTAATGCTAGCAGAAGTTAGTACTGTATATTCAGTTAAACAGTAATAAAATAGGAGTGTTGACTGCATACGCATAACAATGTATTTATTTCAGTACCCCAAAGGAGAACATATTACAAAACCATGTGATACCCCATTTTTCTAGTGCCAACTGAAATCTTATCATGTAAGAAAATCCACATTTTTGTTTGTACTAAGAGCTGGGAAACCTACTTTCCTCTATTACATCATACATCTGTGGGATTAATCTAGAAGTTTCAACTTTTTTTTCTTTGAGTGGTCTTACTCTGCTCTTGAACAACAAAAGACAGTTAACATTTATTTATATGCTGTATCAGATAAGAAATATCTCTACAAACACAAGTTACGTAGAAACAGCAAGTCAGAAATAGAATAAAACACCAAGTGAAAATAACAAGATGTAAATACATTTCAAAAAATGTGATTTGATTTTTTTGTCTTTTTCTTTTTGTCGACTAGCACCATCTGTACAAGAAGTATGAACATAAACGTTTGGATAATAAAGATTTGCAAGGCACTTCAGACAGTTTTCCCATGTATTTTTACTATTCTGGGGCTCTCAACAGCTCCCTACACCTGCTTCTTCCTCCCTCTTCAGTTATTGATGGGCTGGGGGGTGGGGGTAAATCACTTCTGCAGCGGTTCCTATGTACAAACATGTCTTTAAGATTTCTCAAAGTGCTCTTTCAGGCTTGAAGAATCCACATCCTTATTTTCAGTGTCTTTGATTTCCAACATATATTCGGCATAATTAAAAAAAATCCATCTTCTCACACATAGTCAAAACATGACACCAACCTTCATCCTCATTCTGGGTCTTTGGGATATAAGTTCAAAAAGAAGGACAGGGGTGTCTGGCAGTAGTCTAAAAGATTATTGAGGTTAATTCTTCATCGACGTCTGGAAGAGATGTCAAAGCAGGTGATCATCATGAGGTGGGCCTTGCAATAATTGACACGATTCTCTAACCGCTCAGTCACACATTCAAGAGCCTCCAAGTACTCCAGGGAATCCGAATCAAAAACATGATCCAGATCAACTGTAAGAAAGGAAATAAAAACTGGTGGAGAAACAAGACTAACCCAATTACTGTCAGAGAGGGAAATGCAAGCCCTATCTTGCAATCTGAATGATTTATATTCATATATGGATCTACAACAGTCAACATTCAATGAATGTACTCAACATTCATGAGTATAAGAATCTATGCAGCGCTACTATTAAAAAGGTATACAAAAATAGCAAAATTAATGTTACTATTTGCATAAGGCAACTTTGAAAACCACTGAATTATCACTTGTTTTTCTAATTTTCACTGGCTGGGTTGAAAACAGCTATACCTAGTAAAGTAAAATCATTCCATAAAAAAAGAAAAAAATATGGCCTTTTCAGGCTGTTTACTTAGAATCAGCATTCACGTATTAGCATTGCCATCACCAGATGTTTTCAGTCACTCATCTCTAACCTTGTTTCCTCTAAATGGCACTTGAAATTGAATACATGTGGAAGAAAACAGGCTGAAGAAGGCTATCAAAACTGTTATCCTCAGTTTGTGGGGTAGAAAAGTTGTGGAAGTTACAAATAGAAAGTGACATTTGTAGTCAAAGGCACAATGTGTATAAGATTCAAAGAAGCAATACATTCAAAACAATAGTTATTATATTCATGTTTTCTTTTCATCTGTACTGTATATATTAAATCTGTATACTACATTTTATCTGGAAGCATCAGGCAGCAGATACAGCACTGCTTTCTATTGTTCACAAAATAGCTAGATTAATGAATGATTCCATATTAAATGAGAGTGAAAAATTAAGTGAGGTGCCACAAAGTTTAGTTCTGAGCTCCCTAATTGTCAACAATTGTATTAATGGATTAAGAGGCAAATGGAAAGCTATCAGATTTGTGGATGACATAAAATTGGACGGATTTGCTAATAATTTTAGAAGACAGAAATAAAATTAAAAATGATCTTGAGGGGCTAATGACCTGAGCTGAGGGTAATCAAGTGCAATTTAATTGTGTCAAATGCAAAGTTCTTCACTTAGGAAACAAAAGATCTAATGGTTAAGGAACCAGACTAGAAACCAGAAGGCTGTGAGTTTTACTCCTCTTTAGGCATGAAAGTTGGCTTGGTGACTTTGGACCGGTCACTGTCTCTCAGTCTCCCGGGGTTGTTAGTGTGGACAAAATAGAGGAGGGAATATTAGGTATGTTTGCTGCCTTGGGTTACTTATAAAATAATAATACCGGTGGGATAAAAATAAATATATAAAAAATAAATAAGTACTGATTGGATGACTGCAGACAGTAATTCACGCCCTAGTCATCTCACAGCTCAACCATTGTAATATGCTGCACATGGAGCTACACTTGAAAATCACTTGAAAGTTTTCAATGGTCCAAAGTACAGGGACTGAGCTACACTGTTTGCCAGTATAATTCCAGGTATGATTCACAGTTCTGGTTATTTCCTATAGAGTCCTATGTGGCCTAGGGACAGGTTATTTGAGGGACTGCCTACTTCCTATTGCTTTTGCCTAGTCAATGTGGGCCAACAGTGTTGGCATGCTCCAAGATCCCTTTTATTAAACAGTGTCATATTTTGGGACCTAGGAAACATGCCTTCTCCTTCTGGAACATGTCCTCTGGAATGAAGTCCCTGCAAGATCAGGGTAGCTCCCATCCTGTTGGCATTCTGGAAAGTGACTGGAGTGCCTTGTGGATGGATTTTGAATATGGTTTTCTCATGAATGGCTGGATTTCCATCTTGTGCATTCATTTGTATTTTGCTATTTTATTTTTATCCTGTTTTGCTATATTGTTATATTTGCTATTTTGTGAAGTGTTCAGAGCCTGGGAGTTGGGTGATGCCAAAATCATCATCATCATCATCATCACACCACCCAACCCCTTTGTAATATTTGTGAAAAATATCTTGGAATAATAGTTGATTATCAACTGAATATTAGTTAATGGTGAGTTCTGGATGCAAAAAATCCAAATGTAATTTTAGGATTGATTAGATAACGTCATCGATACAATGAACATTAATTTGGGAGATGGTGGAGGATAGGGGGAGCTGGCATTCTATGGTCCATGAGGTCATGAAGAGTCACACATGACTTAGTGACTGAACAACAACAATTTTAGAATTCATCAATGTATGTACAGTTTTCAAACTTTAGGAAAATTTTATTTTATTTTTTGTTAAATTTAAAACGTAATAGTTCCCCTTTATTTTGCTTCAATTCACCCCACTTGAAGTACTATGCCTAATTCTAGTTATTACACTTCAGGAGAGATTTGGGGAAACTGGAAAAAAATTCTGAAAAAGACTATGAGGATGATAAGGGGACTAGAAACTAAGTTCTATGAAGATTGAAAATGCTCAGTATAACGGCACACTTATTCCAGAATGTAGAACATAAATAAATGGATTTAAGTTATTGGAAGGCAGATTCTAACTCAATGGTTTTTTAAAAAAAAAAATCTAACAAATAAAAGCAGTTTAGAGTGGAACCAATTACTTAGAAAGGTTCCAGGCTTCCCTTTCATAGTTACATTCACGCAAGTACTTCTTTGTCAAGAATGCTAGGAATAGGAATTCAGTTTCCTATGCTAAATAAGGGGTTGGACTCAATAGCTGAAGTGGCCATTTCCAACTCTATGGTCTCTATTCTTTCCTGACTATATATAAAGAATCAGATTAATTTCTGATTAATAAGACATTTTGAGCAATGGTCAAATTTGCCTTATAGTATTATTTAACAGCGGGAGAGCAGACGTATTATATAACTTGCATGTCTGAGTGAATTGAGGGCAGAAGAGGAAAAGAAATCTCATTTTCAGAAGCTGTGGAGTGAGACACCTATGCGTTAATCTGGTGATGGCAATATTTCTCACTCCTCTGATTCAGCTTTTGAACAAATACGCCCACTTGCTTCCAATGTCACAGTTTAATGGAAATTATGTGGGAACCGTAACAAAATCACAGACAATCCAAACCTGCTTGAGGTCAAATGTAATTTCAAGATTGAAATTTTACTTGCTTTAAAAGAGTGGTGGCTAAGCTGACATTCCAGTAAAATTTCTTGGCAATGAACTTAACTGGGAAGGCATAAAACCTTACATTCACTGAGCCATTTATTGGGATCCAACATCAGATACTGCTTGGTCACTTCCAGCTCTCTCATTAACCACTCATATTTGGCCTTGACCTCTGCAATCCGCTGCTGCCGATGCTCCAAGATTTTTAGCTTAGCATTGTAGCAAATCACCTCCTACCCAGTAAGACATAGAAGAAGAAAGAAAAAAAGGAAAGGATAACGATGAGACAAAAACATTTCTCCAGTACAATTATTTCTCTTTTGGTAGGAATCAGAAACACGATTAAGTTAAATAATGGAGAAACAGTTACACAAATAAACCTTGGACATTTAAGGGATGGCGAATAATAATGTTATTGTAAGCTGATACCATATTAAATCTAAATTTCCTCCCAAATGGAAACATTTTTTTAAATTTATTTTTCTTTTCTTTTCTTTTCATTTTTATTTCACATCCAATTACATTTCTGGAAAGAAGAAGGCTCATTATCAAGGTTACAATTCTAAGAGTGAAAGCAGAAGTTAAGATGAAATGTATTATTCTCACTCCCGTAGTTCTTGGGAGGGGGCATTTGTAAGAGAAAATTACTGGGGAAAAGACTCAATTTAGACCTGAATGGATCTGAAACTAGGAATGAGTCACTAGAGCAAAGAACGGTCTTTCCAGACTATTCACCATAAATAATTGCCCTCCATTCATTATCTTTGACAAGTGATCAGGACTATGGATTTGTCACCATACCATCAGCTATAGATTTTGAAATTTTATAGGTGCATTGCAATCTTTGTTTTAAGAATTAGAAAACAAAACCTTTATCCTTCAATTTACATTACATAGTTGGCATTCTTCAGGGACATATCTAGTCTAAAAGAGATGGTATACTGAAAGCTTTTGAACCAGGGTTTCCTCCAACACAGAACCAAAGCTCTCTTCCCTAGCAAGACTTTCACTGAAGACAGCAACTCCGTGTACCCATCATTCTTATTCTGATGAATATAAATCTGATTCTGTGGACGTTGTTTCTTTGTGTTTATAGAAGTGAAAATGGACTTGTGGATCAAATGGGGGTGTGAGTACAGGTAGTCCTTGACTTATGAGCATTCATTTAACAACTGTTCAAAGTTATGATGGCCCTGAAAAAAGTAACTTATGACTGGTCCTCACTGCAACATCCCCATGGTCACATGATCAAAATTTGGGCTCTTGGCAACCAGCATGTATTTAAAAGGGTTGTAGTGTCTGGGGTCTTGTGATTGACATTTGTGACCTTTGCAATGGGCTTCCGACAAGCAAAATCAACAGGGGAAGCTGGATTCACTTAACTACTGCAATAAAAAAGTCATAAATACAACAATCACATCACTTAGTGACAGAAGTTCCAGTTCCAATCATGATCATAAGTTGACAGCTACCTGTATAGTTGCTGAGGCAAAGTCAAGTCATTATTTCTTGCAGCATACTGCCATTTATTTTTTTTAAATGTTTCTTACAAGAGGGATCTTTGTTATTTTCTGACTGGATTTGACTGCAAAGGTTACATAAATATAAATAAGTATCAACACCGCTTCCAGAAAGCTTCATGTACAGCAAAACATCATCGTTCTTAGCAGAATCCCCAAATCTCTTTTAGGAATTGTTTTTATTGAGTATTGTGGGTTCTATCTGAATTTAGGCAAGGATCAAGCCTACTTTACTGGATGTATTTTAAAGAGTGATTTGCAAATGTAGCTGAAAGCATCTACAAATAAAAATACAGCAATTTAAAACCAATATCTGTACTTGTTAAAAAAATATTAGGATGGCCTCACATTGTTATCCCCCATGCGCCGTCGCTGGAGCCGTTCCACATCATCAATTTCATAGACTTTGATTTCAAAGGGCTCCCCCATCCCTCTCTGGGCACTTCGCAGGGGTCCATCTACCCATCGTATGGCTGGACTGGTAGGCTTCCTTATAGGAGATGTAGTGTCAAGTGACAAAGCTGGAATGAGTCTCCGTCTCTGAGAACCTAAACAATGTTAAGTTGTAAAGTGTTGTTATCAATGGACAAACCTCTAATACTGTTGTATTATACCCATTCCTACCAATAATTCAATATAACATGACAAATCTACAAGCACTTGCATATAATCATTGTAACATGACATTTCTCTCTTACAAAGTGCAGGTAGTACGACAACAAAGGAGTGCAAAACCTCCTATGGAGCCTTTATTTAAAGGATAATTGAGAGCAAGGAACCATTGCAGATAACTTTTGTTTGCAAGATGATTGTTCATTTCATAACACTATAGATGAGATTAAAATTCCATTTCACTCAATCTCTGAATTTCTTTGAAATATCCAGGAAATCAAGAAATGGATAGCTTTTTATCTCCTGTTTATTCTATGCAAAAGAAAAAAAAAATCAAAGTTACAAATCATGTAGTTCTTATTTATTAAACCAAGCTCATTTTACATATATATTCACATAATGTTATAAAATAAAATCATTAACATTTAAGTGAACTTACTTAAAAATGGGGAAGGGAAATATACATAGCTCAATTTTCTAAGTAGTTCTCCAGATGGACTCTTAGTAATAAAATACTTGCCGCTCAGATTTAGAAAAGTGACTTCTTCTGACTATTGTATAACTAGTAGACATTGAGCTTCCTTCCAATGTTGCAGTATGCAATTTTTTGCAACTCTAAAAATATGTGATGTGTATTTCCATTCTACTCCTCCTAGTTTTCAACCATTCATATATAATTTAAAAGCTAAGCATAAAAAAAGAATATTTCAGAATCAAGTTAATATAAAAATTAACTTCTAGTCAGGAGCTGGCCAGCCTTGTCTGATCTTGGAAAAAAGGAGCTAGGCCAGACCTAGTGACTTTGATGGCAGACTACCAAGAAGTACCAAGAATATAGATTAAACTTGCAACATGAAAAAATATCCCTGAAAAAGTAGTGGAAACCACTTTTTTTCTCTCTCATCCCCCCCCCCCCCGGATCTGTCCATGAAGCTGCTAAGAAAAAAAAGCTTGAGTTAAAAAAGACTACTTTTTAGTAAGAGAATCTGGACACTATGTTGAACCAATGATGCATTTTGAGCAGCACATCTCCAACAATGAGTACAGAGCATCAATTGTTTCTTTAAAAGTTCTACAGGTTTCCAATACATATGAAATAACTGTTGAAAATCTATTATAATTCAACCCTATGGGAAACTGTAAAAAATATCTGTGCTATTGTGGTTAACACTGCAGTCTGCAAGCATTCCTCAACCTGGTGTCCTTCAAATGTTAATTATAATTACTAGAATTCTTACAGGAAATATTTCACATCACACACAGAAGAATTCCAAATACACAGAATATAAGCATGTACAAGGACGGATGTCAAACTCGCCGCATCACGTGAGGTGTCGCGAGGTATTGTGACTTTTTTCGCATTGCCGGAGCTGGGGTGGGTGTGGCTTCCGCATGATGCAACTAGCCCACAGGCCGGCAATTTGACACCCCCAATGTACAGTGTAAATCTTCTCCCATGTAACAGGTTTAAATGATTTATCTCGTAGTCCTCACTAAAACTTTTGGTGCTCGATATACTTAAAAAACGGGAAAGGTGAATGCAACAATCTCAATAAAATAATACATACTCCAATGTTAGTATTTATTCTTGGCAATAAAGCCAATAAATGGAAAAAAATAAAAATTGGGGAAAATTAGTAACGCCCTACATTTGGCCAATTCAAAACGCAGGCATAGACCAAATAAAAATCTAACAATGAACAAGTTAAGACGGTTTGATCCAGCCATGATGATAGATGAGTTAGTGCCCCTCACAGAACTGGAATCTTCAAAGATTACTGGGCATGGAGCAATTATTCCCCATATCTGAAACTGTTTTTTTTCTACTTTTGGAAGCCTTTCATGCTTCAAAGAGAAATCAGGCATTCTCAGATAAGGAACCCAATGAGTTTGAGTTTGGTTGGAGCATGACAAAATAAAATTCAAGAGCAGGTATAATGCTACACCAGAATAGTTTTTGAAAAAGAGTGAAGTTATGATTATAATTTTAGACCTCCAATTTGTAGATCACACCAGCAGATCATCAACGAAGAAAAAAAGTTTGTTTCAAAAGTACACTGCTGTTTTGACAAGGGCATTATGACACAAAAAATTTCAGGTACGGCATGAATTGAGAAAAGTCTAATCTCTTAATACTGTAGGCGACAGAGTCTTATGGCAAGTTTGTCTCCTAGTCTTAGGGCAAGTGGCCTGGGAACTGTATTTGCTTCTCCAGCTTAACATAGGGAGAAAAAAATTATAGATGCCTTTAATCTCTAGTTGAAGGCTATTGCAGTCATAGTCTGAAGAGAGATTAAGATAATTTGACCAGGGGAGTCTGAACCAGACTTTAAATTATATCTATTGGTTGTTAAAAGTTACTCTTACACCAGTGAAAAAGAGAACACTGTAAGCACACACATTATTTTTAATTCAAAATAATTTAGGAGAGTTTCAGACTATGCTCAATTTAAGCATAAATTTCTACCAAGCACTGCCAATTTACCATGTAATTCTGGAAAAAAACTATTTGAAGTCAGTTGACTAAATCTGTTCTTTATCCCTGCATGTATGTAAACAGGCTCATACTGTATGTGCATGCAATGCCAAGTAATCATGTTATAGACAATTTAGAAGAATACTTGGGAAAACAGCATATAATAGATAAGAATAGAGATTCTGGAGAAAAACACCTTGTTCGTGTCAAGGTCTTTTGCTTTTTGTGGAGAGGAGTTTATGTACGTTTTCTGCTACAAATTGAAGAACAGCTCAAACTGAAATAAAATAAATGTTTTCTCCAGAAGAGAACAATAGATAGAAGGGTAGTTAAGTAGAGGAAGATTATTCTGCTTCATCATTCATCCATTTCAGAATTTTAACAGCTGTAATAAAACTCTGTTCTATTTTCTTCAAAGCCAGTCAACTACCTTTGTGAACTCTGCTGAGCAGAATCCTGTGTATATATATTTGGGTTCCACCTTTTGAACCACATTTGCAAATATTTATTCCTGTGGCTGAAGGCAAAGAGTAACAATTGTGGGAAGCTAAGAAACCATTCCCAACTTCTTATAGTGATAGTGATCTGAAACTCAATCCATTTTAAGTAAGTTGGTTAACAAGCTGATTAGTTAGACACTATGTATACAGTGAGACTTAAGGAAAATCTGCTGCTTCAGAATTTCTCTGCTTAGAAAGGATTAAAAGGAACTAAACCCTTTTAAACTCAGTAGGGCTTACTTCTAAGTAGACAAAACTCTCATGGCTTATCTATTTTGCTTAAGATGAATCATTAATATTATTACTCCATGGTAATTCAGAATCAGAATCCACAGAAATTCACAATAATACAAGAAGAGATTTTCTGCATAATTCAAGAAGTGTCTAGTTGAACACATACTGTACATATAAAGAGGCTGAACTGGGATAAAACTACACTACCTTTACTACACCAAACGAGTCTGAAGAATATATAAAGTGATATAGGAAGGTTTGCAAAGACTGTAATGCATTGATAGATAGAACACCAGAAGATGTGAGAAGGTTCTCATCCATCAGTGTTTCTATTCATAAAATAATATGAGCCATACCAGACAGTTCTCCTACTGCAACTCTAACAATATAAAAAGGGGCCTGTTTGTTTTCAGCTTCCAAAGTTATATAGCTCCAGTGGGCAAATTGCCCATGAGGAAATTTCATTTAGTGGCCTAACTTGATTGACTGTAATTTCTACCACCTGTTTCTGAGAGGATCAAGTAATTCCTTTAGGTGATCTCTTTTGGTCAAAGTCTAGCCAGGCAAGAAATGTAACAATAAATAATGTGATCATTGCAATGCAGCTGTAGGACCATAACTAGAAGCCTGTTACATGGATTAAATATCATGTAGTAAAAGGAGAAGAGGAACATAGTTAAATCTGCACTGGCGCGGAAGTTTACAATTCGTGTCTTTCCATACTGTGCAGAAATGCTGCATAGCAAATCTAATATAGCATGTGTGTATTTTCATGTTAGAAAATTAAAGAATTCAGAAATACATATTTTTCTCTTAGGACAAAACGACATGTATTGAAAAACAGAAGGTTCAAGTTACTTCGAACTCTTGTATCTTTTACATGCCTTGTATGTAATTCGTCTACAAAGAGTGAAGCACCTTTGAAATGTTTATAGTTGTATTAATGAACTGTTGAATATTTGTTTCAAAGTGTCGATATATTTTTACTTCCAATAGGGATTTTAAATTCCTATGTGTTCAGCAGACAAATGATACATAACTGCCTTTGGCTTATCTTGGAAAGCTTAAGCAGGGGAAACTGTCAGTACTTGAATTGGAGACCATTAGGAAATCCCAAGCTCGTTGGAAAGACACCCCCCCCACCTCCCCCAAGAACTCTTCAAATATATCTCAGAAGAAGAGAGAGGCAAACTGTTGTCACACAAACTCTATGTTTCATGCCATCTGCATGAATGAAATATGGCATAATATCAGCACTGGTAGAAGGACAGAGCTGCTGCCTTCCAACAGTGTTGCTGCCTTCCAACAGTGTTAGAACTTTATTCCATTTTTTCTCCTGTGATTTCACGAGTTACTGAGGAACCATTATGAAAAGAATGCTGACCATTGTCTTGAACCTGATATGTTATGGCTGACATATGTTATGGCTATGGCTCAGCCAGGGTAGCAACTTCTAATGAATACAATAATAAAAAAATAATAGAAAATAAACATGGATTTGAATAAGGATGGCTATTTTTTTGATGAATCAATGATAATACTGATATATATAATTCCTTTATTATGAAAGTACTTAGCATGGCAAAAATATATGGTTTGAGCCTGAATAATAGCATTAGTCCTTTCACTGGGTTGAATTCTGAGTAAAACCCAGAGAATCATCAACGCAGTAATCAACATTTTCATTTCAATCGATTTGCCAAGGGCAATTTTTTTTATTTGTGCCAGTTAGTCCATTCAGCCAGGCACATCTCTCTTGCAACTGCTCTGCCTGCCTTCATTAATTGTAAGGCCTGTAAATGAGCCCTACTGTCAGGAGGCAGCCCCTTGCTGAACATGGCAGATTGACAAGTAATTTGGGAGAAGTCCCAGAGAAGGCGGTGGTAACAGCAGGCAGTGCCCAGTATTCCAGCCTCCCAATGGTGGTTCTTTTCCCCAAACATTTCTCTTCAGTGAGGCTGGATTTCAACTCGTGATTGCTCTGCCAGCTGTCTGATGTTTATGTATCCAGAAATTAGTTTGAGCTGATGATTGGCCTGAGCACGCTAAATGTTTTCCTTTAGTGAATTAATAATATTCTTTTTTTCTTGTCCTCCAAAAGATGAAGCAATTCTGACATGCTAGTCATAATTATATTCCTTTAAGTAAATCCAAGCAAGCCAAGTCATTAAATTTTGCTTTTAAATGGTCAAGCACTGCCCAACTCAACCGAGTTATATCCCATGTAACTTTCCACCACCACATTACTCCATTGTTACTTCCTCTATTAAAACATGACTGTATTCATGAGGTTAAAAAAACATGGTAGTTAAGTGTGTAAAAAGGATTCGTCTTTTCAAAACTCTCTCCTCTCTCTCTCCCTCTCTCTCTCTGTGTGTCAAATAGAGAGAGAACAATACCCCAAGCACAAAGACATGTTTGGATCTCATTTTACCATCTCTGCATCCTGTTCAGCTTTCAAGTTAAAAAAGGTCCCTAAGAACACCGATGTAACATAGCCTTCTATACTATGAATTTCACTAGAAATGTAAACCTATCCCCCTGTATTATGAATTACCACCTCAACTGGCATTGTCATTAGTTGTGATGAAGGAACAGCTTGATGCTGTTTGGTTCAAGAGGATCTTGGTTTTAAAACCAAATACCACATGTTGTCCAGTGCAAAGCCAGTCATCATTCTTTTGCTTTCTGACTCATCTTAAACAGGAGTGAAATTCAATTTTTTTTAGAGCTGAGAAGAAATTACATACTTGATTGGTTCAGCATTTGTATTTTTGCATCATCTGTCAAGACTTGGGAACTTAGTAATCTGCATAACATATTTCTTCACCCACTATCCTATAGATCTTTTGGATTGCAACTTATTAATTCTTGGTTAGAAATTTTACAGATTCAATTATAAAAATCTCAGAAGAGAAAATATTTCCTATACTGTGGATACCTGAGTTTTTGAACATATTGTATTATTGCTTTTCTGATATCTAAAATCACAAACCTGTGAAATAAATCATCAAAAAAAGAACAAAGGGGAAACTCATAGTCTTGTTTTTTTAAAAAATAAGGTATTTCCTCTTAAATAACTAACAAATCTGATTTTCAGAGAGCAATCGAAGAACTTTTTACACCATTACAAGTGGAGCTGGCAAGTAAATCAGTTCCTCATAATTCCCCTCTGGATAAGAACTTGAGACTGCCCACAAGTGCTCCAGTTAGTAGCTCCTTGTGAGGAGATTGCACACAGCAGTCTCTGGTGGATTTAGAGCTTTTGGAGATGAGAGAATCCCATCTTCCCTCAAACCATAATTGGCAACTTCCCAGTCTAGTCATCAGCCTTGGATCCTCCCAACTGAAGACTAACCAGGTACAACCCTGCTTAGAGTTTTGAGGTAAGTTCGGATGGCTAAATGTGTTTAGTTCAATAGATTGTTCCCATTGTCTCTTGCATGGTATATTATATAGACTAAGTGCGTTTAGTAGTCACAGTGTGCAGTATAGGCAGGAAAGTTAAAGTTTCTTGAAGAGAAAATGTGGCTGGAACCCAGAAGGGCACATAGCAGTGGTGGGATTCAGCCGGCAGAACTGGTAGCTATTTTTTTGTTGCCCAGGCCCAGAATGGACTTCCGGAAGCGGCATCCACACAGAGAACCGGTTGTTCACATATTTGAATCCCACCACTGGCACATAGTATAACTTAATTGCATTCCTGCCCCTCTCCTGCATTTCAGAACCCATTTCAGCTTGAATCAGTTTATGAACACAGTTTTTGTTAAGATTTGTTAAAAACAACAACAACAAAATAGGCCATGTTTAACCATACTACTCCAACTGGAAAACTCAGAACTGGAGTCTCTCTGAAAGCAGATATTCCATATAAACTTTTGTATGCTTCTGTAGCAATGATCTTGAGTTAATTTTGAGTTTCTCAATTTCACTGGCTAATCACCCCAATGAAGCAACCAATCAACCAACCAGCAGGCAGGTCTGAATGACTCTATGGCACTTTCTCTTTCTGTAATAAGCTGTTTTCTAGACTGGACATAAAAATCCAGGTCTTAAAATATCAAGCACTCCTCTTTTCTGTACTGCCTTGCACTAAATTAGTTTTATCATCAATAATGAATTATTATTGAGGCAAACCAAGTCATTTGATCGGCCTGTAAAAATTGGACACAAGTGCCTAATTTATAAAAAGAAAAGAATATCTATGAGAGGGAGGAGATAATGACATTTCTGCATAGTTTTTGAAAGCTGTTTCAAATTATATTTACTGGATGCTCAGGTGCTTGCAAAGAGTTGGAAATATCTTGAGGGACAGGAATTGGAATCCAATAAGTAACATATTGGAAAAATCCAAAGCATTTGTGATGATTGTTAAGAGCTTGAGTGATACCTTGATACGTGTGAAAAACTTAATTGTAGGTTTGCTTCAGTTACGGTTTTACCACTTTTTTCTCCCAAAGTTTATGTTTAACAATGACATAACTGAAAACAGAATATGCATAATAAGCAAGTGTACTTTTTATAAAAAGGCTTATGTTTATATCAGTTTAAATTGAAAGGTACTTTGGCAGATATATGTGTTGAAATGTAGTAATATGACATCAAAATACTGACACACACACACACACACACACACACCATGCTATGCCGGTTACTTTGCAGCTACCCACTGCTTCTTACCACCATATTACTTTCTTGTGTTAACCTGGCTGCTTTGCTTTCTTCTCCAACCTTTGCTGCAATTTACCTCTAGGATCAGAAAGCAGATTCCCTTTCTCCCCACCACTTATAATTCTTTGATCAGCAGACACATTTTGTGTAGAAGCAAAGAAGCGTATAGATGGTTTAATACAATCACTTCCCACAATTTCTAAAAAAAAAGTAACAAAAAGCATTATATGACATTTTAGTTTTGCACTACTGCAATAATACTAGTTTGACCACATTTCCTCCAGTATTATAAAGGAGCAATGAAGTCACTTCTGTCTTCTATGAATGTCTTCCCCCCAGAATGCTCACAGTTCACTTAGATATTTTGATTTTCCAAAGTCAGAGTGAGTATATAGCTCCTCTCAATAATACAAAGATCTCCCAAATAGGTAATCAACCTTTAGCCCCTAAATCACTTTTCCATCTCAAAGGATCTCAGGTATTGAATAATGCACTAGCAAAAAAAGAAAGAAAGAAAGAAAGAAAAGTTTGAGGAGAAGGCAGTGAAACAAGAGTAATTGTTTTCACAAACTGATGGAGCTTCAAAAAGTAATGGTGAAATTTAACAATTTGATTTGCTTAAAAGTCTTTGTGGCCATTTAGTGGGAACTGATGCCGATTCATATTGATCATGCCTGACAGCATTTCTGTTAATAATATTCATAAATAAACCAGACAACGTCACCTGACCTGAAATGAATGTATCTACCACACTATATTCATTATGGCAATGAGTATCCATGACAGCAAATCAGGTATGTTCCAGTGCTTCCTGATTTCAAAAAAACTCATGTTGCCAATCTTTTTATGAATTGATACAAATCAAGGGAAGAAGATCACTCTTGAAGAGGGGAAAAACTATTGTACTACACTTCTCATCCAAATTCAGTGTAAACAGGCTCCTTTCCTTTGCAGCTCAGCTTAATCTTAGTCAGTTCTGCAGTCATTTTTTGTTTTTATGATCTCATAAATCTGTTGACACAAAAAAGAATGTGCTTTCACCATCTATGCTATTTACTGTAGGGGGAAAAATACAAAGAAAATAGGCTGGGAAGAGATAGATTTTATCACTTCACAAGCCAGTTTCAGGAAGGAGGGCCTTTTGCCCTGTTTTTTTTTTTAAATTATTTAATGCATTAACAATTAAATACAAGTTGTTATCTGTAAATTGGAAACCAGTACAGAAAATTCAAAAGACTGGACCAAACAGCTACATTCTAAGTCAAGGTTCGGGTTTAATCTTGCTTGCCCATTGCACATCATTTTCTTTGCACAATGCAATAGAGATGAACTTTACACATTATGCTGAAGATCAATAGATGCAAACTCTATCAGGGTAACAGGGCAAGTAATTCCCAGAGAGTCTGCTGCAAGGGACCTCAAGGGTCAAGCCATCCAAATTCCTGCATTATGCCAAGATTTGCTAGACCTAAACTATCCTTGACAGATGCTTATTATGCTCTTCTAAACGTTACTGCCAGGATCTTACTCCATAAGAACAAAAATGTAATTGGTCTATGTCAAGCAACAGAAATACATCCAATGTCACAATAGGCTGACACCGAATGCCTTCTTTTTGGTTGAGAATTGAGAACAAGGAGAACAGAAGATTGTGACATCAACATGTGATGACTAGCCTTTTTTGTTTTCTGAGTAGAATTATTGTAGAAATATGGCACTGTATTTTCTGTCCAGCCAACTTTTTGTGCAGGAAAAAAATATTCATTTACATTCTAGACTGTTATCTTCTAGGATCATGGGAAACTAGCAAGCTACCCTAGGGATGACATTAATCTTACCCTCCCCCATGAACTCCCTCCGCAAGGGCACAACTCCTCTACATTTTAATATGCATCTTTGTTTGCTAATGTAGTAAACTCTCCTTGCTGAATGGCAGTTTCTTGCAGATGATAATGCTACTGCAGCATGAGAGACTACTCAGGCTGATGCAGAGCCCCACCTCACTTCTTCCTACTAGGAAGCAATTACAAGTGATGCCAATGGAGGATGTGCATTTTATGAGCCTCTCATCAAAGGCGTCTTGAAAACCATTTTCTGGAGGAAGGTGGTATAGTGACGAGTTGATACAGGAAAGGACTTTCCTCCAACTGAAGAGGAAACGGCCACATTTCTCACTCCCTTCCATACTCTAAATCAAAGGTCCCCAACCTTTTGGGCACCAGGGACCGGTTCCGTGGAGAGAGGTTTTTCCGTGGACTGGAGGGGGTGTGGTTTTGTGTGCTGCCTGCATCTCGCGGATGGGGCTTTGCTTGTTTGTGCGGACCGGTTGCTGGCATGCCATGGACCGGTACTGGTCCACGGACCAGGGGTTGGGGACCCCTGCTGTAAATGACACTGCTTTTTTTGAAAGGGAATTGACTGAAGAGTCTATACTGTACGTATTTAAGAATTTCTGGATTTCAACCAGTATGCTGAACTATGAATGAAATAAAGGTTTGATTTGATGTGAATTTCTAGGGATTGCATAGAAGTTAAGACCTTTAGCTGTCTGCAACATGTCGCTGGCAGAATATAGGAGCAAGCACGAAGTTTCTTCTCTGACTGAAGCCTCTGCATGTTAATGTACAGGGAGTCTTGTTTTGTGCTTAGGACTGTTTGCCTGCAGGAAGCTAATAGCAGAAATGGTTTTTTTTTTAATGTATTGCACAATGCTAATTCTCCATTTAAAAAGCCCACACTTTTGCCCATGTGCTTGGTCAATTATGTGCAGAATTATATTTTACATGCCAAATGTGGAAAAAGGCCCGTCCCTCCATTTGGTTTGAATTTGAACCACAATGGAATAACTAATTTCTCCCTCCCCAGGGCAACATCCTGATATGGGGTGGAGTCTTTATATACGCAGTTTATTTTTAAATCAGGCTCATTGTTGATCGCTGTATTGCTAAGTTTGTCCTCAGAAATAGGATCAGGTAGATCAAGATTTACTTAGTTTCATCAATTCATTCAAGCAGAAATCAAGTGGTCTGGTAGAAATTGAGCAATGGATCATTGATGGATGTGATTTGATTGCTCTGGGAATAATTCAATGGTCTCAGTCAGTTTGGTGTAGTGGTTAAGGTATTAGGCTAAAAACCAGGGAACTATGAGTTCTAATTCTGTCTTTGGTCACAAAGCCAGCTGGGTGACCTTGGGCCAGTCACTTTCTGTCAGCCCTAGGAAGAAGATAATGGCAAACCACTTCTGAAATACCTTGCCAAGAAGAAAATTAAAGATATCTAGAGAGGAAAGAATTGGGCACATTTCTTCACTCGACTGTCATCCTAGGAAATGTTTATTTCTTCTTTGCCCTTCTTTTATTAAGAAAGAAAGATCAGTTCTGAGTCACCATCATAATAATGTATGGGCAGATGGTGAGGGGAAAACTGAGTCTTAGGCTGCTCTCAGAAATTGTACAATGAATAAAAGGGACATATGGGGTTTATGTGATGGAATGTCTTTGGAAAATAGAGGAGGTATTAAGACAGTTAAGGGAAAAAGCAAGGGCCAATGCAGGAGGTTTTTGACTCCAGGGAGGAAGCAGCAGAAGAAAATTAGAGTAACTTCCCTTTAACCACACTAGGATAAGCTTTTTGATAGGCATTTAACATACAGTTGCATTTCTCTACTAGCAATAAAGATCTTTCCAGAAATCCAAGTGGTTCTTATTTCTTGAAAGCTTGGTAGTTTATTAACATGTTTGACCTCTCAGTCACATATAAACCCTAACTCTAACCCTAACCCTATCACTCAAATAATACCACCCTATTTCCTTTGATTACTATGAAAGACATTTAATTTGAATTTCATTTACTGAATGTCAACCATATTTTTGAAAGATTCTTGAACTTGTGCTCTTGGGATATGTTATGACAACAGCCCCATAGTAATTCCTAGTCAGCCCTGTGATCAGAAATGATCAGAGCTGTTGTCTCAGCATACCTGAAAGGCACAAGGTTGACAACAGTTGTTTTAGTAGACAATGTTTTGGTCTTCCTCAATGTATCACACAGAGTCTTCCAAGTAGGAAATTCCTTTTCCCCCCTCAGAGGAGACCCTTGCCTTGTTGAAATGCATCCACCCAAAGATCTGGGTGGTCCTGATCTGGGTGGTTCAAAATCTGGGTGGCCTATTAGCATTTTTTTAAGTTATGAAGACTTGCCTGTTTCCTAAGCATTAAGGCCAGCTAGGCAAGCACTGTTATGGATGGAATTTTAGGACTGGAATGTATCATTTACTTCAGGGCATCATGGGCTATTATTTTTAATTACTGGGGTTTTTAAATCTTTGTATGCTACCCAGAGTCACTTCTGTGAGACAAGCGGCCATATAGATTGTCTTGATTAATTAATAGATTAATTTCTGGAAAATACATTGTGATTCCTGGCAGCCTTAATTCCAAAGAATACAACATCAGAGTTCTATATTTATAATATAGGATCTATATACTCATATTTTGACTTTGTGCACTGCCACCATTAAGAATAATTCATTACTATTTTCTGTCATTGTTGAATGCTTACCTTGCCATGTGGTGCAAGTCTAACTTACTTGTAAGCTCAACTTTTTTTTGAGACACCCATCGGGGACATACCTGTATTTGAACGTTTTTTGGGGTTTTTAAGACTTCGGCACCTGCCGCTGATGGAGCTGCTGTTCTCACTCATAGAGTCTTGTGCAGAAGAAGTGCTTCCTGTGGCTTCACTGTCTCTGATCATGCTTTCATATCCACTGCTTCCTCCACTATGGTAGAACAGAGCTGTTTTCCCCATGGCTGGAGGAAGCTCTCCACTCAGGACACTGCTGTTGTCACTTCCGTGACCACTGCTGCAGCGATGAGGCTTCCTAGGAGGTGTGATCTTGCTGTATGGTGAAGGAAGCAGGTGAACAGGGGGCTTCTTGTCACCATGAATGCTGCTGCGTTCATCTGTGTCTGAGTTCCTGCACAGCTGCATTCCTCGGGTGCCAGCGTTTCCTTGCAGCAGTTCTGAAATCCTCCCATTAACAGCTCTGAGGGGCAATTTGGAAGAAAGACCAGAGCCTCGGTTCCTGCTAAGAGACTGAGTTGACCAGGACATGTTCTTTCCATTTGGAGGCAAACTTGAACTCTGTCCCACAGACTGAGGAAGGGACTTGGTTGAAAAGCTAAGGGTTTTGGTGGTGGAAGCAGCCAGGCTTCTAGCCTTTGGACTTGCCAAAAGGAGTTTGCTCACAGCAGAGATCTTTGATTGACTGGCTTTTGGTGAAGCTCCTGCAGACTGGGAAAAGCCCGAGTTTGTTGGGGAGGATATTGCATTGCGGTTGAGGCTTCTGCTGGCTCTGGGCATGGTGGTGTCTTTTCCAATGTTCATCTTGGAGCTGACAGAGGATAGACTTTCTGCCCTTTCCAAAGACAGGCACTCGTAATGACTCCCATTAGACCTTCCCAGAGAATTGGTTCTGCTAGCCAACTGTTCTAGTTTTGCACTAAATAATTTACTGCTGCTATTGCTCCCACTCTCCATACTGGAACCTTTTTGTTTCCCACTTGGTTCATCAGAAAAGCTAGCCAAAAAAGAAGGTAGTTGGTTGGAAGGGCTGCTGGTGCTACTGCTACAAGCATTGTGCTGGGGACTGGCTCTATTCTTCTGGTCAAGACTAGATTTCCTCACAGGAGGTAATGGTGGTGTTCCTTTGGGGCGGGTTAGAACACCGTGCTTGGGAGAAGCTACCTTTCTTTCCAAGCTAGCTTTCGATGTTTGGGATGACACAGAAGAGCTCATGCCACCACTCTCCTCTACGTAATGATAGGAAACGATGTCCAGTTCCTCCAACTTGTTGGTCTTCTGGAATCCTCTGCTAAGGCTGCCATTTTTCAAACTTTCAGTAGAATGAAGGGGGCTGTGGGTTGCAGAACCTGGCAGTCCTGCTTCACATTCATCTACCACCCTTCTTGGGTTTTCAGTTCCTGGTGAACTTGAAATCTCTCCACTGCTGCTACTGAACCTGTCGGCAGAATTTTGTTTCTTATTTTGCTCAGGTACTGTTTCAGCCTTGAAACCATGTTCATTTTTTACACAATCTTCCCTCTTTAGCCAAGGATCATCAAATTTTAGGTCTTTTCTTGCATTGGATTCTTTTCCCTCATGAAGATAGGGAGTTCTGGCTGATGATGATACTGCTGATATGGTCTCATGACCTTCTTGGGCCTTAAAAGAATTGACAGCAGTACGTGGGAATACTGTAATGTTAGTCTTCATTGGAATGAACCCTTCGCAACTGCTTACACTTGTAGTGTTTGATATTGTGACGGTAGTCTTTTCCAGGGCTGATATTTTACAGCTTCTGATGGGAGATAATTTATTAGTATTTCTGTCAACCCCTTCAGGTGACACAAACATATCCTCAGTACAGCGGTTTTGCTTGTCATTTATGCAAACTGTTTTTGCAAGTTCAGAAGGAGTAGCTTCTGCCATTGCTTCTCCATGACCATAGCATGCCTGTGCTATGAAACTGTGGCATGACTGTTCACCATCACTTCCAGTACTCATTTCACTCAGCCATGAACTAATAGAGGAACGTCTACTTTCGGCTTCTTCAGCTTTGTCCACCAGCCCCATTTTTGGAAGGGGCAGAAACTGGGTAATGCTTACTTCAGAAATAGGAGCTGTGCTGGAGTAGCACTCAAGATCTTCACTAATACTGCTGATAATGCTAACCGGTCTAGACCCGGAAGCCAACGCTTGTACAGAACAATCACTGTTAAAACTGATGATACTTGTTGGCCGCCCATTTTCCAAAACTCCACTAATGGTCAGCTCTTCAACCAGGGTAAACACCAGCTCATCCTCCCCATTAAGTTCTAAGGGCTGCTGCACGGTGACCATAGTTGTGCTCAAAATCTCCTGCTTTGACTCTGGAGATAGGGATTCTTGTTGCTGCTCTGCTTTTTCAATCACCTCTGTGTAATCGATGTTGCCAGAAGAAAGTGACTTTTTCAAGATTTGAGGACTCATGCCAATGGGAGGGGTGCGGATCTCGGATTGCATTAGAGATTCACTGGATACCATACCCGAATCTTTGCTTAATGATGATGGTGGAGGGGCTGGGTTTGGCAATACCCCTTTCTGAGTATAAACTTTGCACCTCTGAGAAGGAGAAGCAGGTGGTTTGTAATCGGAGGCCTTTGAAAGGCTTGCAATACCAAGCCGCGGTGATCCCATCGGCTGTGGCTTATTTTCTAGGAAGCCACCGCTATTAAGGCTTTCTCGACTGCTTCGCAGGTCTGTGCAGTGAGGCTGTTGAGAACTGTTAATCTGACTACTAGGACTGCCTGTAACATTCCAATGGGCCTGAGGAGTGGAAATCTCATTAAGCATCCTACTGTGAACAGGGGAGTGGCCTCCCTGGATTTGGCTGGTGGTAGCATTTAAGTTTTCCTTGGCATCTTTATCAGGTTCCTCGCAGACCACCAAGTCATCTTCCCTGCTTGGATCTGATGCACTACAGTGCTCTGTCTCTTGGCCTGATAAAGGACATTTAGTCACTGGGTCTGAGTTAAACTGAACTGGCAGTTCTTCAAAAAGAAATCCGTCTGTCTCTTCACTGCCATCAATGCAGTCTAATCTCTCTTGGAGTTCTGCAAATGTATTGCACTTCAAGCAATCTCTTTCAGGGGCTGTCTCATTCATTTCTTCCAACTTGCCTTCATTTTTAGCTTTCTGAAGAGCAGGAACTATAGGGACAAAATCAGGAGGGCCTTCATTATCAGTCAGCTCCTTGTCAGAAAGAGCTGTTCCATTAGGACCAACATAAATGACAGTGTCACATGACTGTTCACTGCTGGAAGAATAATCTGGATCACTTGACAAATGAAGAATTGGGAAGTCTGGATCTACAACATTCCGTGAATGGAAAGGTCTAAGTTGGGTTGGTCTCCTCATTCTCCCTTCTTCACAAGAGCTTTCTCCTCCAGAAGAGCTTGATGTATACTAGAAATCAGAAGAGGGATAAAAAGTTAGAAGTCCAAAAAATGCTTTCCAGAACCAATGCACTCAAGTAAGCAGTGATACGTCTTCTAGTACTTGGGATGCCCTTGCGTAATGGGGCCTCATTCAGGATAAGCCTTTCCCAATCTGATGCTCTCCAAATGTGTTGGAATAATAATTCTCAAAATACTCAGTTAGTATTTCCCATGCTCAATGGGAATTTTGACAGTTCTGGACCCAACACATGCGGTGGGTACTAGAATGGGAAAGAGTGCAGTAATTTGTCACAGTGTATTAGGGACTATCTCCACAACAGTCATGCTGTCTGATGTCATGGAGAAAATGGTCAAATCCTTACAGCACATAACTGCACAGATTGCTTGTGCATTTTAAGCAGGTGTATACACACACACATACACACACACACAAAGTGGCCATACTGCTATTTCGGATAGCATCATCATGAGTAAAAAATAATTTTGAGGTGAAAAGAATACTAACTGATTTCAAGCATTTTAATTCTTTAGTGAATTCTACACATTCATTATAAAATTTGCAAACATTACAAAATTTGCAAACATTCAGATGCACAGAGAAGCAATGTGATCCTCAGAAATCCATCTAAAGTTATCTTTTCAGCCACTCACTATCCCTCAATACAATGATATTACAGAGTCAAATATTGTGCAGCCTAATTAAAAAAAACAACCCAAATTACACTTACTAGATGACTTAATGAGTTATATTTTTGATACTGTTGCTTAAGTGCATAACTTGGGAAGGTTCTGATAATGCTAGAAGATGATAGCAGTTGATCTTGCTGTTCTCTGATGCTTTCAAATCTCCCATACTATCTGCTTCTCCAATAGAGAGTTTTCACTGGATCTCATACAAGGCTCAAAATACTGATTGATTTGTTAGGCCTATAATTAGCCAGGTGAAGATGCTTCCACAGGAGAAAAAAATGACCTTTCTTCCCTTAAGTTATGGATTTTGTTTTGCTCACTTTCAACAACCACAGAATCCCCAAGAGCTACCAGGACATTTGAAAATGAAGTTAATTCACTCTTACAAAAAACTAAGTGCTTCCAACTAGCACTTCTAATAGAAACACTGATAGGAAATGTTGGAACTGTTGAAATTAAGGCAAGATCTGGAAGACAAGAAAGATCTCTGCTAGAACTGTCCCCAAACCGGTCAGATCTGAAAAACAGTCCGCAATGCAAATGACCTTTTGAAAAGTTTAGCTGGCACTGGGTCTGTATTTATACACAGATTCACAATATAGCATTTCTTAAACAGCAATAAACTGCATGGGAGAGTTTCCAGAAGGAAATCTTTAACCATAATTAAGAAAGTAATCATTTATTTGTTTACTTGACTTAGATGCCACCCACTACATTCAATTCTGGGCTAAAGAATTTAAAAGGAAACCTTGATAAACCTGAAAAGTTTTGAAACAAAATGGCCAGATCAATAAAACAAAAACTGAACTATTTGGGTATGATAACAGAAGACCCATTTGAAGAAAGAGCAGAGCATTTGAAGGAAATAACACATTACTAATTATATGGGGATGGTTCTGTTATGGTTTATGGTTGTGTGGAAGCCAATGATACAGTAAATATTGCGGGTGAAAGGAAGAATGGATTCAATTAAATACCAACACACTCTAGATGTCCCTCAGTCACTGAAGAAATTGAATCTGAAAATAAGCTGGATGTTTCAACAGGACAATGATCTGACTTCACTTTTGCAAAATCAGCCATAACATACTTGCAGGAAAGAAAGATAACCATTTTGGAATGGCCTTCACAGTCCCCAGAGTTGAACAAGATTAAAAATCTGTGAAAAGACATCAAACCTAGAGTGCGTGCAGAGATAACTAAGAGTGCCTCTGAGCTAAAAGAATTCTATGAGGAGGAAACAAACAAAAAAAAATCTAAAATAAAGAATAGAAAGCCTGTTTGCTGGCTCAGGAAATATTTGTAAGTTGTTATTTCCACTAAAGATGCTAGATGCCATGTAAATTCCTTTCTTATTGTGAAACTGTAAACAACTGCATATAAATAAAAAGTATGTGTTTCCCAGTTTTCAGTGGGGAACAACAATGTAAAAAGTATTTTATTTATTCATTTATTTATCAGTCAAATAGCTGCCCATCTCATGGAAGTGACTCTGGGCGACAGACAACAAATGTTAATACATCTGTTTAAATATTTTAAAAATACCAAGCCCAGAGCCCCCATTGAAAACAGCACTGAAAATTCATGCTGTGATCTCTTTCTTGTTTGTCTTCGTGTCACTTCAGCGCCGCTCTAATTTGTTAAAACAACTTTTTAAAAGGTAGCATTGAGAAGTAATATTGAGCTCAATAAACGCTACAGCCGCAACTTCTCAGTAAATATCTTCATCTTGCAAATGTTTTATTTCTTCAGAAGATTATACAGAGTTCAGACCAGAAATTGAGCTTAATTCACACACTAACTGATAACATAGGCTTAAAATGCCCTGACACGCTTGTACTTGGAAAAAGTGATGGAGAAAATTACAGGGAAATTAACACTGATGTCACACTCAACAACCTATTGTTTTGCAGAGGTTTCTTTCCATGAACAAACTGTTAGGGAGCAATAATTGTGGAATCTCAAAAAAATTGATTTATAATCCACAGGCTATTAATATGAATTATGATAAAGAAAGCTGAATTTCAAGCAGCTCTCTGTACTAATAATATTCTAAGAAAAGAACACAAGTTCTCTGCCATGTATGTGGCTGTTAAAAGCACTGCATAATTCACTAAGTACAAAACATATGACTCCCCCCTCCTTTCCACACATACTCTTAAATGTACTGCCACGCACTCAAAACCATGACTATTGATTTCTGTAGAGGTGGCCTTCCATTTATTTACGGCCTTGGGCTGCTTTGCTTTTCCCAATGAATGACAACCAAAGACTGCCCTTACCTTAGTTTTCTTTTTCTTCATTCTTAAAACCCTGGATGCAATCTGGATAGTAGAAAGGGTTTCAGCATAGTTTCCTGCAGCTGCTGAAATGTGAGCTATCATGGTGGTACGGCAGTTCATATTCCCAAGGGACTCTCGGAGCAACATGGTCAGCTTGCTGTCTCTGCCAAATAAAAAGAATTAAGACTGCATTAGTGAGCGATGTTTCACTAGCACTGTCAGGATCAGACCTGGGGTTTTAGCAGGATTTCATCCTTTTAATGGAATGCTAATTAGCACGGTTCTTAACGATTCTAGTGTACTACACGTGCAGTTGAACAAGTTGGTAAATGATGGTGAAAAGAGCTTTGTGTATTTTCCTGCTATTGCCTTCAACAGAGGAAAGTGACTTGTGGAAAACCAGAATTTCAAGGGAAAATTCTACTGCATCAAAACAATAAAACACAAAGGAAGAAGAAGACCTCCAAAAACAGCACTGGCTTCATCTCTGCTGATTTTGTTTTTGATGAATGAAGATGAGATTGGTTTCTGCCGTTTATGTTTCTGCCACATTCCGAGTAAACTAAATGGGCTCAGTTTTAAAATTCTAATGTCCTGCCACCTTTTTTCTTGCACACTCTCTGATGGTAATCAGACCTGGAAATGGTACTGCATAACAATTGCTTTGGCAATGAAGAACCTGGGTAAATGAGAATGCTATCGGTTTATTCCTATGTGCAAAATGTGAGCTGTAAAAATTAAGCAAAAGTGAGAAAAGAATGAATGAAACAAAGAAAGAAAGACAGAAAGAAAGAAAGACCTTGCTGTTGTCAGCAGTACCTAAGACAATTCAGAAGTAAAATAGTCCCTATGTGTATTTGCTGGTGATGAGAAGCATTAATTCAGTGCTACTAACATGAGCATCCACTGGGAGCTGCTTCTGTGAAAGCTCTGCTAAAATGGATAGGAATTGAGCAGGAGAAATCTGTGATTCACTTAAAAACTATACCCTGTTATTTCTTAATGAGATTCCTCTCCTCCTGAAATGCCAAACAGCAGCTCTTCAAATGGTAATGACATGTACCTCTGACAGATTAGTCACACTGCCTTGGTTGTCTGCAAAGGAATAGAATACAATATGTATATTTATATGTATATGTCTATATGTGTTTTTTTGTGTGTGTGGAGAGAGATAGAGATATGGTATGTGTGTACATGTATGTATGTCTGTGTGTACATGTATGTATGTCTGTGTCTGTGTATACATATCATGTATGTTTGTATATGTGGATGTGGGTATATACAGAGATTCATTTGTAAGGATTCAGAAGCACTGTTTTTCCCCTCTACATTTCCTCTAATTCTCCCCTGCCCCAACACACACATTCCTGAATATGTACACCAGGAATGAAAATAATTTTGTGGGCACAGTGCGATGATGAATATTAAAATATCCTGCCATACTATATTTTATAGAATCAATAGTCATAAAATGAAATTTGTTCTAATTTTGAGGTGATCTTCTAACACTAAAATGAGTTGGGGAGAGATGTTCCAGACAAGACTTTCAATACATATGTGGCTGCTCTATCATTTAAAAGTGGTGAGCCTGTCCCAGGTGCATCTCTTCAAGGCACAGTGCTTCCCACCCAAATTACACCTACTTTCATTAATATATACAGAGAAATTTAACAGATCCAGAACACACTTAAAATCACCTTCAAGGGTTACTTTCTGCTCCAGATGTAACACATATAGTTTGGTTATCCCCTATTATTATTGGGATTTGGGATTCTTCATTAACATGCTATCTATAACAGCTACAGTATATGTTAAAGGTGCTTATATCACCAGTATCTGAAATCTTTTCAATTATGTGTGTCAGCTAAATGAATTATAAAATCGACAGCTCATTCGAAGCAAAAGCATGTTTCTAAGTGTTCTTTAACATCTGAATTAGGGTTGGATGTTTTTTTTTAAATCAAGGAAAAGACTTTCAAATAATATACTTAATATTTTTAGAATTGCTTTGTTCATAAGGAACGGTTGCTGGAATTGGGTATGTCTAATGAAGAGAAGGACGAGGGGGGACATGATAGCAGTGTTCCAATATCTCAGAGGCTGCCACAAAGAAGAGGGAGTCAAGCTATTCTCCAAAGCACCTGAAGGCAGGACAAGAAGCAACGGATGGAAACTAACCAAAGAGAGAAGCAACCTAGAACTAAGGAGAAATTTCCTGACAGTTAGAACAATTAACCAGTGGAACAACTTGCCTCCAGAAGCTGTGAATGCTTCAACACTGGAAGTTTTTAAGAAGAAACTGGACAGCCATTTGTCTGAAATGGTATAGGGTTTCCTGCCTGAGCAGTGGTTGGACTAGATGACCTCCAAGTTCCCTTCCAACATTATTATTATTATTGTTGTTGTTATATCCAGGACTTTCCCATCTCTTTTCCCTTTTTGAAAGTATTATTATGCTTATTATTTTGAATCTATACCAACATTTCAATCTTGTGGAATATAAGTATTTTGCTAATTTCACCTAATAATTTTTAAAGCATATTTATATGGAAAGTATAATAAAAAGCATGATTGATTTGTTTATGGAAATAATGGAGCAAAGGAGCGATGTGAAGTTCTAAATTTGGGTGAAACATTCATTTGGTACAGATAGTTCTGGTTTAGCAACTAACTTGTTTAGTGATTGTCTGCAATTACAACAGTGATCAAAAAGTAGCTTTGTGACCAGTCCTCACATTTACAACCTCCGCAGGTCTGTAAAGCAAAAGAAAGCCAAGGAAGATTATATGCACAGTCATGGTTTCACTTAGTGACTGCTTTGCTTAATCATTGAGTTAGTGAGTGCTTGGCCACTCCCAATTGTGGTCGCTAAATAAGAACTACCTATACTGTTAAAAGTAGATTTGGGGAGAAGAAATGGATATGGAAGACAAAGGAAATTTCAGAAAGAAAATAGAGTGAAAGAATGACAGCAGGAAGAAAAAAGTACAAGGCCTAAATGTAAAACAGTATGAGGTGAATAAAAGGAAATAGGTTGTGGAATTTGTATGAAACAAAGAGAAAAAAACTATGTAAGAGTGTGAAGTTACATTAATAGGAAGTATGAAAAAGGTTGTTTGATGAAATGTTGAAGTAAAAGTATAAAAAATTTCAGCGGCAATTCATAATTCTATTATGTTGAAGTTACCCTATTGCCACATGATTTACATGGGGACTGAACAAAATGCAGTGGCCTAACTTCTGATAAAAAAGTAGGTTCAGCTTGCTACACTTATACTGGGGCTACAGGACTGGTTAACAATAGACTTCAAAGTGCTGGTTTAACCTTCATGGCTTAGCATCTGTGTACTTGGAATCAACACACCCTGCGAGTTCCTCCTAAATGGGATTTCTCAAACTCCCCACTAAAAGTGAGATTAAAGAGGTGGAAGGCCAGAGGTGAGTCTTCACAGTGGTGGCCCCTATATCATGCAATCCCCAATGAAAACTGCCATCACAAGTATGGCAATATAAAAATGTACATATAAAATGTAAATCTTTAAAATGAGCGATAAAAATGTAACATTAAAAACATATTAATAAAGTCTACTCTATTATTCTACTTTTATAGAACCAGCAATTCTTTAAAATTGTTTATGATACTTGGATGCAATTATGTTCATGTAGAAAGTGTTAGTTGGAATAGTCTTATCTCAATAAATGTAATAACTTCCTGGAAAGAATGTTATGAAAGCTTCCCAGTATTTCTCCTTTTTATAGCTAACAAACATTCTTCTTGTTTCTAAAAAGTCTTTTCACCACATTAAACCTTTATTTCAAGGATGTATTTCTACGCTTTTGCGTTGAAAAGCTTTTAAGATATCTGTAGCCTTGATTCTAAATATATCATATGAAGTCTATTAAATGCCTGGGAAGTTGTGGAAATATATTACAGCACGGCCGCAGACATTGCTCTGAATTGCTCTTTGTCCTTTAGGTACCATTTAAGTTGTTGGCTTTAATCTCTCAAGTACTTGGTTGGCCAGTTTGCACATAATGATAATCTCTCAAGTGCATTTAATGAGGTAGTAAACAATGATCAGTCGTGCCAGTTCTTCTGTCCATGACAGTGACTAAATAATCAGGAAAGTCTGTGGTTTATTTAGCATTATAAGCAATCCATGTTCCCTGATTTATTCTGTCACAACTCCAATGCATGAATGAGGTTTCTAACTTTGTTTTGTTTAGCTGCTCCCACTGGCAGAAAAAAAACATGTAGGAGCGATTAAATTGCATACATTAAAACACTTGCTAAATAATTGTATTTATTAAAACTATATCTAATGGAATATACTCTTTCATAAACCTGATTTTTACAGTTCCACTAGTTCATTTGTTGTTTCTAAAAAGCATTTCCAGAAACATAGCAGTTTTGCTGTTACTGGTAGAGACTAGGGAAGGGAAGAACAAGATGTGGGCAAGAAAGAACCAGTTTATTAATGCAGATGCTCAGAAGCTGATACCTGACTTGAGCATTGATGTATTTACTTAGACAGCATGACACATCCACATTAAGAAGGGATTAGGAATGCCCAGTTACAAACATAACAATTAAGACTGCTCTTGGTTGCTTATTTGCCTTAGAAGGTAAGTTTGCTGCTTTTAAAGAATGTTTTTCAATGGAAAAATGGAATAATATAAGGCCATTGAAAAAAAGAAGATGAATGAGAAATCATAACACTGCAGGAACTTATGCAGATGAGGAAAGAACATCTGACATGAAACCTAGTTCTGGAGAAAGTTTAATGAAGGGCTGTGCTACCAATATAACAAAATTGCAGCCAAGCTCCATCCATCCATCCATCCAATTTGTAAAGCCAGCCATCTCAACAGTGACTCTAGATGGCAAATAAAAAGTGAAAACAATTACATTAATACAAAATTTAAAATACATAGCAGCTTAACCCTAAGGAGGGAGGGAGGGAGGGAGGAATTTTATGTACTCTCAGGCTGGGACCAAGTTTTTCTTTCCAAGCAGGAGCAATAGTTTACTTAAATACAGTAAAAGCATTGGTCATAAATCAAGTCACATCCACTACCATAAAGGAAACAGGAGGGGGGATTTGATACTGTTTGTTTATCCTTCATAGAAAACTAGCATAAAAAAGAAGGGGGAGAGAGATTATAAGCACACGCAAAATTTCCATAAAATACCTAGCTTCCCTTTGTCAAGTCGATATAAACCAATTCTGAAAATTTTATTTCAAATGTGTGCATTTGTGGGTATATATACAGTGAATGTAAAATGACCTTCAGTTCACAGGCCATCTGAGGGGGAAAAAAACCTACCTCCTTATTCAATAACTAAATTCAATAACTAAACAAGTTATAGAATTAAAAACAACTGGCTAAAAACACGTCTTCCTTTCAGGTAAATACAGTATAGAATTTATATCAGGTACTATATTATTATATGTGAATATAATGAAAAGTTACAAAATTACTTCTTAATTATTTGTTTCTAAAAAGAATGAAGATATTGATGCAACAAACCAAATTGTTAGTTCCAATGGATAAGTTGATAGTCACTTTCTCATCATATTTAAACTAAGTATACACACTATTACAAAGTTTGGAAGTTTTGCAGATGTGTCCCGTACTCTGTGCTGATTTAATCTTGCAGCTTCCTATGGGTATAATTAGTCAGTCCTACCACAATACATGATAGTCTGGGATGTAAACAAAAGTCTGTTAAGTTCACAATAAAGCAACTGTACTCATTTTGCTGCTGACCTGACTTAGCTTTGAATTGAGATACGCAAAAAGTTTGTTATACAGACTTATACATTCTCTGTTCATCAAGAAATATTGTAATATCAAATTCTGTATAACAGTAACCACCATTCCAAGCATAACATGTGTGGAAATTATTAACTTCAGTGCAGAAATCAATATCTAGCCTTTTATTTGCTCACACTTCCCTCAAAGTAAAACATCAAATGTCAGAGCAAAAGGGCAACAACAGATTACATTTAGGTCTCCAGGGAATATGGGGCCATCATCAGAAAAGTAATGTAGTCTCTCTACAGACTACACATGATGGATGTGCTTCGTTCATAAACCCTCTTTGCATTACACGGAAATCCATCCTGGGTGTTGAAATGTAACAAATTAATCAAATTGCCCTCATAAAGAACAGATGGTTTTATTTTTAGCTATACCATCTCTACCCAAACTAACTCATTCTTCTCTAACTTTATCTTGGTGATTCCTTCTACTTTGCTATAGGTTACAGTCAGCTGACTCCCTCTTCTCCTATTTAAATTTGGCTTCCAAGAAGAAGCAAGCAAAGGGAAATGTTGCTAATCACACAATTTGAGTACACTTTGTACTTTATATTCAGACCCATTTTCCTACCAATTCTATGAGTTATACTAATGATGGAGGGCTTTGCTATTTTTTTTAAATCTCTGAATAAATGGCACCAGTCTCATATAACTGCTTTTATTTTTTTGTAAATCAATGAGCAAAACCACTAGTCACATACTGTATAACTGCTTTTGTGATTTTTCAGGTTGCAATTAATTAATTTAGTTCATTGGATTTTTAATTTCACATTTTACAATATAAATATAACAGCAGTGTTCCTTCAGAATAAAGCAAGCTGAATTTTTATTATATTAAGGAAAATAATTTAAGTTATGAAGACATTAACTTAATTCTTATAGGGAACATGATTTTCTGAAAATGTAGTCTAAAAAAACGGTATTTTAAAGATACAGGTAAGTAACATACTACAAACATTTGGAAGAGGCTGGTTGAATATCCCATCATAGTTCTCTTTTCTTACAATCATCTTATATAGTAACTCTATTCCTAAAAATGCCATTAGAAGTCTCTGACTTTGATGTTTACTTTGTCAGTGACTGACCAGTGACTTTGTGGATGAACTAAGCAATCAATACTCTCAATCAATTGCTCCAGACATCTTTTATTACCAATTAATTGTTCACCGACTCAGATCTTCCAAGCTGATACAATATTTGGATTGTATGCTGTCAGTTACATCTGCTTGTGCCAAATCTAAACAACTGTGGAGTAGAACTGTATCATAATGATGCCCTGTATATTTTGTATATGGATATGCCCTGTATATTTTGTATATGGATGTATGCCCTGTATATTTTGTATATGGATATGCATACAATATTGGCAAAATGAAAGAACAATTTTTGATAGTGGACAGCTGAATAAGCTTCTTATGGGTAGAGAGATGAGGAACTGTTGGCTTCCTTTATAGAAAATTTTGACAATTCTTAAAATAAGCCAATTTTAATCTGCTCAGGATGTCTACTGTGGATTTTCAAATATATATTGGTATGGCTCATTCTGCTTGGTTAATGGAATCAGCAGCACTGCAATTGGAAATGAAGTTACTATGTTTTAGGATTATCTTCAAACCAGCTCTAGTCCACACCAATCAAGATTGGTTAAGACCAAATTTCAGTCTGACATTTCTAGCTGGTTCATGTTTGGAGTAGATTTAATTTCTGTCTTTTATTTGGAATAAACGTTTATTCAAAAAAAGGACTTAATTTGTAACCTCTGAAAGAGATTACGATCACCATATTATGTTTATGCCTATCATAGACAGCTGTATTTTCACTGGAGTTGGAAAATAAGTGAGAGATCAGATTGAATTAGAACTACAGCCTTTAGATTAATTGGTTGGTTGAAAGGAACTAAACAGGCAGAATCTCCTTAATAAATTAAGAGATAGTACATAATCAAATATCCCCAGCCCTGTGATCATCTGGTCCTTCTTCCCATATAGTAACTTGGTCTTGATTATTCAACCAATTACTCCCTGTAACTTGAACTGACTGTTCTTACTGCACATCATTTTTGCATTTCCGAGAACTGAGCTATTGTCAGTCTGCTGGTTTCAGGACCTTAGACAAATTTAATTCCAGGAAAGAAATCTCTCAGAACCCTGATTTAATAAGATTTGTGGGGGGGAAAGATTAAAGTAGCAACGCAAGAACTTCAACAAATACTGTACTTTCAAATGAGAAACCTAACTATAGGCAAATCAGAGTTTTGTTTTTCCTCACTCTTTTTCCATGCCATGGGTTGAGGAAGCTTGTCTTTTTCATGAATGAGGAATAGACTGCACTACTGTCTATCTTTCCTAAAATTTATCTGCTTGATATAATACAGTGATTTTAAATGAAATAAGTACCTTATACTACTTTCTCCTTCTTTATTCCCACTAAGTTTGAAGCTGCTTTATTGGAAATAGAAAAAAATAGCAAGAAAAAAAAAATAGTGAATAGTCCTAGTAATCTGGAGAAAAACACAACTGCCTGTCCACTGATTGGTTTTAATTATCCTGATGCTATTGGTTTTAATTATCCTGATCCAATTCTTATTGAAGTAATAAATTTGTATCTAGACTAGAAGCATTTCAGACTGCCGATGGACAGGACTTATATTTCTTATTGCATTTTCTTATTGCTTTTATTCTGTTTTATTGCCCAGAGTTTTCATGGATTCTTTCCTTTCTATATGGCTAAGCTTCCTTCCTGACATTGTTTAAGGCTTAGAAATGCTGTGTGCACACACAAAAGAGGATTCCTTTTCTTTTTCCACCAGGAAACTTTTTTTCTTGAGGTTTGACTGTAATGTTACAGTCCAAACAAGCATTGCAGTCTGGTTTGGAAGCATCACTGCTTCAGACAGAAAGGCGGTACAGAGAGTAGTGAGGATGGCAGAAAAGATCATTGGCTGTTCCCTCCCTTCCATCCAGGACATAACATATAAGCGTTGCTTGAGCAGGGGTTGTCTGGGACACTACACATCCTCTTCATGATCTGTTTTCCTTGTTACCTTCTGAGAAGAGGCTTAGTAGTATCCAAAGCAGAACATCCAGATTCAGTCACAGTTTTGTTCCATACATTATTAACCTTGTGAACTCTGAAGCTTTCTCTTTCCACTATGAATTCAAGATGGACAGTGATTAATATTTATATTTATTTATATGTAAGGATGTAGGTTTATACATATGTTGTATATAACATGTTCAAATGTGTGTTATGTATATGTACACTTTTGAGAGCAAGCAAAAAAATTTCATTTGTAATGTGTGCCAATGTGCTCACAAGTAAAAAAATGACAATAAAGGTTATCTATCTATATTGTATTTCACACACGACAGCCCCCTATTTGAAGACTTCTTAAGTCCAGTTCAAGATAACTTTCCAAAGAAACCAGGCCTTTGAAATTGGTGTTCAACAGCACCTAACACAGATCAAACAGCTATCTCTAATGCCTGCCATTTATTAAGATTTCTTCCTTGTGATGATATATATATTCTATTATAATTATTTCTACTCAGAGATAGTAAGCATTATGGTGCATCTATGCTTCTAACATTAGTATCCACAAATTTTATGCAAACTCATTTCCTCTTCTGGACTTCTCTTGTGCCCATGCATGCAGCCATCTTAATCAAGCACAAATTTATCACCTTGGTGAAAAGTCTTCTCAGTTCTTTTCCTACATTTAGATGTATTCCTTTGACTATAATATTAGTATATGAAATATCAAATATTCAGAACCCATTTAAAAAAAACAAACTTGGCAAGAGGGGGGTATAAAAGAAATCCAATGTAAAAAATAAAAATTTTCCCCTGCTTATGGGATATTATTTAGTCTATCTTTTGTATTTTATTCCATATTAAATTTTCACTAAGTTTTTTCTGCTTTCCTTTTTCATCTTTTCCATTACTTTACAGATTCTACCCTCCATTCCCCAAAAGAGAAAGGGATAAAAACTAAAATTAAACCATATGCATAACAAAATGCATTTTGTTATCTCCTGGTGAGCAACAATCCAATGGCTTTTTTAAAAAACTATGTAGGTATGTGATTATTCTATGACAATGTAATATTTGCCCTCAAGGCTGGTATAATAAATGACCAGCATAGGGTAACTCAGGATAATTATGTCATGTAGTAAATAAATATAAACTTTGTGTCTGAATGTGTATCTCTCTGTGTAAATAAGTAACATCTATATACTAATAAAATTTATACAAAATAAAATATTCACAGAAGCAGAATTGGAAAAACTATGAAGGTCTATTCAGGGCAAAGAAACTGAAACCTTGCCAGAAGTAGGTAAGACTGTAGAGGCAAACCGATGTGAGTGTGCAAAGGATGAGCAAGAAGATCTGACATCTGACTGGTCTTTACCCACTCACTGCCAAGCAGTTTAAAAACATACTGCAAGGAGGTGAATCTGAAGGTTGGTTAACATCTGGCAAAACCTACCTGATAATACGGTAAAAGATCCAACAAAAGGGTCTGCATTAGGCAACCAAAGGTCAGTTCCCTACTTACTTATCTTTCTTCCAAAGAGAATTTTGGCATCTGGATCCTGCATCCAGCTACCTTTGGGGCTGAAATGCTCCTGCAATCTGCACAGAGCAAGAAAATGCAGGTGCTAGCTTGCCTTGCCTCACCAGAAGTTCCTGTGTAACTGAAATTTCAAAGATCTTCAGACCAGTTGAATTAGCAAACTTGTGGCCACTCCAGAGTTGTCACGGTCAACTGAAGTCACATGATCATGATTTCTGATGCTCCCTGCCATCTTCCCACAAGCATGTCAATGGAGAAGTCAGAAGTTGCTCTCTCCCCCATATCTTTTTTGCCCACCCATGGTCATTCTGTTCTCTATTTAGGTAAAGAAATGTCTCTGAAAGGATGAGCCAGTGGGTCATGGGCTGTCCAGTAAAATAATAAAATCAAGTGCAACATATTGGCAGTACAATAGTTTCTATACATGCTCTGCAGATCCTGTAGGGCAGAGGTCCCCAACCTTTTGGGTATCAGGGACCAGTTCAATGGAGAGAGTTTTTTCCACAGACCAGAGGGGGCGTGGTTTCATGTGCTGCCTGCATCCCACGGATGGGGGTTTCGCTTGTTTGCACGGACCGGTTTCTGGCATGCCACGGACCGGTGCTGGTCCACGGACCAGGGGCTGGGTACCCCTACTGTAGGGAGATTCAGTTTAGTTTACATTTGTTATGTGCCATTTATGTAGTTTAAGTGTCAAATGATTCTTGACACACAGTTCTAAGTATTTCACAATAAGCAAAGATTGATTAGATTCCTGACCATCCCAAACTAGCATCACCTGATTGTGCGTGATAGTGTTTTTACCACTTAAAGCTAAAACTACAAAGTCACAGCAGATGATGGGAATTGTAATTCAATGTAAAATTTAAACAGATATTTACATTAACTTTGAGTTTTTATTTTATTTTTACAATATTATGCTTAGTTTTGAACAATTAATTGGGTACTGTATGCAGGACAAATACAGGACAATTTTAATTAAAGGATAAATATAATGAAGCAAGAAGAATGAAGTAACAACAAGATGAAAGAACAACAAATACGACAATGAAGGAACAACAAATAAAACCTTTTTGGCTAAAATTATTTGAACGGGTTTGCAAGCCATTATTTCATAATTATTTGCAGGAATTAAGCACTATTGTAGATGGAAGATTAATTGGGAATGCCATAAAAAGCCATGTTAAGTTATTAAAGCAAGATAGATTTTATAAATGTCACATCAATAGGATGCTTAATGCTTTACAGGTATATCTATACATTTTGAATTCAAGGCACTGTAAATGCAAAATGCCCTATTTCTAGATTAAAACAACTACTTTGCATTAATTGATTCTTTTCACCCTTTGCAATGCATTTCACACCTCCCAAACAGGTGTTTTGATCTTGAAACAGAGATATTACGAACTTGAAACCTATCCAAAGTGAACTAAAAAGTTTTTTTGAATATGAAACAGCATGTTCCAAATCAAAATAATCTGAGTTTGGGAAACTTAGCATAAGTACTAGAGCTCTGCTACTAAACAAGAGTCATTTTGCTAAATGTGAGAGAAATCAACATTGCAGAGGATCTTTTCACAAGATATTATTTGGATATCATATACAGGTAATCCTTGACTTACAACCATAACGGAACCTATCCATTATGGCTCTATGTCGGAATGGTCATAAAACTGACTCAATTTTATGAGCTTTTTTGTAGCAGTCATTAAGTGAACACAGCAGTCATAAAATGGCTGTGTTGGTTATTAAACAAACAAATGGTTCACTATAGGCACAGTTTTGCTGAAAACCAGAAGTAAGTGCTGTTTTTTGGCAAACATTGTAAAACATGATCAACAAGCCATTTCAAGGATGCTTGAAATGGCTGTAAATATGTGGCTGTGTTGCCGCACACCCAAATTTTGTTATGGGATTGTGGAGGGGGCCCAACATTTGGAACTTCGTAGTAGTTGTCCCTATTTCGAGTTGGTCATAAATTTGGTCACTAAGTAACTTGTCGTAAGTTGAGGACTACCTATAATTAAAATCTAAAAACAATTCTTAATAGATGAATGCTTAGGTGTGGCAGGAGAAACATTACCTGTACAGTTTAGGTTAAAGAAAAATATTAATGAATTTTATCTATAGTATCTACAGAGAAAAAGCTCTTTAGGCCAAATCTAACTCAAAATGGCAATCTGGAGGAAAAAAATGTCACTGGTCGTCTCTATCTTTCTTTGCTTGGCATTTCACAACACCAGATCATTAGAACAGGACAAGAAAATAAAAATGGAAGATGTGAACAACATAAAATCATAGGTTTTTAGTTAATCTGATCCCTGTAAACATTTATTGCATTTATTTTCCAAGGGCTGGGTGTATAATTGTCCTTATGAAACGTTATTGGAAAAAAATTATAAAGATGCTTAACATGAAATATATTTTACGATTTAGAAGCAGAAATTGTGTTACCTAAACATATCTGTTAACAAATTTCTCCCAAACATGAGGGATTAATTACAAAGCAAAGAAGCCAATGAGGAAACTATAAATGCAGAACATGGGAATATATTATGTCAGCTCTCCAAGGGAGAAAGTTCCATTTTCCTCTTAACCATCTATTATGTCTTTCATGTAGAATTGGTATACAATTCCCATAGGCCCCCTGATATAGAACTGTGTCCGTGATATACCTGTGTGATGTCATATTAAGCCAACTATATATCTTTTGTTAGTCACAAATCTCATAATCGATTTTTGTTTTAGTCAAATGAAAGAAACAAATGTTTAAGAGAAAATATGGTGCATTTAGTATGTCCTCAGGGAACTTGGAAGGTATATTTTTTAAAAAATTCCAGTGGTGTCCAGTAACTGTTAAACTAATGGTTTAACTAAAACAAAAACATTAAAGAGAATTTTGAATATAAGTAATCACTCTTGCATCAGTGATTGTAACTTAAGAAACAGACTGGCCTGTCATAACACAGTAAACTAGTTGAAGGACAACATCCTAGATATATACAGTAGATACTCATCACACTATTCCCTAAGCAACATAATGCAGAGCACAGAAAGAGCCTAAGAAATAGTAAGCCAAAGAAATTAAAGGCAGGACATAAGAGAACAGGAGAACTTACTAAATCTAGTTTGCACTAACAGTATTAATTACACTTTTCAGCAGTTTTTTATGCTTTCAAACCATCCTCACTTTACTGCTTCGTACATTGCCTTTTGGTCTTTAAACTTCCCATTCTGTCCTCAAAACCACAGAACTGCAATTTTATTAATTTTCCTTTCTTCTCAGTCCTTTTACTTTTCTTTCTTATATTAATTCCTGCACCCTTACTATTCCTCCATTTTTCCTCCACGTTTCATTTTTACCATCTGACTGACACATCATTCCTATATAGATCTCTAAAATTCAAATCTTTAGTTCAAATAATTAAAACACTTTCAGTTTTAATTCTATTCACTCTGATGCACTCTCCTTGTTTAACTATTTTACCCACATTCAAAACAGTTTTTATTTCCACCAAATTGTTTTGTTTCTTTAATTGTAACCATTCCTATTTCTTCTCTTAAACACAGTATCTTTCTCTTACCCTCATTTTGGCAGGAAACATTATCTTGCATAGATTTTTGCTCATCTATAGCCTCTTTGTTATTTCTCCAAGCATGCTTTTTCATTCTTCCTATTAGTATTAGCTCCACATACTTCTATGGCATTTTGTAATTATTTTCATTCCCTTTCTAAACAATCTCCACATTCTGATTCCATTCATTCTATTGACAGATTATTTTCTAATACTTTTTTCATACAGGACCTGTACATTCTCTTCCGGCAGATATGCGCTAGACAGTCATCATTCTCATTCATTCTTAAATCTCTGAATGGCACAATCATTTTTTCTTGAATACACTCATTTCCATCCATTCATTCATTACACTTAACAGAATTCTTTTCCCCCCTTTCCAGATTGGCTTTATTCAGAAAGAGGCACATTTCCCCCCCAAAACTCATCTGGCTATTATCACTTTTTTCATGCAACTGTCACCAACCCATGAATTCCTAATGTCATACTTATAACAACTTAGATGATACCATTTTATGCTTTTGATTATACATGTTAGTTCTTTCATTTCAGACTACCACTCATTTCCTGGTCATCTCATTACTGGACAGCTGCAATGTGCTCTAGATGGGGCTACCCTTGAAGGCTATCTAGAAGCTACAACTGGTTCAAAAGGCTACAGTGCGAGCAGTAATGGGCACTTCCTAATGAGCCCATGTGTCACAGCTGCTACATGAGCTGCATTGGCTACCAGTTGGCTTCTGTGTCCAATTCAAGGTGCTGGTTGTTACTTTTAATGCCCTCAATGGCATAGGTCCCAGTTATCAGAAGGACCAACTCTCTCCCATTATTTATGTCTGCCTGGTACATTCAGGCAGAGTGAGTATGTTCCAGATTCCCTCTATTGAACATTGTCTTCTTGGTCAAAGCCCCTGTCTCTGAATGGCATCCCTCCCCCCGAGATAAGAGTTATGCCTGCTCCACTGGGATTCTGAAAATCTCATAAAACTTGGCTTTGTTCTCAGGTCTGGGGTTAATGTAGAGGAGGGAAGCTGCCATGTCATGTTTTACTCTGGCTGTTTTTAGTCCAGGCTATCTTGTTTTGTCTATATTTTTAATTGTTTTAACTACGTATTTTGTTCAGAGGCTGTTGGAATGGCTGCCATAAAAAATTTAATGAAATAAATAAAATCTACAGCTTCATTTGCTTCATGTGAAGGAAATTCTGCAAATTCTGTTCATAAAAGTACATCACTTCCATTCAAAGCTATTGCACTTTCCTACTTTCTCTGTAGAGAGTAAGGAAATACCCTTGATGGAGACAGAGAAGTTCTGTTACCAAGGCAACAAGGAGATAAACATTGCAAGTCTTCTCTCTTTCCATCAAGGTCATCTTCTTTGCTCTCCACATTCTTTTAAGATGCAGAAAAACACATCTATTTTTTCCCTTTTATTTGGGGTGTTTTATCATTTACTATTCTTACATTCGAAGAAGCAACCTTCCATATCCTGTGATCACAACCAGAGGAATCAATAAATATTGACCTCCGTCACCCATCCTGGCTTTGGATAGTCAAGGTCCATACATAATGATTTTCAATAAGATAGAGAAGAAGCATGTTTTCTCAAGCCTTATTTTATCCATGCCAGATGTAACATTCCTTTAAAATGGTATGGACAGTTATTAGTTATCAGATTTGGCATATTTGGAAGAGTATGCCACAAGCATGACCCCAAACCTGGTTTATCATAGGCATAATTATGGCATCCTGTGCAGCCCAGGACCTCTAATCAAGAGTTTACCTTGCCAGTCTGCTTATTGTTCTATGATCTCAACTAGTATATGTAGTGTGTACCGACACATAACCAGGATACACGAGACACAATACTTTATTATATTCTTATTTATCTCTTATTTTCTTGAAAATTCTTTTTGAAGACATCAACTTGCTTTGATAAATGTTAACATCTGTCTAGAAAAATAAGGATAGGCCTTTTTTTATATCCCTTAAAACTTATTACAATTAAAGGTAAAGGTTTCCTAAGAGCTGTGGTGGTGCAGTGGTTGGAATGCAGTACTGCAGGCTAATTCTGCTGACTGCCGATTGCAGTTTGGAAGTTTGATTCTCACTTGATCAAGGCTGACTCAGCCTTCCATCCATCCTCAGTAAAACGAGGTCCCAGATTGTTGGGGGAGATATGCTGACTCTGTAAACCACTTAGAGAGGGCTATAAAACACTGTGAAGTGGTATATAAGTCTAAGTGCTATTGCTATTTCCCCTGTCCAGTCATATTTGATTCTAGGGGGCAATGCTCATCTGTGTTTCTTAGCTGAGGGAGCCACCATTGTCAGAAGACATTTCTATGATCATGTGGTCAGCATGATTGTACACTAAGTTTCATGGAACGCTGTTATCTTCTCACCAAAGTTGTACCTATCCATCTACTTGCATTTGCATGCTTTCGAACGGCTAGGTGGGCAGGAGCTGGGGCAAGTAATGGGAGCTCATCCCGTTGTGCAGCCCTCAGGTCTCAAATTGTCAGCTTTCCAGTTGACAAGCTCAGCATCTTTAACCGGTGAGCCATCGTGCCCTTATACAATTATATTCCTGCAATTCTATGGGATCATTTTTGAGTCTTAATGCTTGTTTAATATTTCTTATTGGATTCCTAAAATGTGAATTGCCAGGATTATTATGTGCTAGCATTTTAATAGACCCTTCTAGTTTAAATGTATTTTGTAATTTGCTGAATGTAACTGTTACTTTAGCAGTGATCCTACAACCTTTAGTTGAGCCCACAGAAAAAGTTCTAAACCTCTTTCTTTATATTTCTATTTTGAAAACAACCTTTCCTTTGAACAAATCACTTGAGCAGCAGACATGCTTAGTTGAATTTATTTTTGGCGTGCAAATACGTTATATTATAATATGACATATATATTACATAATTCTGTATCAGAAAAAATACAGAGATCTCTTCATAACAATAGGAAGGATATTACTGTAGAGTTTCTTAGCACTTTTCTCTTTAATATAAGTAATAAAGTCTTATGCAAAAACAGTACCTTGTTCTGTAATAACCTTCTTTACCACAAACTGTGGAGTAAATATCAAAAACCTTCAAAATCAGGCTTTCTAGGATTGGAACTAGGCCAAGACTGTAGTATTTGAATCAGTGGTGGGATTCAAATATGTGAACAACCGGTTCTCTGTGTGGATGCTGCCATTTCCGGAAGTCCATTCTGGGCCTGGGCAACAAAAAATTAGCTACCGGTTCTGCCAAAGTGATGTGAACCGGCTGAATCCCACCACTGATTTGAATGCTTCTACAGTTAGGAAAAGCTGACTGAGGCTTCACGTTGCTATCAAAACTTTGAGATTCTATAATCAAAAGTATGTCCTTAGCCAAATAAAGAATCTGACACTGAAATGGGCATAGTGTCTGAGGTTTTGAAGTGCATACCGAAACAAACACTGATGCCTTCCTTTGGCAGCCAGAAACACAGAGGTGCCTAAGCAGTTCGAGTATAAAAAAAAAATGGATTCCTCAACTCTGCCGTTAGCAAGGACGAATGACTTCTTTTTCAAGTGGAATCTGTATATGCTACTATGCAGTAAAGTATAGTAATGAGATCGCAGAAAAAAAAATATGTGCACAGAGCGCACAGTTACACGTAGTTGCACAGCGTTTAGGACCGGAAAAGGATACTTTTTCCAAAATTGCAAAATCAATTTATGAAAATATTTTCCCTACTTCTGACGAAACAAAACCACTTTTCGTGAGATTGAAGATTGAGATAAATTCACGAAATGGCACGAACACAAAGGGGTTTTTTTTTTGGTTTTTTTTGCAAACTTGGCAAATGTATGTATGCTACCTCTCAAAACAAAGGGAGGGGGCAGTCATGAATGGATTTTCCTTTCTTGTGGGCATTTATTAGCAACATTGGTTATGCTTCTTTTACATTAAAAAATGCATAGCCATATTATTAGTAGAGCAAGAACTTCAACTCTGTTTTAATTCTATTTGTTATTTTGGCTATCAAAATGAAGACCCCTTTGAATAACCATTGATTTCTGGTGCTGAGTGCTGAGTGATCTGTTTCACATGTAAGGTTAATCTATGAAGCAGAATTCACACCTCACGGTATAATAGACAAACCACATTAGCTTAGCAGGATATGAAAATCTATTTTAATTAATGGTCAATTACGGTCAAAATAAAATGGTTTACTGTTTTTATTTCTACACAGACTACAGAATTACTCATAGTTATGAATTGTAAAACTCATTTTTTTTATTTTAATACTTACAACTGATATAAGCTGTTTAATTAATTATCTCTAGTTTTACTTTTGCCTATTTAAAAGCCATAAACTTTCAGGAATGAATTTTTCCTCTTTCATTTTGTCTGTTTGTTTGTAGAAGGCTATCAATCTAGGTTCAGTTCATGTTAATTTCAAACATATATGTTCATAAATCTTTATATTCCATTTCAACATTAAGCTATATTTATTTAAAAATGGATGACCATTCACTTTAAAATGCTTACACATATATTCTAGACTCTTAAAACATTCTGATTTTTAAACACTTCATATTAAAATATACATCATATATTTTGCCCTACAATATTAAATGCACATAATTATTATTCCTAACATCCAGGTAATAGGGGAAAAAAGCTAGCAAACCATTCTACTCATCATTCAGGAAGCCGGTTTATATTTCTTTTGTCCAACACTTTGCAAAAAATAAGAAACAAGAACAACATTTCAGGATAAAATACAAAGGAGCTTATTTTAAATAAATAGTTTCTAAAGATTCTTATCTGAGGTTATTCGTCTTTCCTGATAGCTTTCCTCGATGGCACACAAATCCGCCACTGGGCAACAGAGAGGACCGCAATCATTGGGGCAAGAGAATATGAATTCATATCTTATAAATAAAATTCTTATGGGTAGGAGAACGAGTTTAGCTTTCCTTTCTATGTATGATATTTAACAGCACTAATAATCAGATTCCCCCCCCCAAATTCTCCTTATTCTCAAAGGAATAAGGCATTTCACATTTTCCTCACATATCTATATAAGTGGAAACAGGATATCTCCTGAATATGAGCACCTAGGATTGTGATGGAATTGCCTAACAGACTTTGGGAACATGGAAGAGGCAGCAAGACAATTAGGGAGCAACCAGGGCTAGAAAAGGGGGAGAGTGTAAGAAAGAGACTCAGAGTATCTCTAATGTAACTTATACTTACATTAAGTATAAATTCTCCATGAGCATTACTTTGGTAGGTTTTCAAGATTCTGTTGTATTACCCTATTAGCAATACAGATCTTTCCACAAATCCAAGCAGTCCTTGTGTCCTGAACATGCCAACTTCACAGGGCTTAAAGGAGGGGCTATTCTTTTTTAGAATTTCTTAACTGAAGGTTAGAGAGGTACCTTTGAATGACACATCTGTTAAACAATGTACCCTTCCAATGGTCAAGAAAAAGTATTTCTCCATTAGTTTGATATATAATAATAATTTCCCACCCCTTTTAAAATTTAGGTAACGTCACAATTTTTGGAAACACTCTAACAGGAGAAAACATATAATTATAAACGACTGAAACAAATTTTATCTGATTCCAAGTTCATGTCAAGTACTCACACTGTGCTTCAGATAATAATGAAATAGAGAATATTCAAGTGAGATAGAAATAGATATATAGCCTTACTGTAATTGTCCATTCTTCACTAATACTTCTTGTAATATTGTCAAAACCCAAAAAGGGAATTCATTCATCTCTTTGATAACTAGTTTTCTCCAAGGATGACATTGGAAATGCAAACAGGAAATGTTTGACTGCTGATACCTTCTCTTCCAAAACTTATTTAAGAAAGTTATTCTCAGCCTCCTGACCAATTTTGCATAAATGAAAAAGAGTGAAGAGAATGTAAAAAAGAAATGTAATAGAGTTAAGAGAAGCCAGTTAATGGCAAAAACATTCCTGTTTCCTATCTAACTACACTGGCATATGCCTTAGTCAATGTTGCAATTACTATTTTATGAATAATAGGTTTTAGGCATATTATGCTGATAGAAAAGTAGTACATATGCCTAGCATCTATATTTTCTATTTCTCGACATTTTTCTATTATATTGTGCTAAAAAATTTACAGCATGATGTATCACCTTTTACTGAGCTTGCCCAATATGGGACTAACAAAACATTCCTGATGGCCTCAAATTTACATGATTGCTTCCTGTAGCTGATAACAATATTTAATCATCTCAACAAATCTACTCTACAAAAACACATACAAGAGTATGTGTGTATGTATGTATGTATGGATATATACATTCAAGTTGTAATGAACTGCATCAGGGGAGCATCAGGCAGAATTTATTAAACTCTCCTGAAGAATGACACTAGAAGAAGTGGTGGGACTGCACTGTCTTCTCTAATACTTATTTTATGGTTGCTATACAATCCTGGATTTCACTGAAAATCCAACAAGATTGTATAGCAACCATAAAATAAGTATTAGAGAAGACAGTGCAGTCCCACCACTTTTTCTAGTGTCATTCTTCAGGAGAGTTTAATAAATTCCACCTGATACTCCCCTGATGTAGTTCATTATACAACCTGAATATTAGAGTTATTTCCTCAAGCAAAATTAACATCAATATTCATGATTATCTCATGCATATTCAAGAACTTTCAAAAGGATTTCATAATAATATGACTGGATAGGATAGGTCATGAAAATAGGTGAGATTCCCTTAACCTGAAGAAGCAGCTCTTCCTTGCGTGTATTATCCCCTATTAAGATGCAACAGGCTTTTAGCGATTATACCCATACCCCTCCCATATCTTGTGTCAGACACTTGTTTTAATGCTAATTGCAATTTCAAATGGTATGGTATCTTAAAACAAATGAACTACTGTTCTACATTGGTACTACAATGAGGATAAACAGATCCTGCAATGAGGACAAACTCTCCAGGAACCTGAAGGGTTACTCAGTAAATTATTTGGTATCTGGAGGAAAACATCTTTGTGTGATAGCTATTACTGTTTAAGTATGTAAGCAATCAAGAAAAGCTAAATTACTTTTACTCAAAATAACTCATCTTCTTCCCTGTACATGTGCTTAAATTTCTTATGGCTATTGAAAAAAATGAAAGGAAGAGATTGTTGTTTTCAGGTTAATCAGTGAGGAACACAGTGGCTGGTGCCTCATCAAAGAATAACATAACTCAGTTACAGACTCAGTTTTATGGATAGCAGATTAATGACCAAGCCAACTAACCAACTCTAACTTCTAGTGAAGAATTTTCTGTACATCAATAGATTCAAAAAGTTATGTCTTAATTCTGGAATTTTCCTCTGGCCAATCCAAATCTAATTTTTTTCCCTACTCTTCCCCACTCACAGAAGTTGTAATATTACTGAAAGGTGTGCAAAGAGGTCAGGACCAGACTGAAGAGAATGGTTCCAATAAAGGAGAATATTAGTAGCTCAGGTTTGAAATGAGGGGTCCTTGGTGCTCTCTGAGCTTGTTTTTTTGCAGACTTTCATTACTCAAACTAGGTAACATCATCAGTGCTAGTAAGGGGTGGGGTTTGTTCTCAGTTTATATTCTAGTGGCTTGCCCTGTCAGTGTTGGTGGGGGTGGTCTTAGAGGACCTTTGGTTAGGCTGTTACTATTTACTATTGGCTTGTTTGGCAGTTCCTTGGAGTATTGTTTACTTGATTGTTGGTCTGATGTTAATATTGGAGTTAATCTATGCTCATCTGGGTGCTGATTGCTGGTGGGGAGGTGTTTTTATCTTTTTGTTCCCTTTTTGGCTTGTTGATTGTTTCTTCTGCATAGTATATAGATATTGTTTATGTCTATGTGTCTACTGATGGCTAATTTATCGGAGTGCCAGGCTTCTAGAAATTGCCTAGTGTTTTTGGACTTGGCATGGTCTGGGATGGTCCCAGTTTCCAGGATAGGATAGGATAGGATAGGATAGGATAGGATAGGATAGGATAGGATAGGATAGGATAGGATAGGATAGGATAGGATAGAATAGAATAGAATAGAATAGAATAATAATAACTTTATTGTCACTTTGAATGTACACTAATTGGCATACATTAAAATGAAATTTCGTTGCATTCAGCTCTCAAAGGGTCACCACCTCCGATATACACTACATAAATATGACATAAACAAACAAACAAACAAATAAATAAATACAGAATTATGCATATACCCACATATATTATATGACACAGAGAAACAACAGTCTAGTTCGGGTTATGTATACATGTGCATGGTGAGAAAAACGAATCTTGTGAGTTTACCAGATGTATGGCATTGGGAACAAAGCTATTACAGAATTGGGTAGTCCTGCTAGAAATACTTCGAAACCTCCTCCCAGAGGGGAGCAACAGAAATAGACCGTAAACTGAAACGGTGGTTAAGTCTGTCCATATATTGTGAAATGAGTTTTCATCATGTCTTCTGACTGCTAGTTGGTATTCATGGATGTGTTCTGCCAGTCTTCTGCCTGTTTGTCCTACAAAATGGTTGCAGCCATTACACTGTATGTTGTAGATGACTAAGCTGCTAAGTTTACTTAGGATGTTTTGAAGGGTTTTAGTTGGCTTGTGTGCTACACTGATTCCATGTGGTTGTAGTAGTCAGAGAATGGTTCCACATGATCCACATGATACTAGCATAAGCAACTGGACCCACATGAACACGTTGTTTCAGGCTGCCACTATAATGCATACCCTAGGTTGTCTGCACACAGTACCTTGAATCAGTATAGTATGGAAAATACCACATCCACAGCATAGTACTTTAAACTGTCCTTGGGCTGTCTCAGTTGCAAAGGTTTGCTGAGATACAGATGAGGTGAACATGGACAATTGTTAATGGGCCATCTTTGTGTCAGGATAAAGAGACTGTGTGTACAGATGACATTCCAAAGGGGATAAGGAAAAATACAGTTTCAAAACTGCAGAACAACTGTCACAAATGCAGGGAGTCTTAAGCAGTAACCTTGGATCAGCCAAGCCACAATTAGAAACCATACTAGTCATATCCTAGCTTGTGCAGGAATACAAGTTATAAATCACAGCCATAATATTTATTGAAGAATAATGATAGAATAATGATAGAAGTCATGTGAAAGATGTCAAAGGAACTCATATAAGTACAAGATCAGAAGCCATGATATCCCAGGAATATGATTACAGGAGATTCAAGGAAAGATGTTCCCAACAAAGCAGAAGTTTGTCAATCGTTTAAAGTAGATCCCACCATAATTCTAATAAATTCTGGAAATTGGCTAGCAATTTTTTCCAAAGGCACACACAAATATTTCATTCATTTTTCTTGTACCCTTGTCTTCATACTTGGCACTTTGCCAGGGTCTTTTGGCATCTCATCATTATCAGTGTGATTAGCCACCTGTGCTGGATTTTGCTCATTAGCAGAAGAATCTGTCTATATTGGCTGGAAGCCAGACTGTTGTCTTACAAAGGGCAGACAGTTTCACATCGTTGTCTAACTCCAAGAAGATCATGGTAGCGCAAAGTAATGATACATCTTTTGTTGGAGACAGATTACAATGTGAAAGTTTGTATTGTTAAAATCCATAGATGCTAATCAATCTCTCCAGTGGGACTATGAAACATGAAGATCATCATTCAGTCATAAAAACATCTAAAACCAACTGTATTTCTCCATCTTACTTTTGTATGCAACTTCTGAAGATGAAAAACTCTTGGCCATTGAACAGAAGGGGACAGATTTAATTGTCCTTTTGTGCAGCAAGGCATATATTCTTTCCAGCTGTGGTCCCAGAAGAAGGGAAGGATAAAAATTGTTCAAATGCAAGAAGGTCAAGATCTCAAAGGTGTAACTATTCAGGATTATGGCCAACAACCACATATCTATTGTAAGAGATTCCCATGTCCCAAAATATTATATAAAAGAGGAACCAAATGGAAGGTCAACAATGGAACATGGAAGTTTAGAACCACCATGTGAATCATCAAATATGCATTAATGTGATGGATGAGGTAACAAATCAGTGATCACTTCTATAACTATCAAATTTCCTCCTACAGGGAATCAAAGTTGGCTGGAATATATATATATATATATATATATATATATATATATAAAGTATATATATATAAAGCTATATACTTTCTAGCACAGTCCTGTGATTCATAACTGTCTGCCATCAAAGTCTGATTTCTTTTCTTTCTTTCTTTCTTTTTCTTTTCTTTTCTCATCCAGTGTGGGGGAAAAATTCTTCTAGCTGATATTGTTTCAGATACACTCAGTTAATTCCAATATAGAACAGAATGGCAACAATTAAGAGCAATGCCTTATTGCATCGAATTTTTGTCCCTCCTTATTTTGTAGAGATCCAGCATATCCTTTAGGTAATCAAATAGTAAGAAGTTGGGTGAAACAATACCGATATTGAATGAATACCAATCAAGCTTATCTAAACTTCCCATGCATCCCAAAATAGCCAACACAGAAGCAGATTTCTGCCAATGATTTCATGCAGTATCTCTGGAAGTGCATGTATAGTATCCAGAATACAGAATAACAGAGTTGGAAGGGACCTTAGAGGTCTTCTAGTCCAACCCACTGCTCAGGCAGGAAACCCTATACCATTTCAGACAAATGATTGTCCAGTCTCTTCTTAAAAACTTCTAGTGTTGGAGCATTCACTTCTGGAGGCAGATTGTTCCACTGTTTAATTGTTCTAATTGTCAGGAAATTTCTCCTTAGTTCTTTGTTGCTTCTCTTCTTGATTAGTTTCCATCCATTGCTTCTTGTCTTGCCTTCAGGTGCCTTGGAGAATAGGGCAATGATAGGATGAATGATACTACAACATTTATCCCAGTCTATGTTTCCAATTCAGTTGAAAAGCCATCATGAGGAGCAGAAAAATTATATTAGTATTAACTACCATTGTATTGCGGATAAGAATATATGAGAAATTGGAGTCTGAGAAGTCTCTGAGAGTTGGTGAAGTTCTGTCTTGTCTATGATTGTAGGTGAATAGTTATATTACAGTGGTGGCGAACCTATGGCACAGGTGCCAGAGGCGGCACTCAGAGCCCTCTCTGCGTGCTGTCGCCCCAGTCCTAGGCCTTCAGCTGGGTTTTATAAAACCTTTTCGCTTTAGGCCTCCGCCGCCGTGTGCAAAAAAAAAAAAAAGGTTCAATCAGTCAATTTCAACTTCTTGTGGGAAAAAAAAGATCTTGCAAAGTTGGAATTGATTGATTGAACTTTTTAGTCCCACCCTGTCTGCCGTTACCACCGCAGCCACGCCCACCCAATTGGCCACACCCACCCAATTGGCCATGCCCACCCAATGGGCCACACCCAGCCGGCACTCGACGATGCATAAGTGGGTTTTGGGTTGCAGTTTGGGCACTCAGTCTCTAAAAGGTTCGCCATCACTGTTATATTATACGAATTTCAGAACCAAGAATATCATATCTCCAAATATTGTAACAGGAGGACATCCCTTATTGAATGGTATAAGTTTAAACCAATAGGTATGGGCTAAGACACTATGTACTCAGCCTTGTGATATGTAAAAAGAGTAGTGGGATGGTGCTGGCATCCCACTACTCTTTTTACATATCACAAGGCTTAGTAGAAAAGGAAGCTGGTGATGGCAATGAAAATGTTAAACATTTCTTCCCCTAACAATGTTCACAATGTCAGTTTCCTTTCTTGTATGGTGAAATGATAATGCAGCATCCAGGTACAGGCAGGAAAGCCCTCTCTTGGTGACTGCTAAGGAGTCTGATAAGGTGGTATTGAAAATTTGAAGCAATTAATTCTGAAAGCAAGAAACCCAATGGGGATTCAGGCACTCTCCTAGCTAACAGTGATAATCTTCCAAAACAGCCAGGAGATATGAAGACTGACAGTGTCATGATTTCTTAATGATTTTTCATAATGAATCCATAATTGTATGTGCCTCCCGAAAAGCAAAGAGCAATAATCTACATTTAAAGAATTTACAAAAATAAGTCTTGGATGTCATAGAAATGATTTGAGACTGGAACCCATATCTACAACATTCTTACCAACTGTTTTCTCAGTAGAATTTTAAACAAGATAATGAGGAAAAGAAAGCAACATTTAGAAAAACAAACCAAAAACTATCCTTAACTTAGTTTTAAATAGTAACATAACATTCTCTTAGATGTAGCTCTTGTAGCAATTAAAAAACATCTGAAGGGGAAGGGACTTATCTGCAAACATGCACAGTAGGAACAAACATTCCACCCTTACTTGGCATCAAAGGATCTTGAGATAGGTCAGGTCAAGAAACAAACACTGCAGGATCCTAAGAATGTTGCATTATTGTTGTAGGTTACAAACAGGGTAGGGTTTGAAAACTTTCACTGTCCCTGTTTAAGGATATGATGCTTAAGCCACTCAGCCTTTTTCTCATGCTTCCTATTTCCTGTGAGTGAGCAACTGTTTCCCCTTTCTTACTTCCTCCTTAAGGCCAGAGCTGTGATGCATAGGGCCCATTCTAAAGAATTACACTTCACAATTATTATTATTATTATTGTTGTTGTTGTATTGGAATCATTGAGGGAAAAAAATCTACCTTTTCTTGCTACACTTTTTGTATTTCTTAGCATAATACCAGCCAAGCTCAGAGGCAATTTTGTGGACTGGATATTCTGTAATTTGTCAGTAAAATGCAGTAATTACAAATCTTAATTATTATGCTAATCCTATTATTTAAATCATGTTAAACTCTCTGGATATTTTTTTTTAATATATACAGACGTACGGGTGCATTGGGTGTGCCAGTCCTTGACAACCAGAGAGTGACATTAGGGAAACCATTTCACAAATATTTACTTAGAGGTAAGTAACAGAGGACTCATTACTTCCACGTAATTACATCTCACCACTGACAAGTCTTAACAAGTGAATTATTCTGAACACAGATTTTTAAGGACTGTTGTAGAGTTCAATTATGTACTTATAGTCTAAGAAATGCACTCTGTCTTTGTATCCAATTAATTCTGAAAGATAGAAAGCTTTTCAGTGCAGACAAAATAAATATAATCAATAACTAAATCATTGATTGAAGAGTGTGAGAAATTATGTCTTTGCTAACGTTTTCTAATAGTTTGACTTACTTATTTTTGCCACGTGATATATATCTGTTATATTACAGTTACAGCAGTAAAGACTTAATCGTTTTACAGAGGGTTTATGATCATAAACATAGGAACAAAGTTCACCTTGTAGAAAAAATGATTGCGTAAATGTGTCTTTATATCCTAAATAGGTTACATGAATGGAAAATGTCTCCAAGGATTGCTGTCCTAGTGCAGCCAGTGACACCACTGCCAGTCTCTATGATGATAATGCTGTATTTGCCTTCTGTTTTTCCTCCAAATCAAGATTACGTTACCAATCATTTAAGCTTGCTCTTCTTCAGTCTCCAAATAGACACACATAACATATATACAGAGCATAAGACAAACAAGAAAACTTGGATTTCTACTTAATTATATATCTGGGGGGAATACCTGTATGCAATCTGAAGATGAATTAAAACCACCTGCTTTTCCACATATATTGTACTTTTGAACAATAAGACAAATAGGTTAACAAGAAACCTTTCGTTACTATAGACAATATGCAGGTAAGTCATACCTTCCCCTCTTGCTTCCTAGTGCATAACAACACAATTAGTCATGGATCAATACTAACAAAAGCCGCATTCAAAACTGTATTGAACCATGAAGCTCATTGGGTAACCTTGAATTGGTCTCTAGATCGCAGCTATTCTACATCACTAACTGTGAGACTAAAATGAGGGGAACTGTATAAGCTACCCCGAGTTCCTCGGGAAAAAAGCTGGGATAAAAATGTAATTAATTCTTAATTAAAAACTTACATGGCTATGAAGTAATCATCTTTTCACCTCCCAAGGATGAAATCCTATTATGTCTTTAGCTACAGTGAAGACAAAGGCAAAGCTAAAAAGATGAACCTCATTATTACCAACCCCCTTTTCAAAAGTAATTCCATATTCCAAAAAGAGAAATTGTTTTCCCAAGATCCCAGAATTTCTGAATATTTTTTTTTGTGGGTAACAATATCATCCTGCATTAATCTTGAGAAATGTGATAAATAAAAGATAGAGGTAACAGTATTAGAGTAGGTTATCATGTCTCTAGGACATAGGATTACATCAAATGTCACAGGAAAGGACATCATGGTAGAAGGCATTGACATCCACAACTGGAAGGTTAAGAAACACTAGGAAGAATCAATCATCTTCATCCCAGTGCTGCCACAGGTCTACCAAGTGTGAGCAAGGCTGTCTTAAGACTGAATCCTAGTCTGAAATTTAACTGAAATGGGTCTAGAGTTCTCCAGACTGTAACTGTAGTATGACCACCTTCTTAACAAACTTTCCCCAAAAGGGAAGATTGGAGGCATGATAACAGTTGTCCAAATTCACTGGGTGCAAGGCTGGTCTCTTGAAAAAGGAGCACTTCACTGCCTCCTTCAAGGTTAAAGGCACAAATCCCTCTCTCAACAAGGTTAGCACAACAGCAATAGATTCAACCACAGATTACCTCCCTGGCTACTTTAACAAATCATTAAAGAGGTGTCTAAATTAACAGAACAGAGAATTCTCTCCATTTCTTCAGGCATTATTCCAGATTACTCATCCTACATCACAACACAAAACTGAGCTTCAAAAACCTCAGTTTGGCCTTCCCAGTTGGAGTTTATCTTGAGCAGATCTGAGTGGCATTATCTACCAAACAATCTGAATATCCTTCACAATGGCCTGTTCTGCTCACTGCTTCCTGGAAATGGATCACCCTAAAAAGAGCCACTGGTTGGCTATCAACAGATGCAGTAATGGCAGGTGACATTTCCCTACTCTTATTGTCATGAGGTAATCCCGATATGGGCTCCTCTCATGTTCATTCAGTCACTTTAGGTCTTCCTCCAAGATGCTCCAGGAGGATATCTTCTAGAGCTTCATCTTTTGGAGCTCCTTAGTAAACTAAAGTATACTCCTGGATTGGTACACAGGGAGAGAAAGGGCACAAAGAAGTAATGTGATCCAAGGCCCAAACTACCTCCCAATTTCAGGCAGCAACATCAGATCCTCAGGAAAATTCCTAAGCCTTTCAATCAATTGGAAATAGGCCTCATGTCCCTGCAGTGAGGAATGACTTCAGTGAGCCCAATTCAATCATTATTACATAGATGTGATGTGTAGTATAACCATGTAAAACCACAGAGATTTTAATATGCAGAAAATGTTTTTAAGGGATAGCAACTATGGCAATAATCTCTCCTATGTCTTACTCTGAGAAGTTAAAAGATTTAGAGTATTAGAAGTTTAAGATTAAATTAAAGAACATATTGTTTGCTTCACTGAAGTGTCACTTAATGAATGAAATGTCTGGGAATGAACATTTCTGATTCTTGTTCTGAAAGCTGAGGTGTAAATTAATACCGCAACAATGTATAAATTACTTTAGGTAATAATTAATGAAAATAATCTGTGAATAACAAGTTTAACAGGAGGGAAAGAAAATCTGAGGAAGACTAGCATAAAATCAATGCAATCATCACAAATACAATACAAAAAGCAGATGATTGTATTTATAGCTCTACTCTCCATATTGTTGGGATTCAGATCTGCCCCTTTAAGAGCGTTTATGCTGGAAATAAACAGAAGCAACAAAATAACTTAACTTTGACTAGTTAAGAAAATAAATATACCCTTGCTCACCCCCCCCCCATCCCCCCATAACCATTTTCCTGGAAAGTTTTTTTTCCCCCCTGGATCTACTTCTAAATTAGAAAGCAACGCTGCCCTCCAGTTGACCTTTTCAACATCCCCTTTACTTTCTTTTTCATGACTTGGCCTGGGTTGGCTTCATTAAGGCTGAAGAGGTCCCCTCCTTAGTCTTCATCTCTGCTGGCTAACATGAGATTTTGGGAGATCTGGCAAGAAATTCATGATATGTGAGATTCAGAAGAGAGAGAACCTTTCAGGCACTTTCTGTTTGCTGCTGCTGGTATAACCAAGATCTAAAAGAAAGGGGAGTAACAGAGCAGAAACAAAAAGAGTAGTACCAGAGGAGAGGATACTCACAGAAATATACTGTACCTATAACAATCCAAGCTGAATAAATGTACATGCCAAAGAAATCTCAAATTCATGTAAAATTCAGCTGTACTGCATAAACAATCTTTAAATCATTTTCAAAGCACGAACAGCTCCACTATACTACACCTGCACACATTAACAGTAACCTTAACCCTATCATTAACAAACAGCCAGTATGTTAAAGTATCAGGCTAGAAATTAGGAGACGTGAGTTCTAGTCCTGCCTTAGCCTTCCCTGGGCCAGTCACTGTCTGTCAGCCCAACTCATCTCACAGGTTTACTGTGGGGAAAACAGGAGGGGGAAGTAATTTTAGGTATGTTCACTACCTTGAGTTATTTATAAACAATAATAAAGGTGGAATTATGTGTAATCTTCCATTCACAGGAACTCATTTTGTACTCTGTATTTAGGGGCAAGGACTTCAACAAAACAGAGTTCTCTGGGGAAAAAAAAAGGTAGCAAATACAGCATAATACTAATCACACATCAATAGCTAATGTGATGTTAGTATTTAGGGTGCAAAGTTAATTTATGTGTTGTATATATAGCCTTCCGTACATAAATGCATCAACAAGAACTTTTGAATGTCTGCCTGGGCTCAATGTGTGTTCGGAATAAAAAGTTCTTGCTAACCACTATTGGGAAACAGAAAACCGGGAAATCGAGTGGAATTGAAATGCCAGAGAAGATAAGAAACAATGGTCAATAAGGAGTATAATTTATCATAAAATGCATTCTTCACAGGATAGAGTCTACAATTTAGCACAGATTCTTCAATCTTGAAAAACTGACTTTTAAAGTAAAAAAATATCCAGTAGACAAAAGTCTTCATTGGAAATGAAAACATCAGAAAAATCTTGTCTTTCAGTTCTATCAGCATTCACACCTATTCCTCTAAAGAGTTAGGTTAGCATTCACACAAATTACTCCAAGGGGGAAGGATAAATGTATGGATTGATTTAAATAGTAACATAAGAGACTCATATAAAGGCATTATAAAAGGCAGCTTTGCCAAGTTTCAAATTAAGATTCTTTGTTATAGCACTGTTAATCACCATATAAACATCCCAAGTGGTATAAATCTCTCAGTAGGGGTAAATTAAAGGAATGTAAATGTTTCCACTTTAATAGGTTTGATTTGCTTAGTACATGACAAAATGCTCTAACAAATGGATTATAAAATTTATACGAGGAACACACCCAAACTAATCCAAACAATTTATGAAAACATATAAAAATAGGCATTTCCTTCAAATATATAATTTTTTGCCAGGAGAATGGACAATAGAAACAGAAGAGCAGTTCAGGGTTGGCAGGATTTAAAAACTGGCACCTATTTGGGTTGTTTCATCCAAGGTGATAATCGGGATTCACTGCTACAGATTTCTGAAATCATAATAGGCTCTGACTATATTTGTAACAACCTAATTGAACTATACTAGCATAAATTCTTTTCAGGTTCCTGTCAGTTTCTAGATATTCATTACTGTATGCAGATAATATACCCATGTTGAATTAACCAGAACCCATTAGCAGTCAAACACATATATTTGATGTTGTTGTATAGACAATGTAGCTTTCTTATTCCTTTATCCTGGAGCAGGAGCATATTTCAGCTTTCTTCAAAAAATAATAATATTCAGATCCTTCATGTACATGACTGCTAAAGCAAAATTAATTATTGTACTCTATTGTGATTTCATTCATAGTTAAAGATTCCCAAAACAAGAATGCAGAGAATATAAACAGGTAAATGCCACTTACATGCCTTTCTATTTACAGAAAAAATATATATGGGAAAACAGAATTCAGAAAAGATATAAGTTTAGAGATCAGGCATAATAGACAGAGACTGTGAACCCATTTGTAATGGCTACCATTCTTGAATTACGAAAAAGATTTAATTACTGTCTTATTGTGTCAAATCTTCAGCCAAATTATGCCTTCCAAGGGGAAACTAACATGCCCTTTGTGAAGGAGAAAACCTATTTTTGCTCAGTTATTGTCAGTGTTGCAATTACTGGAAAGAACAAAGATGTGTTATATTGTTCTTTGCTAAATATTACCAATGCTCATGAGAACGTTTCAATTCATTTATAAATTCAACTGGAATTAATTCCAATCAAGTCATATTTGAGGAAATAGGCAGATTAGTGGCTCACATGTGCATTGTCAGCTATCTTTACCTCTTAAAGCTGTGTAAAGTAGTCAGAAATTGTATATAATTATATTTTAATAATTAATTAACTACATCTATATCTGATTCTGCCTTGCAGTCTCTCTTTATTCTTGTGTCACAGCATCTACTACATCATGTGCCTGGTTTGCTCTAAAACAGCAAGTACCAATGGTCTTATTGAAATCAGCAAGGCTAAATCACACCAATAACAAGTAAGACCCTTCTGGTTCCCAACTAAATGGAAATAGTAAGGCAGAATGAATTTTTGTCTTATATTCATTTTATAACAGAGTTTGTTTTCACTGGACTGCACAGTTCAGTGAGTAAAAGGCTGGTATTTTATTCCCATATGTGCATAAGGTAGATCCATAACACTCATTTGCATCCAAATGTCAGTAGGAGAAAAAAAGCAATTAAAGTTGTTATAAATATGGTTGAACAAGTACATGAATATGAATTAACACAGTGCAAATATGGTCATAGAGGATTTCATGCATGGGATAATATGTTTCTTATTGATCTTATCTCACTATCATAGGAATGCAATTGGTTCTTTGTCCAATATTATAGAAACAGTATCACAACAACTATAAACATTAGAGTAGAGTAGAGTAGAGTAGAGTAGAGTAGAGTAGAGTAGAGTAGAGTAGAGTAGAGTAGAGTAGAGTAGAGTAGAGTAGAGTAGAATCGAATCGAATCCAGGACCTGGCAGATTAGATCCCAGGGTTCTGAAGGAGCTGGCAGATGTTATCTCAGAACCACTGCACCATATCTTTCAAAAATCCTGGAGCACCGGAAAAATACCTGAAGATTGGAAAAGGGCTGATTGGAAAAGGGCTGAAGATGGTTCCCATCTTCAAGAAAGGAAAAAAAAACGGACCCAGGAAACTACAGACCAATCAGTTTAACATCAATACCTGGGAAGATCCTAGAAAAAATAATCAAAAAACAGATCTGCGAACAACTAGAAGCAAACAAAATTATAACTAGTAGCCAGCACGGGTTTGTTAAAAACAGATCATGCCAAACCAATCTTATTTTATTCTTTGATGAAGTGACCAGCGAAATGCTGTGGACGTAGTATACTTAAGATTTCAGTAAGGCATTTGATAAAGTGGACCACAACCTACTCCTTGGTAAGCTAAAAAAAGGTGGAATAGACAACATCACCACCAGATGGATCTGTAGCTAGCTGCCAAACCATACTCAACAAGTAATCCTAAATGGCACTACATCCACATGGAGAGAAGTAAGCAGTGGGGTACCACAAGGTTCCGTCTTAGGCCCAGTACTCTTCAATATCTTCATAAATGATTTAGATGAGGGAATTGAAGGGGAACTCATCAAATTTGCAGATGACACTAAACTGGCAGGAGTATCCAACACCCCAGAAGACAAACTCAGGATCCAAAAAGATCTTGACAAACTTGAACAATGGGCCCTATCCAACAAAATGAGTTTCACTGTGGAGAAAAGCACAGTTTTACATTTAGGCAGGAAAAATCAAAGGTACAAGTACAGATTAGGCGAGACCTGGCTTAAAAACAGTAACTGTAAGAGGGACCTTGGAGTCCTAGTTAACGATCACTTGACTATGAGCCAGCAGTGTGCAGCAGCAGCCAAAAAAGCTAATACAATCCTGGATTGTATAAACAGAGGCGTAGAATCAAGATCACACGAAGTATTAGTACTGCTTTATAAAACCCTAGTAAGACCACACCTGGAATACTGCAGCAAATTTTGGTCACCATATCACGAAAAAGATGTTGAGAGTTTGGGAAAAATTCAGAGAAGAGCAACTAAGATGATCAAAGGCCTGGAGACTAAAACATACAAAGAACGGCTGCAGGACTTGGGTTTGGCTAGTCTAAAGAAAAGAAGAAATAGGGGAAACATGATAGCAGTGTCCCAGTATTTGAGGGGCTGCCACAAAGAAGAGGGGGTCAAATTATTCTCCAAAGCACCAGAGGGCAGGACAAGAAACAATAGTTAGAAACTGATCAAAGAGAGAAGCAACATGTAACGTAACGTAACGTAACGTAACGTAACGTAACGTAACGTAACGTAATAGAGTAGAATAGAATAGAATAGAATAGAATAGAATAGAATAGAATAGAATAGAATAGAATAGAATAGAATAGAATCTGGAAGGGACCTTGGAGGTCTTCTAGCCGATGTAGAGGCACTGCGGGTAGAATGAGCGGTGATGCGCCCTGGCAGTGACAGAGACTGGGACTGATACGCTCTGGTAATGCAAGCCCTGATCCACCTGCCTATTGTAAAGGATGAGACCTTCCCTCCCATGGAAGAAGGCTGGAATGAGACAAAGAGCGCTTCCGATTTGCGGAAGGCTGAAGTCCTTTTGATATAGTGGCTCAACGCCCTTCTAACGTCCAATGTGTGCCACTGACGTTCTAGGTCGTGAGACGGCCGGGGACAAAAGTCTGGTAGGACCACCTCCTGTGACCTATGGAACAAGGAGTTCACCTTTGGAACAAAGGTCGGATCCAGTCGAAGGACCACCCTATCACTGTGAAAGACGCATAGGTCCTCTCTGACCGAGAGGGCCGCTAGTTCAGAGATGCGTCTGGCCGATGTGACCGCAACGAGAAAGGCCACCTTCATTGACAAGAACTGTAGAGAGCTGTTTTTAATGGGCTCGAACGGTGACGAAGTGAGGGATTGCAAGACCCGTGGGAGGTCCCAAGAGGGATACCGATGAACCACGGGCGGCCTGGTGTTAATTGCGCCCTTGATAAATGACCTCACCAGGGGGTGCTGAGCCAAGGGCGTCAACGTGTCACACGTGAGCATTGTGGATAACGCCGCCAGTTGCCGGCGGATGGTATTGGGCGATAGGCCCTTGTTGAGTCCCTCGAGCAAATACTCCAGGATACTCGATATCGTGACAGCCGATAGGTCAAGGTGATTCCTTGAACACCAAGCACAGAAGTTTTTCCACGAGGAGTCGTAAATTCTGTTAGTGGAGGGGCGTCTGGAGGCCTGAATCATGGCAATTACGCCCGCAGAACACGACTCTCGGGCTAGGTACTGCCTTTCAAATGCCAGACGGCTAATTGGAGGCGCTGTGGATCCGGGTGCCGAAGAGCCCCCTGGCTGAGAGCTACCTGTCCTGGAGGGATCTGCCACTGTGGGGAGATGGAAAGATCCACTAGGTCGGCAAACCACGGTCGCCGTGGCCAATGTGGCGCCACCACTATTACCTCCGCCCGCTCCAGTAGTACCTTCCTGATTAGGGCCGGGAGCAGGGGGAGAGGGGGAAAGGCATACAATAGCCCCTGGGGCCATGGGCTGCGGAGCGCGTCCGTCCGCTCCGCCCCTGGAGACTGGAACCTGGAGAAGAACCTCGGGAGCTGCGTATTCGCCGGTGAGGCGAACAAGTCCAACACCGGGAGTCCGAACCTCTCCGAGATTTCTCCAAACAGGTCGGGATGCAGGCGCCACTCTGAGTGGTCCACTGTCGACCGGCTCAGTGAGTCCGCCTGTTGGTTTGCTGCCCCCGATATGTGCTCCGCCCTGAGGGAGGAGAGATTGGTCTCTGCCCAAGTACCGAGTGACTGAGCCTCGGCCATAAGGCTCTTGGATCGGGTGCCCCCCTGTCTGTTGACATGGGCCTTTGCTGCCACATTGTCTGTGAGCACTAGGACATGTTGTCCCGCCACCTTGTCGCTGAAGCGTAACAGCGCCAGATGTATGGCCCTGAGCTCCAGCCAATTGATGTTGTGGCTGAGATCTGCCTGTGCCCATCGTCCCTGTGCTAGGTGAGAGCCTAGGTGCGCTCCCCAACCGAACAGACTGGCATCTGTAGTTAGGATGAGCCTGTCCGGTTCCTTGAATAAGGATCCCCTGGTTATAGCTGGGGATATCCACCACCGGAAGGAGTCCAAAATTTGGGAAGTAACCCTGACCCTCAGATTGGATGCACTGGTGCCCTGCCTCTGGTAGGGTAGCAAGAACCATTGGAGGGTTCTGAAGTGTAGCCTGGACCAAGGTACTATCCCCATGCAAGAGACCATCTTGCCCAGTAGTTGGGAAAGTAAGGCCAATGTGACTGTCCGCCCCCTTCGTACCCGTCTGATCAGGGAACAAATACTGTCCCGGCGTTCCGGGGACAGGTAGACCATGCAGAGCTCGGTGTCTATAGTCGCTCCCAGGTGAAGGATGCGATGCGAGGGCTCTGTTAGGCTCTTCTGGAAGTTGACTGAAAAGCCGTGGGTCTGAAGGGTTCGGACAGTTAAGGTTATGTCTGATCGGGCCTGCTGAAGGGAGGAGGACAGTATGAGAATATCGTCCAGGTAGCATTGAACCCGGATTGGGATCAATCTCAAGTGGGCGACCAGTGCAGCCAGGATCTTTGTGAAGACCCTCGGGGCGGACGATAGTCCGAATGGTAGGGCCCTGAACTGGTAGTGGTGGGACCCGGAACAGAACCTGAGGAATCTCCGATGGTCGGGAAAGATGGGGACATGGAGATACGCCTCTGTGAGGTCGATGGAAGCGAGGTAATCGTGCCTTCTGATGCTGGCCAGAATGGACCTTAGAGTCTGCATCTTGAATCTTTTGTAGACAAGATGCGAGTTTAGTCCTTTCAGATCGAGGATTGCTCTCCATCCCCCCGAAGGCTTTGGGACCACGAAGAGGATGGAATAGAATCCCCGATGTGTCTGGCCAGCCGGCACCGGCTCGATGGCCCTGATTACCAGCAAATGGTGGATGGCCTCGGTCAGAAGCTCCAACTTGGCTGGCTTTCTTGGCATGGGACAAGAGATGAAGCGGTCCCGTGGCCGGGACTGGAACTCTAGGACAAGGCCCCGCCTGATGGTGTTGAGCACCCAGGTGTCCGTGATGGTGGCTTCCCATTCCTGCGCAAATGCGGAAAGTCTGCCCCCAATGGGGAGGTCCGCCCTCAAGTCATTTGTTTCTTCGAAAGGGACGGCCTCCCGCGCCTCGAAAGGGCCGCTTGTTGTGGAACTGCTGTCTAGGTCTGGGAGCTGGACGGTCCGGCTGTCGTCCAGGTCTGGGGAAAAAGGGGCGAGACGAAGGAGACCACTCTGTCCCCGAGCCCTGGCGGAAAGATGGCCTCCGCGGGTATGGAGCGGATCGTCTGTCCGGCTTTCTGCCGAGGTGGGACAACACCTTGCGCTTGTCCCTACCTTCAACGAGGTAAGGATCTAGTGCCTCTCCAAAGAGGTGTCCGTCCCTGTAGGGAGCGGATGCCAGGCGCCACTTGGACTTTAGATCCGCTCGCCATTGTCTCAGCCACAGAAGTCTGCGCGCCGCAATGTTGGCGGCTATGGATCTCGATGAGAACCTGGCGGCATGAAGTGAAGTGTCCGCCATGTACTCGGCCGCGGCTATCAACTTACCCAGATTCTGGTGTGCACGAACCTGGTCCGGGGGGGTCATGGCCTGGAGCTCCCTAAGCCAGAGGATGGATGTCCTGGCGAAAAAGGAGGTGGATGTGGACGCCTTCACTGACCATGCCGATGCTAGGTGAGACCTACGCAAGGAGAATTCAGATTTCTTATCCTCCGCCCTCAAGGCCTCAGCCATATCACCTGGCACGGTGGAGGAGGAAAGAATGGGAGTTAGAGATGCGTCCACCTTTGGGACCTCCAGGAGGTCCGACAGGACCGGGGCAACAGTACACAGTTTCCGCTCTGCTCCCCCTGGTGCTGGGAGAGTGCCTGGATTCCCCCATTGTTTGCGGATGGTCTCTAGAAAAAATGGGGGGCAAGGGATGTGCCTCTCCGTAACCGTAGGTTCGGAGAAGAGCGGCTTTGGGTCTTGGCTCGTGGAGGGAGACGGCTGTGCCTCCTGCTCTGGGCTAATGTTAGCCGATGTGGTGGCCTTGAGCAGGAGCGATTTAAACAGACTCAGGTCAAAAAGGCCAACGAAAGGAGAGGGGTCTGGTGCCGACTCCTCGTCTTCCGACAATTGGAAGCCCGCCGACCCATATTCCTCGGGGCCTGAGTCCCGATCTTGGGGGGAGTAGTCGGAATAAACCGACTCCGGATACTCCGGCATTGCCTCCTGTGATTGCAGTGGAACTGTGGCCCCCGGTCTAGGGTTCTGCAAGGAGGAGGCGGCCATGCCCTGGGCATATGCCTGGGCGAGTAACGCCTGGAGCTGTTCGGGCCCCACCCCTTGTGGCTCAGGGGGACGGAGGCCCGCCGCTGTGGGCGTGAATGTGGCCTCAGGAGCCGAGTGAACCCTTGCAGGGGGGGGCAATACCTGTGGGCTTAACCCACGGTCTGTAAACAGAGCCGTGCCCTGTATTGGTAGGCCCTGCGGAGACCAGGCCTGCTGAGCTGCTGGAGCAGGTGGGCCAAACAGCGGGATAGCAAGTGAGCTCTCCTGAGGGGCCAGGGGTACCTGTTCCCCCTGATTTAGCTGCTGAGCTCTGGAGAACTGCTTCTCAAGTGCAGTATGTCTCCTGCTAGCCTCCTTTTCAGCAGCCTTAGAGGTCCGCTTAGCAGAGATGGCCTTGGCCCTGATCTTTCCCGCTGCCTCCTGCTTGGAGGACCTGCGTTTGTTTGAAGCGGGAGTGCCGGGTGCGCCCTGCGCAGACTGAGGAACTGCGCTGTCAGCCATTATAGCCTGTGGCCAGTGGCCTTGGTGTATCAGGAGCAGGAGCCGAGCACCAGGTTAATGGTGCAACAGAGGCTGACGTGCCGTCAAGGCTCCGGGGCTGTGATCACCTAAGCGCCCTTACGCCCCCGTTCAAGGCTCCAAGCGGCTGACAATGCCTTGCAAGGCGCTGTGGCGCGCGGCTGGGCGTCTTTCAAGATATCTCTCAGTAGCGGTTGAACCGCAATCGGCGAGTGCCGGCACGCACTTTGGCCGATCAGTGGCGGCTATCACCTCAGTGATCTGTGCCTGCACACTCCTCTCCTTATGGTGGCGGCTGTCACCAGAGTGAACTGTGCCTGCACACGAAGCCTAGGTGGTGGCGGCGGTGCCGAGAGGCGTGCCAGCTCACGCTAATAGTGTCTGCCTGACTGAGGCTAGGGCTTGGGATGCCCTGGGAAGGCGGATGCCGACCAGAATCTGGGCTAGCCGTGCCAGTGGAAGCCTTAATTAACTGGGCTGTAATGGCCGCCCTGTCCAGACACCAAATGGCTGTAGATTGACTGCGGCTGAGACAGTGTAGTGGCTTGCCTGACGTGAGGGTCTAACCAGATTTTTGGACCCAAGTCTCAATAGCAGTTCTATTATTTTTGCAGGCTTTTTGGCCTGTCTGTGGCCCTGAATCAAGGCAGACAGTTACTGGGCCTACCCTGTGAGGCCGATGCGTCTCAAAATGGCGGCCGCTGTTTGCGCGCCAAAACTCCAGTCCGTTAGAGCTGTCAGATCGTGGCTCTGGACTGTGTGCAGGAGAGGTGCAAGAAACAGCTTTTTTTCCTGGCCCGGCTGAAGCTCCCAGGGCCTTGTGCCTTTCCAATGCTCGGGCTGAGGATTCGTAAGAGCGTGGCTCCAAGCCGACGCTCAGCTGTTTGGCGGCCGCGGCGAATCTGCCCGCCGCCGGCTGCTTCCAGGCAGCGAGAAATTAAGTCTCTGCCCTCCGGCCGGGGCGATAAGCAGCTGCTCCGCGGCAGCGCTGGGATCCGGGAGACAACGAGCGGGCTGCGCGAGCCTAGGCTGTGCCCTTCTGCTCCCCCCTGCAGCCTCCGCTCAAATTTGAATCTTCTCCCTTCGGCGGGCGCGCCGATCGGCCCGCGAGCAGGCCCGGAGGCCGCCGCTCAGCTGTTCAGCGGGAGAGAGAAGGAAAGCCCGACGCTCAGCTGTTTTATCGGCGATTTACGGGCTGAGAGTATTTTTGCTTGTTTTGGGATGTTAGGAGGAGAATTCACCAATGGATATGATACAACCTGCCTTCAGAGTCAACACGCGTCCTGTTTGGGCTGAAGACTAAGTCGTGTCTGGGGAGCATCAGCCCAGCAGGAGGCGTATTAACTCTGACAGACTTAGTCTTATTGGGCAGGAAGATAGTCTAAACCCATTGGTGGATTCTCCATCTCATGCTGGAGAAGCACAGTTTTACATTTAGGCAGGAAAAATCAAAGGTACAAGTACAGATTAGGCGAGACCTGGCTTAAAAACAGTAACTGTAAGAGGGACCTTGGAGTCCTAGTTAACGATCACTTGACTATGAGCCAGCAGTGTGCAGCAGCAGCCAAAAAAGCTAATACAATCCTGGGTTGTATAAACAGAGGCATAGAATCAAGATCACACGAAGTATTAGTACTGCTTTATAAAACCCTAGTAAGACCACACCTGGAATACTGCAGCAAATTTTGGTCACCATATCACGAAAAAGATGTTGAGAGTTTGGAAAAAATTCAGAGAAGAGCAACTAAGATGATCAAAGGCCTGGAGACTAAAACATACAAAGAACGGCTGCAGGACTTGGGTTTGGCTAGTCTAAAGAAAAGAAGAAATAGGGGAAACATGATAGCAGTGTCCCAGTATTTGAGGGGCTGCCACAAAGAAGAGGGGGTCAAATTATTCTCCAAAGCACCAGAGGGCAGGACAAGAAACAATAGTTAGAAACTGATCAAAGAGAGAAGCAACATGTAACGTAACGTAACGTAACGTAACGTAACGTAACGTAACGTAACGTAATAGAGTAGAATAGAATAGAATAGAATAGAATAGAATAGAATAGAATAGAATAGAATAGAATAGAATAGAATAGAATAGAATAGAATAGAATCTGGAAGGGACCTTGGAGGTCTTCTAGTCCAGCCCCCCGCTCAAGCAGGAGAACCTATACCATCTCAGACAAGTGACTGTTCAGTCTCTTCTTAAAAACCTCCAGTGATAGAGCGCCCATGATTTCTGGAGGCAAGCTGTTCCACTGGTTAATTGTTCTCACTGTCAGGAAGTTTCTCCTTAATTCCAGGTTGCTTCTTTGTTTGATCAGTTTCCAACCATTGTTTCTTGTCCTGTCCTCTGGTGCTTTGGAGAATAATTTAATCCCCTCTTCTTTGTGGCAGCCTCTCAAATACTGGAATATTGCTATCATGTCACCCCTATTTCTTCTTTTCTTTACACTAGCCAAACATTAAATGGCAAACATTAATATTGGGTGGAAAGAAAGGTTTGCTACTGCTGAGCAGGTATCAAGAGGAAAGCATCATCATGTTTTAGTGATTCCAGGCTTCACCTGGGATAGAGGCCTATTCCATTTCATCTGTTGATGTACTCCTGGGCTATATCAACAGAGGGATAACATCAAGATTATAAAAGGGTGATAATACCACTTTATACTGCACTAGTGAGGTCACACTTAGAATACTGCATACAGTTCTGGTCAGTATAATACCAAAAAAATATGTTGAGACCCTAGAAAGTGCGCAGAGAAGAGTAACAAAGATGATAAAGGGTCTAGAGCACACGTCGGCAACCTGTGGCTCCGGAGCCACATGTGGCTCTTTGAGCCTTCCCCTACGGCTCCCAGCCTCCTCTGCCATTTGCAGAGAGAGACAGAGACAGAGCTTGCTTCTGTGTGTGTCTGTGTCTGTCTCTCTCTCTCTGTGTGTGTGTCTGTGTGTGTGTGTGTGTGTGTGTGTGTGTAAAAAAAAGAGTAGCCTCACCCTGTTCCGAAGAGCCGACAAGCTTAGTGGGCGGGGCTTTTCCCTTTGCTGCGTCTCTGCAGGAAGCAGGAAACAGGAAGCAGGAAGGGCAGGAGAGAGCTAGCTAGCCCAGCTATGCTGACTCAGGATTACTGGGAGTTGAAGTCTATGACTCATAAAAGAGCCGAGGTTGCCTACCCCTGAGCTGCTTGTTGCAGAACAGCTTGAAGCCAGCTTGCCAGGTGAGCAGAAGATCGGAGAGAGGGGGGGGGAGAGAGAGAGAAGAGAGAGACAGAGAGAGAGACCCTCTTGATATCTAAAATGAAGATAACACTGCATATATCCTTTTACCTTTATACACACGCACACACACACATATATATACACCACACACACACACATATACACACATATGTTAAAAGGAAGAAACAGCTGCGATCACACATTGCTCCTAGAAGCACGAGGCTGAAGATGCCAGCCTGAAGATGACGAATGAGACCGTTGAAACGTCGCCAAGACACTTCCAATTTTACGCGGGAGAAAACCCGAATTACCAAAGACCTACATACAAACACCCGTGAAAACCTCAGAAAACATATATACATACAACACACACACACACACACACACACACACACATACACAGACACATATATATACATACATATATATATACACACATACATACATACTGTACATACATACCTAATAAAGGTAAAAAAGGATATATGCAGTGTTATCTTCATTTTAGATATCAAAAGGGTTTTGCGGCTCCCAGTGTTTTGTTTTCGGTGGGAAACGGGTCCAAGTGGCTCTTTGAGTGTTTTGGGTTGCCTACCCCTGGTCTAGAGGTTAAATCGTATGATGAATGCTTGAGAGAGAGCAGATATGTCTAGCCTATCAAAAAAGAAGGATTAGGGAAGAACATGATAACTCTCTTCTAGTATTTGAGGGGCTGTCATAGAGAAGAAGGGGTTAACTTATTCTCCAAAGCACCAGAGGACAAGACAAGAAGTAAAGGGTAGACGTTTGTTAAAGAGAGATCTAACCTAGAAGTAAGAAGAAATTTTCTGACAGTGAGAACAATTAATTAATGGAATAGCTTGCTCCCAGAGTTGTAGGTGCTCCATCATTGGAAGTTTTCAAAAATATACTGGACAACCGTTTAATTGGGAATGAATATACCGTTAATTACTCCCATCATTGCATTCTGAACCACCTTAAACTTGTGGAGGCTTTCAAGGGAGCCCCATAGACAGTTCATTGTAGTAATCTGTTTGGTAGTTGACCATGATCACGGGACAGTAGAGTACACATTAGTAAACAAAATGCTACAATTTTATATGAGCAGTGGCGCAAAAAACCTCATTGTATGGGAACAAAGAGCATTTAACTCATCATACTGCTAAATAAATTTTATTTAGGTCAATTGGATGCTAATTCTACTTATCTCTTTAGAAAAGTTATTTAGCTGCCCATGTAAAATACGTAACTTTAGGAAGCAAACTGTATGTACAAAAACAATGTAAACCCATAAGCAACTTAAATAATACAATACAAGAAAAATAAATAAAAAACCAAGGCACTGCATAACAATTCCATAAAAAGGACAACATATATTGAATTCCCTTCAGACCCTGGGCCTAACACTTGGGGGAGAAGTCAAGTTTTAACACTCTTCTGGAAGGCCAAGAGGAAGGGGCCATCCAAATCTCAAGGGGGAGGCTGTTCCATATGGTAGACATTATGACAAAGAATGCCTGCCTTCTTGGTTCTGCAAGGTTATGGGGATTTGAAACCAAACCTCGTGGTCTAAGAATAGATAGAACTGGCACACAAGATGAATCTATATAAAGGCCATCCTGGCCACAACTGTCACCTATTCTTTGATTTCAAAACCATGTGGTGTTTGTATGCCAGCTTCACTCTTAAGTAGTCACTGCAATGACAGAAAATGATATACAATAATAAATAAGAAAAAAAGCCTGCTCATATTTTACTAACATAGATTTTCTGCATTTTTATCATTCACAATGCAATAAATTCACAAGTCTATTTCTATGGTTTTCCTATGTGCTTGAAACTGGCAATCCTATGGATGATTTGAATACCATCAATATTTTAAAAGCAATGTCAACAGAAAGGGGAAAATTCCAGTAATTCTACATCTACATATACATATACACATATATACACATACAAACTAAGATATTCCTAGATGTTCCAATGTAGAAGGCTATATAACGTTTTATAAAATTTATGTCCTAAAGTAAATTAAACTGATATTATTAAGGAATTCATAAATACTGTATAAAATGATTACTTTTGCATTACTATGAATTATTAGCACTGCTGCCTAGCAACCAGCATCATTTTTTTTAAAAAAACGATCATTATAAAGGAATATCTGGAATTTGTGCAAATGAGTTTTCATTGGCGGGCCAAAGAGACACATTCATCTTAGAAATCAGACATAGATAATTTAATGCTTTTAGAGAAATAAAGCAGTAGTCACAATTTCTGCAATCATTTTAATAAAACTTTCTCATTATTGCCTTAAGTAAGTCCTGTGAAACTTGATTATGTCAGGCCATAATTCTGTTACCTTCTCTAGAAGACTGTGTGAATTTTTACAGCACATGGAAAAGAATGAGCTCCTTATTCAAGAAGAATTTTGGCAATATAAACATGCGTACTGATTCTCCACTGAAATCTTCCTTTTATATTTTAATAAAGATAGCTAATATGGTGAAATAGCTGACGTCTGATCTCCCAGAGTGGTGGGAAGAGGTAGACTGGAATTGTCAGTGCTCCTCAGATTATCAAGACTATCACAAATTGGCAGCAGTACCTTGAGAATAATAGAATTGCTACTGAGACCTTTCTTTAACTTCCAGAAAAGCTTTAGAAAGGAAAAATGAAGAAGGGAAATCTTAATTTCCATAAGGAATCTTCTGATCCCTGTTCTGAGGTCCATTTTTATCCTTGGGAACATCCTGGAGTTCTGGTATTTAATAGGCCAAGTAATAAAAATAACTGTATGTGGATGCTCATAAATTACTTCAGCTGAAGTGAGAAATTTAGATTGGTCGATCTTTTAAAATGGTGACCAAGATGCAGAACCAATCCCTCTCAGCAATTTATAATTAGTTTGAAGTTTCCTTATTTTCTTCTTATTTGTATGCATAAATATATGGTAAATTTCCACCAGAACTGATGCTAGACTGATTCAACCTGTGTATGGTAATTTCAGAAGCACACATGCGCCTAATAGCTTTTAATTACTACAGAATAAGCACATTTAAATAAGAAAGTTAAATAAAATGGTTCTCATTATTAAAAAAAAGGTAATGTTTACCATAAATGTAGCTTAAATATGTGTATGAGAAGCAGGGTTGAGATGAGATAATACCTTTTTCTCCCCTTTGAGTTCAGATTTTTGCTTTACTTGGTGTTCCATGCAACAAGCAGGACATTCACGTGAATGTCTGACTTCCCTATTGTGCTATCTGAACTTTGCTCATCTTTTTCTTAATGGTAGTTAAAATTAGCATTGCCCTAATTGGATATAATCTATTATGTTCTAGAATGCATTTATTACATACAATCCAGTGGCCTTTCCTGTCCAGAACCAAACCTACAAACAGTATTTACAATCTACTTACAGACTTTTTGTCAAAACTGGGCACTACCACTTTAACCTCTGTGTGTTCTTATATAAATTGTATCCTTGGGACTGTTTTTATTTGATGGTTGGCAAATCATCTGAATAGGCTAAATGTTCCTTTTACAAATAGATTCTGTTTGCGGCTTACAAAGAGACAGTTTTGTGTCACTTCTCAAGAGATAGATGCAAACATGAATAAATGTTCTGGCATCTCCATGTGTGCAAGAACCCAAAAGAATTGTAGCTTAATTGCTATAAACCGCTACAGCACGCACTTGCCAATATAGTGCATGCAAAGCTTCTTTGGTTTTCTATCTTTTTTTTAAATATACACTGCCAAGAAAAACAGCTGCTGGAGTTAGCTAATACCAATGTTTTATGGGAGCTGATATTTTCAAAACCCTTGAAAAAAACATGAATCTACCTGTATTTTATGAAGTCCTATTGTGCTCATTAGTAAACCACATAAAACAAGCAAGGTTGTCAGGCTTTAGAGACAGACGTTTCTCAGTGGTGACCTCTAACTATGGCATCCCATCAAGGATGTCTGCAGGTGCTTCAAGTAGCTTCTAAATCTAATCTGGCCTTTATAGTCTCAATTAAATTTTTTCATAGTGCTTAGTGTTAGTGAATACTTATAATATTCATTTTACTGTAGGTGGGTTTATTTAGAATTGTTTACATATTATTAGTATGATTTTATTAATGTAAATATAAATTAAAAAGAAACTCAAATCTGATCTGGGAGACTTTCAGGCCAAACAGCAGGATATAATGGCTTTAAATAAATGAAAAAATAAAATATCTTCAAACAACTAACATGAAATACATCCAGTCAAAGAAAGAACAACAAAATATCCTGCTGCTCTACATATACCTGTTTGTCATTTAAATGTATGCCACTAACAATGATATTCATATCATACTGTAAGCAAAGGCATGAACACGAAGAAAATTAGGCCTCTTCCAAATTATAAACGATTCCACTCTTCATCTTCTAAAAGCGATTCTTTCTTGTTACAAACAAGTGGCCATTTTATAATCCTGAATTATAATCCTGAATTGCCAATAATGCAAATACCCAGTTCAGCAATGAAACTTCTCTGCTGGTTAGGAGGACTGATATGTCATAAACTATTACCTGAGGCCTCAGGACCAAGTGCAGGCCTTGAAAACAATCAATGCAGATCCCCAGAGACCTCCAAAGCTGTTACCAATTATAACTTTTAATGTGATAGAAAGGGAAAACCTTTGTATACATAACTGCAGACTAAACATATTAACTGTGTTTAATTTTAATTAAACGTAAATCAAATCAAAACAAATTCTTATCCTATTCCAGGCCACTACTTTTTGAGGGTAGTTCTGCCCATATGACATGGAGGCCAAATGCAGCCTTCAGACCAAGAAAAAGTTGCACAACTTTGTAAGGAGCCATCAGTGATGCCCATGGATTTAACACACTTGTATTTGGTCCATGAGATTCTTTTATTATCTCTGCAACTTTCATATGCAGCACTATTACAAGCTTGCAGTTCAATCCATTACCTTTGCACAGATAAATAAGATAAAGATAACATGAAGAGAGTGCAAGAAACTCACTTACTTGTATGGAATGTGTTTGCTGCCATTGACAAGGGCAAGAATGACATTGCCCAATGCAGACAATGAAAGGCAGAGTGCAGACCCCCCTTCGCGGTTTTTGCTGAGCGGTTTAACACAGCTTCCCAGATCAATGAGATGTAAGCGACTACGGCCTCCTGACACTATCATAAAAGAAATAAAAGAGACAAAATAAATGATACCATGTCATTGAAAGTATGATTTGGGCATAAATGATAACTTTATGCCCAACATTCTGTCAGAAGTCCTGCTGAATTCCATAGGTTTTTGAACATGGTGCTAAAAGTAACCAATTAATACTCTACCTCTTGAGCAGACTGGGAAAAAGAATAAGCCACATACATGAATGACTATGCAAAATTAGGACTTTAGAAAAGGTGCTTTGGAATGTGCAAAAATGCACCCAAATCACCCCTTTTTGATTCATTAAAGCAGCTGGTTATGTTTTTAGATTCAAAAGGTTGCTTTGGAAGCGTCTTCTTACTGTTTCCACATGTTTCTGCATACACAACCAGTTCATTTCCCTGGCAAAAACATGGTTACATCAAAGTGAGAATGGTTGAGAAAAGGGCAACTTCTGGTACTTAGACATACTTAGGTTCCTAAGGTATTTAGGAACAATAGAGTCTGAAGTTTTTATAGAGCAAAATTATTTGCATGTTAGCAAATTGCAGTACTTCCTTATAGCTTTCAGCATTGGTTCCACACAACAAGAACTGAAAACAGGCTGGCACAATCATTTCTAGAAGTGAAGGTAAATCACAAAACTAACTGTCTCCTGTTTCATTCTGAACCATCCTTAACATCACAGCATCAATATGTATACGAGGCCAAAAATAACAATAGGCCTGATCAGCATATCACATAAACTCCCCTATTTAGAGATGCCCCATGATATAATATACTTGTTGTATATGTATGAGTCTCTTTAGAGATACAAAGACATCTGAATAATGGCTAATCATAGGAGTGAGTGGGAAAACAATTAGACTTACTTCCCCCTTTGCCACTCTTCTCCATTCGATACTGATAGATGTGCAAAGTGAAGAGCATATGTGAATTCTTCTGTTCTTCCTCCTGACAATCTTGCTGACTGCTTCGACGGGCAGCAATTGCAGCATCAAGAAAAAAAGCAGCTTTTTCTGCAGTGGGAGCTCGGAGTTCACTTTGGTTTTGAAGCTGCAAGGTAACCAGAGACATACAAAGCTTATTGAGATTCGACACCGTTAAGTAATTTTCAGTTAACAAAGTCAAAATACAATTTTGCTCTGATTAAGGAACATGCTGCTTTACAGAATATCTACAGCTGAAATGCTTCCAATGGGCATTTGGGCAGCTATATGAAAGTCTTAAATAAATAAATAAATTGAACTAATACTAATTTGATTAGTAATACTATCAATAGTTTCTAATATCCCTATGGAAATGTGTAACAGATGGCAAGTTAACTATTGTTTGAATTACTTTAAAATGTGTATAATAATGATGGATTAAGCAATCTGAATGATCTAAAAATGAGACTGATTCACAAGATTTTCTTTTCCATATTTATTGGATTCCTCAGAGAATGTTCTAAGAAATTACAATTTTTACTATGTTATAATACTGTATAATATGGAGAAGGAACCCTTATCAATATTGAGTTGATCAATGGTTATATTTTTGTTTCAGATTCAAGAACTGTTAATATGATTTTATACTGACAACCATTGCTCACAGATGTGACTATGTTCTTAAATTTTATATAAGAAATTGGAATGTATCATTGTGTAAAAAATTATTGGTTTACTGTGCAGTGAAGAAAGGAAGACAAAATTCACTCTGAATTTACAATCCTGAAATGTAGATATGTGTGATTATTTCTGAAATTGCAGTCTTTCAACACAATTGAAATAACCGGATTTTATTTTGTGTGGTCAAGGGTTATTTATTTAAAATTTAGGGCCAATGATATATTTTATAATTAATATTATCTGTCTGTATATATATTTTAGGCATTACTACTGCTGAAAATGATAGCTACAAACATATTATATGCATACTTCTGCCACACAGAATCATAGCATTGGGTGAGGCTATTTAGGTCTTCATGTCCAACTTTGATTAATGCAGGAATCCAATTAAAGCATCTACAACAGTAGGCTCTTAACATTCTTTTTGAAGTGAAGGCAGGCCCAACACTTCCCTGAATAATGGATTTCCTTTGAGCTTTTGTTTTCCTGATACTATCTTTATGGTATCTCACTGTTGCCACATATTTCTTTTCTTGGTCACCTTTTCCTCTTTCTGTTTCCCCTATGTACCTTTTTAGGTCTTGCCATGTTATTCTTTTTTGTTTCTCTATTTTTCTTATTAGAATTCTCTGTGTTGTGTTTTTACTATCTTTGTAAAGAACCATTACAAACCTTGAACTTTTTTACCCATTAGCTTTCTACTATGGAATCCTCTGAATTTATAAAATAAATAAATAAATAAAAATTTGAAGTCAAAAGTACACATCCTTCTACACTCAACTTCAGTTTTCCTTAAAATCATGAATTCTAGCTTTTATCTCTTTCTACCCATATTAATTTAAACTATTAGACTATAAAGTATAATAGATGCCCAAAACAGGAGATATTTTTCACACACAGGAAATGTATGGCTTTTTCTGGCAACAAGGCTTCTGCAATTTGACCAGGAATTAGTTTCCCTCCCCTACACCTACCAGTTGGGGGTTCCTGAACAAAGAACATGTGAGTTATTCTTGGCTTCTTTCACAACTTGGCAGTAATTAATAAGTAGCTATTAGTATGTCTTACAACAATACTAATCCTATTATTCTAAATTGTGCCATTTCCACAAACTGTATCTCCACCCACAGGCATATATTATTGGCCTCCAGCTTTTGTGCAATATTGTAAATATTTTAATATGCTATAATATATTGTAGAAATTATTATAGGAGAAACGGACGTTTAGTATGATCTGAATCCTTTAACATTTTACGGAAAAGAGAGGTTGCTGCTGCACATCAAGTTATACCAAAGGCACAAATGTTTAGGCTAGGAGAGCAGATAATTTGCAGCTGCAGGTCATAAAGTTCCTTGTAAGCCTAAAAGTAAACACTTCCTAGTTAGAAAAATGTATGCTTTAGTATTTATTATGATTCAAAACCAACCTTATAAAACAGGGCACCATGAGTTAAATTGTGACACAAAAGAGTTTTATATTCACCTGCATGCCACAAATGGGGTCCTCACTAAGGTAGACACCTGGTGACTGACCATCTTGTAAGCTACCTGTTGCCACCTCTGACAGCAAATCTCTCAGATGTTCTTCTTTTCCCCACACTTCTACTGCAGAGATTCGAACTGAGAAACGTGCTCCTGTTTTCTCTTTTCTTTCATGAATCAGCTTGAAAAGCCAGGAGATGGCGCAAGGGATTATGCCAAGGTTTTGCATGGAATCATCTTTTCCAATCATGGTATATGATTTCCCTGTTGGGAATACAGGAGAAAAGATTAAAATAACACCAAATACATTTTCATACATAAGAAAATGTAAAGAAAAATAAAAACTTCACACTGTTATTCAAATCTTCAATCAAGCTTATTTCTATAGTCCAGACCTCCATTGTATAACTATATGAAATAAAACACAGCTAAAATTGTAAAATGTGATTCCTTTTCATGGATAACAGTTTATCAACAGCATCCAGTCAACTGTAAACATGACCTGGAATCAAGGAACAATTTCTCAAAATGTTTCTAAGCATTAGTGTCCAAACATGCTAGTAATTCAGGGAATGTAAGCATAACTACTTTTTTTATTCTAAACACGACAATTATTACCCGTTTCTTCAATACTCAGAATCCTTCCAAGCAATATGACCAACCTTCTACTCTAAAGCTATGCTAAGGGAAAGTATACACATATGTATTTCCTATTTCAGGGCATTAGAAGGAAAACACATCAATAGATAAGAAATAGATAAGTATATCATGCAAAATACATATGATACAGTGTAAGATTATCTGAATAAAAAATATACTAACCGAGTTTGGCATGTCCAAAACAAAATACACATCCATCTGCACCATTCACCACAGACTGGATCACTTCAGCTACAGTTCCTGCACATACTTCAGCCTGTCAAAAAGGAGAAGTAATTTTTTATTTACTGAATGCAAATATTTCTCTTCATGGAGCAAGTGGAGAGCTACTAGATAAGATCACAATACCTTGTTCATGGAGGCTAATAAATCAATTGTGAGAGAGTGGTTGCTTGAGTTGCTTTACTTCCTCAAGAATAAGGACACCTGTGATCTTAATAGTGGCATTCCACTATTCACTACTCCACTCATCCATCAGAGAGAGTATGGCGCAATGTTTAGAATACCAAACTAAAAGCACAGAAATATGGGATCAAATCTCCTCTCATTCATGATACTCTTTGTAACTGACCAGGCCCTACTGCTTGGTCTAATTTAGCTAATAGGATTATGTAACATTAAAAGAGGAGAAGAGGCAAACTAGATGCCCACTTAAAGCTGCTTGGAGAAGGAGTAAGAAATCATGGTAACAGTAGAATGCAATTATTTGCAGAAACCTAAAGATAACATGCAGTTTGAGTATGGCAGGCACACAAAAGAAAAGATGAGTTGCTGAAGAGCAGAAGGACTTTTATGAAATTTCTGCGGTGCTGAAGTTAATGGAATGAAATATTGGCACTTGTACATGAGAAGATTCAAGAAGACAAGCAGAAATGAAGAGAAGTGAATTTACAAACTAATACAAAAGTATTTGCTAACTACTGTCACCATTTGTCAATTCTATCCTATTTTCATCTTACACTGATATATAATTTTATATATTTGCGTTTATTTTGGAATAAAACAGGTTACACATTTTGAACTGATTGCAGTTCACGTTTCAGTGTGCATTTCAGAACAAAATTGTATCATCATTGATTCACTACTTCTAAACAATCAACCCTGAAAATTTTGATGGAATGATGCTTCAGGCTTTGTTACGGTTGCTGCGTACCTGGGAAGCGTCTTGAGGGAAAACTGCATCAAATACAAACATCTTGGGTGGCACTTGGGTGCTCCTTTTTTGGAAAGCATTCTGGCTTCCAGAAGACAATGGGTCATATAAAGTAATTTGTTTCTTGCGGGGATCAACCTTTAAGAAGGAACTGGATTCTGAAGAGTCCCTGGCCAGAGTAGAACAAATGCGCAACATGACCTTCACCTGTTAGCAAAAACATAATAACAACGTGTTTCATTAAATGCTATAAAAATAATGACAAACTTGTGGATATTTAAAATGAATATTCTGGTAATTCCAATTCAATATCCTGCTTTCTGTATAAATTTGGCATATCAGAATTAATGAACTGAACCATTTAAGCAAGTGAGATAAGGTTCCACTTTAAGACTATCACCTTCCTTGTCGTGTGCGTGTGTGTAAGCACACTACTTTCCATTGGCCAAACTAAAAAGGAGATAATGTCAGTGCTGCTATATTTCTAAATTAACATGAAATTAACAAAGCAAGAACAATAACAACTAGAATTGGAACAGATGTTTTTCAATAATCTGAATGTGTTTGTGTGTGTGTGTACATACACATATGATTTACATTACTGCGCAATTTATGTAAAAAGGGTATAATGCTAAAATAACAGATCATGTAAGACTTTATAGAAGAAATCTATCTTCAAAATTTGAGACTGCAATTGCCCTAATAATTTCGCACTATTTAGTTTGGAAAATTCAATAATGTCATTTCCCACTTCTCTTTTTTTTTTACACTATCCTTTTGCTCTCAAAATTATTTAGTATAAAACTGGATGGCATAGTTCATAGATGTCAATAACTATCATTTATAATAAGGTCCTCACACCTGAGACTGAAAGTGCCCTTGGACAAGGATGGGATCCAGCAGTTAACACCTTCATCTTCTCCCAGACAGCCACAAGACAAAATACGCTAATTTTACCTTAGCACTTTATTTTTTAATTTTCATCAAATCTAGAATGGTGTTTTAAAATAAAGGCGACTGGCTTTTTAAAAAAGTTTCAAATTCTATATTGTTTGTTTAGCAACTGACTGGTATTTATTTGAAACCATAATTCTTAAATAATATGGCAGGAATATAATACAGGGGGACTAAAGCCTTGTGTATTCCTCTTGCCAGTTACTAAGAAGAGGAAACAAGACAGAGAAAGAGAGGAAGGGAATACATAAACTTCATGCTGGTTTCTATTTCATTCTATGAATATAACCTTAAATGCTGTTACTACTGCTCCATGTGAATACAGTCAGTATTTCTTAAACAATTTAGACACAAGAACAAAAAGATGTTAAACTGAAAGACTCTACTCTGAATTTATTTACAAGCATATTGTAAAAATCCTATGCTCAGGGTCTGATAGCGATAGTTATTAGTAGTAATTAGAAATACATTTGGATTAGCAATATTTTTTTCCTGACCTGTGAAAAGAGGAGACTGAATAAGGGGGAATCATTGTAATCCCAAACCTTCAACTATATACTTTAGATCAGGGGTCCCCAACCCCTGGTCCGTGGACCAGCACTGGGCCACGGCATGCCAGAAATGGGGCCACGCAAACAGGCAAAGCCCCATCTGTGGGATGCAGGAAGTATATGAAACCATGCCCCCTCCGGTCCGCAGAAAAACCTCTATCCACGGAACCGGTCCCTGGTGCTCAAAAGATTGGGGACCTCTGCTTTAGATAACCATATCTAACATAACATAAAACTCAAGTAGAAATGACAGTGCTATTAATATACTTCAAAAAAGATCCCATACCGTACCTTGTTTAGATCATCTTCAGACAAAAAAAATATTTTTGACCGAAATAATATTAATCAACTGCTAGGTTCTATTGTTCTGTCAATATTTTGAACAAATTGAAAAAAAACCATTCTATTTAGGGGTACCGGTCTGTGGCCTGTTAGGAACCAGGCCAGGCAAACAGCGGGCGAGTGAGCAAAGTTTTATCTACGCATGCATGAGATCTAGGTTGCAGGCGAAACCACATCCTCTCCCCCATCCAGTCAGTGAAAGACAATTTTTTCTTCTGAACCTGGTCTAGAGTCTTTGACACTGACGTTCTGTCTGAAGTTCCCTAATGGCTTTTCTTTTCTTTTATCTTCTGGTTATTGTCTCAGTATAGAAACCAATTTATTATCATTATACTTCTTGTCAAGGCCCCCCCTTTGCTTTTCTTCCTTTTCCCCTACCAAATAGCTGCATATACATATGAAACTATTTCAGAGGACCTTGTACTTTACATGATCCATGAAAACTCATGAAATAATAAATGTGTTGGCTGGTTGCCAAAGGCACTTTTAATGGTGGGCTTTTTTTCAGAAAAAAGATCTTAGGAAGGAGAAATGGATGTCTTTAATTAGAAAGAACTGTACGTATTAAGTTGGGTTTTTCTGCATGTCCCATTTTCACCATCTTTGCTTCACCCTGCTTGCACAAAAATGAAAGAAGTCTATACAGAAATCCGTTCAGATTTTGTGCAGTTTGTGTAAAATTTTCGTAATACAGATTTCTTTTCTTTCTTTCTTTTTTTCAAATAACTGCAGTACAGGATTTAGAAATGCATGAATCCTGAAGAATAACTGTTTCAGGAGAAATATTTATCAAAGTTGGAATTGAAAGAAATTTTCTTTCACCACTAATTAATAATGAAGCAATGTGGTGGGTTACTCAAAGAGCTTTATCAATAGTATAAGCAGCTCTACCTAACCCCAAACTGTAAGGTTTCATGTTTGAATTATTTAGCTCTTTGTGTAACACATAAAGCTGGAACTTTCTCTTTGGGCAGGGTATTTTTTATGAGTCACTAATCCCATCAGTCATTCTGGCACCTTTTATTGGACATGTTTTTTACAGCCATGGGTTTGGTTAGAGTGGCACTGTCCATGGAGACAGAGGCAGAGCAGAACTATCAAGTTATATTAGCACTCCATCAACATAATGGCAATTGCTGACTACAGGAACAGACTTATTTGAGGTTAATCAAGAGTAGGCTTTGTAATTCTTCATTGCCACTGCTTGAAATAATGGAAGGAATCATATCATTTCTTACTGTAAGCAGTCGCAGAACTGAACAGTATAATAAAATTTGTATCATCTTGTGACTTATGGCCATTTTCTCACAAGAGAAATTTTTGTCCAGCAGCAGAAATAAATAAGAAACAAAAAAAGGAATTATATTTCTTTTATCATGACTCTGAAATTATTCAATCAAGTGAGTTCACAGTAAGATTGGCAGTTATCCAGATTTAAACCAGTACATCTGGGATAGTGAGAAAAATGAACTGCACGGTGTTTTAATTCTTGCCATTATCTAGGGTATTTTAGTGTTGCAAGAGTTGAATCTGATATAAATCCTTTTTTTTTATTCAACATGTCTTCATTAGGTCAACTGAACTTTCATGAGTGGCTTCAAAGTGAGCAGCTTCTTGGCCCAGGGCAATGACTATTAAATAAGTACAGACACAAGATGTGTTGACAGGCTGTTGTTTCAATTTTGCTTTTCTTTTATACAAAAGCAGAAACAATTGCTGCTGGGGTTTTTTTTGTTTTTTTTTTGCATCTCCTTGAAAATATTCCAGGTGCAATTCAAGGTTCTGGTTGTTATTATGCCCTTCATGACATGGGGCTGGGTTACATGAGGAATCACCTTTCTCGCATCAGATCTGGCAGGAGGGGCATGCTCCAGGCCCACTGATTAGAAAATGCCATCTTGTGGGACCAGAAAGTATGTCTTTTCTCTCACAATGCCTGCCCTCTGGAATACCATATGACCCATAGTTAGGTTACTCCTGACTGTCTTGGCCTTTCAGAAAGCTGTTAAGACCTATCCCCCCCCCCCCAGGCATATAAGTCAGATAGTTAAAGGAACCCAGTGATTAGTTGTTCATTTTCTCAGATGCCATAGTATGCTAGTTTATTTCTTATATCACTGGGAGTACAATAAAGTTTTTAAATTTGGTTAGCTGCCTAGAGTCACATTTGTGAGATATACAGCCATCTAAATTGACTGAAACTAAATGTAACGGTATGTGGGAAAGACCTTGGGAGACAGGCCAAGAAACACTGCCTAGAGAATGATCAGATAAGAGACAGCATAACCTACTGCTGGATATTGGAATGAAATTAGGTGGGGCAAGAGGCTCAGAAGAAACCTTCCCTACTTTCTTAAGCTGTAAAGGAGATGGCAGGAAAATTCTGCTTTCATATTTGCAAGATTCTGTTAATGTAGCTTTACAATAAAGTAGAATTAGCTCATCTGGTCATATTTCCTGCCTGATCTACCTAGAAAGCTAATGATCATATAATTAACTAGGAACACTGAATTCCAAAAGCCTACCAGCAAGTATAAATCAAAAGGCTCCAGGGAATCTTTTCTACTGACTGAACTGGGATGACACCTTCTTTACTTTTTCCTTCCTTTTTTTATGGTCCCTTAAACTCCCACCATTTTTTTTAGGCTTTGACAAGCTTCTCTACTGCCATAAAACAGGTAGTGTTTTTGCTTGGAGAGGGAAGAAGAGCAGACAAAAACAATCTATTTCACTTTCCAAAAGTATGAGTGGAATAGAACAGTAGATCCAACACCCACTGATTTTTTTGTTTACAGCAGTGCACCAGAAATAAGAAAGATAGCCATTAATCTTCCTTAGGTTTTCACAGTCAGTTATCTAACTCTCTGTACAGGAAACATGGATAGGTATCAAAATCATTGCATCACACACACACACAAAAAAGACAGATAATAAGTTCCTTTTTTAAATTTAGTAAATATCAAGTTAGTCCTACTAAGTCTCTCCTGTAACACAGAATATTGTTGTACAATATGCAACAAGTGCACAATGTGTATAGTTAATATAGAGATTTTTCTAATTCATTTTATTTCAACAACTTATTAAAGTATTTAAACCATTTGGTAAGACTGCCCATCTTCCAAAAGTGACTCTAGGAGATATACATGGGTTAAAAGCACAACCATAGTTTAATTAGCATCATGTTTGTGTAGCTATCTTCTGGCATGAACTCAAAAGATCAGAATAATCCAGTTCTACTCACATTTTAGACATAGTCACATGTTTTTTACAATGTTTTTTTTTTCTTTGAGAGCATTTACTTCATAAACATCATAGACCTCTATGGTTAAAAAAAAAAAAAAAAAAAAGGTGCAAGAAAGGATTTTCATGATCACAGATCTCCCAAGAGTTGAAGACTAATCTTATAGGGCTTCATTAGCTTTGGTGTTCCAACACCAAAATCATAAGCTACTCCCACAATGCCTAACTTTTATTGGTAAATCTGAATGGCATCACTTACAGCCCTCTTCTGTCCTTAAAGTACAATAATAACCATCATCAATGAAGGAAAACAGTGAGATAAAATAGATTGTAAGAGATGCCCTATATTAAAACTAGTAAATTATCTATCCTAGGTTACATACAGTTGTGATTTTGCAGAGACTAGATGGAGATCTTTTTATAAACTGCTATTTAAAAATCTATTTGCTGGAGCACTCCAAACCCCAAATTGGAACCTGTTGCAATAAATCATGAAAGTTTAAATATAGGATATCATCACCACCAGCAACCCATCCATTCTTAACTGAAAAGCATTATATAAATTAACTGGTCTCTTCTTTGAACTTCAGGCTTCCTGGATCATGTTTAAGTAGAACCCCATTACCATTTATCATGTACCCACAGTGGAAACTGTTTTCAATACAGGTGAGATTACCACTGTTTCCCCAAAATATCTGTTTTTCCTGAACTTTCTTAATGAAAACAGCTTAATTAAAAATAATAAAAATAATCTTTAAATTGTTGCTTTTCCTTTATAGACTTAGCTAGAGCCCCTTGTAAAGAGATCATTAGAGATCTACCATTTATTGCCACTATAGTGAAATGCTCAGTGTTGTCTTTTAAAAATTGTTAGCTCCAGAAATGTGTACTGAATAGAATATAATTAAGGAAAACTATCAGAAAATTACTCTGGAAGTCCATGGAATGAGAGAACTGTGTAATCTAATTTAGCTCCATAGACTTCAGGTGCCACTGTGATTTGCCAGAGAGCTCCAAGAAGCTTTAACAACACTGCCAAAGTTTATGGAACTAAATGGTTCCACAGCTACCCAAGCTCTATAGCACCATTGTGAGTTGATGGCAGAAATATTCCTTCCCACAGCTTTTGAATCTGCTCTAATCTTCCTTTGCCACAATTTGCTTTCCTTTCGGATGCTTTGTGTCTAAAATGATGCCCGTGATGGTGCAAAATGCCACTCTTAGCTGGCATCTTGTGTGAACTGGGATAAATTCTCATCTATGTTCTTCTGTAGCATTTAAGAGGCCTTAGGATCTGCAAGCTGCAAAACAAAACATTACTATCTAGTGATTTTTGGTTTACACTACAAGCTTCTAACTTTATCAGGCACTCATTTGTGTCTCCCAAGGAGGAACAGCACAATTTAAAACTTTATAGAATGTTTGACTTTATCTGTAACATACAATAATATTACAACATTTTCAATAACAATCATTTTATAAATGCTGCAATTAGTAAACACAATAGCTAGGTTTTATTCTAAAAAAAACATTTAACAGAATAACTGTTAGGCCAACAGGATCTTCTCTATACAGGTTTCAATTTTATCCTTTTAATTTCAGGAATGTAGGATTCAGATTAAAGAGAAGAAAATTTAACTACAGGAAGGTAATTCTGTTGTATGATTCCAACAATATTCTTAAATGAAGCTATAGTGAAATACAAATATTCTATAAAATATTTGTATATAAAAGCTAATACAATCCTGGGTTGTATAAACAGATGCATAGAATCAAGATCATGCAAAAGTACTAGTACCACTTTACAAAACCCTAGTAAGACCACACCTGGAATACTGCAGCCAATTTTGGTCACCATATCACAAAAAAGATGTTAAGAGTTTGGAAAAAATTCAGAGAAGAGCAGCTAAGATGATCAAAGGCCTAGAGGATAAAACATAAGAAGAACGGCTGCGGAACTTGGGTTTGGCTAGTCTAAAGAAAAGAAGAAATAGGGGAGACATGATAGCAGTGTTCCAGTATCTGAGGGGCTGCCACAAGGCAGAGGGGGTCAGGTTGTTCACCAGAGCACCAGAGGGAAGGATGAGAAACAATAGTTGGAAACTGATTAAGGAGAGAAGAAATCTGGAATTAAGGAGAAACTTCCTGACAGTGAGGACAATCAACCAGTGGAACAGCTTACCCCCAGAAATCATGGGCACTCCATCACTGGAAATTTTTAAGAAGAGACTAGACAAACATCTGTCTGAGATGGTGTAGGTTCTCCTGCTTGAGCAGGGGGCTGGACTAGAAAACCTCCAACGTCCCTTCCTATCCTACCCTACCCTACCCTACCCTACCCTATCCTATTGATCTTTAATACTAATACTGAAGCAGTCCAGTGCTCTGATGAAACTAAACAATATATTCAATCTCTCAAGATACCTCCAGTATTGTTTACTACCATTCTGATAATATAAAAAGATAAAATCTTTTTTGAATTAAGCTCAACCCCTGGACACTTCATAGGCGCATTCAGGTAGCTGTCTTGCAAACCAGACAAAATAAATTACTATGTTACATGTTTATTATGAATGAAATGGGCAATTACAGTATTTAGAGCATAGCGCCTATTGGCATTTATTGCATACATTATTTCTAACTCCAGCAAATTTATTGGTTTTTTTTAAAAAAAAATTTTGATAGGAACTGACAACAAATACGGTTTTGAAAATATTTTGGTAAATATTTGATACGATCTGGTAACACAGCTTCAAGTTTTTGTTATGCAACTTTAATGCCGAATGAATGAAAACCTTCTAAATTCAGTCTGCAGAGTATATCTCAGGGTCTGTATAGTTTTTTTTCCCTAGCATGTAGCAACCTTTAATGAATGGCACCTGATCAATAATGCAGACCCTGACATATGAGAATAAATACAAAGGCCTTCCATATTAATTCTGACTGTGGAAAATGTCAGAAGCATTTATCATGAATCCAGATTGATGCCCCGCAGCTGCTATTCACAAAGACTTTAAATCTAACTTTGTGGAATCCTGCAAATGAGTTCTTGTGTCTTTCATAATTAGCTTTTCTTCAGGACTGAAATACAAAATAAGATTGGATGGAGAGTGCACGTGATGGCAATTAGCAAAGCTTTGTTAAAAAGAAGTTAGCCATCACGGCACTTTGTTTTTCAACTGCTTTTTTTTTTTTTAACTTGGGTAGTTATTTTGATTTCCAGGTGTGCTTTAAAATAATTGCCTTTTGTAACTCTATGTAGCCTAGCAGCATGAACTGAATCAGTTTGCAAACTTCATTTATACTGGTAATTCAAATTCACAGATTAACAAGTCAATTGAGCAAACAATTGTAAGCCAAAGAAATAGCAAACTTTCTGTTTGTTTTAATGTCCAGGCATACAACTGAAAGGTCCTCCTGTACCTTGGAAACCTACATTAAACGCTTTTTAAGAGCAAGCAAGAGGACAGAAGCCAATTCTTTTTTTAAACCACAAACTGGCTGTTACGTCTCAACAGAAACTAAAAAAAAAAAGTTTAAGACAGCATGGAACATTTTAATCCCTGACATATAAATGTGCTGGGGTGGTGGGGGTAGTGGGGAATTTGTTTGTAGTTCTGTTGTAGAAAGAGATTGTGAAGTATGCTGTGAAAAGGCTCTAGACCACGTTTGGGTTTAATGATTTTGAACCAGATGGCTGAATTTTCTGTCCACAAATTATTTCTCCATTTTGACCTTCTTTATTCATAGTGGTTGAGCTCCGCTTTTCCCATTCCATATGCCTCCATTTTTAAAGTATGTATGCAATCCTATTTCTAACAAATGGTATGAAACAAGAGTCTTGTAACGTTCTGAAATTTCAGTATCCTGTATACTTAGCTTTTCAGTAATTCAGTTTTCAATTGAGTCTTCCTTTAATCTACTTAGAGAATCATATGGTTGGAAAGGATTATATTGCCCATACAGTCTAGATCCCTGCTCAGTGCAGTAATCAAAATAAAAGCATCCCCAATAGATGGATATCTATCCTCTGCCTGAGAACAGTTAGTGAAAGGGAACCCACAATTTTCTGTTCTTATTGCTAATTTTCAAATAGAATCTGGCTGCTTGTAACTTAAAACTATCATTTGGTGCCTGCATTTTGGAACAAGGAAGAACAGGCCATGACCACCTTGATTATTTGTCTAGTGTTCATCCCTTCTTATCAAGGTGCTAAAGAAGATGTGTTCTAGTCTGTTTCCTTCTTAGCTTTTTTATTGTATATATACGTGATTTATCTTTATAGGTCTATTGATGGATGATTTATCTGAATTGCCATGTTTTTGGATTTCATTTGGTCTAGTATGCTTACCATTTCTTAGTTGAAACTACAGCTGAGTATGTCCATGTGTTGTCAATTTTCATCACATCTTCTGACTGCTAGTTGGTGATCATGGATGTTCTCTGCTAGTCTTCTGCCTGTCCGTCCTACATAGTGGCTGTTACATTTCTTAGATTGTGGGTGGCAGATAACTCCTGTTTTTTCTTCTTGAGATTTGATCTTTTGGTTTACTTAGGATGTTTTCGGGGGTTTTATTTGGTTTGTATGCTAAAGTGATGACGTATAGTTGTAATAGGTTATAAAAATCAAGCAGAAAACAATACCCTAATCAAGGGATTACCAAGGAGAAACCCACATCCCCACCAACACAGGCAGAGCAAGCTATTGTACATATACAAGGAGCAAACCTCACAAACATTGATAAAGTTACCTAGTTGGGTAATGAAATGTCTGCAAGCAAATAACCAAGTTCAGAGTTGGACCCCAAAATTACACAATTACATGGTTAATAATAATAATAATAATAATAAAGTTGGAAGGGACCTTGGAGGTCATCGAGTCCAACCCCCTGCTCAGGCAGGAAACCCTATACCATTTCAGACAAATGGCTGTCCAGTCTCTTCTTAAAAACTTCCAATGTTGGAGCATTCACCACTTCTGGAGGCAGGTTGTTCCACTGGTTAATTGTTCTAACTGTCAGGAAGTTTCTCCTCGTTCCAGTTGCTTCTTTCCTTGACTATTTCCATCCATTACTTCTTGTCCTGCCCTCAGGCGCCTTGGAGAATAGCTTGACTCCCTCTTCTTTGTGGCAGCCCCTGAGATATTGGAATACTGCTATCATGTCACCCCTTCCTTTCTTTTCATTAAACTACATACCCAATTCCACAACGTTCTTGATATGCTTTAGCTCCAGTCCCCTAATCATCTTTGTTGCCCTTCTCTGCACTCTTTCTAGAGTCTCAACATCTTTTTTTACATCGTGGTGACCAAAAACTGGATGCATTCCAAGTGTGGCCTTACCAGGCATGTAAAGTGGTATTAATACTTCACGTGATCTGATTCTATCCCTCTGTTAATGCAGCCCCAGCACTGTGTTGGCTTTTTTGGCAGCTGCAGCACACTGCTGGCTCATATTTAAGTGATTGTCCACTAGACTCCGAGATCCTCTCACAGTTACTACTATTGAGCAAGGTACCCCCTATACTATACCTGTACATTTGGTTTTTCTTGCCTAAATGTAGAAACCTTACTTTTTTCACCATGAATTTCATTTTGGTAGATAGCGCCCAATCTTCAAGTCTGTCCAGGTCCTCCTGTATCTTAAGCTGTCTTTGAGTGTTGGCTATTCCTGCCAGCTTGGTGTCATCCGCAATTTGATGAGTTCCCCATCTATCCCCTCGTCCAAATCGTTGATGAAGATGTTGAAGAGCACTGGCCCCAGGACAGAGCCCTGGGGCACCCCACTGCACACTTCCCTCCATGTAGATGCGTTCCATTGAGGACCACACGCTGAGTACGGCCGGTCAGCCAGCTACGAATCCATCTGGTGTGATGCTGTCTAACCCACATTTTTCTATTTTATCAAGTATAGGTTGTGATCTACTTTATCAAATGCCTTACTGAAGTCCAGTAAATTATATCCACAGCATTCCTCTGGTCCACTAATTTTGTCACTTTGGTCAAAGAATGCAATAAGGTTTGTCTGGCATGATCTGTTTTTGACAACCCATGTTGGCTTTTAGTAGTGATTTTTGTTGCCTCTAGGTGTTCGCTGATTCGTTGTTTGATTATCTTTTCCAGAATCTTCCAGGTATTGAGGTCAGGCTGATAGGTCTGTAATTCCTGGGTCCATTTTTTTCCCTTTTTTGAAGATGGGAACTACATCAGCTCTTTTCCAGTCCTCCGGTAATTCCCCAGTGCTCCAGATCTTTGAAAAATATAGTTCAATGGTTCTGAGATCACATCTGCCAGTTCCTTGAGAACCCTGGGGTGTAATCCATCTGGTCCTGGTGATTTGAACTCGTCTAGGCTGGACAGGTGCTCACTTACCGTTTTCTTGCCTATCTTAACTTGCATTTCTATTCTGTTTTTTATGGCACTATTTTTGGTAGGTTGGTCTGTTTTTTCCCTTTGTGTAAAGACAGATGCAAAAATGAGTTAAATAGTTCTGCTTTCTCCCTGTTGCTTGTCACCTTTTTGCCACTTTCACCCACTAGTGGACCAATCATTTCCTTCACTTTTTCTTGTTTTTTACATGTTGAAAGAAGCTTTTTTTGTTATTTTTGACTTTGGTCGCAAGCCTTAGTTCATTATGAGCCTTAGCTTTCCTCACTTCATCTTTGCAGGCTCGGGCTATTTGCTGATATTCTGTCTTAGTTATGTGCCCCTCTTTCCACTTTGCCCAATGTTTCTGCTACCCTTTCTTGTCCATCTAATTATTTCTTATTGGCTAATATCACATCAAGATTAGCTGATTGTCTTTTACCCTCCTATAACTGAAGAAGTAACATCCTATTCTTCAGTTTACAAAAATCAAGGGGGAAAAAACCTCAGGCTTACAGGCTGGAAGGTATAAAACCAAAGTAAAAAAATATGACGGATATGAATAAAAAATAAGTCAGGTTTAAAAATATGGTGAATATGATGAAAAAAATCAGGTTTAATTCTAAATAGTTCTGCAGGTAATATTTGAATTAAATTTAGTTAGTGGACCACTCCCCTGGGGGAAAAAGGGCAAAATAGGTAGGATGGAAATAGCAACAGCAGCATGACAAAAAGCAACAAAGTCCCCCCCCCCTCAGACTGAGCATAGCTGATCTGCTCTGTACTAGGCATGGCATGCTGAAAGATGTTTATAAGTTACTTCTCCATTAGTAGCCACATTGTTAACAGATAAGTACAAGGAGGGCAGGAGAAACTCCTAAGATAAAGAAAATAGCCTTCATCTGATAAAAATTTAAAAAATGCTTATCTCTTTCATAATATAGTAATACTAAACTATAAAACATTTCCTATATAAGCTACTGTAATATTCCAGAAATGTTCTGGTATATAATTCCAATTTTACAAAAGTAGGGAGTTTTTAGCATCATTCATTGGCATGTATGGTAAGGCAAATGTACTTAATAATCCTCTTAAATAATGCATATCCACAGGCAAACCATCTTCTGAGATTTATGGGTAATTGCAACCGACCAGACAAACCTAGCCAAGGGGAAAAAAGTGTGATTTATGTAAAAGCAATTTCCCATTATAAAAAAAACTTGGAATCTTTCCTAGTAGTTCATCTGGGATTTAGATTTCTTTTTAATTTATATCTGATACATGAAATCTCAGAGCAGCTGATCTAAATTTCAATTTCAGGATTTTTTTCAATGGTTACTACAACCTCAACATAAAATATTTCATGGGTTGCATGATCAACATGGTCTTTTCCTCACTAGCCCATGCAATTAGAAGTGATCCTATTGTACAAAGCATACTTAAACAACAGGATTTCTCAGTCAGATACATCATTCCATTGTTTAATATAAGCCAGCTTTCTGAGCAAAGACAGCAAGTTGCTCCTTTCAGATTGTTGAAGTAAAACGTCCATAAGGTCTGGTTAGCAACACCAATCACCTGCACCTCTGACATTTACAATCCTTAATATTGGCAGGACATACAGTATACCTGTTAGGGTGAATAGTAATATTATGCAGCAACAAGATATGGTTCAGACTCCAATTCAGAATACAGATCAATTCATCGCTGATGGTTTTGAGATTCTGACTTAATCTAGAGTCCAAATCTGCATCTCAATTCCAAAAGCATATCTTCCAATGACTATCAGTGAAACCAACAAATAATGGAATGAGGATGAACACTAATAGCAAAATTTCAAACATACGTCCATGGGTCCTCCCTGTCCCTGGCAATTTTCATTATTTTTTTGAAAAAAACACTGCTGATAACTCTTGCATGTTGAGGTAGAGATAGGAAAATCAACCATGTCACGTTTCAATTTAAATTAACAAATTCAGATGATACTGTGCTAGAGAAGCATTTACATTTTGAGAAATGATGTCAAAAAAAGGGCAGAGGTTCTATATATTTGGGGGGGGGGGAGACTGGCAATGGAATGGCACACAATATAAACTTGGCCCCAGATAAGAAACCTAGTTGGAGAGGGAAAATCTGACAGTGTGATCATTCTCTTCTATATCACACGGTAGAAAATTACATATGCTGTACTTAAATTGTAGAGCCCAAGAATTTTATCAAAATGACGAAACAACATTGCAAAAGCATAACACAAGCTTTGCCCCTTTCATATATGTGTGGAATATCATGACACATGTACAAAAAGAACAGAATTTACATCATGAAAGCATGTCATTCATAATTTTAGAATTACATTCTATATCCTATATCCATGGACCCCTCTGAATGTTCATCATTAATATAGCTCTGAGCTAAAAAAATATAAGGATTACTTAAATGATTTAAACAGAATGAAAAAAAAGTTTACACTTTTTATGTTTTCTATTCAATTGGTGGCAGAAAGGAAACAGGATAATGATTAATAATATATATTGATAATGTTGATAATGAAAATAATCAGACTCAGAAGTAGCTCAGATTCCAGCATTAACTGAACATACAACAACGTTACATCCTCCTAGAACCTATAGCTTTCCATACAAATCACCAAGAACTAATAACTTATCTTCATCTCATTTCTAAGATATATCCTTTTTCAAAAGCATCATGATTGGAAAGCTTTTCTGATATAATTTTCTGTAGGTAGGAATTATATGTGATAAATTCCAGGGCCATGCTATCATTTTAGGTGGCAGAGCTTTATTTCTACCTCATTTTTTTTTTATGATGCATGTTCCCTTGCCTCTATCTAGGACAGTGACGGCGATCCTTTTAGAGACCGAGTGCCCAAACTGCAACCCAAAACCCACTTATGTATCGCCGGGTGCCGGGTGGGCTTGGCCCACTGGGTAGGCGTGGCTACGGTAGTCACGGCAGACTGGGTGGGCGTGGCCACCTCGATGTTGCTCCTGGGGAGGGATGCCTGTGGGGGCCGGGCAGGGATGGGGGAGATCCAGGGGGTCTCTGGTAGGTGGGGTGGTGGGCAGGAGGCTTATCCTGCAGGGTAAGGCGAGGCGAGGGAGGGGGCAGGGTAGGGGTTAGGCTGCCGCTGCTTTCCCCCCAGGACAGAGCACCCCGCCGCTGCTCACACCCAGTGGCGAAGGTGGAGTTTGGGAGGCAGCGGCAGGGCGTAGCCCAGGTGTGGCCCAGCAGCAGCAGCAAAGCTTGTCCTCCCCACTCAAGCGGCCACCAGCGGCTCCTCGGCTCCATCTGAGTTGAAGAGACGCAGCAGCGGGATTGGTCTCAATAAGGCAGGCGCACACAAGCAACGCACCTAGCTCTTATTGTTTGAGAGCAATCTCGCTGCTGCACCTCCGTTTTCAACTCGGACGGAGCCAAAGTACCCAAGCCGCTGCACCGCCTGCTTTCCCCTCCCCCCGTCCCTCGGGCTGGCACCACCAGCAGCTTGCTCAGGTCCATTAGGCTGCCGCCGCCGAGGAGACGAGTGGTGAAATTTTGTGTCAGCCGGCCGGCCAGGCAAGAAGTAGGTCAGGGGATGGTGGCTGGCTGGCTGGGGAGGGGGAATCATGGCTGCTTGGGGGGGATCTGCCAAGCCTCAGGGCAGCAGCATTGGCAGCTCCCCCCACCCGGCCCATTTCCCTGGCTCCGTTACCGGTAGCAGCTTCCTCAGCAGGTGCCCCACGGACCTCACCATCAAGTTTCCATTGCACAAGCTTCCTGGAGCTGAGAAGAAGTGCAGTTACTGAGCCGCCAGGCGGGTCTGGTGGGCGGCGTTGGCTTCCGCTTTTCCTGCTGCGGCATTGGTGGGGCTTCAATCTCCATTTGTGGCATGGCCGCCAACCAATCACCATGCCCTCCTCTCAGGAGGGCAACACCAGCAGCCAATACCGCAGCAGGAAAGCGGAAGGTGAGGGCCGTGGGGCGCTCGCTGAGGGAGTTGCCACTGGTAACGGAGCCGGGGAAACGGGCGGGGTGGGGGGAGCTGCCAATGCCGCTGCCCTGAGGCTTGGCAGATTCCCCCCCCAAGCAGCCATGATTCCCCATTCCCAGCCAGCCAGCCACCATCCCCTGACCTACTCCTTGCCTGGCCGGCTGGCTGACACAAAACCTCACCACTCTTCTCCTCGGCAGCGGCAGCTTAATGGACCTGAGCAAGCTGCTGCTGGAGCCGGCCCGAGGCACAGGGGGGAGGGGGAGGATTTTCTCTAGCAGACTCTTTAACTTCTTAAAAGTTTACTTGATGCAGAATGCATATCCTTCCTTTCTGCATCAAGTTAAACAGTCTGCTAGCGAAAATCCAATAGCGGGAAAAAAATCTCAGTCTCATGCATGGGGAATCTGCACTGCCTGCCTCCCCCCCATGCCTCGGGTTGGCGCCGCCAGCAGCTCGCGCACGTCCATTATGCTGCCACCGCCACCCAGAGGCCTGGCCCACCCAGCACAAAGGAGGCAAAACGGCCGGTTAGCAAGCCCCGTGTAGAGGTGGTAGAGCACGCCCACACCCAGCAAGCCAAAGGCCACCCCAAGCAGGGAAAGCTGGATCCCCATTGGCACCATGGCCCCCCAGTTCCAGCCAGGATTGCATGCCTCCCCCCATCTCTGCTGGGCCTGGGCGGCCATGACGCTGATGAGGATCTGGCTTTCCCCGCTTGGGGTGGCCTTTTGCCTGCCGGGCATGGGCGTGCACCTCTATGTGGGGCTTGCTAGCTGGCTGCTTCGCCTTTGTGCTGGGCCAGGCTGCCGCTCTGGGCAGCGGCGGCCTAATGGACTTGTGCGAGCTGCTAACAGCAGCAGCTGCGCGCATGCCCACAGAAATGGCTCTGCGTGCCGCCTGTGGCACGAGTGCCATATGTTCGCCACCATGGATCTAGGAGAATAGCAAAAAGTGCATTGCAAATTATTGTATAATTTACAATGGTCAGTTACCTCAGCATTTTTGGAGGGCAAATTATACAAGTAACAACCAAGCTAACCTATTCAGTAGAGAACCACGATGCATTTTTCCTTATAACTGTTAGACAATTTAATACAGTCAGTTTACAAGAGGGTCTTTTCTTGTCCTCATAATATTTGATATTTGACATTTGGAATAATATGATTTGATTTTCTAGCATTCATAAAGCGCCATAATTCTAGCTTATTCAGAGCAAAAAGAAATGCAACAAACTGTTAAAGCCTTGGGTAGTTGGTGCTAGGGTCCTACCCCTATCATCAGCTTGAATTCAAACCGTATATGTGCTCGGTATGTGTGTTTGTATGTGTATTCAGCTTGAAATATAAGCCCTTTAGAGCAACACTCTGGCATTTGTTAACTATGAAATAGTAAAACACTGTCAATGTGAATCAAGTCTTCAAGGGCAACAAAGAAAGAGTAATCATTCCCATCTGAAAGCACAGACCTTTTAATATAATTTTTTTTAAAGAGAGAAATATAAAGACAAACTGTTTACTGAATGTTTCTAGCATAACATGAGTTTTGCCCCAAGCTGACAAGTAAATGTATCCAGTTAATTCCACTGCTGTAAGTTTTTTAGAAAAATACAAAACTCTATTTCATTTTATTTGTGTACTTTTCTATTTTATTAATGGAACTTTATGAAATCTGCTGCTAATTCAAACTGCTAATCTAATCATACTGACTGTTATGGATTAGATTAACCATAGTGTATTTTAATGATGTAGGATAGGAATGTATGTGTCTGAGAGCACAAGAGAGCACACATCAGCACACATTAAAGGAGGGGGTTCCATGCCAAAAAAATGGACTGCACAGTCAAATTCTTTCTTTCAACAAAGTACAAAGAATTTGCCTGTTAAATTTCACTGAAATATCCACTCAATAATATATAGAGACTTAAGTCACATTAAATTCCACCTAAGAGGTGCCTGGAAAATATAGGGTTTTGCAGGCATACTGGCTATAAAGAAAGTCAGTATTATCTGCCCTTATGCAGACAGTAATATGCAGCTTGTATATTGAGAGATTCAAAAGGAAAAAGAATATGTTGCATAATAATGATCATGAGGCTGCATATGTTACATATAGTAATTGCTGTACAGTGTAAATGACCTTAAGACAACCTATTAATCTGAGGATCCAGGATACCCTTAACAACAGTTCTTATTCCTTCCAATTTCTCAACTATGACAGAATATGCTGGTAACACCACCTAAAATCTATGACACTTTAATATATTTATCCTCCTAAGACCTAAGGCATACAAAATTAGGGTTTGTGATGAATGCAATCCTTAGTTAACTTGGAAGATGAACTATTCATTAATAGTACTTGGACTTCTGTTTTATTTTAACTGAGCTTCAATTTACTGGTATTCAGATGTAGCATTATGCACAATTCTGAATTTATTTCTTGTGAATGTTTAACAGTAAGAAGAATCGCAGCCTCGTAGGCCCTCCAAATATAATTTTCAAGGATCAAATATGAATTCCCTATTTCCATCTTCTGGAATTGACCATTAACCAATTCAGCCTTTCTAGAAGTATGCAATAAATGAAGGATAATGAAAAACAGGAACTCTGTTCACAGAAGGCCAACAGAAAGAAGTAATCCTTTCCCCCAGCCTATTGAATTCAAATATAGGTGCTAATAGCACATGATCCAAGAAGACTGGGTCAATCAGTTGGACATTTTTTTTTCTCTTTCTTTCCAAAGAACTACAAAAGAAATATGATAGCATGGTTGTGAAACTATGAAATTAAAGAAACTATGGGGATATATCTCAACTTGTTTCTGCTTCTTTTTCACTCTCTATGTAGCTGTAAGCAATAAAATCTAAAATAGGGAGATTTCTGTAGGATTTCATTTTTAATCACTGACATAAAAAGGTATAGTTAACTTTTAGATATATAGTTACTGTGACATAAGGATTGTTCATCAGACGTTAAGTGAACCTTAAAGTAACTTAAATTAAACTTTGAATTTAAATGGATTTAAAAATTTCATCCAAAAATGTCTTAGGGGTGCCTAGTAATCACTCACTTAAATATCTTACCACAGCATAATTCTTTAATTCAATTTGTGTTCAGTTCAGTATTATGAAATGTGATTCTTCAAATCCTAAAATGCCCACATTAAACTTATACTGCTACTACCCTTTTTCTACTTAGCATAGTATCGGACAAAGGAAGGGTTGTATCTTTTATTACCAATCATCGGGTTAATAAAGACAATATTGATTTTTTTCAGGTAGATATATTTTACCTCTTCTACTCTGAATGAATACCTTGTTGAACATTATGTTGATACAAGGCTGGGAAGTGTAATATATCATAAGGGACCAGTTTATAAGCAGCAGCATATACAGTATTGCTTTTATTATTATTTCAAAGACAATCCATCATTCAACATAAGAATTTGTTTAAGAAATAGATGGATCATCCATATATGTTATAATTACAAATAAAATATGTTAGAATTACAAACAAAATTAATGAAATTCGTTTTAGTGAACAGACACGGAAACTTTGTTGGGAAATGTATTCCAAATATTGTTTAACATATAAGGTAAAAAGAAAAACATTGGTGAAAGAAAACACAGTAGACATGCTGAAAAGAAACCAAGAAAAGGTAAAGTGAAAAAAAGATACGAGTCTGCTGCACAGGAAAAACACCCATATACTATTAAAGGACAGTCCTGAATTAGTTGTGAAAAATGCTGTTGTTTGTAAATCTGGGAAAAATCTGACAAAAGAGTAATTCAGCAAAATTATTTCTGAAATTCCTGCAACATGATACATACATGTAATTGAAAATTACCCACATTACTTATGAAAGTACATTTTTTATGTACTTTTGCTGATGGGGCACAGTTATGTGCAAATCACTATTGGGAATTTTGCACCAATCATTTTGTGTGGGGAAATTAAGAGAATAACATCAAGGGCTACCACACCTCTCTCTCATGGCACAGCAGAGGGGTAAGATGGCACGGTGTGACATCAATGTTAACGCAGCTATCAGAAATGTACAAGGTATCAACATTCTGTTCTACTATAGTAAGTACAGCTAGATTTTAATGTATTTACTATCAGCCAAAAGAATGAAATAACTGGTTGAAAAGTTAAAGAAGCTGCTGTTAACTTTAACTAATTAAATTTTCTACCACTTAACTTTTAATTTTGTAAATACCATTATAATAGTTATATAGTATAAATAGTTAGAAACTGTCTCTCCAGCATTTTATTTATTTATTTGGTAAATTTATATACAGGTAGTTCGCGACTTAAAACCATTTGTTTAGTGACCGTTCAAAGTTACAACAGTGCTGAAAAAGTGACTTATGATCATTTTTCACAGTTGTGGCATATTTGTACCGTTAGAGATGCCAACAGGAGAGCCAATTTGCTGCTGAAGAAAAACAAGCACAAGCAAGCTGGGGCCCAGATCCCAAGGAGAATGGAAACCATTTGCAGTTATGTTTACAGAATCTTTCTAAACAGATACATGATACTTGATTGACTACTGTATATATTTATAAGATGGAGTGTGATGACTCGGCACTTACAAGACGCTGATCTTGTCAGCTGGAAAGCTGACAGCCTGGATTCGAGACCAGAGCGCCGCGCGAGGGAGTGAGCTTCTGTTACTTGCCTCAGCTCCTGCCCACCTAGCATTTCGAAAGCATGCAAATGTGAATAGATAAATAGGTACCACTTTGGTGGGAGGGTAACAGTGTAACAGCCTCGGTGCATAGTCATGGTGGCCCTATGACCATGGAAATGTCTTCAGACAACACTGGTTCCCTCAGTTAGGAAATGGAGATAAGCATCACCCCCTAGAGTCGGACATGACTGGAAAGAGGAAATCTTTTCCTTTCCCTTAGAAGAAATTGTTTTAATGGGAATTATTAACAAAAAGTACATTTAGACTTATGGATACTTCAGAGTAAAATAATTTGTATGGCAACTCTTTGATTCTGTGAGCATCTTTTTCAACATTCCAAACTCAGGACAGGACAAAGGGGAAACTCAAGTATGCCTATCATTCTAAAAAAACTGTCTTTTATACTAGAGGTGCAAATTTTGAGAAAAACTTACGTTTCTCATTTGAATTTGCATTTTCCATATATAATCTAAGACATACAAAAATGCATTATCAACAGCATCGATCAAATGTTTCCCCTGAATTCCAGATAACATAATTAAACAGAGTTAGTATCTATAATATCACTCTGATCAAAAACTAAACTGGAAAGAAAATAAAGAAATGAACAGAGGGGCACATAACAAAGTCAGAATATCAGCAAATAGCCCGAGCCTGCAAAGATGAAGTGAGGAAAGCTAAGGCTCATAATGAACTAAGGCTTGCGATCAAAGTCAAAAATAACAAAAAAAGCTTCTTTCAACATGTAAAAAACAAGAAAAAAGTGAAGGAAATGATTGGTCCATTAGTGGGTGAAAGTGGCAAGAAGGTGACAAGCAGTAGGGAGAAAGCAGAACTATTTAACTCGTTTTTTGCATCTGTCTTTACACAAGGGGAAAAAACAGTCCAACCTATCAAAAATAGTGCCATAAAAAACAGAATAGAAACACAAGTTAAGATAGGCAAGAAAATGGTAAGTGAGCACCTGTCCAGCCTAGACGAGTTAAAATCACCAGGACCAGATGGATTACACCCCAAGGTTCTCAAGGAACTGGCAGATGTGATCTCAGAACCACTGAACTATATTTTTCAAAGATCCTGGAGCACTGGGGAACTACCAGAGGACTGGAAAAGAGCTGATGTAGTTCCCATCTTCAAAAAAAGGGGAAAAAATGGATCCAGGAAATTACAGACCTATCAGCCTGACCTCAATACCTGGGAAGATTCTGGAAAAGATAATCAAACAACGAATCAGCGAACACCTAGAGGCAAACAAAATCACTACTAAAAGCCAACATGGGTTTGTCAAAAACAGATCATACCAGACAAACCTTATTGCATTCTTTGACCAAGTGACAAAATTAGTGGATCAGAGGAATGCTGTGGATATAATTTACTTGGACTTCAGTAAGGCATTTGATAAAGTAGATCACAACCTATTACTCGATAAGATAGAAAAATGTGGGTTAGACAGCATCACCACCAGACGGATTCGTAGCTGGCTGACCGGCCGTACTCAGCGTATGGCCCTCAATGGAACCGCATCTACATGGAGGGAAGTGTGCAGTGGGGTGCCCCAGGGCTCTGTTCTGGGCCCAGTGCTCTTCAACATCTTCATCAACGATTTGGATGAGGGGATTGATGGGGAACTCATCAAATTTGCGGACGACACCAAGCTGGCAGGAATAGCCAACACTCCAGAAGACAGGCTTAAGATACAGGAGGACCTGGACAGACTTGAACACTGGGTGCTATCTAACAAAATGAAATTCAATGGTGAAAAAAGTAAGGTTCTACATTTAGGCAAGAAAAACCAAATGTACAGGTATAGTATAGGGGGTACCTTGCTCAATAGTAGTAACTGTGAGAGGGATCTCGGAGTCCTAGTGGACAATCACTTAAATATGAGCCAACAGTGTGCTGCAGTTGCCAAAAAAGCCAACACAGTGCTGGGCTGCATTAACAGAGGGATAGAATCAAGATCACGTGAAGTATTAATACCACTTTACAACTCCTTGGTAAGACCACACTTGGAATACTGCATCCAGTTTTGGTCACCACGATGTAAAAAAGATGTTGAGACTCTAGAAAGAGTACAGAGAAGGGCAACAAAGATGATTAGGGGACTGGAGGCTAAAACATATAAGGAACATTTGCTGGAATTGGGTATGTCTAGTTTAATGAAAAGAAGGACTAGGGGTGACATAATAGCAGTATTCCAATATCTCAGGGGTTACCACAAAGAGGAGGGAGTCAAGCTATTCTCTAAGGCGCCTGAGGGCAGGACAAGAAGCAACGGATGGAAACTAGTCAAGGAGAGAAGCAACCTGGAACTGAGGAGAAACTTCCTGACAGTTAGAACAATTAACCAGTGGAACAACCTGCCTCCAGAAGTGGTGAATGCTCCAACACTGGAAGTTTTTAAGAAGAGACTGGACAGCCATTTGTCCGAAATGGTGTAGGGTTTCCTGCCTGAGCAGGGGGTTGGACTCGATGACCTCCAAGGTCCCTTCCAACTTTATTATTATTATTATTATAACAACAAGAAAAAAACACTACAAAATAACAATCTATTCTAAGACTACAATTCTTTTAGATAGCATATCATATTATTTCTTATTTTTTAAAATAATTTTCCTGATTTAATGCTAGTATTTATTTATTGTTTTTAAGGAGTGCTTGTTTTGTTTTAACTGATTTATTCAAGGTTGTTTATATTTTTCACTTGTAAAATATCCTGAGCAACTCTTATTCTTACTTAACCCCCATTGGTTAATTAGCTCCTCTGTCTAAATCAGAAACTGTATCAGTTAAGAAATGCTAAAACTGTAACAAAAACTGTAAAAACAAATATATATACACAAAGGAATACAACCTGTTGAGGGCTTGGTGAACATACATAGTTTTATATTGAACAGAATTTCTGGTTTTACACACTGAAATGTGGAAACATCTTAATCATAATTCGCTGGTCAAGGTCCAGATTTAAGCCATAAACCATGGTTAGCAAACCACATATCATAGCTCAGTGCAAAGTGTGAATGCAGCCAATTATTTTCTCTAGGAAAACACCACACACACACTGAGATATTGCTATGACTACAATTCATTCCTTTAAACTTGAATTGTATCATGACTTTGGTTTTAACACAATTCTGAATGATGCACCTGTATATCATCTCAAAGGCAAAGGAAAACTTTGTGGCAATCTAAAACCGCTGCTTCCACAACATGTTAATTACTATAGTCTTATAGTCATATTAAATTGTTCCACTTACAATTGTTCCACTTATATGAATTTGAGGAGAAAATTTCTAAGAATCTCTACTAATTCAATAGTAGATTCATTCAAATTAAATTAATTTCTTTCCATTTTTAATAGCACTCTATTGCTACAAGAACAAAGACTGCTTTGAAGCAATATTCTCTCATTCATTTCTAATTCATTAAAAAAAATCAAAGATCTCTAGGCAGATTACAAAGTTACTAAAACATTAAAAGGATGCAGTGAACTGTCCTCTTGTCAGCAACTTAATGCCAAGTGACAAGGATTTGGCTGATTTTAAATTTGCAACTACAGTGACAAAAAAAGGAGAAAAAACCTTGATTATTCCTCCCTTGGTACATATTGTTCTTTTAAACCAGCTCCAATTGTAAAATGCAATCTATTTCCATCAATTTGATTTTGATTATGTGCTATCAAGTCAATGTTGACAGAATAGAACAGAGCAGAGCAGAGCAGAATAGAATAGAATACAAAGAATTTGTCTCCTGAGCAAAAGCTCTCAGTGTACACACAAAGCATCATCATCATCATCACCCCAATAAAAGGGGGTGATAAAGAAGATAATAAGGATAAATAATAATACTATAGACATACTACATGGATAGGTATACACAGACATTAGACAGCACTGCGAGAATAAGGTGATGGCATGAGGAAAAAACCTGTCCCTGTGTCTACTTCTTTTGGCATGCAATGCCCTATAGTGCCATCCTGAGGGACGGAGTCAAAACAGTTTATGTCCAGGATATAAAGGGTTTGTAGGTATCTTCTCAGCCCTCCTTCTAACCTGTGTAATATACAGGTCTTCTATGGCAGGGCTTTTCAACCTTTTCACCCATTGTACCACTTTTAGGATATGGCAATATCCGAGTACCACCAATCGCCTAGCAAGGTGTCAAAAACTTGATGACCAAAAAGGAAAAAAGTGATAAAGTACAGGTAGTCCTCGACTTACAACAGTTTGCTTAGTGACTGTTCGAAGTTACAATGGCACTGAAAAAAGTGCCCCCCAAGCCACAGCCGAGCAAGACACCTGCCTGCCCACCCTGCGGCGCTCTTCCTCCTGTCCGAGGTTTCCATTGTTGTGAGCATTTCTGTTGAGGATTGGCAGCGGGGGTGGGGTGGGGGGGTGTTTGGTTTTTATTTCCCCCATCTGCTGGGTGGTTGCAGCAGGTTTTGGTCACTTCACATGACCCTGGGACACTGTGACCGTCATAAATATGAATCAGTTGCCAAGCATCTGAATGTAAATCACAAGACCCTGGAGATGCTGCAACATTCCAGCTGATCGACGCTTCTTCTGGGCTCAGCAGAAGCGCCACGATCAGCGCGAGCTCCAGCTGGAGCCTGGTGCTGATCCTGGTGCTTCCACTGAGCCCTGACAGCCCTGCAGCTCCAGCCATCTCTCGCTCAGGCTTGTGCAGTGCTACCACTGGTTCAGCTCATTCCCCTCCCCCGCTACCACTTTTCTAGGATGGTCGCGTACCACCTGCCAGGTGCCAATGTACCACAGGTGGTACCCGTACCACTGGTTGAAAAGCCCTGTTCTATGGAAGGCAGGCTGGTTGCAATTGTTCTTTCTGCAGTCCTATCTGGAGTCTGTACCTCTCCTGTTTGCTATACCAAACCAGACAGTTATAGAAGTACAAATGACAGACTCAATAATTCCTCTGTAAAACTGTATCAATAGCTCCTGGGGCAGTCTGAACTTCCTGAATTGATGCAGGAAGAACGTTCTTTGTTGTGTCTTTTAATGATGGTTTTAATGTTATGTGTCCATTTCAAGTCCTGGGAGATTATAGAACCCAAAAACGTAAAGGACTACTACTGCTGATATTGTACTATTGGGCATAGTGAGAGGTGATAGAATAGGAGGGCTCCTCCTAAAATCCACTTTCATCTCCACAGTTTTAAGCATGTTCAGTTCCAGATTCTTCACCACAGAACCAGCTTTCTCCCTCCCATCTATATGCAAACTCATCACTGTCTCAAATGAGGCCAATGACTGTATCATCTGCAAACTTCAGCACTTTAACAGAGGAATCCTTGGAGATGGAATCATTGGTATATAGAAAGAAGAGCACACAGCCCTTAGGGGTGCCTGTGTTAATTGCCTGGGTACTAGATGTAATTTTCCTTAACTTCACCTATTGCTTTCTATCTGCCAAAAAGCTAATAATCCTCCTACAAGTATGGACAAGCACAGTGAGCTGAATCAGTTTAGAGTTTAATCAGTTTAATTTCTGGAATGATGGTATTGAATGCTGAACTGAAGTCTACAAAAAGGACCTGTGCATAGGTCCCCAAGGATTCAAGATGTTGCAAGGTGTAATGGAGTGCCATATTGACAGCATCATCTGCCAATCTATTTGCTCAGTAGGCAAACTGCAAGGAGTCAAACAGTGGATCCGTAATGACTTTCAGGTGGGCAGCACTAACTTCTCAAAGATCTTCATAATTACAGATGTCAGAGCAACCAGACTGTAGTCATTCAACTCCTTTATGGGCGATTTCTTAGGAACCAGGATGATGGTAGGGTGTTTGAAGCAAGAAGGGACATAACACATCTCCAGTGATTTATCAACGATCCGGATGAAGATGGGGGCCAGTTATTCAGCACAGGCTTTTAAACAAGGAGTTACTCAGTCTGGTGCTTTTTTGATCTTTTGTCTATAAAACAGACCTCACGCATCTTTTTCTAAAATCACCAGAGGTGGGTGATCCTGGAGGGATAGAGATAGGTGTAGGAAATCTGGCTACCTTTGGTGTATCGAGATGGGGAAAGTAGAGGTAAATGACAGTGATCTTGTCTCAAACCTACAGTAGAACACATTCAGGTCATCTGCCAATTGACAATTCTCTTCAGTAAGGGAGGAGGTCCGCTATAGTCAATGATGTGCTTCAGGCTTTTCCACACAGTTGCTGGTTCATTAGCTGAGAACTGATTTCTCAGCTTTTCAGAGTAGCTTCTCTTTGCTACCCTGATCTTAGAGACCACATAAATAGATTTTCTCCATGACGATCTGTTCCTAACCTGATGCTTCAGATCTTCCAATAGTGTACCCATCATCACTGTAATAAAGTCTCTTCCCATTGCTGCTATATAAAAACAACTGTGTCTTGTCTACTTAAAAAATGGACAGATATATTGCTAGTATATATAGGTACCACTGCAGGAATACACGGCAGTTTACAAATAGGGGCCAAATCTTTGCCTTAGATAATTAGACAAAAGAGGACGGGAGGCAGAGGTAAAGAAAATGTTATCCTACCAGCTATATCTAGGACTGACCCAAAACATTTTGCTGCTTCTGAATAGATAAATCTAGAGGTCCCCCTCCTAAATTACTAAAACGATTGGATTCACATATATTTAAAACATGCAACTTATCTAATAAGGCAACAATTGTTCATGAATTTTCCACATGGAGTCCCATGTCCCAATCTGTGATGTGAGTCAAAATGTGCCTGCTTTTAGCTTACATGGAAGATTAAGTATTCAGATTTCCCAACTGCAGAATTCAATGCTTAGTGCAGATGGAGTGGAAGGATGGAATCCATGAAAGATAATGGGCAGATCCACTGTTCTTTCAACAAATGCAACTCCCTTCGTACAGATAACACAAAATGATTACATATATATTAACATATTTTATGTCTTTGTATATGCACACATGTAGCTTTCCTTTGTTGGATAACAGGCAGAATTGATTAAACACAACAGAAATAAGACATTATTGTGGATTTTCAAAACTGATCTTAGGAAGATCCTAGAAAGTCTTGTTATGGGATATAATATTGGCAAAAACATTTACTTCCCCTTACAACCCATTAATGATGAAGCATTATTCCACACAATATATAAACTACTAAAGGCAAGATCTGACAGCGGCACTACCTAATAACGGCAACTTTAGTATCTTTTTATCCTTCAGCAAAATGAATCCTTCACTGGTTGGGGGTGGGTGAGTTGGAAATGTTGACACCATACTTAAAATAAATTACAAAGAAAATGGTAAAACTAATTGTCTATGCAAAATTTGTAAGTATATTTGCCCAATATAATATAAGCCTAATCCCACATCTATAACAATCTACTAGGTAGATACCATGTTGTTTATTAAATACCAAATAATTAACAAGGAAATCCTGAATTTCTCCCTATATTAACTGTCCTATCTGATTGAATTAAAGATATCTCCAAAGTCTCAAACCTGTTGTTCATCTTCTCTATCTAGTTATTTTTAATTTGTACTTCCATTATTACTACTGCATTATTAATATGCTATGATAACCTAGAAAAGATTTCAGTGAAGTTCAATTTCTGTACCGCCTCATGCCACAGAATTGGCCTCATGATAAATCTTTCTAGCAATCTGAAAAGATTCATGATTCCCACTGTACAAGTCTCTGGGGGAGTTCCGTTTCCTCGTTTATGTTGCTGTTCAACTTTCCCAAAAAGGAGCCTGGGCCTCTTTATGTTTATCACATCTGCACATGCTGTTATCAATCAGTGTGCATGCCTCCACCTTCTGTGTGGCCAGACAGCACACACATCCCTCGTGCCGCTGTCAGATCTTGTGCCAGGACATAGCTCAGCATGCTCCAGAGAAATGAGAGTAATTTAGAGGCAAAATCCAATGTTTAAATTATGTGCATGCATGGCAAAGGGTTTGGAGAAGGACAAAAAATTCAGAATGTAAATTTAAAATATCTTATGAATATGTGCCCAAATCACTCAGGTATACAGCTGGAAAACAAAGCTTCTTACACGGGTGAACTACATCTCACTATATTTTAATTGGTATCTTTCATTTACCCTGGCAGGGAAATAAGGATAGAACAATTATCTGTTCTCCTCCCACGTATTTGAGATGTTGTGACTTTGTGATAAAACAAAAATAAATGTCTGTCTGTCTGTCTGTAAGGAAGGATTTCTGATGTTCCCTGCCAGATTCCAACAAGGAAACTCAATGGGAAAGATGGCAAGGAAATCAGAAGTAACTTCTGATCGCACAGCTTTTTTTGTCCACCTTTGGCCATTCTGTTTCTCTGCCAAGAAAGGAAATATCTCTGAAATGATGACCCAGCGGGGCATAGCTTGCCTAATACCAGCTAATTTCTAAATGCAGCATTAGTGAGATAATACAGTTAGCCTTGTATGAGGTGGGATATATATGTGCAATGGTTAGATATTTTTGCAGTTTATCTCCTGTTCCATTCCTACTTTTAAAATTCCCTTCTGGGCACATTACTATGTCAACAGGTTGCCTCCTTGCACCATTCCAAGAGATCAGGAGGAAAAGTCACAGTCTCATAACTTCTCAGAAATTTTCATTTTTCTCCTAGGTAGAGGATACTTAGGCAGATTGCCATTAAATAAAAGAATGGCATCTCATGCTTATTTGACAATTCTCTAACACAGAGAACACAGGCAGGCTGAAATAAATCTCCTTTTTTGCCCATCAGGCCCAAATGATTTTTTTGAAAAGATTATTTTAATAAAAAATTAAAATGGAAGCTGTATCTGTAAAGCAAAACAATAATCTCTAGCATCATCTTTATCCGCAACCTTGTTTTGGGTCTCATGAAGGTCCATTGGCATGTCAGAGAACATTTTTCAGAACTGGTTTGGTTTCTGGTAAATCGGCTTTTGTCATGGTTATATGCTCTGTGGCAGCCATTTTGTACACAAGCAGGTTTCTCACAACTTTCATTTTGTTAGAATGCAAATCTAAAATCTATAAATTACTATACATTTCAAACATATACTTCAAAACAATTTGCTGCCAAAGGATTTTCAAGGCTTGAACCAACATTTTGAACTAAGGCTAGAAATAAAAAGCAATTTAAGTAGGATCAGAGTCATACACTCTAATTATCAAAACAGACATTGATTCTATCCAGATCTATCATTCTAGAATCTAGACTAATGCCTATTCCCAAGCAAAGTCTTGAGACAACTAAAACTCGTCTGAATTTCCGGTCTGGGAATAACTAATACCTGTGTGACTGAATCTGTATTTATTTTTTCTAAGGAAGGTACAGATGACTTTTCTAACAAAGTTAATATAAGAAAGCATTGAAATCAGATCTTGATCTTTGCAAAAAGACCTAAACTTCATAACTGGAGGATAAATGGCCAAAGTATTGAAAAAATTAAATGCTTTGTGAGGATTTTGTGAAATCCTTGTGCATGGCTTTCTATAGCTCCACCAAAAGCAGTGTACACCAAAATTATGTTACACAAAATGATCGAACACCACTGGCCTCAATTCAATCTTTTCATTTCCCCAGAGAAGCACAGCATAGCCTAGCAACACTGAAGCTATATTCAGCTAAGGCTGAATATAGTGGCAACTAGAACTTTACTTTTCTATTACTCCTCGTGACAGCATCCAATCTAAATTTCTAATGCCTATATTTCAGGTAGTTTGTTGTGTTCCAAATGTAGTATTAAAGAGGGAGGCAAGATTACCTAGAGTTGAAACGAGACCATTGACTTGTATCATAGCAGGTTATGATCACTATGGTTCAGGACAATCTTACAAAAACTTCAACATCTTGGCCTTTCCAGGAAGGCGAGATTCCTAATAATGGGTTATGAACCTGTACTCAGTATATTTAAGCAATATATCTTGGAAGCCCAACAGTCCGTTCTATCTAAGAATGTTTTTCTTATTAAGTCCCTTTGTATAAACCAGTGAGATACTTACACCACATGTTCCAAATTTTGAACAACACTAAGGTTAGCATACTTCAACATTGTCCTCATGTTGAAGTTTTTGAGGGCTGATACAAAAAAGTCTCCTATGAGCTGAGACTGTGCCTCTTGTGGACAAGGGCTGTTGAAACTATAGTTCATGGCCTGCTATATTATACTTTCCTTACCTGGTAAAACACCCAGGAAATTCTGATATTTTCATATACAGTTGTTATCAGATCAATTTGATTCAGTCTCCTTGAACATAGCCAAATTTTGTTATACTGTCTGTAAAATTAGGCAGGTTTTTATTATCTGATGACAAACCCACTATTAATTGTAATATTTTATCTTGGTTTGTTTTTACTTTATTTTTATTTTTAATGTGTCTGTTTGCAATTCTGCTCAGTTACCATAATAAATTATATATATATATAAGTCAATAAAATATACTTGAAGTCATTGGGCTTGATAATTGCAACTTTGAATCTGGGTCTTAGGTATTCCATTGTAATTTTGAATGGTCACTAAGCAACTGGTCATAAGGCAAGGACTACCTGAATTTCAACATGCTGAACTTCAGAGGGGTTAAAAGAAGTAAGCAGTTAAGCTTTCAGAAGAAGTCAATTTGAGCAAACTTCTTTGAGAAGTTTCCCACACGGTCCTTTTATTTCAACAAAATATCATGCTCTTTGAAAAGTCTATATTCAAAGGTCAATACAGAAATATATATATAAAGAAAAATCCCAGTGAAATTGATTTAGAATACTGACATATCATCAATTTAAAGGATCTGATGAAATGCAGAGTTTACTACAGCTATGGGGAAATTTCGGAAAACACTTGCACATTAATTATTATAATGTTTAGCCATTTATTCCTATGCTAACACAACCAGCCACCAGCTAACTAACTTGCACGAATTTGTCTTATAGTTACAGTTATTTGTGAGAGTACTTACAGCATTTGTGAACATATATCACAAAAACAGATTACAAATCTCACTTAAGAATAACTTCTAGGCATTTTAATGTATCTTCCACCTAGAGAAACAAAGGAGAAAGCTGTGCATTCTTCTGCATCTATCTTTTGTTATTTATATCCACCGTGAGTACTAAACGGCAAATGTAAATACCAAAAGCAAATGGAATTCACAAATGTAATATTATGAGGAGGACACAGCCAGCACAAAAGAGGCAACTGGAGAAAAAGAGGACTATTTGCTGCAAAGTACATGTACTAAAGATGAGATGAAACATGAAACCCATCTGACATTTTGAAAAGTAAACTGCTTTATTCTATGACTGTTTCCACCATAACATGCTTTGCTTCAGATATGAAGCGGATTATGTCACTACCTGATCAATACTGGAAAAGAACTTTTTCTTTCTTTTTCATGGAATTGAATGGACTTGACCAACATCCTGGTATCTTCTAATAAACTTTGGTATCTTCCAGACACAAAGGAGACAGGGAGTTCCTTGCTCAAGATATATTAAGAATCTGAAATTATTTTTCTTAAAGGAAGCATTAACTACTTTTTATTTGTTTATAGAACTGGATAAAATTTACGAGCATGTTTACTCTTTCAGAGGGGACAGAATCTGTCCTATCTTAGTCTTTAAACTTTCAGAAATTAAGAGATTTACCCCACAAGAGCTTTTTTTTGAGCATTTGTATAGAATACCATGCATCACGGAGAGGCCTCTAGCTATGCCAGTGGTAATTAATCAAACGAAATGAATTACTTCGAATCAAAATTCCAATTACCTTCATGTTTGGGGAAGAGAGAAGAAGATAATTATAGGAAGGTTGGAATTTATTCCCTAATTGAGTCCATGATTTCTGTCTCAAAGTTTCCTCCTGGCAACACTGTTCCTCAATTGTTGCCACTCAGATGAGATATTTCTACCCATAGAGGTTAAAAAAATAAGCAATGGAGAAAATGAGAAATACTTTTAACTTCAATTTTACTACTGTGTAAAAATGTATTATGCATTACATGGTCTGCTTATAAGTTGTATTTAGAATATAAAGTGGAAAAGTATCATTTCATCTGACAGCAATTATAAATGTAGTGATTGAGTAACAATGATTTTCATTGTTGCTACAGATGGAGCTATGCAAGTTGTTAAAACTCCAATGAATATAGTTTCTCTTCATTTTTGCATGTTCAGAAGAAGCAGACAGGTGAAAAACTGATGTTAAAAATGTGATTATCATAATAGCAATAAAAATATGTGTTCTGCATAGTGTGCCTGGTGGAATCATACAGTTCAGAAAACACTAATTTTCAAACAAAAAAGGGGAACAAAACTTAAAACACATATATTTTGCCACATATAAGAATGTCTACTGAATCTTTTTTTATAATTTGAATTATCATCAGTTTCTATTTCTAAAATTTTATCTTAATAAATGTCATTACCATCTTGATTGTGCTGATTTTTCTTCCATTTCATATTAAATTTATTTTTTCATGGATGAAACATACATACTTGGAAACAAAAATGCATCAATGTATTTCAAATCTTAACCATTTTATATATCACTTAAAATGAAACTACGAGGAACTTTTTTAAAAATTTAAACTAACAAGACTAAAAAAACACACACACCCCTACTCTATAAGATAAATATAACCTCAGGTTTTCTTTAATGTATCACCAATTACTAAGTTGGTGCATTTCAAAAACAGAGAAGCTGCGTAATCTTGTAGCTGAATCAATAAACTAGATTAGATCATCAGTCTCTGTTATTATAGCACTATTATAGCAAAACCTCTAACATCTTTTTCATCCTGTCCATTGAGTAAGAGAGTTCATAGGCACACATAAAACAACAAAACATTTAAAGTCTTGAAATCAGATGGGCTTCAGAATGAAATATATGAGAGGCTTTATTGAAATACATAGGACCAATTCACCCATCACAATAAATCAGATTTTGTTGACTTTGGGCCTGTTGTAATCTAGCAATATACTGATAGACACCACTATGTGGATATTCTTCCTACCAGAAGCACTTAAACAAACCAAGGAACCGATGTTCATTTCACTGCTATGCTTCAATGGTGTGTCTTATCTTGTTTTTCCCCCAAACAAAAATCAAAAGATAAAATTTATTCTTATAAGGTTCTGGCTCATAAGAATATCAATCAATGGATTTCTGTATGAACATAAGTTTTAACAAATTGTTACGGCAGATTCCATGGATCATTTTTAGGGACACTGAGCAGTATACACCAGACATTTACTTCATCCCAGTGGTAATTAAATGGTAATGGATTACAGTGTTTTACTTCTATCACAAATCTATAGCATAAATTCCAAGATATCAAGCGGTTCACTTTACTCAGCATCATGCTAGAATCAAATAGGTACCCTTATTATTTTCACAGTTGGAGAGAACTTTCTCCGTTGCAAATACATACCATTGCTCAAAACACCCTTTAAAAATTATTTCTATCCTTTGCTTTTTTGCATTTCTGTGAAAATGATGATACCTCAAACCTTCATGAAAAATCAGGATACGCCAAGGTCTCTTGTCATATTCTCTCACATGATTAATGCATGAGAGGATCTCATATCTATTCCTTTTGCCACATGGTGGCTCAGTGGTTAGAATGCAGTATTGCAGGCAAACTCTAGCCACAGCCTGGAGTTCAATCCTGACGGGGCTCAAGGTTGACTCAGCCTTCCTCCTTCCGAGTCGGTAAAATGAGGACCCCAATTGTTGGGGGCAATATGAAAATAATGCTTACATTGCAAACCATCCAGACAGCAATGTAAAGCGCTATGGGGCAGTATATAAGTTTAAATGCTATTGCTATAGAAGCACATTCACTATTCTATTGCAAGTAAATGAAAACAACCGCCTAGCTTAAATGTCAGGTACTCACTGGCATAATCATCCCATCTTTCCTTCAGAAAGAGAAAATAAATATTCATCAAAAGCATGGTTGTGGAAAGCTGGGCCAAGGGTTCTAGATAGTCCATGGGTTTTTTTTTTCCAGCTTTGACTTTCTGATAGGAGCCTCCCTTCCTTCTTTCTTCCTCAATAAAAGATGCTAAACTTTCCCCCCCTCAAAATGTACTATTAGTCCGTCCAGCAAAGATTTCAGTCAATCCATCAAACCTGTTTCCTGAAGAATATCCTTGTAATGGGCCACTCCAACTTGAGGGCTAAAGGCCACCTGGCTTTCATTTCATGTGGAACTATTTAATTTATAGAACAATCTGTTTGACTACAATGATGAACGCACATGTCTTCTTAAAATGCCTCCTGGGGTATTCCTCCTTGTTCCCATTTCTGTAACCATAGTAACTTGGAGGAGAAACAGTTTTTGTTCTTCCTCTCAGAAATTGTTTCCAAGGGATAATGGTTTTAACTCTCATTTGTCCTACAGCAATTAACTTTTGACTTACTCTGGGTCCCAGTGCAGAACTTTCAACAGACAGGATAACTTTTTCTCTTGCTTCATTATTAATATTCTCTTGATGAATATTGGCAGCACATATTTCAGAAGCTGGCTGGACTTTTCAAAAAATTTAGAATACTAAAAAATGGCCAAGAAAGTCCACCTTTGAATGCAATGAAAAGAATCTATGAAAGTTCCATCTGCTTTAACCTATTTTTCCTCATTTATTTTTGAACGTGGGCAGGATATTGTTTTATTTCTATTTCTCCCAATTTCTAAACAAATATACTTGCTATAAATAATCTAAAATGACAAGGAAGGAAACAGTCCTTTCTCCTAAGGACTAATCATATAATGATTTAAATGAACTATAGCTAATACACCAGTGATCCATTATGAATAGCATATATTACAGTTGTCAAAAAGAAATTTCAGTCAATTAATTACCAGAACCTTAGTTAATTACATTTGCATGCATATCTCCACAACCCTCATATTTCATATGACTACTAACTGTCTTCTTTTGGCTTTATTGTTATATATGATGTACTTTAATGTTTGTTAATATTAATGTTTGGCCTAGTCTAGTGGTTATGGCATCAGGCTAGAAACCAGGAGACTATGAGTTCTTGTCCCACCTTAGGCACAAAAGCTGGCTAGATGACCTTAGGCCAGTCATTTTCTCTCAGTGCAACTCTCTTCACAGGGTGGTTGTTGTGGAGAAATTAGGAGGAGGAGGAGGAAATAATAGGTATGTTCGCTGCCTTGAGTTACTTATAACAATAATAAAGGTAGGATAAAAATAATAACTTTTTTAAAAACTATTTTTAAACATCATTCATCCTGAATAGGGATTTACAAAGAAGTATATTTCCTCTGAATGCGAAAGTTAATACCTTTCACCTGGATCTGAGGGAGAATGGGAGAAAGAGGCAAAGCAAAGTCCAGTGAAGCATCACAAGACTGGTCTCATGATGAAAAATTATATTGTTAAATCTGAACCAGGTGCCTTCTTTTTGCTACGTTCCTGCTTATTAGAATAGGTTCTCTTCATTTGATGTGATGCTAAGAATGAAGGTTGATGGAGAGGTTGCACTGGTTTTTATATAAAGTGATAATATACTATATACGATTCTAATTCTTGATTTGGTGTATATTGTACTCTAAATTGTTTAGAGTCATCTGCTCCTGAAGCAATATAAAGTCTTTTAAATAAACAAATTAATAATCCAATCCCACCATTCACATAGTATATTTCCTGAAATATTCTTGCTCCATGCTCATCCTTATCTGAGCTGGCATAATATATGGTTCAGCTTAAAACAAACTGTAAAAATGCCTTTTAGATACGTGTAAAATATTCCCATTCCTCACATTCAAAATGCTGATTTTGTACCCAAACTTCCTTCAGTGGGAAATAGACCACCTCACTCATTTTGCTTGAGCTAAAAAGCAGTTGAGTTCAAAATACTCTGATCTGAGCTCAGAACACTTTCAAAATGTTAGAAACAGAATGCTTTTCATTAAAACAGCTCTTTTATACTTAGAATATCAAATCTGAAATGTTTTGCACACTCTTAGACGTTTCTGTATATTCTTCCACTTTTTTTTGAAAGAAAGGACTCACTTAGTTTCCCTATTATGCCCTCAACTATCAATATATGGAATAAAAATAATTACTTATGGTGGAAACATTCCACATTCAGATATAGAATTTCAGGGATTTTTAACAAATATACGATAATAAAGTATGTTAGTATTTGAGTTCTACATCTTAAGACCTTGTCCATTGAACCCTTTACTCTTCTGATCATCCAGGATTCAATTGGGGATAATCTGAAGAACAGTTAGACTCACATTTGTTTAAAGTTGAGCATATCTCTTTGTGTGACTTGGGGTTTTGATAAAGCCGATTACTAGACTATGCAGAAAGCTCATTCATGCAAATACAAAATAAGCTCCAATAAAGATATAGCATATGATTCCTCAACCCTCATACTCCATTCAGGCCAGAATTTAAGAATTACTTCAGAAAGCACTTCATGTCAACGCTGTTAATATAGGATATTATTGCTTTGACAAGATATGTAGAACTGTCTGGTATTTTTAGAGTTAATTCAGGAGGCAGAAACACTTCAGATCTTGCCCCCACTCCCTTTGATCTTGAATTAAATTTGCATAATTGTAGTCTGCTTTGGTAAGAAAGCCAGAAGAAAGAAGCTTATAGGCCAAAGTGAGACTGTTTGTAAGTAATGTAGGCTCTAAAATGCCAGGTCTGTAATTAGGATCAATAAAACATGGCTAAGCTTGGGCAGAGGTGAAGAGCAGGTTCATTTAATGCAAATGTGGGAACTGCTTATTATTTTACCTCATATTCTCATAATTGTTTCCTGGCAATGTGAGTGAACAGCTATAGTGATATCAAAATAACGTCTAGTAGTACCAGAACTATTTGCTACATAAACATAATCCAAGCGTGGATTAGCTAATGTATTAATTATTGTATTGTATTGATTATTATTGTATTAATCTCTGAAATAATGTCTTTGTTTATCAATACTAGTTCAAAATCCTTTTTACATTTGAGAAGCAAATGTTGGAATTCCTCAAACGTAGTCATAAGACCACTAAAATGTCCTATGAAAATCATTTCCATGAACTAGATATTTATGTCCACAGAGATATCAGGTTATATGAGTCTTCTAACTGTCTTGCTACATGTAATTATCTGCAATGTGCACTTCTTTAATTGATGGGAATTAATCTAGAAGAAAGAGAAGGGTCAGAAATTACATGACATATTATTTTCTTCTTTCACTGCACTATCCTTAAGAATTTTAGTTCCAGTTCATTTGAGACTGGCATTAACGCCATTAAAAAGCAATGTAACTATTATTTTAGAGCAATGTACATGAAATTAAAGTAGAATAATAGTGAAATACATTTGCCAAGGTGGATTGACATTCTGCCATTTTTACTGTTTGTCAAGAATATACAAGAAGCTATTTATTTCTAGTTCCAGTTGGTTTTGGTACTTGATCTGTATTTATAGAGAGGAATGCGAGATAGAAAAAGATAATAAATAATTACTTTTCTCAAATGTTAATGTTATACTGTTGATAATTGCTGAAAACCTACACCTATTTTCCTGGGAATAAGCCTGATCAAATCAGAGCAAACGTGCATAGAATTACACTGTAAATAACCAATTATTTTTTTTATTGCAAACATGTATCAAGTTAATAGGGATAGTTGATTCAACCCATACTGTTACAGGAGAATATTTATCTATTGATTACTCTGGAATAGTCTATTTAATACATCTAATACTTATCTAATTCTTAATCTATTATGGTGGAGTATATGATTTAGTGAGCTCTCTTTTGAGGTCATTTTTTTGAGGTTAATTTATTTATACTAATTAAAAATGGCTTCAAAGAAATAGGTATTAAGGAGTCAGCTTTATCAACACTCCCTGAGTAAGGATGAAAGAATAAATGCACAGTTGTAGGGGGAAATCTCATATGCAGGCATAATGTTTCCTTGTTTTGAAGCTACTTTTGGGATTAAAGAAACAAGCTATTGCATTTTGACTCTTTGTTAATCTAACCAGTTATGGTAAAAAAATTTCAGCCGTTGCCAACTGACAGACCCAGCTTTAAGAGATGCCATTTTTGGGCTCACAACTTTTGTTTTGCTGTAACAGATTAGTAGAAGTATAAAGGTTTAATCTGTACCTTGCCCACTCCTGGAGTATCTTTCACCTTGCTGACTGCCCTTAATAAACAAGGTGGAGCTGGTGGAGGTGAGGTCTGTAAGATCATGCTGAATTTCGTGGCAAATAGATGAGATTCAGAAACGGAGGATGCTGAGGGTCTGTGCTTCTTCTTTTTGGATGACAGATTCAACTTCTGAGCAGCTCTGTAAGAGGAAAAAGAAAGTGAAATGAAGATGCTATAAAATAATTAATGAAATCTCCACCTTGTTGCTAAGTGATGTCAGCTACAAAACTGCCTATAAAAGTGACTTTTTTGTGTTTCTTGCATGAATTAATCTTAATTAAAACAGGCAAAAATTTAGAAATGGTTAAATTTATACATGGTACTTTTTTATTATATAGTTCTTCAGGTAAGAATACAGGCCTTGTTGTAGCCAATCAAAAAAATTAATACAGCATTTAAATAGGAATTAATATTAGAAAATTCTGTTTCAGAACAGATATTTGGTTCACAACATATTTTTGTCGTGGGTGTCATGTGAATACATGTGAAATATTCGGATATAAGGAACAATTATGATTATATTATGTTAATTTCTATTACAGTGCCCAAGGGAAATCAACAACATATAAAGAACTTGCACCAAGATATTTTGAACTTAAAACAACATATAGTGTGTTTCCTGTTATGCAGGGGGAGAGAAAAAAAGGGAGATGTAGAGATGTATGCATGCAGCTGAGAATCAAACATACAAGCAACAACTCAGAAAGTTAAATAAACTGCACTTTGATTTAAGTACTGAGAACTCAAATTTCTTATACTTTCAATATATAAACAGACATTTCCTGTATTCAAATTTAGGACATCGCTACAATCCAACTTCCAAATATACGGCTACAATTTTCAATTTGCTTTATCTAGCACATGAGAATGGCTTTATCATAACAAGTTTTATTAGTTTTTGTTTGTTTTATAGCCAAGTGCTTGTAACACATCGTGGAGATAGGGCACTCCAGAGAACACAACAAAAAATACAGTCATACATATACAGTTTAAACTACTACTTTAAAAGTTCCCTCTTATGGTATACAATTCGAGCATTCCTAAAATATAAATTGTTTCTCACCTCTATCTATTATTCCAATTTCAATTTATATTTCTCAATCAAATTATATCTCTTATTATATTTCACATACATATTATGTAAATAAACATGAATTTATATATTTTAAAACTATTTCATTAGACATAGTAATATAATGACATCATAATAATAATAATAGGACAATAATTATTTCTATCATAAACAAGTAATATAACTATTATATCTTAATATTTCTCAACTATATTCTATTTCATATATTCTATCCAATATTTTCATAGATCAATCCACGTCCCTAAAAGATTCCTCAATTGTTTCAGTTTAATCCATTTAATATCTCACTAATTACCATTCAATTCTTATAAATAAAAATATCAATAATATTTCACCAGTCTCAATCTCAATCTAACTCCTTTAATTATAAATTTTCCAATTATTCTTATTGCCATTCCAAATCATACTCAAATCCATAATTTAAATCTAGTGTTGACTCATACCAAAGTGACCTTAAAGATCTCAAAAATATTAGTTCAATCAATGTCCAGAAGCCCTTTTTACCCATCAAATAAAATTTTAACTCTTATTTTTAAATCTAATTCTAGCTTTCTTTTTGTGCCAGGTAGGTTTCCACAACAGGGCTTCTAAGTCCTCCCATCTTAGTAACTGGCTAAAGGCCTTTTCCCACCATTGAGTCCAATCATATTCTTTTTCTCTTTTATCCAGTATTGTCTGTACTGTCATGTTGTCAACGTTTTTTGTGCCTCGTATTTGGAAGTCCAATCCTGTTGCTTTTAAAGTTGTAAATGTTTTAGTTGAGTTCTGCCTTTGATCATCAAAGAAATCCATCATGTAGGATGTGTCCTCTTCCTCTTCAATAAATTCAGTAGATTCAATAGATTGTAAATGTATTCCATCCATCTCATTAAGTTGTAGATCTGATTGTCTATCATAGTCAATCAAAGGTTGAGCTTCAATTTTTAATTCTGAGTCCTCCTTGAATCTAAACGATCTAATATGTTCTTTAAGTTCCAGTCTTGCTTCTAAGATTTTTTCTAATATAAGTCCATAATTAATCTGTGAGTAGGATTCCATCTTCTTCTTCTTTTTTTTTTTTTAGAGAAGTTCAGCTTAAAAAATAGATTGCAGCGTTATAAAATATAAAATGCAGACAGAAATATATTTCCAAAGAAAGATAGAGGAAAAAAAAACAACCCAATAGTCAAGACCAGCACAGAGATAAAAACTGGCAGTCAGTTGTTATATTGTAATCCAGTCTGGGCATCAGGCCAAAATCAGGAAGTGGGAGTTCAAAGAGCAAGTTACATTGTATCAGTCCGTTTCTGGGCTTCATGCCAAGTCCCAGGATGCATTGTATCCAAAATAATCTACATAAGTCCGCCCAGAGAGTAAAAAGTTTTTTAGGCAGTACTGTTCAGGAGGGGGGGGGAAACAAAGAACATTCCACCCCCTCCCTAAGGATTTTCACCTAAACTGAAGATAAACAAGCCAAAAGAGAAAGTCACAATAATCCGGATGCTCGAGTTCCAACTGCTTATGTAGACAAAATAAAATAGTAAAAAAAAACAATAATTGTTTTTCCAAAGCCCTTTTTCCCCAGCAATCAAACGCTGCTTTCTCAAAATAGGGAAATAGTTCTTAAAGCTGTTAGCAGGGAAGAAGGTAAATTAACAAGAGGGAAGGAAAGGTCTCACCCGGATCTTCCACGGTGGTTCTTTTCGCTTAGATGTTGCTGTGACTTTCGGCTGGAGCAGCTGAGTGATCGGCCATGTTACTGGCCGATCTTTTCCCCGTCGGCCCAAAGGTGGTTTTCTCGGACCGCAGAGGGAGCCGCCGCTCCCTCCGCGATCAACGAGTGCCCTCCTCTATGGTGGTCGTCCCTACAGGGCGACTTTCGACCCTATCCAGGGTCTACCGGCGGGGGGAAACCGGACGGCCAAGAGAACGAGTTCTCTGCACGTCCGCGGGCGCTGCGACCGGAACCGGAAGTCGAGAATGGCTTTAATACTGAAAAAATATTTTAGAAAGTTTTTCTCCTGCAATGTTGTCATTGTAATTACACTATATGTACACAAAGAGCAGATGAAGTTATAAGTTCCTTAGATGTCTCCATGGTTGGACAGACTGGAACTTTGAACTCTTTTTTTAAGAATCTGGTGTACTTTTATTTTTTATATATTTTAAAATTCCACAAATTTGACTTGCCATTATACAACTAATGTGTGGCAACAAGTATAGACCAATTATCACATGAATGTCTCCAAACAGTCTTCTCTTTAGCAGCTGAAAAAAATGTTTTGCGATGATCTCTCTAGATTACCATTAACTCCTCCTCCTCCTCTATGTTCTCCAGTCCAATTGGAAGATCACAGTGAATCTTAGATCTTGATTGGTTCAAACTTAATATGCATTTAATGGAGCTCCTTGTAATTAGATAGATTCATTTAATATACATTGAACTAACTCCATGGGGATGCCAATAAGGCCAAGAAAGAACAGCTTGCCAAGGGTAAAGGATCAAAGACTTGGAAAGATAAGAGTGAAGTCAGATGGTGAGAGAAATGCTACTTAGTGATTTAAAAAGAACAATGACGGCAATGGATTTCACCTCACTTCAACAAAGAAACTGTGATCTCAGAGAATTAGAACAAGGCACTGAAGGCATGGTGGTCAAAGATGCTAGGTGTACAGCAGAAGGATGATAAGCTGCTCACATATGTCTTGCTTTGAAAAACCACTTGCCACCAAAACAGAATTTGGGAGGAATGGGTTTGTGAGACTGGGAACTGAATTTAGTATGCATTTAGGTGTTATCTCCTGTCGCTTTTGCTGTAGCAGAGTCAGCTGTTGGTATTTTCTCAAGTAACCATTCCTGCCTTACTCTGAGGAATAATCTTCTCACAGACAGATGCATTGGGCCTGGCTTTTCTTATGACTGCCTCAAACGAGTATCTCACTTTGCTTCATCAGAAAGCCTTTCTTAGACAAGGTAATACTAGCCCATGTAATACAAGCTGGACACCAGAAATCATCAAGTGCTGTCTGGTACAAGGGGTGACTTTACAACCAGAGTATTTACGAAGTATGGGTTTGAAAATGAATCAGCTAAGAACTTGAATATTTCTTGGCAAATGCCCATGTTTTCTTTAAACAGCTTCCCTTATCCTGGGCCTAGGGAATTTGGTGAAGGCCACAAGAATACCTTGTTAATGTCATTCCCTAGACTATAAAGTATCTTTAGTCCTTGTCTATCTTGCTCCATTGATTATACACTTTTACCCTCCAAATTGTTATTCAATTGTCCATTTTTCAATTCTGTGGTTTTAATTAATGTTTACCAAAAATAAATGTTCTGTATAAAAACATAAACATATAGCTCTCCTGAGTACACTCTGAAAGCCTTTGCTGTATAGTTTTAAGCTTTTGTGTCAATTAATTTTTAAGAATGGCAACATCTTAATTTATGCCAACATATACTTCCAAGGCAGATTCTTTATCATATCTACAGTTTATACCCAAATTATTTCTGTTATTAAATTCGGTTAGATGCTTTTACAGTGCTTTCTCTCCTGTTTATTTTCCCAAATATTCTGACACTTTGTTGTTTTGCTACTTTAATTAGTATTTAATTTTTTAAAAATACTTATTGAACCAAAATATCCATTGCTGACATTTTTTCTTAAAGAATTAGAAACATTGTTGGAAGATAAATGGTCTTTTCAAAACCTTAGAATGATATGCCATTTTGACAGTACTAACCTTTCAAACTAGTAATCTGAAATAAAATGCTGTTAGAAATAAAATGTTAACATTGACATAAAACTGCTAGGGAAGGTTGTCTGTCAATTTGGGGCAGATATGGTCAATATGCTGACTATATTCAAATTAATATTATCATGCCAAATTGGGGATGTAATAAAAGTTCTGACCTGGAATCTGGAGAGCTTATAATATATGGATGAAATTAATGAATTAAATCTGTGCTAGATGGCGCTGCTGTTTGTCAGTAAATGATCTGCCTCAATTCTGGTTCCAATACTAACTTTCCACATTATCACACACCTTCTAAAAGGACAGATTCGTATTTTGGGATCCTGGTGGAATCTCAGCTTATGCTAGTGGAGCAAGGGGAAGCTGTGGTCTTTGTCCAGCTTCACCTGATAAAGGAGAATATTTGAGGCTCAGGGTTGAAATAAGAGGTCCTTGGTGCTCTCTGAGCTTGGTTGTTTTCTTGCAGATGTTTCATTACCAAATGAAATGTTTTCATCTGCAAGAAAACAACCAAGTTCAGAAGACCCCCTCATTTCAGCTGATGGACCTGACAACAGTGACCCATGCTCTCTTCCCTTTGCAACTAGACTATCGCAACACATTCTTCCTAAAGCTGCCTTTAGATTATCCAGAAGCTATGACTAGTCCAAAATCTGGACTAGTAACCCTTCAGCTAACTGGAGTTAGATTTAGACAGGCATTCATCCAATGCTATGGACACTACACTAGTTACTATTTTCATAATGGTACAATTCAAAATGCTTCTGATTACCTTTAAAGCCTACATAGTTCAGTTTCTGGATACTCATAGAATCATCTTTGCCAACAAGATTTGTTCCAGACCATCCATTATTTGAACAGGGACTCCTGAGGGGTCCCATTCTACAGGATGTGACAGGGCAGGAACTCAACAGCATGCCTTTTTAGTGACTTCTGCCATTCTGGGGAACACTTTGATTCCTGAGATCCTGGCTTTTAGGAAGGCTCTTAAGGGCTTATTATTCCTTAAGGGTGTTTGAAACTTGATTACCTAGAAAAAGCACTAAAACATTCGGTTCTGGATATTCAGTTCTTCTATATTAGAAATCTATTTACATACTAAAGCGGCTGCATATAAGGAGAATTTATACAAAATGTTTTATAGATGGCATATGACACCAGTTAGACTACAGAAAATGTTTAAAAATGTATCAAATATGTGTTGGAAATGTAAACAAAAACCAGGAACTTATTATCATATCTGGTGGATATGCCCTAATGCAAATATATTGGCTTAAAATTCACAGATGGCTAGAAAAGATGATTAAGATACAGATAGAATTCAAACCGGAATTGTTTCTATTAGGAATATTAAGATCTAATTACGGAAAAGAGAATGAATATTTAATCTTACATATATTAACAGCCGCGAGAATAGCATTTGCCCAATTTTGGAAAAATGAAAAGATACCACCTGACCAGATTATTATTATGAAAATATTGGAATGTGCAGAAATGGATAGATTAACTTTAGAAATTAAAGAGAAAGAAGACACAATTTTCTTTAAAACATGGGAAAAATTTTACCAATGGTTAGCAATAAGACAGAATGAAAAAGGATGATGAAATTAAATAAGATAAATGATGTACTTTTTTTTGAATATTATTTTTTAACTTTTTGGTTAGATGTATACATTTAACTATAATTAATTATAATTAATAAGCGTTATATTGATATTTATATGTAACTATATTTACTTAGTAATACATCACTAATTGTATACTGATTATTGTTACTTATAGAATGAATGATATGTATTGGGTTAAGCCTTTACCATTAATAGTGATAAATTTATTAATATAGCTTTTTAGTATTATGTTAATCATGCATACTTAATATGTATACCCGGACGACAGTCTGCTTGCTAAAGCGTTGATTTAGTGTTGGGGGTAACCCCATTATTGTATCTATCCTTACCCTTGGTTTAATTCTTGTTTTTTACCCTATGTTATACCTTTACCTACCCTTCCCTTTCTATCCCGATAAAAATAATAAAATATATTTAAAAAAGAAATCTATTTACTCATGTACTTACTTCTCAGATTTCTTTAAAAACCAAAATGGAAATTTCCATTATGTTTAAAAGTAGAATTGTAGAGTTAAATTATGTAGGAAAATTCTACACATGCACTGAATATTGGTCTGACCAGGTTTAGCAGTAAATTCATTATAATACAGAGCTCGGTGTGTCATGCCTGTATTGTTACCAAAAGAGAACAATGCTATGGTTCTTAATATTGAGGAACAATTAAAAAAAAAAATCAAAGTAACAATTTACTCAACTCTGAGTTGACACTTACTTCTGACAAAAATACACATTTAGGGTACACTTTGGTTTTGTGGGGAGGGTGACTCAAATATACCATGTGAGCAGGTTATATACAGTTAGTTAAAGCAGCTCTTTTCCAAGATTGTTAGTTAATTCAATGTAATACTATGCATGACTACTCAGAGTTAAGTGCTGCTATGAATTCAGTAGAATTTATTTCCTATAAAATATATTTAGACTGCAATCTTAGCCCAGGCAATCAAAAGAAAGAAAATTAAGAGTTTATGCATAGTGAAGATCCCACTGAGTGAGATTAATCACACCTGAATTCCTCAATTTAATTTGAGAATGTAACTTTCTTCAAATGGCAAACGATTTGCAGCTCAGTGATCCAAGACACAACTGAATATAATTTTAGTTTCTGCTTGCATCTGTGTTTTGTCTATATGTTTATATGCTCACACATATCTCCATGAAAACCTATGAGCTTGCCTCTTCAAAGCCAAATAAATCCTTGGTGCTTGCTGTTCTACTTTTAATCATAAACTCAATTTCATTAAAATAATGCAGCTATTCAAATTATACCTTTGGAACTATTTCAGTATATTCCTTGGGTGATTTAAGCCACTCTTTTATAGTACTGTACCTGTTAACTAAACTCAACTGGAAATATTATAGTCATAAAGCAAATCACTGTAATATCTTTATATACAATTATTACACACAGTCAGGACCAATTCATAATTTAATACAAAATTTGCCCCAGCATCACAAATTTTGAAAACCCTTTGTTAAATAACTAATTAAATCAGTGGGGATTTTTCTCTAATCGGAGACACTGATTTATCTTGCAGTCCAATCAGCATAGTTTCAATGTAGCATTCTCCCCACCCTCCCAGCTCTAGGTCGTTTTTAAAAAAGCAAGGAAATTTTTTGCATTCTCCCTTTTACATATAACAAGTTGCTATTATGCGCTTTGGAGTTGGAAGAAGAACTCTTGAAAAATATTACTAAAGATACACCATAAAGTTTCAAAGGATAAAATATAAAGTGAAAAAAACTGAACTTTCTATATAAATTGAAAAGGATAATAAGTATTCATGAAGCAGACGTAAAATGTGCAACGGTTTGATATATGCCTAACTTTTTCCCTTTATTATTAATTTTTTCAGTCTTTCACCAGGACCCTAAATTGAAGAAATTTCTGAAATATAGGAATTGAGTTGCAGCAATCTGGACTAGTTTTATAACAGCAAGCTTAATGCTATGATCTGCATAGTAGTGGGGGCTGACGGCAGAAGTCTTGTTTAGAATTTATAATAATAATAATAATAATAAAGTTGGAAGGGACCTTGGAGGTCATCGAGTCCAACCCCCTGCTCAGGCAGGAAACCCTATACCATTTCAGAAAAATGGCTGTCCAGTCTCTTCTTAAAAACGTCCAGTGTTGGAGCATTCACCGCTTCTGGAGGCAGGTTGTTCCACTGGTTAATTGTTCTAACTGTCAGGAAGTTTCTCCTCAGTTCCAGGTTGCTTCTTTCCTTGACTAGTTTCCATCCATTACTTCTTGTCCTGCCCTCAGGCGCCTTGGAGAATAGCTTGACTCCCTCTTCTTTGTGGCAACCCCTGAGATATTGGAATACTGCTATCATGTCACCCCTAGTCCTTCTTTTCATTAAACTAGACATACCCATTCCAGCAAACGTTCTTGATATGCTTTAGCCTCCAGTCCCCTATTCATCTTTGTTGCCCTTCTCTGCACTCTTTCTAGAGTCTCAACATCTTTTTTACATCGTGGTGACCAAAACTGATGCAGTATTCCAAGTGTGGCCTTACCAAGGCATTGTAAAGTGGTATTAATACTTCACGTGATCTTGATTCTATCCCTCTGTTAATGCAGCCAGCACTGCGTTGGCTTTTTTGGCAGCTGCAGCACACTGCTGGCTCATATTTAAGTGATTGTCCACTAGGACTCCGAGATCCCTCTCACAGTTACTACTATTGAGCAAGGTACCCCCTATACTATACCTGTACATTTGGTTTTTCTTGCCTAAATGTAGAACCTTACTTTTTTCACCATTGAATTTCATTTTGTTAGATAGCGCCCAATCTTCAAGTCTGTCCAGGTCCTCCTGTATCTTAAGCCTGTCTTCTGGAGTGTTGGCTATTCCTGCCAGCTTGGTGTCATCCGCAAATTTGATGAGTTCCCCATCTATCCCCTCGTCCAAATCGTTGATGAAGATGTTGAAGAGCACTGGGCCCAGAACAGAGCCCTGGGGCACCCACTACACACTTCCCTCCATGTAGATGCAGTTCCATTGAGGACCACACGCTGAGTACGGCCGGTCAGCCAGCTACGAATCCATCTGGTGGTGATGCTGTCTAACCCACATTTTTCTATCTTATCAAGTAGTAGGTTGTGATCTATTTATCAAATGCCTTACTGAGTCCAAGTAAATTATATCCACAGCATTCCTCTGATCCACTATTTTGTCACTTGGTCCAAAGAATGCAATAAGATTTGTCTGGCATGATCTGTTTTTGACAAACCCATGTTGGCTTTTAGTAGTGATTTTGTTTGCCTCTAGGTGTTCGCTGGATTCGTTGTTTGATTATCTTTTCCAGAATCTTCCCAGGTATTGAGGTCAGGCTGATAGGTCTGTAATTTCCTGGTCCATTTTTTCCCTTTTTTGAAGATGGGAACTACATCAGCTCTTTTCCAGTCCTCGGTAATTCCCCAGTGCTCCAGGATCTTTGAAAAATATAGTTCAATGGTTCTGAGATCACATCTGCCAGTTCCTTTAGAACCCTGGGGTGTAATCCATCTGGTCCTGGTGATTTGAACTCGTCTAGGCTGGACAGGTGCTCACTTACCGTTTTCTTGCCTATCTTAACTTGCATTTCTATTCTGTTTTTATGGCACTATTTTTGGTAGGTTGGTCTGTTTTTTCCCTTTGTGTAAAGACAGATGCAAAAAATGAGTTAAATAGTTCTGCTTTCTCCCTGTTGCTTGTCACCTTTTTGCCACTTTCACCCACTAGTGGACCAATCATTTCCTTCACTTTTTTCTTGTTTTTTACATGTTGAAAGAAGCTTTTTTTGTTATTTTGACTTTGGTCGCAAGCCTTAGTTCATTATGAGCCTTAGCTTTCCTCACTTCATATTTGCAGGCTCGGGCTATTTGCTGATATTCTGCCTTAGTTATGTGCCCCTCTTTCCACTTTCTATACTTGTCCCTTTTATCTTTCAATTTATCAGAGAGTTCTTTATGCAGCCATGCTGGTTTCTTTTGAGAGCTGTAATTTTTCCTCTTTGTTGGTATTGTGCTAGACTGGGCTTTTATTATCTCGCTTTTCAAAATTTCCCAAGCTTCTTGAGTTGTTTTCCCCTTGAGGATTCTCATCCATGGAATCCTTCCCAAACCCTCTCTAAGTTTATTGAAATTAGCTCTCTTAAAAGTCCAAGACTCTAGTTTGACTGTGTTCTATTGCTTGTGCTTCCATAATGTTGAATTCCAATATTGCATGATCACTTCCTCCCAAGGTTCCTGTGGCTTCAACACCTTCTATCATTTCATCCCTGTTAGTGAGAATTAGATCCAAAATGGCTAATCCCCTAGTTCCCTTCTCTACTTTTTGGGAGACAAAGTTGTCTGCTAGGTTTGCAAGGAATCTGTTTGATCTTCCACTTGGTGCAGAGTTTGTCTCCCAGTTGATGTCAGGGTAGTTAAAGTCCCCCATTACTATTGTGATGTGCTTCCTACATACCTTAGTTAGCTGACTAGCAAAAAGTTCATCTATTTCCTGTTTGGTTGGGTGGCCTGTAGTATACACCTATGGCAATGTCATTTCCCCCCCCTTTTATATTGACCCAAATGCATTCAAGACAGTTTTCATCATTGTTGTGCTCTAGTTCTGTAGAGATGTAGTTATTTCTTACATATAGAGCAGCTCCACCTCTTTTATTTGGTCTGTTTCTTTTAAATAATTTAAATCCCTCTAGCCTTGTGTTCCATTTGTGGGTTTCATCCCACCATGTTTCCGTAATGGCAACAATATCATATCTGCCCTCATTAGCCTGAATTTCTAATTCACCCTGTTTGCTGTTCATACTCTGTGCATTGGTATATAGACATTTGAGTCGTTTATGACTGACCCTGTGTTTACTTTCTACGTAACCTGTGTGGTGCCTGAGTTCCCCTATTTGGTTAGTGCACTTTGTGTGGCACTTGCTATTAGAAGCTTGATTTTGCTTGACAGCAAGGTTGATATTCTTGTCCACACACACATCTATGTTACATGCACTGATAACCCTATAATTGTTAGATTGCCGGGGACAGGGACAGGGATGTTCTGTATCAATTAACTCACTGTCCCCGCTGTTTAGTTTAAATATTCCTCCAGAAAATCTGTGAATTTATAGCTGAGTAACTCAGTCCCTTTCTTTGATGGATGCAAACCATCTCTTTTGTACATTTTTTCATTAGACCAGCTACAGACATCGTGACTAATATATCCAAAGCCTTCCCCTTTACACCACTCCTTTAGCCACATATTGAATTCTGCTATACGCTGGCCTTTTCCATTTTGCTCCTTATACACTGGTATATATACACTCCTTATACACTGGTATTTATATATGTTGTATACAGAGAACATACTAGCATGCTGTGATTCAGAGCTGAATAAGAAGGAAAAAAAAATTTGTGTGTGTTTTTGTGTGTGTGTGTGTGAGAGAGAGACGGAGAGAAAAGGAAAAGAGAGAGAGAGAGAGAGAGAGAGAGAGAGAGAGAGAGAGAGAGAGAGAGAGAGAGAGAGAGAGAGAGAGAGAGAGAGAGAGAGAGAGAGAGTGTGTGTGTAAGTCCTGTAGAAATATTTCATGAATCAGGAGTTTTTAATTGGGAATGTAAAAAAATCTATTAACTAAATTTTGAGATTATAATGGCTCATCTTCCATACATTAGAAGATAGCTGATAGTTGATAAACTTTTCCACAGATTGCATTAACCATTTAGCAGTAGGTGTAAAAGCACAAAAAAATGAATCCTATATGGAATGCTATCCAACAGTGTGGTATAATGATTAAGGCAATTCTCCTGAAATTGCTATAGACTACTTCTTTCCTTTTCACAATTGTGCAATGGGCTATTATAACTTATTTTTAAAAGCCATGAAAGCCTATTATTATTACATTGGTTTTATGGAGTTTTCAGGATTTGCATTCTTCTACTATCTCCAGTGAGAAAACCTGGCTACATACAGTAGATACTTCTAATCACTTAAATATTTCTTTGTCTCTTAGAAAATCAACTTATGGTGACAGAAAACCTACATGCAATTGTACTGAGGCTCAGCAGCTACAAATCTTGTCATTTTGTGGGAGTTGAAACACTTTAGAAGCAGGCAGCTTCTTCATTAATTTGCATATATTATCATTCAAGACCACCACAGCAAGTGGCCTTCTGTATTTAATTACAATTTAAAACTCAACCCAACATTTTATGAGCAGCTTAATATAATTATCGAAGTTATGGACCTACCACATTCTAGTTATTAATGTTCCTTAACTATAATGTGTAGCAATTATTGCAGTATTTACAAACTAGCCTGTTTTGATTTTAACACATTCTCCTGATATCAAATATTCAAATGTATTTTATTTAATCTTAAAACATGTAATGATAGTGGTTTGAAAATATGTTTTAAAAAATAAATATTTGGAACTCTGGTAGAATCTTGTGTTTTAAAAACTGTCTGTATTCTCCTTGGATAACTGAGAGCTTTTCTCCCCCCAAATCAACTACGGTTCCACTCAATTTGTAAAACTTCTGCTTTGTGGTTTGCAGATCTGGGATTCCATGGGGATGTTTTCCCATTCAAAGAATTTTGAGATGATTCCATCCCTTGAAGGCAGAGGTTCATAGGTGATCTTAGCCAGCAGATCAATTCCTAAAACTTTTGACCAGTTTCACAGTCCCTGTAAAAAACTGTTCAGCTTGATTTTCCCCGTTTATGCAACCCCTTTCCCCAACCAAGCTTCTGGATTTAAATGAACTATTATTCTGTCTGCAAAATAAGTGCTATGGCTTATAGAAAGTGTCCAGCTATAAAAATGTGTCGCGCTATCATCCCAGGTTTCACTGGAAATTTATATGCAGGAAAAAGAAAAATTAGATGACTTAGTAGATTTCATTCCTCCCCGTAATACATGACATGCAAAGAAGTGTGACAGGACTAGAAATAACATGCTTGCTTCAGCTTTACTGGTTATTGACTCTGGTGAGGTATAGGACTTAGATCCAGGTATCATGGATTCCCTGATCACTAGGAGCACTAGGGATAGCTGATCACTAGCTCACTTCAATGGGATTCTGTCTCATGCATATATTAGTACCATTGGAAGATTGATTATCAAGCTGAGATAGGTCATGAGGTCTCCCCCACACACAACCCCCCCCCCATATAAACATATTTGATTTCTTGCTTGGAACCCTGATTCTGGTATAGAAGGTTCTTACTATCCATCTGCTGTCCCATGGAATGTCCCCAAAACAAAAACTAAGCCATAAAATCGCAACTAAAGTTCTTGAGAAACAAGTTGTATGCATTAACATCTGTTTTATAGGAATGGGAGGCTACTTGTCTCAACTGTCCAAGCTCTGTGATTCAAGTCTACTTGGCATATCTGTCCCTTCTAGATGATTTCCTGAATTTGCTTTCCAGAGTTAAATGAGAAAACTGAAAGTCATGCTGCTTGAATCAGGACTCATCCTTATTCCCCTTTGCTTGTTAATGCCTTAGCAGGCAATTATAACCCTTCAACAGATTATGGCTGAGGTTCTCTTCCTTGTCCCCTTTTAACTTTTTTTTAAATTTAACAGTCAAAACATCCCCACCATTTACTACCTGCACCCAATTAATATTAATATGCCAATTACTTATTAATAACATTTGTATCTACATTGTCATTTTCAAACATTTTTTTATTGTTTAGTAGCCTTTTTTAAGCCAAAGAACTAATTCCATAGTTCTTTACATATGTACAATGATTTTTGTTCTTTTCATTTAGACAAATTTTCCATTTTCTGATGCAGCCTGTTGCTAATCACATAAATACAGGTAATCCTCGATTTATGACCATAATTGCACCCATAATTCAGTTGTAAGTCGTGCTGGTCATTAAGTGAGTCACCATGTCACCTGGTTTTTCTTTTTTGCAATGCTTGTTAAACAAACACAACAGTCACTAAGCAAACATGTTGGTTGTTAGGAAAGCAGTTGGGTATTTTAGCCAGAAATTGGAAATAACCATGTTTTCGGCTAAAAAAGTTGCAAATTGTGTTCATGCCACCCTGTGATGCTGCATATGGCTGAAAATGCAGGCGGGTTGCCAAACACTCAAAATGCAACTACGTCAGTGCAGATGGGGTGGGGGGGAGCCATCGGAACTTCGAAACTGGGTTGGGAGTAGCTCTGGGGAGGTCTATCATAACTTTGAATGGTTGCTAAGCAACGAATTGTAAGTTAAGGGCTACCTGTATCCTCTTGGAATTGATGTTACTTTTTTCCTGACTTGCAGTATACATGCCAAATGTATTTTTATTATTAGAGGTTAAATAATGTAGGAATAGTCCGCTGTTTAGAGAAGCAGCGCCTTCTCTGGCTTGCTTTAGTCTTTTTCTGGGCAACTAGGACAGCTTCCAAAGAAATCCTGAGCTGCAGATATCCACTAATTTTATTCTCTAAAAATAAATATGAGAACTACATAGGGCTCAGGGGAGTTTTTTTAAAAAATGAAGATAAGGCTTGAGAATAATGCTTTGCTTTGCAATTTATCAGTTTTCCCTTAATTATTATTACTATTTAATTAAGATAATATAAAAATAACAGTCAGGACAGAAAGTCTGAAGTGTGCTAAGGGAAATGTCTACAACTTGTTGCACAGATCAGACCTCTTGACATTTCCTTTCCAATTTCTCCTGCACAACTCCCTTCATTTTCGAGACATTTTCTCATCAGAAGTCAAATGGGACTCTGTTGAATATATTCATACAGCTCTGCTCATGATTTGTTTCTATGAGGAGGAAGGGCAGAGAGCCAGAGCATAGAGCGTGCAATGGTACTTAAGTGTAGCATCTCCCCCAGAACACACATGCACACGTTCCTTTTGCTTAGTGCTACATTCTATGACAGGAAAACAGCTCAGCGGCTTTGCAAAAGAGGTGATAGTTTTGGCAATATAGGCAATCCTTGCTGAATATGCACACATTCAGTGACCAGTCAAAGTTACAACGTGCTGAACAAGGGGCACTTACAACAGCTCTTCACAGTTGCAACCACTGCAGCCTCCCTGTGCTCACATGATCGTGATTCAAGTATGCCCGGGCTGGCTTGCAATGATAACATTGCAGTATCCTGTAGTCACGTCATCATCATTTGCAAACTTCACTGTCCGCTTCCAACAAGCAAAATCAATGGGGAAGCCAGCGGGAGGTTGCAAATAGCAATCACGTATTCACGTGATGTTTCAACCATGCAATCATGCCTAATGATGGCAACTAGGACTGCTCGAACTGCTGTCATAAGTCAGTGGGGTCATGTGATGTGCCTTATGATGCATCATTTAGAGACAGTTCTCTGTACTCTACTTTGGGTAATTTCTCAAGAAATTGGTACCTATTTTAGATCAAGGTCAAACATTTGCCATCTCCCTTGGGCACTCTTTTGAGGGAAATATACTGTAAGCTTAAAATTTAATAAGATACTTTCCTTGACTTCTTTTAACAAGGTAAATGTCACTTGTCTAACCTACAGTCCATTTCTATGTTTCTCTCTAGATAGCACCTAAGAGACTTATATATTGTTACAATACAAATTAATTTCTGCTGGTATTCTGTAATGTTCTATTTTGTATGGAATAGAACCAATTGTTGATAAAAAAAAAAGATGGCAGGTGAGCAATAACCCAATTTTGCTCAGCAAAATTAAATCACTCTTCCTATTTATCTTTTTTTTAAAAAAACAAAAATCTTAGATTCTAACTGCAAGGTATTGATCAGTCCCAGAATTATCTTTCTGGTTGGTTTTATTGGTTTAGAGCTTCCGGGACCTAAAAGAAAGATATGTAAAATTCTCTCAGAGGCAACCAGATTTTTTTCCCTTTTCTTTTCCTATTCTCTCACCTTGACACCATTTCAATATTCAGCACATTTGCTGATTTCAATCAGTGCTTTTTCAAAAGAATCTCTGCAAATAGCAACGTACTAACTTTTGTTCATGAAGAAAAATGGCTCTGAAGACTACTTCAAAAACAGGGCCTCATAGCAGGCTAATCATTTTACCTATAATAACAAATGTAATAGCTTTGTGAAGGTTGAATTTAAAGAATTACTAGCTATTCATAAATGGCAAAGGACAGATCTGAAGAGATAGCTACTTGCTATTCAGTTTACTTTAATGCGGTCAGTATGCCTTATTTCATATTGCCATTATAATGCAAAAGTACTAAGCAATCTGATTAATGTGCTAACTTTAAAATGAAATCAGAAAAAATAAAAACGGCAAGATTTGAGGAATTTAAGACACAGAATAATGCCTCGAATAAGCAATGTTTTCACCTTCTGTCTAGACCAATGTTTTTCAGCCTCAGCAGCTTTGATATATGTGAATTTCAGCTCCCAGAATTCCCCAGCCAGCATGTGAAAGTCCTCACATCTTAAAATTGCTGAGGTGGAGAAACACTAATCTAGACAGATTAGCTGAGTTCAGCTATTGCCTGTCCATCAGATACCCTGCTAAAAAGGGAAATGTTCGGTTGCAGGGCTTAAGGTGCCATTCAACATCATTCAAATAAGCATCCATTTGCATGTCAGTATTTCTCCATTGTCTGTTTCCCAATGGACCTTTCTTGGTCCACCAACATTTATTTTGCTAGGCACCTCAATCTTCTGTAAAATGGCTGAGACACACACATTAACCCAAGTAGCTCAAAACTTTTTATGTTCACTTTTAACAACTCCCCAAGCTTTAGACACAGATCTTTCTTTACAGGAAACTTGCATATAGATAGAAAGCAATTGATTCATATCAGGTAGGTCTACCATATGACCTAGACAGCTAAATGAGGCTCAGATTTGCCCACGTTCATCTAGCATGCTTTTGTCTGGTTTCCAGTATAGTGCATTGCATGCGAAAGTATAGAAGTGAGAAAAGAACAAAAGAAAGAGCAACGGTGACTCGCCAAGAGGTAGGTAAATGCTTGATATGCTCTGATATTTTCAGAAAAGAAGGGGAAGAAGAGATGAGCATGGTAGGAGTGAATAAATGAGCAGACTTCAAAGGGCATTGGCAGCTTGGATAAATGAACTGAAAACATGTGATGTATGATCAAGGGGAGACAGAAGGAGTGGTATTAGTAGGCAAGCAAAAGACATCTGAAGATGTATCTGTTTCCTAAAAACAAGGCAAGGAGAGGCAGCAGTATTTGCAAGCAAATGGTTGGAGATGTCCAGTAACCAAAAAAATAATCTGGGGTTCAAAGAAGAAGAACATGCAACAGTTGACAGAAAGCATTGGAGTAACGGAGAAGGCTGGTCAATTACCAATTAACCAAGAACATATGAAAGTCAGAATAATCAGAAGAATAACATTCCCCAAGTATTAGTGTAAATTACAATACAGATGTAATAAAACTGAGAATTGCAAAGGATATGTTATTGTCTTCAAGGACTTCATTATATATATTTGTATATATCATCATCATCATATTGGAATAGATTGAGAGAGTGACTGTCCCAGGGTCACCCAGTTGGCTTTCATAGTTAAAGTGGGACTAGAACTCACAGTTCCCTGGTTTCTAGCCTGTTGCCTTAATCACTACACCAAATTGGCTCTCATATTGGTATATAAGCCGTGGTGGTGCAATGGTTAGAATGTAGTATTGCTGGCTAACTCACTGCTCACTGCCAGGAGTTCGATTCTGGCTGACTCAAGGTTGAAACAGTCTTCCATCCTTCTGAGGCCTGTAAAATGAGGACCCAGATTATTGGGGGCAATATGCTGACTCTGTAAACCACTTAGAGGGCTGTAAAGCGTGATGAAGCTATTGCTATTGCTATAAACAGTTACAAATGTAAGATGCTAACCACTAAACAGGAAAAACAAAATCACACATCTAAGATGGATGACTGCTTAACAATATTCCCTAGAGAAATATTGCAGAAAAAAAAGAGAGAATATTATGTTCCTTCAAAAAAAAACAATGGCATGCTAGGTAGCATCAGACCTGTCAAAGAAACAAAGCACCTCTCTTCTCAGCAGTGGCAACTTCTCAATAATACCTACTTTTCAATAGTGCAGTTTAAAAAGGAAGAAGAAATTTAGAAAGGAACAGTCTAGATTCAGACTTGTCACTCACATGCATTCATGTGCATTATTTCAGCACATGGCCAATATCAACTGAAGAGGAAACCCATCATCTTTTTATCTTTTAACAGTGAAAAGCAGAGAGACAGACATTGTTAACAAACAGGGATAATAGGGAACCGATGATTTTACTCATCAAGTAAACAAAGTTATATCCCTTATGCAACTCCCAAGTCCGTCATTGGCATTTTTATTATAAATCTGTTTCTTTAAGACAGTTTACAGGAAGATCTGCTCTGATGTTCCTTCCAGATTCATGACTACATTGCCACAAAGTAAATAATAAAAGCAGGAGGGGAAAAAAAAACATTCCACCATTTCCAATTTCTAAGGAGAAATATGGGGACCTTGAGGGCTAGTATCCCTCAGGCAGTTTTTACTCTCAAATTGTTGCCTTTGGTTTTTAACCAATGGTTACTTCTCATTTTGTAGTGCACTTGGTCCATCAACAGATTTCACCCAGTATATACAGATCCTGTCATTATAATTACAATGTGATCTTCCAACAATTGAGAAGAAACAGTAATCAGCTGTTGTCTCCCTGTGTTCTGGGGGGGGGGAGAGAAGAAATATGGATGCATGAATGCATGTAAAGGAGTCTATTTGTATATCTGGGTGCATCCATGTATGAGAGAAAGAGAGAGGGATGGAAAGAGAGAAAGATGCAAATATCTTTCTGGAATTTCCATTAGCATAGTGTAGCTCAGAAATTTCCTTAAAGAAGTAAAACTAAACAATTACTTCTTCTTAGGAATCTGCTTTATACTGAATCAGACTACTGGTCAGTTTGCAATGTAATCTAACCAGTAGTGGTTCTCCAGACCTTTGGTCAGTTATCACATTTGCCTCTTACATACAATCTATGAGCCACGGGGAGTCCTGCTGGATCAAACCATAGCCCACCTTAGTCCAGCTTTTTTATAATTTCTTGTCCAATGGAATTGGGAGTTGGAAATAAAGCTTATAAAAAGGCCCTGGACAATTTATCTGCCTTATCATCTGTATGTCAGAAGGATACTTTTCTTTTTTTTAAAAAAACTAAACACAATGGAACCAAACTTGATATGGCACCCCATGAAAGAGTCAATTGGGTGGCAATTCAGAATGCTACTGACCACACCATTTGAAACTTCCTTCTCTCCCCCTACAGCAGGGGTGTCAAACTCGCAATGTCACATGATGTGTCTCGACGTATCGCAACTTTTCCCCCATTGCCGGAGCTGGGGTGGGCGCGGTTTCGGCATGATGCATCCGGCCCACGGGCCAGCAGTTTGACACGCCTACCCTACAGGGAGCTTTACATACTGCCACATTGCATATGGACTTAGAGTTGTGCACAATAATAAACCAAAAGATTCCTAACAGAAAACAGAACACAGAAATAATAACCACACAATAATACACAAGGGGAAAGTAGAAACACTCTTGCACACATGTTACTTTGTAACACAAAGGAAAAGCAGATGCCACCTACAGCCACTGGTAAAGGATGCGGAGGGGGTGGGGGATTAGGATTCTCCTGTTTTAGCTCAACGTGTTCCACCACTTGCTTTGAAACACCTATATGCCGGATCTTTTTTCAGATGTTGCTGGCATGAGTCTTTTTCAGAGCTTTCTCCTCTCTTGACCCTCATGTTCAGCCATAACCCAGTTTCAGGATTGTCCCTACTTCCTTACATTGCATATGAAAGCTCTCTATGGCTGTGAAATGAGTCTAAAATTGAGTCTAAAACTGATCAGCCTAGTGTAATGTTGTTTTATTTTTGCAAGTATATCCAGCAATGCCATGTGATAAACCTACACAGAAGTGGAAGGTAAAGGGAGAGAAGGAAAGCTGACAGCCATAGCACAGTCAACACTGCTGGGAGGCACATGGCAGGCTGCCATTATTTATTATCTATAAATATTATAGATAATAAATTACTATTCCATTTATTAATAATGGGAGAATAATCCATCTTGAAATGTGGAGAGAGAAAGGGAGAGAGAAAGGGAGGGGAGAGAGAGAGAGAGAGAGAATGCCAAAGATGAAAGAAGCTCAACAGAGTTAAAATCCAAATAGGCAGTGTTGCTCCAATAGGTTCATGTGCTACATATAACTCCCCCCTGGCTCCTGCCAAGCTCCTTCCCCCATCTGCCTTTAATTCTTGTTTTGTTTTTTTAATTTTGAAAACTGGAAGCAGACACATGGCTAAACAAGTCCCAGCCTCAAGCACCCTCTTTATTTAAAATAATGTTCCACAGGCTCCATAGACATTTGAATATATAATGTTGGGTAGCTCTACAGCCTTGTACTTCTTTTGACAGTGTGCCCAGCAGCTGCCTAGATAAAAAACAAAGATAAGCTGGGGCAGTAAGGAGCATTCATGGGGTTGAAGCATCCCTTAACTAGCTTGCTTTTTACACATAAAAGAGTTTTTAATGAACGGCCAGGCTCTCACAACAGTCCCTTTATTAACAGACACACCTCTGTGACAGTCATTTTGTGACAAAACTTACTTTCAGAATAACAACATCATCTGCCTTCCTGATAAGCCATACCTCTGATCTATTACTTGACGATGATTGGCAGCACTATCCAGTTAATGGTAGTATGTTCAAATAATGGCAACACTCCAATAATTAACAACACATACATACGTTTCTCATCTATGAATATCCAGTGATTGGCAATGCAGTAATTCTGCTTAAGTCATCACACCCAAATTGTTCTGCTTCTTACTGAAGTTATCAGTAGAGTGTGGCAGAAAACAATTATAGTGACCTGAGGCTTGTCTAAGCCTAGTACCTCACAGGTTTTTTTGCAAACACTTATAAAGAAAGAGACACAGAAGTTGTAATATACTTGGCAGATACAACAAAAAGAGATGTCGCGAATAATAAGCTTTTACCAAGCTCTCCATATTTTACAGAATGGCTGCCATGGAGTTATATCTAATTACAAAATACAACTCATAAAATGTTGCGCTCCTAACCCAAAACAGAAAAATCCTGATTTAGAATATAGCAGCCACTCTGAAAAGGCAATGAAGTTGTAAATGATCATCACCTTGCTACTAAACAGAGCCAAAGTAAACCTGATTTGAGGCTAAACTGGTTGAAACACAATGACAGAATGTATGTAGCCCGTTGAATTGAAAACAATTATTTCACTGAAGATCGGCACTGCTCAGGAGAGTTCAGGTAATTTAAATTTGCATTGTCTGAACTGAGGGAGGAATCGGAAGTTCTCTAGACATGGAAAAATAGAACGCTGTAACACAGGATAGATTCTGCAGTACTAATTAAAGCATTCACCTGTTAACTGACTGACCTTCTGTTAGATCTAAATAAATCTACCCAATTACATATTGAAAATGTGCACATTCTTTCCAAGGTAATTGTTTACTGATAGCAGGGATAAAATAGACCATGGGATAACTTTATAGCTTTGGCACAGCTGAATACTCAGGAGCACCTGTTACTCAAGAAATATAGAGATTATTATACAATATAAAAGTGGTTTTAGATTGTGGTGATCTGAAACGGTTTTCAAAAATGAGATACAAAAGTGATACGTGTAATATCTGATTTAGAGAAAGTAAGCTGAAAGGGAAAAGGAAAAGTTATGATATCAACACAGTGCATGTGTATGTATTTTACATATTTTAAAATACTATTACTACAGTACTACTGAAAGAATTGCCTTTGTCTTATCCCTTCTTAATTTCTTTCTGCTTCAGTTTAATATTTTATTCATATTTACTTCTTATAGTTGTATTACTTTGTCGATAACAAATAATAAAGAATATTATCATATCCAGATATAAATATAATGTGTATGTTATAATAATTTCAAATAAAAATCAAACACAAATAGAATTTATGTTTTAATTCTATATTTTAAATACTGAGTTGGATTAAGGCCCCACACATAACTAATATCATTTTTTGCAGCAGGAAAAAATCCAACTGTAACTGAGATGTATGTTGCACTTAATGTGCCCATTTTAAAAGGAATGCCAAAATATTTATTTACAGCATGACTATTACTGGGTCTGGACAGCTTCCCTCCTTCTTGGCTCAATACAAAATATTTCTCTCCTAGAGGACTTTTGCCTCTAAAATAATAGTAAGTTGCAAGGGTCAAGGCACTGAAGCATTGCCTAAGGAAAATCCTAGTGCTTCATCAGGTCCAAATTTAATCAACTCAAGAGAGCTTTTTTGTACAGTGAGAGACCCTGAAGGGATAAACGGCATCACAAATAAGGCGGTAGTGGCTGATCAAAAAGAAAGCAAACAAGCCAACGTTTTAACATCTTATGATCCTATAAATATAAAAAAATCAATTCGGAGCACTTGTTGAAAACTATTAAAATGGTTCAAAACGTCCTAAATCGCGAAATTTATCAAGCTGATCAGCCTGAGTCTTATTAGCCCAACTAAGACAAACAATCCAAGAACACTCAAGAGAGCAGTGAGGGAAGTGCACCACCGAAGATGGTTGCTGCTCGTCTCACCCGTTATTAGCCTGTGTAAACACACCCTGCCATGCATATAAACTGTATATGCATAGACTTGTCTAAGTGATCAAAGATCTCTCTGCCTGCCCTGTTCCACATTACGCACACTGAACCCACAAGCATACAGCTTGCATGTATGCCAGCAGTGTTTACATGCTATTGAACACCCATTAAGGCAGGGCTTGCAATCACAATGGCTCTTTCTCTGCAGCCCCTCCACCTCTTTTCTTTCCCTAAATGAGGCTGCCACCGCTGTTAGTTCCTGCATAACAGCATAAAAGCGATTCTGACTGGAACGGCTGGCTGAGCAGTAGGGTAAAGCAGTGAGACAAATGGTCATTTTACGAGAGTCCACAGAATCCTGAAGCTGGTCCTTAATTGCATTCTCTATCCTCCTTGCAGGAAAAAATACAGTAGTGTCAGGAAAAAGATACCGGTATGGAATAGAAAATGCCCTTATCTAAATACATTATACTCTCATTGCATATCACTCCATAATAGGCTTTGGTACTGAAATCACTTTCCTCCAGCAACTGATAAAACTAGCATTTATTATCTTTTTTCCTCAACTTTTCATTTTCCCAGATAAGCTAGTCCTTGGTTAACAACATTAATTGGGACTGGAATTTCCATTTCTAAGCAATGCAGTTGTAAAATGAAGGGTCAAAGGACTATCTCACTTAGCAACAGCAATTCCCATTGCTATAGTTAAAACAAGGATCGAGGGTCATTAAACAAGTCCCAGATGGCTTCCAAACAGGCCGGCCGGCAGGTAAAGTGCAGTGCAAACAAGGCAGGGGTGACTGTTCCTAGGTAGGGTGTGCAGGTGCCCTCATGGCATAGCATGAGTGTAATGAGGAGCTGGCTATGTCAGATGGGGAAGAATGCCTGAGGTACAGTGTGAGCATAGCAAGCCCAGAGGTGGCTACTGTCAGGTAGATGAGGGTGCAAATGACATATTGGAATAATCTGTAACCTTCCCTACTGGCTTCTCATTGACTTTAGTTATGTGGAAAGCCAGAAAAGGAAGGTTATAAATGGCGATCACATGACTGGGGGACACTGCAACTGTTATAAGCGTGAGCCAGTTGCTAAGCACGCAGATCATGACCATGGGACTGTGGAGATGCAGGAACAGGTGGAACTTGCTCAGCCCCATCATAACTTTGAATGGTCGTTGAACGAGTGATTGTTAAAAGAAGGCTATCTATATCATAAGCATATGCGTTGGGTTTTGTTTTTTGTTTTTTTTGGGGGGGAAAAGGACACATATCTCTACCTTGCAACAACTGTGCAAAATGGATTTCTTAAAAATGCTGACAGGCAATACATAGACCCAACAAATGTTGAATGGCTGCAAAAATCCAAACGAGGTAATTTTTGTCACTTTTCAAACATACAATGTTCTACATTGATTTGCAAAAAAGGCCTCTTTTATTGGAACTTTGCTGAAAATAATGGATTGTGTTTTAGGGATGAGCAAACCAAGTATTGAGACTTAAATTGACAGATGCATTACGATTCTAGGGACGTACAAGCTGTCTCACACTATTCTTAAATTGTAATTTGAAAATGATCGTGGTTTCAATAAATAGAATAAAAACTCCTGAGCCAAGAAGTCTGTTAGCTGGAAACCCCAAGAAAAAAGTGTTTATTCTTCAATATGAGATGTATGTTTTGCTCTTTGTTATTTATTATGAGATACATGTTTTGCCAACAAAATGTGACGCATTTATCAACATTCAGAATTACTTTTCTGCTGGCAGTTTTGGAAAAAAGGGAAACATGCAAAGTCATCAGCTAGAGAAATTACCACAGTAAACAGAAGAGCAATCAAAATACAGAAATGACATTCAATTGTCCTACACACAGAACTCAACACAAATACATGGTAAACAAGTGACTAATGCTCCAAATTTATGACCTGTTTTCTTCCCTTGTTTCAGTAAACTTAAGAGTCAGTTAAAAGGTTCATCAGTTTTAATTCTGGTAATTACAACATACCCAACTACACTTATTGAAAATAGAGTAAAAAAAACATAATCAATTGTCAGTTAGGGCCTTTAAACAGACCATGGACAGATTTCTCAATGAAAGTTAAGATTTGTCTGCCATTCTATATTTCTCCTGTTTTACTCTGCTCTGGAGTTTAAAATGTTCTGTAATTATTGTAAGAATGCAACTAGGGCCAATTGTGAGCTGATTACAGTCTGGAAAATGATGGACTGTTTTTGTAATATTTGTCACTGAGGAAGTCCCTTTTTCAATTTTAAAGAATAACCAGAAAATGCTATAAATATAAGCACCATCATAATGCTAGAATCTTTTGCTTCTTTTTTTAATATAAGGGAGAGATTAAGGGTAAGAGTTGTCTGCTTTATCCATCAAGCACTGGAAACCAGCACCAGAGAAAAAACTAAAAAAATGGAAAGTTTGAAGCAGGGAGAGATAATGTTTTTGGACTGTGTTATCTGCAGCCAGCTCTGGGCTAGCCTGGAGTGAACAATTATTGCCTCAAGATGTTGTCCATGATCTCTAGACTTGCAAACATTTATATTTAACAACATGTTGAATTTATTTCCAATCTGCAGATACTGAGGACAAAGTGCAGGAAATGTGGGTTGGATTTAAAATATATTGGGAATTGTTTGCAGATGCAATTGATAGTTGTGTGGTTACTTTGGTCCCCAAAAGTGGGAAGTCTATTACTGGACAGTTTTAAAATCCAAGCATTTCACAACTAGCCTTTCAAAATACATTTTAGAGAGCAACATTTCAGCCTACCTAATATAAATAGGGAAAAATGATTTTAGAGTATGCCTTCTCTTAATTTGTATAGTGTGATACGACAAGCTCCAGTATAAGACATGAACTTGACTCCTCATTCTAAAAGAGGCCCATGAGAGAATGGATTGATTCTGAGTCTTAGTAATCATCCTTGTTACTAAATGATATATTTTTTTATGGACTGAACATGTGAAAGGAGTAATAGGTATTAATAGGTATTTGAGTTTTTATGTATTTGTAACATATTTGTTAAACCTGTTTCAATTAATTATGATCAAATAAGTGGAAATTATATTTGTGCTGGGTGTCCTATCAGCCATATATTGGATTGCATGCTCAATTCCCAAAGTTGATTTACATTCTGATAATCTTTTATCTCTCTCAACCATGTTGCTCATTTAGTTCCCCAAATATTTTTCTAAACCATGACTCACTAATAAATTCAGATACACATGCCTGTTTTCCGTAGAAACCCGTTTAACTCTTCATGATTATCCTGACATATTTTTACCTTGTAAACTCTTTTTATTTAGAATTACTTTATATAAGGCAATGATGATCAACTAAGCATCTTTCTAGATCTCTAAATCGTTTAAAATATTAGATTAAGCCAATTAAAATAGTATTTCCCAAACCTGAGTAAATTACCCCAAATTGGGTAATGGCACAAACCAATTAATGGTTTTGCAGAACAAATGACTGAGCTTAGGTCAAGCAAACAATACAAAATTTTATTGGAAGGATCATTTGGAGTCTTTTTGGGTAAGAATCCACAATGAATATCCTATGGTAGCTGGGAAAGGTCACATTGCAATTACTGCCATTTCCAAGCACCTATGAAGTGGAATTTTCCACTCTTGCCTTCATAAACAGCATAAAATGGAACTGTTTCCTGAACCTTGAATCAGTTTTGGGTAATGAAGGGAAAGGTTGGGCAGGACTGAATTAAAGACTACATTAGTAGAGGTAGTCTAAAGTTCTATATCCAATAGATTGCAAGGATTCCATGCAGTATATGTATCTGTCCAAAATACATGTAGGTAGACCTATTTTGCATTAGACTGCTGTCTAAAATAAGGAAAGCCCTTATTTATATCTAATCTATGATGGAGATACATTTGGTGACCAAAGAGAGAAAGATTTCTGAATTGCTATATTAAAATTTTCGAAAATATTTCCATGGGGACCAGAAGTATCCATAATATTGCATACAGATAGAATAAGGGAGTATCTTCCTCCCATAACAGCCCTAGCAACGTAGTAGCCACTTATTATAGGTTTCCATATCTGGAAATGATCCTTAGGAATGCTGTACTGGTAGTAATTGTGAAAATTACAATATAAAGATGTAGACAATCACTTGACTATGAACCAGCAGTGGACAGCAGCAGCCAAAAAAGCTAATACAATCCTGGGTTGTATAAACAGAGGCATAGAATCAAGATCACATAAAGTATTAGTACCACTTTATAAAACCCTAGTAAGACCACACCTGGAATACTGCAACCAATTTTGGTCATCATACTACAAAAAAGATGTTGAGACTTTGGAAAAAGTTCAGAGAAGAGCAACTAAAATGTCAAAGGCTTGGAGACTAAAACATATGAAGAACGGCTGCAGGACTTGGGTTTGGCTAGTCTAAAGAAAAGAAGAAACAGGGGTGACATGATAGCAGTATTCCAGTATTTTGAGGACTACCACAAAGAAGAGGGGATCAAACTATTCTCCAAAGCACCAGAGGGCAGAACAAGAAACAATGGTTGGAAACTGATCAAAGAGAGAAGCAACCTAGAATTAAGGAGAAAGTTCCTAACAGTAAGGACAATTAACCAGTGGAACAATTTGCCTTCTGAAATCATGGGTGCTCCATCACTGGAGGTTTTTAAGAAGAGACTAGACAGTCTGAAATGGTATAGGTTCTCCTGCTTGAGCAGGGGGCTGGACTAGAAGACCTCCAAGGACCCCTCCACCTCTATTCTATTCTATTCTATTCTATTCTATTCTATTCTATTCTATTCTATTCTATTCTATTCTATTCTAATTTTCTATTCTATTCTATTCTAATTATTTTTCACTGATTTATGTCCATTCACAATGAACCAATGCAGTTTTATACCAGAATCCTTTTTAGCCTGCCTTCCATTCATGTCTTTTTTCAGTTCTTACTCATTTTAATTCCACTAATCCTTTGCCTGCCATATATCAGTTATGTTACATAAGCTTACTTGTTAATTATGGGCTCAACCTTTTTAAACCGTGACTGTAAATTGTACATTTTCAATGTATTTTATTTAATAAACTTTTAAACATTTAATATACTTGCCTGGCATTTTGTTACTTTACAGTTGTAAGGTACTGTTTTATTCATACAGAAGAAAAGTGCCATCAGAAGTTTTGGGGAAGGCAAAACAGAGAACAATGGATTGTTTGAGCCTGGAACAGGAGACCTTTGAATATCTGGGTGCGGTGGAATTAGACAAATGAACATCACAGAAACCCACACACACACAAAACCGAGCATCCAAAAAATGAGTGGGAACAAAGCTTTGAAAATAAGAATAAGGACTTTGTGCAGAATCTATCAGGAATTTTACTAGGGTTATTAATTACTATTAGTTGTAATGACTTTCCAGATTAGAGACTCCTGAATACAAATTGCCAATGTCTTCAAAACCTGCATGGGGACATTCAAAAACTATTTGGCTACTATGAGAACTGGATTAGGTTGATCTTTCATATGATTCATCCAGACTTATTTAATTCAACAGTGTCTGATTCTGTCTGCATTTCATGGTGTGAATAACTTCCTTGTTTGGAATCATTTCCTCCTTTTAAAAGCTTTTATGTGTAATTCAGTGAATCTCAGAACTCATAGTGCTAGATCTCAACAATAAATCAATAATTCAAATCTCTTCTGTTTATTTTTATATTTTAATGCTCCAGTAGTAATCTGGTACTACCACATTACTATAAACAGTAAATAAAATAGTTCCTGGGGGATCATAAAAGATTAAAATGTAAAAAAGAAACTAACCATCAACTTATCAGATAAAGGAAAATAGCAAAAAAATTCTGAGCTCCAAAGAGAAATCCCACATATGGGATTAGGGGTTGTGGAGAGAGGTGACATGATAAAGAGATAACATGCAGGGTCAACCTCCTAACGTGGTCATAGCCCATGTTAAAGCAAAAAGGGAAAACTTTATGAGAAAAATCTCTGGAAGAAGTTCAGAATAATGTCAAAACTTAATTCACTGCTGCGCACTGGAGCTATCAAGATTTTTCTGCTCCAAATCGATTTATAAGCTTGAGTTGCTAATGCATATTGCATCTACTCCATAGTGTTTCACAGTACTGGTTTCTGATCAACATCTCTTGTAAAAGGGAGGATGTTTCAGAAAAGGACTGTTTTAGCAGACTTTTTTGTGTGATTTCTTTTTCTACTCAAAAGATTCTATTCTAACTCTTCAATAAGAGAAAAGTAATTAAAGAATTAAATCCATTAATTCTTATTAACAAGCCTTTATGTAACATGCTCATAATCTAAATTAAAAGGATGTAGAGGATCTTCATTCTTCACACATCACAAGAATACAAGTCTTCCTTTAAGCCAAACCATGGACTCAGTGGCTTAGGTTTCTACAAGATTCCCTTCTACTACAGTTCCATCCTCAGAATAGTTATACCTAATCTAAAATTGGGCCTGAAAGTAGGATGATGTCGGGTGCAAATAACTAGACCCACACATATAAGATTCAAGCTGATTACTTTATTATTCTCGGCTATTACACAGGAAACTTCCCAAATGGGCAGTTTTCATATGGGAACTACTATTGCTCTAAGCAATTCAAGGAAGGTCAGACCTAACTCTCTTGACTTTAGGCTAATTCCATGCTTGAACTGCCCTCCTAACCAGGATGATTGCTTTCCAACAGATGGAGAAAAAGTCTGTGTTTATAGCTCTAATTTCATTTTATATATTATATATGGGAGAACAGTTGGATTTTATCTAGTGCATTTTTCTGTCTATATATAACAATTGTAAATAGAAAAACAATAGATGGTCAGAACAGAGTCCAAAAAATAGTTTCCGAACTGACTAAAATCTAATGAACAGTTTCAGTCTTGTGTCATTCATGTCATTTAAAGCCCTACAAAAACTGCAATAAGTCTTATATCAGAATCCTATCAAATCAGTGATCATAGAATTGCACATATATCTAACGGGTATAAAATGGCATGCATCGTACACTGCCCTATAAAAAAAACTATGTTTAATTAAACTGCCAAGAAAAAAATAACATATGTTTTACCCAGGCCTGGCATGCAAGACACAGTGATAGCAAAAATGTCTTTTTCAAAGACACCTCTCAGTCTCTTTATGGCAGGGGTGTCAAATTGCTGGCCCGCGGGCCAGTTTCATCATACCGAAGCCACGCCCACCCCATTGCCGGCAATGCAAAAAGAGTCGCGATACGTCATGACACATCACGTGACGTGGCGAGTTTGACACCCGTACTTTATGGCATCACTAATGAAAAGGTAGAATCTCAAAGGCATATTTTAAAATGAACTCAATAAGAAAAGAATTCCTACTTGTGTATATAATTTCAAGTAATACCTTTAACCTACCAAAGTTACTTACATCTACACAAAGAGTTTCAACTGACTATAGTAAAATCAGACTCAGAAGAAGGAAAGGAAGGAACAGGAACACGATGATTACAGGAGTTTATTAATAGGTGAATAGATGTTCTTCCCCAACTAGCTGCCCTCCAGATGCACCTGGGAATTATCCTGCTAATTCCCAAACAGAATAGTATCCTGGTTTTGCTAATCCAAAATTATCCCTAAAATGGACAGCAGCCAAATTTCTTACAGCTCAATTCTCAGGACAGTTAAAAAAAACACAACTAAATATTTGTACTGAAGCCAATTTTAAAATTAATGGAACAAGCTCAATATAAATCCTAGTAACCAGGTATTGGATAAAGCCACCCATAATGGGGTTAGGAAAACAGAAAACATAATGGAGTCCTGTTGTTTTTTCCAGAGAGAAACATGAAAATTTCTGTCAAATTATTGGCAAAAAGAATCATGAAAATCATTGCCAACATATTCAAAGACAAGACATCCCATATGCCAACAGACATTAGACCAGGTGCCATTTACGCTGGCCAACTTAAACTTAATTCTCATTCTGCTAGATAAACTACATTTAGGTAGGAAATTAATTAACAGTGTAGTAAGGTTTACACCTGACACAGTACATGGAGTTGTGCAGCTAATAGGAAAAAATAATTCATTGAAAGTAATGGGTATTATTTTGACTTTAATAAATTTGAGACAAACATAAAAAATAGAATTAGGATTAGAGGATTTTATTCAAAAAGTAAAAAAGCTACTTCTCAGTGTTAATAACAGGGGAAAAAGCAAGGGTCATAAAGACCTTCATGAAAGTCTGCCCTAAAATTTGGTACTGTTTCATTTATGTGAAACTAAGTAGAATACCATGAAAATTAAAGAATGCAGAATGCAGTATTAATTTAAAAAAGTCTGACTGGAGTATTTTTAAAGGTGGCTTTAATGCTTTGAGAATTCATGTTTTCATCTGACCTTTCTTTCTAAAAGGAGGAATATATGTTACCGATAGACCAACCTAAACTGAATAATATTTATTGTTGGCAGAACAAGATGTAATTTTGGGTACTAAATGATTTTATAAGTTTTTGGTATTTAAGTGGAATGACTTGCCTCCAGAACTTGCAGGTGCTCCAACACTGGAGGTTTTTAAGAAGAGATTTGGTAACCATTCTGAAATGGTATAGATTTTCCTGCTTAAGCAGGGGGTTGCACTAGAAGACCTCCAAGGTCCCTTCCGACTCTGTTATTCTGTTAATGATGAAGTTAAAGTATCCATCACTTGGACCCATTTCAATATGTTATCTGTTACAAAGGTTCTGCACTAAATCAACATCTGGAGATGTATCTGCAAATGTGTCATTATTAAAAGTAGCACAACACATGCTTCTGTTTGTACAAAATGATGGAAGTTTTTGCTAGAACTGAGAGACCTTCTTTTTCTTGTGTGCATCATCATCATCATCATCATCATCATCATCATGTTTTTCCTGCAAGTGCAGGTTCCGCTTTTTTTCTTATGTCCAATATACAGCTATAATTACATTACTTTTGCCCCATACAATTTGTTCAAGACATTTTAAAACAAGGAAAATTTTTCACATGCTCAATATTTCTACCACAACTGTTTCTAAAGATGTAGGAAATGTTCAGATGTACTCTTATTCAATTTGATGTCCTTTGGATATGCTGTGTGGTACTGTCTGATAAGAGATCATGAGTCCTGTAATTCAACATAATTGACAGGAAATGAATTAGGAAAAGTATGTTTTATAAATCAGTGTTATTTAGTTTTAGCAGTGGGCACTATAATTCTATTGTCAGTACACAAGTAGTTCTTGATTTATAACCAGTTGCATATTGAGGTTATGAAGGATCCCCAAAGGTACTTATGACCCAGTTTTGAAGTTATCACAGTTGCATTCCCAACAATGGTCACATTTTGAGTGCTGAGCAACTGGCTCACCTTTTATGGCTGCTTGCAACATCCCAAGATCACATGACTGTGAATTTTGACATTTTTGCTGGTTTCCAGCATTTACCTCACGTTTCCACTATAAAACACCCATTGGATATAATGGACTTGCTTAACAACTGCTGCAAAAAATGTTTTAAAGTCAGGTCTGGTCATGTAGTGACCCACTTAGCCGCAGTAACTTATGACCATAATTCCAGGCTCAATTATAGCTGTAAGCTGAGGTCTACTGTAAAGGAGAAGCTTTACTGTGTAGAGAATATTTTCCTTCTTTTAGATTAAATTCTAGGTTGACCTCTCTGACCTCTGTGATATTAATTTGAATATCACAATGGTCCCTTTCTCACTTCTAAATGCACACCTATGAAAAATGACAGCTTTTAAGGCACATAATTAAAGATATTGCATCAGCGAAGGTTTAGTAACACAGATAATACTGTTTCCTCTCAGACTTTCAATACATTATAAATCTTTCAATGCATTATAAATCTATACACAGAAACATATAATCAATGACTAGGGGTCCCTTGTTTATCTGTGGAAATGTAGCAATATTAGGTCATTGTGAATTATCTTTCTCCAGCAATAAATTGAAAAAAACCACAGCATGAAAAGGACAGCATGTTGGCTTAGGTAGGAACCAGAAGACTCAAAATTCTCTTTCAACTCAATCTATGTGTCAGGATTCCTATTGTGGGGATAACACTGGAAAAGAAGGCATTATGTAAAAGAAGGCATTCACCTCACTTGGAATATTACATCCAGTTTTGGTTGCCATGATATAAAAACATGTTGAGACTCTAGAAAGAGTGCAGAGAAGAGCAACAAAGATGATTAGGGAATTGAAGGCTAAAACATATGAAGAACGGTTGCAGGAATTAGGTATGTCTAGTTAATGAAAAGAAGGACTGGGGTGACATGATAGCAGTGTTCCAACATCTAAGGGGCTGCCACAAAGAAGTGGGGGGGACAACCTATTCTCCAAAGCACCTGAAGGCAGGACAAGAATGGATGGAAGCTAATCAAGGAGAAAACTAACCTAGAACTAAGGAGACATTTTCTGACAGTCAGAACAATTAATCAATGGAACGACTTGCCTCCATAAGTTGTGGGTGCTCCATCACTGGAGGTTTGTAAGAAGAAATTGGACAACCATTTTTCTGAAATGGTATAGGGTTTCCTGCTTGAGCAGGGGGTTGGACTAGAAGACCTCCAAGGTCCCTTCCAACTCTCCTATTCTGTTAAATAATTATACACCGAGTAAATAAATGAATATATTCCAAACCAGCAGATGGCAGCACAAAAGTTCTTGTTACTCCTTTTGGTTTTTGCAGCTCCAAGCTGCAAGCAGCTCTCTTCCATAAAGAGGAAAAATGGTTCTTAATCTTAACTCCCTTTCCTCGCCAAATACCATATGTTTCACCAGTTCTCTGAATGCTTCTGCACCCAGAGCGGCTTAGTATCCAGACTTTCATTTACTGTAAGTGGCTAGTGAGAAGGCACAGGTATCCAAATGCTCATTTATTCTTTAAGATGTCTAGAAATTCCACCAAATTGTGAATATTATGTCCAGGAGGATACATTTGGGTTGTTTTTCCAAGTGCCACTCTACCACTTCATGTCTTACACTGTAAGTACTTTTCCTCATCATCAGCAACAAAGCAAGACTGCAAAGTACAAATATGTATACGGTATTCAGTTCACAGAGATGAAATAAATATTCTGGTTTAATTTCTAAATGATGAAGAGCACTTACTTTATGATTTCTGACAAATCTAAACATGTCAGGCTATGTAAACACCTGGACTGTATAAACGGTTTAGAAAAAATAAAAAATAAAGATTCTTTGTTTTTCATATCTTCATTTTTTGTAACAAAACAATCTACTCTTTAAAAAAGAAAATCTTTCAAAATCTGGTCAGTTCCAGCTCTTTTGCAAGAGGCCAGCAGATGATATCAAATCCCTGTCACTTTTCCTAACTCTTCAGGATGCTCACTTAACTCCCAGTTTCTATTTTTCTTTATTTTTTAAAATAAAATACTAACTGCATTTATTTACCTGTTTTATTTTCTAAGAACAGCTACAGATTTTGTAGGCAACATAAGGGTATTTCTGGAAGTAAAGATGTGGATGTTGCTCTTTGTGAACCTCCTTTCATTTTGGGGTACCTCCTGCCTGCCTGCCACACATTTAATTTTTACGGGATACATGATACATGATAGACCAACAGAGTTTCACTTTCTTCTAAGCTTTACTTGATCTGGAGAAGGGGAGGGGGTGAAGGAACCTAATCCCTTCCACTATATAAGCATCAGAGAGATGTGTTTCAAGTTCACAGTGTTAAAGCTCAAGATCTTAAACAAGAATAGCAAAATCAGTCACAAAGCAAAGGAGGGCTAATTATTTTCGCCAGTAAAAGACACTGGCCGAGGCAGCATACACCTTACACCTTGGCGGAGTAACACCTTTTATACAGACACTATTGGTTTATAGCTAATTATTCCATTATGCATTATAGAGTTCTGCTTGAGAAATGCCACTCATACAGTTCCCCCCCCCTTTTCTCTTTCCAGTGGTTGCCTCAGATAAACAGACTTTAGTTATGGTTCACAAACCCTATTTTCTATATGGGTTTTGTGATCAGTTTCAATTCCAAAGGCGGCTTTGACACTCTACTGGAGGAAATGATAATCTTCACAGTTTCTAATTAAGCATATGGAACTGACAGTGATAACCTTCCTATCTGGCTCTCGTCTCACTTTGGAAAGCTCTTGAGGTTTCCAATTCAATTTCCGGGTCCTCTGATCCTGTAAAAGTAATGAGGACTAAAAATGCAAGTATTGCAATACGGGAAGCTTCCTCGGTCTTGTAGAGGTTTTGATCATCAAAACAGGGCGGCAGTTGCCTGGAGGGCAAAGAATGAGGATATGACGAAGTCACCTTCTACCAATAATGACAGAAAAACTGTACTGCTCAGCGATTTGGGTATGCACAGAAGTGATTGATCATGTATTTAGTGGGGAAGCTATTTGATGGGGAAGAAGGATAACAAAGAATTCACTCCCGCCACATGTTTTCCAGAGCAGTGTTTCTTAAAGTGTGGTCCAAAAGCTCTTTCGCTTGTATGGGTTATACTTATAGATATTTACCATATGGGGTCCTGCATAATTTTTTAAAAGTAGGAAAGGATCCTGAGAGGGAAAAAAAAAAACCTTAAGGAATACTGCTCTAGACAAGCTATATCTGGGCTATAAAAATATGGGAAATGACTAAAGGGCAGCAAAGAGGAAAGAAAGAAAAAAGAAAAGAAGCTGACTGCAGCTAATTTTTCGCAAATCAGATCAAGCAGATTTGTGAAAAATTTGTCAGTTAGAATTGAAGATTGGCACGTGATTATAACTTATATGCATAAAGCACGCAATATCTGTTCATGTAATAATTTTCCTATGCAATGGTCAAATAATCTTTAGGGGTAGCCATGAAGAAATGGAATACAGGAATTTTTTTTAGACATAGTTTACTGATTGCCAACAAAGTTCAGAAAACTGAATAGTGTAATCTTCTGGTGGTAGGAATATTTTTGGAAATCTTGACTGGCAAGGTTCTGCAGCTAACCAGGAAGGCAAATATCTTGGAATATATTGGGGGGGGGGGGGAGAAATGATTATTTGAAATCTGCTTCCAAGAATTGTAGAAAAGTATAGAGAATTCAATAAAGTTCATTTCACTGCCAAGTAGAAGATAAAGAGTTGGTTTCTTTACCCTGACATTTTTTGGTTAATCCTTGGATAATAGAGTAAAGAAATTCTATGACTTATTTGAAAAGTGCTGTCAACTATTTTAAAGTTAAGGGTGGGAAAAAATTATGGTTGTAACAGAATGGTAGCCCATCAAACAAAAGTTAGTTTAAAACTATGGCAGGGGTATGGAAAAGAAATAAATTAACCAAAGCATTTTATATTTTGTTTGCAAAACTATTTTGCTTCCAAGAAAATGAGATAATAGTAGCTGTTCTTTAAGTAAACAGAAATACTGTATAACGTTAACAATCCGATATTCTTAAGTGAAAATTACTCTTTAATGCCTCAATCTATAGATAATTTAGTTGAAAAGTGTAATACTGGCTCAATTAAAGTATCTAATCATGCTACAGTTATATTATTATTTATTGTTGGTAAGAAAATTCAGATTAGAGGTATGATATATGGTATTTCAGTATGTTTCTATATCAGTTTCAGTTTTTGATCAATAACAAAGCATATTTGTTACTAAATATTGATATATTCAGTAAACAATTAGCAAACTGAGGACTGTTTGGGATATGTTCAAAAAATTCATATGAGTTAGACATAGCTTACAACACTTGCAGGGGGGAAAAAATGAAAGAATTCCATTCTAGAAACTCAGACAAAAGATATAAAGGAAGCTTTGAATGTTTACACTAGAACTCATTCTTTGGAATTGAACATATGCCTTTAGATCTATGAAACTGGAGCTGGATTATAATCTGAAAATAGAATAATGAAAAAATATTAAGCAGCTATACTGGGAACGGGGTGGGGGGGTGGGAGAGGGGACTTGATAAATTGCTGGCTGTTGTTTGAAATAATACCTATACCAAGAGTATCCACTGGGAAATTTATAGGGACCATAATAAAATTAATTTGCAATTTACAGACTTTTATTCACATCTATATTTGGCAAATGTAGAGATACTGATGCAGCATAAATTAAAAAATGAAAATAAATTATCCAGTTATTTCATATGCCCATTGAAGGGACTTAGCTTTAACTTTGCAAGAAACATTTGGTACAATCAGTGCAATATAAAAGTAAGAAGACTCCAGGGGCATATGAGATCTTAACTAAGTGTTAACAAAAAGATATATAAAAAAATTGGTTCTACTTAATTAGAGATAAAAATGTGTCTTTTAAAAATGGGGGCCAATCTGCATCAAACGAGCTATATGCAATAGTTATATAAAATTGGATCCCTTTATTTCAGCCCCCAACTATGAGAGTTATGTTCCATTATGTTTGTTAAACATGAATGTTAAGATTTTGACTGCTACTTTGGTATGAAGACTTCAGAATGTATTGCCACTGATAATTCTTTCAGGCCAAAAAATTGTGCTGGATTTATTAAAAGGTGTCTGATAATATTAGATGTCTGAAAGATACTTCAATATTCTCTTCTGATAAGAATAAAAGAGCATGGTGACTTTATTAGACTTTGAAATGGTGCAGATTCAGATGTTTGCACATGTTATAATATGGATCGCTTCAAATTTTGTATCTTTAGTATAAAAGAAAATCTAGCCCTTCTGCTTAGATAATTACAAATGGGATTATTTTTCCCTTATCTCCTTCAATTTTTAATTTTGTTTTGGAAAGTTTGGCATGTACAACAAAGCAATCTAGTGAAATTGATGGTATTTGGGAGGCAGGAACTGAACATAAGCATTATATGGTAATGGTATTTTAGGACTATATATATATATTCCACACATACAATAAAATAGAACGCAATCAATATTTTATTAACTGATAATAATGTAGTAATAGGAATATGTAAATACTTGGGTTTCATTTTATGTCGAGTTTCTATTAAATATTTAAGGATCAGTGTTTCCAGGAAAACACCTGTTTGCCAAAGAAGAATTTTTCAAGTTTTTGAAAATCAGATGAACTGAGACATTAAGAATGGGATGAAATAAGTCTCTGAGGAAGAATGAACACAGTGAAAATTTATATGGCCTCAAGACTCATATATAATATTTTGAGCCACTGGTTGAGATGGGCATTATTGAAATTAAACAACAGTTCTGACCCTGTAGTTGCTTACCCAAGGTGACTCAATAAACCCTACTTGCTTAGATCCAAATCCTACAATGCAATTGTATAACACCGTCTTTCTAACTGAATGAAAAAGTTTGAACAGTAATAGTTAATATTTTCAGAAAGGAAAAACTAAAAAGTATCAATTCATTTTGAAAATGTTCAATAAGTATTCCAGGAATCACTGGGCCAGATATACAAATAGAAAGTACAAAACCTAGAAGGTACAAAATTGCTTTCAATGTACAAGGCTGAGTATTCAAGGCTACAATGTTTGCTTCCATAGTTTACCAAGCATAACAGTGATTTGTGCATCTCTGTATGAATAAATATTATGAAAAATGAGGAATTTGCATAAAGTCCCATAAATCACTGCCCATAAACAGGAAATAAGGCAAAATGTTTCTCATGAGCACAGTCACTCTTTGGAGATCTCTGGGAGAATATCTTTTGTGCCCCTAGGCACAAGTCCCTTTCAAGGAACCCATGAAGGATAATTCCATTATTCAAATGCTACTTGATAACTGCCTGCAATACCAAAGAGCAGTTGACCAGGAAACAGAAAGTGTGAAGGAAGAAAGTGTGCTACAAAGCCACAATACCAACCTGAGCAGTGGTGGGATTCAAATATGTGAACAACCGGTTGTCTGTGTGGATCCTGCTTCTGGAAGTCCATTCTGGGCCTGGGCAACAAAAAATTAGCTACTGGTTCTGCGAAAGTGGTGCGAACCAGCTGAATCCCACCACTGAACCAGAGAGAGTGTGTGTGTGTGAGAGAGAGAGAGAGAGAGGGAGAGAGAGAGAGGGAGAGAGAGAGAGAGAGAGAGAGAGAGAGAGAGAGAGAGAGAGAGAGAGAGAGAGAGAGAGAGAGAGAAGAGAGAGAGAGAGAGAGAGAGAGAGAGAGAGAGAGAGAGGTGCATCTGAATCCCACCACTGAACCAGAGAGAGTGTGTGTGTGTGTGTGAGAGAGAGAGGAGAGAGAGAGAGAGAGAGAGAGATAGAGAGAGAGAGAGGAGAGAGAGAGAGAGAGAGAGAGAGAGAGAGAGAGAGAGAGAGAGAGAGAGAGGTGCATGTGTGTATATGAACAAAATGTTTACCAATATAGGATAGTGTTAATCCACATTTAAATGTCCCAAATCAAATTCAGTAGCATTCTTACCTGACCTTGGCTGATCTAGCTAAATAGCTGGTACTGAATAGAGTGTGAATAGGAGACCAAGAAGCCCCAAAGCTCTCAGGCTAGATTGGAATGCTAAATATATATATAGTGTAGATGCCAGGGGTTGAACTGAATTTGAAGAGTCTTCACTACTTTGGGGTGAATGGGGGAAGATGGTCATCTTACGTCACTTGTAATTATTTTAAATAACTACATAAATTATTCCAATCCACTGTAAACTAGGGCATTGTTATTCAGCATTTATACCATTGTTTTAAAAATTTTAAACAAATGTTAAGATGGTTTTATTTCTTTTAAATTAAACATACAGAAACCAACACATAACACAGTGTGTGCATGTGCTTGCATGCGTATTTTATATATAAATAAATTTCCTTCTTACCCGTGGATAGTATGTGTCGTCCCCAATTTTGGATCCTCCACCAGGGGCCTGGGAGTTTGAGGATTTTGTGCAGGATCTTAGCTGTTTCTAGCACTGCAGTCTTCTAGATAGAGAGCTTTGATGCTGTTCTTAGGTTCGGTTGGCGCCACTCTCCCAGCTTAGGAGTCACAGCCCCAATTGCTCCTACCACCACTGGGATCACTTTGGCCTTTATTTTCCACACCTCTCTAGTTCCTCCTTCACACCCTGATCCTTCTCACCCTGATCCTTCTCCAGCTTCTCATACTCTTTCTTCCTGACATTGCTCTCACTTGGCACCACTACATGTATCATCGGTGCTGTGTTCTGGACCTTGACAACTATCATAATATCTGGCTGATTGGTCAGAACCTGCATATCCATCTGAATCTGGAAGTCCCACAGGATCCTAGTCCTGTTATTCTTTCTGTGGAATCTCCCATCTGGACTTGGGGGAGTCTAGCCCATACGCTATGCCAATGTTCCTATATACAATACCAGCTACTTGGTTGTGTTGTTCGGTGTATACTGTTCCAGTCTGCACCTTACTATCAAGTATGTGTTGGAGTGTTTCTGAGAGCTCTCTGCACTGTGTGCACCTGAGGGTCTGTCTAGTATGCTCCTCTGTTTCTATGGATCTGGTGCTTAGTGCCTGTTCTTAAGCTGCTATAATTAGTGCCTCAGTGCTAGGTCCCGTCCTTTTCAGTCAGTGGTAGAATTTCCCAATGTCAGCCACCTCATTATCTGTTGATGGTACATTCCATGCAGGTTCTTGTCTTCTCCTAGCATTTCTTCTGTTATTCTTCCCATATTGAACCAAGCTATTCCCCAACCTGGGGAAATAGATTATAACTCCCAGAAACCAAACAAATATGGTTATCCTACAGGGATTTCTGTAGTCTAACAACAGAATTATATAGGGTAAAACAAGTTATGGAAGACTGAATTATCTGGGGTGTCAGAGGAAATATATTGACAATCCTGCTTTGCTATTGAGTATTTTTGAAATAAAAAATAAAACTTTTACTCACACATCACACGTATTATATGCTGTACATCAAGTATCAGCATCAAATGTGATCATAGAAGGTGTAATGTTAATTGCTGTGTAAGCTATAAAGTGGTGATTTCAAAGTCATAGTTCTGCAACTCCAGTATAAATCTGCCAATATTGACATGGCTGATGGCAGAAAACAAGAATGCCTCATTCTCTCTGCTAGGTTGTTTAGCAAAATGTAACAGACCTTGTCATATAATTGTAGCATAATAAAGACAGACTGAACTATATAATCCATTCAATTTAAGGGGGGGGGGGAAATCTTAGAATGATAAAAAAAACCAATCTTTAAAGTTCTGAAAAGCTACTTCTAACATCCCACAAATGTGTTCAGATGTGCACATCTTACATAATCAAATAATATTTAGCCCAGTAGTCACTTCTATATTTTGCTATATGACATAATAAAAAATTGTGTAAAGTCTCTTAATAATATAAATCTCTCTAAATAAAGATCCAATTTAGAAGTAAGGGAAATTTTCTAACAGTGACAACAATTAATCAATGGAATAGCCTGCTTCCCACAGTTGTGGGTGCTCCATCCCCGAATGTTTTGAAAAACAGACTGGACTTCCATTTGACCACGATGGTGTAAGGTCTCCTGCCTTGAGCAAGAGGTTGGACTAGCAGACCTCTGAGATTCCTTCCAGCCCCATGATCTATCTTCTATGTTCTCTGCAGGTTTCATTTGAAATACTGCTGTTCTAAGACTGCAAAGTCTACTTGTCTGCCTGAGCAATAGCTCCATAAAAGTGTGAACCTACCATGACTTGCTTGCTAATATAGGCCATTCTCATTTCCCAGCAAAATTATACACTGGGAGTTAAATACATATACTAAATATTTTATGAGTGAGCTTGCATTAATATTTATTGTCTTGCTAGGTCAAACTACAGCAACCTTCTAAAACAAAGTGTCCTTGAAATGTGTTGAGCTGTAATTCCTATAATCCCCAATTAACAAAAGCAGCAGTATCTGTATTCTCAAATACCCAGCTAGATAGCTCCAGGTAGTTGATTTTGGCTGATCTCAAAAACCTATGGTAAGACTTGTCTCATTTAGCACTTCAGTGGGAAACTAACAGCAAATTCCCAGCTGTAGGCTGAACTAGTGGGAAAAAAACATCCTGGAAAAAACCAGTATTAAGCCACTTTTATTCTATTGCAAAGACAATGGTACTCTATACATGGACATGTCATCAGAAATCAAGACTCAAAGAACCATCTAGACATTATAGGAAGCTTCTATTAGACATGAAGACAATAATTTTGTGTTATTTCATTTTTGGTATGATACCAAGGAATAAGAATTGGTAGCCAAGAACTGCAAAGTGGAGACCATAGAATCAGGGCAGCAACTCTGAGTGCAGCTAGATACTATGGATGGGAGACTGACTGAAGGAACAGCAAGAGAAATTACTGCTTGTATACTCTTACTCTCTATTGGAGTCACTGTTGGAGAACTAGACTAAATGGTCTAATCCATCATGGATTTTCTTAAAGTGCTATATTCTTAATACTGGCACTATACATAAAGATTTGACATATGTTTGATGAGTCAGTCTCTGCTTTCAGGGGGGAAAAGTCCCAAATGTTAAATATTTAAATTGCAGGTTTCTCTTTGTTCATATAGAGACAGAATCAAGCAACAAAATGTTAAACAATTATTATTTTTTCTGCCCTAGGAACCACAGTTCCAGGTTTCCCACACTTTATGGTATATAATCAGAGCTGCTAATTCATGTTGCTGCAGGCTTGTCCAAATGTCTACATGAAAGAAAAACATTTAGGTCTCAACCACATTCCCAGAAACATTTTCATTTACAGACCTGGAATTCAACTGAGGTTAACTCCCTATAAGAGCTTCACGACTTGGCAAAAATCTATTTCTTAAATTATTTTTTTCAAATCATGCGTGCCATTTCAACTTCTCACTTTAGATAAATAAATAGATACATTCTTTATTTTAATAAAGGCAAGTCAGAACTATTACAATAATTAGAATCTTGCAGCTCGCTTTGATATAATGCAGTGATTTCCAACTTGGCATGTTCCAGGTATATTGGACCAAACATCTGAATAATTGTGCTTACTGGCTGTGATTACTAGGATTTATTTTATTTTATTTTATTTTATTTTATTATTTTATTATTTATTTATTTTATTTATTTTATTTATTTTATTTATTTTATTTATTTTATTTATTTTATTTATTTTATTTATTTTATTTATTTTATTTATTTTATTTATTTTATTTATTTTATTTATTTTATTTATTTTATTATTTATTTTATTTTATTTTATTTTAATTTAATTTTATTTATTTTATTTATGCTATTCAGATGCCACAGGCTCTGTGCAATCTAATCTACCAACATACAGTATTAAAAAAAATGACAAAGCCAAATCAATACAATATCACATAACTGATATATAAGCACATGTAGGATCTTGCAGCTTCTGTCAAAGTGATAAAGCTCTACCACTTTTGTATAATCATGACATCATGACACACAAAACAGGTGTAACCTGCACTGAGTTGGCATAACATAACCCTGCTGTCATCATACTGCCCACAGGTGCCAACACAGGTGCCAACACCTGTGGAGGTTCGGTTCATATGTTAAGTCATACACTCATTTATGCCTTAGAAACAGGCCATATGCTATGTTAGCTTAAATATTAAAAAGCATGCAGCTCAGGCTGTGACCCTGGACTGGCGACAGATAACAGAAACCAGACAGCTGTCCTTCCATCAGAGTGTGAATGGAATGGTGTGAAAGGATGCGGATGTAATAAACACTACTGTTTATTGAACATGTTGATAATATCTAATAGAACTGAATCCTAGGAGAGTAAAAAGCCATAAGGAGGTCAATTCTAATGGTTTATCTACAGCATTCTACTGTTAAGGGTCACATTGTAAATCACAGACAGATTTACAATGTTTTATTTATCTTTCTATATCGTAATAAAGCAAACGTGTATAATTTGTACCCTTGTTTTGTTGAGGAGGGGAGTTCCTCACACTTCCTTGGCAGTGCAGTGATACAGTTGTTTCTCAACCTTCCCAACTTTTAGTTTTGTGGGCAACTCACAGAATTCTGAGAAACACTGCTCTAGTGCATTCCAATATAGTATACTTTGCTGCATCTATCCCCAATTGCTTTTTAAAAAACTATTTAAGTGAGATTTTCTCACTACACAGCACTGAGTTAACGTATCACAAACTAGGAGCAGATTAGTCTTCAATGTCTGGTAAATGCTCTCTCAAAGAACTATGTTTTGCCATCCTAGGAAGAAAGTGGTCCATGTTCAGAGGCAGACTGTTCCACAATTTGTGGAGTGGGGCATCACTGAGAAGGCTTAACAACAGGATCCCTACAGATGACATTGCCTTGAAGGTGAGAGCCTCAGCCAGCCAGCCCCCCCCCCCCGATCTCACAGGATGGGCAGGTTTGGTTTGGAGTAGGCAGACTCAAAATCATCCAGGTCCTGACTTTAAAGGTGACAACCAATATTCTGAATTGCACACAGAAGTTAACTGGTAGCCACTAGATCTTTTGGAGTAGAAGTGATACAGGGGTTAACTGCGGTGCACCCATAATTACTTGGGCTGCCGTACAGTGAACCAGCTGACTAGTGAATTACAGTAGTGCAATGGTGAGCCCCAAATTGATGGTGCTAAGTGAGTTAACTCTTAGGGGGAGCCTGGAACCCCCCCAGGTGGCGGATTGGGGGGCCCTACCCATTATGGCTTTTATACTGTAATGGCGGGTTGGAGGGAATCAAATACCTCCCGTGGACCAACAGGCCTGGTGAGTGGCAGCTGGCTCCCCAGTATCGACTGAAGGCAGAGACCATATTGGTTGGAACGGATTCAGAAGAACAGCACACGGTGTGGTGGCAGCCACTTGAACAGCGTGTACACAGCGGTGTAGAAAGCAAAGGGAAGACTACTACACTATATATTTCCCAGGAAAATCATGTTAATGGCGGCAAAACCTAACAATGGCCCCGAGTACGAGTGCCCTTAAATGGGGCAGGGGTGCTAAGAATCTCCCGGTCCGCTAGAAGCATGATAAACCCAAAACTACAAATTGGTACGTGGAATCTGAGAAGCCTATACAAAGCTGGGAAAACACACAACACTATCCAAGAAATGTTCAAATACAATATCTCTATATTGGGAGTGAGTGAAATGCGCTGGCCTGAAAATGGAATGTGTAGAATAGGAAATTATACTATCTACTACTCTGGTGAGAACAGCAAACACCATCGAAATGGAGTAGCTATAATCGTAAACAATCGTGTAAATAAATGCATCAAGTCCTTTATTCCTGTATCCGATAGAGTGATGATGATCCAAATAAATAGTACTCCAGTAAATATGAATGTTATACAAGTTTATGCTCCCACAGCTGACAGTGATGAGGAGGATTTAGAGAAGTTCTACGAAGATATAAGCAGTGTACTGAAAACCCTAAAAAGTAATGATATCACAATACTCATGGGGGACTTCAATGCAAAAGTGGGAGAAGGAAGTGATGCTCCTGTAGTTGGAAACTTTGGCTTAGAAACCAGAAATGGTAGAGGTGACAGATTTGTAGACTTCTGCAAGGAACATAGGCAATGTGTGATGAATATTTTTTTCAAGTTGCCAAAAAGACGCCTCTACACTTGGAGATCACCAGCAGATACACGAAATAATGTAGTAAGGAACCAAATTGACTATTTTACAATAAACAAAAGATTTAGAAACTCAGTAAAATCAGTAAAGGTGCAGGTGCAGATGTACCATCCGATCATAATCTACTACTTGCTGAAGTCCAGCTGAAACTAAAAAGGATGAAAAACCCAAACCCTGCTAAACCAAGAATCGACAGAGACTTCATCATTAAACATGGAGGGAAGATTAAAGAAGAACTAGAAAATCATTTAAGGGAAACCAACAACCTGAATGATGATGATGATGTAGAAGTGAACTGGAATAAATTTAAAAATGCAATAGTAGAGGTAACAAACTCAAAACAGAGAGAGGGGTACCACAAGAAACAACAGTGGATGACGGAGGAAATTCTTCATCTCATGGATGAAAGAAGATCTTATAAAAATAAAAACAAAGAAAAATACAATGAATTGCAGAAAACAATTAGAAGAAAAATTCAACTGGCAAAAGAAAAGTGGTTTGCAAAGAGATGCAAGGAAATAGAAGAGACAGAACGTATGCATGATAATTTCAATTTACACAAAAAAGTGAAAGAAGCAGCAGGCCTCTACAAAAAGAAAACCAACAACTTAGTTGACAAAGAGGGGGAAATTATCTTAGATGAGGATGAAAAACTAAAAAGATGGAAGGAATATATTGAAGAACTTTTTGAGGACACTAGGGATGATATAGATATGGGAAGTATAACAACTGGACCAAACATCACTATGGAGGAGGTTGAACATGCAATAAAAATAGCAAAAACAAGAAAAGCCACAGGACCTGATGATATCCCAGTAGAAATTTTAAAATTGCTGGAAGACAATGGGAATTTTTTTTTACTGCAGCTCTTCGATATACGAAACAGGAAAGATACCAAATGATTGGCTAAAATCAACCTTTGTGACAATCCCCCCAAAAATAAATGCAAAGAAGTGTACCGAATATAGAACAATAAGCTTAATGAGTCATGCCCTGAAAATATTCCTGAGAATAATTCACAAAAGAATATACAACAAAATTGAAGAGCGTCTAGGTAACACACAATTTGGTTTCAGAAACAACCTTGGTACACGAGATGCGCTATTCAGCATTCAAGTTCTTGTACAGCGTTGTAGAGATGTCAATCACAGTGTTTACATGTGCTTCATTGATTTTGAAAAAGCTTTTGATAAAATAAGACACAGCAAACTATTAGAAATCCTGAAACAAGGGGGACTAGATGACAAAGACATCCAAATAATAAAGAATCTGTATTGGCATCAGGTAGCAAATGTGAGACTAGGCCAAAAATACTCAGCTGATGCAGAAATAAGAAGAGGGGTCAGACAGGGATGTATTCTGTCTCCACTGTTGTTCAATATCTACTCTGAGTCAATCTTCAACGAGGCACTGGAGAACATCGATGCTAGCATCAAAGTAAACGGTGTTTGGATCAACAACTTAAGATATGCTGACGATACAGTTCTGCTTGCCAGTAAGTATGAAGACCTTCAGCTCCTCATCAACAGAGTCACTGAAATATCTGGAAAATACGGCTTGAAGCTTAACACCTCAAAAACCAAGATCATGGTCGTCAGCAAACAACCCGTTAATTTACCACCAATAAATTCAGAAGGAATACCACTAGAAAAAGTTGAAAGGATCACGCACCTCGGTTCTAATTTACATGAAAGCTGGGACATGACCGCTGAAGTAAAGACAAGGATAGAGAAAGCTCGAACAGCATTCTTCAAAATGAAAAAGGTCTTCTGCAGTCACGACATAAGCCTAAGACTGAAAATCAGGCTTGTCAGATGCTATATTTTTTCTATCCTGCTCTATGGAGTAGAGAGTTGGTCTCTGACAGAAGGCCACCTGAAGAGACTAGAAGCATTTGAAATGTGGATTTACAGGCAGCTCTTACGTATAAGCTGGGTTGACAAGATCAGAAATGAGGAGGTTTTAAGCCGCCTGGGAAAGCCAAGGGAAATCATCAAAACAATTAAAAAATGAAAGTTAGAATATTTCAGACATGTGATGCAACACCCAGAAAAATACGGCATACTCCATTTAATCCTCCAGGGAAAGATTGAAGGCAAACGAGGTCCAGGCAGAAGAAGAACATCATGGCTTCAAAATCTAAGGGACTGGTTTGGACAAAACTCAGCAGCACTTTTTCGTGCGGCTGCTGATAAAAACAGGATCGCCAACATGATCGCCAATGTCCGATAACGGATATGGCACAAGAAGAAGAAGAATGGCGAGGTGAGAAAGGCACATATAATGGCCTCCTGATCCAAAAAGGGATAAAACTGGCATAAGTATGAGGATTGGGAAAAGCTCAGAAACTGTTTATGAACTTTTATACCAATGTATTAATCTAATGACCTCTTAATATAACTGATTCCCATTCATTTCATTTACCAATGCAAATATTTTTAGCCTTTTGGCCCAATTAACCAAACTGAATGAAAACAAAACAAGTTATTAAAGGTAATGATCATGTTTACTTAAAATAGAAAACTGTTCTCAAAGTACAAATTCTCCAAGCACTTCCTCTATCTACTGTCAGAGGCAAGTGCATTCCTTCCTATGTGTGGGGAGTTAATTTTGCTGTAGCTAACAGGAGCACAGCACCCGAATGAAAAATTGGGAAAGAAATTGTTCCATATGCAGTTCTTGCAGTTCAGTTCTCCTGCAATTACTCTGGGTGTAAGAGATTAAATAAATGAATAAAATAATCTTCCTATACGCATTTCAAAAATGCCTACCTTTCCAGGATACTGTATACTATTAGCAACCTCCTATTCACATCTACATGCATGCTCAGATATGATAGCAGAGAACTGACTGAGAGAGGACAGGGACTTGTTAATTTTTCAACTTAAACCATGTTAATTAACCATGTTGATTATTCAGGAACAATTTGATTGTTCAGGAATAATCAAACCTCTACTGCTCGATCCATAAATCAGTTATCTATAGGAGTCAGTGCTTCCATCAATATGACAAAAGGAGCACAACACCGCTGTGATACAGGCTCTACTGTTTTTTGTACATGTGTAATGTAATGTAATGATGGGGCAGGGCTTCTGTTATAAATGCTATTCTCATCAACCACACCCCTGTATCCATGCCATTACCACTATTCCATATAAAATAAAATGGTAGCAATACCAATTGGTATTTATTAGATTGGTGGCGGTATCCATTATTCCCAAAAGGATGTTAAATCCAAATTTATATTAATGCCAAAAATTTATGTAATGTGCTATACTTTAAGAAAAAAGAGATTTTAAAAGGTAAGAAAAACAAATAATTAAAGAAAGAAAAAGTATTAAAGTCAAATTAGATATAGCACTGAGAGATGCATGAATATGGGAGACTCCAGATCAACCTTCTAGTGTGAAGAGGGAATCAAGCTATTCTCCAAAGCGCCTGAAGGAAGGACAAGAAGCAATGGATGGCAACTAATTAAAGAGAGAAGCAACCCAGAAGTGAGAAATTTCCTGACAATTATAACAATTAATCAGTGGAATAACTTGCCTCCATAAGTGAATGTTCCAACACTGTAAGTTTTTAAGAAGAGACTGGGCAACCATTTGTCTAAAATTGTATAGGGTTTCCTGCCTGAGCAGGGGGTTGGATTAGAAGACCTCCAGGGTCCTTTTCAACTCTGTTGTTCTGTTCTGTATGTCGATGACATTTCTCAGTCATCCAGGTACAGTTGTCTAGAACCTACTACTTGGATAAGCTGCGAATGTTTCAAACCAAAAAAAGGAAAGGAAAGGAAAGGAAAGGAAAGGAAAGGAAAGGGGAAAGGGGAAAGGGGAAAGGGGAAAGGGAAGTCCAGTTGCTATGATTCTGGTGTATAATATCTCACCTCAAGCACAAGATCAAAACTAGCCTTAAACAAATGTACCTTGGACACTTAATGCTACCAACATTAGATTAAATAAATAACCTCCTTCTATATTCCACATCAGCACAGATGAATGTTAGCTGATACATAGTCTTTAACTGTAATATTTAAACTCATAGGAAATATCTTTTGCACAGCAAAAAATGTGTTTGTGGACAAAGCATTTTATCACAAGTAAAGCTTCAAGTCATACGTGTTAGATGCCATATGACCAAGGGAACAATGAAATATGTTTGTGCTCTCAACAATTTGGGATACAGAACTCTGTCTAGCAGAGAATTCTTTATTTCGCTGAAACTAGAACACAATTCTGAATGTTGCCAATGATAATGGAAGGTACTGTGTTTACTGGAAATCTTTGTATTTTGAATGCATCATCTGACAGTAAGGTGGTTTACAAAACAAAAACAAAAAAAACCTCCTATAATATCAAAATGCAAGAATAAAAGAACAGAAGCAATATAAAATTGGCACACATCCAGCCCTTTCAAATCACAAAGAAAAGTTCACAAAGAAACAAGGCTTGTGAGTCATTATAAAAAGCAGACATCATGAAGCAGACAATATCTCCTCTCCATATGGTAATATCTCCACTGACCACTATCAGCAAAAATTCTGCTTACTAACTATCATTAGGTTTCTTTTTTGTTAAGTCAATTGAAATTTAATTAAAACTGTTTCAGGAAGAAGTAGGGTTTGCCTAATCCTATCCTACATCACTGATTCAGGGCAACCTGAATGCAAGCAGCTATCAATGGCTCATAACGTTTTTCAAAATCTGTAACAAAAAATTATATCAGTGATTTTTTTAATGGGAATATGAAACTAATGAGTAGCTTCTCAAGCAATTATCTTAACTGCTAAGTCTTGCATTCTGTTAATTATCAGACATTTACGGTAAAAACTGATAGAAACCCAGTCAAAGGTTTATACAAACATACACTGTTTGAATGAGGAAGAAGAAAAACAATTTTTCTTTGCCAATATCCTAATTATATTACAGACTAGTAAGAATGTCAGTGTTAATGAAGTTGGTCTACTTTTTTCTTTTCAGCATGTCAATCTTTTTTTCATTATATTTCAAGGAATATTGTCTACAATAACTTTTTTGATACTATTGTCTACGATAACTTTTTTGAAGGGTCTTCAAAATCATGTTTGTTGAGAATTAGATTGGGACATTTTTAAAGTATATTTTATATACAGATATCTTTTCTTATGTCAACTTTACTATAAAATGCTTCATTATTATTAAGACAGACAAAACAACTAAGTTCAAACAAAAGCAGTGAGCACATAAATGAATGATTTTTCCTGAGATGGAAAGTCCAGATAAATTAAACCTCATGTTTAAAAGCCATGGCAAACAACCACTAAACTTTTGGCTCTGGGAGGGCATGTGAGTATAGTATTGTGGTAACAACAGCATAATCAAGACCATTCCCACCAACAATGACAGGACAAGCCATTAGTATATAAAATGAAAGCTAACCCCATTCTTTTCTGATACTGATGATGTTACCTAGTTTGGTAATTAAATATCTGCAAAAATAAAACCAAGCTCAGAAAGCACCAAGGACCCCACAGTATTATGGCAACAGTGTTGAACTTGAATTAGAGAGTAAAAAAAGGTAACGCTTTCTCCCGTGAAGTTGTGTCCAACTCTGGGGGGGTGGGGTTTCTCATGTCCACTTCCTAGCTGAGGGAGCTAGCATTGTCCAAAGACATTTCCATGGTTGCTTGGTCAGCATGACTACACACTGAGGCATACAGAACATTGTTACCTTCCCACCGAAGTGATACCTATTTATCTACTTGCATTTGCATGGTTTCAAAGTGCTAGGTTAGCAAGAGCTGTGGCAAGAGAGGGGGCTCACCTCAGGTCTCAAACTGCCAACCTTCTGGTTTACCAGCCCAACGTCTTATCAAATCCCTACTCAGCCACAGAACTCACTGTTGGCTGTGAGTTATGGGCTAATGGGCTAACCATATTTTGTCATTGCATTCCATGTGATAGGTACATGTGGATAAAAAGTTAACCCACTACAGGGTAGAAAGATAGTGAGTGAATAAAGAATCAGGACTACCAGGATAAAGAAGACCCATTCCTGATGACTTCCACTGCAGAAGAGTTTAGAAGGTTTTTTAGGCCTTTTCTGTCTCTTTGCTTCATATCAAAAGCAATGTTTCTCAATGCCCCGATCGCTAAGCAATTGTTGCATGGGACAGAATGAACAACTTAGGACCTATCAGCCAGTGTTGGAGTAGTGCAATGGACAGGAGATACTGATGGAGAGAGGCATCAAATGTAATATTAATTCCAAAAGAAAGATTTGCCAATATTTTTATGATTTAGAAGGTTTCTTGTTCTATGAGAATCATGGAAAAGCCATAGTTACAGATTTCTTTAACTGAAAGAACTGTTCATATATCAGGAACTGTTCAAGGTATTAAGCACAAAAATCTTTAAAAGCTCCGGGGAAAAGATTTAGAACCTGCGCTCAATGAATCTCATCAGAAATCTCTGGGGCATAGCATTTCCTTTAAATTTATTTCAGCAAGTCATCAAGAACTGATGAAGATAATCCATTGGTGGTACTACACTGTATATTCTTTCTACACCATGGTTTTAAGCAAACCATTACTATTACTATTATCAGATTTGGTAGCAATACTCAATCATTCCTTATGGTCCAATTGATAATGTACATGCTACCAGCACTCATGGTTCTCCACAAAGTCAGCCAGATGTTTAGACAAGATTTGGCATTTTTATCCACCTATCAAAACCTTCCCAAAACATTTGTGATAGGCAGATGTTGTTTGATGGCATTAAAAAGTATTGTCGAAAGATGTAAGCTATTCCAAGTAATTTTGGTGATTTTGTCAATGCCAATGATGTTCAAGTCATTATTACTGATGTTAATAATAATAGGTACAAATTCCCTTGATTTATACATCTGTACCTTAAAAGGGCAAGCAGAGCAGGAGATACATGCCATTGGCTACTAATCAGAAAATCAGCATTGCATTTTTCCCCATCACAAGTAAGGGTAATATAAGTTATTACCTAGCCAGCAAAACAATGAGAATGAAGGCTATCACTATTACTATCTTTGCTAGATGTTATGTTGCTACTGCCATGTTATACTAAGGATCTCTACTGAGGAAGGTCCAAGAGTAATGCTATATAAAATTAATATAATGCCAAAAAAATGCTATTCTTTGTAGAATGTTTATCAGTGTTTCAAAAGGAAGGGCCCTAAGGACTCACTGATAGAGACTCTATTCTGTATCCAGAACACCAGATTTAATTTGGCTTTACAGATAAGAATGGAAGAGCCTCTATCTAGAATTCCTGAAGAAATGGGCCTACAAGTATGCAGATAATACTGAATTAGATATACCTAGAATGTAAAACAGATGTATAAAAGCATATGCAAATTGCAATCACCTTCTATTTTTCAATTTTGCTTTTCTGCCATAACACAATTTCTGAAAAATTACCCATATTTTCCCCCAAAATGCTTTTTCCAAAAGGCAACTAAATTTTCTTGATTTTTTCCTTTGAAAATGTTTCACTTCTCATCCAAGAAACTTCTTCAGTCATCCAAGAATCTTCTTCAGTTCTAGAAATGAAGAAGCTTCTTGGATAGAAGTAACATTTTCAAAGAAAGAAAACCAGAAAAGTCCATTTGCCTTTTGGAAAAAGCAGCTTTGCTGGATGACTGAGAATCTCCATAGACATTTAACCATATTCCTCTTATCAGGCCATTTAATCCAGACTTCATCAATGTGATGACCTCCAAATATACTGTTTATTAACCTCAATAACATCCCAGCCATGCATAATCCCTCATTGCCCGATAATACTGGAAAATTATATAGATTGCACATTGGGAAACAATGCTTAATCTGAGAAGGAGACTTCAAAAGCAGCTGACATTTGCCTCCCAGCAAAGGGAATCATGGTTCTTATTTATTGCTTTTCAAAACATTTGTCCCACTCAGCTACAAGGTCTATTTCTGCACTACCTGGATCAAATGGCAAAAAATTATCCATGTATGATACAACAAGGGATTTGTTCTTCAGCGGGCTTGCCACAGAGTTTGAAAGTGGTTTGGGCTGAGAGATAGTGATGGTCCAAGGTCACCCTACTGGCTTCTGTGCCTAATTGAAAATTAGAAGTTAAACTTCCTTACCCTTAAATCAGTGCCTTAACCACTACAGCAATCTGGCTCTGGAATCCATAGTTCAACAAAGAGTGAAAAAGGAAACAAATACTGAAAGCCTATTGCCTAATTGCCCAAGCAACCTCGAACCATGCATAATTGGATATATATCATTATAAAAAATACAGATCCACTGCACTGTTTGTCCCATATTAAGAGAGTCCTTACTATATGGAAGAGGATGTGATAATTCTCCAGAACAAACATGTGTCTAGGGTCCAAAGATAAATATAAAGCCCAGAAGGATATAATTTTAAGATAATAAAATGTGTCAGGTATAAAAAATATACAAATTAAAGAAGCCTATCATTAAGACACGGTTTAGACGCAATTTCCTTTGTTTCTCTAGATGTTATTTTTATCCTCGTGGCTCTCTGATCTCTGCAGAAAATTAGATTGTTGGATATTCATTCTGCTGCAACTTAAAAGATAATCAATGTCACTTAACAATACTAATTTGATTCTGCTGCTTTCAGAACTAAATAAGATTTTTAAATAGTCCTGCTATTTCCAAGATGGCAAGAGGGTATATATTGGCAATTTCACTAAAATGAAGTCGAATTCAATCTTCTGGCACTCAAAATGGAAAATAGACTAGGCCCAAATAGCAACAGGAGTTAAAGTAACAGGAGTTGTTTCCTTGAGACTAGATCTAATGGCTCCATTTAACTTCAGAACAGAGATTTAAAGGAACCTTGAGAATTGCCCATTTCCAGCTTGAATGGGGCTCTTTAACATCTGTACACCATCACAGAAGGCTGCAAGAAACTGTCACCTCTTGAACTTCTCACTGACATGCAGCTGATTAAAGGTAATTTAGACTCCTCCGGATAATTATCTGACAGCACTTTTGAGGCAAAGAAACAAAGTTGGAGAAGCTTCTAACAGTTGAGTATTAATCAATCTAAACAAAACTATCCACTTGGTGTACCACTTAAGGCTACAATGCCTGAACTGAGGACTTATTTTTTTAACCAAATAATTCCTTGGTGACTGGTTTATAAGATTCCAGGCATTACTTGAATTGACATTCACTTTCCCTGCAAACACCATCTCAAGACAGGCAGGATGTGGGTGAAGCTGGGTAGATCCAGTTGACAAAACAAAATCTAGTTAAGTGTACTGGAAAGTTTTTAAATCTGATCCAGTGCCAAAAAGAAAAAAACAACAGAAAAGAAACCCACATAATTTGGCAATATGCACTGATATGCACACTCCAGTATTACCTTTGTATTTCTCCAGCGATGCAATGTGCACATAATTGCCTGTTTGCAAATGGAGGCACAAAGAGGAAACTCACTACATAAAGCCACAATTAGCATTTGCTGTTAAGGTTTGTGAAAACACAGCATTGCTTTTGTACTAAACAGCTTGATTCTTGACCTTCGGAGGTATAGTAGAGGATAAGGAAATAGATCAAATTATCTAAGTCAAGTGAAACTTGGCAAAATAGAGGACTAATATGTTTGGTTAATAAATATCAGTGAAGCATTTGCCATTAAAACAAATATTAATAAATTAAGTTCTAAACCGGTAAAATATATGTGCCAAACTAAACTTCTTTAATTCCCATGTCATCATTATTGGAATTAAATTAATTCTTCCGATACTTAAAAGACTGAGCATTGGCATTAGCCTAGGTCTTAAGACGTTTTATCCAATGACATAACCAGTTAAAAAGCAATAATCAAGATAGGATACTATGATGTACAAAGCAACCAAAGGTAGAGATGGAAAAAAAAAATCTTCCACAAGTTTTTTGAGATCAAGATGGCAAAATAAAGTTGGTGACAACATCTATAAGTGGAATTGCATGACTTGCATGACTTCTCTTAGCACTCATTATCCGCTACAAAGTATCACATAGAATTTATTTTATTTTGAGAGAATCTGATTCCAGAACAACTCTGGGAGGGAGGGAGGAAGGGAGGGAGGGAGGGGGAAGGGAGGGAGGGAGGGAGGGAGGAAGAACAAGTATTCTACAAATATTGTAAAGACTTAAATTTAAAGACTTCCAGATCATCAGGGTGGGAATAAAATGGATCTCTGAGTGTTTAGGTGCACACACACAATACACCCATATATGATTGTCTGTAAAAGGCAGTTATATCCAAAAGCCTACATAGTGGTACCTCCATACTTGTTAATTGGTTCTTGGCGGTGTGACAAGTACTAAAAACAATGAGTACCAAAGAAACCAAGTGATCTTTTGTTTTGGCAGGGAAGAACTTTCCGTCTGTCCCTTGTCCTATGTCTTTTTGTCAGCCCTCTGCAGCTGGCCCCAGCTTCCTTTTGCAGCAACCTTCCCAGCATGGCTGACTTCCTGTCCACCCTCTGCAGCCGGCCCCCTCTTCATATCACAGTGTGTCAAATACCAAACAAATATGAACACCAGGACAACATTAAGTGAACTGCCATGGTTGTTAAGCAAATCCATTGTCCGCAATGGATCGGGATCTTTTGTGGAAAACTGGAATGTCAGTTTTTGGCAAAAAATGCCATGAATTTGTCTCATGTGATCATAGAACACTACAAACAGCCAAAAATACAGTCCAGTTGCTGAGCACCCAAAATGTGATCAAATGCCATCGAAACTTTGAATCCGAGTCGTAAATAGCCTCGAGGGTGGGGATATGTCGTAATTTTGAATAGTTGCTAATCAACTGGTCCTAACTTGAGGACTACCTGCATTATAATTATCTTAGCCTACTTTGCTTGTGTGATCATTGTATTTAAGAAGGGAACAATTCCTGTTAGAATTTGGTTAGATTTCTGCTATGAATATATACAATCAATTTTTTCTTTGCTGCATGTTCTTTTAGTCTCTTCTTAGTCTCCCAATCCTGCATTCATGGCAAGGTTTCTCTTTATGCCAGACTGATTCTTGCTGCTGTCACCATATATCTTAATAAATTATACATACTTTTCACGTATGTTCTCTGCAATGATACCTAATACTTTTACCACAATAGCATTTAGATGCAAGCCAGCATTTCTGACACAATGGGGACATGGATTGCCAATCTTAAAAATTTAAGATTGATTTTGCTTCAGTGGATCAAAGTCAGTGTAGGGACCAGTTGTGCACCACCAAAAACTGTGCTTTAATATTTGTGCAACGCTGAAAGATTAATATTATATTGATTTTTTTGCATTATTCTATTTATCACTATTATTCTTTGCTCTGCTTATTTCATGAAACAGGAAAAGATGGCCCATTGAATTTATCAGGATTTACTTCCAACCAGAAATAGGCCAAAAGATTGATTGTCTAATTGACTTTGTTAGGTTGCCTAATTGTCAAACAATTGAAGTTGCTGTTATCAGGTTAGTACCCTGCCATTTCTTTCAATCACTTGACATTTTAACTTTTCTTTCTTTAAAAAAAAAGTTTTTCAAGAAGCTTTTTCATAATCTTTAGGGTTAAATAATATGCCAGGAAATTACATTTTATAAAATAATTCTATACTATCTCCATATACTATCTATTAAATTACCCTAGTGTTTTAAAGCTTTTCTAAGATTACTGGTGTACATAATTGCTGATATTTGAATATCTTCAAAAATGGCTTCTACAAGCATTAAATTGGTCAGCAGCCTTCCAAATACAGAAAGACTGAAAAAAAAATACTTTTGACTATTAAGGTGAATTGTATTAAATCATAATGAAAAAAGGGAGTGGAATAATTATCAAAGCATATGGTCTAATTGCTGCATGAAAGAAATCACTTATGTGTGTGTCAGTTTATAATTGTCTGTTATTGCTTATGGTTTTATTACTCTCTTTATTATATTACATTTGTGTTTGATTTCATATACTGCCCAAAGCTTCTGAAGTGAGACTGTTTATAAACCTAAATAAATCATAGTCAGATCTGCATCTATCCTAGTAACATCCCTTTGGACTGAAAGCAATTCTCAGGTATTCCCAGCTCTCCATCTTCAGCTGCTTGAAGGAAGAGACTGGATTCAAAAGCTTGTGCAGGCAAAAATGTTAGAAGTATAATTAATGGAAGATTTCTGAGTAAAAAAAAAAGCAAATTATTATTCAACTTGCCCATCCAATTCACAATGCCATGCCAGAAAGGATAGCAATCCTAGGTACAAAGCTGCCACATGATTTTTTTCCCTTCACTTTGACCATGTAGTCAAACAAGGGTCTGTGGGAGTAATGTCCTTATAGCCCACGTGTAGGCTGCCATGCAGCTGAACCACATGGACGGAAACAGGACAAAGGAGAATATTGAGCAATCATCCCATTGACAACTCCTCCCAGTCACAAACGGCTTGGAAACTGTGTTCACCCTCACGTACTCATATGTAAATAGGTTATCCCTCCTACTTGCTTCCTGTACACACCCACATTTTGCTGAGCTAATAAAAGAGATTCCCTGACTTTTGTGCTGGGTCTCTCATCCCGAGGAAAAACTCTGCGTGGTGTTATTTCTTCACTGTTTAGGCTAAATTTCATGAGAGGCCCTCTGGAAGCGGAAAAACCGCAACTGGTGACCCCGACGTGATCACTAATAAAGTGATACGTTCCTTCGACCTCCTACTACTCATCGCCCGGACGAGGCTTAGTGCACTTCAGATATCGTTGGTAAAGACGGCTATCTTTTCGTGAGTAATGGGGGGAAAATTTTCTAAGACGCAGGCCGTGCATCTGCAAGAACTTAGAGAATTAACGAAGTCTACAAATTTTATTCTCAAAAACAGCGGTAAATTATTGCCTGTTTTGAGTAAATCTGATTTGGTTAATTTATTATGTTATATTTGGGAAAAATATCCGGCATATCCGGAAAAGGGCTCACTTAAAGTGACTACATGGAGTAAATTGGGTATTTCTTTCCATGAGCACCCCAGAGCTCCTGCAAAAATGCTATCATCATGGCGAATTGTTCTGGAATGCCTCAAAGTCCATGAACAAGGGCTCATGGAGACATTGGGCTCTGTGACCCCCCCACCGCCTTACAAGAGACAAATTTCACAAGGCAATGAGGCATTTCCTCTTACCTCCCCCTCCTCACCATCTCCTCCATCCCCCCCCTCTCAGTTCCTCTTTCTGCTGATCTTTCTATTGTTCCTCCTGCAGCTCCTCCCATGAGTGCTGTTGCTACTACCATGGCTGAAGTTCGAAGTCAGGGTTTGCTTGATATTGATGAATTGTCTGAGTGTTCTGCATTTCCTGTCTCTTTTGTTCACAATGCTGTGGGCGCTATAAAGGTCTTTTTGGTGCCCTAGGGACCTTCTGCTCTTCCTGGAGAGGCTAATTCTTTTGCTTCTCCACAGCCATTGTACACCCCCATAAGGCAAATTTTAGAGGAACAATTGGGATGCTTTGAAACTTCAAGTGGCTGTTAAGTTTAACCCTGTCAGACAATGTCTGGTGGTGCTTTGTGTTGATGTGTGTTTTGTTTTATATATGTTTAACTCCTAGAATGTTAAGCTTGGACTTGGAATGGTGAGAAAAAATAGGAGATGGTTAAAGGGCCCTATAAAAACCACATGTTTGGTTGGAATCATCTCATGATTTTTCTCGCTTCTTGCAGGACAAGCCATATGTCTAAATAAATGTTGTTTTAATGGTATTTGTGTATATATGTCTGTCTGTGTTGTTCTGTGTTATTTCCAAGACTTGGAAAAGGGTCAAAACCCTCTTTGATAACAACAAACAAAAAGGCCTTAATTAAAAATAAAAAGTTTGCTTGGAAAACGAATGAAATGGTGTAAGCAAACAGAATGGAAGTGAATGAGTTAATTTGCTGGTGTAAATGTGTGTGTGTTAGCCCTCACCCCTCCACCCATCCCACGCTGTGAAAGGAACAGTAAAACTGTAGTTTTTATTGTTGTAAAATGGGAACGCAATAGCAAGAGTTTCCATGAGAAAAGTTTTATGGAAGATTTGTGAAAGAATTTATAGAAAATGCATATGAATTTTTTTAGTGGTGAGATTTTTGTAAAATTTCTTTTTCTTTCCCCCCCCCCTCCTGACTCTTTCGTTTTTCGCTGGCTGTATTGCTTTAAGAGCGAAGGAAAAGCAGACAGAGGGAGGGGGGCAGTTGTTCGTTTTACCTATTTTTTTTTCTCTCCCTTCTTCCTCTGCCTAGAAGTCTGGGTTGAGGAAGGGGGGTGGATGTGAAATTTAATGCCCACTCTTGCAGTTTCAGCTTGCAATTTTTTTTACTCGAAAGAGGAGACAGTAATTGTTGGGCAATTCTTTTGCAAATTTTTGAGTTTTAAATTTTTTAGTTAGACATATATGTCCATCAACCAAAAGAAATGACTCTGAATTGTTTTGCTTAGATTTGTAAATGTTTTCCCTATTTAATGGAAATTTGTTTCATCTGAATGGAATTTGATTAAATTGGAACCCCAAAAATACAATCTAATTGGCTTTTTGAAATACAAAATGATTCAAGTATCTATGGATTGCAATTTGCCTTGGAAAAGATACAGTTACACTTTATCTTTATTTAGGGCATAAAATGTTGCAATCTTATTCTGTTCCAGTTTTTGTTATAAACAAGAAATCTGGCAAATGGATGTTACACAATATGCCCCATTTGCCCCATGGAAATATCTTCATGTTTCCATAGACACCTTCTCTGGCTTCATCATTGCAACCCCTCAACGGGGTGAAGCCACTAAGCATGTCATTAATCATTGTATTCGTTCATTTGCAACGTTGGGATGCCCAAAAGAACTAAAGACAGACAATGGTCCTGCTTACACAGGAGCAGCTTTTGCTGCCTTTTGTAATCAGTGGTCAATTGTTCACAAATTTGGAATACCTTACAACTCCCAGGGTCAAGCTCTGGTTGAACGTGCCAACCAGACGTTAAAACATGCGCTGGAAAAATATAATCAGACACAGGGGAAAACTCCCCCTAGCCTCCCAGCTTTGCAAAACAGGCTTAACCTGTGTTTATACACCATTAACTTCCTGAACCTGACGGGCACTCCTCCATCATCCGCAGCAACTCGTCACTTCTCTGCTTCTCCTGCTGCAGCAACATCCAAACCACTGGTGTACTTCAAACGTCTTCCTGACCCCACCTGGAAAGGCCCTGCTGAACTCATCACATGGGGACGAGGTTACGCCGCCATCCAAACCAACGGTGAGACTTTGTGGGTCCCTGGTCGACACATCCGTCCCTATCATTCCAAAACAAAAACAGAGGACCTTTCCCCATCTGACGTTAACAACTTGGGTTAACTGGTGAAACCATAACATGGCAAAACGAGTGATGTGCCTGGGTCTAGGACTGACACTGATAATGAAAGCCCTGATGTATAAGATGGATCTGAATCAAGGAATTCCTGAGCAGGGAGCATGGCAAGATAACACCTACATAAAAGACATTAGTCAACTGGCTGTGGCAATGAACAAGACAAATTGCTGGATGTGTATGCACATCCCACCACAAGGAAAACAAGGTTTGATGGTGCAAGCAGTCCCTTTGAATAACACCAGCTGGCTAACCTATGACAACTCCACACAGCCCATTAAACGATTATCAAACAAGAAAGGGATGGTTCTAGCGATTGGTCATAGGTTGCAGGAAAAGGCAGAGATTTGTTTTGAATACAAACCTGGTGATAGTAAAAACAGCATCAAATTAGGGGTTTATCCTTTTTGTAATAAAGTCATACAGATTACTTCCCAAATGACTCGTAACGGGACTAACCCCAATGGAACAGTAAAAATATTAAAGGAACAGATCCACAACTACACACAGTATCAATGTATATATCAGATGTATACTTGTAATACTGGAGTCCAATCTGAAGGAAGTTGCTCTCCACCATGCCCTGTTAACACCTCAGCCAATGACATGTTTCATAAGCAATGCGGACAATATAATGTTTCCAACAGCAAGGTCATGACATGTCGATGGATTTCCTCTATAGTCAAGTTGATTGAGTCATCAGATAACTCCACATTTCCTATCATTGATCATGGACTATGGTTTTTGTGTGGCCGACGAGCATATTCACATGTCCCACCAAGGTGGTCTGGCTGTTGTACCTTGGGATATGTATTACCATCTCTGCTGGTCTCTGACACCCTGCCTGTTGGACGTCTTCGCAATAGGAGGGAGGATGTTAAGTCTCCATTAAACTTAAACTGGGGCGTTGCTATTGCTCGTGGGATGATACCACCACTAGGGATCGCTATGAACTATAGGGATCTGCATGCTTTAAATAATTGGACTGTTGTAATGTTTAATGATACCATTAATGCACTCAAATTAGTAACTAAGGAATTGACTGAGGTTAGAGAAGTAGTATTGCAAAATAGGTATGCCTTGGATTTTATGTTAGCTTCTAAAGGTGGCGTCTGTGCACTGATCCACTCCCATTGTTGTGTATACATCCATGACTATAAACTGAATATCACCCACACGATACTACACATGGAAGACATGATCAACAACAACCCCCTTCAGACCAACGGCCCAAATGCCCTGGACATATGGGGGGCATTGTGGTCCTGGTTACCGGACGGCTCTTGGCTGCGCTCTCTGATTCCTACAGTAATAACCATAATCATTCTTCTGGTTATGTTGTGTTGTTGCATTCAATGTCTTCCTTCCCTACTGCAGACATGTAAAGGTCTTTTACCTTCCCAAAGATAAGATATGTTTATAGCCGAAAGACAATCACTTTTAAGCCTTGAAGGCCTACGTATTGAAAAAACAAAAACAGAGGAGATGTGGGAGTAATGTCCTTATAGCCCACGTGTAGGCTGCCATGCAGCTGAACCACATGGACGGAAACAGGACAAAGGAGAATATTGAGCAATCATCCCATTGACAACTCCTCCCAGTCACAAACGGCTTGGAAACTGTGTTCACCCTCACGTACTCATATGTAAATAGGTTATCCCTCCTACTTGCTTCCTGTACACACCCACATTTTGCTGAGCTAATAAAAGAGATTCCCTGACTTTTGTGCTGGGTCTCTCATCCCGAGGAAAAACTCTGCGTGGTGTTATTTCTTCACTGTTTAGGCTAAATTTCATGAGAGGCCCTCTGGAAGCGGAAAAACCGCAAGGGTCAAGCCGAATCATGGGTCCTTTTTTCTACTCTATTTCCCAAAAACAAATCTGCCTATCCCTGATGCAAAATATCCCTCAGATATCAGGCATTTGTCCTTATCTTACTATGTATCGAAACCATGGTCCTAGCCATGTTCCTTCCATTTGTCAGATATTGCCTAGTTCAGCTGGTTGGTTCCTATTCAGATATTTGCATGGCAAGTAATGATGGGGGCTCCATCTATTCCACAAAAAGCAGGACAGATGCCTTATCTGATTAGTGTTCCCCTTTACTCTTCTCATCTATCCTGCCTTCTTATCTTCTAGCTTTTTTTTTTTTTTTTTGCTATTATACAAAAGTCCAGAGAACCTTAGGAAGCATTATAATTTTACTCACATTACTAAATGCTTCTTTGGACATCGTATACAATATCGGTACAGTGCTTTAAGTTCTTGATATTTTTACACATGTTACAACAAATACATAGTGAGTAAAAATAAAGTTAAATTCTGTTGTAAATTAAGGAATTTTTTTTTCATGAACATCTGGGATGAATGTAAGCAACCTCTTCACTGCTTAAACAAAGAGCTGGCACAAGGAGAAAGGAAGGGATCTGCTTTCATTTAGAACATTATTTCTTTCTTGGAGTTGAAGTATTAAATATTGTGCCTTTGTTGATGAGGAACAGTGGGATAGGTCAGTTTTATTTTTAAAAGATCAGAAAGGATTACTCTTGTCCAAAAATACAAAATGTTCTTCTAAATTTGGAAGCAGTCTAGAACAAGGTTAGAAATAAACAGAATGGAAGGACATGGGGTCCCAGCCTCAATTCAAATGCAAACATTATCCTGTTTGCTCATTTTCTTCCCCATTCATATAATATTGTGAGTTCACAAATTCTCATCTAGAGGGACCTTCAAAAAAATTATCTGAACTGTTGAGGGTACATCGGAAGCTGAAGACTAGGAAAATAGAGGAAATCCTATTATATGATAAAACTTGCACTCCCATGATCTCTAGCTTCATGGCAGAATAACATTATTTTCTATTTCCACATATAATATCTAAACAAAATTGTGCAAAAGTAAATCAGTGACACTGGTGAAGCAGATTTTTTTTTAATCTGCAAATTTCTTCATTGCTATAAAATTTGCAGACTACCTAAAACCCTTCTGCTGTTCTTTTTATAAAATTAGACCATGACCCTGATTTCCATTTTGATCCAATTTTACAAAATAAATGGTAATCTCATACCACTGACAATTATAATTAAGACAAAGGATGTATGAAATTAAGATTTTTGCTTCCTCCATTTTTTATTCCATCATAGGCAATCTTGAAAAAACAAAATGCTCTGCTGTGCTACTTATATATACTGTGTTTCCCTGAAAATAAGCCATAACTTGATTTCCGGAGTGGGCCTAATATAAGCCCTACCCCCAAAATAAGCCCTAGTTTTGGGGTGAGGCAAATACCTAAAAATCAAGCTAGGTGGGGGTGGGGGGGTGGACCTGCCCCATGCGCCCCGCACCTACTTACCTTGCAACCAGGCCTCTCCTCGCTGGCCCACTTTTTCTGTAGCATCCCTAGGCCTGCATTTCGCAGTCAGAAGTCTTTCCGGAAGGCCACTACAGCCAAGAACTGAGCTACATAGCTCAGTTCTCGGCTGCATTGGCCTTCCGGAAAGGTCTTTAACTGTGAAATACAGGCTGGAGCTCCATTCTCAGCTGCAGAATGAAACTGCTCCTTCAGCCCCAGAAGAAGGGGCCATCTGGGCAGGGCTGTCGGTGCCAGAGGTGAGTGGAAAAACACCACCCCTAAAAATAAGACCTGGTGCCTCTTTTGGAGGCAAAAAATAAATAAATAAAATAAGACCGGGTCTTATTTTTGGGGAAACACCGTAGGGACATATAGAAAAGACTTGGGTCATGTAGGAGATATATAGATGCAAGTCTGCAGCCCAACAAGAAAAACAAAATGAAAAATAGCTATAAAGATACTTTTCCATGTAACAGTTATACACAGAAACAATTTCCAAATTCTACATCAAAGAAATAGCTTTATTAAGGCCAAGGAGGGATAGAATTGTGAAGCGATTTTCAAGACCTTCCAGATGTTTTCATCAGGGAAAATAAACAGAAGGACACATATAAGCCTTAACTGGATATGGATGGATTAAAAAAAGAGATATAAGCTAAGGTGCTATATGTGAAATGGGTAATTCCATTCATCTGGAATACAGAACATCTCTTTCAACTTTAGGAAGAAATAAAAAATAAAGAAAAATCAACAAGGCTGATGTATATATAAGGTACAAAATATGAATATTACCTAATGGTTGAGGAGGAAATGACCTTTAAAAGAAAAGTTCCACCTTCACATTCATTCATTTTCTTTTGTTCTAATTTTCTGAAATTTTTATTTTCCGTTATAAACGTCATTTTTTTCTTGTGGCTCTCATGATTTACATCATGTTGCGGATAATGTTCATGAATTTCTGGGGTAGGAGGGTTCAAAGCGACTATGACTGCTTTGGGAATAGATCCCATTTTCATACACTAATACAATCTCCAGGACATAGCATGGAGACATCATTGGCTATGTTTATGAAGAATCTAGGTGGGAGTGGCCAGATTTTCCTAGTTCTTGATCTCTTTGCAGTTTTCATGATGGGGGGGGGGAGGTGAAGTTTTATGGGTTTTACATTGTAATGGCTTTTAATGTTGTAAGCTGACAAGAGTTTATGTGTGTAAATCAGATGGCCATATAAACTTAATAAATAAGTAAATAACTTTCTGGGCTAACCATGGGATTAGGAGTGGGAAACATGATGTTACATGATATTTCTTTTCTCTCAAATTGGTTCCAGTCAGTGTTGGGGGAGGGAGTTGAGCCTTTGACCAATTAATTATGGAGGGCTTTGGAGCTCAACATTCTCATCCCTCTCATTTAATATCTGCATAAAAGCACTGAGTGCAGTCATCTGCTGGAAGTGGGGTCCAAAACTATCAGTACGCTGATGATACTAGATTGTACATCTCAACCCTGAGCTGGCCAAGCAATGCTATCAAGATTGAGATGGAGTGATTGGCTCTTCCAGTATCAGGGATCTGTTATCTTTATTTCTGGATGCGTTGCACTTCCCCAAATGGAAGAGGTGTAAACTTTGGGGGTCCCCCCTAGAGCATGTAGCAGATGTAGCTAGGAGGTCCTTTGCCTTGATTTATCTAGTGCATCACTGCACCCTCTTCTGGGCCAGGAAATCCTTCTTGCAATCGCCCATTCCCCAAAATGAAGATACTGCAAAGTGGAATAACATGAAGAAAAATAGGTATTTTTTAGTTTATTTAAATTAAGTTCAGAACAAAAGTACTGAACTATGGAATAATATACTTCAAGATGAACTTTAGGCGTAAACAAATCTCTAATTCCAGAATTCAATTTTTATTTTGGGGCAGGGGAGATAACTATCTGTTCTACCCAAGCGATTTCAAGGTTTTAGAATCAGGGAAGTGTTTAATTCTATTGACTCAGGTGGATATTTCCTATCAGTGAGTGCTCTTCACACAGATGATCAAAGCAAATCTTTCTGAAGGCCTTTGTACCCAGATCCCCATCCTTTATGTTGACTGAGCTAGTCAAACTTACACATAGGTGTGAAGACCTACATAATAGATATGTAGGCATATAAGCTTTTCTTATAGCTATAAGATTTCTTAGGAATTAACAACACTTTGGAGCTTTATATATGCTAATTTAAATGTACATGTTTTATCTATTGCTGAATTTTTTTTAAAAAAAATGTGAATATATATATATATATATACACACACATAGGAATTTTGCATCATTTATTGCTGGTGCTTTACATAAGTGTGCCTTTGGGCATTCTGCTGCAAGATAAATGTCCAACTGCTTCTATCATATTGTTTATTTATCCCATGCACATGATACATGGGATTAGTTTATTTTATCTGCAAAACAACTCTGTGGCAAAAGTTAAATGAGAATCAGTAAGCACAACTACACCATAGATTTTGTGGTTGAGATGCAATTTCTTTCTTTTCGCTGTGCTCTGCTAGTTGATAATTATTGGAGTTATAGTTGAACACATGTGGAAGGCACTAGATTTTTTTGTTCAGATGTTTGTGTCTATAGGTGGAAAGCAAAATTGTCAACATTCTAATACAGGTAGTCCTCGATTTACAGTCACAATTGACTCCAAAATTTCTGTTGCTAAGTGAAACATTTAAGTGAATTTTGCCCCATTTTATGACCTTTCTTGCCATAGTTGTTAGGTTTCAGTGGTTAAGTTAGTAATATGGTTGTTAAGTGAATCTCGCTTTCCCTTTGACTTTGTCAGAAAAAAGTTGCAAAAGATGATCTCATGACCCTGGGACACTACAACCGTCATAAATGTGAGTTGGTTGCCAAGCGTCTAAATTTTGATCATGTGATCATGGGGATGCTGCAATGGCTGTAAGTGTGAAAAACGGTCATAAGTCACTTGTTTGTGCCCTTGTAACTTTGAATGGTCACTAAATGAACCATTGTAAGTTGAGGACTACCTGTAATGGCTCTGCTTCCTCCATAGTTACATCCTCTACATATTGGTTGAATGAGTCAGTGATACTCCTTTTCATATAGTATATCCAAGACTATCCTACAAATAGAACTTTACTTATATCTTTCATGGGGAAAGGGACAAATATCATGTTCACACTCATACATGCACAAAGCACAGTAGAATTTACAAATATTCCTTTGTCTTCTTTCACTTTTGTATTTCTAATTGGCCATTTCATTTACACAGATTTGAAGATTAACAGTCCACAAGATCAATTTCTTGTATAACATCATAAATGAGTTTTTATTTTTCAGGAATGTGGTACCCTTGGGTGAAAATGTGGCCACATTTAGAAGCACACATGTTCCTTTATAAAATAACCATTTCATGTCAATACATAAACAGATTTATGGTTATGCTAAATTGAGGAATGTATATAAACCAGCTATATATTTAAACAACACAGCTATTTTATAATTTTCCTCCAACATACTGTGATCTTGTTGTAAAGTAAAACCATACATAAACATATAACCTTGAGCCAAGCTGAAAGCTAGACATATGTTAACTTTTCCTGAAGTTACACAGAGGTTTCTTTACGTTTTAAAGTAGCCATTGGTTTGTGCCCACTAATTGCATGGAGAAAGTTGGCTGAATGAATTGCCACCTTAACAAAACACTATATCTTTTACCAGCCTTGTCAAGATACTCGGAAGACATGGTAATTGTGCTGCTGGAGTGTTAAAAATGTTACAGCTGTGCTTTAGCAACTGTGTTAGCCTGTTAGTTAGTTATAACAGGAAGAGAGTTGGCAAAGCAAATGATTATCATTAAGATTTTACAAGTTTTCTTATAATTCTTTTGTATGAATTGCAGGAGCAACTGTTTTACACATCAGTGCCTTGAATCTGGCATTTTCTAGTCTAAGAATAATGTTAATGTCCAATTTTCATTTTTCATTTTTATTTTGCATCCTGAAAGTCAAAGTATACCACTTACATTTGTAATGAGCAGGTAACAAGAATTATTCATTTTCTTTTTGCATTTACAGATACAATTTATTTTTTTCTCATCTACAGATAAAATAACATTTCTAGAAACCTGAGCAAGAATTCTGCGATCCAAGCTTAAACCTAACTCAATTTTATCTATCTAACTTGAGAAAGGATAACAATTGCTGTTATGCCCTTGCTGCCCAATTGCTCTTGTTCTAATCTACAACTCTCCAGAATAGTAGACAGGGTTAATGAGGGCTGATTCAAACTTTTGTTTAGTAGTAGATCCAACCTCTAGCTGGGGAAAATGTAAATATGAACCAGAAGGCAGGTAGAGCCATTATACATTTCCAGATAGTTCAACAATGAAAACACCACAGATATAATCACAGAAACCTTTGTCTATGTGTGTGTGTGTTTATAAAACAGCTGAACATATGTGAGCATCCTGTGACTATTCAAGTATAGTAGAAAGTAAGCTAGCCCTGAGATGAAAGAAGGCATTTCAGTTTTTTCTCTTGGATAAGGGAAATTATAGGCTCTGATAAATCAACACCAGACTGGATCTTATACTTTGATCTTTTATTGCAACATCCATTAATTTCAGTATAATGCTTAAACATACAGGATAATCAGACTGGTGCACTGTACAGTAAATGTTGCCTATTTTGTAATAAAAATGTGAGAAGAATGATTTACCTAAAATCATTAATTGGAGCCTTGCAGGTATCCCTCAAAAGGTCACCTGCTTCCTAACTGAGTAACACATGTAGTATTGACTCAAGATTTCAGTTATTTGTGCCAAACTGTTCAGTGAAAATCAATAGTATTTTGATTTGTGGGCATTGTTTTAATTATGCTATTGTCAGAAGGTCTCTATGGTTCTGGTAAAATGTACAAAAAAAAAGGATGGCATTGTTTTGATTCAGTCTAGACATATCTGAAGGATTTTCTAACATGTCAAAACAAGGACAAGAATTACTCTTATTTCCATAATGATTTTTCCAAAGAAAAGACTAATTCAGCATACAGGTGGTTATTTTCAACAAAATCCCCTGGTTTGGAGTAGTTCAATTGCTTCACCTTGGAAACACTTTACACTGTAAATAGAATTAAAGCCATCAACTAGCGACAAAGGATCACTCGTAAAAATTACTAGAGTGACATGAATATATATACGGTGGCCATCAACAAATGATAGGAGCCTCAATTCAACAGCCACTCTATCTTGAATAAAGGACTGTGTCCCAGAGAATGTTGCTTTCATACTGTTGTGCATTTGAAAGCATTTCTTCCCAATTAAATTAGGGAAAAAATGATACCTCGTGTTATTCCCTACCCAACAAATAATTCTATGTAAAATTTTAGCATGTAATGTTATCTATGTTACCATACCCTTCCATCAAGTCTTCAAGTGTGCTTTCTTTAGAAAGGCATTTGATAATTTAAAATAATCCAAAGCAGAACTTTTAGTCTTACCTGGCAAAAAAGGAAGCGGCCACTGAGGTACCAGTGGAAGTATCACTAGCAACACAGGTGCTCTGGGAACTGGGGAAGCTATACAAGGAAGGTTTATCTGCGTTGTAATGGTTCAGCACGGCTTCAGTCAGTCCATCACGGCCAGACTCAGTGATCAATTGGGAAATCTAAAAACAAAGCAAAGTTATTTCTTTTATTTTGTTTTATTTAAATTTATTGGCTGTCCCACGCCAATGGACTCTTATAATATATAAGAATGTATTATATTCACCACTATGCTATGCAGGGTATGTGTGTATTTGGCTAAAAATAGTGCATATCCTTCAACATCATATCATAATCTTTAAATTCATTTACATCTTTTATAATTCCATTGTGAAACACTTTGCTGGAACTTCACCTCATTTTTATTGAACATTATGAGCTAAAATAACCTTCTGATCCTGTTAAGTTTTCATTATGGTACTGGTGTTCCTTCAGTTTGAAAGAGAAAGTACTCTAAAGCATTATTTTTGTGCCATTGGAGCAATTTGAGGACCTTGGAAGATATTCGTCAAAGCCTATTTATTAAAAGAAACTTTTACAAATGTTTATGAATGCTGCAGCACAACTTCACTTAATACAGGTTGAGACTGCAAGCTTGATGACTATTCTGAGCTTCAAAATTTTATGATTATATACAAGGTTAAGATGTTAGTGTCTATTTGTCATATTATTCTGATTTATGGAACATTAAATATTAAAAGTAGGAAATGTACAGATCAAAGAGTACAAAGTAGGAATTTTTATTCTGCTACTGTGCTGCTCATAACACAAATCCTTCTTTTCTCTCTCTCTTTTCTCCCATTCACTCCTGGTCACCCCAGCCTGCAATGGCTAACAATAAGATCAATCTAAAACAAGACTACACTAAAATCATAATTTCTAAAATGCACTAAAACATCATTGAAATTTATAATTAAAAGTAAACAAACAGCAGCAGCATTTATAGTTACAACTATAAAATGACAAACTTAAAAACACAGATACTGTACTTAGGGTGGAATGCAGACCTGAGTATAAAAAGAGGTTTTTAACATCTTCTTACATGTCCCGAGGAGAGAAGATATTAAATGACCTTGTTACCATCTGTTACATTTGCAATTTTTTTGCCTCCACATTTTTCCTACTGTGAAGCAAACTGGCCTACATATTTATCTTGATATCATAAGTAGCCTATTCTATTGAAATTCTATTGAAATTCAAGGTTATATGAATGGTATCCTACACATCAAAAAGTACAATTTTCATGGAAGCATTTTATTCTTGGTTATTTGAGTAGGTATTTTAATACACCCATATTCTCTAGTCTAAGATTAAACTTCATCTCTTAGATTATTCCTCTAGGTTCTTTAAGAAAAAAATTGGCTGTCTGCAAGCTTTAATATTGACAGAAGATCACAACCTAACAAAATAGTATATACAGCAGATGAAAACTTGTCATCTATTTATGGGTAGATTGTGCTTCTTATCACACCATTATTTTGGGAAGTGCAGAATACCCATAACTGGCATCCCCCATTTTAACTTGTTCAGCTACTTCTTTGACATTTACTTAGTAATTTGATCCTACGCATTTAATGGAAAAATCCTCACTTGGATTTTAACTGATTTTATTTCTAAATAAATAGCACTTATTTAATTACCACCTTCTGACTGCTTCCAGGATCCACAATCTTCTTGATTGTCAAATCCAATTCTGTTGTATTTTACATGAACAGTATTTGCATTAAGTCTAAACAATTGGTGATTCTGAAAGTCAATCAGCAGATAGACCTAGCAGCCCACTATAGTCTGGTGAAATCTCCAGTCTCTCTCTCTCTCTCTCGCACACTCACACACTACACAAACACACAATAAATATTGGATATGGGTCATCAAACATAAGACAAAGCAAAATAGTTGGGGATTGGGTGGTATTCAGCTTGACAAAATATAAATTATGCAAACTAATTTTCATGCTAGTCTGCTATAATAAACTATGTAGACGGAAAAATAATCACATTCTCTAAGGAAGAAAAGGTGATTTCTAGAAATGACTGGGGATAGCACTTTCCTAAGCTAATTCAAGCTGGGCAGAAGCCATTATTAAATAACAAATCATTACACATAAAGTTCAAGAATTGATATATCTTCCAACTGAACAAAGGAGAGATAAGTGAAGCTGCAAATGAGCTAGCCCAGCACTACAGCAAACTGCAGTATCACATGACATGATCTCAACAGCCTTTTTCTTCTTGTGTCCATCCATCAAGTCATATTTCTTTCCACCATTGTGCACATACTACAATGCTCATGAGGTGACCTCAGTGAGATCCTGCAGTGTGAAACTGCCTGCCCCTAAAAAATGACGAAGTGGGGAATGATGTAGAATCTACTTCTTCCACAATCACAGGTCTGATCCAGTGAAACACCCCCATTTGACCATGTAGACTTTTGATTACTGACCCGGGTACAAAGAGAATTAAGGGTCTTCCAAGGCCCTGGCTCTAGGAAGAAGACTCTTTTGTATTAATGCCCACATCATTCTCCAGGAGATTTATTAGTCATTTGTCATAATTTATATCAGATGTCAGTCTGATATTTAATATTTTTTATTGCCATAAGAAAGTTTTCGTGTGATTCTTAAACAGTTCCACACAAAGATTCTATTATACACAAATTCTAACCAGAGTGGCCATTCCAGATGAAATAAATAGTTTATTTCAGTGGACAATTATAACACCCTGTGATAATTCAGCAGTTGTTTTTCCAATAATGGGTCAATTTTTCTTGAGTGGAAAAAATCAATCATACATATTCCCGAGTAACAGAGGACTAAGGCAGAGCGTTTGATGGTCGCTGATCAGATCTTCAGTGGGAATTTGTAAATTACTTTATAGGTAGTCCTTGCTTACCAATTGCTCATTCAGCAGCTGTATCAAATTATGACCGTGCTTAAAAAGGAGATTAATAAGCAGTCCTCAAACTTGGGGCCATCACAGCATCTCTGCACTCATATGATTGTGGTTTGGATGCTTAGTATCCAGCATGTGTTTATGATGGTCAGAGCATCCCATGGTCATGTGACCTCCATTTGCAAGCTTCCCAGCCAACTTCTGACAAGCAAAGTCAACGGGGAAGTCGGCAAAAAGTTGTAGTCATGTGATATCATGCGTAACCAGAGAGCCTTGGTACCGCAGTGGTTAAAGTGCAGTATTGCAGGTGAAACTCTGCCCGCAGCCTGGAGTTCGATCCTGACAGAGCTCAAGGGTGACTCACCTTCCATCCTTCCAAAGTCAGTAAAATTAGGACTCAAGATTGTTGGGGACAACATGCTAATAATGCTTCTACATTGTAAACCACCTAGAGAGTGCTGTAAAGCATTATGTGGCAATATATAAGTCTAAATGCTATTGCTATTGTTATTAATGATTGTGGATGATTTGCCTAACAACTACAGCCTGAACTGACTAACTGAAGTCATAAGTCAATTGCAGTCAATAAGTGAGGTCTCCCTGTATTCAATATTTATTAGGATTTTAATAGTGGACTATAGTTTTAATTGTATTTTTCTCTTAATATAACACAATTGGAGAAAAGGGGCGTTGTCTTACCTGAACGCCTTTTCTCAGCATGATGATGGAGAATCTACGGATGGGTTAACTCCGTCTTCCTGCCCTATTAGACTAAATCAGTCAAACTTGCCATGCCCCTCCTTGACCAGGCCACTCCCCAGTCTTGACGTAGGCGAAGCTATTGACGACAGTCCGACGTGTTGGCTCCCAGACCCCTGACACTGTACCTGACTGATCCTAAGGGGTGGGTGTGGATTCTCCATCATCATTCTGAGAAAAGGTGTTCAGGTAAGACAACGCCCCTTCTCCAGCATGATAGATGGAGAATCCACGAATGAGACATACCAAAGCCGCACTGTCCCTATGGGAGGGAAGCAGTCTGGGCCTGTGTCCCGGCCTGTGGCACTACGTGCTGTAGCACTCTCCGGCCAAAAGAGGCGTCTGCAGAGGCAAACTTGTCCAGTTTGTAATGCCTCACAAAAGGGGAAGGCGAAGACCATGTCGCCGCCCTGCAAATGTCTGCGATGGATGCCTTAGTTGCCCTTGCCGCTGAGGTTGCAGCACTGCGAGTGGAATGAGCAGTAACATGACATGGAACTGAAAGGGAATGCGACTGATACGCCCCTGCAATGCAAGCCCTGATCCACCTGCCTATGGTAGAGGCAAACACCTTCTTCCCCATAGAAGAGGGTTGAAAAGAAACAAAAAGGGCTTCTGATTTGCGAAAGGCCGCCGTCTGCTTGATGTAATAGCGCAATGCCCTGCGGATGTCCAGTGCGTGCCATTGTCGTTCCAGGTCATGAGATGGATTAGGGCAAAAATCTGGCAGAACAATTTCCTGCGTCCTGTGAAACAAGGTGTTAACCTTGGGGATAAAGGACGGATCCAAGCGAAGGACCACTCTGTCTTGATGAAAGACACACAGGTCATCTCTGATAGAGAGAGCTGCCAGTTCAGAAATACGTCTAGCAGATGTAATGGCAATCAGGAAGGTGACCTTGATAGACAAGGACCGCAGAGTACAGGTTCTAATCGGTTCGAATGGCGGCTTGGTGAGGGCCTGTAAGACCCGCGGCAACTCCCAAGAGGGATACTGATGAACCACAAGCGGCTTGGCGCTGGTGGCCCCCTTGATAAAGGAGCGTACCATGGGATGCTGAGCCAATGGCTCTGAGTTGTCACAAGTAAGCACCGTGGAGAGAGCCGCTACCTGTCTGTGGATAGTATTGGGCGCCAAGCCCTTGTTGAGGCCTTCCAATAAATAATCCAAGATTCTTGGAATAGTCATATCCGAGAGAACCAGTTGGTTCTTTTCACACCAATGGCTGAGGTTTTTCCAAGTTGAGTCGTAGATGCGATTTGTCGCCGGCCGTCAGGAGGCCTGAATCATTGAAATCACACCCGACGAGTAGGACTCATGAGTCAGTATCCAGCGTTCAAGTGCCAGGCGGTTAACTGGAGCCACTGGGGCTCTGGATGTTGCAGAGCTCCCTGGCTGAGTGAAATGCGATCCGGAGGAGACGTGGAAAGGCTCACAAGGTCTGCAAACCACGGCCGTCTTGGCCAATGTGGAGCAATGAATATCACCTCTGCCCGCTCCTGCAGTAACTTTTGGATGATTGCCGGGATCAGAGGGAGAGGAGGAAACACATATAACAGACCCCGTGGCCAGGGACTGCGGAGGGCATCCGCACTCTCCGCCCCCGGAGAGGGGAACCGGGAGAAAAATCTCGGGAGCTGGGAGTTCGCCGGAGACGCGAACAAGTCCAGAACTGGATGACCGAACCTCTCTGATATCTCTGTAAAGAGATCTGGGTGCAGGCGCCATTCGGAATGATCCACTGTCGACCTGCTCAAAAAGTCCGTCTGTTGATTCGCCTCTCCCGAGATATGCTCGGCTCTGAGGGAGGAGAGGTTGGTCTCTGCCCAGGATCCCAGCAACTGGGCCTCGGCCATAAGGGTACCCCCTTGCTGGTTCACATGGGCTTTTGCCGCCACGTTGTCCATGAGGACCAGCACGTGTTGCCTCGCAATCTTGTTGCGGAAGTGGCGGAGAGCCAGATGTATGGCCCTGAGCTCCAACCAGTTGATGTTGTGCTTCAGGTCTAACCGGGACCACTGGCCCTGAGCCAACTGTGATTGAAGGTGCGCTCCCCAGCCGAACAGACTGGCGTCTGTGGTCAGGGTGAGTCGAACGGGTTCCTTGAACAACGAGGCGCCTGAGGGCAGGACAAGAAGCAACGGATGGAAACTAGTCAAGGAGAGAAGCAACCTGGAACTGAGGAGAAACTTCCTGACAGTTAGAACAATTAACCAGTGGAACAACCTGCCTCCAGAAGCAGTGAATGCTCCAACACTGGAAGTTTTTAAGAAGAGACTGGACGGCCATTTGTCTGAAATGGTGTAGGGTTTCCTGCCTGAGCAGGGGGTTGGACTTGATGACCTCCAAGATCCCTTCCAACTTTATTATTATTATTATTATTATTATTCATTGAAGGGATTGTAGGGTCTGATGTGGAACCCTTACCCTTTGGTTGGAGGAGCTGGTGCCCAGTCTTTGAAATGGGAGCAAGAACCAGTGAAGGTTTCTGGAGTCTGGCCCAAGGCACTATCGCTATGCACGATATCATCTTTCCCAACAGTTGGGACAGCACAGCCAGTGTCACTACACGCTCCCTGCGGACCTTGAGGACCAGGGCTCGGATGCTGTCTTGACGGTCCCGAGATAGATAGACCTGGCAACAGTCTGTGTCTATCACCACGCCCAGGTGCAGGGGGCGGGTAGAAAGAACTGTCTGGCTCTTTTGAAAGTTCACCCAAAACCTGTGGTCTTGAAGGGTCTTGATGGACAAGGCCAGGTCTGACTGGGCAGCCAGAATGGAGGGCGACTGGATGAGAATGTCGCCCAGATAGCACTGAATGCGTACCGGCACCAGTCTCAAAAGTGCGGCGAGCACCACCAGTACTTTGGTAAACACTCTTGGAGCCGACGAGAGGCCGAACAACAGGGCTCTGTATTGGTAATGGTGATTCATGTAACAGAACTTGAGAAACTGCCGATGATCGGGAAGGATGGGTATATGAAGGTATGCTTCTGTGAGGTCTATGGATGTCAGGAAGTCTCCCTTTCTGACGCTGGCCAGTATGGACTGGAGCGTTTGCATCTTGAATTTCCTGTATGCAATGTGGGAGTTCAGACCCTTCAGGTCGAGTATAGCCCTCCATCCTCCTGAGGCCTTCGGAACCACAAAGAGGATGGAATAAAATCCTCTGCCCAGTTGACTAGCTGGTACTAGTTCTATGGCTCTTATGTCCAAGAGGTGTCAAATGGCTTGGTGCATGAGATTTTTCTTGACCGGATTTTTTAACAGAGGACAAGAAATGAAACGCCCTGGTGGATGAGACACAAATTCCAGGGACAGGCCACACCTGATGGTGTTGAGAACCCAGGAGTCTATGGTGGTGGCTTCCCACTGGTGGGCAAAAAGAGCTAGTCTGCCACCTATGGGAGGGGCCTCCCTGTAGTCACTTGGACCTCCTGAAGGGACGACCGCCCGCGCCCCGAAAGGGACGTTTGCCCTGATACTGCTGCCTGGGTCTGTCCCTGGTGCCAAATTTTTCAGACTGGCGATCCTGTCTGGCAGTAAAGGAACAGGAGGGCTGTGCAGGATCTGATCCTGCCCCTGACCGAAAGGACTGCCGGCGAGCATACAGATAAGGGCGTCTTTCAGCCCATCTGGTGAGGTGAGCCATCACCTTCCTCTTATCTTTATTCTCCACCAAATAAGGTGCTAGAGCCTCTCCAAATAGTTGGCCTCCCTGATATGGGGCCGCGGCCAAACGCCACTTAGATTTGGCGTCAGCACGCCAGTGTTTGAGCCACAAAAGCCGTCGAGCCGTGACATTAGAAGCCATGGCCCTAGAAGAAAATCTGGCGGTGTGTAAAGACGTGTCAACCATGTATTCCGAAGCTGCCACCAATTTGCTCAGGTCTTGGTGCATACAAACCTCTTCCGGAGGAACTTTGGCCTGGAGCTGACGTAGCCAAAGGAGAGACGTTCTGGCGAAGAAAGATGTGCAAGTAGCCGCTCTCACCGCCCAACCCGCTGCCTGGTGAGTCCTGCAAAAAGACAATTCCGACTTCCTGTCCTCGGCCTTCAAGGTTTCGGCCATATCCCCAGACACCGTGGATGAGGAAAACAGAGGGGTCAAAGGTTCATCTACTACTGGCACCTTGAGAGCGTCAGCCAAGGCTGGCGCTGCACTGAATAATTTCCTGTCCGTCCCCCCCAGGGAAGGAAAAGTGCCAGGTGTAGACCACTGTTTCCGAACGGTGTTCAAGATAAAGGGGGACAGGGAACATGTTGGTGAGGCACCACGGGCTCAGAAAAGACCGGGTTTGAAACCGAGCCGGATGAAGGACTAGGTTGCGGAATTTGGTCGGGACCTACATTGGCGGTGATGCTGGCCTTGTGCAGCAAAGATTTGAAAAGGGCCAGATTGAAGAGGCCCACAAATGGCGGAGGGTCCTGTGAAGGCTCCTCATCCTCCGACAATGGCATCTCCATTTGGTCATACTCTGCAGAGAATGACGCTCTGCTGTGAGAGGACCGGGATGACGAGGCTGAGCCATGGAACTCAGGTGCTCCCTACTGGGAAACATATGATGGAGCCATGGAGACCACCGATTCGGGCCTGGACCTGTGATAAGATCTGGCTGCGAATTCCTGGGCGACAGCTTGAGCGATGAGTGCCTGAATTTGTTCAGGTGAAAGCGCTCCTTGGGGCTCAACCGCCCTGAGCCCAGCTGCTGTGGGCATGAAGGTGGCCTCTGGACCTGATTGTTGGGTCCTGGATACCGGAGGTGCATGCTGTGAGACTGGTTCCTCGCTGAGAGGAAATATCTGTTGTTGCTCGGCCATGGATGGGAGGAAGTGGCCGGGGATCCCCTCAGGGGACCAAACCCCCTGGGCAGAGGTAGAGGGACCCAGTGGAAGGTCAAAGACCGAAGCCTCGGTATCCTCTGTTTCCATCAAGGCCTGTTTCTGTGCTTTGGAGAATTGTTTCTCCAATGCCTGGTGCCTCCTACTGGCCTGTTTTTCCGCCGTCTTGGAAGGTGTCTTCCCCGAGATGGCTTTGGCCTTGGCCTTGATTTTTTCTGCAGCCTCCTGCTTGGAGGACTTATGCTTCTTTTGGCCAGTGGAGGAAGAAGCGGTACCTTGGGTAGGTTGAGGATTGTCAGCCATCATAAACGAGATATCTCAGTGGTGTGCTGAGAGGGATCTCAATCAACAGGGAGCAGAACACTACCTGTGGCTGAATGCCACTTGCTGGGATCAGGTAGGTACTTTTGGTAATGGTGGCTGCAGGACCAACTTAATGGACTCAGGCACACCAACAATGCTCCAGATGGCTATTAAGACTGGTTAATTGCGCTATTAGCGCACGGTCAGATCTACGGCAGCGGCAATATCACCTGGGTGATAACAGCTCGCTCGTGCGTAGAGCGTTGAGTGGTGACAAAGCCAGCAGTTGGCGACAGTCAGCACACTAGCGTGATAGGTCAGGCTTATGGGGGTGGCAAAATCACTTCAGTGATGACAGCCTGTACACACTTAGATCACTTGGCAGTGACAAGGCCAGGTGTATAAAAGCCTTTGTTGTAATGACCAGCACGCTAAATATCCTGTGGCGTCAAGGCCTGAGGTGGCAAAGCCAGCGCACCAGTAGATGCGCAGGCAAGGGAGGCACCAGGGTTGAGGCCTGATTTAATTGATATAGATGGTTGTCCGCCTGTAAGGTTTCGCGCCTCACTGAGCGCAGATTGAAGCGAAAAGGACCGTACAATAGGTCTCAAGGAAGGTGCTGATAAAGCACAGCTGTACAGCACCGGTTAATGCCTGAGCGCCCCCCTTTTTATTTTGGGCCTATAAAGCCCACAATCAGGGGATGTTTGCTGACCCTAAGCAGCCAAACCAGCAAGGAAGAAATAAAATGCCCGTTTGAAACTTGCCGCTTGAAACAGGGGGCGTCCGAAATTGGGAACAGATGAGCCAGAAAATGGTAAAGGCGGTCAACAAGCGTTTCCCCCCCCTTTCTCCCTCCGTCCGGAGGGATCGGCTCGAAACCGAAAGCTGAGGCAAAATGGCGGCCGCGGCTGCCGCAGCCTCTGAAAGGCTGAATTTCAAGGCAAAGAGAGACGGAGCAGTCCGTTTTTGATAAAGCGACCCTGCTCCGAATGCCAACTGATGCTGATTGACAAAGGAAGGCCAGCAAGCAAATAAACAATCAGGCGGCTGCTAAGAAGCCGCGCGCCACGCGGCGTCCAAAATGGCGGCCGCGACAATCCTGACTGAGCAGAGACTCAGGCTGATCTCCCTGATCCTCTAGTAATGCAATCCAGGACAGCGCTGAGCCCAGCGCTGTTCGGATGGCAGCAGCAAATGAAAAATCCACGAATGGAATAAAAGTCTGATACAACCTGCAGCTATTAGACTGGGAGCCAAATTTGCACATCCGTAGGGCTTGAGACTAAATCAAGACTGGGGAGTGGCCTGGTCAAGGAGGGGCGTGGCAAGTTTGACTGACTTAGTCTAATAGGGCAGGAAGACAGAGTTAACCCATTCGTGGATTCTCCATCTATCATGCTGGAGAACATTTATATTACAGTTATGCATGCTTATAAAGTGAATACTGATGGATCCCTATTAGTTCAGAACTAGCTTTGACCTTCCATCTCAAGATTTCAGAAGAGAAGAAAATTAAAACTAGGAACTTTTCAGCCACTTTCGTCACAATTATGCTATCTGGCTGGATAGGGGGGTGTCTTAAATTAATTGGCATATCTGAAAAACAAAAAGACAAAAAAAAGTGTCTAAGGAACATAGTAAATTGGCAAACTCTCTCCACACATAAATTTCTCCAAATAAGTTTGAAACTACTTCTATACCTAAGTTTTATTTTAAACCAACAGAATATATGCCTGTAATCTTCCAACACATCAAGAAAATTAGTAATAATATAACACATACATAGCACGGACTTTTCATAAAGAATTGCTGCTTCTTTTTCTGAAAATGCCTAGTTCAAAAGGAAAAATCTGACAAATACAGTAGTTGCCCCCTTCCCTTACTCATATGTTTCATCAGAAAGTTAATTCTTTTGTGGGCAGAGATTAAGGATAGGTTAATGGGGTAAATTCTGAGTGGGTCCTTTGTCAACATAGTGGCAAAATATCACTGCCTAGCCCAGCAACAATAGTCAATGCAATCTTTATGCTCCATACATAAAGTGAGCAACACAAATAATTCTTTTTGAATTTCTATTCTTTGTTCTGAACCATAAAGTTAAAAAATCATGTAGCCCTTCTCCTTTCTTCCTCAAGAATAGCAGCCATTGAAAATGCATCTCTTTTAAGATTAATGAGATGCAGTGAGAATTTGCTAACATACTACTAGAAGTATGTACCAAAGTGTTATACAGGGAAAAATATTTTTAAAAAATTAATGTTATTTGTTTTCCAAATTCATCTAATATACTATAAGTAGTTCAGCTTAATTTGAAATGGTTTTCTATTGAACCGGAAGCTTGGAACTCACAAAGAGAAGCATCTCAATGAGGAACATTTAATAAAGCAGTCTAAAAACTTTAATAATTAAAATTCTGCCTCCGAGGCCTTTAACAAATTATCATATTGATCACATGCTAGTACTTTTAGATGCAAGCGCTTCTAGATTATTATTATGTTGGTCGCATTGTCAGCCAGATGTTTAGATTGGAAGTAGCATTTTTGTTCACCAGAGTCCTTCTGAAGACCTGGGACAGGCAGATGTTGTTAATAATATTAAAAATATAGTCGCAGGTTGTAAATATAGTCGCAGGTTCCAAGTAAAGCTGCCTTTTGCAATTGACTGATGGTGAAGTTATCAGTATTAATGATATTCCAACAGTGCTCCAGATGTTTTGGAATTGCTCCAAAGGCAACTATTACTATTGGTATTATCTTTGCTTTCTTTGCCACAGAGTTCACTATCCAAACTTTTTTTTGTCTTTCTTATCAACAGGTGTTAAGACTGAGGCATTGTATGGCACAAGCCTCTCTGTTTGAATTTTAAATCCCAGAATACCCTAGCTTCCCCTTTCATGAAACAATGGTGTCCCATCAGGTTCTTGTCCCTATCCTGTTTGACACACACAGGAAACTGCTGGGAAGAGCACCAAGTTTTGGAATCAAGTGCCAAAACTCAACTATTCCTTTTGTTGAATTGCAAGGAAGCAATAAGACACTTAGTAGTATCAATTAACAGGCTGGACAAACTGAAATTAAATCTAAACAAAGATAGGTAAACCTGAAGTTGTGAATGGCACTTCCACTGTTTTTTGATAGAAATGATGGGGGGGGGAAACACAGGTTCATAGTTATAAATGCTCTTTGATTCTTGGAGATTTTACTCTAATTGTTGCCAACTATGGGGTGAGGTGCTCAACTCTGTTTTGAGGGGATGAGCCAGGACTGTCCAAAGATGTTTCCATGGTCATGTGGCCAGCATGACATCATGGAGAGCTATTTCCTCCCCACCGAAGTGGTAAATAATAATAATAATAATAATAATAATAATAATAATAATAATAATAATAATAATAATAATAATAATAATAATAATAATAATAATAATAATAATAATAATAATAATAATAATAATAATAATAATAATAATAATAGTAGTAGTAGTAGTAGTAGTAGTAGTAGTAGTAGTAAAGTTGGAAGGGATCTTGGAGGTCTTCTAGTCCAACCCCCTGCTCTGGCAGGAAACCCTATACCATTTTAGACAAATGGTTGTCCAGTCTCTTCTTAAAAACTTCCAGTGTTGGAGCATTCACAGCTTCTGGAGGCAGGTTGTTCCACTGATTAATTATTCTAACTGTCAGAAAATTTCTCCTTAGTTCTAGGTTGCTTCTCGTTTTGGTTAGTTTCCATCCGTTGCTTCTTGTCTTGCCTTCAGGTGTTTTGGAGAAGAGCTTGACTCCCTCTTCTTTGTGGCAACCCCTGAGATATTGAAACACTGCTATCATGTCCCCCCTCGTCCTTCTCTTCATTAAACTAGACATACCCAATTCCAGCAACCATTCTTTATATGTTTTAGCCTCCAGTCCCCTAATCAACTGTGTTCCTCTTCTCTGTACTCTTTCTAGAGTCTCAACATCTTTTTTACATTGTGGTGATCAAAACTGGATGCAGCATTCCAAGTGTAGCCTTACCAAGGCATTGTAAAGTGGTATTAACACTTCACGTGATCTTGATTCTATCCCTCTGTTAATGCAGCCTAGCACTGTATTGGCTTTTTTGGCAGCTGCAGCACACTGCTGGCTCATATTTAAGTGATTGTCCACTAGGACTCCAAGATCCCTCTCACAGTTACTACTATTGAGCAAGGTACCACCTATGCTATACCTGTGCATTTGGTTTTTCTTGCCTAAATGTAGAACCTTACTTTTTTCACCACTGAATTTCATTTTATCTACTTGCATTTGCATGCTTTTGAACTGCTAGGTGGACAGGAGCTAGGCGAAAACAGGCGCTCACCCTGTCGCGTGATGCAGAGTCTCGAACCAGACTGTCAGCTTTTCAACCAACCAGTTCAGCATCTTAATCGCTGAGCCATCATGCTGCCCTCTTTGTTCTTGACTATCGCTGAATTTGTAGGCAGACATTACCCTAAAAAGAACTTTGCCCAGTACCACTTGTGACCCTTGCTGAGCCAGTCAGATTTGCCATTGGTTATCCAAGTTTTTGTGACATCCTGTCTTGTTTACTACACTGAGTTCTATATGGAATTACTCTTGAAAAGGTTTCAAGAGGCTACACCTAATATAAATTGCAGCAGCTAGGTAGCAAACCCAATGATGCTAGTATTGGCTTAATATGCAGTTGTCGCCAATGATTTGCCAGGCACATCTTAACATTTTGGCAAAGAACATTAGTCCTATATTATTTAAGATTGGACTGTCTATGGAACTCTTAACTGATGTTAGGAATCTGTTTGGCTTCAGTTGTTTTCAGTTGTTAACTTTTTTTCCAAGTTACAGTCACTGCCACAGGTCCATCTTTCTGATACAGAGAAGGCTTTATGCTATGCTATGCTATGCTATGCTTCTCTTTGTGCTTAGGTTTGGCCCATCTCACCGTGTTAAAAATTATAAAGATTTTATTTATACCATTTATATAGCCACCCATCTCACTACACAATGATAATGTAAGAACAAGATGCATCTCTTTTGCTGGGTACTCGGTTGTTTAATGCTAGTTTTAATCTGTATATTTAATATTTTACAGTATTGTGTGTTTTAAATTTTTGTAGATGCACTGAATATTGAATGTATTAAACACATATATTAACATTTATAATTAATCACACACACAGTGTTTAGTTAAGAAATTCTTAAGACTAATGGGGTGGACTACCAGTCACATAGCAGATAGTCCAGTTACAAGTACCTTGGCATTCCACAGGAAAGGATCAGACAGGACTCAAAGAGCCAGCTCAATGGGAAGAACAAAAGCCACACCATCGACACATATGCCCTGCTATTTAGCTAGCCAAAGCAGGACATGGAAGCTGCCAATGTGAAAACCCAGAAACTCTGTACAATGTACAGAAGTTTCCATTCCAAGTTCAACACTCACAGACTATACACCAGTTGGAAAGAGGGAAGGTGGGGTCTGGTGAGTGTCAAAGTCACTGTCCTGGATTATATCCAGAGGAATACATCAGAAACTTAGGAAGAACATACTCTAATTGATCAGGCTGTTAAAAGTAACTTTTAACAGTAATAGTGGATGATCTGTACCCTCAGACTTGCAAGATTCTGTTCATGTATCTTTACAAAAAAGTAACATCATCTGGTCTTGTTTCCTGTCTGGTTTAGCTGTGACACGAGGCAGTAGAGAGGAATGGGGTTGTGGGGAAAAAATGCAAACACAAATGCAGGCACATATGTGCAGAAACACTAGCTATCACATTTCATTCTGAATCAATGTCGCTGCTATAAGCTCACTAAGGAAATTTAAGGGCGGAATAAAGCTTCTGTATTTAGAAGTAAAGCCAACATTTCCAGTTGTTCCTAACCTGGACTGACACACACTGAGTTTTTGGATGAGCTTTTGGAAAAGTTGTTCAGCTGATTATACAAGGTCTGAGTGTTCTTCTGGCCAAGTGAGTTTATGTTTGTTTGTTTGCCAAACTAATGATCAGAGCTAAGGAAAAAACGTATAGCTTCAGGAGACTCTCTGATTAACTTCTGCACAGAGCAGCATTCCTGAGCCAGGAGTTCAGCCTCAGTCAGCACTCTTGAGAAAGCAAATAAGCAACTATGAGCTTACAACAAAAGCAAGCAAACAGAAGAGCAAATAGGAACAAGGGTGTGTTGTGAGGGAAGTGAGGGGAAAAGAACAAACAAGCATCAGGCCTTGCAAAAGGACAGAACTGAGAAAACAGTGATGGTGGTGATCTGCCAGATGTGTGTTAATTACCTCTGCAGAATTCTTGCTTCTGGAGGAGAATATGAAAGGACCATAGGCCAGCTTTTCCTCTTTAAGGGTTATCATGAAAGGTGAACAGGGCAAAACATGAGAAACTCTCAGTGAAGAACAGCAGAAAGAGACTTCCAAAGAGGAAAGGGTACAAGATACATCCAGGAGCAGAGAGACAGGAGTTGGACACCAAGAGGATGAATAAGTTTCAATGGGAAAAGTGAGCACTTGGAAGATGTTAAAGAGTAAGCACAGGCAATCCAATCCCAACCAATACATTTGAAACTCTACACATGGCATGTGAACTCCAGCCACCTGAAATAGTTCTACCATTCCAACATCTCCAGGACAATGGTAAAGGCTCTCAACTCCACAGGGATCAACAAAACCAAATCATTCCGGTGAGGAAGAAAAAATGAGTGGGGGCAGGAGACATTATTGCAAGAGATAAAAGTAACTGTGCATAATGTAAGAAGTATGCTGTTGCACAAATCCAAGATATGTTAGAAAAGATCACTAAAGTCCATCAAACTGACAGTAAGTACTTTTTAAGTACTTTTATGACAAACATAATGAAAAGTTTCATTTTCTTTTCTAAGACACAAACTCCTTTAAACACAAACATGTACAATACATGGGCAGAGAATTCAAAAACTACCCTGCACGATGACTTCCATTCAAGTAATCCTTGAGTTAATGACCGTAATGGAGCCTATTACAGTAGAAAGTCAGGAGGGCGTTAAGTGAACATGTCACTTAATGAGTCCCCATCCCTGCTCTGCCCAATATATTTGTTAAACAACTACACAGGTCATTAAGTGGAATATGGGGTGCCTCAGGAGTTGAGGAGATCCTAATGCAGGCATAAGCACAATGCCTCCAGTCTACCCCCATGCACTTACATACCCCATACTCTGCTTCCCAACCTTGGGATCTCCACAGCCACTTGGGACTTCTCCACCCCCACCCCCTGCACTTACCCACCCCATCACTGATTACTCACTTACCTTTCAAAGATCTCCATAGCTCAGGATGTCAGGGTACAGAAGGACAGGCTGATCCATTGCTGGACCATGTGGAAGAATTCCACAAGTGCCATTTTTTCCTGAGATATGGGTGATGCTTTCTATTTTCTTTTTATTACTAGATGCTAGCCTTCCCTCCCCCAACAAAAGCAAATGGCAAGTGAGCAATTGGTGACTGGGGGGATGGATGGGGAAGAATGGGTAGAACCCAGTGGGCTAGCGAAGCAGGCCCTCTGTCTGTGGGGACCTGGTGGGGCAGGATAGGAGGGATAGAGATGAATGCTATAGCATCTCTATGGTTGATCATAAGGGCGAACAACCACAGAGGTGTTAAAACAAATATAATTTTGGCATTGGGTCATAAATACCTTTGGGGGTCTGTCATAAATACCTTTGGGGTCTGCTAAGTGACCTGCTGTAACTCAAGGATTAGCTGTAATCCTCTTTTTCTCTAGAGTAAATTCTGTCCCTAATGAGATTGTGATAAAAGCATTAGGTGCTTTCTCTTAATGCAGGTACTGTACATATGAAGCAACCAATTACTTTTTTGTTTTTGCTTTGGTTGTCTTTATCATCTTCTTTGCTTCTTCTTTAAAAAATATTGTTTTTTTTTTAGAAACAGCAGCTAAATAAAAGTATAATCCAAAGCATTCATACAATTTTTAATTATATACATCTCCTGCTGTTATTGTTCCTTTGCTTTTATGGTCAATGTGAACATGATGGACTATAACAGTGGTGGTGAACTTATGGCACGCGTGCCAGAGGCGGCACTGAGAGCCCTCTCTGTGGACACGCGCGCTGTCACCCCAGCCCCGCCTCCCCCCATGGCCTGCTCCTCACCAGCAGCCCCCTGGAGGAGAGTTGCCCTCGGGCGTAGCCCGCATGGAGCAGCACAGCCAAGGACATGGCAGCCGGGCAGCGGGGACAAGATTCCACCCTCGTGCCCCATCATGTGCAGATGATGCTGCGGGGTGCAGGCAGAGGGTATGGCCGTCATGGCGCTGTTGGGCTGCCTGGGTGATCTGCTGCGGCAGGCCGTGGAGGCGGTGCGTGGCCCTGCGGGCGGGGTGGGGTGGAGCAGAGCAGGGGCGGGGTGGGCGCAGTTTTTGGGCACTCGGTCTGTAAAAGGTTCGCCATCACTGGACTATAATGATCACATTTATTTAATAACTATTATCTAAGAATTGATGGTATCCAGAATGTGGTTCTTAAAATCATATGCAATGAGGAGCTCATATATTCCAAAAAGCTGTCAGAATATGCCAAATGAACATCAGAGTTCATACTTTTAAAGTTAGAAAACTTATTTCTATATTGCTACAGAATTGGTTTTTAGACAATTGTGTGGCAAATTAGACAATTTTTAAAAAAATGTTTTTGATGGATCCTTATTCTGCTTTCTGTGTTAAAAAAACTGGATTATTGACTTGCTAATCACTATTGGAAATTATAACTATGAAAAGAGCATTGAATTATGTAATCTTTCACAGCATGTTGATTCACACATAGCCAGGAACTTTGGCTATGATTTATTCTATTGAAAGAGAAACTAAACAATATTTTTGGTCAACCTGCCCATTACCGGTTTTTATTAATTTATTTATAGTTGAAAAGGGAGTTAAAATTGAACTGGTTCCACCATATGCCTACCAGGGGAGACTCTTCTGTCTCCTTTTTAAGAAAGAGCTCCATTCAAACCCATGGGCATAGTTTTTGAAAAAACAGTTTTGCTAATGGTTCAGCATATATTTAGAAATTTTGTAGAAGTCCAGAGTGCTTTCCCATATTTTAAAATAAAGCATTAGTTTTATAAATAATTGAAAACATCTCTATTTCCAGAAGACTATAGAATATAGTGTTGAAGAATATATAGTAGAAGAAAATATATTAAGACTATAAATTTTATGAACAACAAAAAATGCACTCTCAACAATCAAATGCATTCCACTTTTCTTGTCAGGCAGCAATTCTCAAATGATTATTCAGTAACACCGGCTTTGAATGCAAGCACGTGTACAACCTTTGCTTGAAGCATTTATTATAATTAGAAATTTCACTTATCCACAAACAAGCTGCCAGCTACTACTGTCATGAGATTTCCAAAAGTTGAGGTCTTACTCTTGCTACATCATAAACCATTGATCTCGTATTTTCCTGCTGACAGGAATGCCACCAGAAACCACCCCAGTGTATCTGCTCTGCTTAATAGTATTATTGAGGCAGCGAGCACCCTCCTTTTCAATTGTGGCAAACAAGTAAGCAAAATGCAGCATAAGCACCTCTTCATACTGGTAATATTTCAAACTTCATCATTCATCTTCTTTTGAAAGATTTATGGCAAGCATCTGCTGCAGAGGGAGTGGCAAATAGAAAATGATTTTTCTCCATGTTCAAAAAAAAAAAAAAAAAAAACAGCCCTTCAGAACTGAGAACAGGGAACTGCAATTTTCTGAATTAGCTTCACATAATAGAAAGGGAGCTCTCTTTCTGAGCAATGGATATTAGCTGTTTGGTTAAAAAAAAAAAAAAACCAAACACCCATTTTTCCATTGAGAATAGGTCAACTTTAAATCAAACAGACCAGCTTTAGATTGCTGCTAGATTTTGTCAGAGAGGAGCATCTGGCAGGTGTATCAAAAATATCAAAATGGCAGCTGGGACTATATGGACATATCTACCATGTTGACTCCCCCCCCCCCCGAAGCTCTTTTCTCAGTACCTTTGGCTGTAATTCTAAGCTTAGTTATTCAGCGATAATAAAATTCACCTCTCAGTAAACAAGTTAGGGATCCTTGCAGACAAAGCAAGCTTAGTTTTTCTCTCCCTTAATTTTTCTCATTCCAAGTCATTTAATAAGTATCTTGGATCCATTTACATCTCAAAGTAATTTTGTACTCTTTCCCCTAAGAACAAAATTACTAAAAACAAATTAGCCTGAGACTAATTTATAAAATAGTGTACAAGCAATATATTCCTGGAATAGTAGATAAATGTACTATGAATCACTGATTCAGGGCAGCATTTTTGTCACAATGGGGAAAATGACTGGTGCATTAATAATGACTAAAGCATCAATGCTACCAAAAGCTCCAAATGAATCCCTAGAATCCCACCATGATTAAACACAGCCTGTCTCCATATTAGTAATAACAGAGAACTAGTATATTACGCAACCAAGAGTTGCGTAATACCGAATCTGAATCGGATCTTTCTAGTTAATTTACGAAATTAGCTTAATGACCATTTGAAGTTATGACAGTACTGAGGAAAGTGGCCTATGACCAGTAAGTAGGCTGTTTGACTAAGGAGCATATATTCAATCTATTGAGATGTATTTGAATGAAAGGATAAAAAAGCTATGGGACTGGCGCTGTTAACACTCACCTCTTACTTATTTAGTGTATGGAATCTACAGAGGTCATGAAATCGCTGATATACAAATGTAGTTTAAATAAAGTGTCAGCAAATGTATGAGTGTATGTGTGTGTATGTCTGTACAATACAATATAGGAGATAAAATATTCAATTAAGATAAAACCATAATAAAATCACCACAATATGGAGCCATAGAATTGAAATAGGATAGATGCTATAATTCGATATCTTGCCTGAACCATTACTATTTATTTAGTTTTGCATCTAGATATTCTAGTAACACAATCCTCTTAACACTCAGAATGCTCTTATTGAGATATTAATAAGTTACTATTGAGTGTCTGTTTTATGACACCATCAAGTATGATGATGAATATAGCATGGAAATAGGTTTCAAAAGGAATAATAAACAATGTGGACATATTCAAGATTTTTTAAAAAAAATCCTTCCTGACCGCAAAGGTTATTGTACAATTTGCTCTAAAAAGTTTAACTATCTTTATCACTGTCTCTGTTTGCTATATTGTTTAACTATAGAACTAATTTGTGGCCATAAAGTCAACTAGCTGTATAGTTCAATCTGACAACTCTTCACATAATGAATTCCACAAAGAAAACTGCCTTATATGGAACCCAAATAGAATTCCTATATGGAATGATTATCATTCCAAACTGTTTACCTTGACAGGCAGTATCTCCCTAGGCTTCAAGTAATTTTTTTCTGCTCTATTGGAAGATGCTAAGAACTGAAACTCTTATCTTTTAAATCCAACGCTTTTGCTTTAAGCAGTGGTCTTTTCCCCATAGATTTTCCTTTTCTTTCATGAAGGATTCAAGAAGTACTTACATAAGAGAGTAATCTCAATCCTTTAAATCAGAATATATTTATATTTAATTGCATACATGCTTACCTACAGTATCTCTATTATTGTACAAGAAGCCTAAGGCTGAGTGAGAGAGGTAAAGTTCTTCTGTGACAGTTACTGATATTTTCTAATTATCAATAGAACTATCATAGTTCAGGATTGAACTATGGAGTCTCTGGTGTACTCTGAGTTTGTTTGCTTGCAGACATTTCATTACCCAACTAGGTAACATCAGTGCTAATGAATGTGAGCTTTGCTCCCCTTTATATACAATAGCTTGCCATATACAATAATGTGCTCCCTCCTTGTAAACGGAGTAAACCCCACACTCAGTAACACTAATGATGTTACTCAGTCAGGTAATGAATCATCTGCAAGCAAACAATCAAGCTCAGAGAGTACCAAGAGCTTCACACTTCCTAACAATGCCATACAGTAAGATGTGGCAAGAAGAGGCGGTTAACTTTTTTTCACTACTGTTCCTTCTTCTCCTCATTCCATATTTAACCAATGAGAAATTATGTAGTATGACTGATGTTGGGTATTTGGGGGGGGGGCAGGATCTGGGGAAACAAGAGGGAAGCTTCAGAAGCACAGTTGCTATCTTTCCAGCACTACTGAAGAGCATTGATTAAATAGCTAGAGTTCATAATCCTTATCATGCAAACTTATACAAGCATATTCAGAAGTAAATCCCATGCTACCAAACTGAATAGCACAGAATTGCAGCAGGAATGAGCATCAGAAATTAATTATGAGGGTCCTCTATGTAGTTCAAATCTTCTGTATGTATTTATTAATTAATTTGGTCTTTAGCTTGCCTGTTTATTAATTATCTTCTCCAAGTTTATTCTGGAGAAGAAAATTAATTATTGCAGAGAATTATCTTCTTTATGCTTCTTGCATTCTCATATTCCCTTTTGGCAACCTGTTTCAGATTATTTGGATCTTTTCAGGAGAAAATGGGCATGGCAAATGACTGCCAACATACTAGAATTTGTAGGTTCTATGGCAGAAAAAGTTGCTTATATCTACTTTGATTTGGACAACTAAGACACCAATTAGCTTAAGCCTACGGTGGTGAGCAAGATGATGTTTCATGCTGGGATTCTTCTGAATTTGTAAAACCTAAAGGAGTGGTTAGGGTTTTCTGAAGTTTGAATTCTGTTACCTGTGTCTCAGTCCATGTTCTTCGTGGCTCACATTGGCAGCCAGGCAGTGGGTGAGCAACTAGATCCAGAAGGTAATAAATGCTATATGAGAATAGTATCATCTACCTTGAAAAGGGTAATTGTGCCCCCTCTCTTGACCAACATGTGTTTCAACTAGTCTCCAACTTCTCATTTTAGATAAGGCTATTCAGAAAGTGGTGATAAATCAGCTACAATCCAAGAGGAAATGGATTATCTGGATTATTGTTAGTGGGAATGACAATGGGAACTCTGGTGGATTATTGCCAAATTCTTAACAGCAGAACACAACCAGAGAAACAAGATATACACTCCATTTCACTAATCAGGCTTAATATCAAAAGATAATAAATTAGGAAACAAATTCTTGGAAACTGCACAAGCAAAAATCCTACCTTCCTTTATGAATGAATTCATTAAGATTAGGTCTCTGTGAGTCAGTTGAAACTCTTTTTCTTACAATGGAAAGCTAAAGGGTAACTGCTCTTTTCCCAGGTAAACCTAGCATTGAACTATCTATCTGGTCTTCATTAGTGTCAGCCCCACAGACCAGGACATAACTCCACAGGAACTGCTTTTATTATTTGCATGTTTGTGCTCTATCTCTCTTTCCTTATAATCCTGGGAAGAAGGAGGTATTGAGTATCTTCCACATATTATCTTTCTGTTGTGGTCTTAAAACATGATTCACCCCTCATCGCTTTAGTAAAGGAGTTTGCATACCTCTGTCAAAAGTATCTTTCTTACTCTCTACAATTATTTCTGTTTTGAAATGCTAAGGGTTCCATGGAAGTCCTTAACTGGTGTCTGGATGTTGTGTGTGTCTGTATGGGGAAAACAATCTTGGATTAAATCCTTCCAAGACAGAACTACTGGCCATCAGTAAATAACATGGACAACCCAATGATATCCAATCAATCAATCAATTGATGTATTTAAAGGTGGTTCGTGACTTAGTGGATGTCTTTTATGACTCAGTTCTTGCTCAAGCAGCAGATGGAGCTATGACTAAAACAGGCTTTGCCCAAGTTCAATCAATCAGTTATAACCCTTTGAGACACTCCTCCCGTGGGGGTCTGTAATCCCCTACTCTGTTATCCTTTCAGAAACAATTTGAACTATTTCATTTCAATGTGTTTTGTGTCCCAGCAACTGATTAAGCAGTAGTGTCTATTAAAGAAATTTATTTGGATTTTATTTATTTTTTTATTATCTATTTTTTTTATATTTATACCTTGACCACAAATCCATACTTTTGGGCCAGGTTACAAAAATGATTAACTTAAACAAAATAAAAGAATTAAATCCAATCTCTCCCTGATCTACTATAGAGGTAATTGAAATAAAAATATCTAAGAAGATTTTTGAAAGACATGACTTGAATTGCAATTTGCAAAAAAAGACACTGCAGAATAACATTAAAAATTGCTAGCATCCACTAAATGCTCTTTTGCGTAACCTTATTTTTTTCATTTAAAACATAGATTTGAAATTCAAAAAATTATTCACCCTTAAATGTTGCAGCAGATTAGAAGCAGAGGCGGTATCTGAGAAATTCTTTCAAAGCCACAAGTATTCCGTGGATCACCATCTCAGGATCCAGAAGGCACTTCTAATTTCAGAAAATAATTGCTCAATACTAATTTACCGAGTTATGCATCCCCAAAAATGGAATTGTAGTGTAGCTATTGAATCTTAGCTGAAACTGAGGTAGTTTGACTGAATTAGAGAGTACAGTTTCTTTTCACAGTACATAAGCTCTTGTGAATGTATCTGCCTGAAGCATCATAATCCATCTTCACTAAAATATCTGAACGCCAGACATACTGCATTTCTGCTCTTTGCCTTAGGACCCTGGTCCTTTTGAGAATCTTAAGGACAGTGACTCTATACCCTACTAACTAGACTGTATCATTTACTGATGAAAAGAGTCAGAGCAGATACCTTTTCCATGGCAAATACAAAGAGATGCACAAGAGGGAGGAAATGTTTAACATTCAGAACTAAAACACCATTACTTGGTTCCATCCATCTACAGCATCAACCTGAAATCTTGTGATGTTGCCTGAGGCTCAGAATAAAATCAACAACAGTTAGAAGGAGAGTCTAACATACTTAAATTGACTAGGAGCTGAGTACGAAACCTGCAGGGCAACTGGTTTAGTTTATTTGGGTTGTTTAAAGCTGGTTTAAACTACCCAAATTTAGTTAATGCATGTGTATGTGTGTGTGTGTGTACTCATGTCTAATTCACTTTAAATTTCATGTGTTTATTTCATAACTATTTCCATTTCCCCTATTATTTAATGATGGAATCTAAAGTTCTTCTTAAATCCTTGTCAAACTCATGTACTTCTTATGAAAAGATATTTATAAATTTAAACATAAGAAAACCTCTATAGACATAGTTCATGTAGCCAGTCATTTTTCAAAGAAGTTATTTTTTAAAAAAAACACCAATTAAATAGCTTCAATAACTAATGCAATTGATCTGAAGCATCTATTTAAATCAGTTCTGATTTGGTTGATACTTTCCTAAGTAAACAAGAAGATTAAATTAATTAGCCAACCAGGAATATGCAAGAGATTTATGACAGATGTAATTAAAATGATTCCAGCACAATCTAGTTATGATAGCAAGGAGACTTGTTATCAGAAGCAATGCTTAAATTTTACTAATCAGATCTAATTCATATTAATTGCCAAAGTAGCATTGTCCAACCTTTGTTCTTCCCCACAATGATCTAATAAAAATCTGAAGTGGCTATTAAATACTTGTCTCTTAAGCAGGAAGCCTTCAAAGACATCAGCGCTTCTTCCGTCCAAAGTATACAGTGGAGGAACATAGATTTCATTTAAAAGGTTCCTATTATTTTCAATTAAACATCAAGTACCTGGGGAAAACAACTGGACAAGGAACACGATGATATCCAACTGAGAAATCCTCTGTAATCCACCATGATCCAAAAATCTCAGACATAAATAACAAAATTTGACTATCTGAGAAACCCTCAAAAAATGCCGAAATATAAGTTACAAATGGCAAATTAATTTGAAAAGGTTTCTATCACTTATACATGTTTAAAATATAAGCATATATAAGGATATAGAGATAGGGGAGAAAGGATATATTCGGGTTTTGTTTCTGCTATAGAAAAAGGAGAAACACAATCTTTCATGGTTTCTTCTTCTCCCACAATCTAAAAGAGTGTGGAAAGTGACACAAAGCTCTGTGGAGAGGAAGGGATTTAATAAAAACAGTCTTCCCTCTTTTCTGTCACGGGATCTCTTTACTACACAAAAACTGCTTATAAACAGAAAAAATACTTCTGTTTATAGTTGTGGAGTTTGGTTAATGCCAATTATTTTCATTTATTTATTTGTTATGGGGATTTATCTCTCTCTCTACCCATATTCCTATTACTGGGAGAGTGACGGAGTAGCTGCGCATACAGTACTGCCACTTATTGTATGAATGGATAAATATAGATATTAAGGATGTAACTTATTTGATGAAATTGAACCAGAAATCTACTGGCTGTGAAAACATTCCAACACAACTGTAAACTGTGGAAAGCAACCACAGTCATATAATTAATCACTGATTGCTATTTTCCTATGCCCTCCTATGCCGTCTTCAAAGTCTCGTTCCTCTGATTTCCAAACTATTATTATTTGATATTAAATACTATTATTTATATCACCCTCCTCCCCAAAAGCTAATGTCCTCAGGAAGTACTGGGAGTACAGTTCCCTAAAATTAGATCATTGGAGTGCAGAAAGTCTCTCCTATCTACCCTTGACTCCAGCACAAACTGATTCAGATAAACTGCCCTCCAGTGTTTAAAGCAGGGTTCAAATATGCATCTCGGGAAATAATCAGAGATCCAGTTAAGGCTTGGAGTCTCACACTGCTTGAAAGCATTTAAGATTATTATTATGGTTAGTCACAATCAACCAGAGGTTTAGACTGAATTTTGTATTTTTATCTACCTATCGAGTCCTTCCCAAAGACCTGGGATAAGCAGATACTGTTGTATTAAAGTATTGTCACAGGATATATGCTCTTCCGAGTAAAGCTTCCTTTTGCAATTGACTGATGGTGATTATTATTATTATATTCACAAATGTGAAATCACAGCTGCCAGTTCTTTAGGTGGCGTTGGCCTTCATGCTTATCAAGTTCTTCCCAAGGATGCCATAATGTATCTGTGTAGTATAGGTGTAGATCCACGCTCTGGGGCCTATTGCAATTGGCAGATGGAAGTTCTCTCCGTGTGCAATTATTATTATTATGGATGTCAGCCAGATGTTTAGACTAGATTTGGCATTTTTATCTACCTATTGATTATTGACACTTACTGACAAAGTTACCAAATAAGGCAATAGGTTAAAATAAGGTCTCTTTTCTCTTTTTCTTTTTCCAAATCTCAAAAGCCGCCTTTATCTGAGACCAACAACTTAATCCTTAGATTTAGTAGCTAATCCCATAACAATCATTCTTGCCTTAAGTGCACAAACTATGCTACTTTTAAAAATTCATCAGGGACATTCAAAGGAAGATCTTTTGATATGGAAAGTTAAATTTAAAACTGGTCGCTTTGAACTACCCTGTCCAGCTCAGCTAGCCCAGCAGAGAAAAATAGCTTTGTTACTCTAAATTATTTCTTAAATCAAAACAGGAATGAAAATCTTCCTTCCAGAAACGTGAACATAATTTTAAACCACCTTATATGCTATGTTATGTTATGTTGCACTGTACTATATATCCCCCTACACAAGTACTTATTATTTCACAAAGTGATTCACATGAATTTACAAAGGGAAAAGGAATTGGTCTTGCCTGTTTTGTATTTATAGACTAAAAAAAAATACAGGAGGAAAAAAAGAGTAAAAAGATTACAGTTGGACAATGCAGCATCAAATAGCAAGTTGCAAACTGGTGGGTACAACTTGAAATAGCCAGGCAAATTATTATCATTATGATTGCATATTACATACAGCTAGAAAAGTCTAATCTTTCCTTACCAATAATTTCTTCTTCACTAGAATTAGTGCAACTCTTCTGTAGCTCATCAACTTTTCTAGCTGGTAGTGTGGGCTGGAATATATAGTCCCCCATTGTTTTCACCTCCTGAGGACAACTGAAAGTTGTACCTGGGTGGTCTGACAAAAGAGGTAACCAGGGGGAGGAAAGCAACTCTGTCTAGCACCTGCTCTTTATTTTGGACCAAGCAAAACATGACCAAAAGCCACTAAATTTCTTATTCACATATCTAACCAATTATTGCATAATGCTGGGAGCAAAGTGTTACCATCCAAAGGAGTAAGTGGCCAAAGACAGTTGAATCTCAAACTATTTTATAACCCCATAAAGCAGCATTCCAGATTAGGATCATTCCTGAAATAATAGTTCTAGTTTGTGCAAATCAAGCAAATTTTCAAGCAAAAATTGGTAAACTTTCTGTGTATTTCCTCCTTAAGGTACTGCAGCAGGAACCGTCTCGTATCTTCATACATTATTCTGAATAGGTTTTAATCCATTTTCTCCTGCCTGTTAGCTATAAAATATGTTTCCAGTGCTCCAAACATGGTGCAATCCGCTATCTCCCAAGAAGTCAGCTCACACAAAGGGCACCTACAGGTGGTCCTCGACTTACAACAGTTCATTTAGTGACTGTTCAAAGTTATAACGGCACTGAAAAAAGTGACTTATGTTTTTTTTTCACAGTTACGACCTTCGCAGCATCCCCATGCTGATGTGTGATCAAAATTCAGACGCTTGGCAACTGGTTCATGCTTATGACCATTGCAGCGTCCCAGGGTCATGAGATCACCTTTTGCAAACTTCTGACAAGCAAAGTCAATGGGAAGCCAGATTCACTTAATAACCAGGTTACTAACTTATCAACTGCAGTGATTCACTTAACAACTGAGGCAAGAAATGTCGTAAAATGGGATAAAATTCACTTAACAAATGTCTCACTTAACAACAGACATTTTGGGCTTAACTGTGGTCATAAGTCAAGGACTGCCTGTATCTTCTGTCTCCATAACTCTCCCACAGTCTGCTCTGAAAGAACCCAAAATGCTGTATCATGTGCTGGGGGTGCATGGGCAGCTACAACTGGGAGATTTCTATGGATTAGTCTCATTATATATGGATGTCATCTTTGAAACCCAAACTATTTTAATGATAACTTCTCTCTAAATAGAAGGGAAGGGCAGTAAGAAGCTTATCTAGCAAAAAAAAACCCTCTTTCTTCTTGCCAGATTGTTTAACAGCTTTCTCTACATGATGGACTTCCATAATCTTCTATAAGGACGGAAGGAACCAGATCCGAAAAAAGTAGTTTAAAATGCATCAAACTTTCATATCGTTATCCTATTTCACAAAGCACAATGGAAATTAACCCAGTCAATCTAATATTAACACATTTATCAACTGGGATAAAACCTTACTGTTTAAGGTTTTCTAGTATCCTCTTCAGTACTGTCCTTCCCAATATTATTTTTAAAATTAAAAAATAAATTATTTTACGAAGTTAAGAACTTTTAAAGAAACAAATATGTTAAAAACATTTGTTTAAATTGTGAATAAGGCCGTATTGGATTAGTTAGAAGAATCTTTGTAAAATGTAGTTCCTTTAAAAATATTTATTTAGAGTACACAAAGGACATGAATTATTAAAATTGTACTTCTTTATGAAACAAGCTTACTGATGTTCAGCCAAGAACTCCTAGTAATCTTAAGCATGATAGACAGTTCAGCACTTTCAAAGGTGACAGATCATTACCTTTATTCTCTTGAACTCACCTGGGGATATCGAACTACGTGCACTGATTGTGAAAAATTCTGCAGTACTTCATTCAGCTTTCCAGAAAGTATTACAATTAAAAATATTCCATTATCTAGGAGTTTTTCTCCATGACCTTGGTCCAAGGTCCTTTGCCAATCATTCAGGACATCATTCAGAAGCAGCTTATCAACTGGCGTTCTTCATTCATACAGAGAATCAGCTCTGGTAGTCATCTCAGTTGAACTCTATTAGGCTAATGAGTCTCCTTCAGAATCCACATTATTTTTCATATGTGTAGACATAAAGATCATTGTTACAGTGAAGGTGTAAAATAAGCATTAAGATTTCCTCAAATCCTGAACTGATCTGCACTTTTGTTAATGTGAACAGAGGATCTTAGAATATTTATTTGTGCATTGTTTGTATCATTCAGAAGCATTTGCTTTTTTCCGCATCTTTGTTATATATTTTATTGTGTATCCCTAAATAGTATGCCCTTGTCTCAAAATGAAACAAAGAAAATCCCTTAATTATCCTCAGAGCCTTGGCTCCTTGTTCATTCATCACAGATTTAATTCCTTGCTCTGAGAAGGAGCAACTTTAATCACTTTCCAAAATATACTTTCCCATAAAAGCAGAATTGGTTTAAAATGTATTCATAAACTCGTTCTATATTAAAGATATTTTACACCTTTACTTGAAAGTTGCTGTGACAAGTTTCTTTAAAATGGCATTCTTCATCACAGAATGATTTGATATTTCATCATGGAAAGAGATCATCTTTATTAAAATTTATTGAGAATTTCTTACCCTTATCCTAGCTTTCCCAGGCCCAGATTATCCCAGATTGCTTGTCAGAAAAGAGACTAACTAGACTGGAAAAAAATCAAGTATCCAAATCCTTACTAATTGTGATCTCATGTCATGCACTGCATTAAAGGATTATCTCACTTTTTTAAACGACTCTTCACATCACAGCTGTGTCATAGGGTGGTTAGACTCACAGGATAAGCCTCCTTAGCTGTCTTTAGTTGCTGGAATATTCTTTTATTCTCAATTTCTGTTTTTTCCCCCCCTGCTATCATGAAAGATAATCAAGTGATTCCCAAGTCATTCAGTCATGCATAAAAATGTCATGTCAGATCAAATCATACCAGAATGATTGTAAGAAAAACTTATAATTAACACAGAATCTGACAGAGATTGGCTAGATGTTGTTCCTTTTCAATCTTTTTCATTGTTTCTGTTGTTGAAAAAAGCCTAATGATGAAATCAGATGTTTTGACTACAAGCTGGGACACGCATACACAATCACACCTCTTTTCTGATTGCTTGGTTACTTGGCATTTAAAGAGTAACTGCCACAACTATGGTCCTTAAGAAAACATTGATTAGCATCCTAAATTTCTTTCTATGAAAAGAACATCATTCATATCCATAGCAATTGCCTCAATAGCAAGCATGAAACTGAAGATGGAAGAGTGTTTACAAAAATCCTCTCATTGTATGAAGGAAAAGCTGGACTTATATGGAGTATCGTTCTAGACAGGATCCTACAGAAAATTATTAACTCCTCTATTCCATGAGGAGATAGATTTCGTTATGGACTTCAACCTACTTTTTGAGAGTAAGATGCAAGATGAGAGTAAGATACAAACAATAGTACAGCTATAATAAAATGGGTGGGTTGAGAACCGCCTAGAGTTTGATATAAATTGGGCTAGCTATATAAATGTTTTAAACAAACAAACAAACAAACAAATAGATATTTAGTAAACTGCCACTATCTTTGGAAATAACTAATCAAAAAATAAATGCTCACCATTTCCTTGGGAAAGTATACAGCTTCTTGGACAGACCCCGGAAAGTCTTGGCTTTCCCTTCATATAATGATTCCATTCTGTATTACCAAAACTGGAAAAATCACCACTGGATCAGCAGGTGCTTCTCCTGAGCTAGAAAGCCTGTGTTTCAGTTTTCAAGAAGGTGTGACAGCAGATGGAATCTCTTGATCTTGCTTCACAAGCATGGCTGCATTGTCCAATTATGACTAGATGAAAATCTATTGTTCTACATCCATATCACAAATCACCAAAAACTGGATGTCAGGGAATGTGTGAGAGTCCTGAGGATACTGCTTTTGAGACATGATGATTACATGATTTGTGGAAGAGGCAGGCCCCAAGCCAGCATCTGCTAATCTTTCTGAGTCTTAGAAGGAAGGCAGGACCAAAACTAACATTCTCATAGCATAGGGCCAGGTTACTTGCAGGATTACCAATCTGTGAACATCTGTATCTGTGCAATAAAATCGGACAGCTCCTGACTATTAAACAGTGCCATCTCATGAGATTCAGGAAGCACGACTTTTCTGTCCCTGTGGCTGCCCTTTGGAAAAAACATCCACTTCAAAATGTGGATGACCCCTAATTTTGCTAGCTTTTTAAAACCATCTGAAGACCTGTTTCTTCTTTGAAGCACTGGGCCGAAATATTACATAAGCCATCTGTATGTGTTGGTTGTGCTGTGTGAATTTATATGCTATTTGTTATTTTTTATAAAAGTATCTTTGATTTATGACCACAACGGAGATTATAATTGCTGTTCCTAAGCAAGATGACTGTTAAGTGAGTCGTGTCCAATTTTACGACCTTTTTGCCACAGTTCTTAAGAGAATCACAGTAGTTTTTAAGCAAAGAACTTGGTTGTTATGAAAATCTGGCTTCCCCCATTGACTTTACTTGTTGGAAGCTGGTTGGGAAGGTCATAAACAGAAATCAGATGACCTCGGGGCACCCACATTTTGATCATGTGACCATGGGGGATGCTGCAACAGTTGTAAATGTGAGCCCTGCACATGTCACTTTTTTTCAGTGCTGTTGTAACATTGAATGATTGCTAAATGAATAGTTGTTAAGTCAAAACTACTGTATTCATAGTGGATGTATTGTTTATGCCTTTAACTTAATAGCTATGCAAAATTACTCAGCTAATGGGTGACTATAAAAACTGAAACAAACATACAAATATGTGAGTAAGAGGGACAAAAACAATTATTCTGGTCATAGAAAGATGATGGGTTAGTGAGCATAGCTCTAGTCCAGGAGTCTGCAACCTTGACAACTTTAAAACTTGTGGACTTCAGCTCCCAGAATTCCTCAGCCAGCTATGCATAGCTGGCTGAGGAATTCTGGGAGCTGAAGTCCACAAGTCTTAAAGTTGTCAAGATTGCAGACCCCTGGTCTAGTCCCTTCCCTTACTGCTCTATTTGTGACTTTACCCCTTTTATTATAGACTGTATTCAGTGGTGGGATTCAAATATGTGAACAACCAGTTCTCTGTGTGGATGCCACTTCCGGAAGTCCATTCTGGGCCTGAGCGACAAAAAAATTAGCTACCGGTTCTGCCGAAGGTGCGAACCGACTGAATCCCACCACTGACTGTATTCCATAGAAAGCTGTTGAAAAGTTCCAAGAACCAGACTCCCTAGACTGGTCCCCACCTTTCCTTGGGGAGTACTTGATTGTCTGCTATACCAAGTTGCGTAGCTAATCCCTGCAATGGGCAAGTATAAAACAGAGGGCCATAAGCAAAAATCAAAGGCAAAATAGGATGTTCATCTTTACCTTACTTCCTTTCAAAATTTCCTGCACCACTGAAAGACTACTGCATTCTGGGGTGAGGCGCTACTTCAATTTTTGGCAGGAAAACCTAGTGGAAAGTTGTCTATTCTGAGACACCCATCAAGATTAGTTTACTAGTAGCTAACCCGCCCCTCATTAAAGTGATTTCAGAGCTCCTGTGGTATATGTGTATCCATTTGTAGTTTATTGTGGCAATATACATTTGATCAGAAAGATAGGTGGCTGTAAGGATTCTCCTTGTACATGGGGAGGAAAATATAAATGGCACCCACTGGGTGTGAGGCATGATTTTGAGGGTTTTTCTTCAATGAAGGATCCAAGATTGGATTCCCAAGCTTTCTCTAAAAAAATGTGTTAAAATAAAAGGGAGATAAAGGAAGAATTCAGTATTTTCTTTTTTTTCCCTATCACATAGACTCGCATAGGTTCTAAAATGATTTATGGATACATTATACTTTAACCAAAAAAAATCCTACACATTATTTTTATCTTTAATATTCATATAAATATTCCGATAGTTGCTTCCTTTATCTCCTAGATAAAGGATATCTGTTTGATATAGCCTCATGACACTCAAAACAGATTTTATGGACTGCTTCATTATTATTCTTACTTTATAAAAAGATACCTAACTTGACATATAGCAAGAGCCACCTAACAAATATAACTAGAAGCTTATCTTATATCTTATCACTGTATTTTAGGTTATACATCAAATCTTATTTTTTAAAAACCACTTCCAGTTTTTCTATTAAAAAAATCTGTGTTTGAAATTTTCTTAAGAAACACAAGTGTTATTTTTCCAGAGTTAAATTTCTGCTTTTGTCTTGTACACCAATGGTTGCAACCTAAGGTCTCAGAACTGCATTGGATCCTCCAAAACATCTTTTCATGATTCTTGGAATATCGTCAAACTACAATTATGGAAAACATCAATTCCATAAATTAAGGCTTCCATGAAAACTGAAATGCTTTCATTAGACTTGAATTAGACTTAATAACATGATCACCATCATCATCATCATTCTCTTTTTAAACTGCATCAAAAACCAGTGGAGGAAAAAGAAAACATGAATCACTCTGTGTCATTGACCAGCTATTTACAGTTTTCAAGCCATCAAAAAATATTGCATGTGATTCCACGCTAACATAATATCATCCAATTCAAATATAATCAATCAAGGAATATTCATTATTGAGAACATGTTATACCTGCTATTCTTACAAATAAAAAGCAGTGCTGTTGCACTTGTCCTATCATTTCAAACTCTCAATCCAAGCAGTAAGATTACCAATTTACTAACGAGGAAAAAAGGCAACCCATCCCCCCGTTGTACCTTTAAAAAGAAGTTCATTTTCGGCAATCGGCAAATAAAGTAATTCACAACAAGAAATCAAATATTAAACCTTACTTGGACCAGAATACATATATATAACTATACGCACACATTTCATATAAGGATAGTTTTCATTAGTGACTGCAATTGGGACTGGCAACTTGGTTGTTAAGTGAGGTGAAACAACAAATCTGGTCATGATCTCACTTCAGCTTTCGTTTACAGACTTGTGGAGGTCGTAAATGCAAGGATTAGTTACATGAGGACTATTTATAACTATCATATAATCATTCTTCTATAAAATTGTTCAAGCTGCTAATACAGAACTGGCTCTATACAATTTACCACAATAAGAATAAATAGCAAGTGGCAACCTGCACAGTGTCTAGGGCACATGAGGCAGAAAATTAAAAAAGCATCTCTTCCAGTATCTGGCATTACAGATATAATAAAGTAACAACCACTTCCTGCCCTTTTATGATATCCCAAAACCTGTTGACTGGGAACCATCTCATTCAATCAAAGTATGGCCAGCCTGCACAAAATGAAAAAATTCTCACTACTTCTTCTCCCCTATTTATTTAATCCCCATGATTTTAAAGGCTTGGACCAAGCTTTCTTACATATTAAAGTTAAATATGATTGAGTTCCTTTTCTTGGTAGATCTCTTTGTTGAGATTCCCTGAGATGCGTGTCCAAGACAGTATTTTTTTCTTATTTCAGATGCATAGTGTCTACAGAATAAAATAAGATCAACCTTCGTAACAGTCAACCGATTCTGCCAGGCAGGCTATCAATTCTGCCAGGAAAGTTACCTGCAGTGGTGAGATGCCATCTCTAGCTATCCCATAGCTCTTGTTCCAGGACATCAAACTGATAAAAGATGATGAACAAGGCAATGAATCCCACTGCTAGATTTATAATACTTTTTATCCAATGGTTTTTTCCCCCCTTGGCTTATTAGATCAGCATTTCTGAAAAATACTGCTAGTGGAAACAGCCTGACTGTACAGCAGCCTTAAGCAGTCTCTGATCATCTCCATGCCCCTCTATGCTATTTGGCTTAGGGATAAAGCATCTCCTTGTACCTTTAATGGGAGAAAAATCTCAGACAGTAACATAATTACCAGTAGTGCAGTTACGAACGTGGCCATTATTCAATAAATGTTTTAGTCTGATTGTAATTTAGCCTCCATTACACTGAAATGGAGAATCAGTAAAACAAACAAAAACAGAGCACAAAGTAACATTAGCTCTTTAAAGGTGATGTCACACCTGCTTACAATCACAGAAGAATAGTAACACCACATTCTCTGCCTTTGCTAACATGTCTTGGCAGGCTAGACTTCTCTTCATACACTGACTCTTCAACATGGTCTTGAAGGCTGATTCTGCAAGAGTTTGAATCTTGTGTAGAGACTATATCCTTTTAGAACATCTATTCCCACTGTTTGGATGGTGACCCAACCACTGAATATAGTTCCATTTCTCGGCTTTAGCAGCTGGAAATATAGAAGGAAGAAAATTCCAAAGGACTACTGTTACCTTGTTTATATTCAAGGTCATGACCGCTCCTAGAAGCTTACCTTCTTAAGCTTTTAATAGCTTTATAACCTGCTAAAATTCCTATCTAGAACTTTTCTGGGCAGAGAAGAAAAAAGATTCAGCATCTGCATTTCTCCCCATTAGGAGATTTTCCAGAAAAAACTGCCCACTCAACATGCAAAGAAAGCACTACTTTATGTTTAGAATTCTGCAGCACTAGTTGTATTTATCAAACACGTTTAGTAACACTGAACTTATCTAAGATCAAGTTACTGCTTCATCCTAAAGATCTATTTCATAACTATAGTAATTTTATTTTGTTAACAATCAACATCCTAAATATCCTTAAGATGTGTTTCTTTGGTTTTATTTGCACTGCAAATTTTGCAATGGTGACAAAGTTGAAGACTGTAAAAATAAGGCAGCATGTTTGGTTTATTTTAGTGTCATGAATTCCTGTCATTGCAAATGAGATCAACCACTCTATATTAAATAACTTGACAGTCTATCATAAATTAATTAGTACACATGTATTTCTTAAAGCCACAAAGTACTCTGTAGGTATGAACCAATGACGGAAAATCCTTTCTAACGCCACTTACTTGATAGGGATACAGAGTAATACCATTTGTTCTTGACAAGGACCAGGTGCCGTCTAGGTACTGATGAGCCTGGATAGCCACAGAATTCAGGATGTTACCATTGCTGGGACTGGTAGCCATCTGTACACTGACCTTTGTCTGGTGTCCCAAGGAACCATTTTTCTTCTCTATCCCATTAACGATTCCTATGTTGTTCACTTTTCCACTTAGTTTGTTAGGCAGAAAGCCAGCATAATTGGAAGTAGCATAAGGAGCAGACAGGTATGCCCAGTCTCTGGGTTGCAGACTGCCCATATGTCGAGAGCCCACTAAGGTGGGAATATTGGGAAGGGGAGGAGGAGAGCAAGGAGAAGCATCACAGTGTTCTGCGTTGGCTGCTTGTTCAAGTGTTAAGACCATCTGAATAGCCTCCTGCTTCAACTGGTTCAAGTGAGTGGCACACACATCACACCGGTTGTCTCTCTCATTCCATGCTTTCCGGGTAGTATTGGGAACTTGCAGTTTGTCATGAATCACTGAAGAAAATGCTGGATCCTAAAAATCAGAAAGTAAGAGGAAACCATTAAACTAAGAGGACAAAGAGAAATCAACTTTATTATATTTACTATAGTGTGGATTAAAAAAAATAGAATGCAAAAATCTTTATGTTTCTGCTAAACCTAAATTGGACATCATGTTCTTGATTACCACCTGGAGATACATTTGGGAGTTGCTTCACTAAATGCTACTTCATTTGCATTATGATTACTCATAACAATATCATTTCAACACTGAGAAAATTAGAGATTTCTTCCATTATTAATTAGATCCCGTTTACTCAGATTTGTTAATTAAGATTTGTACTTTTAGCATTTGATATTATCCATTCCTCATTGTCTACTGATTGTTCTGTGCAAAAGGATCAACCTTATAATAGCCCACAAAAGGATGTAAAAAGTGGAGCTCACTTACAGGCTTCTATATTCAAAAGGGTGGTCTTAATATCCCTTCCCCTGTATTTTCAAACATATAATTTTTCTTAGATATGGGAGAAGTAAGTTTAAAACAAGAATAAATGCAAACAGTATTCGATAATGCTAAAATTAATATATCAGGAAAATAACCACCAAGCTCAGACAGAAGAAATAAAGACTATTCACTGCTGGGAAATCATTCCATCTTTATTATTAGATGACACATCTCTATTTTCACTAAAGTCCATAGTTATTCATGATTAATGAATCATGGTATCTCTTACGTCAAACCCTCCAAAAAAATAATTGTGAACAGAAGACCAGAGAAACCTGAATAACAATGAGAAGGCATTATCTAATTCTGACTACTATAGGAGCATCAGGAATGTGCATTTCCTCATCAACAAAAATGTTTAATATTACAATTCTTAAAGAAAACTCTTTACATTCGGATGAACTACTTGTGCTGGTGGCCTAGGAAGACTGAACACAGAAAGCACAGCATCAAAATACTGGTACCCATATACTTAGGTTCACTTTGGGTAGATTATCATACAGGAATCTTTCCAGCCTATTTCTGCCTTCAGAATATTGACCCTTTGTAGACAAAAAAGTAGCACAATCAAGCAGAAATCTTCATCTTACAGCAGAAGGAGGAACGTTGACGGGGCCATCTAGCTCTATCTAAAACAATTGTAGGATTGTTTATGAGTTTAAGTTTCTAAACCTTTTTTTTTTTAATGGAAAAAGCATTACTAGAAAACTGACTTCACCTTATTCCACAGGTCGGCAACCTGCGGCTCCGGAGCCGCATGTGGCTCTTTGAGCTTTCCCCTGCGGCTCCCAGCCTCCTCTGCCATTTGCAGAGAGAGACAGAGACAGAGCTTGCTTCTCTCTCTCTCTCTCTCTCTGTGCGTGTGTGCATGTGTGTGTGTGTGTGTAAAAAAGAGAGTAGCCTCACCCTGTTCTGAAGAGCCGACAAGCTTACTGGGCGAGGCTCCTCCCTTTCCTGCGTCTCTGCAGGAAGCAGGAAGGGGAGGAGAGAGCTAGCTAGCCCAGCTATGTTGACTCAGGAATTCTGGGAGCTGAAGTCCATGAGTCATAAAAGAGCCGAGCTTGCCTACCCCTGAGCTTGTTGCAGAACAGCTTGAAGCCACCTTGCCTGGTGAGCAGATCAGAGAGAGGGAGAGGGGGGGGAGAGAGAGACAGAGAGAGAGACCCTTTTGACATCTAAAATGAAGATAACACTGCATATATCCTTTTTTACCTTTATTTTATGTGTGTGTGTGTGTGTGTGTGTGTGTGTGTGTGTGTATATATGTGTGTGTGTGTATATATATATGTATGTGTATATGTGTGTGTATATGTGTGTGTATATATACACACACACACATATATATATACATAAACGCACACATACACACATATACACACACATATATATATATACACATACAGATATACACACACATATACACATACATATATATATATACACACACACACATATATATATACACACACACATACACACACACACACACATATACCTATAATAAAGGTAAAAAAGGATATATGAGTATTATCTTCATTTTAGATATCAAAAGTGTTTTGCGGCTCCCAGTGTTTTGTTTTTGGTGGGAAACTGGTCCAAGTGGCTCTTTGAGTGTTTTGGGTTGCCTACCCCTGCCTTATTCAATCCCTTAAAAAAAAAAAACTTCAGGGCCATGAATAAGAAATCAAATACATGAACCAAGACTGAATGGATATTAACTTTCTCAATAATAAGCATATCTTAATAATCAATGTATAAATAACATTCCCACTTTATCCCTGAAACAAGTACTTTATAATTCTGAAAAAAATGATCCAGAATGGCCACTATAGATCACATCGGGGAAAAACAGATTACTATTATTTACATCGAAGCTTTCAAACTGATTGCTGGAATAGGATAACTCTAATGTTTTGGCATTAGTTTACTTTCTGTACCTTTCCAGGGGGGCTACCGGTGAATTTAATGAGCAGCAAGTTTATTAGTCCCATAGGTGTGCATAAAACTGGCAGGAGTTCAAGCTATGTATAATTTGAGTTGCACAGCATAAGTAGCAGGAGGATGCCAAGTTATACACACTGTTTGAGCTTCTTAGGCTTTAAAACACAGCAGGAGACATCAGAGAAATAGGTCTGCTTGTGAGATTGTCAACTTGAAAAGTCTATGGTATTTTGGCAGTCTTTCTAAAAGTCCATCTGGGGAGGGGAACTCTGAGCTTTTCAAAACTCAATCAGTTATTCAAGGTTATAATCACATGCTCCTTTTCTGATAAAAGTTTGGTTGTGTTTCAGGCAGAGGTTAAATTCAAAGCTACCAACCTTGTATCCCCACCACACTGTAAACTTATATAGTATAGAATATATGGGAAAGAATCAGATGATCCCAGGTTCATCAAAGAATCACATAGAAGAAATCACACAAATTACAAAGTTAAAAAAGGATTAGGCGGGTGGTGAACTATATATTGTATATATAATTGGAAATATACCACCCATATAATAATGTTGTCTTGTACTTCTTCCATTGTTTGTGTCTTTCACATATTTCAGCTTATTGCTGAGTAAGACTGAAGCTCTTTTACTTCATTGCAAGGCATTTGTCAGACCAAAATCTTAAAGACAGTTTTTAATACATTAATATATAAAGCAACCTAGTCCCTTCTCTACATCTATTCCTCCTTGTGTGCGGCCATTTTTTTAAACTAGGATTTTCTCGAATGGATTGCGGGAATAACCTTGAGAGACAGGAGGAAGAGCTGCAGTCTAGACAACTGTCTGATAAGAGAAAAAGTTCAAAGCAGGAATGGGGGTGACGAAACTGACCTTCCTCTAGTTCTCTGGAATGAAAAGGCAGGGGAAGAGGAAGTGCTTTTTAGACTTGCAAGATTCTGTTACTGTAAACTCACAATAAATAAAGGAAGTATTAATATTTTGGGCTTTAGTTTCCTGATTAGGACTACCTTGAAGGGCAGACATCAGTCTCGCCATTATATTCCAGAGAACTAGGGAGGGTCAATTCTGAGGTGCTGGACAGTCAATTCTGAGATGCTTTCTCCATCACCATTCCTGCTTTGGACTCATTCTCAAATCAGATAGTTGTCTAGGCTGCACCTCCTCTTCCTGTCTCTCAAGGTCATTCTCTCAGCCCACTACACTTTCTTAAGGTGCCTGTAAATGCTGTATTCTTGGTAGATTATCAGACAGCTATTAATAAAGTTAGTGAACAGGCCTGTTCAAATTAAAGGCCACAAAGCAAATGTGTAAAGAAGTAGATCTGGGGAAAGTATGAGAGAGAGATTAAGGGGAAGAGATTGTCCTGAGACAGAGGGAACCAGATTCAAAATAACAGTGCATTGATTTTATTTAATATAAGATAGGTCAGAGAAGGTCTTGGATGGGCTTCCTAGATTTTGCTATTCTACCTTTCTATAATAAAAAGCATTCCTGGAATTCCTGCGGTGACTGTTTCTTAATTAATACTGAAGGACTGATAAAAATGTTAAGTATGGAGTATCGCATCAGTTATTCAAAGATCTCTTTATCCAAAGCAGGAGTCCTCCAATGTTTGGAAATTCATTTGGAATTTTGAGAATATGTTATGCAAAATCTCACAAAGCACCATCCATTACGCTATGCCCTATAACACACATTTAACAGAAGGCAAACTGTTGGGAGTTGCTCCCTATCATCTCCTTTTTAGTCTCTCAGGATACCCTCCACATCACAACTTACCCTTGCATTTTTCTAGCCATATGGACGTACTTCTAAAGATACTGAGCTGCACTTTGCTATTAACTTTACAGGGCTTATGTAACATAGATAGGCATCCTTTATAAAGAGTGTTTGAGGGGTTTTTCTTTAAATCGTATTTTTCTAAATTAAAAGAATCTAAAAAAATAACAAGTGTGGGACAAAGAATCTCAAAGGCACCGAAAAACTAGTTGTTTATTTATTGCATTTGTACCTCACTTCAATCAATTTGACTATCAGCAGCTTACAAGATATAAAAAATATATATTTTCAAACAATCCACAGGAGGCATAAAAAGACACAAAATCAGAAGTCATGGTGAAAACAATGACAACTCAGGAAGAATAAAACAGAATATGTCCTGATCTAGTTAGAAGGTTCTCCAGGGGTAATTCATTCTTCAATATCGCTCTGAATGCAGGCAGCCATTGATGACAGCTTGATGTCCACTGTGGGAAGATTCTTCCAAAGAATCTGTGATGCAGTTAAAAGGCAGCACCTCCTAGCTTCTGCTACCTTTACACCAGGAAATAGGGCACTAGAAGTAATTTCTGCGTAGATGATTTAACAAATTTAGACTTATCATAGTTGGTTGGAGAAGAAAATAGTGATGGGCCCACTAGTGCCACAAAAATATATTCTTTAAGTGCCCAATAGGCTATAATGCATGTTTATTGGTTGGCATTTAAACTGGTAGATCACATGTTAGGCAGAAATCAGCCTAGATAGTTCACAAATTTAAGGATTCTGTATTACCAAAGGGTTTTCTAGATTTTATATGCAAATTTTTTCCTGTCCTCAAACCCTTCAGTTCAGCAAGGACCATAATTATTGGTTGATCTTTAGGCTCAAACAAAAAATTGTGATCATGAGAATCCAGTCCTACAATCATCAAAGGGTTATTCCTATAACTGATGTCTGGGATCCTAGCTGAAGACTGAATTTAATATGTTCTTCAGGGAAAGCATCTAACCTCCACTGAACTAGGTATCCCTGTATACTGTATATCTAGAAACTTTCTCTGGAAGCATAAAATACAGAGGTTTAAATTATACATGCAGTACGTTCCACTTAAAGCAGATACAAACTCTTAGTGCTTGACATTAAAATGCTCTTAAACTGAACTCTAAAGAAAAAATGACTGGAGCTGAAGAGCTTCCAAGTTGGTTTGAATTATCCATAAGTGTTATCAGTGCATGTAACATAGATGTGTGTGTGGACAAGAATATCAACCTTGTTCTCAAGCAAAATCAAGCTTATAACAGCAAGTGCCACACAAAGTGCACTAATCAAACAGGTCGTAAGAAAATAGGGGAACTCAGGCAGCACACAGGTTATGTAGAAAGTAAACACAGGGTCAGTCATGAAGGACTCAAATGTCTATACACCAATGCACAGAGCATGAACAACAAACAGGTGAATTAGAAATTCAGGTAAATGAGGGCAGATATGATATTGTTGCCATTACGAAAACTTGGTGGGATGAAACCCACAAATGGAACACACAGCTGGAGGGATTCAAATTATTTAAAAGAAACAGACCAAATAAAAGAGGAGGTGGAGTTGCTTTATATATAAGAAATAACTACATCTCTACAGAAATAGAGCACAATAATGATGAAAACTGCCTTGAATGCATTTGGGTAAATATAAAAGGGGGGGGGGAATGACATTGCCATAGGTGTATACTATAGGCCACCCAACCAAACAGAAATAGATGAATTTTTTGCTAGTCAGCTAACTAAGGTATGTAGGAAGCACATCACAATAGTAATGGGGGACTTTAACTACCCTGACATCAACTGGGAGACAAACTCTGTACCAAGTGGAAGATCAAACAGATTCCTGACAAACCTAGCAGACAACTTTGTCTCCCAAAAGGTAGAGAAGAGAACTAGGGGATCAGCCATATTGGACTTAATTCTCACTAACACAGATGAAATGATAAAAGATGTTGAAACCACAGGAACCTTGGGAGGGAGTGACCATGCAATATTGGAATTCAACATTATACAAGCACAAGCAATAGAACACAGTCAAACTAGAGTCTTGAACTTTAAGAGAGCTAATTTCAACAAACTTAGAGAAAGCTTGGGAAGGATTCAACGGATGAGAATCCTCAAGGGGAAAACAACTCAAGAAGCTTGGGAAATTTTGAAAAGTGAGATTATAAAAGCCCAGTCTAGCACAATACCAACAAAGAAGAAAAATAACAGCCCTCAAAAGAAACCAGCATGGCTGTGTAAAGAACTCTCTGATAAATTGAAAGCCAAAAAGGACAAGTATAAAAAGTGGAAATAGGGGCACATAACTAAAGCAGAATATCAGCAAATAGCCCGAGCTTGCAAAGATGGAGTGAGGAAAGCTAAGGCTCAAAATGAACTAAGGCTTGCAACAAAAGTCAAAAATAACAAAAAAAGCTTCTTTCAACATGTAAAAAACAAGAACAAAGTTAAGGAAATGATTGATCCACTAGTGGGAGAAAGTGGCAAGAAGGTGACAAGCAACAGGGAGAAAGCAGAACTACTCAACTCGTTTTTTTGCATCCGTATTTACACAAAGGGAAAAAACAGTCCAACCTATCAAAAACAGTACCGTAAAAAACAGATTAGAAATACAAGTTAAGATAGGCAAGAAAATGGTAAGTGAGCACCTATCCACCCTAGATGAGTTCAAATCACTAGGACCAGATGGACTACACCCCAAGGTTCTGAAGGAATTGGCAGATGTAATCTCAGAACCACTGAACTATATCTTTCAAAGATCCTGGAGCACTGGGAAATTACCAGAGGATTGGAAAAGAGCTGATGTAGTTCCCATCTTCAAAAAAGGGGAAAAAATGGATCCAGGAAATTACAGACCTATCAGCCTGACCTCAATACCTGGGAAGATCTTGGAAAAGATAATCAAGCAACGAATCGGCAAACACCTAGAGGCAAACAAAATCATTACCAAAAGCCAACATGGGTTTGTCAAAAACAGATCATGCCAGACAAATCTTATTACATTCTTTGACCAGGTGACAAAATTAGTGGACCAGACGAATGCTGTGGATATAATTTACTTGGATTTCAGTAAGGCATTTGATAAAGTAGATCACAACCTACTACTTGATAAGATAGAAAAATGTGGGTTAGACAGCATCACCACCAGATGGATTCGTAGCTGGCTGACCGGCCATACTCAGCGTGTGGTCCTCAATGGAACTGCATCTACATGGAGGGAAGTGTGTAGTGGGGTGCCCCAGGGCTCTGTTCTGGGCCCAGTGCTCTTCAACATCTTCATCAACTATTTGGATGAGGGGATAGATGGGGAACTCATCAAATTTGCAGATGACACTAAGCTAGCAGGAATAGCCAATACTCCAGAAGATAGGTTTAAGATATAGAAGGATCTTGACAGACTTGAACATTGGGCGCTATCTAATAAAATGAAATTCAATGGTGAAAAAAGTAAGGTTCTACTTTTGGCAAGAAAAAACAAATGCACAGGTATAGTATAGATGGTACCTTGCTCAACAGTAGCAACTGTGAGAGGGATCTTGGAATCCTAGTGGACAATCACTTAAATATGACCTAGCAGTGTGCTGCAGCTGCCAAAAAAGCCAACACAGTGCTAGGCTGCATTAACAGAGGAATAGAATCAAGATCATGTGAAGTGTTAATACCACTTTACAATGCCTTGGTAAGGCCACACTTGGAATACTGCATCCAGTTTTGGTCGCCACGATGTAAAAAAGATGATGAGACTCTAGAAAGAGTACAGAGAAGAGCAAAACATATAAGGAACGGTTGCTGGAATTGGGAATGTCTAGTCTAATGAAGAGAAGGACGAGGGGGGACATGATAGCAGTGTTCCAATATCTCAGGAGCTGCCACAAAGAAGAGGGAATCAAGCTATTCTCCAAAGTACCTGAAGGCAGGACAAGAAGCAACGGATGGAAACTAACCAAAGAGAGAGGCAGCCTAGAACTAAGGAGAAATTTTCTGACATTTAGAACAATTAATCAGTGGAACAACCTGCTGCCAGAAGCTATGAATGCTCTAACACTGGAAGTTTTTAAGAAGAGACTGGACAGCCATTTGTCTGAAATGGTATAGGGTTTCCTGCCTGAGTAGGGGATTGGACTAGATGGCCTCCAAGATCCCTTCCAACTTTATTATTGTTGTTGTTGTTGTTGTTATTATTATTATTATTATTGAATGGCTTGGAAATAGGACACAAGAGTAAAGGAAAAGATTATAGCTATTAAGAGAGACCAAATTATCATAAGAAACAGTGCACATGTGAAAGTCATTTGGAAAGTGGTGTTTCCTTGACACTGCTTGGAGGCTCTAAAACATGGTGGAGCCTGTAGTTTTAAAAAGGAACTTATATAAATCAGTATGATAAGATGAAGAGAACCAGTGCTAATCTCTGAATATAGAATGCTAGGTGTGCAATATAACCACATAGTTTCAAGCAAACCTCTTCACAGAACTACCATAGTGATAATACCATGAACAAACATCAACTAGAATTGGGGAGAGGCTATAGTCCACCCCCACCAGGCAGAGGTTGAAGGGTGCTTTGATTCAAGGTGAAAATGTTAATAGCAGTGGTGGGATTCAAATATGTGAACAACCGGTTCTCTGTGCGGATGCCGCTTCCGGAAGTCCATTCTGGGCTTGGGCACCAAAAAAGTAGCTACCGGTTCTGCCGAAGTGGTGCGAACCGGCTGAATCCCACCACTGGTTAATAGTTATGAAATGTTTCACATATACTAAATTAATGCATCTTGCAAGTCCCTGATAAGAAAATGTTATAACTGAAAAAAGGATAGTTAAGGAGAAACATGCCAAAAGTATTTCAAATTCTACAGTGTGGAAAAAATGAGTGGGGAGATAAACATCTCTTAATGCTCGAATTTGAGGCCATCCAAGGAATATGAATGACAAGTAAATTAGAAAAGATCAGGAAGATAAAAAGAAATATGTTTTCACATATCACAGAGGCACATTATGGAACTTAGTACAAGTTAATATTACCAACCAGTTTAGGGACCTTTAAATTTATGGAAATAAGGCTATCAATGGCACGTAAACCATAGCATTTATTTACTGCTTCCAAACTGTCTTATTTGGGAGCTTCTTGTAGGCATTTAATTGCTGAACACTATGCAGGGAAAAGCATGTAATGGATAGAGCACTGAAAGTATTTCTTATCCTACAGTTAAAACTAGAATTCTAAATTAGGCTGGAAACCTTGTACACCTGGCAGTCAATATATATTTTTTTATTTATTAAAATTTTTTTATGGCCATTCAACTCACTCTGTGATGCTGGGTGGCTTACAATGATAAAGCCCCAATATAAAGACCAATAAGCTCCCACTCCACTGGGGACAAAAATCAGGCGAGCCACTTGATGGGCTCCATATCACTCTGGAGTCCCCTTGGTTCTGCCAAGGTGTATTGGCAGAACCAGGTCTTCAGGGCCTTACGAAAGAGTATTATAGTGGGGGGGGCAATCTTCTCTCTACAGGGATGACGTTCCACAAGGAGGATGCCACTACAGAGAAGGCCCTTCTTTTTAGTCCTGCTTGATGGATCTTAAGGAGAGGAAACCCATAACATTCTCTGCCTTCCCAATCTCATGGGTTGGGTAGATATGTCCTTTAAATAACCTAATCCCAAAACCATGTAGAACAGAGGTCCCCAACCTTTTGGGCACCAGGGACTGGTTCCATGGAGAGAGGTTTTCCCGTGGACCAGAGGGGGTGTGGTTTTGTGTGCTGCCTGCATCCTTCGCTTGTTTGTGCGGCCCGGTTCCTGGCATGCCACGGCCCGGTACTGGTCCACACACCAGGGTTTGGGGACCCCTGATGTAGAGCTTTGAAAGTGACAACCAGCACTTTGAATTGGACCCAGAAGCAAATTGGCAGCCAATTATGCATTGGGTCTGTCTGGGGTAGTGCAACCGCCCCAAGATCAGAGATGGCAATTCTCCACAGACCAAAAACCCCCAAACCCAAAGCTATTCTGTTTTGCCGGAGTTCAATTTCAGCCATTGTTCTCCACCCAGGCACCCTAACATAAGCTCATTAACTAACTATACGGCTCCCACTATAGCAGTTCCCAGAAAGTTCCACTATACACCAGTTGAATTGCATCTTTCTCAAAAATCGTTCAAGATAGCTTTACACAGAGCACCATGATTTATTAGTACCTGAGTAACCACGGCAAGATCAGCCCTCGCCAGATAAGGTAGTGGCCTAAACATCCATCCTTCCATTCGTCTATATATACATAAATACAAATTCCTATATTTCTATCTGACACTCTCCAATTAGCACATGTCCAAGACAACTCCCATGCTAAGTCCTTGTTGTTGTTGTTTGGAACCCTATTTAAAATCAGATGCCACCTTTCATCCATCAACCTATTTTTCTATCACTGCATTGCTATCTTATGTGGATTAGGGTTTAGTTTGTCATCTTCATTTATCCCAAAGCTGCTTTACCTCTACAATGCCTTACATAAGTCCACTTTCAAGAAAGCAAAATTGATAGGTAGGTGATGTACGGCAACATGCACGAACGGTCAAATCAAACATATTTTCTGATACTACCCAGGTCATATAGATATCAGGGCCAAGTTGCAGCACTCCTCTTCCTTAAGAGTTTTTTCTATGCATGCATACTGCAAGGGCCAAAAATACATGATACGCTGTGGAGATATAGCTATTGCCTGAATTGCTGTCTTGAGACTGCTTTACTAGCTATTACTGTGAGTTTATTTGAGAGCTTCTACATTTTGTCATGATTTATTTCCACTAGTGATGATTGATTACTGCTTTTTGGTTAGGATTTTTTATTTTGTACCTTTCTTTGAAGGCTCAGATTGGAAAAAGTATGTCTAAATGCAAACAAAAAGAAATAAAGCTTGCAGATGGAAATGAGAAGAAACTAAAAAGCAATAAAAGATATCTGAGCACAACTGAGCCACTTACTTGTACACATGCTGCATAGAAACATAGCTTCTTAATGGGAAAACATAATAAAAACTTGGATTAGGTGATCAATCACCTCCCACCAAATATTTGGAAGGTGGAAGAAGATGGGAGATCAAAGGCTGCATGACTACCCTAACATAAGTGTGACTTCCAGACTATTACTCCCAGTGTGAAGTAAAACAACTAATTAAGATACACTAATGGGAACAAAGTCTGTTTCTATGATAGAAACTACACACACTTAAGACTTCTTCTTTTTGTGTGGTTTTATTCCTTGCTTTAACTTGATGGCACAGAAGCTATTTTCCTAAGCAAAGTCTTTGTCACTTTTCAGGAAATAGCATGAGAAACTGAATTATTTTAGCTTTATTTTTTCATGACTGAGGATTCTGGGAATTGCAGTCTCATCACATCTGGATGATTCCAGCCTGGATACCTTCCTCTAAAACTGAATTAACTGCTGAGACATACGACTTTCTCCATTTGGCTGTTGAAAAGCCAAAACTTCCAACTGTTAAAATTGCACCATTTCTGTTAAAATAACAAAATGCTCGAATAAACTGAAATCCACGGGAGTTTTGTGCCAACAGGGCCTGTGGTTTCTAGTGTGGTGAATACAAATTAGCAAACATGCTACTAGCAAATTATTTCTCTCTACTAAACAAGAAGCTGAAAGGATGACTAACTATTGCTGAAAATGTACAGGGGTTCTTTCCCTAAAACAGTATACTTCCTTACCCATCCCCTTTAACAAACATGAAATGATCTATCTTGGTGCCATACTATCTTATCAAAATTCTCTCTGTCCCTGCACCACAAATAAATAGTTGCAGTTTGTCTCTGCAAAATGTTCATTTGGAATCTATAGGAAATAAAAGCCACATTATATAATTGTAATGTACTGTGTTGCTAAGACAGCAGGTGCAGGGCGGGCAACAGGGAAGCTAGCGGCCACATGGCTGCTATGGAGACTGGATGTCTGGAGACCCGGGCATACTTGCTTGTAGCATGGGAGAAACTCGTGCAATGATTGGTTACAGTTACCCAGAGCTCCTTGTATAAAAGGGCGGAGCCAGTTTCGTTTTCTGTTCTGTTTTCTGTGTGTGATGAATAAACCTTGTTGTTGTACTCGCAAGTCTCTATGTCTACCATCCTAAGAACAGAACAATTGGTGACGAAGGTGGGATAGTGCTGCCACCACAACGAAGGGCCCGATTCACCGTGAAGAAAGGCTAGACCATGGTGAAGGACGGCATTCCTATTTCGGCTCACTCACCTGCCAGTACGCAAACGCTGGGGGAGAGTGCTGCGAGGAACTGCCCTGGAACCCTCCAGCAGAGTGGCAGCATGTGGTAGAGAAGAGACCCTATCATGGCAAAACTTGGGCGGCTCGCTGAATTCGACGTTGCTCACCCGGAGAGGTGGAGCTCGTACGTCGCCCAGGCTGAAAATTACTTCCGAGTAAACAGGATCGTAGAAGACGAATTGAAGGCCGCAACGCTGCTCTGTGTTTGTGGCCAAGCCATTTTCGATATTGCGGAGAACCTAGTGTCCCCAGTGCCATTGGAGACCGTGACATACGGCAAATTAAAAAAGATGCTCAAGGAGCACTTCGAGCCGAAGCTGTCGGTCATTGCCTGGCGACACACTTTCGAGCAGCGGGACCAGCGTCCAGGAGAGTCCACCCAGAATTCATTGCCGCTCTCTGACAGGCAGAGAGGCCGTGTGAATTCAAGGACCTAGAGGAACGGTTACGAGACCGTTTAGTTTATGGACTGAGGAGCTGAGATCTACAGAAGATCTTCGCGAAGGAGACCATATCATTCCAAGATGCGTTGCGAGAGGTCACAGCAGAAGCAGCCGGCGGAGCTGTGAGGGCCTTGTGGCTCTCAAAGAACCCTCAGCCATCGCAAACCGTCCACGAGGACGTCGAACCAGAGGAAGAGGCCGAGTTGGACCAGGAAGTTGACCTGGTGCGACAACCCCCAGCGAAAGGACTTCCTAGACCTCTTCAGAAGGCAGATCCCTTCCCTAGGTGCATGGGGTATGGGGGACGGCACAAACGAGCCGACTGCCGGTTCCAGACAGCAACTTGCCGAGCATGTGGCGAGCAAGGCCACATGGCTGCCGTTTGTTTAGGTCACGGAAAAGAAATTTCCAAGAAAGAGTTGCCTCGGAAAGGTACCGGGGTCCCCAACCAGAACAGGGTGGGGTTCTGTGCCAGCCGGCGCGGCGTCCATAGAACCGGGGGACATAGGCCCTTAAAGGAAAGTTGCAAATCGAAGTCATGTTGCAAGGGGTTCCATTGAGGATGGAACTGGACATGGGGTCCGCCCTGTCCATCATTTCCCAGAGCACTCTTAACCAGATTTGTGGCAGAAGCGGCCAATGGGTGAAGCTCAGACCGTCGAATTTAATATTGACCGATTTTCAGAATTCCCCGGTCAGAGTTAAGGGGGAGGCCACACTAAGGGTGCAATTCCAGAAATTCATGGGAATGTTGAACATCGTTGTGGTCGAGGGGAATAGGACAAGTCTAATCGGGCTTGATTGGTTCAAGGCCCTGGGAATTCAGGTAACCGGGCTGAATAGTCTAAAAACGGCTAACCTGGACCAGGTCTGCAAAGAATTCGCAAAGCACAAAATTAATGCGGAATTGGACAAACTTTTGCAGCAAGGTATCTTAGAGCCTGTGGACAGTAGTCCATGGGAAACCCCCATAGTTACGCCACTTAAGACCAACGGAGAAGTCAGAATCTGCGCTGACTATAAATGCACGCTGAATAAAGCTCTGCAGCAACACTCCTATCCCGTGCCACTAGTCAGCCATATTCTGGCATCTCTACAAGGGGGTTGCATTTTTGCAAAACTTGATTTGGCCCAGGCCTACCAACAGCTGCCGGTGGATGACGCCACGGCAGAGGCACAAACCATTGTGACCCATTGGGGGGCTTTCAAGGTGCGAAGGCTAGAGTTTGGCATTAATGTAGCGCCAGGTATTTTTCAGAGTGTCATGGAGCGAACGCTCAGAGACCTTCCGGGCGTATGCCCATACTTCGATGATGTCCTCATCGCAGGGGAATCAGTGGAAAATTTGGCTGAGAGACTCAGTGCCATTTTGCTGCGGTTTCGCAAAGCGGGCCTGAAGCTCAGGAAGGACAAGTGTAAAATTGGGGTCGCTTTCATAGAGTTTCTGGGGTTTCGCATACATCCTGCTCAGTCCAAGCTGGAAGCGATTCAGCAGGCACCCAGTCCCAAAACAAAAGCAGAACTTCAAGCGTTCTTGGGACTGCTAAATTTCTATCATGCCTTCCTTCCCCACAAGGTAGCCGTGATGGAGCCATTACACCGGCTCCTGGACAAACAGGCTCTATGGTCGTGGACACGGGTCCACGAGAAGAGTTTTGCTGCAGTTAAAGCATTACTTTCTTCAAATGCGGTGCTGGCTCATTTCGATGAGCGACTCCCTGTTAGCATAGCGTGCAACGCTTCCCCTTAGGGGATCGGAACTGTTTTAAATCACCTTAAAGCAGATGGAACTCAGGTCCCTATAGAGTATTATTCGAGAACTCTGTCTGCTGCGGAGTGTAAATACATGCAGATAGATCAAGAAGCACTGGCAATCATAGCGGGCATCAAGAAGTTCCATGACTTCTTGTATGGTAGCCGTTTTACAGTCTTTACAGACCACAAGCCACTTCTGGGGTTGTTCACAACGAACAAGCAGACACCCCACATAATCTCTCCTAGAATGTTGAGATGGTCAATATTTCTCTCTGCGTATGATTTTTGCCTGATTCACAAGCCGGGCAAAGAGATGGGCCATGCAGACGGCCTCAGCAGATTGCCCTTAAGGAACATAGAGCCTGATCCTGCACTGGCAAACCACATCCTGTCTATTCAGGATTTGCCTGAGTCCCCTCTCCACGCAGGGGATGTAGCTGCTGAGACAGCTGCCGACAACACACTGACACGCGTGTTGACCTGGGTGTTATCAGGATGGCCGGACACGTGTCTCGGCACGGAATTTCAGTGTTTTTGGAAGTGGAAGTCGGAGCTATCCACCTTCAAGGGGTGTATACTGTGGGGCAGTTGGGTAGTAATCCCGACCTCATTGAGGTCTAGAGTCCTCGTTTTCTTGCACGAGGGACATCCGGGGATAGTCCGCATGAAGGCGCTTGCGCGCAGCTACCTTTGGTGGCCTGGGCTCGATAGAGAGATCGAAGCCCAGGTCCAAGGGTGCCACATTTGTCAGCAGTCCAGGCCAGAAATGCTCCAAGCTCCCATCCATAGGTGGGAAACAACACACGATCCTTGGTCGAGGATCCATATCGACTACGCTGGCCCCTTTCAGGAGCAACTCTTTCTTATCGTCGTGGACAGTCACTCTAAGTGGCTGGAAGTAGTTCCAGTGTCTGCTGCAACTTCCACTATCACCATCAGGGTTCTTCGCGGCATTTTTGCCACTCACGGACTCCCTGACGTAATTGTCTCCGACAACGGAGCTCAATTTACTTCCTCGGAGTTCCAGTCCTTCCTGCGGGCAAACTTAAACCGCCACGCTACATCGGCGCCATTCTACCCTGCGTCGAATGGTCAAGTGGAACGCATGGTACGGACAACGAAAGATTCATTGAAAAGAATCACGCACGGTAACTGGCATCACCGGTTGGCTGACTTTCTCCTTTGCCACCGCACCACTCCATGCACAGCTATGGGCAAGAGCCCCGCCAAACTCCAATGGGGTCGCCGGCTTATCACCAAGCTGGATAGGTTACACCCGGACCGGGTTGCATCGCAGGTGTCACAACCACGGGCACTGAGGCGGCTGAACTTGGGCGATCCGGTTTGGGCCCGAAACTACGGCCCTGGTAACTTGTGGGTGGTAGCTGTGGTTTGTAGGGTCACCGGCCCTCTTTCTTATGAAGTGGCCTTGGAAGACGGTCATGTGCTCCGCCGGCACACTGATCAACTTTGTTGGCGGTTGCCGAGCCACCTTTCCGCTCCTTGCTCTGCTCTCGGGGGGGAGGGGGGCCTTGATCCAGATCGAGACGATCAAACTGGGGTTGACAGCGAGGCGGTCCCTGTCCCAGGCACCACGTCCTTGGGACATTACTCGCAATTGGCTGTCCAAGCCTCTCCTATGGCGGGTTTTGCGCCTGCGGGACATTGCTCCCAACCGCAGGCTAACGCGGACCACGGAAGTTCTAGTCTACAGAGGGACTTCCAAATGGCTACTTATGCCGATCAGGGGAATTCCACCCCACAGAGGGCCGCTGATCAGGGGAATTCCACCCCACAGCGGAACGCTAATCAGGGGAATACCACCCCTCAAGGGAATACCACCCTTCCGGGGAATTCCACCCCAAACCGGCATGCAGAGCTGGGCCAACCAGCCAGCCTGCATGCCCCAATCCCGACCGCAATTCGTGGGTCCCCAAGCCCCGGTCTGCCGAGCCCGGTGGGCAAGCTTGCAGACCGGGCATCTGCTACAGCTCCGAGGAGATTGGAAAGGACCAGAAGACCACCGAAATTCCTACAGGAATACGTGAGGGTTCTGTCTGCACTAGCCTAGTGTTCAGAACACGCTCAGATGAACAACCTTGCTAGGGGGTGCAATGCCTGCACTATGGTGGCATCGCTACGTCCTAAGAGGTCCCTGGCCGGGCCGAGGTTAGTGGGAGTGATTGGGAGTGATCAGAGAGCCTCCATGGGGAGGCCGAACCTATCAGGGTGCATTATGCTTCCAACTCAGGGAGAGGGGTGTAATGTACTGTGTTGCTAAGACAGCAGGTGCAGGGCGGGCACCAGGGAAGCTAGCGGCCACGTGGCTGCTGTGGAGACTGGATGTCGAGACCCGGGCATGCTTGCTTGTAGCGCGGGAGAAACTCGTGCAATGATTGGTTACAGTTACCCAGGGCTCCTTGTATAAAAGGACGGAGCTAGTTTCGTTTTCTGTTCTGTTTTCTGTGTGTGATGAATAAACCTTGTTGTTGTACTCACAAGTCTCTTCTATGTCTACCATCCTAAGAACAGAATAATAATAATAATACTATCCATTTCCCACCGATTTTTAAACAAACATTTTGCTGAGGCAAACCATAAATTTATTTCTTAAGAACCTTATGTTGCCAGAATTCCTTTGAACCAACTATGATAATGAGAGGAGGTTATCTCCTCTATTCTATTTTTAGGTATACAATACTGCCACCAGAATTAAACTGGCTCACACAATTCTTTTCCTAAATTATTGCATAATGCTCTTTATTTCTTCAAACTGCAATAATTAAGGATTCTTTGCAAAATATATAATTATTTATGTTATGTTGCGGGGAGGTTATACAGCAGAATACTTCTTAGGACAATTGCCAGTATCTTTATTAATTCGTTTTAAAAATAATTTAATCTTTTGAATAATTCAGGGCATGAAAGACTGCAGTTGGTAAGCCTTCTTTAGCAGGGCTGAAAGAGACCATTGAAAGCTGCATGCATCTTTACAGTTTTTCTTCCACTTGAATGAAATATATCCCAGGCAGATACCAATTTTGTGGGAAAGGAAAGCAAGATAGACTCAAAAGGAGCTCCTGTTACTAAATGTTGCACTCTTGCGAACACTTTGGCACTTATCACCAATCGTGAACTAAAAACATACCATCCCAGCCTGATTAAGTCAATTGCTGACAAGCATGAATGAAGAAACAGCTTCGCTTGGGTGGTCCAATGAATGAGGACTAAGATTACAAATCTCTTCCAAAGTATTCCCAAGTGCCCCTCTCTCTGCTCCTGACCACTGGGGTGTGGGATGAATGAATTAGAAGAAATGCTTTTAGTGTAGTTGGCAATGTTAGCCACTTAGGCCTCATATCAAAATAAATCCTTACTTAGATTATAAGGTCATATGGAAAATTATCTAATCAATCAGATAGGAAAGTCACTAAAGAATCTGGAAGATATTCCAAAATTCTTTTTCAAGACCAACATCTCCACACCAGGAAGAAAGGAGTAGCTAGAAGAAAGAAGCCAGCAGCTCAAAGGAAACTGAGCATAACTTGTGAGTTCTAATATATGCTATACACTGAACGAACCCATACATTCTGTATCTTACCTACTCTGTAAGTAATTAAACAATCAATTGTGCTTTATATTCAGATGGTACCACTTATCTTCAACAGACCCTGCTACATTCAAAAAATTGGCACCCAACATTCTCACTAGCAAAAGCATCAAAATGAAAAAAAGATTTTTATGGCTAAAAAATAATAGCAAAAGGAAGTACTTTGCGATGTCCTTCGTAAACATTCAGGTTCCTACTGATTTGCATCAATTCTGTCATTAAGTCAAGAAAAGATATAATTCTGTATTATTTTAGAAAATATAATATCTGCATTTACATTCCAGGATCTAGACAGGCCACTAATAATGCAATGATTTTATGAAAACATTCTCAAGCACTATCTACATTACAGATATAAGTACAATTTGTAATCATTCCCAAGGAATTGTGAACCACAAATGACTAGGCTATGTAGAAATAGAGGTTGAATCCATAGGACCATGTCTGAAGTAGATGATCCCTCAAGGGAAATTTTCTGCAACTTCTGGCTCATAGAAGATGGTAAAACAAAAATGGGTTTATGGTAAGTATGTTTTACCCTTACATCCCTCGTTTTCTTTGTCTCACCTGTTCTGTTCTCGACACAGGCATGGAGACGAGGCAGTTTATGCAAAAAGATGTTCTTTATTTGGTACTTGCACTGAACAGAAGCAAGCGAAAGAATGGCAACATGCCCTTTTATACTTCCCCTGCAAGGGGAGGCTCAACCAATGAATGCAGGCCATTCTCCCACCTCACGCATGCGCACGAGGCTGGAGACAGCCTGTCTGGGTCCCGGGCAACTTATGGGCTGCCCGGGTCTATACAACCGGTCCCGGGCAAACACGTGGTCTGCCCGGGCCTCTGCAGTTATCCTGCAGGTTGCCTGTGCCTTGCTGATTGACTCAGCAAGGCTCAGGACACAACACCCCTCCCCCGTAAGCTGGGACAACACTGATGCAGCTATATCAGTACCATGTAACATTCAGCAAATGCCACCCTGGCTGTTCCCGGTACCCTCGGGTAACCTGGTTCCCCGTGGATTCAAATTAACCCATGGTCTTTTAGTTTTTGATAACAAGTTCCCTCTAGGGACCGCACATACTCTTGCAAGTATTTAGGCGGGGCCTTAATCCGCCCCGATCTTCACGGATCCAAGTTAGGGCCGGGTGTGATGACATGTGGGGGAGTTATTTTTGGTGCCTGGAGTGCTGACTCTCGGTCTGCGTACAACAAACCAGGACTTTGTCGCCCAGAAGACTCAGGGATTCCCACTAACTGCTGACTGGCTGGGTCCGCTAAACCCGAACCAGATTTCCTTGGGGGGGTCGAGTTCCTCGAGTTCCTTGGTGGGGTGGAGTTCCCCGAAAACCCTTGGAACTCCCCTTGGGAGCAATGTCCGTCGGGCCCAAGGCCAGCAGTAGGGGTGCCCTGAGTAGCCGATTTACGGCCATTTGCCCTCAACCAGGGACCTCTGCCAGAGTCAGGAGCCGCCTCCATGGCAGAACTCCCTGCTTCTATGCCAGAGTCAGGATCTGCCTGCATGGCCAGACCCTCATCTGGGACATTTGGAGACCCCTCTGCTTGGAGAGACTGTGATCCACAATCGTAATTGGGGTCCCCCTCCCCCCCAAGAGCGGAGTCAGGGGAGTAATGCCAGCCCGGCAGCCGCCAACGCAGCTGGTCAATGTGGCGCCGGAGGACACGCCCATCATCCAAGACCACTTCGTAGGACAACGGCCCCGAAACCTTAGAGATGACAGCAGGTACCCAGAGATGCCCTTGTCCATAGTTCCTGGTCCAGACCGGGTTACCCAGTTGAAGTCTCCTAGGTGCCCGCAGCTGCGACACCTGTGAAGCCACCTGGTCTGGGTGAAGCCTGTCCAGCTTTGTGATGAGTCTTCGACCCCAGCGGAGTTCAGCTGGGCTCTTTCCAGTGGCTGTGCATGGTGTGGTGCGGTGTGTGAGAAGAAAATCAGCTAACCTGTGATGCCAGGGTCCTTGAGTGATTCTCTTTAATGCGTCTTTAGTGGTGCGCACCATGCGTTCAGCCTGACCGTTGGTGGAAGGATGGAAAGGAGCAGATGTGGCGTGCCAGATCATGTTGGCTTGTAGAAATGCCTGAAACTCAGAAGAGGTAAATTGTGGACCATTGTCTGACACTAAAACATCAGGAAGTCCATGGGAAGCGAATATTCCTCTGAGCACCTGGATGGTCCTGGCAGTAGTAGTAGAGGACACAGGAACGACCTCTAGCCATTTGGAATGGCTATCCACGAGGAAGAGGAAGAATTGCCCCTGAAAGGGCCCAGCATAATCAATATGAACGCGTGACCAAGGAGTGAGTGTCTCCTCCCACCTATGTACAGGGGCCTGGGGCATTTCTGGCCGTGATTGCTGGCACACTTGGCATCCCCGAACCTGGGCCTCGATGTCCTTATCGAGACCAGGCCACCATAGATGGCTGCGCGCAAGCGCCTTCATCCTCACTATTCCCGGATGTCCCTCATGAAGAGAGAGCAAGACTCTAGTCCTCAATGAGGCCGGAATGAGTACTCTGTTGCCCCAGAGGATACACCCTTTAAATGTGGACAATTCGTGCTTCCTGTGCCAGAAACTCTGGAATTCAGCACTAGGACACGTGTCGGGCCATCCTGACAACACACGTCAGCACGCGTGCAAGCGTGTGATCAGTGGCAGTTTCTGCACCCACATCCCTAGCATTGAGGGGAGATTCTGGTAGTCCTGAATGGACAGAATATGTACAGCTGGGGCAGGGTCTGCCTCTATTTGCTTAAGAGGTAACCTGCTTAGGCCATCTGCGTGGCCCATCTCAGTACCTGGTTTGTGAACCAGTGTGTGGTTAGCAGTATGCTGCTAAGAATATAGACCACCTCAGCATCCTAGGAGATATTATCTGGGGAGTTTGTTTGTTGGTTGTGAACAACCCTAGCAAAGGCTTGTGGTCTGTATAGACTGTGAATTTGCGTCCATACAAGAAATCATGGAATTTCTTTATGCCTGAAATTATTGCCAAGGCCTCCCTGTCAATCTGGGCATAATTTCGCTCTGCAGATGAGAGGGTCCTGGAATAATAGGCCACAGGGACCTGTGTTCCATCTTCCTTGAGATGGCTTAGCACTGCTCCTACTCCATAAGGGGATGCATCACATGCGATGCACACTGGCACTTCCTCATTGAAGTGAGCCAGTACAGCATTTGAAGATAATAAGGCTTTGACCTTAGAGAAGGCTTCTTCATGGACCCTTGTCCATGTCCACGGAGCCTGTTTGTCTAAGAGCCTGTGAAGCGGCTCGGCCACAACAGCTTTGTTTGGAAGAAAGGAATGGTAAAAGTTCCAAGAGGCCCAGGAAAGCCTGAAGCTCAGTTTTTGACTGGGGACTTGGGGCCATTTGGATGGCCTTACATTTGGATTCCGCAGGGTGGATGCCCTCTGCATCGATGTGGAACCCCAAGAACTCGGTGGATGGCACACCGATCTGACACTTGTCCTGCTGAAGCTTCAGCCCAGCTTGGCGGAACCTCAACAAGACAGCCCTCAGCCTTTCGGCTAAGTTTCCTGATGATTCTCCTGCAATGAGGATGTCATCAAAATAGGGGCAGACCCCTGGAATCCCTCAGAGCGTTCGCTCCATCACCCCCTGGAATATGCCAGGGGCTACATTTACCCCAAACTGCAGCCTCTTTACTTTGAACGCACCTCTGTGCGTGACTATGGTCTGGGCTTCAGCAGTCGCCTCGTCAACCGGCAATTGTTGATATGCTTGAGCCAAATCAAGCTTAGCAAAGTACTTTCCTCCCTTCAGTGAGGCCAGAATGTGGCTCACCACTGGCACAGGATAAGCATGCTGCTGTAAGGCCTTATTCAGCGTGCACTTGTAGTCCGCGCAGATATGGACTTCCCCATTGGATTTTAAGGGAGTTACTATGGGGGTTTCCCATGGACTAGAGTCCACAGGTTCCAGGATGCCCTGTTGGAGCAGTTTGTCCAACTCGGCATCGATCTTACTTTTTAATGCAAACGGCACCCTCCTAGGCTTGACCCTTATGGGTGTAATGCCTGGATCCAATTTTAATGTAATGGGAGGCCCCTTGTACGATCCAAGTTCCGAGCTGAACACATCTGCAAACTCCTTGCAGACGCCCGCAAGACTAACTGTTTGCAGCTGGTTCAGACCGGTCACCTGGATTCCAAATGCCTCGAACCAGTCGAGTCCGATGAGACTCGTTCTGTCCCCCTCGACAACGACCACATCCAATGCACCCGTGAAACCCTTTCGCTGTACTCTGACCGTGGCTTCCCCTTTTACTCTTACTCTCATGTTTTGAAAATCAGTAAGGACAAGGTTGGAAGGCCTGAGCTTTACTCGCGAGCCACTCCGGAAGCAAATCTTATTGAATGTGTCCATTGAAATAATAGATAACGCGGAGCCTGTATCCAGCTCCATAGCCAGGGGAACTCCCTGCAACTTCACATCAAGACGGAGCTTCTTCTTGAGGGGCCTATGCGTTCCTGTATTGAACACCCCCCTCCTAGATGCGCAAAAACCCACTCTGTTTTGGCTGGGGACCTTGGTACCTTTCAGAGGCAATTCTGGGGACCTGTTCTTAGGGCGGCCCATGCAGGCCGATGCAATGTGGCCTTGCCTTCCGCATGCTCGACAGATGGCGGATCGAAACCGGCAGTCGGCCCTCCTGGGGGATGCAGGCGGTGGCCCCCTCCGATCCGGTCGCCGTCTCTCCGTCACTGGCTGGATCTTGTCCACCTCGTCCTCCTCGGACTCTTCCCCCGAAGCCTCACGGGCGGCCTCCTGGTGGATCGGGACGGTCACTGGATGACTCTTCGACGACCGTAAGGCCTCCACGGCGCCTCCAGCTGCTTCTTCTGCTGCGATCTCTCTGAGAGCGTCTTGGAAAGTGACGTCCGTTCTCGCAAACAGTTTCTGCTGTACTTCGCGGCTTCGCAGCCCGCATACCAGTCTATCTCGGAGCCTTTCCTCCAAGTCTTGAAATGCACAAGGGCGTGCGGACTGTCTCAAGGCCGCGATGAAACCTGCAACCGATTCGCCTGGCCGTTGGTCCCTCTGTTCGAATTGATGCCTCCACACAATGATCGAGAGCTTGGGCTCGAAATGCTCTCACAGCATCTTTTTTAAATCAGCATATGCGATTGATTCTAAGGCTGCCGGTGCGACAAGATTCTCCACTATTTCAAATGTCTCTTGCCTGCACACACAAAGTAAGGTAGCCACTTTCAGGCCGTCTTCCTGGATTTTGTTTACTCGAAAGTAATTTTCAATGCGAGCTGGATACGAGCTCCAGTGTTCAGGATGCGCGATGTCAAATTCGCCCAGACAGCCCAGCTTGGACATCTTCAACTAGATGGCCTCGTCCACGCCTCTCGCCGTCAGGAATCAAGAAGGGGTCCGACGAAGCCAAGCCCGCCTCCAGCGTATGTATGCTGGCCGGCGGCTGCTCCTCCTGGATGCCGCGCTTCTTCCTGGCCTGGGTGAGTAGGCCTACTTCTGTTTCTATGGGATTCCCCACGGCGAATCCCACCTTCGTCGCCAATGTTCTGTTCTCGACACAGGCATGGAGATGAGGCAGTTTATGCAAAAAGATGTTCTTTATTTGGTACTTGCACTGAACAGAAGCAAGCGAAAGAATGGCAACATGCCCTTTTATACTTCCCCTGCAAGGGGAGGCTCAACCAATGAATGCAGGCCATTCTCCCGCCTCGCGCATGCACACGAGGCTGGAGACAGCCTGTCTGGGTCCCGGGCAACTTATGGGCTGCCCGGGTCTATACAACCGGTCCCGGGCAAACACGTGGTCTGCCCGGGCCTCTGCAGTTATCCTGCAGGTTGCCTGTGCCTTGCTGATTGACTCAGCAAGGCTCAGGACACAACATCACCTGTTGGCTCAAATGTTTCTGTCTTCCCTGCTCTAACCATGTCAGGACAGCAAAAGTAATCTGGGGTCGAGGTGGGGGCAGTGATCAAGTAGATTCAAAATTTCCAGTCCCACTAAGGAATAGATTTGTTGTCCCTACCTCTGTTCTGAGAACCAAGGATATGGTAGGGCATAGACCTCAGCAGTGGAGAGAGGCATGGGCACATCCTTTCTGGAAGATGGAAAGCAGAAGACTATAATCCCTGCTCCAAAAAAGTGCTTCAATTGAGAGAGGCAATTGCATTTAGACTGCTTCTGAAGGCAAATGAGGCAAATCATTTTTTTTTGTCCTCTCCAAGACAGATTAGATTTAGAAGTCCCTATCTATAGGCAGCAGTTTGCTAATATACTTCCTGAACATGCCTTCAGGGGCATATGATCCATAATTTATATGCCTGCCCAGAGTTTTATTGCATAGATGGGTGGCCTTATAAATTTGATTCATAAATTGGTAAACAATCCTCAGAAAGAGGATTGGAGAAAAAAACACGAATGGAGGAATAAATAGGAACAATTAAAAAAGAAAAGCAAATAGAGTAGAAGAGGAAAAGTGCAGAGTACTGAAAATTATTTGATAATTAATCAGAAAGATTTGTTTACAGTGTTATTTTGCCATCTCACCCGCCCACTGTTTCCCCAAGGTTGCTATTTCAATATTTCAATAAAAAATAGCAACTTTGAAGGACAATTTTCAGAGGAAAAACAATGCAAGAGTGAAATTCACGTGAACTATAGCATTTTTCATAATAAAAAAATTAGCAGGTCATAATTAGAATTTTTTAAAATAGAAATGTGCTTAATATAGCTTATGTTCAGTCAAAAGTCAGCCGTCTCCAACCTGGCACCCTTCAGATACACTGAGATTACAAGGATCTTACTAAAAATAGATGCCAATGCGTAGTATATAACCTGCAGGAGTTTTGAAAAACGAAGCTGTCCATTCCAACAACGTGGAAAAGCACAAATGGGTTTTGCTGAAGGTATGTGCACAGTTTCAAGAACTATACATTCTTTTCCAACATACTAATTTCCTTCTATTTAATTAATTTCTGTCCATTCATAATCACACAACATTATTCAGTATTCTCAATGGATTTTCAACGGATTACCCCTTAGATTTTTTTTCTCTATCTATAGCTACATACCTGAGGTTCTTTTGAGTATAGCCTCTTCCGTGGTCCTGTGTTGGCTATAAGTCTGTTAACACTGAGGTCCTTTAGGTTCCTTCATGTTCCGTTTTCAAAATATGAGTAACATTCATTGACTGACTGCATTCATTGCCTAACATTTGCTAGAACGTCCGTTAGTTACGTTATGCTTCAACAAACTCCACCAATGATCATTTGTGCTATCCATAAAGAGTCAGTTTATTTGAGATTTTTAAAAAAATGTTTGGCATTGCTGTAACGTTAAACTGATTTTACTGAAAACACAAGCTTCAAATTCATTTCTGGGAAAGGAAAGATTTTGTATCTACTACTGAAATTCAGGAATTCTGATTTAAAAATGTTTCTTCTACGGGGCACATAGATGAGTTTTAAGTTGCAGACTAAAGGCTCTGGGCATTTTCTGTGTTGTTTTTAAGATGTGATTAAATGTGAACCGATATCCTTACCCTGTAGATTTGGTCTGAAACTTTTAATTTTTCCACTATACTGAATTTTAATGTTCAATAACAATTAAACTTCCTTCTCAGCAGCAATTTAATAGTATTATATATATAAGCTTCTATATAAGTTTTAATCTCCTTCTAGCCACCTTCATTGGATAATCACCAGTGTTCTGATAGAGGATGAAAACATATCTATATCCACTTTCTTTATCTTAAACATGATTTTATTGATACATAAATAATTTTTTTTAAAAAAATCTGTTTTTCTGCCTGATTTATTTGGCTGCCCAATTCACAAAAAGCAACTTCTAGGCAACTTCCTAAGTTTTAGGAAGATAAAAAATACAATAAACTTTCAGAACAAAAAACAACAGAGTAACAGAAATAGCAGAATCAACCATAGCAGAATCAACCAAACACATATCACATTCACAATATCCGATTCTAAACCTATGCCTGGCCCAATACCTGGGGAAGAACCATGTTCTCCTAGGACCTAGGTTCTACCAAGCAACCTTGCTTTATAGAAGCAACTCAAAGCACGCCCACTTTCATAGTCCAAGCAGAAATAGGGAGTTCTGCAAATAACTCAGCCATATGCCATGAAGGGCTTTGTAGGCAATAATCTATATCCTCCTTCAGATGTCCTTTTTCCAAGCTAAAGTATAAACCCTTCAGAGTCACTTAGGTGAGATGAAAGGTGTAGAAATTAATTAATTAATTGTTTCCCCAAATTCTAGCCTTTTCTTATAGAGAAGGTATTTGAGTCTCCTGATCATTTTGATTGCGAGGCTGTTCCTCTGTGTGCCTGTTTTTTCCTCAGATTGGCATTCTATTAATCTGTCTAGAACAGATATTAAACTGACTACCTATAATTTCCTCAATGTACCCTTGATCCAGTTTTTAAATTTAGTGTGACAATGGTTATCTTCCAGTCCTGTGGTGCTGAACTTGATTTAAGGAGGCAACTTGATTTGACAAATCAAGGAGGAAGCAATTTTAGTTCTATGTTCTTGTTATTTTAAAACTTCCAGGTTTACAAAGAGATTTGGTCCTCCTGACACTTCTTTTCAGGCTTTTTTCACCAGTTCCCTCCCTCCAACCTTCTTTTTTGTTTAGATATTTCCCCTTTTGTAATATAATGTGATAGCTTCCTATTTATATGTATGCTAAATGTAATAGCATTGTGGTTATTGTTTCCTATTGGTTCCAGAGCACTTACATCTCATATGAGTTCATGTAACACTTAAGTTGCTTCAAAGTTCACCTGTTCATTTAATCATATAAGGTTTCTAGAAACTTGATTCCTTTATTATGGACAATCACAATGAGAAGTGCTCATTTGATGCCTTCCCGATTGCTCTGACAACCACTCCCAAGATCACACTGAGCATTCTGATCAGGTGGGTGATAGTATCCCACTAGGTCCAATTCATATTTGATGCTTCGAAGTAATGTCAGGCGTGAACAAATAGATCCACATGTGAAAATTCAATTAGCTATTTTATTGCTCATGCTTATTCCACAGGAATCTTCCTAGAGTGGTAGTTTGTACCTGGGCCAGACTAGATAAGGTTCTATGGCATTCCGAGAGGGGGGGCGGACTTTGCCTTCTTGTGTCTACGTAAAGATTCCAAACTAATTCCCTGCTTGATTCCTTCCCCTGGTTTGGCCAGTCTCTCTCCGACAAGGAATCTAGTCTTGCAATGATTTTCAGTATGCAAGATTTCATAACTTCCCTGAGGTAAGCAACATCTCCTAGAGTTCACTCAATCTAATAGATTATTTACTTTTATTTTCTCATATGAAGTTCATACTTCACATTTCTTTTGAAAATTTCTTTAAAAAATATTTCTTTTGTAACCCATTTTAGGCAAATCATTGACTTGGGAACATGGTAAATTTTAATGATGGATTTTATGAAAGTCTGAGAACAAAAGTTCCAATCATAAAAATATATTATATAGAATTTTGAACACTATAAATCTTGAAAGTTAAAGCCACTTTGTATTTTGCATCAATACTAATATTTTCATTTTTATGTAGTAATTGTAGATTTTCTCAATTTTTCATTTTGTACTTTAATATCTTTTGTTTTCTTGTTTTTATCTCATAACCTTATAATTATTACTGTTTAAAATAAATATTTCAATTGTATTATATCTATGAATGCCCTCTGTTCATCTCAATATACCTTTATTTTCAATTTCCAACTCACAGAATCATCTTCAATGGATGAATCTTAGCCATTGCGTTTTGAAACAGTAAGAAAAATTGTTCCCAGCCCACTTGGTCAAGTCATGTGTCATTTTACACACCTGAAACATGCCCTGATTTAGTCTCCTTTTTCCAGGCTAAATAATCTTCCAGTCTTTTCTTCTACAAAATAGCAATAGCACTTAGACTTATATACCACTTCACAGTGCTTTACAGCCCTCTCTAAGTGATTTACAGAGTCAGCATATTCCCTCCAACAATCTGGGTCCTCATTTTGCTGACCTCGGAAGGATGGAAGGCTGAGTCAACCTTGAGCCACTCAGAATCGAACTCCTGGAGTGAGCAGTGAGTTAGCCTGCAGTACTGCATTCTAACCACTGCGCCACCACGGCGCAATATGTTCAAGCACCCTGATAATACTGGTTGTCCTCTTTTGGTTTTGGTTGCCATCTTCCACATTTTTCCCCCAGATCTATTATTTATAGGTGATAACCTATATTCAAATATGGTAACCATAACTAGATAAGTTTAAATGTTTAATTTCAGACAATTTATTCAATTTAGCCTATTTGGAATTCAACATATGTTGCAAGCATTTGTGTTGGAAGCACCAAGGCACTTTGGAGTTGAAAGGATTAACCAGTGACATCACTGTTGCCCAGGGGATCCCCAACTGGGGGCTCCTTTCATGTGCCCATTAACATGCCCACAGAAGTGGTACCTATCTATTTACTCACAATTAATTGCTTTCAAACTGCTAGGTCAGCAGAGGTTGGAATGAATGATGGGAGCTCTCCCCATCACGCAGTAGCACTTGGGTCTCAAATGCAGGCTTGCTGATTGTCAACCCAGCACGCTAATCATGCGAGCCACCGCCATCCTTAACATGTGTTGGGGAGATGCTTCAGTTTTCAAGTTTCTTGTTCAGGAATATTGCTATAAGAAAGAATTTGTTCTTGAAATCCATTCTAATAGCAGCTTACAAATTCTGACATGAGGCACATCAGTTTACACACCTTCAGAAATATAGCTACATAATATTGTGTGGTTCAGTATTCACTAATAATGAAGTTACAGCTTAAAAGTATACACATAATGCAGAAAGCATAAACTTTGGAGAAAACCTCATGCTTGTAGGCAACAGGAGGCTAGCAGAAGACAAGACAGCTAGATGCTACCACTGATTTATTTATTTTACTTGTATCCTGCCTTTATTACTTTTATGAATAACCCAAGGCAGCAAACATATCCAACACACCTTTTCCTCTTATTTTTCCCACAAGCCCTGTGAAGTGAGAGTGACTGGCCTAAGGTTATCCAGATGATATCATAGACATCAATGTAAAAGAAGTGAAAAAAAAAGTTACTGTCCAACTGATGTGCGGCGGGGGTCACAAAGGGTCAGAGACAACTGAAAAAAATCTGTATGGGAATCATAACTTGGGTGAGGAAAAAATTATTTATGTAAGTACACAAAACCGCTCACATTGGTGTATGATATTATTCCAGAGACAACAGCACCTATATTTGAACTAATTATTTATGTGAATTCTTCACATATTACTGTGTATCTGGTCACAGAATAGACTGGAGGGGGGGGGGAAGCTTTAAGGGGTATTAAAATTCTTTCCTGTACTATGTAACCAAAGTCTGCAATTAGAGCCCAATATTGATATCAGCAGGTGTTTTCCATTTAAAACTAAAAGCCTATATTTCAATCTATATCTGTAATGGATTTTTCCGCAGCATCTCAAAATAGTACTTCCTGATAATGAAGGACTTTAAGAACTATAAAAAAAACATACTTTTGTTATAATTCACAATCATCTCCCAAATAGTATGATTAAAGGTTAATTCCGTGGCCATTTCTGTCTTAACAAGCATAGGATATATTCCTGAACTGATTTTTTTTATGTGCTTCTGTTTCCATGGAGAAAAATGCTTCATCTGAACATTAGAAAATGTTGTGTGTGTGATTTTAAAAGATCTTTGCAATGAGATGGGGAGAGCGAGACTCCAGACCACCAAGGAAGTGTGCGTGATTGGTTTGTCCTGTACTGTCCAACTAATGGAGCTATTACCTACAATCAAATTCTCTTCTGCCCAGAGTTCACATAAGAAAGCTTCCAATTTCCGTGAAACCCGAGTACGAAATGTTGCAAAATCTAGACTGGAGAAGTTAAAGATGGGAGCATTAACCTTTTGAGCAAGATGTTAGGTAGATTTGAGTGCATATATTTTCATTTTCAGCGGCAGTCAGCACTTTTGACACAGAGAAACATTCAAGGTTCGAAGGCGTTTTAGATAGCCAAGCTGATGAATATGTTAAAGGTTAAGCCAGCATATCCAACTATCTCAGAAACAGTCCTAAAGGTACTGTAATTGTTTTCATACTAGAGCCAGCAAGATGTAGTTCCTTCAAGCCAGTCCCACTGCAGTCTAGCTGCAATCTTTCGAATCAACAGTATTTTTGGGCAAGGCTTTGTATTATCCCTGCATTTGGAAGCATCAGCTGAAACAAAACTTTTTACTGAAGGTAATAAAAATAATTAGCTAAAATATTTGTTACACAATTTAAGAAGGATGCAGTAAACAAACAACATAGTATGGTAGCAATTAGCACTCTGACCTAAGGTCTCCATAGACCTTTCCCACATGAACTTCACTGAAACAGCCTGGTCCTCAGGAGAAGAAACCAACTAAAAACCCTTATGAAAAATATATTATGATTTAGTCAGCAATTAAATGGATTGCCCATTTTCAATCCAAATGAATTACATACAGGTAATCCTTGACTTACAACCACAATTGAGCCCAAAATTTCTGTTGCTAAGTGAGACTTTGGTAAGTGAGTTTTGCCCCATGTTACAACCATTCTTGTCACAGTTGTTAACAGTTTGTCTAAAATGGTATAAGGTTTCCTGCTTGATCAGGGGGTTGGACTAGAAGACCTCCAAAGTCCCTTCCAACTTTGTTATTCTGTTACTAGTTAAATTAGTAACCCGGTTGTTAAGTGAATCTGGCTTCCCCATTGACTTTGCTTGTCAGAAGGTCGCAAAAGGTGATCACAAGACCCTGGGACACTGCAACCATCATAAATATGAGTCAGTTGCCAAGTGTCTGAATTTTGATCACATCAGCATGGAGATATTCATGCTGATATTCATATTTATGACAGATGCTGTGTCCCAAGGTCATGTGATCCCCTTTTGCGACCTTCTGACAAGCAAAGTCAGTGGGGAAGCCAGATTCACTTAATAACTGGGTTACTAATTTATCAACTGCAGTGATTCACTTAACAATTGTGGCAAGATAGATTGTAAAATGGGGCAAAACTCCCTTAACAAATGTCTCACTTAACAACAGAAATTTTGGACTCAATTGTGGCCATAAGTCGAGGATTACCTGTATGTAGTTAATGAGAGCAAAGATTAGAGTGGGAATAGATTATATTCTTCTCAATGATAAGTTTCTTTTTAGACTGTTCAAGATCTTTGAAGAGCTAATTAATCTGAAGCTGTACCAGTGGAAAAGAGTTAATAGAAATGTTAATACAAACATAACACCCGTAACAAGATTTTATCTTGCTTCCTTTGATATGTGAAACAAACAATTACTCCAGGAGGTTTTGAGAAACAGTTATGGAAAACCACAGGTGATAAATTAGCCACCGAATGAGTCCTCATTCAGTTTGTCTTTGAAAATGGGCACACACTGAGATTTTAACACAATTGAACAAAAAAGCAGTGAAGGTCAACATCAGTTCAGTTCTTACTCTCTTCTATATCTGTGGAAAAGTCTGTCTTTCCATATTTGCTATATGTTCTTATATATTAACAACAAATTTAATGAATGCTGGAGTAGGCACAGCTCCTATATACAGTATAATGTGCTGGGGAAAGATACAAGGATGACTGTTTGAAAACAGAAAACAAATATACATAAACTCTTAACAGTGAGCTTGTATGCAGACCTTGGTGCACCTAAGTCTTCAGAGGATTGGACCAAAACCTGAATACTGCTTTAATGTATTTATTTCTTAAGGTTTATATTCTGCTTTTTCAATAGAAAAGAATATATAGCTCAGGATTGAATTGTGGAATGTTTGGTGCTTTCTGAGCCTGTTTGTTTGCATTTCATTACCGAAATAAGTAACATCATCAGTGCAAGTGAGTGTTTAAGTGAATGAGTGTCTTGGTTTATTCTCCAGGAATCAAGGCAGCCTATACAGTATTTTCTGCTATTCAGTATAATAACCCACAAGGGGTTTATGGGCTGAAAGAAAGTGACCTAGTGAACTTCCACCTCTGAAGGTGGACTTGAACATCAGTTTCTTAGGTCCTTGTGTTTTTTCTTAATGCTATCCATATGTTTGTTCCTAGATTTGCATGGTAGCAATTTTCGAGAATGCCACAACTTCACCCAGGTGATAGCAACATCAGGGACATTAATGGCCAATAAAACATGAATGATAATGGTCCATAAAACTCAAATAGCAGCTTTATGTTGGTTGAATGGAATTTCCATATATTCATGTATTCATTCATTCTAAATGTTTTTACAGATAGTCCTCGACTTAAGGCCATTCATTAAGTGAGCATTCAAAGGTACAACAAAGGTGCTGAACAAATGGGGGATACAACTGCTACTCAGAATTCCAGCTGTCCCAGCACCACCATGTTCTTATGATTATCTGGCACATGGCAACCAGCTTGCATTTTGGACCAGTTGCAGTGCCCTGTGATCTCACAATCGCTTTTTGCAACCTTCCCTGCCAACCACCTCAGAAAATCAATGGGGAAGCTGGCAGAGAAGGTTGCAAATTGTTGGGATAAGTCTATTCAATTTACATGTCCTCCCTTAGACCCTCTCACTGCCATGATGGCCACTTGTATACCTCCACTCCTCAGTCACCCTCTCTGACCCTTGTACTCCCCCTGGCACTTTCCCTGACTTTTGCCATGCCTCCCTCACTCTCAAGCTCTCCCTTGTGCCCCCCACCCCCCAGCCAGCCAGCCAGCAGCAGCCACTTGATGTATCTGTCTGCCAACCTTGCAAGCTGCCTGGGACTTGCAACTTGGTTGGCCTAAATATGAAATTTGATTGATGACAGCCACTGGGACTGCACGGTTTGCCATTGCTAAGCGATGCAGCCCTGCTTTACAACTGCATTGCTAAGCAACGGACATTCCGGTTCCAACTGCTACTGTAAGTCGGGGACTATCTATATAATTGTTTTAGTCATGAAGACTCTAAGCAGCTCAGAGTAGCAACATAATACTCATTAAAACTGTAGTTTTATTACAAACCATATCTGATTAAAAGCAGCATGGGTCTAAAAGATGAATTATTTATAAAAGTATATTAACAGTCATCTCAAACCACAAGATGGGTAGCATATAAATTTAATAAATAATAATTAAAAAGTCACTCTGGAAGGAAATTAAGAAACAAAATTGCAACAGAGCAACTACCCTAGAGTTAACTGTCAGAACTGACAGTTTCTTCTTACATGACAGTTTCTTCTTACATGAGAAATGAAACGTCTTCAAGGAAAAACAAAGGATGGAAACTAACCAAAGAGAGAAGCAACCTAGAACTAAGGAGAGATTTCCTGACAGAACAATTAATCAGTGGGGTGACTTGTTCCAGAAATTGTGGATGCTCCAACACTGGAGGTTTTGAAAAAGATATTGGACAACTATTTGTCTGAAATGGTAGAGTTTCCTGCTTAAGCAGGGGGCTTGACTAGAAGGCCTTCAAGATCCCTTCCAACTCTCTTATTCTGTTAAGGTCTGTTATTCTGTTAACACAAGTTTGATAAATAAATAAATAAATAAGTGTATACTTAAGATTCATTGCCTTATAGCAATATTTTCATGCTCTTACTCAGCTTCTTGTAGAAGCTCTGCAAATTTCTTCATGTTCTTTGGCATGTCCTTTGGTAAAATTAAAGGGGCTAGTCCTATAAGTGTCATCTTTTAACAGGATAGCTTATTCTAATAGTTTCTGTAAGAAGAAGGGGAGTCTGATGTCAGCTGATGAAAGAAAATTAAATCCTGTGTATACCAAGGATGGGAAAATGCAGCTGGCACAAGGGCAAGCTTCTCTCCCCCCATCATACAATTTAGCAGGCCAAATCCTATCAGAAAGGGGGTCCTCCAATTATCCTTCCCTTGCTCTGAGGGAGTCTTGAAATGATGGCTGCAGGCTTCTGAAGGGAGAACGACAATCTTTCCCTCAAAAGAGAAGACAATTATTTCCAGACTTTTCCTGCACACAAAGAGCTTTGTTTTGAGCTCAATAGAATGCAAAAGGCAATTGTTTATGACTTTCTCCTGCAACAAGGGAAGAGAAAGTGGCATATCTAACAAGTAAGGACTTCTTTTCAGACCTCACATGCTATATGGGAAGACAGGAATCCTGCATCTATCTTGTAAATTGGAGATGCCCAATCTTTACCTACTATAAACCAGCTAAAATAGTGCTTCCCAAACTTCATCCTTCATTACCCTAAAATGCTTATCAGAGAGTACTTACCACTTTAACATTACATTCCTTGTATGTAATCACCCAAAGAAAAAACACTTTTACCCAATTTACCCAGGTTTTGGAAGCACTGAGCTAAGGTATACAAATGATCTATATGTAAACTTATATTACACTGTTAGCATTGTATACCAATTTTTTATTTAGTTAATTTATAGAGCCAACCAACCAACTCTAAACAGCATACAGCAAAGTTTCCTAATATTTCATTAAATTAATCTATAAAACTTCTTTCCAAGACAATATATGAACCATACTTGCTAGGAAACTGCCCAGTGAATTATGAATTATGACTAGTAAACTATTCCTGATCACAATGATACAAAAAGTAATATTGATTTAACTGCTTTTGTATCTGCTGCATCATCAGATCTCACCAGTTAATGATGTAAATTTTTCCCATCCCAAAACTACATGCAACTATATAAGAGCAGAGTTTGCATTGTGATGGACATTTTACCACTTATCTATATGAACATCATTGCTGAAATGTACCTAGTTCCTATTCTGTAATCTGATTATAAAACACAGAATCCAGATTAGTTATCTCCCTCTTTAAAAAATTGCAGGAAACCCTTTTTATTAATTTATTCATTGCTTAGATTTTTTTTAGACTGCCATTTCAACTGAACAGTCAAGAAATAACTAGCATCCTATGAAAAATGTATTTTATTAAATATATCTACAATATTTAATGGAATACATGATCAGCATTAAATATCAAAAAGAAGGGAATGGAAATCCATAGTAACAGACTAGCAATATAAATGTAACAGCACTGAATTTAATCAGCCCAGCCTAATATTATTCAGGACCAGATAAAAACAATTTGAGACAAGATGATGCAGTAACTAAGAATACACTTCAACAAAAAACCCTTGTGAATAAACAACTCTTTGAATTTATTTGAAGGCTTATAATGATGAGGATACATACCCATTGGATATAAAAACTAGGACATAAAATATATTATATCTGCAAATGTATTACAAATACAACACAGTAATTTGTTACTCAGCAGTTATCCTGTTATAAAAAAGAGTGCTGTAATGGGATTTAAGGTTCTCCTGGAAGGGCTATCTACTTAAGAAGACTTCTGTAGGATATGTTAAGACAGATGATGAGTCTGAGATACACAACTTTTCCTCCTCCTCCCATTGCCAACATCCACTTGCTGACCAATTTTAATTTTTTTTAAAAAATAATAATAATATAGCAAATACAATTTTCTCTTACTCTGGGGATGGGATTATAAAAGATTTTCAGGAGTCACAAGGCTGGAGCAGAAAGACTGTCTAAATTACATTCCTTGGATTTTATGTTATTATCTTCACGGCAGAGTTATTACGTATTAAAGCTAATGGCTCTCTTTGACGACTAACATAATATGGAATGTGATTGATATCCCTCTCAGACTTCAGAAAACTCTTTGAATTTCATAAGCAAATTTGGAGGAAGCCAGAACAGGTAAGCAGAATATTCTTATATGACTAATGTACTAAGCCTAAGGCTTTTGCTGCAGCAGATGAAAAATCTATTACAGCCCTTGAAACCATACAGTAAAATATTCCAGATTCTCTTCTGCAAAGGAAATCCTAATGCAACTCATGTGTTTATAGCTCAATATAAGTTTTTTCTACAATTCTGTAACAGCATGTGCACCTAATCATCTGTACCTCCTTTTGTTTTTCTTTTACCATAAAAAATAGTTATATACCCACAAGGTTAGGAACCCCATATTTCTTTATGCAGAATTGACAGCACTCCTACAGTATCCAGCAATTAAAAATGGCATTTTTCCTATCGGCAGGGTCAATTTATTCCCCTCCCCCACTTCAGGGTGAGAAAATTAGTTTCTGAAATGGAGAAACTACTAATCAGACCAAGGCCTCGGAAACAAATGGAAAAGGTCATTGCTAATTGAAATGTGACAAGTATTTATGTTACTCAGGAAAGAGCCTGAGACTACTTGAAGAATATGGGGAGTGTCTGGTGACATAGACCTACTGGGATGTTCATACAGAGACAGGACTTTCAGATGAGTTCACCCAAGTTTCTTGATAAGACAAACAGCCTACAGGTGAGCAGAGCTCCAAGGGAAACCAGCAAGAGACATTGAGCAAATAAGGGCCAGCAAAAGGGAAGAAACAGTACACAAGGGAGGTATTTCCATGTCCATGGCTGGGTTGAGTCTAGCAGTCTACAGATCCTCCAGCAAAGTGTTGTGTGAAGTGCTTCTTTTGTCTATGCCAGCCTGAGGGGTCAGGACTGAAGGTGAAAAGATCTCACCCAGAAAGGAAAAGCAGAATTAGCCTGATTGGCTACCAATCTATCACCCTCTACACAGGAGCAATGCTGCAGACCCTGACAGAAGCTTAAAGTCAGTACAGTGTTTGATATAAATTGGCTTTCTAGGATTTTGCTGGTTCAACAAAGATGCTGCAGCAGGAAAATTCTGTATGGAGATCATCAATGAACTCTGCTGGAGGTTACCACTGTATGGTGCCTGCAAGACCACTGTGAAGAGATAGGATATCTCAAACGAGATAAATTCATAAAATACAGAACAATCTATATTGTTAATGGGAAGCACTATTTCATAAAGAGAATAGAAAATAAAGCCAAAACTCTTTAAGAAAATACTGAAATAAAATACAGGTAGTCCTCGTTTAATGACCACTACTGGGAACAGCAACTTGGTCATTAAACAAAGCAATCACTAAGTGACACTGTGACTGTGCTTATGATCTTGCTTCAGCTTTCCTTTGCTTTACAGACCTGGTCATGAAGTTATTTTTTCATTACCCTCAAAACTGTGTACGGTCACCAAAAGGCGGTTGATAAAGTAGGGCTACTTGTATGTCACAATAATATTCCTTTCATTCCCACCAACTGGCAATTTTAATGCGAAGTAGGAGCTTGCCCACAGCAGTTTTTTAAATCAGTATTTGGAGTTCTGTTTAACTTTTTCTTTCTAAAGAAAATGCTGTGTCATTAAGCCTCTTTTAATTATTTTATATCATTTGTGGTAAGTGCTGAAAAAGCAGTTTCCCAAAGGTGGAACTTTCAGCGTCTTCTCACTTAAAAGCTAATATTCTTGGTGAACTTTTATCCAAAAACATTTAGTGCTAAATTTGCTTCAATTGTTTTAATATAGCATCTGAGGCCCATTCCTGGATTGGGTACTTCACTGGCTAATGAAAAGGAATGGATCCAAACCATAGTTTAAAAAACACACCAGTAGAGTATCTTTATCACACTTAGGCATTTGCTATTTGCTGTTCTTGGGCTCATGCATTTTACCCTAAAAGGCAAACTAAAAATATTTCCAATTAATTAATGCCAACTTAAACCTGCATTAAAACTTGAATGCAAAGAAAAAACCTTTCATTTCTTCATTTGCTATGTTAACATTGTGACAGAACGACATAAGAGTTATAAAAGCTTTTTAAAGAATAAAGCCAACTGACAAACTGCTTCATTAGAGAACAACAAACCTCATGTTTAATAGGAAGATCAAAGCAAAGAAATACTCAATCCCTGACAAACTTCAGTTCACAAAACCAGCACAAGTCAGTGACAATAAACAGCGAACTGCTAAACACAACCGCCATCAATTAACCAAAGCAAAAGCAAATTTCTATCAGGTTATCTGGTTGCCGTCATTGTTTTTTGGCAAAGGGGTTTAGAGGAGAAAAAGATAATTTGCAGACTGAATGTCTCCTGTTCAATGACTGTCTGAGAGCTAAGGGAGATTTTCCACAGCAGTACACTGAAACAACCTGAGGGCTTGTCTAGACTTGGTGAAATCTGCATAGATGGTGACGTCTACAGAGACCATGAGCACTATTCCTGCAGGCACAAAATGACTTACAATATAAATGATGCAATTGTGCTATCAAGGAATAGGTAAAATTTGGCATGGTAGATGAGGCTACGGTATGCATTGCAAGCTGCTTTAATTCACATCAACTTGTGTATTTTAAAGGGAAAGGTATTTTTTAAAAATCTTTCTTACAGTAATAAGTGATGTGGGGAATTTAGGTATGATAGAGAGTAACTATAATTCTACACCTCATTAAAATATCCAGGATTTTTAAAAGAAAGCTACTATAATTAACTGCAACACTGAAGCTTGTTCGTTCGTTCATTTGTTCATTCATTCATTTGTTCATTCATTCATTCACTGTGATAGTGTTGTGCCCCCTCAAGAAGCTATCTTTAGATCCAATAAATTTAGATAACTATCATCTGTTTCCAATCTTCCTTATTAAAGAAATTATCTAGACCCATTTCAGGATAGCTTGATTATCCAGATCTGACTCAGTCAAGCTTCAGGGGGGAATTAATACGGTAACAGCTCTGATTCTGCTTGCAGAGGACCTATGGTGGAGTGAGGACAGAGCTAATGCATCCATTCTTGTGCTCCTTGATCTCTTGGCAGTTTTCAAGACTATCAACTACAGCACAACTCATTGAGGGGAAAGGGCTACACTGATAAATTAAAAATTCTTGTGGACCATAAAGAAATATCTGCATCTTTTCTTGGGTTCATGGTTGATTTAAGGAAGCATCAACAATTCAAGGTGCATTACCATTTTCATCGAAAATCACTTTCTCCTTCAAATCCAGATTGTTATACATACAGCAATTGATTTGAAGGAATTAATACACAGCCATCATTTTCAATGATTAGTCTGTAGCTCCAACTGAAAATGATGGTTTTTCAATTAAAATCCTAAATCCTATTGCCCATATAAATCTGATTCAAACTTTTTTTTTCTCCTTGTTTCGCTACCATCTGAGGCACACTTGGTAAATGGAGAAGTGATGCACAGTCTCTGTAAATCTCTACCACTGGAGATCCTTCCTTTAAGAGTCCTATCCAAGAATATCTTATTTTTATTATTCCTTTGTTAACTTATTGTTTAGATACTGGAGTTGTACACATGAGTTTCAGTGGGTTTTTTTAAAAAAAATATGTCTCATTTTGTTTAATTAAATACTATCTTTTTAATAGTTGATGACTACCCTGAAATTTTTGTTTTAAGATGCTTACATAATAACATGCTCAGAAGTTAGCCATTTTGATTACTATGGTATCAAAAAGATATTTTTGGACTGAATTTCCCGAATCTTAGAACAGCTAAGCCTGGAGCACTACAGAAAAGTCCAGACATAGTAGTACCTGAGTTCACAAGTATTAAGATTTATCCAATATCTTAGTACAAACTTTCCACTTTGTTCTGGAAAAGAAACCAAACTAACTACATATGTGACTCTGTTAGAAGCCAAGGCTGTATTCATGAGCCTTGGTTACTATCTGAGTGAACTAGGAGTACATATTTCCATTTTTAATTGGATTCAAGGGAATTTCCCAGAGATAATAGTACATACAGAACAATCCATAGGAGAAACATTTGAATGGCAATTCTAGATGCCTGGCAAGAAAAAAATGTGTTAATCCTAAAATTGCCAAAAAAGTTCAAATGAGCACCAGAGTAATATTACAATGCTCAACTACCACTTTTCTCTCAACAGATTTAAAAGATATCAAATAACCTAGAACTTCCCTAGTTCTCTTGGGTTTCTCTTCCTTGCTCAAGATGTACTTGCCCTAAATCCTGTAATTTTCCATCTTACTTCTTTAATTAGGATCCTGCACACTAATTAGGCAAGAAATCAATTTGGGGTTTGGAGGGATGCCAAGATGCTTCTCTTCTTTCTTACCTAAAACCACTTCTTTTCTATTCTGGTAGCTATTCTGATTCCAGAGTTAGAATTTTCTGCTCTTTTCCTTCCTCTGTTTTATCACTTTGTTCATCTTGAGATTTATCTGCCCTTAACAATTATTTATCCCTAACCAAACACCAGACAGACTCAAAGTTTAATTGCATATCTGACGCTTATGGAAACCAATGGTTGTAGTGGGAAAGCAGAATAGAAGATAAATTGCTACTTGATATCTTGAATGAACTGGAACGATTTGGCAATTTTTAATTCTCTTTTTAAAACTAAAGTACTCTACCTCTGTTCCATCTCCCTATTAGCAAAGCCAGAACATGCTGTTTGTTTGCTTGTTGGCTGGTTTTTCCCTGGACCGGAGCTATTCTCAAATTTTGAGAAAAGACATTCTAAAACTTATTTTTGTTATTTTAAAAGTATTTTACTAAGCATAAGTTTTCTAATGCCAGTTAATCAAAGATATACATAAACTGAAACATAAGCTTCTAATCAAGCAGATACTGGCCTTAACATTTATATCTTGTGTATTAGTCTTTGATACTGGCCTTAACATTTATATCTTGTGTATTAGTCTTTAACAAACGATAAGTTTTTGTTTTTATGCAACAGACTGTCTACAAATGCTGTGCATTCTATAACTCTCAAAGTGATCTGCAGTTTTCCTTTTCAGAAGACTTTTTGCAATATTTATTTTTAAAGATATTTTAAAAGAACATAGGCAACAGTATCCCCAACAGAAATTCAACAAACATCTCCTTTATCAAACCTAGCGCCTCTTGTAGGTTACATGTGTTGACAGCATTAGAAATGATAAATGATAATAAAGGCTTTGGAATGAGATTTTTTTTTCTTTTTGACAATGGAGTTAAGATAGAAGCTGTAGAAGCCTCTTTCATTTGCGCAGTTCTGAACTTTCCAAAATATTATTCAAGATTGGATCTTCTGAAAAACGTGTAACTTCCTGATTTAACTGAAACTTGGTCAAAATTAATAACACATCATTCAATTCGTATTCATGCACACAGGTATCTCACCAAAGCTATTGGCAAGCCTCTTCTCTTAATTTTCTGCCATGACAAATGTAAGAATTACATTAAAACTACCACCGAGTATGGTTTTCAGAGATAATAATAATAATAATAAAGCTGGAAGGGACCTTGGAGATTATCTAGTCCAACCCCCTGTTCAGGCAGGAAACCCTATACCATTTCAGACAAATGGCTTTCCAGTCTCTTCTTAAATACCCCAGTAAATCCAAACTCTGCATCACCATAGTTTAACTCATAAAGACAGTTACAAACCTTTGAGAGTATCAAAGATGGACAATAATTCCTCTATAAACAAACAATCATTTACAATTTGTATAATATGCCTTATATTACTGAACTTGAATACAGTACTAAAGAGTTTCTCATTTTCGTATCTAAGCAAAGCAACTGACTTGTTTTATTTATGTTTTTATAAATATAAACTGGCAATCATTCCAGGAAAAAAAAAATTTTTTTTTGCAAAGCACATCTTTTACCATTATCTCTCAAACTGATCAATTATTGAACAGAGACATTAACTTTAACCTCCATTTTAACAAATAGCTACTAATAGCTGATAATAGCTACTATATCCATGCTAAGATTTCTTTGAAACAATCTTGAAGAATCTTGGAAAGCAAATTAAGTTTGGCTACTTATTTTAAAAAGCATTTAATGTTCTTAAGGAGAAGTAGTAGTAATTTATGAGGAAAGGAGTGAAGCCACAACTGAATGAAATTCTAAGTCAAGTATTTATCTTGGTATATCAGACATGCATTAAACATTGTAAGAAAATAAAGAATGACCCATGGACGGTATGGAAAGCACCACATTGTGCTATAATTCACGAACCTCTCCACATTTCTTACACATTTGTGGAGTTCCTATACAATGAAAAGGTTAAAATTCAAGCCTGCAACTCAACGGAACATGGTATGGACATACAATAATGCAGAGAAAGATAGCCTTAATATCTCAACCAAAAAATGTTTGCTATCTCTGAAACCTGATTATTTGGGCATCCCAAATAGGTTCTGCAAGTCTCATGGAGTTTCATTTCCTCTCCTGCAACAGGAAAGGAAAACAGTCCATTCCATGGACCAAAGAGGTGACCTTGGAGATGATACACGGAAACCATTAGCAAACCATAAACTTATTCCAAGAAAACAAGAAAGTATAAGAAAAAAGTTAAAACTGTCCCACCTTGACTCTCTTTGCTGTAAGTAGGAAGGAAGGCTTGTGAGATTCCGTTATTATAACCTATATCAATACAATTGAATTCTAGTATTTTCTTCTGGTGTCTGTTTCTTTACCTGCTCTACCTTGAAGGGCTGACAAATTCTAGTTTCTCCTTGCCTTGCCTCGTTTTCCATAATACAGTAGCTGATCAGTATAAAAACATAGTAACTGAAGATATATCTAAGTATGGCTTTTCTTCTTTTTCTCTCCTAGTTTCCCCCCCCCTTTTTTTCACATGGCATCTGGATGCAGAAACGGAGTTTTATCTTTGTAAAGTCCCATGAGAGCTTAGTACTTGAACTGCAACAGCGCCATCCTTTAAATAAAGAAATAAATTCCAACAGGCACCTGTCAACTAACAACTGATCTCAGGAAGGTAGGAAACATTGTAGGACTCTCATGCAGTGCATTTTTAAGAAGCAACTGAAGTATCTTCAAAACACAACTTGTATTGATAAAAAAAAAGCTTATTCCTTGAGGCATTTTGGAAGCAAGCAAAGAATATAATTCTTGCTTCTTTTAAAATATAAACAATTTCTTAAAAGGAACAATAAAAAAAAAAAAAACCAGAAGCAGTGTTACAGACAAAAGATACAGGCAACAAACAGGTTTATTAAGAAAGATATTCAAGTATGATACATAACATTGCTAAGAAAACAAGTATTAAAGATTAACAGCAAGCCTTTTGTCCTTGGGTTCTTATTTTAAATCAGATGTTTTGTATAAGTGTTGGCATTGCAGAGTTTTGAAAGGGGCCTGCTACTTATTGGCTCAGGTCCCATTTCTTGCCTATTCTTTCTGTTAAGAATCTCCGCTCTATGCCGAGCAGGTGGAACTTGAGAAAAAGCCAGCTGCTACTCACATTCCAAGATGAAATTTTCATTTATTCATTTTTCTATTTTATAGGCACCGACCTCCTCTTTTTTCAGCCATTTTAGAGTGTGGGCACTTTGATCGCATTCCAATCCAAATACAATTGTTTACTTATAGTATAGCAGCCCATAATTTGTTATACCTTGATCTGCAAATTTTTCAGGCCCTTGCTGCATACTTCACAAAGCTCTGCAGTTCCCACCTGAGGCACTTCTGGCTCAGAAGCTAGGCTCCTTTTTCTTTCTTTCAAGTAAACAGTCGTTCCCAGTCTTTTCAATAGACGTCTTAGTAATAGCCTCTCTAGGGGTTAAGAAGTGCAAGGCAATGATTGGCACCATGACTTGTGGCAAAAGGCATTTCCAATGCTGCTGATAAAAAGAAAAGCAGGCTCATTGCCTGTTGTTTGTTGAACTGTATTGAAACGGCATCTCCCCCCCCCCACGCCCCCCGTTTAATTATACAAAATGTTCACTTAGCTGGGCAGAAAGACAAAGGTCTCAAGGGAAAGAGAGTTACTCCAATATGAAAAGAGCTTAAGAAAGGTTGACATCTGTATTACATGGTTCTATGCATCATAAGGCTTCAGGTAGGGATTTTATACTATAAATGTTGCAATGCTTCAGTGAAAGCAAATGCATCAGCATGGTTTGGATGAAGCCTCAGATAATATAGCTTCTCTTCTTCTATTGCCTTAGACAGAATCACTAGGAACCTCTGACTTCTGCCTTAGGAAATGATCCTCCTATATTTGAGGAGGTTTACTACAGCCAACAGGCTTTTTGGTCTGTCAGAGGAATGCCCCCATCTACTGGCCAATTTGAACTTGCCAAACCTATCCATTTCCAATCTGATATTTCTGCAGTCAATCTCAAGCTACTGGCTACAAAAGCAAAGTTTTCTTTCCTTTGAAATAGTCAACAGTATTGACATTATTCCACAATGGGGAAGCAAAAATTCTGTACTGAATGGTGAATTCCTATTGCTCTTCGGTAGGCCAGACAGTGAAGGACTATAAAACTAAAAACAGGCTCCAATTTTCTTGTAGGAAGAGGCAAGATCGTATTTCCAGATATCGCAATGCAGAAAGGTTAACTGGACTATGAGAAAGATCTGCAGCAGCCTCTGTATTGGGAACCAGCATTTCAAAAAGGCGAGAGGAAGAAATAAAAGAAGACAGGATTATACATCTCCTTGGCTTTTGTCAAATAAATGTCTAGATACTAAGAAAGCCTTCAGTGGAGTAGTGAAAATCTATCTCTTACCCAGCTCAATCTTGCAGCTAAAATGTTGCAAGAAAGGCAGTAAGGACAGTGTCAAAGCACTATAGGTAGTCCTCAACATATGACCATGATGGCGCTTGCCCAACACCGTTGTATGTCAGTCATGTAACTGACCCAATTTTATGATCTTTTTTTGTAGCAGTCATTAAGCAAACACGGTGGTCATAAAGAGAATGCAACAGTTGTTAAGGGAACCAATAATTCACTATGGGTGGGGAGATGCTAGTTTTCGGCAAAACCATCGTAAATGGCAGTCAAGTGATCACAGGATGTTGCAAATAGCTGTAAATGCGGGTGGGTTGCTGACCACCTGAGGTTTAGTCACGTGACCACGTAGGGAGCCTGACTGTTGGAACTTCGAATCCAGCTCATACGTTCTCTTTTTCAAGTCAGCCATAACTCTGAACGATCATTAAGCAACCAGTCAATATTCGAAGACTATGTGTATAAACTCTTGACAGATGACCCTTCCCCATCCTCATGGCACAGGAAAGCAAGGACAGCCCTCCTTCAGTGGTAAGCGCAAACATGACCATTAAGGAGCGGTGACATAGGAGCCTGGCATTAAGGTATGGTACCAGATGTCCTGCAGACATATGGAAAAAGACACCCCCCCATTCTTCCTAATCTATCCTCAATACTATAGGACTCAGGCCATATCCCTTCTCCTTTATAGGCAAGGAAATCTTACCATTCGTAAGGATTAGGGGAAAACACAATTCCAGAGCCAATATCTTTGGATTTTCCACCCTGATATTGAGATTACCATTAAAATAACATAGGAGAAAGGCTGATCATTCTTAAGGGGCTCATTCTTAAGGGTAGAAACTCATTCTTAAAAGGTAACAACTTGAAAAACCAAGTTCCAGCCAGTGACTATTTAATTTAGCCTCCCAGATATATTGGGATATAACTCCCAGAATTTTTATATTAGCCTGGAATTCTCAGTTATGTTCAATCATCTGAAAAATACCTGGTTAGGGAAAGCTGCTCCAGTTTATGCTTTACAATGATGTTATTAGATGTTATTTAACTTGTATAACAATTTTAATCAATCTGTGAGCTGTGAACAGAAATTATAGGGTTGGATATCAATTTAATGATTGAATAAAAAAAGAAGAGGTAGAGAGAATTGAAATGCCACAGCCTTATAGACAGAAAATAGCAGCTTCCAAAGATAAATCAATCATATTTTTTGCCTTTTAATATAAGAGTTCAAGCAGTAGAATAGCAATAGAAATGAAGATTAACTGTGATAATGATAGTTGTCAGAGCAATAAACCTATCTTGCTTTGCAGAATTTGCCAATATTTGCTAACTTCTTTGGAAATCATTGTAGAGCATACCAAAAAAATATACTGGATGAACCTAATTTAAAAAATAAAATAAATGTTGGAATGCATCCAGAATTGTTAAACAAACACAGCTTGGACTGAAGCATGCCTGAGTTATACATTCCACTCTTTTGGAAACTATCTACCTATTTCTAGAAATCTTAGTTGGTGTCAGGTCCCAAAGGGTTTAAGGAGTAATCAAGCAATCCAAGACCTCTAGCATTACTAGAAGCACTCATGATAAAACCACAGGGCAAAGGAATAGTCACAGTTCAGTCAAAGGTTAAAAGTACAGTAAGCTCTACACCTGATCTCAAGGCTCAAAAGGTAGAGCAGTAAGGGTGATAGTAACTTTTAAAAAATATCTTTTACATTGACAGTTGAGTCTTTCACAAGTGCAAAATCAAGTGCTGTGGAATTTGATTCCAACATGACTCGTATTAGGCCTAACTCCCAAGAATCAAGCTTGCTCGCTACTTCCTCCTCAGATGAAGAACCATCCAAGAAAGCCTGACAACTCCAGGTTGTTGATCACTGTGATGCACAGGGTCAAAATACCCCTCCCAATCTTGCAACTATAGCTTGCTGGGCTACACTTTTTATCCAGCATGGCTAGAGGTTAGCATTCACATTCTGACGAGGAACTCCAGCAATCTATATTCAGTACATCTGAAGAGTACCAGGTTAGGGAATCCTAATTTAATGAACAGTATGATAAATAAAATTAAGTCCTCTTTGAGTTGAGTTTAACTCCTGCTGACTTCACAAATATACATGAAGTTGTTTTGGCAACAGTACGGAAATAGTTTGCCTTGTCTTCATCCTAGTTGTTTTCAACTTTTCCATTTCACCTACAGTGCTAGCATTCTCTTGGTAGTCTTTCAAACAGTTTGAAAAATGCTATTTAATACATTTCTTCCAGAGTTGAAAGTTTAACTGGCTAAATTCATACCGCATACTAAGTCCAAACTCTGGATTAACAAAACCAATTCCTATTTTCACAAGCCAGAAGAAATAATGATTTAAGAAATTATGACTTTAATGTAGAGAGGCCAGATTCATACAACATGCTAAATTTCCATAAATTGCCAACTCTGTTTTAGCTTAGACTACCAAGATATATGAATCCATCTGTAACCTACAAATATAATTACATTTTGTCAGTAAATAGTTAACTATTCAAGTTTGAAGAAAGATGATTAATCAAGTATTTCAGGCAGCAGTGGAAAATTCACTTAAACTCTGCTTTATATCACAATCAGTAAAATGCTGTAATAATGCTTCAGCGTTATACAAGAATACCAGGAAGGCATGGGCATACACTAATAACTGCCAAATGTTTAGACGTTACACTGATGAAGAGCATACAAGCACTTTGATCAAAAGATGACAATTAAAAAGCAAACTTAGGGGGATTTTTATGAACGATTTTGGGAGGCAATTAGTTCTTGTTTGAACTGAAACTTTATGCTTCTCCCTCCCCCCTTGACCTCTTCTTTTACAATGTAATACATAAAAAACACATTAATGTACTAGTGAAATGTCACCAAGAACAGGCTCTCACAATCTCTCTTTCATACATGAGAAGGCTTTCTTACAAGTTAACTTTTTCAAGGGTTCTCTAAAAACATGCAGAAGTATAATTTAGAACAGCCAAAAAACTTTCATGAGTGAAGTCACCAGGACTTAACTCAAAGAAGACTTTATTTTATTTATTATAACATTTGTTAATTTAGGATTCCCCAACTTGGCACTACAGCTGTACTAAATGTAGATTGCTGGAATTAATTTAGAAATATAGTTGCTTTATAAAAATATAGGAAGGGGGCTGTTATGGTGGCCATTGTTAGTTATGTATACAACTAGTGTTGTGACACAATGTGTATTTATTCTGTTATAAATACTTAACAGTCTGGTATCATAAGACACAATGGAGTAGTTACTCTACAGCAGGAGTGTCAAACTGCTGGCCGGCGGACCAGACGTGTCACGAGGAAACCGCGCCCACCCCATTGCCGGCAATGGGGAAAATGTTCCAATACATCACGCGACATCACGTGACATCGCGAGTTTGACATGTCTGTTCTACAGTGCTAAGTATCATTCTGATTTAAACAGTAAATCAGAACAATTGACTGCTGTGGAAAATATTTCTCTCTCTCTTTTTTTTTTATACTTTCCTGTACCAAAAGATTGGATTCCATCCAAGGCACATCTAATAAGACAAGTCTCCCGGATCAAGACTAAATCAGTCTGTATCCAAATCAAATGAAGTGATTTTGAGAATATGGTGTTCACAGTACAGGGCCATTCCCTCCCAGTTGACCTTAGCATCTTTCAAGTCATCCAGACACAAATAAGATCAGAATCACTTTGTCTTCTGTTCAACCCAGAACTGACCTATTCATCTGGAACCATTTAAAACACCATGCCCAAATGTTATGATAATGATGTCTGAGCATTACAAGAACAGACAGCTTCTTAGGCGAGAGCAAGGTCAAATGGACCTTGATTGCCAGTGTGCTGGTTAAGAAAACACATTCTGGGAACACCTGTTTTAATTATTTGGTATTTTGTGCTGAAAGTCATGTATGAAAGTCCTAGTTATGAGGAGGGGGGAATCCAACTGGAGTGAAAATTACAAATGAAAGTCCCTTAATCATGATCCTTTTCTCAAAAATACCCTTCTGATGTAATTGTTCCCTTTTTTAGCATAAAACCTATATATTTCATGTGAATCAAATATCTGTTTGACATTCCTAGCCAGCATAATCTTTAGCAGGAAGGTAGGACTATTTCAAGTGCATTGTTTCTGTTAGGCAAATATCACTGAGAATGGTTAAGGAAAATGATTTTGAAAGTTTTACTTTGCAGTTTTATGGGTAAAAGAGTGGATTTACCTTAGATTTCAAAAGAGAATCATGGATTATGAAAGGCATGGAGAATATTCCTCTAAAAATAAAAGGCAGTTTTGTTCATTTATAGCTATAAAAATCCTATAGAGTAACACTTAGAAAAAAAGGCTATACTATATTTTCTTAGTTGCAGTACAATCGTATATTAGCACTCAGTTAATCTTCCCATACAATAATTCACCCAAAGAATAATATACTAAATGTTTTGCCTTGGGGAATTGTTTAGTTGAAGACTTTTATAGCTACAATGAAAAACTGTACAATTTGCTAATGCAAATTCTATCTTCTGCTACATCCTGAAAATAATTTCATGGAATAAAGTCTAAGATTTTATTTTTCCCAAAATCTCTATTTGAAAAACAAAACAATTTTGAATAGTACAGAGATCAAATAGAAAACACTCCTTTTGCCAAAGTTATACTTTGCCTTTCCAGATCTAAAGGCCTGTAATACAAATCCCATCATCCAAGAAGTATTATTATTATAGATTATTTTAATGAGGAACATTACTGCAACCCAGCTGGAGGCACCAGGATGAGTTCTGCATTTTGCTTTCTATATAATACAGAATAAATTATTAAAGGAATATTATGCAAACAGTAAAAAGTAAGATTAAAAAGAGAAAGTACTGCTATTGTAGGAAAGAATTCTTTTTGCTGAAATATTTTTATTTACATCCCAGTTTACTGTCCATAGGACACTCAAGGTAGCTCACAAATAATTTAAAAAAAATCTAATTATTTAAATACAGCTAGTCCTCAGTTAACAGTAATTGGGACCAGAATTTCTACTGCTAAGTGATGTGATCAGGAAGTGTAATATCATGTGACCATGCCACTTAGCAACAGCAGTTCCAGTTGCTGTCATTAAGCTCAGTGTTATGTGATTGCCATCTGTCATCTCCTATCAGCTTCCCCATTGACTTTCCTTCTTTAAAGCTGGCAGTGAGGGTCACTAATAGCAATCACATGAGGACTATGAGAGCCAGTTCAGTCTAGTGCAGGGGTCTGCAACCTCGAGAACTTTTAAGACTTGTGGACTTCAGCTCCCAGAATTCCTCAGCCAGCAGGAAGTCCACAAGTCTTAAAGTTCTCGAGGTTGCAGAGCCCTGGTCTAGTGGTTAAGGCACCAGGTTAGAGACCAGGAAACCGTGAGTTCAGGTACCACCTTAGCCGTGAACACCAGCTGGGTGACCTTGGATCAGTCACTCTCAGCCCAACTTACCTCACAGGGAGAGGAAGGTGGATATGTTTGCCACCTTGAGTTATTTGTAAAAATAATAAAAAGGCAGGTTACAAAATAAAATAAAAATGTGTAGCTGCTATGTTGTAACTGCAAGCTGGTTGCCAAGCACCAGGATCACAATCACATGACAGTGAGAATGTGCGACATCAGAGCTTTGAGGACTAGTCGTAAGTACTAGTGTTCAGCAACGTAGCAAGTATGAATGACAAGTGGTCACTAAACTGTTTTTTTCTGAGGGAATGCAACGCCATCCATAATTGAGCCAATCCCAATGCCCAGCTTCCTTCTGATCCACAGTACCTCTGTCTTATTTGCATTTAACTCCAGCTTCTTCTTCATCCAGCCTATTGTCCAACTTTAACAATGTTCATGAGATCAATGGCTTTCTTGGCATTAAATGGGAGACAGCAATAGAAGTGGGTATTCTCATCTCTGGAAGAAAATGGATATTAGCTCTCCTTTTACTTTATGTCACTAAAATATCCATATTAATGATATGAGTCAAATAATGAAAGACTATGAATTGATTATTTCATAAACAGGGACAAAATACATAAATGATACCCTATTTTTTAGATTACTGTAGTCCGCGAGGTATGACAGGTCATTTAGCGATCATTCAAAGTTACAACAGACACCCCCAAAGCTACATATGACTCTGTTTCAAAGTTAAAAATTCTGCAGAGCCCACCCCAGGTCATTTGCTCTTATGACTGCCTGCAGAGATGCTGCAGCGCGCCCCCTGTCTATTTCTCTCCCCCCCCCCAATCCTGCCCTGCTAGGTCTCTGAAGTCAGCATGATTGTCTTGGGAAAGTCCTGTACTTTGCTTTGCAAAGAATCATTTAATTCACCAGTAAGAGAGGCCTCCTCTGTTTCTCTTCCCCCACCTCCTGAGCTTTGCAGATCTCATAAGATAAGTGAGCGATTGTGAGGGTGGAGGAGGCCGAAGTGGGACCCCAAGGGATGGGAAATGGAGCATGGGGTATCTCAGGAGGTGGGGGAGGCCTTGGGAGGCCCAAGGCAGGTGGGCTTGTGCCTGCACTAGGCCTTCCAGGGTCATCCCTGAGGCATCCCATGCGCACTTAAGAATCTGGCAATTTTATGGCCCAGGAACTTTTTGCCATCAACATTCAGCTATTCTGGACATTCCTCACATCTGTACCATGCCTATAGGCTCCAGGGCTGATCTTTTATGATTTTCCACAAGAATATTTTTTTCAGGTGCCAAAGAGGAACACAAATATAAATGCATATGTAACAAGAGATTTAATTTCATTAGATTATTCAATTAGAAATTAATGTACTAGTTATATAACTGAAGTAATATAGGTGTGAACACTTATGGTATAGTTGGAAAAATCACAGTTTAAACTATTTTTTCATATCAGGGAGCACTACTACCCTCTTGGCAGAAATAATTTGTTTTTCTAAGAGCCAATTGCTTTTATGGCATTGCTGCTCATTTAAATAATGCCCTGCCCTTTCAAAATTTGTCCCAGATTAGTCTTTTACATTTGCTTTTACATTGCTTTTGGGAGACAAAGTTATTAAAGTTATTAAAGTTACTCATTAGCAAGTCACATATGCTAGCACAGGCTCCAAATGCCAAAGTCTTTTATCTCCAGCTTCGAAGATGTAACTATTATGGAGGAGTTAGAATCCAGAATATAAAATTCTCAACGAGTAGTCCTCAATGGCACTACATCCACATGGAGAGAAGTAAGCAGTGGGGTACCACAAAGTTCCATCTTAGGCCCAATACTCTTCAATATCTTCATAAATGACTTAGATGAGAGAATTGAAGGGGAACTCATCAAATTTGCAGATGACACCAAACTGACAGGAATAGCCAACACCCCAGAAAACCAACTAAGGATCCAAAAAGATCTCGACAAACTTGAACAATGGGCCCTATCCAACAAAATGAATTTCAATATGGAGAAAAGCAAAGTTTTACATCTAGGCAGGAAAAACCAAAGGTACAAATACAGATTGGGTGAGACCTGGCTTAAAAACAGCAACTGTGAGAGCGACCTTGGAATCCTACTGGACGATCACTTGACTATGAGCCAGCAGTGTGCAGCAGCAGCCAAAAAAGCTAATACAATCCTGGATTGTATAAACAGAGGCGTAGAATCAAGATCACATGAAGTACTATTACCGCTTTATAAAACCCTAGTAAGACCAGACCTGGAATACTGCAACCAATTTTGGTCACCATATCATAAAAAAGATGTTGAGAGTTTGGAAAAGATTCAGAAAAGAGCAACTAAGATGATCAAAGGCCTGGAGACTAAAACATACAAAGAATGGCTATGGGACTTGGGTTTGGCTAGTCTAAAGAAAAGAAGAAATAGGGGAGACATGATAGCAGTATTCCAGTATCTGAGGGGCTGCCACAAGGCAGAGGGGGTCAGGTTGTTCACTAGAGGGAAGGACGAGAAACAGTGGTTGGAAACTGATCAAAGAGAGAAGCAACCTGGAATTAAGGAGAAACTTCCTGACAGTGAGGACAATTAACCAGTGAAATAGCTTGCCCCCAGAAATCATGGGTGCTCCATCACTGGAGATTTTTAAGAAGAGGCTAGACATTCACCTGTCTGAGATGGTATAGGTTCTCCTGCTTGAGCAGGGGGCTGACTAGAAAACCTTCAAGGTCAGCTCTGTTCTATTCTATTCTATTCTATTCTATTCTATTCTATTCTATTCTATTCTATTCTATTCTATTCTATTCTATTCTATTCTATTCTTATAATCTTGAGGAAGAATGCATAAAGACTTGCAGCTAGGAAATAAAAAAAAAGAAGGAAATGTGTGTGTGTGTGCACCTGCATGCCCTGGTGTACACGTGAGCACATAATTTATTTATATTTAATCACATTGTGTGCTACTAACATACCTAGAAGTTCAAATACTGGAATGCAAATTCTTCAACACATGTGGCACACATTGCCTGATCAGAAAAAGACAATGGCCAACAAATAGGAAGAGGTAAGTCTCCATATAAATTTCAAAGCTAGCTAATCCTAATGGAATATGTAAACTACTGTATTGTACAATATCCTTAATTTCACCTCCCAGAAAAATAATCCTTAGGATCATCCAATACAGATTAAAGCCTACATAGAAAGGGAGATGCCAGATGTTCAAGCTGGGTTTAGAAAAGAACAGAATAGAATAAGAGAGTTCGAAGGGACCTTTGGAGGTCTTCTAGTCCAACCCCCTGCTCAAGCAGGAGACCCTATACCATTTCAGATAAATGGCTGTCCAATCTCTTCTTAAATACCTCCACTGATGGAGCATCCACAACTTTTGGAGGCAGGGTGTTTAAGTGATTGTTAGTTCTGTCAGGAAATTTCTCCTTAGTTCTAGGTTGGATCTCTCCTTGATTAGTTTCCATCCATTGCTTCTTGTCCTGCCTTCAGGTGCTTTGGAGAATAGCTTGACTCCCTCTTCTTTGTGGCAGCCCCTGAGATATTGGAACACTGCTATCATGTCACCCATAGTCCTTCTTTTCATTAGACTAGAAATACTCAATTCTAGCAACCATTCTTTATATTTTTTAGCCTCCAGTCCCTTAATTCTCTGAACTCTTTCCAGAGTCTCAACATCTTTTTTATATTGTGGCAACCAAAACTGGATGCAGTATTCCAAGTATGGTCTTACCAAGGCATTATAAAGCAGTACTAGCACTTCACTTGATCTTGATTCTATCCCTCTCTTAATGCAACCTAGGATTATATTGGCTTTCTTGGTGGATGCAGTATACTGCTGGCTCATATTTATGTGGTTGTCCACCAGAACTCCCAGATCCCTTTCACAGTTACTGCTTTTGAGCCAAGTATCACCTATTTTATGCCTGTGCATTTGGTTTTTCTTGCCTAAGTTTAAAACCTTACTTTTCTCACCACTGTATTTCATTTGGTTAGATAGGGCCTAGTGTTCAAGTCTGTCAAGAACCTTCTATATCTTGAGCCTATCTTCTGGACCATTGGCCATTCCCACCAGCTTGGTGTCGTCTACAAATTTGATAAGTTCCCCTTATATCCCCTCATCTAAATTGTTTATGAAGACGTTAAAAAGTACTGGACCCAAGATAGAACCTTAAGGTACTCCACTGCATCCTTCCCTCCATGTAGATGTAGTTCCCATTAACAGGGGTAGGCAACCTTGGCTTTTTTATGACTCGTGGACTTCAACTCCCAGAATTCCTGAGCCAGCATGGCTAGCTCAGGAATTCTGGGAGTTGAAGTCCACGAGTCATAAAAGAGCCAAGGTTGCCTACCCTTGCCATTAAGGACTACCCACTGAGTGCAGTTGGTCAGCCAGTCATGAATCCATCTGGTGGTGATGCTGTCTAACCCATATTTTTCTATCTTACCAAGTAATAGGTTGTGGTCTATTTTCTCAAATGCCTTACCAAAGTCCAAGTAAATTAAGTCCACAGCATTTTGCTGATCCATTAATTTAGTCACTTTGCCAAATAATGCAATAAGGTTTGTCTGGCATGATCTGTTTTTGACAAATCCATGTTGGCTTCTTGTTATAACTTTGTTTGTCTCTAGGTGTTCACAGATTTGTTGCTTATCCTTTCCAGGATCTTCCCAGGTACTGATTTCAAACTGACTGGTCTGTAGTTTCCTGGATCCATTTGAGACAATTTTGGATAACTGAGAAAGCAACAAAATACCTAAAAGTAGTCATCACATGCTTCATTGATCATAGAAAGGATTTCGATTGCATTAAGCATGTCATGATCTGGAATGTGTTTCAGAAAGTATGAATTCCAGTATATCTCATGTTAAACTTGTATGCAATTCAATAAGCCACAGTCTACATGGAACTGGCTCCAAGTGGACAGAGATAAGGCTATATATTCTCCCTTATTTATTTAACCTACCTACTGAATATACACTGAGGGAAGCTGAACTGGAAGAAGAAACATTAATTTCTTACATTATATTGATGACACTACTTTGATAGCAATAAAGGCTGCTACAAATACCTAAGCACCAAAAAAATCAGAAAAGTTAGGAAATGGGTTTTCCGGTGACATTTTATAGAAATGAAAGTTGGACTTTGATGATATAAGATTAAAAGAGTATTATCACTTGAAACGATCAAGCTCAAATTATCATATTTTGGACACATTGTGCAAAGAGAAGTCTACACTGCTGAGAAAGGCTCGGGACTGGGTGGGGCCAAGCCGGGAATGACTTGGAACAGGGTGAATTCTCACCTCACAACTGGTGGGATTTGGTTAACAATGGCAATGGAAACTGCCAAGATTGCTGTCCCTAAGATGCTGTCATGAGAAATCTCATTTTATGATCACATTGTTTAGTGACAAAAATTCTGGTTCCAATTACCATCATAACTTGAGGACTACCCGTACCTTACTGATGGCTACTATTTGAATTTACCCACAATCACAATTGCCCCACAATACACACACCTTTACACATGTGTTTATAATGTTTGCATCACTTATTTCCTCCAATGATTTTTTTTCCTCATATCAATCTTGTGAGTTTGTTTGGTTAAGGTTTGTGACTAGCCTAGGGTCACCCAAATAAATTTGTATCTAAGTGGGATATACTTAAGCCTTTTATTGCTAGTCCAACAGATAGAATAACAACATGCTGTCTCTCTTTCAACAACTCTTTTAAGTATTTGGCTAGATTTTAAACACGTATAATTTGGATTCTGAACATTTCATGGATAGCAAATAAATCCAGGAAAAAGCTAAGCATTTAAAATCCAACTCTTTGTGCAAAAAGCTTAGGCATTTACCCACCTAAGCTGTTTCCAGGGCCAGATGTGATAACATTCAATTGTAGTTTTAAAGGTATGTTCTTTGCCTGGTAATTTAACTGTTTAAAATACTTACCAAAGATAAACTTTTCTTTTGCTAGTATCACCTTCTTTTAAATAAACTTTTATATTCTGAACGAGCCTGTTCAGTAACACTTATATTTATTCCTTATCTGTGCACTTTTACAAAGTCAATATAGATACAAGTTTATATCCGAAACACTGACAGTTATGGACAGGGAAAAATACATGTAAATTATAAAACACTTAACTTTTCTGAATTGGCAGTTAAATTAGATAATAATCTATAAGATGTTGTTTGCAGCATCTCATTAATAAAGCTCAAAGTTGTTTTCAGCAATTATGTGCAATCACTGTCATTTTATCACTGGCCAAGAATTGTCCTTCACTGTAGGTTTCAAACACATAATTATAATCACAGATTGCCAAGAAAATCATCCTGTCTACAGGGAAGATGTAGAACTACATCCTACTGACACTGAAAAACTTATTGCTGAGAGGGGGGGGGGGTCTTACATAAGAAACTCACTATGAAGAAGAATATGCAAACTGGTTTTTTAAAAAATTTGGAGTTCTACCTCTCAGCTTTGAAGCAACATACACCCTCATATCCACTGCTGAGAAAACTAAGTGCCTCTCCCAAATCACCAAGCTGTGATCAAAGTCTCTTTCCCATCACTATTTAGCCACTTCTGGACCACAAAACAGCAACAGCACTTTAGACTTATACACCGTTTCATAGTGCTTTACAATCCTCTTTAAGCGGTTTACAGAGTCAGCATATTGCCCCCGACAATCTGGGTCCTCATATTACTGACTCAAGATTTTTTTCCCTTTGGGGTAACAAATGTTCTTCTAGAAAACAAAATAACTGTAATATCGATGGTGTGAGGTTTTTGTTTATTTCAAATTATTTCTATACATTTTTCAAACTTTGTAGCTTTCAAAATTCCTTTGTGTTGATTATATGAAGTTTTTGCACAAATTCTGTACTGTATGCAAACTGTACAAAACAATTAAAGAATCTTGATTCACACTTCATGACTAATCCATTTCATTTAGACAATAAACAACAGCTGTATTTCTAAATGTTAAAGTGAATGTACTTGGAATTACAAATTTGCTTGGGCCAGGTAAAGAAAACATGGGGTTTAATATATCTCATCAAATGATGTAATCCTTCAATACTGTAGGTTATTGATGCTTTTCTATAAAAACCCTGGATAGGACAAAACTGGTTTAAATCAAGGAATCTGGGGGGGAAATTTCAGTAGCACAATTACTTTCAATATTGAAACTACTAGCAAAGGAATAATTCCCATTATTGCATTATATTTTATGTATGTTGTCCATGCCCATATGATCATAAAGATACTATAGCACTTTTCTTTCTTTTGTGCAAGTATAATAATATTGAACATCATATGAAGTGTGCAAATAACAGATTGAACTTCATATGAAGGCAGCTGCTCTACTGATAAGAGTGCTTCTCTTCTTATTTCTAACTATAATACCTTATAATATGCAAATAAATAAATTCATACTTATAATTCTAGAAAGAGGAGGATTAAGAAATACATTCTCAACTCAATAAACTATGGCATAGCATAGTCTCTGTAATTATGATTTCTGAAGTAGAGGCATATCAAACATGACAGAAATCTATGTCTGAAGCACACAAGGTAGTTATTTCAGCAAAGTAAAGAGCATTAGGTACCTTGCAATTCACACTAAATTAATCAAATGGTGGGTATATCAACTCCAACAAAGAGCAGGTGAAAATGGGTATTTGGAAGCTGGATAAGATCAGCACAAAGACAGAAAAGTGAGTATTTTAAGGAACAGCAAGCAACAGAAGCTCAGTGCCATAAGCTGGCCCAAATCCATACACTTTTAACAAACTGGGTCTTGCATTAGGCTGCCAAAGACTCTACTTAATTAGTTTATGCATCACGACCTGAAATAATTTACAATTGTTTAAGGGAATTGGGCTGGAATAGAGCCCTTTAGAGGAAATTTACTATTAAAATATACTGTGTCAACATTACAGATTTTTTTATTTTGCTTTCTTTCTATTCTTTAAGAAGAAGAATTTAGCGAATTAGCCTCATCTGTCAGAATTTAAAGATGTATTCAATATCTTTACTGAGATGCTTGCTCACTTTAAGCTACCACTCCAAGAATAATGAATTGGGAACCCTACAACTTTTCACTAAATCTTTGTTTTCATCTAGGAATGTGTTGCTACTTGTTAGATTAGGGTGTTGTCTCTCCGGTTGTTGCTTTACAATGTTGGCCTTTTGAAACTCTGTGCTCCATTACATGATTCCTATGTGGAATGTTAATATAATCATTCATTCACTTGTCAAACTCCTATTATTAGTTCTCTTGTAAAGTAGTTATTCTATCAGGTATTAAAACATATTGCTTCATGCTTTCATCTATCCTGAGGGAAATTTGATTGCTTAAAATGTTAACTGCTTTATTAGTTCACCTGCCCCCTCCAAATAAATTTTATATATGTTATGCTTGCACTCATATTTACTGATAAAATATATAAATTAAGAGGGTAATTATTCATCCATGATGCATTATAAGAATTCTATTTTATTCTTACTATATCCCCAAGCAATATGATAGCAATTCATTGCTTCAGTGCATTTTTCAAACATGCAACAGCAGTTCCAACTTTGTAAAATAGTCTTTTGTATTAAGTACTGAAAGTCTTATATGGATTATTTATTATTTATCCACAAAACTTTTCCGAGACAAACTTATTACACATCTTTGCTATGGAGTTGTTTCCAAGATCCATAGGACTATCAAGTAAAGTTAGACAAAATGAAAGATCTACCCTAATAATGGTGGTGGTAATTATTATTACTTGCTAACTCTAAGTCTTGACCTATTTCAGAAACTGTTTCATAAGCTTCATGAACAACTTTTGGGTGGCCCAGATGGGATCTGAATCTTTAACTGCCTTCTAAAGTTCATTCCATTACAAAACCATGGTGTTTCTATTCTATTACTGAGAAGAGTTGTTACTATAAACAAAACAAGAGGTCGATTATCTATTTATCTATGAATTCATGCATGCATGCTGTTGTTCAAAAAAAAATTCCTTAACAGTCCAAATTAAAACATGAGAAGGAAAAGTAATATAATATCTAACATATTAACAACCAAGAAAACCTTCATCTTCAATAAAATAGAATGAAATTTCAAGAGGAATAGAGTGGTAGCCCTTGTCAGCCAATATAACCTGTTGTAAATAGCTACCAGTACTGACCTATATTGATGTAGGCATTGTCAATGTATGCCTGGAAAGTTTTTGTAACTAAAGATTGGGGAGGGGGAGGGAGGACTCTGAGGATCAGACATCTTAGAAACGGATCAATGAACACACAAAGAGGGAAGCTAAGATCTAAATCACATTGAGAGAAGGCTGAAAATTCTAGTGGCCTATTCCAGCTTTTGGACTGCCAATCAATAAGGAGGTTCAGAAACATGAAGCAAACTCTTGATTATATATCCAGGAAAAAAGCCCTAATAAAGCAATTAAAGGGGTGTTTCCGTAAGCCACTGCTACAGAATAATTGACTTTTAAACTGAGAAGTAAAAAATAGGGCATGCAAGGTTAAAAGAAATTAGGATATGGTAGAGCAGGTTGATTGATTAGGCTTTTCAGCTAAAAAGAAAACAGGAAAACAAATAGATTAAAGACAGTGCTTTAACTAACAGAGCCTCCAACAAAACAGCCAGCTTAAAAAGTAAAATGCAATTTGCTTTTCTTTTCCTCACCTTTATTTCTATTGTATAACTGCATGGCAGAAGGCAATCATTCACACTTGGAGAAGCCTCATTACGGAGAATCTGCTCAGCATTTTTGATTTGATTTGTTTTAGCAGACAGGCCATCAATATGTTCCAGTGTAGACTTCTATTCTTCAGAATAGAGACCAGCCAACCTTGTCTTATTTCAGGACACTCCACTTCTGTCTCCATTCCTCCTCTGCCCCTCCTTTTATTATTTCAATAGCCACTAAGAATGTTCAGCTATAATTAGTCTTCTTACTTTCTTTCCCTCTAAATATTTGATATTTCTGCAAATCTTAAATTTCTCCAAGCCTCCCAATACCTTCTCTTGCTCATGAAAGGTGGCATCTGTCTACATCACAACTCACACTCAGTAAGTTATTTGTTATTTATATATAAAATTGTCTAGAGGTTCTCAGCCTTGAGTTTTATTACATTCAGTCATCCATGAAAAAGGCAAAATAGCATTGACATCATTGTTATGAAACCCTACTGTGTACTTAGTGTGGATGGGGGGGGGGGAAATCAAGAGAATTATCAACAGAAAAAAACCCAAAAGATTTTGGATTTTATTCACTGAAAAATTGTCAGAAGGTCTGACTAGGTAGCATTTATCCTACTACAACTAGTTAGTGTCAGTCCTTCCATGTAAAGCAATAGAAAACACAAACAGATGAACTATTTCTATTTTGTTGTAAGGTTACATTAACAGAATCTTACAAGTTTGAAAGTACAAATCTCCTGCTGTCTTTTTTTACAGCCTGTTCAATTAGATTTGTACTTTCCCTCTCTTGTCTGATTATTCCCTAGGCAGCAAGTGTTTCCTTCATTCCTCATTCTTACATATCATTACAACTAGATAACTATTCTAACAATCCACTCCTGGAAGTAGAATAGCTTAGTTTATTAAAATATAGGCAGAGCTATAATCCTTACTAACTAGCATTACAACCAACCAAGATCAAAGCTACCATAAATTCAGTGTGAAGCAACTTTTAAACCAGCCAGGTGGAAGTCTGACCGCAGTCCATGTGAGTGATAACTATCAGCTCATTTGCAAAAGTCATCAAATGTCAATTAGAATGTAATTAGTTTTATCATTATGGACCTCTGCTTATCTGAACTTGAATTTGAGCTAAGAGCACCAAGTACATTTCAACTCTCTGCGTCATTTACTTCAGACCAATTTGGCACACAATGATATAACTTTGGAGGACAAGAGAATCACAGATAATTTTTTTTTATCCCACCTGCCTAGGTTTAAGTCTCATAAGGATGGGATTTTAGCAATGGGGGCTAAACAGCTTGGATAAGGAAATGGTAGTGAGCTAAATAAAAAATCAGGTACTATAATCATGAAATGGGGTGATCAAATAATCTGATTAAAGTATTGTCAATGCTATGATGTAGAGTGTGTGTGTGTGTGTGTGTGTGTGTGTGTGTGTGTGTGTGTGTGTGTAAAATGAAAATTAAAAAATGAAGAATGTGCCATCTCATTAGATGGACAAATGATCCCAACTATGTTTCAAACTGATGGAATTTATCTATTAAAAATCACGTGTGTTGAGGCAAGGTGCCACTGATGGCAAGAGCATGAAGCAGAAACAAAGGACAGGGGAGGGAGAAAAATCCAGCTTTCTGTAAGCAGATGTAGTAGAATGCTTCTAAAGACAGATGCTCAGAGATTTCCAGATTCACTGCTGTACTCGCTGATGGTTTCAAGCAATCAGAAATAAAATATTATAGTGCGAAATTTGTAGTGGTTCTGAACTACACAAGTGTTAGTTTGTTAAAGCATTTGCATTAACTTGCAAACCTTACTCAAATGTGGGTAATAATTTTACAACACAAAAGGTCAATATCTGTATTTGTGTTATACAGACACTGGCCAGAGGGAGCAGATGTGAATTTTGCACAGAGCCCCTCTCACGAATGGTTCCGTAATAACCAGATTGCCGGACAAAACTTTTAAGTCATGAACACAGATATACCCTACCCTCAAACATATACCACATATACTCATGGATAAGCCCATTCATGGATAAGCTGACCTTCCACTTTTTAACCAACCCACATTTTTCATAATATTTTGGTTAAAAATTCAAAGGTCTCTTTATCCACAAGTATGTATGAGAAATATGGGTACTTTAAAAAAGCAATAACATATGTACTCATGGATAAGCCCATTTATGGATAAGCTGAATCTGATTTTTAAGTGCGCTTTGGCACTTAAAATTCTTGGCTTATCCACAAGTATATATGGTAAATACATTAAATATATGCAAACTTATTCTATTAAGAGAGACCAGAGATAGAACATTGGAGTATAATGTAATGCAATAACATTCATCAATTTTCCATCTTAGATGTATTAATCTTTTTTAGTAAAATTCTAGGCAACATATTTTCTACTAGATTAACATGTCTGATGGGATGAATTTTCTTTTCCAGGGCTATCAGTGCACTAAACTGCATTGACCCAAGCTGCAATGCAAACTGCCAAAAGGAAGGGATTTATAAAATTCTTCTCATCTCATCTCATCTCTCTTTCTCTCTCTTTGTGTGTTTGTGTGTGTGTGTGTATGTGTGTGCGTGCGCAGAGGGCGCTTATTTCATATTCTTCTCTGATACATTGATGCTTTAAAAATACTCTTCTCTCTTTCTAGATATCTATAAGCTCACACAACATCAGTTTTCACCTTCAATTTGACATTGAGCTTATATCAAAAAAGGAATAAACTATTTCACTTATTTATATAAAAAAGTTTTGTATGGCCTATAGCTACCCTGAGATGTATTGCAAAAAACAATTAAAATCAATACAAATACATATTAGAAGATCAGTCCAAAAGCTTCAGAAAGTAAACCCATCAGAAATTAAAATTCAGGGAATGTAAAGTCGTAAGAGACACTATAAAAGTACATTTGACACTGATAAAGTAACGAATTAAGCATCCAATGCCATTCTCTGGGACATACCTGTAGAGAGAAAACCACTGAAAAGGTCCCTTCCCAAGAAGTCCATAGTCCCAACTGAGAAAGGACACTCGGAAATTTGTCTTCTTTGCACTAGGTAGATGACTAAAACAGGAAACTGCAGATTACACAAAAAGTGGCTGTTGGAGAGAAGTACAAATCCCATCTCAAGCATCTAAGGAGGTAATGACTTGTCCAAACAAGCTTGAAGTAAAATGTCATTAGGGTGAGGCCTGGTGGATCTCCCACAGAGGCCATTTCATCCACAGCCCATAGTAGGTGTAGCAACAGAGAAACCAAATTGTAAACAGTGACAAGATACAACATGACATCCCCTAAAAGCCTGACTTTACATACATATATAATTAGATACATAAACAGAGTTGGCAAAATACTATAGTTATATTCTTGCAAAGAAAAAGGAAGGAAAAAGGAATAAAGGCCTGAAATTTGTCTGATAAACAAACAACTTCCAAATTTGACCAGATTGCTCCGAAGTCTTATGATTTTGTCAAAACAACAAAATGTATTGAAATCTTGACATATCACACGTATCACTAATCTATTGATAATTTCTTCCCTAACTTTGTACACTCATTATTGAGCGCCTCAAGACAATATGAAACTGAATGGAGAAGAACAATCTCAGGTTCAATCCCTAGGAAGACCAAGTTGCTCCAGATTTGGACTCACTTGGATCAGGAAACTTTCAACTTTTTTTCTGGGTAGGATCACACTCCCCCAGACAGAGGTTCTCTTAGAGTCACAGCTCCTGTTTGAAGAGCAAGTGGCAGGCATGACTTTTCTACAAAACCATCTTATGCCCCAATTGTACCCATTTGTGTATCAGGAGATATCGCACTGATCACTCAAGCTTTGGTCACTTTTCATCTCAATTACTGCAACATACTCTACATGGACCACTCAAGAAGCTACAGATGATCCAGAATACAAATAAACTATTTATGGATTCATCTTGATATTCCCTTTTGACAGCACTTGCATCCACTCATTTAGTGACCACAATGTGTTTCTTAAATCAGAAGCAAATTGTTCATTAAGTGAAAATGTTCACTAAACAAACACGTGTCTGAGAAAGACAGAGAAATGCTATGAAGGTTACTGGTTGTGGCCATCTCATTTAGCCACATACAATTTAGCCTCTCATACAATTTTAAGTACATGCATTGATCGAATTTTTTTTAAAATTATTCTCATATTTGTGAACGGTCACTAAACAAATCAGTAAGGAGTGGGTGTACTTTGCACGTTGCACTAGTTGTCACTGGGCTTCCAGATCCAATTTGAGTTTGTGGTCTATAAAACCTTTCAGAGTACAGGACCCGACTGTTTGCAAGACCACCTCTTTCTGATTACCTCTGTCTGTCCAGTAAGAATTGACAGGTTTGGGAAGATCTCGGTCTCATTTCTCCAGCAGTCATTTGGTGAGACCTAGGAGATGTGCCTTCTCTCTTCCTTTCTTTCTTTCTCTTTCTCGCCTATAAAATGTCATTTCTCCTACCCTGCCTGCCTTCCATGGGCTCTGAAGACCCATCTCTTCCCCTAGGCACTGGGTCAGGAAGTTCTGTAAATACATTTTGGTTGTATATGTTAAAATATATCAAAATATGTTTTATTTTGTTAACTGTTACTTCTTACTATTAATTGTATACACTATCCTAAGTTACGTTTCAAGTGGTCAGCTAGATAAATACAATAAATGAATAAACAAAGTTAGAGTAAAAGATAATAACGAACTTCATGACTATGAGGGCATCTGAAGCCCAAACCTATCAATCCACTGGTGTGCCATATTAGTCCCTACTATATTTATTACAGCTCTGCAGCTATTGACGGCACGGTAGTTTTACCGATACGGTTATGTCTAACATGTATGGCATGTCCATTTATATTCTGAATGAATCAGATATAAGAGTGCATAGCAATTTTCAGAGGAAAGGCTGATTTGTAACCAGTTGCTCCTACTTCAACTGAGCCAAGTTAGTCCAAGATAGCCTAAAAATCCTTGAAGATTGGGTAACTACCTATAAAAAAGCGGCTTTGATTTTTCAAAATAATGCCTTTTCTCTCTCTATGCTTGTTGAAGGAATATATGGCAAGAAGAAAGATTGATGACCTAGGATTATAGGTCTTTAACCTAAGACATCTCTTTATGCCTTTGGAGAATGCACCCTAAGAAGCCATCACATCTACTTTATAATTATCCAGGTAGCAAATAGACCTTGAAGGCTAATGTTTAACAACTTTAAAAAAAAAAAAGTTTACTATGGTCCTTTAAAAACAAACTATTTTAAAAAGTACAAATAGTTAAAAAGATACAAAATAAGCAGAATAGAGAAAAAGGTGTTGAAAAATTCCTTGCCTTACCACAATAGAGGTTATACTCTAATTAATTCAGACTTGCTTCATTAAAAAAAAAAAAATTGCATAGAATCAAAATAATTGTAAACCTATTTAAGGTCAAATATTATACCTAAAGAGAGAATTGGTTGTTCCATAACAAAAACAAGATGACATTATTTCATTGGTTGGAAGAAGGGTCAAAAGTTTATATTTTAAATACTAACTGATAAAAGGAAATACTGAATTAAGTTTGGGTCTGCAAGTATTTGGTATCAGCTTTTCCCAAAATCATGCAGTTGGAAATTATTGTGTTTGTAATACAAAACAACTGCAGGGCAATCCTGGGGAAGTGTCTATGGAGATTCTCAGTCATCCAGGTATGTTTGTCCCAAAGGTGCTTTTTTTCAGGAGGCAACTGGACTTTGTGTTTCTTTTGAAGACATTTCGCTTCTCATCCAAGAAGCTTCTTCAGCTTTGACTAGATGGTGGGGAGTGGAAGGATTTATATTGCTTGCAGACAGATGGTCATTTGCATTCCTTTAGAGAGCTGTTGAAACCATTTGGAGGTTTACCTGTGTCCTCAGGCAGGGTCACCTGAGTAGTGCAAATGTGTGTGGAGCCTTCTTGGCTGCAGGATGTTTTCTTCCCTGATCCCTTCACTGTTGAAAACAGGCACAGGCTATTGGGGATAAGTCTGTGCTGTCTTCAAAAGAAACACAAGTAAGTCCAGTTGCCTCCTGAAAAAAGCACCTTTGGGACAATCCTGGGGAAGACTGATTTTTCCATTGAATCCATTCTATAATGTACAACAGTTGCCCCAGAAAGCCATGTCTTTTCAGAACATATTATGTCTACATTAAACATAATGTATGTTTTCAGAACACACAGGCTACATTATAACTGGACATATTATGCAAAGACCTAAAGCTCTTTGGAAAAAGCTCTAATGCTGGAAAGGGTGGAAGAAAAGAGGACAATCAGCAGCAAGTTGGATGGACTGAGTTAGAGTAGCAACGAGTGCAATGTTGAAAGGCCTGAAAGACCAAATTAAGGACAGATCATCATGTGGAAAATCTATCTATGTCACGGGTGTCAAACTCAATCGCATCACATGATGTATCACGACATCTTTTGCCTTTGTGGAGCCAGGGTGGGCATAGCCTGCGTGTGACGCATCCAGCCTGTGGGCCGCCAGTTTGACACCCCTGATCTATGTGGTCACTACGAGTTGAAAACAACTTGATGGCACATAAGCAAGCAAGCAAATTCAGTTGAATCACAGACCTTACAATCTGCATTTGTCTCAAAGACAGCTTTTGAAAATCTGGTGTCCCCCAGATGTGTTAGATTATATGGTTCATCATTCCAACAGCACGGCCAAAGTGCCTAGGAATGAATGGAGTCATATGCAATGGGAAAGCCCCAAGGTTATTTTATTTATTTTACTTTTCACGTTTTTAAATTGCCAAAATTGTAAATACTATTCTCTGGGGCATACATCTACTGAATTGTTGCTCCAAATAATTGTTCCATATTGCAGTAAAATGGTTCATTTTTCTAGATTTTTCAGTCAAATGGTACCACTTTGATTAAAAATCACATATCACAAATAGTAGCAACAATGTTCTGTGTCATGACAAAATGAAGCATTTGGACCAAATCATGCAAGACAAAGAAATAGAACTGGGCAAATTTCTTTAGAAGTCACAAATGTAATCACAGCAGTAGTATTCATCTGCCACCCTAGTAAGATAAGAGCTTAACTGGCCTGAAATCTAAAACAGCATTATGGTGAAATTATCTCTAGCCAAATTTGTCTCTTGGACATAAATTTGTGGGTGCCTAGGGCTGAGCACTTAAAAAAACACAATCCAATATTATGCAAATTGAGAATACTGGCATCAATGTATTTAATTTGGATACTTTATTCGTAGCACTAATGTAAATAGACAGCAGGGGAGAGCAGCATGTTGGGAAACCTAGTAGGAAAGGAAATAAGAAGCAATAGCAATGAATGAAAACAACAATCTGTTACAACCAGCTTCAGCAATGAAAGAAATGGATTACAGAAAAATCAATTCAGCTCCTCTTGAAGGCCAGGCTTAAACTATCATAGTTTAGATATATTATGTGAAGATCCAGCTCTCTGGAGAAGCCTGTAATGTTTGGAAAGTAGAAGAAAAGGGGAAAGAAGAACCAGCAATAAGCTGGATGGACTCAACTATTAATCAGAGTAGAGCTGGAAGGGACCTTGGAGGTCTTCTAGTCCAACCTCCTGCTCAAGTAGGAGACCCTATACAATTTGAGACAAGTGACTGTCCAGTCTCATCTTAAAACCTTCCAGTAATGAACCTCTGAAAGCAAGCTGTTCCACTGGTTAATTGTTCTCACTATTAGGAAGTTTCTCCTTAATTCCAGGTTGCTTCTCTCCTTGATTAGTTTCCATCCATTGTTTCTTGTCCTGCCTTCTGGTGCTTTAGAAAATAAGTTGACCCCCTCTTTTTGGTGACAGCCCTTCAAACTACAAGAGCTATAGGTGCGTTGTTGGAGGCTTGAAGAATGAGGTTGAAGATAGAGTGTCCTGAGAAACTTTATTTATGTGGTCACTAAGAATGGACACCAATTTGATATTACTTAATCATTCAATGAATGAATCAAATCTCAAATCTATTTGCCAATATAATACTAGTTTGTGCTTTTCAACTTCTGGGCTAGAAATCTGCATTTTTACAACTTATTAAACTCTGTTGGGGTGTATAATCTTAGAGCAATGATGATTATATATACCAACAGGTCTCTACCTAAACATTCAAACAATATAGTAAATTATTGACTATTGCAGGGAAAAAGCTGATTAATCTATCTGATAAATATTTCCTGTAATAAATTAAGAAACATGCAAATCTAATAATGAAAGCCATGGAATCGAAAGCAAAGTTTATAACAAAAGCAATGTGCAGTTTTTACTGCATTTCAAAATAAGAATACTATATGATAAGCAACTGGAACTTTCATTTTAGTGGCATAATATTCTAAAATTACCAGTTATGTTGGATTCACTATATTTAAGGGTTTAGGGGAAGCCATATATATGCTCCACTGAGAATAAAGGACCAAAACCGTGTAATAGAAAGCAGAAATGCAGCTAAAACCCATCCTTTGTGTCTTAATATTCACTAACAAATTAAGACAAAGATGGACACATTTTTTTCATACTGCCAGGACATCACTACATGTAAAAGAAGACCAATTCTCATTCCTTCTCTAGTGCCAATCAGTTTTCAGAAAAGCCACACCAAAAACAGAATAGAGGTCATCTCTAGTTAATTAAGTACACATGGATTCCTCAATCTATTTCTGTGTTTGAAAAAAATCCAGATTATGTCTTTTTCTACAAATTCTTCCTTTAATCTCCTTTCCAACGGATTATTTTAATACAGTAATTCCTAACATACTTTTCATATTCCATGTTTGATAATATACATTTTGGTACCATTTTTCCAAAATTATTGTTTTGTGTTTTTTTTAAATATAAGACATATACATAACCGAGTGCTATGAGCGCCTGTACAAATGGAACATGTCATTTCCCTACCATAATCTAAATCAATTATTGGCTTTCTTATATTCTGATTCCCATTTCTGCATGGAGAATGTATACTTTCAGGATTATTGTACATGAAGATCCTGCTAATTTCTCATGTGACTAAGAACAAGCGCTAATCAATGTTTAAGTGATTAGTTTAAAAGTACAACATTATAAACCAGGAATGTATGATAGCTCACACGTATTTCTGCCACTTTGAGATAACAAGCAATCTTATTACTCAGGGGATTCAAAGGTGAGATAAGAATACATTCTAGTATCCTTTACTGGCATTTGTTAGGTTTGCAATGCAATCCAAAAATAAAAGCATTAAGGGGCCTGAATAGGGTAGTACACAAGCTCAAAAAAAATCTATCCATGCCTTTAAGACTAAAGACAAAGCAACTGCCATTATAAATTAATAGACAGCAAACATAATCCAATAAAGAAAAGAAAATCTTTTTACAGATTAAAGACCAGAAGAAAAGTATCTACCAGATCTTTGCCAGTGCAACACATATCATAGCATAAATTACCTGTGATTGTATTGTACTTACAATTTGCCTTTAATTGTTCATGCTAATGCATGGTGGGAATGAAGGATTACAATCAAGCAAGGACCAAATGTGTCTCTGAATACTGTTGGCGGGTAAAGATAGCAGAATGGGGCAATGATTCGTATCTTTGTGGCAGTATTATTTTTACTCTATATACTACTAAAACTTCTGTGTTGTTGTTTGTAACCTTCAACTGGGCAAAATGGCATATCATACAGCAACAATTTTTGAATCAACATGGTTCAAATGGGCTAACAAAGAATGCATCCAAAATTCAGGATCTACGATTCCCATGCATTGAAATTTAGCAAAGTTATATCCACTTCAGTGCTACCATACTGCTAAGGATATTATATCCTATATACCACTAGAAAACTCATTTAATCTTTTCTTATTAAAAAAAACTTCTGAAATTGTTATAAAATCTTCTGCAATGATTGTCTTTTGAAGAGAAGTTGGAAATATTACTTTGGATCTTTAAAAATGTCAACACACAAACTGTCCATGCACAAAAGCCGGCACACTTCTCACCACTATGGAAGATCTCCCAACCTTCTGAAACAGTTCTGGAGGCACTGGAGGGTGAGAAGAGGAGAATACAAGATGATTGACCTCCATTTCCAACACCTTAGGCTGCAGAACACTGCATTGGGCTATCTAGTGACTGATGTTATGCATTTATATTATTATTATTTTTTACCTTTCAATGTGCAGTTCACACAAAATCAAGTATACAGTTATGCAATTACTAGAAAGTGTTTTATTGCAACCTTTATCAGAAGCCATTTCTGGTCATTTAGGAATCTATCACTTAAGATTCCTACAGCTAGATCTGTTCCTAAGTCTGTAAGTAATGGTGCCATGTGCAAGTGCGAATCCATCCAGAACAATCACCAGGACAGTTTTCACTACATATCATCTTGCCTCAGGTGGAAAAGGAGCAGTTGGTTGTGAAAGCATATGTTGTAAAACCAGAAACAACTATACCTATTCACTATCTAGATCAGAGGTCCCCAACCCCCAGTCCATGGACCAGTACCAGGCCATGGCATGCCAGCAACCAATCCGCACAAACAAGCAAAGCCCCATCCTTGGGATGCAGGCAGTACACAAAACCATGCCCCCTCCGGTCCATGGAAAAACCTCTCTCCACGGAACCAGTCCCTGGTGCCCAAAAGGTTGGGGACCTCTGATCTAGATCACTGTTTCTACATTCTTACTGTAGAAATGAATAAACATTAGAAATTCACCATTAGCCTATTCAAAGCAATTCTTACAAAATAAGAGTGTGATTTATTTATTAGATTTTTATCCCGCCTTTATTACTTTGAAAATACTGAAAGTGGAAAATATATCAATACCTCTACCTCCTCCTATTTTCCCCACAACAACAATCCTGTAAGGTGACTTGGGCTGAGAGAGAATGGCTGGCCCAAAGTCACCCAACTAGCTTTCATGCATAAAATGGGACTAGAACTCACAGTCTCTTGATTTCTACACCAGCACCTCAACACTACACCAAATTGACTGTCATGGACCTCAATCTCTCAAGGGTGAATATTCAAATGTTTTACAAACCCAATATTCCTAGCAATCTGATATGAAAAACAAGATATTTGTATACTACATCTGTGAAGGCTTCTTCATATTTTAAAGTGGGATTAATTAAAGCCACAGGTAATGTATATACATTTCCTAAACATTTATTAGGCTTTATTTAGATAATATGTATTTTTCCTAGACATTTATTAGGCTTTATTTAGATAATACATACTTGAGAGCTGAAAATCCATATATTAATCCCCAGTGCCATGTAAACACACCTAAGTCAGTGTTGGATCATAGCCAGCATCAAATACTGGGCATGGGATGAGCTATCTCAGTATAAAAAAGCTGCAGTGGTCTAAGAATATTGAATTCAGCATATGCCTCATATTAACTATGTGATTAGATTAACCTGATTTGTGCATGTCCCAGAATGTTACTGTATACATAATACTTTTATTTATTGGAAAATATGATTACCTGAATAGGATGTTGCACAACCTACAAACTACATAAGGAAAATACTCGCCATCCAATATTAATACAAAATAAGACTGTCATTATCCTTTTACAACAGGCAAACAACAGGAGAAGACATGCAAAGCATCCATAACAACTCCAATATTCACAGGAGTTGCTAGCATTCATAGCAAATCTAGAAAACTGGCTTCAAGGTCTTAGAATAGGTTAGTCACTGCAAGTGCTAATAAAATCTGCTCAGAAACCAGCTCTTTGCATCAATGTATGACAAGCTCAAAAGTGAGTCAATTCTCATATGTTGTTTTATTAGCTCCTATATATGCAAGCTGCCAGGCAACACAATAGGTAGCTAATTTAGAGGTTAGAGTTAACTGCTGTATTTGAAGAGCCAGGGGCAATTCATCCAGGTGAACTATTAGGTGACAACAAGAAAAGAGATTTAAAGTTTTAGTGCATGGTATTGAAGGAAAGAAACTGCATTATCTACATAAAATTGAAAGCTCTGTAATGAATTTGAGTTTCTTTGGTTTGCACTAAGGTACCTTAGTTTTCTTGACAGCCAATATATAGATGCTTTTTACATCTGACTGCACATTCAAGACTGTTTTCTTTAATCAGTATAATTGGATAAATAAGGTCTGGACATACATGTATTTTTTTAAGGAGAAGTTCTGTATTTTGAACACTGTTTTACAGGGTGGACTTCCCAATATTTGGTTCAAGGCACTGTGACAATATACTTTGACATCAGCCTTAGCCTCAAATACTTAAATCAATAAAATTCAGCAGTTAAATTAGGAAACATAAAGGACTGAATGCAGAATTGATTCTCTGAACAAAATAAATTAATCACTGGTTGCTGAGGACATTAAACTCAATATATCTATGAACAGTATTTATCAATCTTCTAAAAACTAAACAGTAGATCAATATTTTTGATTCATTGGAAATGTATTGAAAAATATAACTGGGTTTGGAATGAAGCATCCCTTATTGCTGTTCAGCACAACTCCGAATGTAAATTGTTCAGTGAAAACAAGGATGAGTGAAGAAAATCTAGTATGGCAATCATTCTGTAAAGGAGGTTTACATTACGATGCATTAGCAGCAAGTATTTATCTTAGTTCATGCTGACTCAGAATGCAAGTCAATGGAGAGCTGATAAAGAGACCTGCCCCTATTACTGAATTGACTTTTATTAAATTTTCCTTCCATCCTTTTTCCTCATTTCATCCCTAATGGGTGGGGGGGATGTCTGCTTATTCCCCCCTCCCCTCTCCACAAAGTTTAGTTCTCGTTTACCTCTTAATCGTATATTATAGGTCTACCAACTTGTTCAATCCTGTCATTAACTGTAATACATACCGCTAACTGACTGAACGGGTAGCAAGCAAATGGACATCATAAATACTGCATGTTTTATAAGATGTCAGCTAGAATATTAATTGTTATCCAGCAACTTTTTAAACAGCAATATTTTTAGGAGAACGGGGTGCATGTATATGTTTCGTTATTAGAAAAATTAATTTAAACTCTATTTCAAGGTGACACTGAAATACTAGGAGGTAACTTGCCTTTTAAAATCTAGTTAACAATAGAATTTATTTTCAATTGAGGGTGAGTGAATCATTGTGTGTCAATCAAGATACATATCCTACGAAGTTTTAAAGCTAACCTTGGTGAAATACCAAATAAAGTGTGGGTTTCCGAAAAATATATATGCTTTACTCGTTTTTAATACATTGTCTCAACTAATGAACCTTTTTTAAAAAAAAAATAATATACACTCTCTCTTCTCTTTCATGAGGAAAAGTAGTTTTGAGACTATACTCAGTTCTTATCTTGCTTAACTGTACATTCTTTCAGCTACAAAAGACACAGTGAATACTATTTATTTCTCTAGTTTAGTGGAAACAAGATTCCAGACCTTAGAAAGCCCATTCTTACCTCAAAAACCAATTAGCTTGGGGGGGAAAAAGGGGGGGGGAACTATGTGGCTAGTCAAAAACAGGATAACCTGTATCTATCCCTGCAGAAGGCACCATAAGTAATAAGCGTGTATATCTACAGAAGATTAAAAGTAAAATCAAATCAACAAAACTGCAACAAAGCAATGGATGTTATTCCCCCCTCCCTTTTCACAGGTAGATGAGTAAATAGTGACTCAACAGAGATTTCATTCACACAGAGGAATATGGTATGCTGGGAACTCTTCTCAGCCTGACAATCTGCTGCAGATGCTAGTTAAAGAGAGCTATTTATCAATGTCAACCGTGTGCATTACAATGCACCAGTTTGAAGCAGCTCAGGCTTCTCCTGCCCTTCTTTCTCCCACAAGCTTCCCTGCTTCTGATCTTACAGCTACAAAGAACCCTTATCTTTGGCTTCCCAGATACATCTGCATTACAACAATTGCCAAAATACATGCTGGGGTGTTTTTTTTCCCTGGGAACCTCAAAGAAAAGAAATTAAATATTCTGGTGTTAATTTAAAAAAAAAAAATTAAAAAACTTCTTGTCTTTCCCCTTTCTATATTTATTTGCAGTTCAATGTTTATAAAGAATTATGACAAGAAATCACCTCAGCAAAATGATTACACAAATTTAGATGTTTCATCTTTGGTTAAACTGAAATGGAATATTGAATAGGCAATGCAGAGAGACACTAAGGTGTATGTAGAGAGTCAGACAAGCAACATCTATCCATTATTTAACTGTTAAATCAGGAGGCAAGGCAACTAAGAACAGATGAAATTATCCTTCATTGAGGAGCTAGCTAGACATATAAGGATTCCATCCCACCCCTTACATGGTGATCTGATATATATCTTTGATTGTGCCAACTTCTGCTTACTGTTTTTCTTCTTATGCTTCATCTTTGCTATTCCCCCCCCCAGACATTACTAAAGCTTATTCTCCCCTCCCACTATAGACATACACTATAGTCAGCCCCAAGCAATGATAACTATTAAAAAAAAACTTAAAAGCTTGTCTTAGTTCAGTTTCTAGTACAGAAATAAGATCACCTCCTAAGTCTGTTGGCTTAGTTCATGCTTGTGATTTGATCCCTTTTGCTTAAGAGTGTGTGAATTCAGCTATTGTGATCTGAAAACTGATTTGCAGTTTAATGCAAACCAACTAATTCTAGTTCATTCAATAAGACACAGTACACAAACAGTGGCTTAGCTTGGGTTATGCAAACCCAACCACTGCCAGTGGATTTATATTAGGGGAATTAGATTTCAATAATTTTGTAGGACTTTCAATGGTGACACCTGCATTTTCATTTTAGCCATGCTCCCATGCAAGTCTTTCCTGATTGCATTACTTTGACCCTATCCAATAACTTCATGCTATGAATTGACATAAAAGTTCTCTGGAAAGGAAAATACAGAATGACATGTTTTTGAAATGTAGAAAAGCTATTTATTCCTGTCCATTAAACTCTGAACTTTAAATCAAACTGGTTGAAATAATTTATTGTGCCCTATCAAGTATTTCTGCATGCATAGCTGAACTTTCCAATTTATTTCCAGCAATAACTTCTTAAACTGCATTACACTCCACTCAGCAAGCACCTGCTCTGAATTTTAGAAGCAGTTTGCCAGACTGCATTCACGATTACTGGGGAGGAGAAGTAAAAATCCCTGTGCCTCTCTTACTAATACTTCAGCTACCCTTGATTCTCTTGGAGACCATAAAGCCTAGCAACCACTACAGTGTCCTAGTGTAGAAACCAGCATTTTCCAGCCACATTCTAGCTTCCAATCTGAGGATGTCCTATGATCACTCAGCCAAGCAAGAAGATGTGGACTTCTTAAAAGGCCTTGTTCTTGGCAAGGCTCAATAATCTAAATGTCCACGATGCTGGAACTAAAGCATCAAGTTCTGTATATGGCCTGCAGATCACTAATTGTGCTTATTTTCTAATGCCCAGACTCCTGTTAAAAAAAGATTTAATTTAGATATTACTAGATACATATTAAAAGAGTAGGGGAAAATAACACTTTATCAATAAATACTTTGCCAATAAATATTTCTTTGTTAGAAAAAATAACAATTATAGTAATACCTGGATCACTGTATTATATTAAGATCAATCAGTTTTGTAAATTTTCAACTGCAATAATATGTAAAAGGAAATACGAACATGCCAATCAGATTAGCAAAACTCTCCACATGTTTAATTTGTAGGCAGAAGACATATTGCTGAAATTAAAAAAAAATGTGTCTCCCCCCCCCTGCTGTTCTAGATTGATACTGTTGAATTCCCACTTTGATGAATTTTGTTCCACTCTCCAGAAAGCTTGCAACATAATATGCTTCTATGAAATATGCACATGCATGGAAACTAAACAAATCCAGTTTAGTGGGCAAATAATTTGATATATTTATTACAAGAAGATGCTGAACTGATTGAAATAGATGAAGAGACTAGTTAATTGTTGCCAGCTTGCCAGTTTTTAAGTTCAATGTAATTGTTGTCTTCTACTTTTGATATTGGTAGTTTGATTTTAATGATGCTTGCCATGGATATTTTAAATGGTTACATAGGATTTTCTTTTTGTTATGCCTGGACTGCTGTAAATTACTCTGGATCCTTAGTGATTCAGTAACAAATAGAATGACCAAACAAAACAGAGAAGACCAAGACTCTATAATTTGGGTATGTCTTACAGTTGTTCCACTTTGTTACTACGGTTTTGGAAAGGGAAATGAGTTTTAAAGATATAATAGTGATTGATGTTTAACTACAGAACAAAAATACAGAATTTTATTGAAGAAGAAATTTGGATTTATCATGCATATAGCATAGCAAAATAAGCCTGTTTTGTTTTGAGATAAACATACTGTTATTCCGAGTTTCAAACAATGAAAAATGTTCGCACCCTGCATGTGAAATGTGTCTTTATTAATATAATAGGAAAGTGGACCAATATAATTTTATGTAATAAAAGTTTTATTTAAAAACTGAATAATTTCTATATTTCCTCTTCATAAACAATAATAAACACAAGCACAATTTCTGAACCATTGTCAAAGACAGCCTCTGAAGAATTTGTATGCAAAAACAGTGCATAAAAACCTTTTAGAGAACCTGAAGCAGAAATTCAGTAAGTGAACAAACAAACTGTTATCAAAATTACTTACAGCATTATTGCTGCCTTGAATATGTTGACATTTTGGTAATCCCAACATCACTGCAGGAAACAAGTTGATGAAAATGCTTGTATACTGCAGCTTTAGAATGTGCTAATCCTTCCAGGAAAACAACAGGGAATGGTATCACCAATATTAACCTAATTTAAGAGACTTATTAACTGTTAATAGGATCCATTACAGAAGGAGAAACAAGAGTCACAGCTTTCAATTTTCTCCAGAAATGCCTTTTTTTCTTCACTAGACATCAATAAACAAAAGGGCAAAAAGACTGTAAAGTGTAATATTGCCTCTAGAAGCTTGGTTGGTTCCACACACTTTGCCTTAATCAGATAAACTAGCTGGAAATTATAGGCATTAAGCATTGACTTCTCCACTGAACTAGAACTGGCTGGGGAATTCTGGGAGTTGAAGTTCGTACATCTTAAAGATGCTGAGACTGAGAAACACTGAAGTAGACATCACTAACTTAAAAAAGATTTCTCTGAATGAAATGGGGCGTTGTCTTACCTGAACGCCTTTTCTCAGCATGATGAATGGAGAATCCACGAATGGGTTAATTCTGACCTCCTACCCAAGTAGACCAAGTCAGTCAAAGCTGCCACGCCCGCCTGGCTGAGGACACGCCCCCAGTTTTGAAGAGGGAGAAGCCAATGACTGTACGACGTGTTGGCTCCCAGATCCTTAACGCTGGACCGGACTGCGCATAAGGGATGGGTGTGGATTCTCCATTCATCATGCTGAGAAAAGGCGTTCAGGTAAGACAACGCCCCTTCTCCAGCATGAAGAATGGAGAATCCACCAATGGGACATACCAAAGCCCTTCTGTCCCTATGGGGGGGAAGCAGACTGGGCCAGTGTCCCTGCCGCCGGCACCACCTGTTGCAGTACCCTGCGGCCAAAAGAGGCCTCCGCCGAGGCAAACTTATCAAGTCTATAATGGCGCACAAAAGGGGAAGGCGAAGACCACGTCGCCGCCCTGCAAATGTCATCTATGGTGGCCTGTGTAGCCCATGCTGCAGAGGTAGCAGCACTGCGAGTGGAATGTGCCGTCAAATGACCTGGAATCGCTAAGGAGGATGCCTGATAGGCCTCCGAAATACAGGTCCTAATCCACCTGCCAATGGTAGAAGAAGACACTTTCTGACCCTTGGAAGCCGGGTGGAAGGAAACAAAAAGGGCTTCAGACCTGCGAAAAGGCGCCGTCCGCTTGATGTAATAGCGTAACGCCCTGCGGACATCGAGAGTGTGCCATTGCCGTTCCAGGGCATGAGACGGGTTAGGGCAAAAGTCCGGTAACACGATCTCTTGTGCCCTGTGAAATAAGGTGTTAACCTTGGGAACGAATGAGGGGTCCAAATGCAGGACCACTCTGTCCGTGTGAAAAACACACAAGTCCTCCCTGACAGAAAGAGCTGCCAGTTCCGAGATACGCCTAGCCGAGGTAATTGCAACCAAGAAAGCAACCTTAAGAGACAAGGACCTAAGGTTGCAGGTCCTAACAGGTTCAAAGGGTGACTTGGTAAGGGCCTGCAAGACCCGTGGCAACTTCCAAGTGGGATACCTATGTATCACGGGTGGTTTACTGTTGGTGACCCCTTTGATGAAGGAGCGGACCATGGGGTGTTGAGCCAGTGGTTCCGAATTGCCATAGGTAAACACCGTGGCCAGAGCCGCGATTTGTTGGCGTATAGTGTTGGGCGCCAATCCTTTATCAACACCCTCCAACAGATAGTCCAAGAGATGTGGAATAGTCACCTCTGAGAGAGCCAAGTGGTTGCTGTCGCACCAACGGCAGAAATTCCTCCATGTGGAGTCATAAATGCGATTGGTTGCCGGCCTTCGGGAGGCTTGAATCATGGAGATCACTCCCGATGAGTAGGATTCTCTGGTCAAGATCCGGCGTTCAAGTGCCAAGCGGTTAACTGGAGCCACTGAGGCTCCGGGTGTTGTATGACTCCCTGTATGAGCCTTATCCGATCTGGAGGGATCCTCCATGGAGGGGCCACAGAGAGACTCACGAGGTCGGCAAACCACGGTCGCCTCGGCCAGTGTGGAGCAATGAATATGAGCTCTGCCCGTTCCTGCAGTGCTTTTCTGATGACTGCCGGGATCAGAGGGAGAGGCGGAAAGGTGTACATCAGGCCCCTTGGCCATGGGCTGCGAAGGGCATCCGCCCTCTCCGCCCCCGGAGAGGAGAACCGGGAAAAGAATCTTGGAAGCTGGGAGTTCGCCAGTGAGGCGAACAAGTCCAGAACCGGTTGCCTGAACCTCTCCAATATCTCCCTGAAGAGATATCTCCATTCTGAATGGTCTACTGTTGCCCGGCTTAAGTAATCCGCCTGACGATTCACCTCTCCCGAGATGTGCTCGGCCTTCAGGGAGAGGAGGTTATTTTCTGCCCAGGATCCCAATAGCTTGGCCTCAGCCATGAGAGAACGGGATCGGGTACCGCCTTGATGGTTCACATGGGCTTTTGCCGCCACGTTGTCCATGAGGACCAGCACGTGTTGCCTCGCAATCTTGTTGCGGAAGTGGCGGAGGGCCAGATGAATAGCCCTGAGTTCCAGCCAATTGATATTGTGCTTCAGGTCTGCCCGGGATCACCGGCCCTGAGCCAATTGAGACTGGAAGTGCGCTCCCCAGCCAAACAGACTGGCGTCTGTGGTCAGGGTTAGCCTGCTGGGGTCCTTGAACAGTGACCCCCTGGCTACCGCTGGGGAGGTCCACCACAGAGGGGATCCTAGGGTCTGGAATGGGACCCGTACCCTTTGGTTGGAAGAGCTTGTGCCCAGCCTTTGGAATGGGAGCAAGAACCATTGAAGGTTTCTGGAGTGTAGTCTGGCTCAAGGCACTATCTCTATGCATGTTATCACCTTTCCCAGTAGTTGGGAGAGTATAGCCAGTGCCACTACATGCTCCCTGCGGGCCTTGAGGACGTCTCGAATGCTGTTTTGACGTTCCCGAGACAGGTGGACCTGGCAAAGGTCTGTGTCTATCACCGCGCCCAAGTGTAGAAGGCAGGTTGAGGGAATCAGCTGACTCTTTTGAAAGTTGACTGAAAAACCATGGTCCTGAAGTGTCCTTATAGTGAGGGCCAGCTCCGCCTGGGGGGCCAGAGCAGAGGACGACTGGATGAGGATGTTGTCCAGGTAACATTGGATGCGCACCGGCACCAACCGTAGGTGAGCGACGAGTACCGCCGGATCTTAGTGAAAACCCTGGGAGCCGACGAGAGGCCGAACGGCAGGGCTTTGTATTGATAGTGGCTGTTGGAATAGCAAAATCTGAGATATTGTCGGTGGTTTGGATGTATGGGGATGTGGAGGTACGCCTCCGTAAGATCTATGGACACCATGAAGTCTCCTCGTCTGACGCTGGCCAAGATGGACTGGAGCGTCTGCGTCTTGAACTTTCGGTACGACAGGTGGGAGTTTAGGCCCTTGAGGTCGAGTATCGCCCTCCATCCCCCTGAGGCCTTCGGGACAACGAATAGGATGGAGTAAAAACCTTGACTTAGTTAGTCGGATGGCACCCTTTCTATGGCTCTTATGTGTAACAGGTGTTGAATGGCCTCCCTCAGAAGGCTCTTCTTGACTGGGTTCCTTAGAGGGGGACAGGAAATAAAGCATCAAGGTGGCCTGGTCACGAACTCCAGAGACAGACCGTCCCTGATGGTGCTTAGCACCCAAGAGTCTGTGGTCGTGGTCTCCCATTGGTGGAGAAAGTACGTTAGTCTGCCACCTATGGGATAGTCCCTCCCTGAGTCACTTGGATTTACGAAAGGGACGGCCTCCCCTGCCCTGAAAGGACCGCTTACCCTGAGCCTGTTGTCTGTATCTGTCGCTGTAGCCAGACCGATCAAAGGAACGGTTCGGACCTGCAGTAAATGGCCGGGAGACTTGTGCTGAGGCCGAATCTGATCCGGGCCGAAATGGCTGCCGGCGGATGTACGGGGAGAACCGTTGGCTCGGCCTCCTGGAAAGGTGGTAAAGGACCCTCCATTTCTCCCTGTTCTCAATTAAATAGGGAGCTAGGGCCTCCCCCAAAAGGCGGGCGCCACGGTATGGGGCAGAAGCCACGCGCCATTTGTGTTCAACCTCGGCCTTCCAATTCCTGAGCCATAGCAACCGGCGTGCAGTGACGTTGGATGCTATGGCACGGGCCGAGAATTTGGCGGCCTGCAGAGATACGTCTGCCATGTACTGTGATGCCGCCATTAATTTCGTTAAGTCCTGATGGACTCTTACCTCCTCTGGGGGAATTCTGGCCTGTAATTGATGGAGCCAGATAAGAGAGACCCTTGCGAAGAATGAGGTTGAGGTGGATGCTCTTATTGCCCATGCCGAAGCCTGGGTGTCCTGCGGAGAGAAGCCTCGGATTTCTTATCCTCGGGCTTCAACGCCTCCGCCATATCCCCTGGCACCTTGGAATCAGAAAATAAAAGTTTTAAGAACTCATCCACCTCAGGCACTTCCAGCGCCTCATTCAAGACCGGCACCGTGTCAATCAACTTACGGTCGATTCCCCCTATTGAGGGAAAAGCACCTGGGGACTCCCATTGCCCCTGAATGGATTTCAAAAACATGGGGGGGCAAGGGATTTGTTTGTGTATCACAACTGGTTCAGAAAACAACGGGTCCGTGTCCTGGCTAGGAGCCTGTTCAGGTACCCAAAAGGTTCACTATAAGCAAGAAATCAGTACTGACAATAACGAAATAGAGAGGGGGGGGAGAGGCACGAAAATCAACAAAAAACACTTACAATAAAGAAATTTACCGATCTGGAACAGCGCTGATCCAGCGCTGACCAGATGATAAAGGAAAGGGAAGAATCCACCAATGGAATAAACTTAATAAAACCTGCTGTTTTCAAGTAGCTGGGAGCCAAATCTACCATGTCTGTCTGGGCTGAAGACCAAATCGAAACTGGGGGCATGTCCTCAGCCAGACGGGCGTGGCAGCTTTGACTGACTTGGTCTACTTGGGCAGGAGGTCAGAATTAACCCATTGGTGGATTCTCCATTCTTCATGCTGGAGAACTTACTGGACTTTTGAACGAAAAATCCTTGAGTTGTGACTAGAAGAGAAATAGGCAGCCAGCTTCTAAAAATAAAAATAAGATTCTACTTAAGGATACACAGGTGAGAATATTTATTGCAGAGCAAAAATAAACTGTAAATACAGATTAAGCAGCAGCTCATCAAAAAATAATGATAAATTCCTGCAGGGATAAAAGTTGTGGATAGAAACTCACTGGTTGACTTTGGGACAGGATTATTGTTGGGACAATACTGTTCCCCCACGCTCTATACGTTCTCTTGAGCTTCTGAAGATATAAATCTAACTATTAAATAAAAATGAATAGGTAACTTACAATAAATTTTCCTGAATTGCTCCACTTCCAAGTGTAAATAAGGAGATCATCTGATTAAATAGTCCTTCACATCAAGACACTAGCAAAATGAAGAAGATTCCAGCTGGCCTCTCTTGCTGACATATTATCTCATTCTCTATAGAGAAGTACATTTCTTTTAGTAATTTTTGACTTAACCAACATTAACATTCAAAACAAGCATTCTGTGCCTGCATTTTAAAATGACATAATCCTAGGTATGATCAACCTCTTTAAGCCTCTGACATGTAAGTAATAAGACTAAAGTATTACACAACACTCACTCAAACTAATCAGCTTATAATATGGACACAAGGCTTCCAATTACTTCCCTGAGACACTTAAATTTTGTTCAGCCTGTTTCAAACTGAACCAGCTCAATTCGCAATACATATTTAGCCTTTGTTTTCTCAATGCTTCGAACACATGCAGAAACCAGACCTGAATAAAAATCCATGACATAATGGTTCTGCAAAGAGAGACACAGCAAGCTGTCAATCTGTTTGGTTGTTTGGAACCATCCCAATCATCTAGTGTTCCAAAAATAATCCAGGATATTACTGCTGATGCAGCTGACTCGGTGTGAATTCTTTTACACCCCACCCCCTATTAAAAAAAGCTATCTTTCTTTTGACAATCCAGTGAATTGGGCAGGTTGCCCAGTTTACAGTGCTGCTGACCCAGATTTGAGAAAGATTATGCATTCAATGAAGAACGAAAAATCATTGTAGAATAATTCTTCAATGAAATTCTCTTCTCACTCTGAAAACTAAATGTTAACAATTTTCTAATGAAAAAGAATGCAAACATTTAGGAAAAGAAGAACTTGATTCTTGGAGAATTTAGCAGCACTCAGATTTTCAAATATTCTCAAGAGTAGCTTTTCAACCTTTACTCGTGAGTATGTATTTGGGGGGGGGAAATATCCAAAGCAGTGCCACAACCAATTCATTAGCATAAAATCTGTCAAGGGCAAGAACGAGATTTAAGTAACTATAATAAACATGAGGATTTCATCCAAAAGAGGATGCATACATCACACAGATTACTCTAGATTTCTGTTGTACACAAATCTTCTCTATAAGGACTTATCCACACAGTTTGCCTGTGTGAACATGATTCACTCACCATGAACGACATACAGTATTTTCACAAGTGAGTCTCTGTCTGGGTAGCCAGCCTACTTCTGAAGTTGGATCAGCCTGTTTTGCAGCACACAAATAGGCTTTATCGTTTTATGCCAACACTAAAAGCCCCTGTGATTGAATGATCTTCTGGGCTCCAACTGGCCCCACTGGCTCTGTACTTCCATGCTTATTTCTGTTTTTGCTCCCAAGTGACAGCAGACCATTTCTCGTACACACCAATTTGCTTTTGGGGAGTGGGCAGGTCAGAGATTAGGGTACCAACCTCATTCAAGACTGAATGGAGGTCTTCCAGAATGAAAGGAAAACACATTACATAGACATGTGACAGCAAATATAATGCTTTACTTTAAACATTATGTTTTCATGCTTCTTTGAAGCACATGCAAATGTGCCAGTGCATTTCAAGAGAAATATAAAAATAAGTCCTTAGCATGATAAGAATATTAAGAAAAAAATATTGTCAAAAGGCAAAATCCTTGTATTCTCCAGCATGAAGAATGGAGAATCCACCAATGGGTTAACTTGGACCTCCTGCCCACGTAGACCAAATCAATCAAAGCTGCCACGCCTGTCTGGCTGAGGGCACGCCCCCAGTTTCGATTTGGTCTTCAGCCCAGACAGACGTGGTAGTTTTGGCTCCCATCGATTTGAGATTCAGGTCTTATTTAAAATTATTCCATTGGTGGATTCTTTCATTGTTTTTTCTCATCTGACCAGCGCTGGGATCAGCGCTGTTTCTGGATGGGGAAAAAAAGTTTTTTGTTGTAAGTGCCTTTTTGGTTGAGTTCGTGTTTCTCCACCCCCACAGCTGATCATTGCGGCTGCCGTTTTGGGCGCCGCGGGACAATCGGATCCCCATCGGCTTTACTTTTGTCTTTGCTTTTGCTGTCTTGCCTTCTAGGCTTCTCTGGGTGGTCCCTTGGGGGAAGGAGTGCGTTCCCCTCCTCTTCGGACCGCTTGGTCCTTCGGATTTTTTGGCCAATCGTCGCGGCCGCCATTTTGGCCGCCGCGACTCAATCGGCTGCTTTATTGTGATCTTGTGAGGTGCTGGTTCAATTTTGGGGGAGCTGTTGGTGTGAGGGGGGTGCTCCCTATTCTGCAGCTGTCCCAGGGTGTCCAAATTTCTCACCGATCGTTGCGGCCTCCATTTTTGGCGCCGCGTGGAGAACAGAAATTTTCATTTCGGTTTCACTTTCCCATTTCACCAGCATTCAGGACGGCCTTTTCCTGACCAAAAAGAGGGCCGATCTGTTTACTTTCGTTTTCCCTTCTGGCGACCGCCACCTTAGTTCACACAAACAGGGAACCAAAGGCCACACTTTTTTGTTCCCTTTTAGAATTATCAGTCTGCGTTGAGTCCAGGGATTTTCCACTACTCAGGCCCTTCATTGCTGCCAGTTGGGGCCTTACTTCCAAGGACATAGGGCAGGGCTTTTCAACCTTTTCACCCATTGTACCACTTTTAGGATAAGGCAATATCCAAGTACCACCAGTCGCCCAGCAAGGTGTCAAAAACTTGACCCCCAAAAAAGGGAAAAAATGAAAGTACAGGTAGTCCTCGACTTACAACAATTCGCTTAGTGACTATTCGAAGTTACAACGGCACTGAAAAATGTGGCTTATGACCATTTTTCACACTTATGACTATTGCAGCATCCCCAGGGTCATGTGATTTACATTCAGATGCTTGGCAACTGATTCATACTTATGATGTTCACAGTGTCCCAGGGTCATGTGATCAATGGCCGGGGGGCGTGGCCAGCTCATCACTCAGGTTGCGGGGTGCCTGTGGGGGGGAATCCGTGGGTCTCTGGTGGAGGGGGATGGGATTGGGGTGGGTGCCTTCCTTACGTCCCTCTCTCCCATTGTCCCTTCCTCCTTCCCTCCCTCCCTCTAATTGTTCCTTCCTTCCTTCCCTTTGTCCCTTCCTTTCCTCCCTCCCTTCCATTGTCCCTCCCTCCCTCTCATTGTCCTTCCCTTCCTTCCTTCCCTTTGTCCTTCCCTTCCTTCCTTGCTTCCTTCCCTTTCTCCCTTCCTTCCTTCCCTCCCTCCCTCTCATTGTCCTTCCCCTCCTTCCCCTCCTTCCTTCCTTCCTTCCTTCCCTCTTTGTCCCTTCCTTCCCTCCCTCCCTCTCATTGTCCTTCCCCTCCTTCCTTCCTTCCTTCCTTCTTTGTCCCTTCCTTTCTTCCCTCCCTCCCTTCCATTGTCCTGCGCTACACCGTCCAGATCCCAGCCTGGTTTTGGCAGGCAGCGGTGCATTCTCACCACACGGAGCGGCCGGTGAGGTGAACCGGCAACATCACGGCCCTGCCTGTGCGTGCGCAGAGGCAGAGGAGAGCGCATGCGCCTCAGCCTCTGCGCGTGCACAGGCAGGGCCTGGATGTCACTGGTTCACCTTGCCAGCCGCTCCGCGTGGTGAGAATGCGCCAGGCTCGGTGTGTGCAGCTACAGCTGAGCCACCCGCGCTCAGTAGCTACCCGCTGCTCGGAAGCTGCGTGGCGCGGCCCAGCCGCCGCTCAGAAGCCCCGCACGGCCCGGCCGCCGCTCGGAAGCCCCGCGCGGCCCGGCCGCCGCTCGGAAGCCCCGCGCGGCCCGGCCGCCGCTCGGAAGCCCCGCGCGGCCCGGCCGCCGCTCGGAAGCCCCGCGCGGCCCGGCTGCCGCTCGGAAGCGGCCACCGCGCAGAAGCTTCCCCTTCACTCCGGCCAGCGAGCCAGATGGGCAGGGGCGCGAATTGGCGTGTGCTCAGGAACGCCGATTCCGCGCCCCTGCCCAGCTCGCTCGCTTGCCGGCGCCCACAATCTGCCCGGCCTCCCCTCTGCCTGCTTTGCACAGCTCCTCCTGGGCCCCCCGCGCCCGTTAACCCTCCCGCCACCATGCAGTGTAAGGTTGGCGCCCCGCCCAGATGCCCTCACCTCCCCCAAGCATTTTTTTACTCACCTGCTTTCAGCTGCACTCCCTTTCTCTTTTTGCTTCTCTGCTTTCGCCACGTGCTTGTGGGTAAAAAAAAAAAGTTCCATGAGACTTTCTAACTTCTCGCGAGAAGTTAGAAAGTCTCATGGAACTTTTTTTTTTTGTCTCACAAACACATGGCGAAGGCCGAGAAGGACAGGAGAAAGGGAATGCTGCTGAAAGCAGGTGAGTAAAAAAAAATGCTTGGGGGAGGTGAGGGCATCTGGGCGGGGTCGGGGGTCGGGGGGCAGGCAATGCGTCATGCAGCTCCAGCAGAATCTCCCCTGAAGACTGCGTGAGGCTGCCTGCCACCCCCAAGGCTGCCGCCAATCAGCTGGAGCTGCGCACTTTGATCCTGGGCTCTCAGTAGGACCCAGGCAACGTGCAGTTCCAGCTGACTTTGCCACAAGCCTCTGCGGCGCTGCTGCCATTTCACCTCATCCACTTTTACTAAACATTTTTTTTTTACATTTTTTTCAACCCGTCCTACGCGTACCACCAGCCATGTGCTCATGTACCACTGGTGGTACGCGTACCACGGGTTGAAAAGCCCTGACATAGGGGTCCCCTGTATTGTATATATCAGGCCACACAATATCAGTTGCCTGCTAGCATTCCGCAGTCATTGGGCCTTGCCAGTCATAGCCTGTTGCCATAGTCTGCATCTAGTGAACGGTCAATACTGAGCTTGCCGTCACTAAGTGAGACACATGTGATCCCGTCACTAAACACGAAATTGGCCTCAAGGTAGGTCTCACGCTCAGTCTCATCATCGCTAGTGACCCGCGACATCCATTGCTAAGTGTGAGTCCGTGCTTGCCGGTGGGCTGGACCATCACTGATCCACGTGCAGGCCAGTCCCACCTTGGTGGTTAACAGCCGCATCTCTTGCAGACCGAGACGCTTCAGCACCCCACTGAAAACTCTCGCTTTACAATGGCAGATAACACCGAGCCACAGGCTTCCACTTCCAGTGGACATGGAAAGCGTAAGTCCTCTAGTCAGGAGGCAGCTGCAAAAAGCAAGGCCAAGACCAAGCCCGGCTCAAAGAAAGCAGCCTCCAAGGTGGCCGACAAGCAGGCCAGCCGTAGGCAACGTGCCCTGGAGAGACAGTTCTCCCGTGCACAAAGACTGGCTGTAGGGGAGACGGTTAAGCTGCCCCCTACCACTATGGTGACACTACCTTGTGGCCCTCAACCTGAGCCCCAGGCCCCATGGTCTCCAGAACGGGATTCAGAGGGGGCCCCTTCAACTGGTCCTTATCAGGAACTCCTTTCCCTCTTTGAGGAGGAACAAGGGCTTCAGGACCCTAAGGCTCCAGAAGCCACATTTACTCCAACTGCAGCGGGGCTTCGACCCCTTGAGAGATCGCCCCTCGCGGGCCAGGCTCCAACTGCTACCTTTACCCCCACAGCAGCGGGGCTTCGTGAGCTGGAGGATCCATCCTTCAAAGCTCATCTGCAAGAATTGATTTCTCAGGCAGTTACTCAAGCCATGACACCCATGAGGCGTCCTCAAGTGGCTCCCGCTCCCATGATCCCCATGCCATCACCTGACCCCTCGAGGTCAGGTGCCCTCCAGTACTCAATTTCTGACTCACCTCCTCACTCCTTTGCCAGCGGGGGCTCGGAATACACGGAGTATAGTCAGGCGGAGGGAGAGTGGTCGGACGATGAGGAGCCTCCTCAGGAACCTCCTCCTCTAATAGGACTGTTTAATCCCTCGCTATTTCCATCCCTGCTCCGCAAGGCCTGTGCGACCGGTAAGATACATCCGGTTCAGCCATCGGTACCTGAGCAGGTGCCTGAACAGCTTCCTGGCCAGGACACGGACCGGTTGTTTTCAGAACCGGTGGTGCTACACAAACAAATACCTTGCCCCCCCATGTTTTTGAAATCCATTAGGAGACAATGGGAGGCCCCAAGTGCTCCTCCCTCTACTGGGGGAATCGACCGTAAGTTGCTTGACACGGAACCGGTCCTGAATGAGGCCCTGGAGGTGCCTGAGGTTGATGAGTCTTTAATGCCTTTATATTCTGATTCCAGGGTACCTGGAGATATGGCGGAGGCGTTGAAGCCCGAGGATAAGAAATCTGAGGCTTCTTTCCGCAGGACACACCAAGCTTCAGCTTGGTCAATAAGAGCTTCTACTTCAGCCTCATTTTTTGCAAGGGTCTCTCTTATCTGGCTCCGCCAATTACAGGCTAGAATGCCCCCGGAGGAGGTAAGAATCCATCAGGACTTGACGAAAATAATGGCCGCATTGCAGTACATGGCGGACGTATCTTTGCAGGCTGCCAGATTCTCTGCCCGTGCCATAGCATCCAACGTCTCTGCACGCAGACTTCTATGGCTCAGAAATTGGAAGGCCGAGGCTAGACACAAATGGCGCGTAGCTTCTGCCCTGTACCGCGGCGCCCGCCTCTTTGGGGAGGTCCTGACCCCCTACTTAGTTGAAAACAGGGAGAAACGGAGGGTCCTCTATCACCTTTCCAGGAGACCTAGCCGTCGTTTCTCCCCGTATACCCGTCGACAGCCCTTTCGGACGGGATCAGATTCGGCCTCAGCACAGGTCTCCCGGCCATTTCCCACAGGCCCGGACCATTCATTTGACCGGTCTGGGTACAGGGACAGATACAGACAGCAGGCCCAGGGTAGGTGGTCCTTTCGAGGCAGGGGCGGCCGTCCCTTCCGTAGATCCAGGTGACTCGGGGAGGGAGGCTCCCATAGGTGGCAGACTATCTTACTTTCTCCACCAATGGGAGACCACGACCACGGACTCTTGGGTGCTAAGCACCATCAGGGACGGGCTGTCTCTGGAGTTCGTGGCCAGGCCACCCCGGTGCTTCGTTTCCTGTCCCCTCCCCAGGAATCCAGTCAAGAACATTCTGCATCTGTTACACATACGAGCCATAGAACGGGTACCAGTTGATCAGCTGCAACAGGGTTTTTACTCCATCCTATTCGTTGTTCCAAAGGCCTCAGGGGGATGGAGGGCGATACTAGACCTCAAGGGCCTAAACTCTCACCTGTCGTACCGAAAGTTCAAGATGCAGACGCTTCACTCCATCTTGGCAAGCGTAAGACGGGGGGACTTTCTGACGTCCATAGACCTTACGGAGGCGTACCTCCACATCCCTATACATTCAAACCATTGACAATATCTCCAGTTTTGCTATTCCAACAGCCATTACCAATACAGAGCCCTCCCATTCGGCCTATCCTCGGCTCCCAGGGTCTTCACCAAGATCCTGGCAGTACTCGCCGCACACTTACGGTTAGTACCGCTGCACGTCCAATGTTACCTGGACATTCTCATCCAGTTGTCCTCCGCTCTGGCCGCCCAGGCGGAACTGGCCCTCACCATAAGGACTCTTCAGGACCATGGTTTCTCAGTCAACTTTCAAAAAACTTTCAACTTTCAAAAAAATCAACATGCCTACTACACTTGGGCGCGATAATAGACACAGACCTTTGCCGGGTCTATCTGTCTCGAGACCGTCAAGACAGCATTCGAGACATGGTTCTCAAAATCCGCAGGGAACATGTAGTAACACTGGCTATCCTCTCCCAGTTATTGGGAAAGATGATATCTTGCTTAGAGATAGTGCCTTGGGCCAGACTACACTCCAGACACCTTCAATGGTTCTTGCTCCCATTCCAAAGACTGGGCACAAGCTCTTCCAACCAAAGGGTACTGGTTCCTCCTCAGACCCTAAGATCCCTTCTGTGGTGGGCTTCCCCAAAGGTGACAAGAAGGTCACTATTCAGGGAGCCCAGCAGGCTAACATTGACCACAGACACCAGTCTGTTTGGCTGGGGGGCTCATTTCCAATCTCAGTTGGCTCAGGGTCGGTGGTCCAGAGCAGATCTGACACACAATATCAACTGGCTGGAACTGACAGCCATCCATCTGGCCCTTCGCCACTTCTGCAACCAGATTGCGGGGCAACACATGCTGGTCCTCACGGACAACGTGGCCAGCAAAAGCCCATGTGAACCGTCAAGGCGGTACCCGATCCCGGTCTCTCATGGCCGAACACATCTCGGGGGAGGCAAATCGTCAGGCAGATTACTTAAGCCGGGCGACAGTAGACCATTCAGAATGGAGGCTACATCCGGATCTCTTCAGGGAGATATCGGAGAGGTTCGGGTTGCCGGTCGTGGACTTATTCGCCTCTCCGGCGAACTCCCAACTTCAAAGATTCTTTTCCAGGTTCCCCTCTCCGGGGGCGGAGAGGACGGACGCTCTTCGCAGCCCTTGGCCAGGGGGAGTACTGTATGCCTTCCCACCTCTCCCTCTGATCCCAGCAGTTATCAGGAAAATATTGCAGGAACAGGCAGAGGTCATATTCATTGCCCGGCACTGGCCGAGGCAACCGTGGTTTGCCGACCTCATGAGCCTCTCTATGGTCCCTCCGTGGAGGATTCCTCCAGATCGGATACGACTAGTGCAGGGAGTCATACAACACCCGGAGCCTCAGTGGCTTCAGTTAGCCGCCTGGCACTTGAACGCAGGGCCTTGGCCCAAGAATCTTATTCCTCGGGAGTGATTTCTATGATTCAAGCCTCCCGGAGACCGGCGACCAATTGAATTTATGACTCCACTTGGAGACATTTCTGCAGTTGGTGCGACAGCAATCACTTAGCTATCTCAGAGGTAACCATTCCACGGATATTAGACTATCTGTTGGAGGGTGTTAATAAGGCCTTGGCACCCAACACTATTCGCCAACAGGTCGCGGCTCTGGCCACGGTGTTTACCTGTGACACTTTGGAGCCACTGGCCCATCACCCCATGGTACGATCCTTTATCAAATGGGTCACCAACCACCAGTAGTACATAGGTATCCCACTTGGGAGTTACCCCGGGTCTTACAGGCCCTTACTCAGACGCCTTTCGAACCCATTAGGTGCTGCACCTTTAGGTCCTTGTCTCTTAAGGTTGCTTTCTTGGTTGTAGTTACCTCGGCTAGGCGTATCTCGGAACTGGCAGCTCTTTCTGTCAGAGAGGACTTGTGTGTTTTTCACACGGACGGAGTGATCCTGCGCTTGGACCCTTCATTTGTTCCTAAGGTTAACACCATTTTTCACAGGGCACAGGAGATCGTGTTATCGAACTTTTGCCCTAATCCGTCTCATACATTGGAACGACAATGGCACACTCTCGATGTTCGCAGAGCGTTACGCTGTTACATCAAGCGGACAGAGTCTTTTCGTAGATCTGAAGCCCTCTTTGTTTCCTTCCATCCGGCCTCCAAGGGTAAGAAAGTGTCTTCTTCTACCATTGGCAGGTGGATTAGAGCCTGTATTTCCGAGACGTATCAGGCGTCTTCCTTAACAGTTCCAGGTCACTTGACGGCCCATTCCACTCACAATGCTGCTACCTCTGCAGCATGGGCCACACAGGCCAGCATAGAGGACATTTGCAGGGCGGCGACGTGGTCCTTGCCTTCCCCTTTTGTGCGCCATTATTGACTTGATAAGTTCGCCTCGGCGAAGGCCTCTTTTGGCCGCAGGGTACTGCAACAGGTAGTGCCGGCGGCAGGGGCACTGGCCCAGTCTGCTCCCCTCCCATAGGGACAGTAGGGCTTTGGTAAGTCCCATTGGTGGATTCTCCATTCTTCACGCTGGAGAAGGGGCGTTGTCTTATCTGAATGCCTTTTCTCAGCGTGATGAATGGAGAATCCACACCCATCCCTTATGCGCAGTCAGGTCCAGTGTGTAGGATCTGGGAGCCAACACGTCATACAGTCATTGGCTTCGCCCTTTTCGAAACTGGGGGCGTGCCCTCAGCCAGGTGGGCGTGGCAGCTTTGATTGATTTGGTCTACATGGGCAGGAGGTCCAAGTTAACCCATTGGTGGATTCTCCATTCATCACGCTGAGAAAAGGCGTTCAGGTAAGACAACACCCCTTACATTTCTGCTTTACCTTTACTTCTCCCGATATTGCCACATCCTATAGCATCCTATTTCCAAACAAATAAAATCAGGATGTTTAAGGCATTATTATTATTATCCCCATCAAATATGCCGAGGATATGGGACAATTGGTAAAACTGGCTGTAGCTCATTGGAATTATAACCAAAAACATAGAGCAAAAATCCAGATCAGGGAAAGCTGAGCAAAAATCTAACCAAAGCAAAAGTTCTTTATAAAAATCTTACTGATTTTAGTAATCATAGACAACCAAAAAGATACAATCTGAAAGAGTTACAATGGCATTTCCTAACATATTTTTTAAATCATAAAATATTTTTCTGTTGAAATAATACTTATTCCAACAGAAGAGAACATTAATACATAATACTTATTACTTGAATAATTGTTATTTTAAGAAGAGGCTTTAAAAAGCACTATGGAAGTTAAAAAATAATCTTTATAAAATTCAGTTGGCATATATGCAACTGCAAAATATTCTGTCCATAATTTTGTGCATTGGTATTATGACCTGTTCTGCAAATACAAAAGGCTAGTTATTGCTGCCTAAAGTATTACAGACATAATCCTCTGAAACGCAGACAAATTATTGCTCCCAGCTATTTAAATTCACACTTCTAATGCAATAATTCTATTTGGACTGACAGATATTTTTGCACTACAAAATTAAGTCTCTATAAAATCTGGCTATGTTTATTCACAAATTAAAGATCTAGAAGTTCCATTATTTTGCCATTTGCTAAGCTATTGTCTCATCTCAGCTAGGAATATCTCTAAGTACCCATAAGTGGGAAGGGAACTGACTTCCATTAGATTAGCAACAGGATTTTTTCAATATTACCAATACTGACAAAGCAAAAGATGGAGGCAAATATTTCCACCCCTACTAGCTTTTTAACAGAGGTCACAAAAAGGAAGCTGGGGCGCTATGGGGGGGCATTCCTGGGTGAAATAAAGACCAAATAAGCAAAATTATGAAATAAATCAAAAATGAGTCTGGATAGTTTCCATAAAATATCCTTTCTTACAGGGGACAAAATCAGATCTCTCCACCCACGTTTATCTTTGGGACTTTGCAGAGAGAAGGTTATACACAAATGAGCGATAGCGTTATCTCCAGATGGTGAGAGCAATCCTACATATACCAGTTCACAAGGGAATAACTGCAGGAAAAAAGTGTCTTCATCTTCTGAGAAGCTATTTGGTTGGTCATTGTGAGAAACAAAATATGGACCAAGAACAGTCTTAGCAACTTTCTGTAGGACTCTTCTTGTGTTCTCGTAACAGTAAAATCACTTCTTTTGTTCCTCCAGAAAACATATTAACTGAAGAATAACTATAGTTTAGCTTCTTGTTAAATAGATATTTTAACTGAACATACTTTATATCATGTGCATTTATCAGTAAAAGAAAAAGAAGACACATTCCTTTCCCCAGAAACTTGCCAGGGGATAGAGTTGAAATAGTTAAATTAAGATATGAACTTCCGTCATTAGAGGTTAGCTATGTGCTGTGTAACCATAGTTCCTAAATTCTCTTCCTGTTGACATATTGTGAGTAAACGTTTTGTGTTAAAGTTAATGTTCCACACTTCAATGATAACTATGAGCTAGTCAAATGTACGCTTGTTCCAGGTTAAACATTCAATTTTCTGTACAAAATATAATGCCTGGCTGCATAATTTCATGTCTAAGGATCAGTCAGATCACAAAACAATAAAAAGGCATTTGGTTCACATATACTCAAACTTCAAAGTACACAGAAAGATGCATATGCACTACATATTTAAGAAATACTAAAAGCTATGTTTTTATATATCTCATGGATTTTTCATGTTTACTGTTGCTGTAACTTCCACTATACAAGTGAAGCGCATTTTAAATAAGGAATAAGTGCAACATTTAAAACATATATTGCTTTCTAGGTTTATAAAGGACTTTTGCTGACAAGTTATTAGAGCTAATGAAATTTCTATACTGCTCTCAGCAGGAGTCAACAAAAAAGCTAAATCAGCTGGATTCACAAATGATGAATGGACAAGAACACAGACTTGATCATTCTTTCAATAATGCTACACAATTCTCATAACTGTGTAGTGGCAACAATGTAGTCAAAAGTCTCTAGTTATTCTAAATATAGTAGGTTATAAATTTAAGTCATTGAACATATTGTTATGCAGTCTTTCCCTCTTCAGTGCTCCCCAGATGTGTTGGCTTATAACTTCCAGATTTTTAAATGAACACAGCCAAAACTATTATATGAACACATCTTCTCAGAACTTTGGTTAATTAAAAACTACCCACTGTTTTCCTTGGCCCATAAAAGGAGAACATGTAAAACATGCTATCTTGGACAACTGCAACAAAATGGATCAGGAGAAAACAGGAGTGAAATACAGTCATACTACCCCTTTTAAGTAAGATATCTATAAAGTCCCAGTTCTAGTGACTTAATATGGGAGGGGAAGGAAGAGTCTAACTATTTTGATCATTTTCAATTTCAAATCATTTCTAGACCTATAGTGTGCCCCACCACACATAAATATAGCTGCCATTTCAATTTCAAAAGATCAAACAAATCTTAAATGTTTTTAAATCATGGTTTCTACCGGTATATTTGTTTTGCTTCCCTTTCTATTATATTATCAAGATGGCTTCCATGCCATTGGCCGAAAGTATTCTGACAAAATTGCTGAAGCCAAATTCCTCAGAAATGTCGCTGCCTAGAATGAAGAAATAACCATAGATCTTTAATCCACATGTTACATAAGGTTCAGATCCCCGATGCAGCATTTGCGGGAGCTAATGAGCCCTTGAAACCCCCCATTGGTGGATACCCAGGCTCTCCAAATCTTTATCATGAAATTTTTTTACCATTTAAATTGTTCAGGAACAATTAAAGCTGACAAAGCACCAGCCTGTAGGACTAACCTTTATTTTCTAGAAGCCCTTAGTTTCTATAAATCACACAAAATAAAAACGCTGAGCAGCTGCTTCCTGGCAATTGATTTGTCAATGTCCCCACTTTCCAAACAAAAAGGGGAGAGAGGTTGATAATGAGTACCCTACAACTTAGAGCAGAAATAGAATGGAATACTCTTCCCTTCCAATAAATATAGGTTGCATTTGGGTAATGCCGTATATAGTATAGCTGCTATAGCAATCTAGCATATTCTACAAGGGCAAAGGCGATGGCCTGACTAACTTGCAACAGCTTTTAAAATGAGACATTCTTCAAGGCAATTCTGGCTTAATATTCACAAGTAATTATTCCCACCTTGTTCTCCCCATAAACAGGAGTGGCTACAATACTTCTTCCCACAGGAATAAAATATATACAGGTGGTCCTCGACTTACAACAGTTCATTTAGTGACCATTCAAAGTTACAACGGCATTGTAAAAAGTGACATGACCATTTTTCACACCTTTGCAGCATCCCCCATGGTCATGTGATTTACATACAAATGCTTGACAACTAGTTCATAGTTAAGACGGCTGCAGTCTCCCGGGGTCATGTGATCACTTTTTGTGACCTTCTGACAAGCAAAGCCAATGGGAAAGCCAGATTCGCTTAACAACCGTGTCACTAATTTAACAACTGTAGTGATTCGCTTAACAAATGTGGCAAGAAATGTTGTAAAATTGGGGCAAAACTCACTTAACAAATTTCTCACTTAGTCATAAATTCTGGGCTCAATTGTGGTCGTAATTCGAGGACTACCCATAGTTGCCCATTTGAGGCAGGGCTTCTGACTTTTCATTCCCAAACAAGACAAACACATAAGAAAACAATTTTAATCCCAGCTTTAACCCTGGCTTGTCAGGAAAGAGGCAGAACAAAAGTGTTTGCTAACACTCAGCCCCAGGATGGTTATTTATTATAGATACTCTGGCACCCTTACTATTTCATGCATTGGATACTTGTGACTGTCACACATTTTTACCAATAGTTTTTTTTAAAAAACTTTTGCATTTTATAGTTGTGACATTTAGGTACCGCTAGATCACTTTCACTGCACCATGTCATTCTTTTTTCTTCTGTGTACATTCTGTATCTATGTTTATGTATTAAATGAAACTTTCTTAAATGGGGATCCTTCAGACAGCCACACCAAACAGGATTTCTGGGAATTCCCATCTCAATGCATCTGGAGGACGCTAACTCAGAAGTAGCAGCACTATTTTTGGTGTTCGGTGCCTTCAGGCAGACTCTAACTGCTGACCCAGCAAACCTTATGATAAATGACTTGCTTTAATGTTGTTGCAGTCACAGGTTGCAACTCAAAAGGACCTTTCTTTAGATTCAACCTTTTTGTGTGTGTTGTCATTTACATATTTGGAGATACCAGCTCTTGGATGTTGATAAAAGAAACGATCGAATTTGCTGTGCAAACACGTAGCATCCCATTCAGAAATTTAGGGTCATCTGTATTTTATTTCAAAGAGTGCCATAAACAAACAGTGATAAGTGAAACCGAACAAACAAATGTTAGGGAACTTTCAAAAGCAGTATTTTAACTTGATGCTTGTTGATTTAAACCACCAAAAACAATCGCTTCAAGTGCCTATGTAAATATTACCAGTTGATAAACATTTGGGCCTGACGCTGCAAGCCAACTGGCATTCTGTCTCATTCATTCAACCCACTGGCCCAGCCACATTTTACAAGGTTACTATGGAAGAGAGCAATGCTTACTGAAGTCCCTAATGAAGCTCTTGGACTTGTTAAACCTTTTATGGAATGCCAGTGATATTCCAATCCTGCTGCTTTGAAAGGCAAACTGTAGTGGGGGGTACATTTCACTAAACTGCTCAAAATCCAATCCAAATAAAGAACCAATTGTTCAGAGAATGACATTACATATGCAGAGCTGTTCTCATAATCCCCCCAAAACCTCTCCCACAGTGTTTAATTTGTAAAACGAGAGATGCTGTGGTTCATCTCTGCCTTAAAAGTCATGAGTCCAGCTTTGGAACCTCTTTCTGTAACTAGAGAAAAAGGAGCTTTGCAATGGTTATTTATTGACTTGAGGGAGCTACATTCGGTAGGTAGGTAGGTAGGTAGGTAGGTAGGTAGAGATAGATAGATAGATAGATAGATAGATAGATAGATAGATAGATAGATAGATAGATAGATAGATAGATAGATAGATAGATAGATAGATAGATAGATAGATAAACAAACCTTTATTGTCATTTTTTACTGTGGGCACAATGGCACACATTAAAAATGAAATTTAGTTTAGCTCTCAAAGTGTACACATACATAACACACATTAAAACATACTATATACAACATATGTATATAGACCTACACCCTTACATATAAGTAACATATAAATATTAATCACTGTCCATCTTGAATACATAACGGAAGGAGGAAACTTTAGAGTTCACAAGGTTAATACTGTATGGAACAAAACTGTGACTGAATCTGGAAGTTTGCTTCGGATACCACGGAGTCTCCCCACCCCCCCCAGAAGGTAACAAAGAAATATATACCCAAAGCCAATATCTTTTTTCCATTTTCTGTTAGGGTTTTCAAAGCCAGAATCTTTCGAATAAAGTCACATATCTTCCAACCACAAGACATGTACACTTTCAAAGTTCCTAGATGTTAAAACTCTAGAACTGGAAAAAGAAAAGAAAACCGAATTTCAGGGAGACATTATAATCTATCCTGTTCTCTGCTTGTGCAATACAATTATTCAGAGTCTGCATTTAAAGGGTTAAGATGCTCTTATTCATCTTAAAGTGTTTGGCCCATTTTTCCCCCCATAGGAATTTTAATTGTTTTTGTTTCCTTATTATTTCATTCTAGATTGTAAGATGCCTTGGTGTCCTACTGGCAGAAAGGCAGGGTATAAACCGAAATAATAAATACTGTAATGCTATATAGAAGCATTAAAAATATGATACGTCAACCTGCAAATCCAAAGAGGAAAATCAACTCTAAGACCTCAGTGTCTTGCATTTGTAACAAGCTTCAAAACCGATAGTTCAAACTGCCCTTCACATAAGGAACAGAAATTAATTAAACTGAGGGAAAGCAAAGCACCCTGCACGCAATCTCCTCAAGCTTGTTTCATAGCAATACCATTTTCTTAGCTGTGTGGGGTCTTTGGTGTTCTCTGAGCTTGGTTGTTTTCTTACAATCAAGCTCAGAGAGCACCAAGGACCCCACAGTTCAACCCTGAACTACAAATAATGTCTTATATTGGTCTTAGCTGGGTATCACATATCTTCATCTGAACTGGCTCCTTGTTCCCCTTAAAGTGCACTCAACAGCAGGCGTGCCAAGACTTTGTTTTGCACAATCATTATAATCTGTGCAGTGGCATAACTGACTGCACGTTTCTGAGTGACATATATGAAATTTACTATATTTATGTATCCTAGGAAACAATATATTCCCTGGGTTTCTGTATCCTTATTAGATGACAATCTTTATAGTCCCAGATAATAAAGGAATGACAATTGGAAAACTCTCACCTGAATAATATTAAACATTTTCTTGTGTTGCGTACCACTTGCCCTTAAATGAGTGATGATTAATTGGTTTATTTTGTATGAAATAATATAGTTCCAAAATAATATTCTTCTATTATATTTAGTGTAGTTTAGCTAATTGCTGAAAATCAAGATTGTGCAAAGTCATTCAAAAGCAAGAAATTGCTGACTTTGTAATATGGTAGAACTGAAGGGAAGAAATTAGAACTGAACTGTGTATAATCATACAATCATACATAATATATAGTAATGATGGAAAGGGAAAGGGATCCCTGCAAATTTAACTCCGCTAAATGTTGCTGACTATAAGGGATGGCGCTCATCTATGTTTCGAGGCCATGAGCCAGCACTGTCCGAACACATTTTTGTGGTCATGTGGCCAGCATGATGTTGTGGAGCGCTGTTTTTCCCCACCATACCTATTCATCTATTTACATTTGCATGCTTTCAAACCACTAGGTGGGCAGGAGCTAGAAGACAAGCGTTAACCCCACTGCGCGACGCTCAAGTTATAATCCTCATAATACTATAAGGATTATTATATATTGAAAGGTATGGCATGAGAACTGTTACTCCTAGGTTCTACATTCCATGAGATGAACATGCATTAATTCTCTAGATATGGACAAAGCAGGACCTTGTCACCCATCTAAGCAACTTACATTTGCCACATATACCAATGTTCTAAATTTCCACCAGTGTTAAGTATCATAGTTATAATATGGTACACAAAAGCTATGACTTTCTGATAATGTTTGTTTTCACTACCCATAACCCAGAGATCATATTTACTGCAGACATTTATGCTAGTACTTCAGTCTTCCCCAACTTAGTGTGTTCCAGATGCTGGCTCAAAAATCTGAGAACTGCAGTGTCAAAATATTTGGAAGAATCAGCTTTGGAAAATTGGGTCTGACATTTCCCTTCTTATATAATCAACATAGCATTGAGAGCAACTTGGGTTAACTCCAACTCTAACCTTAATCCAAAAATCCATCCTCTTTAACGTAACCTCTGGTAATTTTGTTTTTAATTTCAAACTTCTTAACCTACATTTCATAATTAAAAACAAATCCCACAATGCTACCAAAGTCATCCTGTCTAATTGCATTAGAAATTATGATAAAATATGATGTCAGTGTCACAGAGAAATAGCTATAGAAAAGACAACATTGTGGCAGAAATGTGATTAAACTAGATTATAGGACAATAAACTACAGAATAAAACTATTTTTAAAATGTAAAATTATACTGACAAAATGCTGAACTGAGCAAGTGATGCTCTCAGTGGCCATCATGATCACTATTAACTGTAAAATTAATTAAAAAGAAGCCTGCATAACAGATATATACTGTACCATGCAGAAAATTTAACTCTGCAATCCTATTATTTTTCCAGATTGAAAAATTCATAGGAATGGCGGTGGAAGCCATGAAATAAAGAGATGTCTGCTACTTGTAAGCAAGACTGTGATAGACATACAAAAAGTATTAAAATACACAATCTTACTGTCAAGAAAAGTACACATTGTCAAGCCCATTTGTAAAAATACAATTCAGAAAGCTGGACATTTTTTTAAAAAGCTGAAGAAAAATGTATGTCCTTGAATTATGGAAAAACTTGCTGAGAACACCAAGGGCTGTAAATGAGCATCATGGAACACAGATGATGTAAAACTAGTTTGTTCATGGAATGCCCTAAAAACAAAGCTAAGGCTTATAATGGGGACATCCTGAGAGAACATCCTGATATCTGATAAAATTAAAGTCACTAAAAAAGAGGTCAACAGAAGACAGTGGCTATGTATTATCACTGATAAAACAAGCATGGCCTTACAAGAATAGAAAGAAGCAGTTACTGAAGGACAATCCTAAAAAATGATGTCCTCCGACTCATAAAAGCAACTGAACCACCATGTCCTCCACTGCACTCAAATGAACACACCTCTGAGTAGCCCTGAACAGGATCACATTGCAAAGCATTTATGTCATCACACGTAGTCCTTGACTTACAACCACAACTGAGACCAAAATTTCCATTACTAAGCAAGGCAGTTAAATGAGTTTTGTCACAATCTTTTTTCACAATTGTTAAGCAAATAATGCAATTGTTAAGCAAATCTGGATTTCTCCATTGACTTTGCTTGTCGAAACCTGGTTAGGCTACAAATGTGATCACATGACCCCGGGACAGTGGAATGTCATAAAATACATGCCATTTGCTAAGCGCCCAAATTTTGATCACATGACCAAGGGCATGCTACAATGGTTCCAAGTGTGAAAACTGGTTATAAGTCACTTTTTTCAGTGTCATAACTTTGAACAGTCACTAAAAGAATGCTTGCAAGTCGAGAACTACCTGTAGTACTAAACCGTATACGGAATAAATTGTATGCTGTTAATGCAGATTTACACATTTCAAAATCTCAAATACTGCTCCAAATAAATATCTCTTCTATGCATTTTGTATATTAAAATTTATAAATGTTCAATGTTTTTTGTTCCACGAGTGCTGTTAAGCCACGATTGCTGTAACATCCGCTGTCTATGAATTCAGTAGATAGTAAACTATGGATTTTTCATTAAGCTGAAAAATCTATATTTGAGTTAGACTGTAGGAATGAACTCCTATTATTAATATTCATCCAAGAAAATGCTGCCTGTACATGAAGCTAGTTTGTTGAGGAAAAGATCAGTCTAGAATTTTTCTTCCTGACATCTAGATTAGTATAGTAAAATGCATTCAGTAGATAACATCCACCCAGAACCACACTGTCTCAATGAAACTTAGTCCTCATCATTTGATATCTATAGATTAAAGGAATCTAACTGTAGCTGCTATTATCACATATTGAATTCTGAGTTAGCATTCATACTATCAGGATTATAGAAATAACTAATTAAAAACAACTGTTGGAAGAGGCCAAACTTAAGAAGGGAAGGTTTAAATCTGAAGTTCTTGCAGATACTGAGCTGCAGGACTTGCCAATGGAAGGTTCCATTATTAAGTACTGAGACCAAAAATCAGCATAAGGTAACTTGCAAAGTGTGGATTCCATTCAAAGACTGTGAGAAATGGTAGCTTGTCCAGGGTTGTTCCAGGATTAACCACAATCAGATTAACCACAACCACTGTATATTGACAGCATTTCCGGCAAATTGTTTATCTCTTGGGCCATACAATAATCACCTACATATGCAATAGGTATGAGTTATACATAGCAGCTAAAGCCTACTAAGGTTCTGGGTAGGAGACCAATGGATTTGTGGTCGCTGAAGAATTACAATTCCCTTTGTTGGAGCTCCTGGGAGTTGTAGTTGACAAACCATGGATTTTTGGGATCCACATTGCAATGTTAATTCACAGGTGCCTAAAGGGTGTTTATAAAGAAAAACAAAACTTACGCTCAACATTTCATGCTTTGGACCACTTGTGCTCAAAGGACTACATTCTTAGTGACTGCGGGTCCACTATCCTACAGCTTTTACCACCTCCCAATGGTCCTTCAGACCTGGCGTGGGTAATCAACTCGGGTTCTCTAATCTTCAAGAACACGGAAGTGCTCTGACTTGCACTCCCGACCCAGCTGGAAAACGCATCAGTTTGCTCAGGGCTGTTCTCGCAAAACCGAGGTGCGCTCCATTCCCACCTTGAATGCCAGCCTTGCCGTGCAGGAGGTGACCCGGGCTCCTCTCGCGGTAGCCCTTCCCGCTCCGCTTAGGCAGCCCAAGACGGCACGAGCCGAGAGAGGGCGGCGGCCCCCAGCTCCCTCCCCCTTCCTTCCCCGGCCACTCACCTTGGGACTGTAGGGCCCCGGGATCAGCAGCTTGAGTGCCTGTCTCTTCAGCTCCACCAAGCGGGCGTTGCAGTTCTCACACCACACGCCGCGATCTGAGCCAGGGGAGGAGCCTCCTCCGCTGCCGGAACCGGGCGAGCCGGTGCCGAAGCCGGGTGAGCCCCCTAAAGAGCCCGGAGAGCTGGTGCCGATCCCCGGGGAAGCGGGGCCTGGAGAACCGGTGAAGGACCCAGGCGAGGAGGTCCCCGACCCAGGCGAAGGGGTGCCCGAGGAGCCCACCACAGAGCCGGCTCCTTCTGGGGCGGGGCGGCTGCTGGACCGGGACTCCTCGTAAGCTTTCCTGTACCAGCTTTCCGGCGAGAAGGGCGCCGCGGGTTTGGTGGGGGAGCAGGAGTCGTTCACCTGAGCGGAGAAGGAAAGGGGAGCGGATTAAAAAAGGGGGGCAAAGCGGACGAGCCAAGTACACCTATCGATTAATCGGACCCGGGACTAGCAATCACAATAGCCCCAAGCAGGCGAAAACGCCCCTCACCTCTCCCTTCTCTGATTTCCACTCAAGGAGACCTGGGGGGGGGGCGATTTCCCACAGAAAATGGGGAGGGGGGGTGTCCTATGCATACACCTTCCCAAGGAGCCCAGATGAGTGATAACTCTCTTCTCTTCCGATTTCCCCTCCCAAGCCACCCCCCGGCCGCCCTTACTTCCTTCGCCCGAGTCAGGACTGACCGTAGCTCCCCTTGGAAGGAAAGGCATCCCGACGTATTGTGCAAACACCGCTACCCGAAAAAAAGATCTCGAGCAATGAAACGGAACCCGGGGCTGCAAAAGTTCGCCACGGGCACCGGGAGTCTGCAGCTCCAGGGAAAGGAACCTGCCCAGATTTCTTTCACGCAATTTTCTGATGACGGAGCAGACCTTGCCCGATTGATACACCAACTGCACCTTGATTGGAAACATTCCGCTTAACAGGCTGCTTAGATCCGCTTGCAAGGCTGCGAGGCTACTACCCCTTTTGTGTAAAAAAAACAAACCGAAAAACCCCAGACCGGTCTCAAGCATCCTCTTATGCTCCGACTTGAGGACTAACTTACCCCATATTTCCTGTTTCGGGTGGTGACTGCAATTCTCTCTTTATTCCCAGCCACCGAATTCATGATGATCTTTGTGCACGCGGGAGAATGCCTTGAAAATGTATATCCAATGGGGAATCTCCAAATCCAATAAAGGTTCACACCGGCTAAAATCAATTGTGCGTAGGTGCTTTTTTTTTCTTCTTCTTCTTCCCGTCCCCTTTCTCCCCCCAAAATCCTTGAGCCCCAAAAAAGCCGGACCAAACCTCAGACCACCAGAATGAGGGTCCGCGAGAATGTCTTTGCTTCAGATCCTTTTTTTGTCTTCATTGTCTTCTATCTCGTTTAGCTTTCTTTGCGCAGAAATCCAAAGGGTCAGCATTTTCCCTTCCCGATCGCCAGCGCCAGTTGCCCCCGATAACCATTGCCATCCAAGGTAGATTTTAGGAAAGGCGAGAGGAGCGGAGAGCCTGGGTGTTGCTCGAAGCGGAGACTGCTCCGCGATTTTTGCAGTGCGGTAACTTCGTTTCCTTCGCCAGCGTTTGCAACGGAGTTAGAAGAAATCGTCCAAAAATCTCGGGATCCAGACTCTGGGAGGAGCCTCCGAGTTCCTTCCAGCCAATATCTTTCTGCCCATTTTTTGCCTGACAGTTTTGTAAAGGAAAAGGGAAAGCAACTGGCTAGCTACGCAGCACGCCCGGAACCGTGGAGGAGCTGTAAAGCAATGCCCATTTCAACGGCTCTGCCTTTGAAGGCTAGGCAAGCGAGGCCGGCGCGTAACTGCAGGCGGCTTGCTACTGTTGCTTGACCTAGAGAGATTGATTTGCAGCATCGCTCCGGTGGCATTGGGGATTTAAAACATGAAAAAAACAACAACCCCTCCCTCTTTAAAGACGAGGAGATGTCCTTGTCTCCATCAAAACAGCTGTGCATGTTAATATTCTAAAGAGCTTCCTGAATAAGATTGTAGGTCTGAGTTCTGCATGTGCAAGCTTGAAAGAAGTAGGCAGTGACAATCTCCGGTTAAGGCTCTCTTTTATATGGTAGGGGATGCTATATTATTTTGGAAGTAGACAAAGAAGGTTACCAAGAAAACTTGCAAAATCTTAAATGTGAGGCTTTGTCCCTTTTGTTTTACTCATCTGATCAAAGAATAATTTCCACAGGTTTCCCCCCCCCCTCCCCAAACTATAAAAGACAATTGCATTTCTGCAATTCTGGGTGAATATGCTGCTTCAATTAGGGCAGATTTCTATTTGGTTAAAAAGTATTTTTTTGAAATTGTTCATACATAGCTTTCTCTCTCTCCCCACCCTTTCATAACCCCCTCTAACTGGAGAGGGGGAAAAGCCATTCTGTTACCAATGGCCATTTTGAGGGCAAATGGATCCAGGTGGAGGCAAACCCATCTAACTAAGATATCTTCAGATATTTTGCAATGCATTTTCTTTGTTCTGGATCCAGGTTATAATCAAGTATAATTTTGGCTGTGTGAACATTAGAGAGCCATGGATAAGAATATGCCTAGAGACAGAGGGAGGGACGCCCTGCAAGACACAGCATTTCTGCCTATGCAAACTTTCCCCTTATGTAGACCTTGGGTGAAATTCACATTCCATTATGTGCAATCATGAGAAAGAGAAAGACATTGTGTGAAAATTCAGAAGCCACACAATGCTTGAAATTCTCAGTTTATTTTCTCCACCAAATCTGCATGGAATTCTAATAGCCTTGGGTAAATGGGAATGATAAATTGGCTTCCAGCCTAACCTCTCCTGTTAAGATTGTGAAATATGTGGTGCATTTATTTTTCCATACATCATCAAAGCCTTTAGGCCCACCTAAGCATTCCAGTGACCACATGGAAAACATCTGAAATTGCTCCATCTGGCACCTGTTACAATATTAATGCTTAGCATTTATATCATTTTAGGTTTCAAAGCACTTCATGCTCATTGTTTCAGTGAATGTTATGGGCAATCTGGTGCATTCCTTATGTTTTGGATGTGGCTCTCAATCCGACTTTCATTAGGTTAGACGAATGAAAGTCGATATCCAAAATATCTGAAAGACCCCCACATTTCCTACAAGTAGATTAAGAGAGGGTTTGCAAGCTGGCAAGATCATAATGAGACATAGATTTTCTGCTTCAGCACTGGGACGCTTACTATTGCAGTAGATATCCCATGTTACTGGGTAGGCAGTTCTGAGGAATCAATTCACTAGGAACCAGGCTGATTTTTCCATGTAGAAAAAAATTGAATTTCTTTTGGCATATTTGAATGGGTATAGGACAAGCAAAATCGACGATTTATTAAATGGTGGCCTAAATGTATAGAGCAATCTTAGCAAAAGATGACGGTTGTTCATTTCTGCATAAATATATATTATATTGTAATAAGAGATATAAAGATCAAACTGTTCCCTACACAAATGACTCAACCAGTCTCTCCCAAAATTTTAGTTAAATGTGGGATATACATAGAGCAAATAAAAATTGTTATTCCTTAAAATTAGAACTGTAGATGAAGTTGACAAGTAATAGGATGAAGACTGAGCAATGTCAATAACGTCTTCATTGCTGCTGTGCGAGTGTGGCTGTGCTTATTCAGTTTTTATCAATAGACAGTAGATTGGATTTCAGAATTCCCGCACAGTACTGGATCTTTCAGAGATAATCAATGGTATGGACTTACGGTCTTTATACTCTTGATTTGGCTCCTTGGAAGCCTTAGTCTGGCTTCTGCTTTAAGCAAAAAATAGACTCAAGTGGGCCTTGAGCTGTTCAGTTGTAATAATGTGAAGTGCAGCAACAGACATACACATTGTAATCCTTGAACAGACAGAAGGGACTTTCTGTAGTTGATCTTAGAGCCAAAGCACCCTAGCTTGGTCATCATGCAGATTGCTGTGCAGGTTGCTCTAGAAGCCACCATCAAAATACGCCAGAAACTTTTGTCTGCACATGTGCATACAGTAGGCCAAGTGGTAACCCTAACCCATAGAAAACAAGGAATGAAATTATATTTAAATGTAAAAGTTGACTTCTGAATTTGTGTGTTTATATGGCCATCCTGTTTATTTGAAATGTTTATGTCCTGCCCACTTCGTACAACTTGTAGCAAATCAGAATCCATGAAAACAAGATGAATCCCTGAAGCAAGTTAATTAAAAAGACAGAATGATAAACACAGTCATAAACTGATATCTCTAATAGGCAAACGAGAGGCATGATCAGTCTGTGTGTAACCAAGCCCTGAATGTGAGTGTGAAAAACCAGTTTGTCATTTGGTTGTGAAAAGCGGGTAATATCTAGCCAGCAAGGGAAGATCTCTCTTACAACCCATATAGCATACATCTCCCAGCCTTGGGTTGGCCCTTTATCTGTCCTTCTTGGACCCCATGAAAAGTGATTCTGAAATAGATCCAGGGTTGTGTTCACATTCAAAATGGAAGCATTTTGCCCTAAATTGTGTATATGGGCCACCTGTTGTGATTATGGCTCTGGTGCCGTCTGACTGTGCCTGATGTATATTGACATATCTTTTCAAAATTTGAAAAGTAAGAGAATGCGTGTCATGTTGTTTAAAAAACACAAAGACTCTCCAAAACAATAAGAAATGCCGAAGTACCAATATGTCTAATACAGTATAGCATTGTACGGTTCGCAGTGACCTTTAACCCCCATCTCCATCCCACAGAAAAATGTTAAATGTGCCCCTCAACATCCAAACATTGTCCAGTCCAGTAAGTGAGTTGGGCTGAATGCAGAATACAAGAGCATCCCCCAGTGGAGATTGAAGTATAACATTCAGTCAAGAGGCAAAAAGTGAGTTAAAAGGCAACTTATGACCACAATTGAGCCCAAAATTTATGCTGCTAAGTGAGAAGTTTGTTAAGTGAGGTTTGTCCCGTCTTACGACTTTCCTTGCCCTGTTAAGTGAATCACTGCAGTTCTTAAATTAGTAACGTTATTAAGTGAATCTGGTTTCCCCATTGACTTTGCTTGTCAGAAGGTTGCAAAACATGATCTCATGACCCTAGGACACTGCAACCGTCATAAATGTGAGTCAGTTGTCAAGCATCTGTATGTAAGTCACGTGACCCTGGGGATGCTGCAATGGTCATAAGTGTGAAAATGGTCATAAGTCACTTTTTTCAATGCCATTGTAATTTTGAACAGTCATTAAATGAACTGTTGTAAGTCGAGAACTACCTGTATATCAGTTCACCCTCCCTTTACATCATCATTGCCCCTTCAATAATGGACTGGAAGAATCTCCAAACACTAGAGCAGATTTTGGTTAAGTAGGACAATTTCTACAATCATTCCTTACACCTCATGAAACTAGCAGTGAAACTCAACTCTTCAAAATCTCTCCTCCCCCTCTCCAAATGAAGGGACTTTCCCCCAATGATTTTGCTGATCCATCCCATCCTTTTTCTTCTTGCTAATAGTGGAGGTTGGGATAATATAATGTAAAAGGAGAAAAGCTAAGTTAGTGTTGTGGTCAGGGCTTCTTCTAGTGCAATCACTGAGGGGGAAAGGGGGGGGCATGTGCCCTGTGTAGTATGGTATTATAGTCTTAATTGGCTTGGATCAGCACTTCTCATGAAGAACAGGCGGGCTTGCATTGTTCTTCATCAGCCCTTTAATTAGCACACAGTTAGATGCCCCTGCCAAACTGCATCTGCTGTGTTAGGGATCTCAGATTGTGTGCAATGGTATGCTTAGTCATGGGAGATTAGAGACATATGAGAATCAAAGGGGGGGCAGGCAACAGATTGGCCAGCTTGCTTGTAAATTCCAATTTGCAGAGTAGTGCCTTGTTACACACCAGGAAGCATAAGAACAGTAACATCTTGCTGTCCGTTCCCCCTGAAAGTTTGCCCACAAGGAACAGTAAGGATTCATGACTCCAGTTCAAACATGGTCAATCAGGCAATATTTTACAGTTGGCTAATAAAGCATAAAGCATAAAGTAAAACCTATTTAAATACCAGGTAGATTCCATCATTCAGAAAAGACAAATGCTTAAGGGGAATGAAGCATCTGTGTTTATACACACACACACACACACACAAAGGCTTATGAAAACACCACCCAAAGATGAGGTATTCTAAAAACCATTAATTATAAGAAATGTTAATTATAAGACTCCATTGGGTAAATTTTGCAAAATTCTGGGGGGTGTAGGGAACCAGGGTTTATCTAACTGAAAATTGTAAGATCATTTACCATCTGTTTAGCTTAATAGGGAAAGCCAAATGAGAAGCTATAGTGACTTTATTCAGGTTACCTTCAAGTGTCACATTACTTAATCGGTAGTATTCTAGCTGTCAGTTATGCCTAAAATGTACTATTTTAACCAATGTTTGAAACTTCTCTTGGATGGAGCTTTCTTTACATCCTTGTTGTAGCCTGTGACCAATTTGTTTCCATGCCAACAGCAGCCACAACAGGTAGTGTACTATACTAGATTACAGAGCCTCTGTCTGATGATTTGTGATAATACTCTATTGACGCTCCTTGAAGCTGCTTCCAGTGGCAAAGTAATGTGCAAGCTAGATGTATATCAGGGCAAGAGTTCAGAAGTGGTGATAGCATAACATTAGTTTTCAACCATAGAAATACTTGAATAAGTTTATTTGTGCAACCATGTTTTATCACATTTTTTTTTTTTAAATCCAAGCCAGCTTTTTTATTTATTTTATTTATTAGATATTTATGCTGGCTTTATTATTTATAAGTAACTCAAGGCCACAAACATACCACAATACTTCTTTCTCCTCTTATATTCCCACAACAACCTGTGACTAGTCTAAAGTCACCCAGCCAGCTTTCATGCCTAAAATGGGACTAGAACTCACAGTCTCCTGGTTTCTATACCGCCACCTTAAAAAAATGAACTAGTAGAATTAATGACATGAAAGAAAAAATAACTGTGAAAGGTTATATGAATTTGAAATTGCCAGATTTTATTTATATATATATATTATTTAGTACCCTTTTGCCAGAATCTAGTTTGCCTGATAATTTGACCCAGCTTCCAATTCGCCAACATATAGTGGGGGGTGCAAAGGAGACCTCTAATGTTATTTTGATATTTTTCCATTCATAAGAGAGACAATTTATTGTAATGGGCACCAAGGTGTTATGACACAGCTTCTGTGTACTGCATAGTTGTATGTCCTTCAAGACTCTAGAATGAGTGCAAATGAAATTTTACGGACAATTGAATACCCTAAGGTGTTTTAAGTGTCTTCCTATGCACTGAATTGGGACTGAGATTGATGGAGGCTCAGAAGTGGATCCTTACTTTCAATTATGGTTAAAATTAATTTTCTATAAGCTTTTAACTCCCTTGGTTCTTCAAAATAATTATTGATCTGTTTGGCAAAAAAAATGGAAACTCTGAATATGGGCTCGCTCCTAAATTTGTGATCGTCATGCTGTGTTACAAGGTTAAACCAATAATTGGAAAAAATATAGTGAATACTGATTATCATAGAGTTTGAAATATGATTATCATTTTGTTAATTGAGTATGATGATCATTTGATTAATCTGGAAAAAAGTAATATGCCTGCAAAATTTCTCCCCAACTTAATGGATTCTAGTCATTGGAAGGGTTTTATTTTGGTTCTTTTTCATATTCTGCCCTACTGTCAGGAAGATTCTACTCCTAAAGAACATTTTCTCAAATTGATCAGAGTAAGTTAAAACATGACATAGTTGCCTATGAACCTTTGCATAACTTACTTTTTATAAAAATGTCCATAAAGTATTTACCTACCCCTCAGTTGCTTCGAATTCCAGACAGGCAAGGTGGATTTTGCTTATGCCTTTTGTTTGATCAGGGTCCAGCATGAACAATGTACTTGTATGAGCAAAAATCTGTTCAAAAGTCATACGTGGTTGGAGTCAATATTTTTTTCTGCTTTATTTTGCCTTGTAATTCCAAATCTATTTTTTTTTCTCAGTTGTTTTAATTTTGCAGTTTGTTTGCTCTATGGTTGTAGACAATTACGGTATCAGATAAAGCAAGTTCAATTATTTTAACTGTATTTATCAAAACGTCGTCAGGATACCAATCTCAAGATTATATTCACAGAACTGTGATATAATCCTCTAGGGTAGTGTTTCTCAATTTTAGCAATGTTAAGATGTGTGAATATCGGTGAGTTGAAAGCCACACACCTTAAAGTTGCCAAGGTTGAGAAATATTGCTCTAGGACTATGGAGAAGAATGTGTGCTTGGTTTTTTTGTGTGTGTGTGTATCTGTGTGTATCTGTGTATGTGTATCTTGGGCGGTCTATTGTTGCATAATAATCTGGGCTGCTTTCCATTCACCTACAGGAGTTTACAAACTCTTTCTCCATACTGCAACTATATACTGTATAGCACAACAACTACATAGCTTTTCTTCAGAAGGGTGGTAACATAGACATACTATGCAGAGGTACCATAGTTCTATCTACATTCTATTTTTGCCATGAAACTGAATGTACAGGTAGTCCTTGACTTACAACAGTTCACTTAGTGACTGTTCAAACTTTCAACGGGATTGAAAAAAGTGACTTATGACCGTTTTTCACATTTATGACCGTGGCAGCATCCCCATGATCATGTGATCAAAATTCAGATGCTTGGGAACTGACTCATATTTATGACAGTTGCAGTATCCTGGGGTCACATGATCACCTTCTGTGATCTTCTGACAAGCAAAATCAATGGGGAAACCAGGTTCACTTAACCACTGTGTTATTAACTTAACTTCAGTAATTTACTTAACAACTGTGGAAAGAAAAGTCGTAAAATGGGGCAAAATTCACTTAACAAATGTTTCACTTAACAGCAGAAGTGTTGGGCAACAGAACAACAGAAAAGTTGAGGACTACCTATATTGTACTCACTAATACCAACATGCAAATATTCTTCTTAAAAAAAAAGAACTGTGTGGTATTATAAATGAGAATATTATAATAACCTGCAATCTATATGTCTCCTTTAAAAAATGTGAAAATTGTCACCCTTCTAAAAGTGGTTAAAATGCTAGGTTTCTCCTATAGCCTGTCCTGGGCCAATCCAAATAAAATTTTCCCCAAATTCCAACTCTATTTGGTACCTAGCCAAAGCTCTTCCATTTATCATTGGTTTCAGTTCATCTTCACAAGCATTTCACTAGCACTCGTTAATGCCTTATAATTGTTTTCAGCAATACAATTTGTTTCGCCTGCTGTAATTGCAAGATTGGGAGCTTGGGAGGAGAAATGGTAAAACTGAAAAAGCAGCATATTTGTCCCATTAACAAAACAAAGGTTTTTAAATCTCAAAACAGATTCTTAGTAAGAGATTCCATGGGATGCGAGTGGCCTCTGGTGGCTAAAACAGGGAAAAGATAATACAGTATAATTGATTCACTATTGACTCAGGACTGTGTACTGCATATGTAGAAATACTTCAATAGAAAAAGAAAGCCAGGCAAATACAATAATGTTAACCGACCAACAGTTTTACAAAGGAGTGAACAGTCATATTAATAGGTAACGATGGAATGAACCTGCACTCCACTGGCTTATTTTATAATTATAATTTAGAACAGCTTTCTAAAATTCCAGGTATGATAGATTTCTTTTGGGAATTGTAGTCCAAAAAATTCAAAAGGTTTTTGAAATATTAAAACAATCGACAACGGTCGTCCAATTAATACACGCCTCATTTTTTGTCAGTCTGTACATGTGATAAAATTGCAGAACACTTTTACATTCTTGTATAATATTAAACTTTTCAGAAATTATTTCTGTGCTAGGCGTCTAAAATAAGTTAATTCTCTTGTCCTCTTTCAGTGAGGTGATCCCTTTGCACTCAGAACAGATTTAATCTACATTATGTTACCCAGCAAGTGAATTTCACAGAAGGCGTTTTAGGTTCTTCAAAATACTACAAAGAAAATCGAACTACTTTTGAAGTCAATGGAAACCTAGTTTGTTTGGGATTTTCACATGATAGAAACTAAACTAAGGGAGACGAGCAACAAACATGTAATATCTTAATTTGTTTTTGCATTAAAGGAACATACTTTATCAAACAAATATTTCTAGGTATAGCTGCCCACACCAAACATTTTCCTTATTACTGTAACAAAAATATTTCTTCTGCTAAGTCAGAGATATTTGTATTCTCATGATTTCTGTTTGTGAAACACATTGTTATTTTAAAGTGGGATTGGTTTTAATCTGCTCACATACTTTGGCCCCAAATTTATTTTTGGTGGAAAAATTGGCTCTGTGAGTTACAATAAATTACTTTTTGCCAATTCATTATTTTTTTAACTTGATCATTTAAATTGATTATGTGCCCTCACGAATGAAGGCAAATATACATGACCCAGGATAATGATGTGAGGTTGAATTTGGGTCAGTCACCGGGACCAGAGATTTACTCTTCCGAGTATTTGCTGGAGCCCATCTTCAGGGAATTTCTCTCTACTGGAATACGTGCTTTGGGCTGTTCTGTGAGTCGTATTTATGTGGTGTCTTCCTGTTGGCTGATTGGTGTGTTGTATGTGCCATCAAGTCATTTTCAACTCCTAGCAACCACATAGATAGCCACCAAGATGATTTAAATGGTCTGCCATATACTAGCCAGTTTGGTCTAGTGGTTAAGGCACTAGGCTAGAAACCCAGAGGCTGTCCGGCCTTAGTCCAGATGCCAGCTGGGTGACCTTGATCCAGTCTCTCTCTGAGCCCAACTCACCTCACAGGGTTGTTGTTGTTGTTGTTCCACAGGGAGGAGGAAAATGTGTTGGATATTTCTGCCACCTTGAGTTATTTGTAAAAATAATAAAGGCGGGATAATAAAATAATAAAGGCGGGATATAAATAAATGAGATATTTCCAGTGATCAGCACAGCTATACATAATTATGCAGGTAGTTTTAAAAACAATGTGGCCAATATGCTCATGCAGAACTGCATAGTATGGGCCCATTTTGCAGAAGGACTCTGAGTGCGAACCGAAGTGAAAGTCAGTTGGGATCTTTAGAATATTTGTGGAGTTCTGAAGAACAATAAAAATAAAAAACAATTGTGCAATACGTCAGGCCTCAATTTCTCAAGTTATTACCGCACAAAATAAAAATGGAAAGATATTTCACAGGATTTTCCTGCTGGAAAAGAAAACTAAAAACTGAATTTTGATTTGGTTTTGCTTTTAGTACAGTGATCTTTAAAAAGGTATTCACTTGGGTACCCAAGCCTTATTTTATTGCAACTCAAACAGTGCTTATATTTATAATTGTGTCTCTTTGATTTAAACTTTTCAGAGGATCATATCTGAAAACGGAAGTTTTAATCAGGAAGCAAATTGTATTTCTCTTGATTATGTGCCTTCGGGTCAGTGTCAAATTTTAGCAGCCACATAGACAAGACATTCTCCAGGACGATCTGTTCCCAGTCAGGCACTTCAGTCTCCCAACAGTGTACCCACCTCCTCGGTAATCAAGTGCATCTGTTTTGCTGGTGGCTGTTCTCCTTTTTTTTTTCCTTCTGCCTTTTCCAGCGTTATTTCTCAGGAGAACTATTCTTGCCAAAAATATTTCCAAAATACAACAATCTGAGCCTCATCGTTGTTCTTTGGGCAAGGACTCACGATTGATTTGTTTTATAATCCATTGCCTTATTTTCTTGGCTATCCATGCTCTTCTCAGAAGTCATCTCCAATGCCAAAGTTCAAAAGCTTCAATACACTGTCTATCCTGCTTCAATGCCCAGTTTTCACTGTCCTAGAGTATCACAAGGAAAACCATTTCCTGTGTGTTTCTGATTGTGTCTCAGCATGTCACAGCATGTGAATATCTTTTCCAGGCTTTTATTACTACTGTACCAAGTGTTAGTTTGTGACATATTTCTTGACTGCTGGTTCATTTATTGTTGATAGTTGATATTATAATGTAGAAACTACTCACCAGCTCAATATTTTAATTGTCAGTTCTAAGATAGGTTGCTATACCAATTTTTATGTGCAGTGCAGAAGGAGTTTTGATCACACTGTTCCAGCTGCCATTTTTTACTGTATCCTACAGATACCCTGTCTATAAGCAAATGTTGAGAAAAATGGCATCAACTGCTTCAAAAATGGGCAATTTTAATTGGAGATTAGAGGCAGGAAGTAGCTGCCTGGATCTTTATTATTTTACCACTGCTTGAATCTCCCCCTTTCGTATGAGAGTTTCTTTGTCCTAAAAATGGAAAAGATATTTGAATAAAAAACATGGTCAGTGATTGTAGTTTGTAGGCAAAGAAACAGTTCCTCCTCTGAAACAACAATCTGCTAAGCACAGAATTCATGGTGTCTCTAAGACCATTTCTTTTTCCTCCTAGGACTAGATATTATTTAATATTGAGAGAACAATTACTCTGGATCTTAAAATAAGACTATTTTAACATTTTATTGACCGACATGCCATTGTATTGAGTTTCATATATTTTATGCTCTTCCTAGTAAAAATCAGTGCATGCTTATTAATAACCACCAAGCTTTCATTTGATACTTTATTTAATTTAATGTTTGTTTTAATCTGCATTTTAATTTTTAATGATGCTTTATTATTGAATTTTCTTTGTTGTTTTTAAGCCATCTTGACTGTGAAATAGATAGAAATACAGAGGTATACTGTATATACAATAATTGTGCCGGTGTGTTTTCAAATTATTATAAAGATGTGGAATGCGAAGCCTACACATTTTATGAATTTGGATGCATTAAAGTGATACATCTATTCTTGATGTTTATAAATACAAATTCCAATTTGAATATGCTCAAAACACTCACTTGAGTATCAAAGGGAAATTAACATTTCTTCAAATTCTGTCATAATCTTAATAACTTCCACTATCACTATCAACCTCAGCCTAGACCAGTGATGGCGAACCTTTTAGAGACCGAGTGCCCAAACTGCAACCCCAAACCCACTTATGCATTGTCGAGTGCCGGGTGGGTGTGGCCCATTGGCTGGGTGTGGCCGATTGGGTGGGCATGGCCCATTGGGTGGGCATGGGTGTGGTGGTAATGGCAGACTGGGTGGGACTAAAAAGTTCAATCAATCAATTCCAACTTTGCAAGATCTTTTTTTTCCCCGTGAGAAGTTGAAATTGACTGATTGAACCTTTTTTGCACACGGCGGCGGAGGCCTAAAGTGAAAAGGTTTTATAAAACCCAGCTGAAGGCCTAGGACTGGGGTGACAACGCGCGTGCCCACAGAGAGGGCTCTGAGTGCCGCCTCTGGCACCCGTGCCATAGGTTCGCCACCACTGGCCTAGACTGAACTACAGAATCAATCTGCTTCCTTAATGTCATGATACAGCTACACATTGGGCAAATACAAGAGACCTGTAGTTTGTCAGGCATATCTACATATGTCCAACTTCCTTCCAGAAGACGTGATTAAATCTAGCACTCATTGCTAAGCTCTACAAACACATTTGTTTTGACCTACTTGACAGATACTGAAATAAAGGAATTCAACCTGGCAATCAGAAGACTGAATAATATTCAATAAAACCAACAAAAAAAAATCAGGTGAACCACATCAATTCCCAGGAACCCTGGTTTATATACAGCTCATGCCACTGAAACACATGAATAAAACTACAGTAGAGCCCTATGGACAATGACAATGTACTTTCTCAGGCACTAGGTGGCAGGCTCATACTTGCATATCAATAACACCCAACCTGAAGCAGATTCTCACAATAAGCAATAATTATGGAATGATGCTAACACAGGAAATGGTTCATGCTACAATTTCCCTACATTTACACCAACAGTACCAGCACACAAGAGTAACCTCACCTACAAGATTAGAGGGTCTGTACTTTTACATAAGTATGGCATCATCTGTCAGCAATGCTCTTCTCAATTCTATATAGGACAAGTAGGCCAAACTTTGCACAAGTTTAACAACAGAACACAAAATAGAACAAAATATCAAAGCATTTCAGCCATCCAAGACACTTTGTTACAGATCTCAAGTAGTCACTTTGTAAAAAAAGAAACTTTAAAAGTCAGCCAGAGACATACTCCTAAACGTTTGGGAAGATCAGAACAAACACAATGGGTCTTTTAACACATTGCTGTACAATTGTTAGCTGACAAAGTACTGGTTATCTCTGACACATTTAATCTGCATCTGCATAATCAACCTTCTTCCCATCCCCCATCTCACCCCAATTTAAATGCTGTATCAGCCTAACCTACTGTTTCTCAACCTTGGCAACTTGAAGATGTGTGGATTTCAACTCCATTTCCTCATGGCAGGCTAGGGAATTCTGGGAATTGAAATCCACACATTTTCAAGTTCCCAAGGCTGAGAAACACTGGGCTGTAGCTCACTAAAGCTTAAACCTTTTAAGAAAATGTATTAGTCTGAAAAAAATGCTACCAGGCTTCTTCAGATTACTTAAATAATAAATTAGTCTTTCACCCATCCTGCTACTCCAGCTAAACCATCTCTTTACATTTGCCCATTAAAAAGGAAAACCTTTAAAAAACCGTGCAGAGGAAAAGAAGGCATAATTAAGCAGAGGAAGGCTTTGTGATGAATTTAGTTATACATCTCTTGGCTAAATTTCAATGAGGAATGTATAGGAAAAGGAAGAGAGAGCCATAACAACTTTTAATTGTAGGAAATTTGGCCACAGTCTGAATTTAGGAGGGAAAGGAAAGAGAATTTTTCCCATCAATCAATATTTTTTAATAGAAGCGCATAAGTGAAGAAATAGATCAGCTCCCCTCTGCCCACGCTCTATTTTAAATCTTTCTCTTCCTTACAAGCGATCAGTTGCGATGCAGTTACATGATATAAAATTATATGTAGTTGTAAGCTATACTGGTAGTCCCCAACTTATGACCAAAATTGAGCCCAACCTTTCTGTTGCTAAGCAAGACAGTTGTTAAGTGAGTTGCACCCCATTTTATGACCTTTTTTCCCCATGATTGCTAAGCAAATCACTGCAGTTGTTAAGTGAATTATGCAGTTGTTATGTGTGAATCTGGCTTCCCCATTGACCTTGTTGTCGGGAGCCAGCTGGGAAGGTGTACAAATGGTGATCAGATGACTCCAGGACAGTGCAACTGCCATATTTTAAACACGTGACTATGGGGTGTTGCAATGGTCATAAATGTAAAAAACGGTCATAAGTCACTTTTTTCAGTGCCAATGTAATTTAGAAGGGTCACTAAATGAATGGTTGTAAGTCAAGGATTTCCTGTATCAATTCTGTCCCCTACAATCCCAACAAAAAAATTTTAAGCTTGGCTTGTATTATTAGCTCAACCAACCCTCCCTAGAAATTGATTCAGAGGAGAAGGTAAACAATAATAGCTTGCCCTCAACAGTGGGCTCGTGAATGAGTTGTGTTCTTAATCAAAGACTTCATTGTTCATATATGGCCTTATAATTACAGTGCAACACTGTTTTCCAGAAGCAGAACATTTTTCTCATTATTGTTAAAGCTATTCACACTCGATTTGTGTTTACTCATAGGAGTCAAGAGTACTCTACTGTTATTCTTTATTAGAAAAAAATTAATAAACTATCACATTGCTTGTTTATTTCATTGAAATGAAATGTAACTGAGGCTAATTAGTCATTAGTATTGTGTGCAGGGAAGGGAGTTATTAAAACCTAAGATAAAATTTAATTGAAGAAGAAATTACTGATATAGAAGGATACCATCTCAATTATTTAATATGCCTTAATTAGTGGCTCTAATAAAAGCAAGCATGTAAAAAGTCTGGTAGTAGTTAATATGTGGTCAGGGGCATGTAAGCAAAGGCTTTCAAGAATCATGTAAATTAAAACCATTTTTAAATTAAAAATGTTGGGCGCCCTATACCAGTTCTTACCAGTAAGAAACATATGCCTTTGCCATATACTGAATTCCCTTATGTTTGAATCGCTATTGTCAGTGGTTCTTTCACCATTGACACTGATGTTAAAGACTTGAAATATCATCTCAATCTAGGCCCTCCATGAACATTTTCAAGCCGTGTAAGATATAATTGAGATAGCATGCTTACCTATGCGCTAGTGGAAAGTGCAAAGATTTAATTACTGTTCCTGAAATATAACTTTTTTGTAAAATCTACAGCTATGCCATTAAAACGGTAACACTCTGTAATCAAAATATTTTAATGTAAGGCAGTGGTTTCCACAAGAGGATTAAAATCTGCAAGACAGCCTTTGCAGCAGATGAGACAAGATTCACCCCTTGTGTACATGTATCAATATTGCATGAACTACAAAGGAGTAGGGCTTCAGTTGCACTTCTGTGACTGTCACCTTGCCTCTTTTGACACCCCCAATCCCCATGAATGCCATTGATATAAGTTCAGTACGTAAAACTGTATTAGAGAGTTTTAAGCATGAATTTACTATTCCTGGGGTCAAGTAAAAAAGATCTTATGATGTAGTCATTATGCTTTTGTTTGAAAGAGAATATTCAGATATTTGGAGCTGGCAGCAGTATAAACTGGAAAAATTAAAAAAATATGAAATGCATTCTATTCTGATATCTCAGAAAGATTTAGTCAACTGGGCATAGGAATTTTTTGTAGCAACTTTTCAGATATAGCAAAAGGCTTTTGTAGCAGCTGGAGTTTTGTTAAGGTTGATCAAAGAAAGGATCTAGTGACATATTTTTAAGTTTTGCTCAGTTCTTTGCACCAAAGCAACACAGTATGTTTATGTCATGGATTAGCCTGGGTAGATATAGTAGATATTCAGGAAAGAAAAACCAAAATGCACTAGAATAGGTGGTACCAGGCTCAACAGCAGTAAGCATGAGAGGGATCTAGGAGTCCTAATGGACAATCACTTAAGTATGAGCCAGCAATGTGTTGCATTTGCCCAAAAAGCCAATGCAGAGGGAGAGTACAGGCTCACGTGAAGTGTTAGTACCACTTTTACTGCATTAGTAAGGCCACACTTGTGTACAATACAAAAAAGATGTTGAGACTCTAGAAAGTGCAGAGAAGAGCAACAAATATGATTAGGGGACTGGAGGCTAAAACGTACGATGAACTGGATATGTCTAGTCTAACGAAGAGAAGGACTAGAAATGACATGATAGCATCTTCCAATATCTGAGAGGCTTTCACAGAGGGGAGGAAGTCAACCTATTCTCCAAAGCACCTGAGGGTACAGGAGAAGAAGTAATGGATGAAGAGAGATACAACTTATAATTAAGAAGAAATTTCCTGTCAGTGAGAAGAATTAATTTGTGGAAAAGCTTGCCTCCAGAACTTGTGGGTGCTCAATCTCTGGAGATTTTAAAGAAGAGATTGGACAGCTCTTTGTCTGGGATCATATAGCGTGTTCTGCCCGAGCAGGGGGTTGGACTAGAAGACCACCAAGTTCCATTCCAACTCTGTTATTCTGTTATTCTAGAAGCCTGTGAATGACATATGATCTGCAGAGAATCCCCCTTTGAGTCATCATTGTTGAACACTAGCAATCCCAAACAACACCTCTGCCTCATCCTGGTGCCTCATGTATATCTGTGTGTATGTATGAAGGAGAAATAATATGTATGAAAGAATGGATTATTATTTGCGCTCACACATCTTAGATTAATTGAAACCTGGCAATCCACTAAATGGTGAAGAGAGGTGGAAATTGCTGCATGTGAGTTAAAAGATTTAAGTAATTACTGTATATCAATATTTCATCACATGGAATTTTCTTCCCCTACTCACTTTACTTATTTATATGGCCCTGGCATATTGTAGCATGGTCTCTGCATGCCATTCAAAAGCTGGTGCCCAGTAGAACTTGTACACCCTGCCTCTGTGGCATCTTTTCCACCCTCCAAACATACTGGGATGCAACATGCAAAATGCCCAACCAGCAAACATGCAGCCCTATTGACAAAAACAACCCTGACACATTATCAATCTAATTACAACCTCCAGGATTTTAGATACAATGATTTTTAAAACATTTATTCCTTTTTCTATCCTTCATCCATTTCCTATTTCCAAGTATTTATTTGTTCCCACGAAGAAACTGAATTTGATTTTATGATGGTCATTGTGTCACTGCTAATCCCAAATCAGCAAGACAATTATTTTAAATAGCTTTATGGAGATTTAAAGGTTGTACTTTACAGCACAGAGAAATGTAATTTAAAATGTTTTAGCTTTTTATCAAAAGTGAAAAAGAAGGAATATTAAATGTCATCATAAAACGGTTCTGTCCACATCAGAGATGTGCAGGAATGGTGAGAGACTATTTTCTTTGATGCCCATAACTGTCAGAAGAAGACTCACATAACTTCTGCTGTCAGATATCCAAGCCCACACAGGGATCACTTTGTGGTATCAGAATCCTAACACCAGTGTCATTCTGTTACTTCTCTCTCCACTTCCTCTGCCACCCAGGGCAAGGGAGGCCAGGGGACAGACCCATTCCACCTTCTCCCCACCACTACTCTAGACATGAGTGTGGGATGTGGAAATGGATGTTCTATCAACTCTCAAGTGATCACTGATGGCATAGGAGCTAATTATCCCACTTCTTGCCCTGTTCCTTCTCTTGCCCACTTTGGCAAGAGAGAAAAAGGGAAAGCAAATCTTTTCCATACCAGTTCTCCTAGCATCAAACAGATCTGCTTCTGCCAACTTAGTGGCTGCTGAAGAGATTCTCCCCATCATCACTGCTTCTCTTCCAAAAAGAGAAGGATACTGGAAAGACCTCAGATTTGGCTGGAATTCCCCGAGAAGTTGCTCATGGCTTTACTGCTGTGCTGCTGGCTGCAGGTACCAGCACCATGGCTTGAGTGTGCAGTGCACTGCCCTGAATGCATTCCTCTGTGCTTCTTTCTTGTCCATAGCTGAATGCTATATTATAATATTTATCTGTGTGTTCGAGAATTAATACCCACTTAAGGGCATTCAATCAATATTATGGAGTGTTTAAACTTTCTTAGAGTTTTCACCAACAGAAATTTGACAAATAGTATTAAGTTCCATGAAAGAATAAAAGCTCATTCAGGCCCAAGAGACCAAAGAAACTATCAACTATTGCTGATAGTCTAGGACAGGGGTAGGCAACCTTGGCTCTTTTATGACTCGTGGACTTCAACTCCCGGAATTCCTGAGCCAGCCATGCTGGCTCAGGAATTCTGGGAGTTGAAGTCCACGAGTCATAAAAGAGCCAAGGTTGCTTACCCCTGGTCTAGGAAAAAGAAAATGGAGTCAGGGTACCAGGCAGGATAGCCAATTGTTGATTGATATGCTGAATGATAAGAGATACTGGGGAGAAAAGAGAAACTTTCTAAATATGTCAGAAGTTCATTTGTTATTTTTAGCATTAGCTGACTTAATATCACATACTGTCTCATTTGCTCTATTCTTTTCTCTTTAATTACCTATGTACATGATCATATACAAGCCTTATTATATAAAATAACTTACTGTAACTATGTCTTTAGTTTGTTAAAGATATTTATTTATTTGCAAGTTTGTATGTCTGCATGTGTGTAAAAGTTTCAAAAAAAGTTTCAAAAAAGAATAGAGCGACTTCTGAAATAAGGCCCCTAGACCCTATTCCTAGATAAATATTGAAGGGTATCAACAAAAAACCATGATGTTTAAAACCTTTGAAGACATCTTAAAGATAAACACAATTAAATCAGGTGAATATATTTAAATGGAAAACACTCCCCCCAAATGAACACACACACACACAGAATAAACAGAGGCACTGCAACATAGCTGAAAGTCAACAAATTCCTTTTATTGGAACAAAAGGAAAAGAGGACATCTGCTTTTAGTTCCAAAAATTCTTTTCAATAGCAGAAGCACCTCTACTCTCCCCAGCTCAGATGATCAAGTTTTAACCTACGAGGTTTGAGTTTGCTTATTAACCAAGGTTTGCTTACTGTCTTTAATGAAGCCTGAACATCAACATTTAATGTTTTGAGAAGTTGGTTCTAAATTCAGCACAACTGTAGTATTTCTTTGTTTTTACTACATTTGGAAATTCTATTTTTCCTATTTTTGTTTGAGTTATTTCACTAATTTTAAATTGTTTTCCTTTTCAGTACTATAATTACATTATCATATGCAGTGTACATTATAATCCTATGCTTTCTTTCTCGAAAATAAGTTACGCTTATTTTTCAGTAAGCATATTCAACAGAACCTATTCTTCAATAAGTCCATTATTTCAGCCTTAGACTGCAATCTTGTACATTTTTCTAATAATCCTATTAAATTCAATGCAACTTTCCTGTGAATTATCAGGAAGATTGCCCAATTAGTATTTTCTTTGCAAATTCTGAATTCTACTATTTTCAGTTATACGATCAGATTGACATTTTAAGATATTTAGAAATGTTTGTCTTTTACAAAATAAAAAAATATATTTTTATTTCATACATTTCAGTGTAATTATTAATTTATTATACTTGTGTCCAACAGCAAATATAGTAACTACAATGAAGTTAATGTATAAACAGAAAGTTCAGACCCACAAATTAAACAATATCCTTAGTTTTCATCCACAACCATCATTGAAATATAGTCCTTGTAGCGAACAGTATTTGTTTCTGGATCTACTGCTGCTGAAAGCATTTCTTCCATTTCTTCCTGTGTAAAAGGCTCACCTGCAGCCAAAAAAAACCAACAACAACAACTCTGGATGTAGTATTTCTTACTACATAAACCTTCTCAATTATTCGTATTTTAGGATTTTCAAACTATTTCAAAAGCATAAATATAGATCTGAATTTTAGTAAAAAAAACTTTTTTACTGAGAAACCTATACTGACACTACCCGTTTCATATAACATAATTAAATTCAAATTTAAAATGTTTAACATGTAACATATGAATGAATATGAAAAACCAGCAAGTATTAGATGTTCTAGAATGTCTGCAAAAGCATTCTACCAAAATTCTTTCATTGAAAATTTGCTACAAAATACTAGCTATTTCACAATATTATGTTGTAACATAATCTTGCTCTTTTGCAAAGTTGTTAATCATTTATTTACTCTCTATTTACTATATTTACCCAAAATGCTAATTTCCACCCCAGCATAATTTATTTTTAAAGTTTCAGCAGCATTTTCATTTGCTGAAAATTCAGTAATGGAGGAAAATTGCTTTGTTTCGTCTAATCTGGCAAAAGTGATAATGGGGAGACACTGTAAATTCAGGCTCATCTTCTTTAGAATGAACATGGCATTTAAGATGAGATTGCCATATGTGTCATACTCTTATTTTGTTCTTTTCATATTTATAACTGTCATTTATGGCAGTGACTTTTTTACCATGTAATATTAATAGACAATGTTAAATTGTTTAAAAAGAGGACATGACATTTGATTCTTTAAAAAAATATATTATTTTTTCAATAGATGAAAATATTTTACAAAAATTCAGATGGCTACACAAATACTAATTCTAAATATGTAAGCAATATAGCATGTTTAGCAATATAATAGCTACCTTTCTGAATGTAATTTGGTGTGGGGGGGTTAGTTTCCCCATTTGCTTATATCATTCCTAAGTTGATAAAAACATGTTTAGACAGATTTGATTTAGCTTCAAATAAGACACTAATATTATTACTACTGCTTAAATTTTAATTGGGCTTCATTTACATTATTGTGTTAAGTATGGAACACACGCATACAGTGTACTTCATATAAAAAGAGTTGGAATTAACTGTTTAAAAGCTACATCCTTACAGCAGAAAGTTCATGTTCAATATTTAGCTCATCTCATTTGAGTCATATTGATAATTTATATTTGTTAAATATGAACATATGTCCAGAAACAAAAAAATATAAACTTATACTATACAAATTAATACTGTATACAAAGCAACCCTGGTATTTCACTTTGTTACTATTCAGTTGTTTCCATCTCTTCATGACCAGATGAAAATAATTTGCCAGGCTTGTCTATCAAAAACTGCTTAAACTCTTGCACATGTTAGTATTATGTATATAGTTTAAGCATAAACCTATTCATATGTATCCATAGCAAAGACATATAACAAATGGCCACACTGCTTAGTACTGGACATGTACTACACCAATATATTATGACATCCTAGGTACTTGGGAAGAACTTGATGAAAATGAAGGTCAACACCAACTAAAGAACTGGCAGCAATGATTTCACATTTTTAGGTATGTAATATTTTTTCCTTTTTCATATATATTATATGCTTGTAATTATTTTCCTAAGCACAATGATTTTATACAACTTGAAATGCATTGACATTTATGGTTTTCTTTTTTTATATTAATACAAATTTGTAAGGCACACAAATTTGAATCAATGTAGAACTTACTGAATATGCCTTTGGATTGATCATTGGAAGGCATTAGCACTATTTTATGTTGGATTTTACTCTTCAGTTAGGGATGGACACACTTTTTTGTGACCAGGAGCAATACACATTTATAGGATTCCAGATACTTCCACAAGATGGTGGATAGTATCATATTCAACCTCCAGGTTGCCTTTCTTTCATTCTAAGGCCTATGGTTGCTAAGCATATCTTCATACAGGTAGTCCTCATCTTACGAATGGTGGCTTAGCAAGTGTTTGAAGTTCCAACCCACCTGAAAAAGGGGATTTACGACCCGGTTTGAAGTTCCCACAGGCCTCCTTTAGGGTTACATGGGTGAACATCAGGTGCTCAGCAATACAGCCGCAGTTACAGCTGTTGGCAGTAGCCCACAGTCATCCCGACTGTGTTTTACGACAGTTTTGCTGAAAATGGCACTTCCTGTTTTCAGCAAAACTGTGCCCATGGCGAACCCTTGGTTTGCTTAATGACTGTAGATTTGCTTAACAACTAGAATGGCAGTTGTTAAGCGAATCTGCCAGAAAACAACTGCCACAAAAAATGTCATACAATTGGTTTTACAGCCGTTACGACATATAACCGTGATGGACAAGCTCCATTACAGTTGTATGTCGAGGACTACCTATATTCTGTATCACACAGATACACTCAAATTAACATGCAGAGTAGAACTATTTTTTCCTAAGCAAATAAAATTAGTTTTAGTAAATATTTTGCTAAAGTTTTACCTTCCTCGGTCATATACTTTACCAAATCATCTTTGGTAAGATGTCCAGATTTATTCTGATCCAAAACCTATAAAATGGAACACTGAATGTAAATTTTATTTTTATTGCCTTGAAGTTTAAGAAATTTCCCCATATATGGGAATTATACAAACCTCAAAAGCACGTAAAAGAACATCTTCTGGAATCGGTCGGTATCTGAAATAATGCAGTTAATAAAATAGTTATTGATAATGTGTGTATCTAAGATTTGACTGTTATCATGACAACACCCTTCCAACTCTTTCTGCCATAAGTTTTAAAATTTAAAACTTTAAAAAGCTGGCAAATTTGTTTGTGGAATCAGTTTTACTTATTTAATTTCTATCCTGCTGCAATCTAGATCAATTCTTGACAGTTTACCTGACTGGTAATTTATCTGAGAGTTACCTGAGCAAAGTAAAATAGTCATCATAAAAAAGAATAAAACAAAAATTAAAAAATAAAACAAAATCAAACTAAAAAACCCAAGTAATCCACAAGAACCATTTCAATAAATGTCTACTTTAGAACATAAACATTGTGAATCTTGTGGTAATCTGACAAGGCATTTCTAGAAAAGTGAAGATACTATTTGCCACATCTAATACAGCAACAGACGATCTATGACCTCCTGAGGTTATTGAACTATAACTCTCAGTATCTGCATTATTGGGAATACTGGCTGGTATTGCTGTTAATGGTTCAGCAATGTATGGAGGACCATAGATTTCTCTCCTGACTGAAGGGATTGCCATGTATTTTGACCAAAGCTACAGCCAACGTAACATATTACTGACACTGTAATAAATCCAAACCCATTTCATAATTGCCAAAAATATCTTAAATTTAACACTGAGAAGTTTGTTCATTAAATTGGATTTGTGTAAAATAAAAAATCTCATATACGCATAACCAAGTTTCACAAACTGAAATACCACTTTCTGTTCATTACCTTCTTTCCATTAACACTCTAGTCATCATAGGAAGAAATTTTTCCAAACGAATAAACCCAGTTGGTTCTTCTTCTTCTACCTAATTTTTAAAAGAAGCGTATCATAAATGAGGATGATTTATTGGAAAATGAAACTAATTTACACCGTCTGAAATTACCTTGTAAATGTATGAAATAGAAAAAGAATAACCTTGTTCTCTATAGGAGTGCTAAGAATCCATTAGCTAATACTGAGGAAAGCGATACCTTCCATGTAACCTGACAGAAAAAAAGATTTGCCAAACCAGACATCATCTTTCTATTTCCTCACCAATCAATTAAACATGACTGCGTTCTTCTCATCCACACATTCAATATGCAAAATGTTATACATGTATGCAAAGAATATATATTTGTAGCTGCACAACATGATCAGTGCAGCAGGAGGTTGGTTTATGAAAGCTTGAGTCAGCTGTTGCACAATCAGGAGTAGCAGAATGCCTGAGGTTGTCATTAGAAATCTAAACTAAATATATTCTGATATGTATAATTACAGATTTGCAACCTCCATCAAAAAAGTTACCCCTTCATTATCTCTCTGTATCACTTCTGTTATTCTACTGCAGAATCACTGCACACAACACACACTGCATTACATTTCCCCCAGCTCTACATTCATTCTTGGTCTCTCCCTTTAAAAACAAAAGCTGTATTTGTTTTTAAAACATTGTGAATGGAAATTTAAATACAGAGAGTTGCTTTGTTGCTGTGCAATGAGATAATAAAAGCAGATAAAGTCAATGTAACTGTCATATGGTCTCATAAGAACTTGATTTGGGAGTGTATGTAACAGGCAATTTACAAATCAGCAGGAATGATGGCCAATTAAAAGTGGGGAAGAAAGAAATATTTTTTTGTAGATTGTTGAAAGAATGTAAGATATCATTCTTTTTATCTAGTACAGGGGTGTCAAACTCACAACATCACGTGACGTGTCGCGACATATCGTGACTTTTTTGCCATTGCTGGCAATGGGGTGGGCGCGGTTTTACCATGATGCATCTGGCCCGCGGGCCGGCAGTTTGACACCCCTGATCTAGTATATTAAGTTTCTTGGTCCAAAAGGGCTGAGAGATAGAAAAGTAGTCAAACAGCAAAGCTAGCTTCTCCAGATTAAAAATGAGCAGTGCTTTTAAAATTCTGGTTTTAGAATCTTCTAGTTATCTATTTTATTTTTACAGCCCTACATGAACAAGAGAAAGAATATTGTAAGCGTATATTTATGCAACATTGTCCTCTAGTGGTAAAATTATTTTTATGCAAAATATTTCTCCATTAAAGCAAAACAAAACATAAAACAAAAATACTGACTTTAGAGTAATATTTATTAATGAAGTGCTATACTATGCTGCAAGCATATATGCCTCCTATGCAATTGGAATATATACATACATATAGCTGCAGTTCAAGACAATATTTCTTGCATCCAACTAATCAATTAAAGCTTGACTTATAACATTCAACATTCCTTACCTTTAAAGTGCCATAACATGCTACTGCTTTTGCTTTAACGTAACTGTTCCAAGATTTCCTTCAAAACAGAATATTTTCTCTAACTACATAAAATTATCACTTGCCTTCCTTGCCTTCCTCTCTATTTCAAATTTAATTTGATTTCCCTTTTTGCTTTTTTTACTATTAATGCTAAAAAGTTAATAGCCATTTCAAAAAATAATTGTATTTATAGTAATTTTTACAACAGACTGTACTTTCTCTTAGGAGAATCAGTGGAAGAATGAAAATATTTAATTTATAATCAAGATATTTTTTGTAAAAAATTCACCATCAATACCATCATAGCCAAATAATAATAGAGGTAATAGTTGGAGATTCAGTAATAAGAGGAACTGAAACAAACACTGTGTGTTGCCTGGACTCATTGGCTCACAAAGTATGTTGCCTCCAGAAACAAAGATCAGGGATGTGACAAAACATTTTCAAAATTCATCACTTTTATTGCAAATTATTTTTTTTCCTAGTATACGGGTAGTTCTCGACTTACGACCATAATTGAGCCCAAAATTTCTGTTGTTAAATTAAACATTTGTTGAGTTTTGTCCCATTTTACAATCTTTTTTGCCATAGTTGTCAAGTGAATCACTGCACTTGATAAGTTAGTAACCCAGTTGTTAAGTGAACTTGGCTTCCCCGTTGACTTTGCTTGTCAGAAGGTCGCAAAAGGGGATCACATGACCTTGGGACACAGCAACGGTCATAAGTGTGAACCAGTTGCCAAGCCTCTGAATTCTGATCATATGATCATGGAGAGGCTGCAAAGGTCGTAACAGTGAAAAATGTCACATAAGTCACATTTTTCAGTGTCATAATTTTGAAAGGTCACTAAATGAACTGCTGTAAGTCAAGGACTACTTGTATACGGGGACAAATAAAGCTGCAATAATTATAGCGGTCACATATGTAATTTTGCTTACTGCCTCATTTCGCAACCATTTGAATTTATGATGGTATAAAAACAACAGCTTTGTAATCACTCCTCACATTTATGACCCTTGCAGGAACCCCTGGTCATATGAATGCCATTTGCATGCTTCCCAATCTGCTTATGACAGGAAGAGTTAATAGAGAATGCTGAAATAAAATCATAGGTCATGATCATGTGATATTACACTTAATGACCATAGTGACTCATTTAATGACTGAATAGGAAATGACGTAAGTCTATTATAGTCACTTGATTTTCCATTTAACAAATGTGTTGCTTAACAATGGAGTTGCTGGTCCCAATTATGGTTGCTAAGTGAGGACTATCAGTCTCACAGACTCTGAAAATCTTAGAAGGAGATTCAAGGGAGGTGGTGTTCTTGTCCATCCTTTCAGATCGTAAAACAAGAAGATTGGGGGAAAAAATACTGTTACTGAAAATCAATATTTAGTATGCAAACAGGAAATATCTACTTTCTGAAACCATGAAATATGTTATGTAGATGATGGACTACTGGAATTATGGTTGGGCTATGCCTCACAAGGTATGGTAAAATGTGTTTGGTGAAAGTATGTAGAATTTGATTGGGAAGGCTTTAAGTGGAATCCTTTAGGGATAAGAACAAATCTCCTGAAGTCTAGATCTCAGATAAAAACTTGTACAATTCAGAAAGTGGGTGTGCTGAAAGAGGTCTATTAAAAAACACTGTGAAAAATAAAAAAAACCCTTTTCACAAAGTATATGGCCTTCATTAATTATACCTTTATGCTCAGAATAAGAAAAATAAACAAGGTGAATTTTAATTGTTAGTTGTTGTTGTTGTTAGTTGCGAAGTCGTGTCCGACCCATCGTGACCCCATGGACAACATTCCTCCAGGCCTTCCTGTCCTCTACCATCTTCTGGAGTCCATTTAAGCTCACGCCTACTGCTTCAGTGACTCCATCCAGCCACCTCATTCTCTGTCGTCCCATTCTTCTATTGCCCTCAATCTTTCCCAGCATTAGGCTCTTCTCCAGTGAGTCCTTCCTTCTCATTAGGTGGCCAAAGTACTTAAGTTTCAACTTCAGGATCTGGCCTTCTAAAGAGCAGTCAGGGTTGATCTCCTCTAGGACTGACTGGTTTGATCGCCTTGCAGTCCAGGGGACTCGCAGGAGTCTTCTCCAGCACCATAGTTCAAAGGCCTCAATTCTTTGGCGCTCAGCCTTTCTTATGGTCCAACTTTCACAGCCATACATTGCAACTGGGAAAACCATGGCATTGAGTATACGTGCTTTTGTTGGCAGGGTGATGTCTCTGCTTTTTAGTATGCTGTCTAGATTTGCCATAGCTTTCCTCCCCAGGAGCAAGCGTCTTTTAATTTCTTGGCTGCAGTCCCCATCTGCGGTGATTAATTGTTAGTACGGAGAAGTAAATACAGTACAATCTAATAGATATGATGGAGACCTGGATGGAAAGTTTACCAGATCTGGAATACAACAACTTGAACAAAAGCAATATTGTAGAGGAAAAACAATTGCATTGTATATTAAAACTATCAATTCTTGCACAGATATCGAAATGAATGAACATGGCAATGCTTTAAAGCATCTGAGTTATAGAAACAGAAAGCAATATTATAGTTTATATCTATTGTCACTTGCTCATCCAAACAGAAGATATGGATGAAGCTTTCCAAAACCAAATTGCAAATGTTTCAAAGAGACATGAAATCATAGGGGACTTTTATACCATCTGTTGGGGGACAGACTTTGCCATGAATGATTTGTCCATTATATTTCTGACTTGTCTTGCTGACAACTTTCTCTTTTAGAGGATGGAAAATGGTATAAAAGAAGTTGTCTTAACTTGATATAACCAATATTGAAATTCCAGGACCATAATAAAATAGGGTGGCCTATAGTTGTTTACCTATACTTTCACTCATCAGGCTTAGTACTACACTAGCAGTCCTCTATTCTGTATGAATTTAATATAATTTTAGCCTCTAGGTATTTTTATGGGGCCTCTAGCTATTATTACTAGATAAGCCAGATAATTCATTTGCTCAGTGAAATTCCTCCATATTGCATTTCTAATCCTTATTGATTTAGGAAAAGAGATCAGATTTACTCTCTACATCTTTAAGTAACAAAACTTTAAAATTATATACACTACCTCTGCAAGCATATCATGGAGATCCACCTCATTGGGACAACAGCCTAATGACCTAATGATAGTGCCAATCTCTCTGAAAAAGGAGAACATCTGTTATTAAATATACAAATAATGCAAATTTCTAATTCTGATTTGTTTTGTTCAATTGCCACCCCATATAGCAGGGGTGTCAAACTCGCAACATCATGTGACATGTCTCGATGTATCGCGACTTTTTTCCATTGCCGGCAGTGGGGTGGGCGCGGTTTCGCCATGACGCATCTGGCCCATGGGCTGGCAGTTTGACACCCCTGCCATATAGTATGCCTATTTCTATGGTTCAAAAGTTCATAACCACTGAGGGCATAGATAGAGGGAATACAGTTGCCATGTATCCTAAATCCCAGATCTTTAGTGAAGTAGAATGGCTTATACGTTTAGTAAAATGTATAAGAAATGCATTGTTTTTCAGATATACTAACAAAGAAGTATCAATTATTCTTTCTGCCTCCAAACACAGTTAATTTACAGGACCTGAACAAAAGAATGTGATGGATCTTTAAGGGCTTAGTGACTAAACATACATTGCAATATATAATAACATTAATTCATGCTTTCAAACCTAAACTGAATGTCTACTTAATCGAAATATTCTGCAGTATTGAATTTAAATTCCTGTCATGACAAATTATGAGGATGTCCTAAAATTATTCACTTTCTAAATATATTTACAGTAACTGGCCAAATCTAGGTTTATCTCATCACTGTGATACAATGTACACCTGGAGAATCAGTAGAGAGGACTCTTTAGCAAAATAGAGCTTTCCTAAGAAGGAGGCAGTAAATCTCATCAGAGATAGGCCTAGATTAAAACACTGCATATTAAGGGACTGCGCAGTTCTGAGCAGGATGGGGGAGGAGGAGAAGATCAGAATAGCTACATCCTATAATTTGTGTAGGATATATCTAGTAGGTTAGAAGGTTACAGCTTTAGTTTGGTAAGATTCTGTCCATTATTTGTAAGCAAAGGATTGGACTTGACTGGATTTCATTGTGTCATTTAGGCTTGAGCCTGACAATCACCTACGAAAAACTTAGATTACTACAGAATAATTCAATCTTGGTATTTATAATTGTGGTAGGCTAGCCTTCCCCTACCTCGGTACCTTCTGGTGTATAAATTTCAACTCCCAGAATTCTCAATAATGATCACCTCAGAGAATTCTTTGAGTAAAATTCATGCATCTGGGGGACACCAAGTTGGGGAAGGCAGGATTAAGCTGCTATCATCTTTCCTGTTGAATGGAAACGGAGCACAGAAATTCACTTATTTGCCAGGAGATGTAAAACTAAAGAATAAACTAAAGAATATATATTGAAAAATACAAAAGAAAAAAGGTACACTGAATAATTGGCTTTCAAAAATACAAACAGTCCAGCACTAAAACAGTTAACTCATTTTCTTAATAAACCCCAAGCAAAATCTCCAGCTGAGCAATAAGCTATGCCACAGTGAATAGTAGTTAAGAAAGAAGAGGGTTGTGGCAATAAAACAAACAAAACAAGAAAAGGCAAAGGGAGTTATAAGAAACCAACTGTAGGAAGAAAAACTCAAAAAGAAATCTGGTAACTATAGTAACCAAACCAAACTAGAACTTATCCTCTGTCAAACCTATCCCTTGTCAAACCCAAATTTTCACACTTCAGGCTTTCCCCCCATAACAAAGAGAACAGAACTTCCCTCCCTTCTTGGTTTGCCTTTTATATGGTAAACACAGATGTTTCCCAGTCTCTGATTTGTGCGTAACATTAACTTCTTCCCTTATGCATTCAGCCACACCATTCTGATCTCAGATTCCTGATTTCTGGGAAGTTTTCATTCTGCAACACAGACAACCAGCCACATTGGGGCTAACTAAATTAATCTAAAACCAATCAAAGTGTTGCACATTTCTTTTTAAAATAATTGTCGTTCTTAACCCACACTGCTTTATCACTAGAGCTATTAGAATTGAAATTTTCCAAACCTGACATCCACAGTTTTATTACACTCATGGTCAAACACTTCAAAAGCTTCTGTGATCTTCTTTTGGATTTCTGCTATTACAGATTCTATAAAGCAAAGAATTAAAAGTCAATCAGAGTATACTTTTTGTCAAAATTAGCAATAAAGTATTCATTAAAAGCAGCATAGCAAACATTTTGAGCTTTCCAGAGTTAGCTTTGTTGTTAGGCGTAATATAGGTGGATAAATAAGTGGGACGTAATTCTGTTTTCACCGTCAGTCTCACTGTCACTGTCCTGATTTTCTCTTTTTCATCAATTTTGAATGTGAATGTCATCCCTCAATCTTTTGTGCTAAATTTGACATTGCATTAATCATATGGTAAATGCAGTAAAAAGACCATTTGATGGAAATAGAGGATGTACCAGAATATACTGAATGCTCTGAGAATAGTTTGGCATTGAGCAGGGAGTAAGACAATGTGTGATATCTCCCTGTTTAGGATGTTTATGGATAAAGGAACAGTTGTGGTGATGCTAGAGGTGTATTGATTGGGAATGTAAGTAAGTGTGCATATACTCTTGAAGGCTGATAATTGTTGTTGGCTGAGTACCTAAATCCCAGTAGAAGAGAACATAAGTTACTCAGGGTTGAATTATGGAGTCCAGGTGCTCTCTGAGCTTGGTTGTTTTCTTGCAGACATTTCATTACCCAACTAGATAACATCATCAGTATGTATAAATAGGGGTTTTCTCCGTTTATATATATAGTAGCTTGCCCTGCCAGTGTTGCTGGGTGCGTAGTTTTCTCTTTGATAGCTCCTTGATTAAGATATTGTTTTCTGCTTGTTTGTCTGGTGTTGATCCCTCTTATCAGGATGTTAGCTGCTGGAGAGGATGTGTTCTACCCTGCTCAACTTCGCTTTTGGATTGTCGGGCAGCCTTGGTGAGTCTGAAGGGGCACGAGACCATGCCCCCAAAGACTTCTCTTTTCCACACCAAAAGCTTTTGCAAAGGGACGGAAGGCTTCAGGGGAGCAATCTCGCACTGCTTCATGCCGTCTGTCAATTTGCAAAAGCTTTTGGCATAAAGAAGTATGAGTGTGAAACCACACCCCAAAGGCTTCTCTTCTCTCTTGTGTGAGTGGAGCTGTGCGCATGCACCAGCCCACCACTTGCATTGCCCAATTCTACTCTCCCTCGCAGCAAGGCCATCAAACCACAAAGGTTGGGGACTGCTGCCCTAAAAATAGTGTGTATATGTGTATATACCCACACATATACATACACAATGTATAAATATATGTATACATATAGGGATTGAATCTCTCTAGATATCTGGGGTTTATTCAAAACCACTATTGAATACATATGAATATTGAACAAATGTAGCACAGATCAGGAGGGGACCAAGTTTACATCAGCATTATCAATAGTAAGATTTCCTATACCAGTGATGGCGAACCTTTGAGACCGAGTGCCCAAACTGCAACCCCAAACCCACTTATGCATCGTCGAGTGCCGGGTGGGTGTGGCCCATTGGCTGGGCGTGGCCCATTGGCTGGGCATGGCTGTGGTGGTAACGGCAGACTGGGTGGGACTAAAAAGTTCAATCAATCAATTCCAACTTTGCAAGATTATTTTTTTTGTGAGAAGTTGAAATTGACTGATTGAACCTTTTTTTTTTTTGCACACGGCGGCGGAGGCCTAAAGTGAAAAGGTTTTATAAAACCCAGCTGAAGACCTAGGACTGGGGCGACGGCACGCGTGCCCACAGAGAGGGCTCTGAGTGCCACCTCTGGCACCCGTGCCATAGGTTCGCCACCACTGTCCTATACAATAGTTCCTAAATGAACTGTTGTAAGTTGAGACTACCTGTACTTTAGACTATGGCGTTCAACATGTCTTTGAAAAATGTCTTCTTTATGTTTCATTTTAGTAAGGACATTGTTAAACTGAGTGTCATCCACAATAGTGATGAAGAATCAAGATACTGTATTGTTTTATGAGAGATAAAGAGCTATAATTACAATTTTAAAATTACTGTCAGCATTTAATTTTTTTGTTATCATTTATCTTTCTATTAGTAGTGCTCAATAAGAAAACAGAATATCCTTTGCATAAATCAGTAAGTTGTGGAAGTTTTCTGCAGAGTCCAATATAGTCACAATATTTCTCATCAAAATTATTTTTCCTTTTTAATACATATAAAGTATACAGATACAGAGTTATCTTGTTCATTTAAACAAATGATTTGTCTTTTATGTATTGCTATTCTTTATAATGAATATTCTCGATAGGTATGAAGTCACTGGCCAGTGGCAAACATTTGAAAAAGATCTTTAAGATCTATAAATTTTTAAAAAATTTCAACAAAGCTATACATTGTAAACACATTCCTATCCTGTAATTTACAAGTACTATAGTCAACATTTTAAAGACAGGCCTGGATTTGTATACTTAAATGTTGAATTTGTGAATAAATCTGTTAAATCTTTCTTTCCTGATACAGTTTAAGTAATCACACATTTCAAATTTTATCACTTTCTTTATCCAATTTGTTTGGATTTGAGAGAAAAAATACACCTGCTATATTTATCTCGGTTGCCCTAAGAATGTTGAAGCACTGCCTATGTTTGCAAAATAAGCCTACCCATTATTTACATAAACATGGTTCACTAAAATATCGTATTTTGTTTTCATGACACATTGAAGCATAAAATATCTACAGAGTCTATATTTTCCTACATTTTATACTAAAATATAGTCTAGTTTGACTCAATATAGTCTACAGGACACAGTCACAGTAACAAGAACAGCTTCTGATTCTTTAAAGATGAGTGGTTGTGAATCACGCATGATTTTTAATAACAGTCTAGGTGCCAATTTTTTTTTTTTAAATGCCACACTATATGTTTCCATCTTAGAAAGGCTGCATTAATAAAGTAGTTGCTCTGCTCTATCTTGAGGGCAGCGCTCCCAGTTCTCAAGCGAACCAAATACTCCAACATCAATGAATGCTTTGAAATAGGAACGAAGTCTGAATTAAGTTGGAGAAGGCACACATTGGTAGAAGCCTCTGTTATCGTTGATAACAAAAGGAGTTTTGAAATTCAGAACTTTGTCTCTAGCCCCGCAAGGGATGGAGCAGCATGGCTACATTTTGTTCCGAGGATTTATGTGAGGAAAGAAGGGAAAGAAACCCGGGTTTGTACTGAGAGACAGAGGAGAGTCCTACTGAACGTAAATAAACTTGAAGATGAGGCGGTAGGCCAGGAAAAAGATGTAACCTAACCCTGCGTTCAGCGAAAAGCCTTTAAAAAAAAAATTGTAGGAGGCAGCGAGCTTGGAAGTACAAAGTTGAGAGGAAATGGTGAAGCTGCTCTCTAATCCCCCGTTCTTACCCGCAGCGACTGCTTCACGCTCCTCAGTCGCCATGGCGGCCTCTTAGCAGTCGCCATGGAGACGTTCGACACGGGCCGGGTCCCAGCTAGTGTTTCCCTCGGCTTTCCCAGTCACCGCCCAGAGGCGACGCCCTGCCTCCCTCCGGACCTTCAAGTTGCGGCGCAGTTTCATTGCAGGTAAAAGCGCTGCTGGATTTTTGCCAGCAGCGACCTTGTTACCAATTTGCTAAAAGTACTTTTTAAAAGTGCCTCTCAGAAACTTGTGGCTTGTTTTTTTTTTTTTTTTTTAACATAACGCAAGGGTTCCATCCTGTTTATAATTATTACCATGTTGCCCAAAGAAGAGGCCATATCGCTTAAGTCTGCCTCAAAGCCACATACAGCATTACAATTTGGAAATTGGGAATCTTTCTAGGAAGAATATAGTGTGTAAATACTTAACAAAAGCAGGAACTAGCTGGGCAAAAGATACCAGATGGAAAGGACAAAACCTTGATTTGGTGAGCCTCATAAATGTTAAACGTGCATGCATTCCTCTGGAGAATGTTTTACTGATTTAATTCTTTTAAAAATCATGAAATTTTTAAGAATGAATGCTTCCAAGATAAATCTGTCTTCTGTTTTGAGATGCAGTATCGTTTAATCTAGGGTCTGGGGTAAGTTTTGGTATGGTACCAAACCATTACTTGTTTAATCATAGTTTATTGAATATACTACAATTGGCTGAGACATTAAGCCATGAACCCCTCTTTTATAAAATAGCTGACTTCATAAATCCTATCCTTTGTGTTTTATGTGAACTGACTTGAGTTTTAGGGCTGAAAATTATTTTAAATACGCTGTTGCAGCCATGTAGACGAATATGAGGAATATGAGAATGTTAGAAAAAACAAGTGATGTGCATTTACATGCATGTTATATTTTTCTTTTGAATTAAGACAACTTTTGGAAAAAGTGGCAAGCAAACATATTTTAAGCCAATTTGTGTACTTTGTCTTTAAGCAATTGCTTCCCCAAAACTCCAGCTGTGTTGCTTCATGGGGGGGAGGACTGTTCTTGGGAGGGATGAGTAAAAAAACATGTCAAGAATATATAAACTTAGAAAGCTCACTGCTTTGCTGCCCATCTAAAGCAAGCAGGCACTTAAAAGTGGACAGCTGCAATTTAGGAAGATTCTAGAAGCAGAATATCTGCACCCACTCTCTTGGCCTTCCGTGGAGGGCCTGAAAACATGGCTCTGCATATTGGCTTGGGGCTCCCATTGGAGGTTGTTAATGGACTGAGAGAAGGTTCTATCTCCATCCCATGTGTAACTTGCTGCCATCTTTACTATTAAGATATATACTATCTTAATGTTTTATCTTTTTGTTTTTACTTTGCTGTAAGCCGGCTAGATTTGCCTCTAGCCAAGATGCATGATATATTAAATAAATAAATATTTTACTGTAATGACAATGGCAAAATATTTCAAGCTGCACCAGAGAAGATAATAAACTAATCCTGTATTTTACCAAGAAAGCCACATGGGTAGACAATATGAATATTGGTGACATAATGCCAAATGATGGAAATCTCTGATTAAATGGCACTTAACATGCTACTGTGTAAGAACTGAAGACATTTCAGAGTGCCAATAGCGTTTATGAAGTAGCTAGGTTAAAGCCTTTGGGGTGTCTAGTTGCTGATGTTGCTATGCAGAAAAAGTATCCAAAGTTATAAAATGGAATTACAGCATGAACATGGAACTTGAGAAAGCATGAAATGAAAATATTACATATTGACATCTGAAGCAACAGCTGACTGAAGTGGAATAGAATTGGACACTTCTGGTCAGAAGATTATACTGTTAATTACTCAGAACATGAAAAATAAAGAAGGAATGGTGTTGCTTTCAGGGTCAGGAAAGATATAGCAAATAAAATACTTGGGCAGAATGTAGCCAATGCCCAAATAATATCAATCGGATTTTGCAGTTATCCTTCAGTATGACAACCATTCAAGTTTACGTTCCTATCACTGATGCAGAAGAACAGATGGCTGATTAATTTTATGGTGAAGTTCAATTTGAAATCCAACAGAACATGCAGGTAGGATATACTGCTTGGGGGCAGACTGAATATTGAAGTTGGAAATATTAAGGAGAAAAATGAAGGTAGACTATGGCCTAGAAAACTAATGTGAAGCAGGAGAATGACTTAACCAAATTCTGCCAATCCAATAGTTTACTGCTAACAGTCTTACGACAACTGCCTATAAAATGCCTATACAATGCCTATACATATGGATATTACCAGATAGAGTACACAGAAATCAGATTGTTACAAGATATTGTTACAAGAAGGTGGTATAGGCATCAGTTATAATAGCAAGGACATGGCCAGGAACTTACTGTGGAACAAAATCACAGACTGTTCGTGGGCAAGTCCCAAATCAAACTAAAGAGGAGAAAAGCCAACCAATTTTCATAATTTGATCTTGAGCATATATCCACATTTGTCAAACAGAACATCAGGAATTGTTTTGAATTCCTTAACCTCATTGATAGGGAATCTGGGGAACTATGGAAGGAAATCATAGAAGTTGTTAAGAATAAATGTGAAAAGAGGCACTCGGAGATCAAGAAACAGAAGAAATTAGAATAGAATAGAATAGAATAGAATAGAATAGAATAGAATAGAATAGAATAGAATAGAATAGAATAGAATAGAATAGAGCTGGAAGGGACCTTGGAGGTCTTCTAGTCCAGCCCCCTGCTCAAGCAGGAGAACCTATACCAGGGGTAGGCAACCTTGGCTCTTTTATGACTCGTGGACTTCAACTCCCAGAATTCCTGAGCCAGCCATGCTCTCAACATCTTTTTTATGATATAGTGACCAAAATTGGCTGCAGTATTCCAGGTGTGGTCTTACTAGGGTTTTATAAAGCGGTACTAATACCTTACGTGATCTTGATTTTATACCTCTGTTTATACAACCCAGGATTGTATTCGCTTTTTTGGCTGGTGTTGCACACTGCTGGCTCATAGTTAAGTGATCGTCCACTAGAACTCCAAGCTCCCTCTCACAGTTACTGTTTTTAAGCCAGGTCTTGCTCAGTCTGTACTTGCACCTTTGATTTTTCCTGCCTAAATGTAAAACTTTGCTTTTCTCCACATTGAAACTCATTTTGTTGGATAGGGCCCATTGTTCAAGTTTGTCAAGATCTTTTTGGATCCTGTCTTCTGGGGTGTTGGCTACTCCTGCCAGTTTGGTGTCATCTCCAAATTTGATGAGTTCCCCTTCAATTCCCTCATCTAAGTCATTGATGAAAATATTGAAGAGTACTGGGCCTAAGACGGAACCTTGTGGTACCCCACTGCTTACTTCTCTCCAGAAGTAAAACTGGGTATCAGAACAAAATAATGGAATTTGTTAAAAAGAGATGTCAAAATTAAGAAAGACAAAGATCTAAGGAAGGAATTTAACAAAGAATTTCAGATAGCTGATAGAAGAGACAACAAGGAGTATTACATCTGTAAAGGTAATAAAGATGGAAACAGACATGAAAAAGCAAGGCAACTCTTCAGAAGATCTCCAAACGTGTTGGAAGTTTGAACCTCAAATAGCTACTGTACACTAAATGAACAGATAATACTTTATTTCAATATGAATAAACAAAGATGGAAGGGGTATACTGAAATTCTATACAGTAGAGATATTAGTATCCGAGATACTTTAGAACAGTGGCCCCCAACCTTTCTGGTTCCAGCAGGAGAAGCAGTGGCATGAGAGGGGGATGGTTTTGTGTGTGCAGCCTAGTTCCCACACATGTGCAAATGAAGCTTCGCATGCTCGCCCGCTGCTTGCACAGCCTGGTTCCCAATGGGCCATAGACCGGTACTGGTCTGCAGTCCGGGAGTTGGGAACCCCCGCCTTAAAAGATATTTGCTACTTAGAAGCACTCCTAGTACTAGAAAATGAAGTTAGATCAGCACTCTAATTGTTATCTAATTCCAGTGTGATTAGTGAAATTTGAATGCTTAATATACTGTATTTGCATACTTCAATTTCAATGAGAATTGGATTGCATGGCTCATTGTGAGTGCTGCATTTTTGCGTAATCCTATTCATGTTTAATCTTTAATCTGTAGTCTGTGCTCAGTTTTCAGTTTCAGAAGAAAATCATTGAGCTGTGGCGCTGGAGAAGGCTCCTGTGTATTCCTTGGACCGCAAAAGTGACTAGCAAGCAAGTACTGGAGCGTATAACACCAGACATGTCATTTGAAGGCAAAAATCACAAAACTGCATCTCAATTATTTTGGCCATGTCATGTGGGGGAATTTATTGGAGAAAGCAATTATGCTTGGAAGAGTTAGCAGTAAAAGGAAACTAGGCTGCCAAAGAACACAATGGCTGGATACCATCAAAGTGAATACCAGCCAGAGCATAGTAACAACTCAAAGAAGCAGTGCAAGATTGGAAGACATGGAGAGACACGGTCCATAGAATTGTCAAGAGTCGGACATAACTGAATGGATAATATCATCATCATGTTCAGTTTTACTTATTCTACAGCAATTACATACGTAATATTGTAGAGCCAATAGAGAAGGATGCTTTTTTGGAACTATTAGGAACTATTGGAAGAAACATCCTTAAGACCCAACTAATAATAAAAAATAACAAAATGCTTCATTTCCTCCTAAGCTAGATGGCAAAATTGCAATTCTTATCTGTCATTTATTCAAGAATTTAGAAAATCTTGTCCCTTAATTTTTAATATTTCTTTATCTTCTAGATCTGATATTTTGCACCTGAACTTCAGGGTGATGAACCTCAGTCCTTATAAGAAATGAAAATCTATCCATTGTTATATGAATGGATTTCAGTTCTTTCCTTATAACTGCTCCATGTCTACTCCAAAATACTGAATTAATAAGGAAAACATGATAAATTGAAGAAGAACAGAGGTATCAGTGAAAGTGTGGAGGCAGCAAATAGAAAGAAATGAGAAAAAATAGGCCAAAAGATGGGAAAGACAACTGGGAAGGATGATAACGGGAGGAAAAGATTCAAGGGGGTAGTGAATGCATAGTCTTTCAAAGAAATGGAAAGATGATAATACAATGAATAGAGGTAGTGACCCAGAAAGAAAATGTTGGTGAATGTGTAGTGCAAATGGATTATCAGAGATCTCATATGGCCTCAGTGTAGACAAAGGCTTTTAAAATGAGTGTGCGCCCTCACCTGAGAATTACGGTATAGTAAAATGCACAAGTGGAGATGATGATACTTGATAAGTCTGTGTAAGAAGTATCTACAGTAGGTATATTGGACTAGACCTCCATGGTGCATTTTAATTCAGTGATTTTATGATTGTCTGGAGGAGTTTTGAGAATATATCCAGATATCAAGAAGATCAAGGGAAAATTAATGATCATATTTCAGAAAACAGATCTTCAGATGGACCTGAAGTTAATAACAGATCTAAATAAATAAAACCTAGCAAGGAACATGTTAGCAGAGAAATAACATTCTTTATAGGGGATTCTTCAAGGTTGATTGCACTGATTCTTTAGTAAATATATTTGAAAGGGAATGGATATTACATCATAGAAACTTTTAGGAAGATAATTTAGTAACTTCATGTTAATTCCATAGACGAGAAAACTAGAAAAGTACAGGATAAAAAGGCTTAGAGTTTGCAATTCTCAGAACAGTAGACATCACGGTTACTTTCCACATATATTCAAAGTCTTGGCACTGTCTCAGCATGGGTAGAATCAGGCATAATTTCTGCAGTACAAAATACTCTTTATATACCGTCTGGTGAAATCAACATGGTTAAGAACAATTTTTAGAAAAGTTGGAACAATAATCAATAGAGAGAAATTAGTTCTATTGTGTTAAGATAATAAGATTATTGTTGACATGGAGCAGAGAGAATAGAAAAAGGCTACTGCCCATATAAATAAAAGAAGCCTTTTACTGTTATTGTTGAGATTCTAATGGTTCATCTTTATTACAATATGTGTCTTGAGGATCAGACCAAAATGGCATATTTTAAACAGTTTTTGTAAATGGGACACATACCACAACATAATGCAAATCCTGTTTTGTGGGTGGAAAAAAAATTCTTCAGAAAAAAATTGGTAACCAAGAAGAATATTCAGGCAAAAAGCTTTCTTGCAATTTGAGAAAAAGGACTATGAAGAATATCATTCCCAGACATGTGGTACCCAAGCCTAACACTGCTGTCCTATTAGATTCATTTAATTTCAGAGTGATTTACTTAGACACAATGAAATTGCTGGAGTGAGGAAAGAGTTTACCAATGAAGATGTGTGCATCAGGAAAGAGTCTAAGGCATAACTGCTTGTTCTATGTGCTGTTCTGGAATAGCAGTAAACCAAAAGCAGTCTAGTATTAGTTGATAGCAAGGCTTCCTTTGAGCACATGCATGGAAAACCAAAGTAAGTCTTGATTGATTACTGATCAACATAGTAACTAGATGGTTTACTCATTTGGGTATAAAAATAATAAAGCAAGAACTAAGCAGACATTAATTTATATATTGCTCCAGAGGTTTCTGGATGAAATGGATTATCTAGATCCTTTTCAGTACATGCTCAGGCCTGGATATGGGATGGAAATGGCAGTGGTCGCACTTTTGATAAACTCTGGCAGGAGGGGTAGTGGTAGTGCATCCATCTTTGCTCTACTTGACCTCAGAGAACTTCAATACCATTGACCATGATATCCTTCTGGAGCGGCTTCGGGTATGGGAGTGGTGGGTTCTGTGTTGTCCCAGTTCATTTCCTTCCTCTATGGCTGCTTGGGGTTGATAGGAAGCAAGAGGTCCAGTCCTCATCAACTGTTTTGCAGAGTTCCGCAGGGCTCAGTACTCTTCACTTCTGTTTAACAATATGTGAAGCCACTGGGTGAGATCATCCGCCATCATGGACTGAGATATCATCAATATACTGATCACACCCAGCTGTATGTCTCGGCCCATGGTGAACTAAGCAATGCCATGACCTCCCTCTTGCAGTGCTTGGAGGCTGTTAAGGGCTGGCTGGGAAACAATGGGCTGAAACTGAACCCTGGCAAGAACGAGTGGCTCTGCATTTTGGATTCTTTGGTCCATGGAGAATTGCCACCTTTGGTCTTAAATGAGATGGCACTGTCCCAAACAGACCCAGTGTATGATCTGAGGGTTCTTCTGGACTCACGACTCCTGCTCAAGGAGCAGGTGGCAATCGTGGCCAGGAGGGCTTTTATGCAACTGCGGGTTGTGCACCAGTTACTCCCTTTCCTGGACCAACAATCCCTGTTAACAGTCACTCATGTCCTAGTCACCTACCATTTTGACTTTCTGAGGATGGATGACTTTGCTCCAGGCTTTTCAGAGTATTCTGCTTTACCATGAGATGCTGCTGTTTCATTACCACTACTCTGGACTTTTAAAACTACTAATCCGTGAGCCCCCAAGGGTTAGTATCTTGAGTCTTTACATGGTGATGGCTAGTGCCCTGGCCCCATTGTCTAAAACCCAGTGACTTGATCTGCTTTCACTTGCTTGGGCCTTTGGCAAGGATTCAATTGACATATTCTGAAATTCTCTGTTACTGCCATCATCTTCACTGTTCAACATACACTGTTCTTGAAACTGCCAGTTTGTGACTGCATCTTCCTTCGGTTGTCATTTTCTGCTGAGCAATTGATTCATCCACCTGATTATGAAGGCTAGGACATTTAAGGTAAAAGGGGAAGGAAGGGCACATGCATTTCTACCATTGTGTATCTTTCACTCCATAATACCTGTGATAGAACAAGTATTACCAATAGGAGTATATATTATACTGGTGCAGTTTAACTTAGCCACGAGAAAGAGAACTATTGTGAAATTCATTATATGTATATGTATGTATGTATATATGTACACACACACATATTATACACACATATACACATGTATATATACAAACAAAATTTATAAAATTTCTGAATTTCTTTAATACTATATTTGCATGTATCTCTGAAGACAACTTGTGTAAAATTGGAAAGGTAGAGATGAGGAATAAAGCAGAAAAAACTAGACTTAATTAATTTTGATTTACTTTGGTAATATAATCAGAGATAGCTTTTTTAGCAACTTTTGATATTGTTTTGATAACTTAATTTCTAATCATTTTCGGGCAATATTTGAAAATGAAATGTTTGCCATAAGTGATAGAAATGAACTGTTCGTTATTTTATGTACATTGGTTTCTAAACAGCAGTAGTGCACTTAAATGTATTGTCTAATTTGTAAGGCAAATAAAAAGCATGTAATTGTCACCTCTCATCCACATATTCAGCACACTAGGAACCTGTAATATATGTGAGAGGTATGCTGAAATATTAATATCACATGAAAAAGCTGATAACTTGCTAATATCCCATTAAAGAAGAGTTTCCTATTAGTGAATCGTTCTTACCTCTATGTAGGCCTTATGTTTGAGATTGGCTGCCTCAATTTGCCTAATATATAATTTAAAGTTTTATTCTTTGACTTTTGTTAAAGAATGTTCAAAACCTGCTGCTCTATAAAACCCAACAAATGCAGAGAGCAATTAGATTACAGAATTAAAAGATTATGCTGAATAACTGAATGGTATACAAGACAATAGAATATGAATTCAAAGTGCATTATTTAAAATAAAAGCATAGATGGAGTAAAATATGCAGAGATGTAAGATATTCTAATTTGGTATCCTTGGGCAGTGATGGACAATCTTTGGAATCCGCAAATCTTCAAAGATATCAGTGTAGCCATCTTAACTGCTACTGTTCCATAGTTGAGGGCATTCAACCATTATTGAAGGTCTGAGATAGTGGAAATTGAACAATTTTTAATAAGATGCCTTGGACAAAGGTGGAATTTAGGGTGCTTTTTCCTTTTAGTGTATGTGCACATGCACAGCTTCTAAGTCATTACAATACATGGCAACCAATGCAACCCTTGGTCCCATTATATTTCCATTTTCTGTCTACATACTTTTTTAATGTAGTCATAAATGATAACTTTCCTGTAAAATGTGCAACTTGTGCCAAAAATAACCTAAAACCTACAATTTGCTAGAAAAAAACAATATTTTGTATCTAATTCTGTCAGGTATGTTTTTTGAGTGAAGGTACAGGGCACAGCATCAAGTGAGTCCGATTATCCCGTAATATGGAACATTGGCCCGTGATTCAGGAAACAGTGTTGATTTTTTTCGCTGCGCCCAAGGTTTATAGCAGGATTCCGCCAGAGGGGAGAGCTAAGGTAGAGTGGCAAGGAGGGCGAGGCTATGTATGAGGCGCGCGGCGGGGGCGGGGTAAACGTAGCGTTACGTGCTCGAGCCCGTGAGTCGCGCTCCTCGTTCCTGCCTCGCGAGCCTCGGTGAAAGGATTTGGCGCCAGGCGGATCTCTTTCTGCAGCTGCCGCAGCCATACGAGCCAGCCGCCTACGCCCAGACCGCATCGAGTCCCTGCCGTCGCCGCTGCCGCCATGAGCTGCTCGCCGGTGAACGTGAAAAAGTTGAAGGTGTCTGAGCTCAAGGAGGAGCTGAAGAAGCGGCGCCTCTCCGACAAGGGCCTCAAGGCCGATCTCATGGAACGGCTCCAAGCCGCGCTCGACCAAGAGGAGGCCGGTGGAGGGGGCTTAGCCAGCACCGAGCCCGGCAATGGCAACATCGAGGAGTTGGGGGAAGCCGCTCCGGGCAGCGGAGGTGCCCAGGAGCAATTGCTGATGGCTTCGGAAGGCGGAGGCCCCGACCAGGCCGCTGCCTGCGACGACGATGAGGAGGCGGAGTTCGGCGGCCAGGGAGAGGAGGAGGAGGAAGAAGGCATGGAGCTGGGCGAAGAGAACGGCGAGGGGGTGACCGCTGGTGAAGAAGAGGCGGCCGACGAGCTAGAAGACGATGAGAACGGCGACGACCAAGGCTTTCAAGAGGGAGAAGATGAGGAGGAAGACGTCGCCGCCGCCGCTGCGTCCACCACTAGCAGCAGCGGGAACGCCAACGGCCATGGCGCCGTGGGGAAAGAATTGTCTGGCAAGGGCGCCGTCGTTCCCGAGGCCTCGGCTTCGACTCCGGCTTCGACTTCGACTCCTGCGTCCTCGGGTCAGCCCGGCGCCAAGCAGCTTTCGCCCACCCAGCAGCCGCAGCAGCAAAAGCCTGGAGGGCCCGCTCGCCCTGCGGGTGAGTACTTCGCGGAGCCCAGATGGGCGGAGGCAGTTGGTAGCTTCTTCACGGGGTCGGGGCGCGCCGCCATCTTCTTTTCTTTCGGCGGCCGCGGCAACTCGTCCTTTGGGGATTTCCAGGCCTCGCGCGCCGCGTGTTTCGGAGGGGGAGGGGCGCTTGCGCCATTTCGCGAGAGCAATGAGGAAGGGGCGCGGGGGAAGGGCGGCGCAGAGGAGCCGCTGGGGCGCGCTGTGGAACGCGCGGGGGAGCGTTTGTGCGCTTTACGTCATATCCGTTCGTGAGGCGCTGAGGACTCGAGTTCAAACGCGAACTACGATGGAGGCGGGCGAATCCTTTTTTCCCGATGTAGGCCTCTCGCAGCGGCTTGTTTCTTTGGGTGAGGGTTACGAGTCTCTTTGGAGCCGTCTTCAAATTCAGTGAGCGGAAATGATGCCTGAAGCCGCGAAATGGCCGGCTACTTCTGGAAATAAAACGGAAAGCGGTGGATGAATATAGCGATGGGTTGTTGCTTAGTCAGCTGCAGGGCGTATCGTTTCCAGAGCAGGGTTTTTGTCCCTTTGCATTTTACTATGTTGTTTCTAATATACTTTATTTTTTCCTCTAAAAATTCCAAGGAGAAACTAAATCTGAACAAAAACCTGGTGAGAAAAAAAGGGGAGTGAAAAGACCACGGGAAGACCACGGACGAGGCTATTTTGAGTATATTGAAGAAAACAAATATAGCAGGTAATAAGTGGTATTTAATTTTTTTAATGAAATACTTAAATGTTTTCCGATAGTTGAATTCAAGTGCCTTTTTTAATTGATCAGGGCCAAATCACCACAGCCACCTGTTGAAGAAGAGGATGAACACTTTGATGACACAGTGGTTTGTCTTGATACTTGTAAGTAAAAAAAGTGTGCTGGTCTCTTAAAAGGTACTTCTTGGGTAAGACTTTGAGGATCTACTTATGCTTAATACCACACCCGAGGTACAATTTCTGCTTTTATTTGAATTGATTGTTCAATATCCGTCACTATTGTAATTTATCAAGATTGTTTAGAAATATGCTAATGATGAAAAGCCAAATGAGAAAGTGGTACAACATACACAGATATAGATTGAGTGTATTTTGTACCTAAGCCTAACTTTATCTTTTAAAATTAACTGTGCAGGCCTCTATATTAGTCTCTGAATTACCATTTCCTCTTCAACTCTAGGTTGCTACACAGCTCTAACATATATATATATTTCATCGCTCCTGTATTCTGAAGTTTGAGCTAGTAGGAATTATCCATTGGTACATGATTGTAGGATTGTGGTTGTAATACACAAAAATGGGTACATTTCGGAGCTTTACTTGGAAAATCTTACTGGAGTCATTCTGAATACTTTTATGATACGAACATTTGAACTAACATCAACTGCTTATATTCTAGTTATTGTTAGAGACATCGTAACATAAATAATCCCATCAAAGCCAATATGATGCAACATATTAATTACTGATGAGTTTTTAAAATAACATCTTCCACAAAAAGCTAGTGGAATTTTATATTGTGGATACCACTTTCAGAGCTGTAATATTAAAGTATTATTAAATATTGGAATGAGGCACATAAGCCTGCATTGGTAAAGTATTGCAAACTGATAGAAACCAGTTTAAAAATATGTGTCTATATCAAGTTTACAGTAAATCAGATTTTTCTTTGGTGCAGGTTGGTTCAGTTTTGTTATGCTGTGTTGCCCATGAATGGTTTAACTGATGAGTGATTATATTAAAGCTCTTTTAAAAAAAAAAGTATACCTAATACATGGAGCATGACTATTGGAAAAGAAAACTATTAACTTCTCTTTTACAAAAGAGCCTTATCACTTGCATGTTCACTGTAGTTTTGAATGAACTGTGAGCTTGATTTTGGGATAGAGAGCGACTAGATCCATAGAGATTTAGTTCTGAATAAGTTTATTAAGTCCTGTTAAGGGGTCAAAATTTTAGGTTTGTCATTAAAGGCAAAAAATTCTGAATACTGTAATATAAAATTATGCTGCTTTAAGTGAAATGCAGTAGTATCTGCCAGAAGAAGTTGAAATTGATGGAAAATATTTTTCTTCGTACCCATGTATAAATCTAGAGGTACTCCACAAGTTGGAAATGATATAGAAATTTTTGGAAACATGGGAAGAAAATAGGAAGTCCCTTAATATGATGCTTACTGTAATGATATTGGACATTGTCATTTCATGCAATATGAATAGATTAGTGTAAAAATGTAAAAACCCAAGTTATCAAAAATTCTAAGTTATCTCTGAAACTTAGTTTTAGCTATTGCATATGGCTTGTATCTGTAATATGGTATTAGGTTAACATCAGTTTGGGAAGTTTGTAATTATTTTGGTGTTCTTTGTTAAAAACCTTTTAAAGCACCATTGAAAATTGCTTAACGTGACACCTAAGTTATCTTGAAAACCATCTTGAATTTTCTGCTATTTTAGACATAGCAAAGCATACTCCAAATGAAGTTTGGGCAAACTTTTGGCATTTATTTTGCTACTAGTATTGTGTCCACTATCCTATGCTGGATACATGTTAGTAAACACAGAAGGAAACTAAGCAAGTTAGATAAGGGACTTAAAACAAATTATGTGCTTACTGCAACCTAATTGAAATTGTTTGCATAGTTATCTGAGTATTGATCCGGGATACTCACAGAACTCAAAATCTGATTCATGGAGCATTAAAAGCTCTTGGTCAAAGGTAACTTCTTTGTAAATAAAGGAAATGAAATAATTGATATAAGGGCAACTTGAACGTTGACATTCTGTGAATTGTTAAAAGAGTTTGGAAATTTTTATAAGTCATCCAGTCATCAGGTAATGGGTAGATTTTCTATCCACATTTGTTTAAATGCACGATAAGCACACTTTATACCTAAGCTGTAGAAAATTTTAATTCTGGAGTCAATTTAAGTATCCTATACATTGATCTTACTGCTTTGTTTTGGAGCTTTTTGTTTTGTTTTTGTTTGGGCTGAATTCATTTACAAGTTTTTAAATCAAAATAATGTGAACCACATTTTTTAAAGATGCTCTTCATTTTCATGTTATTACGTACTACAACAGATTTCAACTATATCCCACCTCCCCCCTTTTTTTGAGACAGATAACTGTGACCTACACTTTAAAATTTCAAGAGATCGTTTTAGTGCTTCTTCATTAACTATGGAAAGTTTTGCCTTTCTCTGGGCTGGAGGACGAGCCTCCTATGGAGTTTCGAAAGGAAAAGTCTGTTTTGAGATGAAAGTAAGTGAAATTAATAGTGGTGTTAGGTCCTCATTGATGTTGAAAGTGTTTTTGCTGAAACGCAACTTGTAAAGGCAAAGAAGATACTTTGTTGGTATCTGAAGGTATTATGAATATGTACCAGGTTTAATTAAAAATAACTTTTAATACTTAGAGTATAATGTTCCCTTTGCTTTTAAAGAAAAAGCTAACCAGAAAAGAATTGTTGGCTCTTGGGAAAAATGTAGATATTGAATAATAATCGTAAACAGTTTATTAAAATAAAATATAGAGTTCTGTGTAACCAAAATAGCATCATCTATACACAAGAGAAAATATATCTTTGGGTTCAGGTTTGCAAAAATAGCAAGAAAATGGCCATGTTCGTGCACATATTATAGCATGAAAAGTGGAGAGGAAAGATGGGTGTGTCTGGCAGAAATTCTGAAGAGAAATTCCTGGTTTTGTAATATATTTTTAGCCTACTTTTATTGTCAAAACAATTCTATTATTTTCTGTGGGATAGGTAACTGAAAAAATTCCTGTTAAGCATCTGTATACAAAAGACATTGACATACATGAAGTAAGAGTTGGCTGGTCACTAAACACAAGTGGGATGCTGCTTGGTAAGATGTTTTTTTCTGCCATTCTGAGATGAGAGAGGGAAAACTGTTCAAAATTTTTTAAAACTTTGGTTAATTATAGCCTGTTTGGAATTAGCTAGATTTGTTATATATATAAATAAAATGTAATTAAGTGTACATATAACAGTAGGCCAGTTAGGTATCTCTAGTCCCTCTTCCCCCTCTCCCATTCTTAGCTAAACATTTTATCCTTTGGTTCTCTTAATAATGGGAAGATAAAACAGCTTGTATGTGATTTATATTTTATATACGTGGTAGGGTATACAGAACATTGTCTTGAATTGTTTTAGCTGCATTGGTGTTCTTAACAAAGTTGAAACATTCATGGATATGATTTGCTTCTGAAACTGAATTTTGTATTCACAAGTCAAAATGAAGAGTTTTGTGTTAAGCGTCCAAGGCACACAATACAGTGATTAAAATGTAAAAATAAATAATGTTACCAAAAAAGTTTTAAAAAACTTTTTTTTACTTTTGGAAGTTCTGCTGCATTAGAATAAGTGTAGCTTCTTCCTCTATGTAAGATAATACTGGAAGGAATCATTTCTCATATGTCAAAGTAATAAATAACGTTTAGAAACATCACTCATTTTTGTTAAGTATAGCTCTGCTCTCTCTCTTACCTGCTTGACCCCATTTAGATAATGGGTGTACTAGTCTGAAATTTTTTTCAGAGATTGGCATAGAATGATAGAATCTCATTGGATAAGAAACAATGGAATTTGTTCCATTGGCATAGGCATTTTAAAATCCCTCCCCTCCAAAAAACTACAGCTCTTTTTCTCCAATATATAATTTGCCTTGTGCCATTAGTAGTAAGTTTTTGTGTTTTCTACAGTTTGAAAGCTTCATCTGCAATTGTTCACATTTATTAGGTGAGGAGGAATTCTCTTATGGATACTCCTTAAAAGGGATAAAAACCTGCAATTGTGAGATTGAAGATTTTGGTGAGAAATTTGATGAAAATGATGTGATTGGATGCTTTGCTGTAAGTCTTCATTATCTTATTTGGGTTGTAAATATTCCATATTTGCTGTTGTGTGTTTGTAATTTTTAATAACTGAACAGCTAACTTGGTAACTTTATTGCAGTAATGAGAATTTTCTGGAAAATTTGGGAATGTTTCCTTTAAGACTATGCTGAATTTTCTCCTGTACCATGTCATTCCAGAGACTGTTTCCAAAAATAAGTCCTCTGAACTGGAAGTTATTTGAGATGTTCAAGAGATAAATATTAATATGTTTCATCTGGAACCAACCTCTTGTCTTAACTCCTTTTTGGAGAGTTACTTAATAGCACTTGAACCTCTTTGAAACAGGATAGTCAGGGAGGAGGTTTAGCATTGTCTAAAGTGAACCAAAACACTCCTAATTAGATCAGAACATTTCTCGGACTCATTGTTTCTCTAGTTTTGTTACAGCTTAGCTTGACTTTCACTCTAAAATTTACTGCTAAATCTTAACTAGTAATCTGTTTAGAGTTAGGGTTTCTTTCTGATATCTTAAAACTACTGAGGAATTGCCATTATGTTAATAAAGTATTTTTTGTTATGGCAGAATTTTGATGGTGATGAGGTGGAACTCTCTTACTCAAAGAATGGGCAGGACCTTGGAATTGCTTTCAAGATCCCTAAAGAAGTTCTTTCTGAACGGTCCATTTTCCCACATGTCCTCTGCCATAACTGTGCAGTGGAATTCAACTTTGGCCAGAAGGATGAGCCTTATTTTCCCATACCAGAGGGGTATACATTCATCCAAAATGTTAATCTGGAAGATAGAGTTAGAGGACCCAAAGGACCAGAACATAAGAAAGACTGTGAAGTAAGTAATAGCCCATTTTTGAATTAATATAAAAACTTAAGTGTTTTCAGAAAGGATTGTTTTTTATGCTACTTACTGTGTCCTGCAATGCTGAAAGCTTATCGTACAAGTCAAACACTTGGTAGATAATGAAGTGTTTTATTTTGAGGCCTTATAATTAAAATCATGACTAAATTTTCATTAGGTGGTCATGATGATTGGTTTGCCTGGGGCTGGGAAGACTACATGGGTCACCAAACATTCAGCAGAGAATCCTGGAAAGTACAACATCCTTGGAACAAATACTATTATGGACAAAATGATGGTAAGATATTACTGTACTAATTTATTTCACAATTTTTAAATATAGCAACTTTAAATTGTTGTAAATTGGCAGTGGAGTTACAGGTCATTCAGTCGACTAGTCTATCAGTTGTACTGTGCTTTCTATTGAGGATGTGACATTATGGAAAGGGCCAGGGACAATTCAAGTGAGTTGGGAATTCATTAAATTGATCACCATATTTGGAAATGTGTTTCAGATTCTCGATTGACAGGTAATATTAAAAGTATCCTGGCTGTTCACATGAAGCAGTTCTTTTTGATATTTCTTTGATATTCCAATAATCAGTATTTCTGATTTTGCAAGATGTTGCAACTGGCTAATCAAGTTGACACTTTGAAAATAAATTGGGGTAGCATGTTTAATTCTTAAGATTTGGTGTGTGAAAGGATAAAGTGGCTTTATTTTAGAAATTTTAATTTATTAAGCTTAAACATAAAGTAAATTTAAAATCAGTAATGATAATATATGAATCTTTGATTTTTATAGGTTGCAGGTTTTAAGCGGCAAATGGCTGACACTGGAAAACTTAACACATTGCTTCAAAGAGCACCTCAGTGTCTTGGCAAATTTATTGAGATTGCTGCTCGTAAGAAACGGAACTTTATTCTGGATCAGGTATGGGGGCGAGAATTCTTTATGTTACTAAGGCAATTAAGCTGCAGTTTAAGTAAGGGGCATAGAGTCTAAACTTCAGTGGGAAATAAGTGTTTGAGGCATAAAGTTGAAATTACAGCAATTGTGCTCAAAGTACAGTTAAAATCGGGGAAAATGGTTACCCTAGAGTCTAGGCCTAACGTACATAACTTCCTTCTACTTGTAAACTTCATTGCGTTATACATGTGGAGGTGAAATCTAAGCACACTAATTTAACTTAGCTCTAACAATGACAGCTACGTGTAGTAAGTTACTGCATTTTTTTCAGACAAATGTGTCTGCAGCTGCGCAGAGGAGAAAAATGTGCCTGTTTGCAGGCTTCCAGCGCAAAGCAGTTGTTGTTTGCCCAAAAGATGAAGACTACAAGCAAAGAACACAAAAGAAGGCAGAGGTGGAGGGAAAAGATCTTCCAGAGCATGCAGTGCTCAAAATGAAAGGCATGGAACATAATCTATACTGTGTTCTAGGATGTTGAGTATCTGTTTAAAGGAGTAATGTAAAATCTATAAAGATTCAAAATTTCTTTGCCTTAAACAATTAATGCCTCTTTAAAAAAAACTGGAAGACTTCTGTAACTTTGTTAAGACAACACTATATTGTGTTCCCTCTGCTGCAGTCCTTAACACTATTCAGTCATGATATGCTTCATGCAGATGCACAAAGCTGTCTTGGCATTAAAGTGCCCTAGAAAACGAAGCTGAACATGTTTAGTGGACGTGTATTCCCAGTTCAACCTTATAGGGAGAATGTGTCAAGTGTTCAAGAATCTTGCTTTTAGCATCTTGAGTGAAGATTACCTGTCTTATATTCCTTTTATATAGGAGGGGAACTTTGGCTTATTCTGATGGTTTCAGAAATAAATACTGAATATTGAGGGCTCTCTGTCTTATAGGAAATTTTACTCTGCCAGAAGTGTCAGAATGTTTTGATGAAATAATCTACGTAGAGTTGCAAAAAGATGAAGCCCAAAAACTTCTGGAGCAGTACAAAGAAGAAAGCAAGAAGGCCCTTCCTCCAGAAAAAAAGCAGAATACTGGCTCAAAGAAAAGTAATAAAAAGAGTGGTAAAAACCAGTTTAACAGAGGTGGACAGAGAGGACGTGGTGGATTTAACATGCGTGGCAACTTCAGAGGAGGAGGTAGACAGTAGTGCAATTTGTTCTTCTATGTTCCGTATATTCTAGGAATCATCTTAAATGCCTGATCCTAAAGAAGAGAAAAGCTATGAAAGGTTTACAGCTACCTATATCTACTTCCAGAAAGTTCTCAGGCTCAGACACAAGGCAGTATCAGTATTTGTAAAGTAGGATAATGACTGCTATACAGCTGTTGAGTATCCCTTTTGTAGAGAGTGTTTGTCTTGATTCATGGTTAATATGAATGACAGGTGGTGGCTGAAAAAGTTGGGACTTTTCACTTCCTTTCATTACAACAATTCTTAAAGGAACTCCCATTTGGGGTCCTGCAGAGGTTTGCCAGTTGAGATTTTGGATTCTAGCTGCAAAGTTTTCATGTTGTAGTTTTTCCATATGGCATGCTGGGTGTTGGACAGAGGCTAACCAATGAAGGATAGCAGTTGCTTGTAGTTGCGTATGCCTTTCTGGGGTAATAGTTTTTTTTAAAAAAAATACACATACATAGTATGAGTAGCATTTTTTTCCTTCACAGTCCCTGGAAATCGTGGCGGCTATAACAGGAGAGGTGGCAATATGCCCCAGCGTGGAGGTGGTGGCGGCAGTGGTGGAGCCATAGGCTATCCATATCCTCGTGGTCCTGTCTTCCCAGTAAGAGGAGGAGGTGGCGGTGGAGGCTATTCAAACAGAGGCAATTATAACAGAGGTGGAATGCCCAACAGAGGGAACTATAATCAGGTAATGTGTTGTTAAAACCAAGAAGATGGTCTTATTTTCTTAAATAATTTGCTTTCAGTAATCTACATTTAATTAAACGTAGTATGTAGCTCTGATAACTAAACTTGAATGAGCCTGTTGCTAATAGTATGTCTAAAGTTTTATAATGTTTCAGTTACTTTTACTTTGAATCAGGTTTTTTTTCCTTACATGCGTTACCTGATTCCAGTGATCTCTAATCAAAGAATGATATCATACTAATAAATAATCATATCATTATTTGTAATGCCATTTTGTGTGCAAGATTCCAAATGGTTAAGATTATAAAGACATAAACATAACAAATGCAACAGCTGAGCACAATTCACATTTAGTGTTAATACAAATGTGCAATCAGTTGGTTTCCTAACCCCTACATTTTTTTCAAATAATAGTTATTAAGCTAAATGGATCTATTCCTAAACTGTTACTTGTAGGTTGACTCAGTATTTTTGTTTATAAAATAGTACATTTTAATCTAGAATTCTGGCCGTTTTCTTTTGTATTTAGTGAGGTATCACATAGTATAATCACAGCTATTAACTTGAACAAAGCTTTTAGGTTTCTCTCTAAATGGTTCATGGCTCTTGTGCTTGATAAAAAATATATTACGGTGTATTGGGGACATGCTCTTAGTAATAAGTTTAGCATTTTCTTAATAGACAGAATTTATATCCAGCTGGAGTACAAAACCTATTTTTCTCAACTAAAACAACTTGATTGGATTGACAGAGGTTAGTGTTCAACAGATAACCCAGTTTAACCCATTTCTTGTTTTGCTGTAGAATTTCAGAGGAAGGGGAAACAATCGTGGCTACAAAAATCAATCTCAGGGCTACAACCAGTGGCAGCAGGGTGTAAGTGTGCTTCTCAATTTTAAATCATATTTTTTGTTTGTAAATACCTCATTCTTTCTTTTTATAAGTAAGCCATAAACTTAAATTTGACATAACATTGTGTTCTCTTTGTTCTTTTGCAGCAATTCTGGGGTCAGAAGCCATGGAGTCAGCATTATCACCAAGGATATTATTGAATTCCCAAATAAAAATGAACTGATCCATAATTCTTCAAAACCTTCACAAGAAATCGACTGTTTTCTTTAGTAGGCTAACTTTTTAAACATTCCACAAGAGGAAGTGCCTGCAGGTTCCTTTTTTAGAAGCTTTGTGGGTTTTGGTTTTTGATTTTTTTTTTTGTACATTTTTAATTGCAGTTTTAAAGTGAATCTTAAAAGAACCTCAGCATTGTGCACGATAAGCGAATGTGTCAGTATTTCAGGGTTCTTACATTTTATCTGTAAAATGTGATTTTTTTTTTTTTACCACAACAAAAGTAAAATGTTGCTTTGTATCTGGTGTCCTCTGATTAAAGATTTTTTTTTCTCCCCTCCCTCCCCTCAATTTCTAGGAAACAGTCGTGAGTCATCAAAACAGAATATTTAGCAACCAGGCTTTTTTGTGCCTCCCCTCCCCAAATAATACAATGTAAATAATATTCATTACACTCCATCTTCCACTCCATTCTCTGCGCAGTTTTTAGATATGGAAGAGGGAAGAAAAATCAAAACAGTCTTTTGGCAATAAAGGGATATTCCTGTTGTTTTTTTTAAAATCTGGCAATGGTTTTTGAAGAGGTAAAACAAACCTTAAAGCTAAATAAATAGTGAAGGTGGAGTGCACATCTAACCTGGTTGCATTTGTCTGTAGAGGCTCAACTTGTGAAGGTACATACCATCAACAACTTTTTCCATTGTTCTGCATTTTGATTCTGAAAAAGCTGGCTCTGCCCATTTCTTATTAAACAAACTTGTTGTAAATCCAGTTGTCTAATGGGATCTATATGAAGTTAGCTGTGTGTCTGTAACCCTTTCCCCACAAAACTGTGTATTTAGTGTGCTTGTAGTAGTATACTCCACCATTTTGTAAACAAATGAACTTGTGATTCACCCATTTTATATCTAATTTTTAATCATGTTAGTTTTCAGATGGGTGTGTCTCCTTAGCCTGCTGATTTACTTTAAAGAAAGTGGGTGGAGAAATTAACTTTAGCCGTTTGTTTGCAATAAAATAAAATCATTTTACTCTTACTCTGGGATTCTCACCACATTAGTCTAAAATCCCTTTAATGAAACAGTTAGCTTCAATGTTCAAAGTAATCTGATTTCTGAGAAGGCTCAAAATGTATGCTCTCCACATCCTATAACATGGGAGAGAATCCTACGCAAATTGTCATTTTAATAGAAGATATGGAAATATGCCTGTTTATTATTTTTGCAGTTTGAATTCCTGTGTTGCAAGTTACTACACTAAAGCTGATTATGGCTTTCTTATGTCCACTAACTGCTTAAACTCCTAATTTCATTATCAGAATTTTGCAGAACTGTGACTAGTTTAATACAGATAAAATTAGTTGCAGAGAGGAATTGCTTTGGGAGGGTGGGTAAAGGCAAATAATGCAGAATTGAGTTTAGCAGGAGTAAATGAAAGTGGACATTTTTATGCATTTTATCGTGAATTCCATTAAGTTGGCAATCATGGTTTGCATGTACTATGTTCAGCATTTCTAGTTCTTGGGAAACATGTTATCCATAGATTTTAATATCTTTCAGCAAAATACTGATGTCCTTTAAAACAAGTAATAGAAGAATTTATTTTGATTGAAAAAAAGATTTGTTTCCCAAAATGCACTTGGCCTTAATAAATTTTAGGCACGCCTGAGAATCATTTTTCCCTAATTTATTTGTTGTATTTTGTGCCTTTCCCTTCTATTCCTCTCCCCTTCATATTTGGGCTAAGAAAGATTTTGGGATGCTTTGGATGGATTTTTGGGAGCTTAGTGCATGCATTCTGTTCAGACTTAGCAGCATTATTCCTACAATATTTACTAACATGAACAAATTATTCCTAGATACGTTTTTCTAGAAAACAACTCAACAAAGCAATCTGCATTCATGAGGGTTCGCAATGTGATACCCGTGGACATGTTAATATCAAAATTGGTTTTCTGTATAGAAAACATTTGGGAAACTACTATGGTTTTTGAAAAGTAAATTTTGGGGCAGCTATTTTATGTGTACACACTACATAATTTCACAATTCTCTTGGCTTTGGCTCAAGGAGCAGGTGGCAACATGGCTAGTAGGATCTTTGCACACATCCACTTTGTGCACCAGTTGGTCCTATTCCCAGATCAATATATGTAATTCATGCCTTAGTTGCTTCCCAGTTGGATTACTACAATGCTTTCCCTAGGCATGCTCTTGAAAAACATTCAAAAATGAGGTAGTCCAGAAAGTAGCAATGCAGGCATTATGTCGCTGAAGTGAGCTGTATTTGCTTTCAATGAGTTTCCGAATGTTGTCGCCTTTAAACCCTGCACAGCACAAGGCCAAAATGGGGGGTGGGGGTGGACTGTCCTAAAACCCAATGGTTTCTGTCTGTTCTACCAGATCTTGTAGTGTACATATATTCCAGATCTCTTATATAAAACAATATTTTCTTGTGGGACCTAAAAGACATAACGCCTTTGTTGGAAGTCTTCCTTGTGAAAAAGGCTCCTGCTGAGTTTCAGGTGGTCCCAATTTTCTTGGCTTCATGGAAGAACTGAAAACCATGCTGCTTTCTCGGGCTCTAGAGCCAAGATGCTAGCAAGTCCCTCTGTATTTTGTTACGTGTTCTAGTTTTAGTGCAGAAAAATATTTTACAAGTCTTATTTTTATACATGTTAACTGTTTTATGCTTCGTTAGCTGCACAGTTACTTCAGATAGGAGCCATATAAATTCAGAATAAGTAACAAATGTGTGGTAGGCTAGCGATCTCCAACTTTTTTGACACCAGGGATCAGTGTGGAAGACAAATTTTTCCACAGATCGGGAGGGATGGTTTCGCTCGCTCACCAGCTGCTCACTTCCTAGTTGTGCAACCTGGTTCCTAATAGGTTATGGACTAAAATCCAAAATGTAGAACATGTAAGTACTATTCTATCAGCTTACAACTTGAAAATGGAATTAACTAGTTACTTTTTCTTTAGGTTCCCAAGAACTAAGTATGTTTATAACAAAACAGACCAGCCCCGTCAAAATGTTCTGGAGTGTTTCATACCATGTTCTAGTGCGATATAAAAGTTAAGGTATTGGATTCGGGCTAGGAAGTTCCTGGTTCAAGTCCTATTCGCTGCTAAAAGGCTTGCTACATGACTGGGCCAATAACTTGGCTAAACCTACTTCCCAGGCTTGGGAAAATAAGAGTGGAATGCAAGCTGCTGCATAAAATCACCTATTAGTGATTATATTCCTTTTAATTTGGATTGAGTTTGGACATGCCTAGACTGATGGATATGAATACAAATTTTTTTTGCTATATTTCCAATTGACAAGTTATACAGGTGCCAACAGTCAGTCTTTACAATTCTTATCAAAAATCAGGTGAGCCTAAGATTTACCAATAAAGATTTGCAGCTCGGTTGAAATGAGGGGTGTCCTTGGTGCTCGCTGAAACTTGTTTTCTTGCAGATCTAGCACTGATGATGTTACCTATTTTGGGTAATTAAATGCAAGAAAACAAGCTCAGCATCAAGGACCTCTTATTTAATCATTACAGAGTTTGGGATATGTAAAAAAAAAGTTGCAACTTTATGACTGCTAGGCAAAGAAACAGCAGCTTCTGCTAGATATTTACTATATGATTTCTTAGTGCACTTGAAAGCATTGGAAAAAGGTACTGAATTAAAAGCATACATTTATTAATTTGTGTTCTTTACAAATACTTTATACACCAATATGCAGTTAACTGAACATACTATTTTTTTTTTACTAGGTGTACATTTTTTCAATTAAAATTAAGGAGACAATCATTTGCTTTTAGCAATAAGATATTCCACAAGATCAGTAGGTCATTAAGAGATCAGTAACAATATATTCTAGTATACTTTGGTAAAATGTATTTTCAACTATTTGGATCCTTTATAACAAAGAATGCCAATTTTAAAAAAGTGATAGGTAGATACATGCTACACATGCATGCATACACCAGCTTACACTAATTATGACTGAAGGAATGACTGGTCCAATGTCATCCAGCTACATCTGGCTCTCATCAGTGGAAATGTTTCAAATAAAAAATCCATGTGCATTACTATATATAAATCAAGCGACAATTCTTAGAAAATAAAGGCCTCAGACACTGCACCTTTACAGATGAAAAATTCTGAAAAGGGAAAAAACAAATATAACAATTTAGAAAGACTGAAATCTGCAGAACAGGTATGGCTAACAATCTGGTAAATATTTTGCACGATCATCAAAAATTCTAGCATCAAAATATATTTGTACTTTGTAGCATGAGTTCAGGCAAACTACTATTTCATTTCCTATTAAAATAGGTACTGAGAACAGCAGGGAAATTGCGCACAGGCAGTAGCTGTGAGAAACTTAAAAGACTGCTATACTTCATTAAGAGCAAAGTAACCACTACTGTCCTTTAGTTTTGCTATTTTGTCCAATGGATAAAGCTTTCAATGTGCTGTTACTATATTTTTAATTCATCAGAAAAAACTGCTAAAATGCGTTACTTTGAAAGATTTCTGCCATGCTCTCAAGGCAGCATATTTACATACAGTGGTAAAATGAGAATAAAAAACTTTATTTCACAATAAAGAAATGTATCAAATTACAGTAAAGTTCATACTGTAATTACACATAATCGATACAAAATATTTTAATGGCATTGCCAAAACTTTAACGGCTTTTTTCATGATTTGTTTCTCTCTTCATTGTAGGATCAAACTCAGTTCCTTCAAACAGTATCTTGTTTTTTATCGCTTCTTGAACCATGCGTCGCTGGAACCTTAGTTTTGCATTGCTGTATCTACAATAGAACCTTTTAAAAAGCACATTATCACTTGCATTATTATATTTTGTTTGCTTTATTTCAGCAATTAAAAAAAACTAGATAGAAGAAAAATAAAAGTATGAATAAGAGAGAATAAGAAGTCCAGCTGTTGTCAGACTGACATACACTAAAACTTAAAAAACACATGCTACACAACATTTTTCTCTATCCTATATGTAAAAATATTTTATGGTTATTTATATATTTCTGTTTTCTGTGTCAGCACAAAAATGTCAGACTTCCACAAGTTCTTGCCATGGAAGTTATTTCCAACGCTTTCCCCACTATTCCTACACAACAGAACAGATATGCCTACCCTTTTTTTTCATTGCAATAGCCTTTTTTAAAGAACAGCAACTAGTTGGAAATTTTAAGCTTGTTTACCTTGGTTAAAAAAATTCTATGGTTGCCAATCAAAAAACAACTCTGGCTCACAACCAATTTCAGAATCACAATTTGATGCCAATTATGAAATAAACCAAGTTCTATATGGAAATTATGTAAGAAAATTTGGTCATTGTTGCCAATGAGAACTGGGTATAAATTCAGACTGATGCTCGGAAAGTACATCTGTTCCAGGTAATAAGGAAATCTTACCACAAACAATAATAAATAAGTACCAAGTGTGATTATTAATAAAAGTAGAAAAAAAACATGTTTGCATGATTAGAGCATGATCAATCTTAAAACAGTAAGCTATCATAATTTTAGAATTATCATACCCACCAGCATCCTAACGTCGTCACAAAGAAACCTCCTATTCCCAAGTTATAGGATCGTCTCACTTTGCCTGATGATGAGAAAAGAATTATCTTATTCACAGTGAACATGTATTGATAAGGCAGCAATAACACAAAGACAGGAAATCAACAGTAAAACATAATCAATCCAAAATAGAATTATTTCTGAAGTTTAAGGTAACAATAGATCATTGTTGGAATACTTATTTTAGTTGAACGGGATTTAGTGAAACTAGGCAATAAACCTGAGATCATCACTGCAAAGCACTTATTTGGCAAGCACAAAGAGCGTATTAAATTGATAAAGGAGGAACATGCAAACTGTTGAAATAAGACTTTCTAGTTAATGACTGCAACAGACTGGCTGATCACTGAATTATTCTTTTACTATTAATTTGATCACTGAATTATTCTTTTACTATTAATTTTAATTAATATTTAGAAGTTTAAAGTTTACTGCCAATATTCAGACCTTAGGGATTGTTGACTGTGTACTTTTTCTAGGAAGGAATGCAGAGTGACAGAAGGAAGCACTACTTTGAAAGATGCGTCAACTGTGGTTATTAAAATGGTGCATAGATGGCACATGGTAATTTGTGAGAAAGTATGATGGGAAAATGGAAAAATAAAACTATACACAATCTCATATAATTATATGTTAACAGGTCTTTATTTTTACTTACTAGTTGCCAAAAAGTGTCCAAGCCCTATACCTAGACCACCTAATATTCCATAAAGAAATGATTGTCGAGCACAAGGAATTTTATGGATTTCCAGCATTTCCTGCAGAAAGAACTGAAAAGAAATCAAATACATCATAGTTAAGATATACTTGGGGATCAACGAATGTAGTTGAACAAGAATGAACAAGATCAATTTCTCTGAATAATAGTTTAAGATCCAATTTCAAAAAAGGCATCACCCTCTGTTATAGTTAAGCATAACAAAGAAATTAGGTAAAAACAGCTTTTCCACTGAGCCACAAAGACAGGAAAAACAATGTAGTCAAACAACTACTGCAACAAGTAAAACTCATTGATCTTATGTTACTTGTAGTAGATTTTTCAGAGATTAAAACTTATACTGTTATTTTATATTTTTCTGATAGTATGGTACTTTGATAGTATTGCTTAGTTATTTATTTGTACTAATAGAGCAAGAATAATTGGATCATCTCAGTCATTTTATAAGCAATTAAAACAACCTCCAGAAAGCAAAGGACTGTGAAAACCATTGCTATTCTGCAAAATGGAAACAAAGACAGAATGAACTATGCTTGAGTTTGGATACAGAAAATATGCTTCCTTTGATTTTATTGATTTACAAGTGGTCTCTGATGTCATTAAATAGATCATGAGCTGGATAGCTCTTATATTACTCTTCTGATAGATAAGTTGCAGAAGGTGACTAGGACACGGATGTCAAACTTGCAATGTCACGTGATGTGTCACGACGTATCGCAACTTTTTTCCCATTGCCGGCAATGGGGTGGGCGCGGTTTTGGCGTGACGCATCTGGCCCGTGGGCCGGCAGTTTGACACCCCTGTGCTAGGAGATTGGTCATATTAACAGTCATATCAATATATCAAATGTATATACTTAATGTATAAATTATTCAAATGAATATATTTGGAGATTTGAGATGTAGTGTCATAAATTACTGGTAACATCAGATTTGCTAGTACTGTACAACTTAAAGAAACCCATCTGAATTAGTTTCTGAGCAAAAGATCATGGACTTCACAGTTCTAGGAATGAATCAGTAAGTGCTTCATAATCGAGTTGTATTCTTGTTAAGGTTTGGGAAAGGAGATTTAGAGTTTATTTCAGTTTTCATAAATTTACTACCTCAATATGGTCATAAACCACAATGCCAACTTTTGGCAATCTTATCATTGATATTCAGTGATAGTTATAGCGAGCCAAACAGCGGAGCCAAGAACTGTATTTTGGAATGTGTGAAATAAATGACGGAAAATGGACACAAGGAAAGAGGTTATGGAAACAGTTAGGAATACAAAAACTGCATTACAGATTGCCACAGAAGCATACAAAGTTACACTAACAGGAAGCATTAAAAACAATGCTTGGTACAAGGATGAAGATAGAAGATGAATGTGTTTATTTCAAGGGAATGTTTATTAAAGGTTGAAAAATGGATGGAGAAAATTTTAAAATGCAAATGCTAGAATGGTAGCATTTGGTAGAAAATGATAGAAAAATTAGTAGTAGTATGAAGTCTGCATTAAGGAATAAATGTTTAAGAGAGTGCTTTAAGAGATCCTTTAAAAGTCTAATACCATGTAACAGCTGCCAAAAATTTAAATTACCAGAATGCTGAGCATATTACATTTTATAAAAACTCTCTCCATAACAATTGTTTGTTCTTTGGAAAAATATCACGTACATTTGGACATTTTTTTAACACCAGAACAGTAATTCGGAATATATCCCCCCCCAAGATGTTGTTACTTTGTATGTCTGTAACAACACATACAAATAATTCAGTTACGATTGACTATCATTCGTTCATTTTTGTTCTTTCCTACTGCTAGCGAAAACCCCTTTAAAATAATGCTGAGCAGCAGGGATTATGGCTATTATTTTGAAATAGGATCGCCTGGGTGCAATGGCATTTCCAGAAGCAACTGTCACAAGCCCAACGTGGAAGGGAAAAAAATGGGTCTGGTGTTTTAAGGAGATTTGGCAGATTAAAATTAAATCCAGGTCTCCTACATTTAGCTTTTCAAAAGGAGACGAAAGGTCACCGAAACCTTCGTGTTCAGAGCTATTGTGTATCTCTGGACTGAGAGAAGATTCGCCTAGCCTTGATTGCTTAAGAAGGTGGCTATTCACGGTTGGAAAGGCGCTACGTTTCGACCAACCGAGCACTTGGGCTGGTTTGAGCAATTCAACGAAGAAGCAATTTTCTTTAAAGAAGCTTTCACCTCTATTACCTTCTTAGAAATCTTAGTCTCTTCCTCCGTCGCCATCACCAGATAAGCGCCGGGCTTTTCACCCTGTCCAGACTCAGAACTACGACCAGCGAGTCAGAATGCCGCGATAGGCAAGAGAGGCCTTATACTAATAAAACAGCCGCTCTACCCACTCGCCTTTCCCGTCCGCCTTTTTTTCCTGACTCGGCCTCTCCTTTATCTCTATGGTGTTGGGAGATTTGAACTGACGCCATTTTAGGTCTAGAGATTGCGAACAGGAATCCTTTGTTCAGTGAGATGGGTCACGGAGCAGCGCGCGCGCGTCGTTTGCATGCGCGCGCGCGCGCGCCTTCCCGCGCGCGGCTGTGTGGTGTTCTCTGAACTGGGAGAGGGCGGGAAAACGGCATAGTAGGAAATGGGAGAGGAGCGGGGAAGTTAAGCATGAGGCACGCTTTTAGGGATGGGGTGGGGGGAGAGCTATATCCCCCGTAGAGTAAATGCTCTTGAACGCATTGGGACGTAACCATATACTGAATGTTCCCCATGTCCTATGCATTTTCAGGAGAAGGGTTTTCGCAGGACAGCGAGCGAATATATATATATATCGAAAGCTAAGCTGAGAAGAAATCTTAATAGTGCAAACGTTTGGCGACTGGGTTTTATCTTGGTTAAATCTTTTTAAAGGCCCCCATTGCGTACTCTAAAATGACTAGAGAAACTATCAGTAACGAGTTTCTGGGAATGATAGACTTTCTGGCTTGAAAATTGGAGGTGTAGTGCAGGGAAGGCTGGATTAAAATATTGGGCTAGGATGAGTCATATAATTCTATAACTTTCACAGTTTGGCCTACCTCAAAGAATAGTTGTGAAGACAAAATGGAGGAATACCCCATTTTGTATGGCACTTTAAAATCCTTGGGTAAAGGTTATGCTGCCTGAGTATATTACAATATTTTTATAAACGTTATGTGGAGATAATTGAAGTCTTGCGAACCTTTACAAAATTCCTCTTCCCAAAATGTTCAATGCCTTTCTATATCCAGTTTCCAGCTATCTATAAATGCATTACATTTTAGATATCGGTAGTGTTGAAGGAAAAATCTTCACCAGGGTCCGGTCCAAGCCGGGAATAATCAAAATGGAGGCTGCTTTAGAAAGACAGTTGCAGTTTATTGAAGAGGAGAGCCAGACAGAAAGATGGCTCTGGGAAAAACTGACCACATAGTAGGGAGTGGTGGGTTTTTATACCTTCTTGAGCTTTTGTTTGGGAAGTTGTTTGCTGTGGCATGAATTTTGACCTGAGTCTGTGTGCTTTTCTGGTATTCTGATGGTGGTGGGTTAATCCTATTATGTCCCAAAGGTCATATCCTACTTCCCTGGGGCTGTGGCTGATGACTGTTGGATTTTTTTGGTGTGAGGGATTGTTGATTCTAGGGATCTTTATCTTTCTAATCCAAGCTTCCTGGCTCCAATCTTTCTGACAAGATTATCACATCTGTATTTCTGCAGACCTGGTTTCTGTTGGGCAGAGAGACTTGGGGGAGGGGGTTGGTTTCTGCCTTTAAAATCCTTTGGGGAAATATATTCTGCCTTTTTAATATTTCCCAAAATATTTCTTTCTCTGGATTCTTCCTACAGTAGTAAGACCATTTTCATTATGACTAACAAAAATGTCACAAAATAGCAAGTAAAATTTTGTACGTCCAAGGCACTGCAAGTAAGTTGAGAGAAGGTAGGGGAGAGAAAATATACTGGTAGTCTTTGACTTACAACCATTTTGTTCAGTGACCATTTGAAGCTACAACAGTGCTAAAAAAATGGATTTATGGCCATTGCAGCATCGCTGTGGTAACATAATCAAAATTTGGATCTTGGCAGCTTGCCCACACTTCCATCTGCAGGGCCATTCCAACACTCCCCACCTGCTTATCTCCCCCCTCCCATCTCCATCTTTGCCCTTTAGCTGCCTTGCACCCTAGCCTGCAGGGTGGCAAGCAGGCTCTGGGGAAACTGCAGTTACCCCAGCCCAGGCCCAGCCACAAATACTCTCACTACCCTGCACTCTGAGATCCCTGTCACCCTGCACTTCACTGCCCCATCTCACCTTCACCCTTTTCTTGTTCTGCTGATGATGAGGCATGCCTGGCCTCGGTGCTGGGAAGGGCTGGACTGGGCTTTGGCTGAGGGGAAAAAAACCCGAAGCAGTCTCTGAGTGGCAGTGCACCAAAATCTTGGCAAGGTCCAAGGTATGAAGAATTAAAATATGTATAGTATATTAAACATAAAACATAAGCCAAAGATCCCCTGCAAACCTGTTCTTTAGAGCAGTGCAAGCCCATCCAGAGATGACACTGGTGTTGATAGACAAACACAAATCTACATCTTGGTGAGTTCAACTTCAGTCTGCCTTCACCTCCAAACACCAGGATAAGATGCTAAAAGCCACATCAGGAGGTGATGTGATATTGGATATAATTAATTAAAATATGTATGTGATAAAATGTTATAGGCAGATACCTTAATGATAACATTTTATGCATAACTTGTACAAACTTACAGAAAATTAATGAAAATAGCTGTTTGATAAGAATTCCTGACATTTGTAGGAAGTATGTATAATTCATTATAAGATATAGGTCCATCTGCCATCTGGTGGTTATTACCAGTTTATGTTACCATGATTGCAGTAGTATGAGTTCTTTTAATGCTTAAAAGTGCATAGATTTTCTTTGTATGGATAGAGCGGGGAAGGTGAAAGAGTATATAAAGCAAGTTCATATTATTTCAAAAGCAAATTAAGGAAAATTTAACTCACTCTAGTCTCACCCATCTCTTAGTTATAGTTTGTTGTTGTTAGTTGCGAAGTCATGTCCGACCCATCGCGACCCCATGGACAACGTTCCTCCAGGTCTTCCTGTCCTCTACCATCTTCTGGAGTCCATTTAAGCTCACGCCTACTGCTTCAGTGACTCCATCCAGCCACCTCATTCTCTGTCGTCCCCTTCTTCTACTGCCCTCAATCTTTCCCAGCATTAGGCTCTTCTCCAGTGAGTCCTTCCTTCTCATTAGGTGGCCAAAGTACTTGAGTTTCAACTTCAGGATCTGGCCTTCTAAAGAGCAGTCAGGGTTGATCTCCTGTAGGACTGACCGGTTTGATCGCCTTGCAGTCCAGGGGACTCACAGGAGTCTTCTCCAGCACCATAGTTCAAAGGCCTCAATTCTTTTGCGCTCAGCCTTTCTTATGGTCCAACTTTCACAGCCATACATTGCAACTGGGAAAACCATGGCCTTGACTGTACGCATTTTTGTTGGCAGGGTGATGTCTCTGCTTTTTAGTATGCTGTCTAGATTTGCCATAGCTTTCCTCCCCAGGAGCAAGCGTCTTTTAATTTCTTGGCTGCAGTCCCCATCTGCGGTGATCTTGGAGCCTCGGAAAATAAAATCTGTCACTACCTCCATTTCTTCCCCATCTGTTTGCCAGGAATTGAGAGGGCCGGATGCCACGATCTTGGTTTTCTTAATGTTGAGTTTCAAGCCAACTTTTGCACTTTCCTTCTTCACCCGCATCAAGAGGCTCTTTAGTTCCTCTTCACTTTCTGCCATTAGAGTGGTATCATCTGCATATCTTAGGTTGTTGATACTCCCATCTCTTTGAGAACTTGCCACAATTTGTTGTGATCCACACAATCAAAGGCTTTAGCATAGTCAATGAACCAGAAGTAGATGTTTTTCTGGAACTCCCTAGCTTTCTCCATGATCCAGCGTATGTTGGCAATTTGATCTCTAGTTCCTCTGCCTCTTCGAAATCCTGCCTGTACTTCTGGTAGTTCTCGATCCACATACTGCTGGAGTCTAGCTTGTGGGATTTTAAGCATAACTTTACTAGCATGTGAAATGAGTGCAATGGTGCGATAGTTTGAACATTCTTTGGCATTGCCTTTCTTTGGAATTGGAATGTAAACTGACCTTTTCCAATCCTGTGGCCACTGTTGAGTTTTCCAAATTTGCTGGCAAATTGAGTGTAGCACTTTTACTGTATCATCTTTTAAGATTTTGAATAGCTCAGCTGGAATACTGTCACCTCCACTAGCTTTGTTGTTCAGATTTCCTAAGGCCTATTTCACTTCATATTCTAGGATGTCTGGCTCGAGGTCAGTGACCACCCCATCGTGGTTATCTGGGACGTTAAGCTTGTTCTTGTATAGTTCTTCTGTGTAATTTTGCCACCTCTTCTTAATCTCTTCTGCCTCTGTTAGGTCCCTGCCATTTTGGTCCTTTATCATGCCCATCTTTGCATGAAACGTTTGCTTCATATCTCCAATTTTCTTGAAGAGATCTCTGGTCCTCCCTATTCTATTGTTTTCTTCTATTTCTTTGCACTGTTCATTTAAGAAGGCATTCTTATCTCTTCTAGCTATTCTCTGGAATTCTGCATTCAATTGGGTGTATCTTTCTCCCTTGCCTTTCGCTTCCCTTCTTTCCTCAGCTATTTGCAAAGCTTCCTCAGACAGCCATTTTGCTTTCTTGCATTTCTTTTTCTTTGGGATGGTTTTAGTTGCTACCTCTTGTACAATGTTGCGAACCTCCGTCCATAGTTCTTCAGGCACTCTGTCTATCAGATCTAATTCCTTAAATCTATTTGTCACCTCTACTGTATATTCATCAGGGATATGATTTAGTTCATACCTGAGTGGCCTAGTGCTTTTCCCTACTTTCTTTAATTTAAGCCTAAATTTTGCAACGAGAAGCTCATGATCTGAGCCACAGTCAGCTCCTGGTCTTGTTTTTACTGACTGTATAGAGCTTCTCCATATTTGGCTGCAGAGCACATAGTCAATTTGATTTCTGTGTTGACTGTCTGGTGATTTCCATGTGTAGAGCCGTCTCTTGGGTTGTTGGAAAAGAGTGTTTGCTATGACCATCGCATTCTCTTGACAAAATTCTATCAGCCTGTGCCCTGCTTCATTTTGTACTCCAAGGCCAAACTTGCCTGTTATTCCGGTTATCTTTTGGCTTCCTACTTTAGCATTCCAATCCCCCATGATGATAAGAACATCATTTTTTGGTGTTAATTCTATAAGGTGCTGTAGGGCTTCATAGAACCGGTCAATTTCATCCTCTTCAGCACCAGTGGTTGGGGCATAGACTTGGACTACTGTGATATTGAATGGTTTGCCTTGGATTCGAACTGAGATCATTCTGTCATTTTGGGGATTGTATCCCAGTATTGCTTTTCCTACTCTTTTATTGACTATGAAGGCTACTCCATTTCTTCTGAGGGATTCTTGCCCGCAGTAATATACCTGATGGTCATCTGAGTTAAATTCACCCATTCCTGTCCATTTTAGTTCGCTGATTCCTAAGATGTCGATGTTCAGTCTTGTCATCTCTTATTTGACCACGTCCAGTTTGCCTTGATTCATGGAACTTACATTCCAGGTTCCTATGGAGAAAAAATCTTACAGCATCGGACTTTCCTTTCACCACCAGATGCATCCACAGCTGAGCGTCCTTTCGGCTTTGGCCCAGTCGCTTCACTCTTTCTGGCGCTACTAGTACTAGCCCTCTGCTCTTCCCCAGTAGCATATTGGACACCTTCCAACCTGAGGGGCTCATCTTCCAGCGTCATATCTTTTTGCCTTTTGGTACTGTCCATGGGGTTTTCATGGCAAAGATACTGGAGTGGGTTGCCATTTCTTTCTCCAGTGGATCACATTTTGTCAGAACTCTCTGCTATGACCTGTCCGTTTTGGGTGGCCCTGCATAGCTCATAGCTTCATTGAATTACGCAAGCCCCTTCGCCACGACAAGGCAGTAATCCATGAAGGAGTAGTTATAGTTAGTACTAGCTATATTTTACATTAATGTACAGATAATCATTTGCAAAATAAAATATCCATAGACATGGTTTGCAAGAATGAGTAAGAAAATATTCCTAAAATAATTCAAAGAAATAAAAAGTGCAGCAAAGTTAAAACATTTTAAAAGACATAATCCTGCTTATAACGTTAAGGGAAAAGCTCTGCAATCCTAAACATCTTTAGCAGGGAGTAAGCCACACAGTGGAATTTACTTCTCAAAAGATTTGGAAAGCAGGTATACGATAAAATAGCCTCAGATTTAATAAGCAATTAATATAACTATAAAAGTGTTGATAGTGTGTTCTTGTATTTGCGGAATCATATTCTGCATAGTACAACCAAAATTCTCAGTGCTTAATCCTTGCTAGGGAGTACTACATTAATACATGAATATTCAGGAATAGTACTATGAGTACATGAATGGAATGTAGATAATTTGTGAGGTAAGAGCTAACAAAATTATTACACATTGTGCAGTATGTGTGATGTACTATTTTTGTTCAAAATGTATGTGCTGATGGATCAGTGTTATCACAATAAATTCATGTTAATTATATAAAAACATGTCTAAATAAGTGCTGTGTAATGATAAAGCAAGGAAGACAAACCCTGATTGTGAGCTTATAGACTTAATGAGAAAAGAGATGGAATATAAAAGGAGAAGGAAACTATACTGGAGTGAAGCATAGCTGGAGAACCCATATTACAGATTTAGCCAAGTGACAGTATTTTTAAAGGGAGTGGATGACCGATTCAACTTTAAAATGTTTTCCTAGGTTACACTATCGGACCGGTTCTTTCCCCAGCAATAGACACCCAATTATCTTTGGCAGCACACACACACACAAAAACAAAGATAGGACCCTAATTGTATCTAATTGTTTATTATAGACACTTGGTATTTAGAGATGAATGACCTCAAATGAATACTGTACTTAAATATGATAGCTTACATATATCAGTTCAAGTAGTAGCTGAAAATGTACTGCATAATATTATATAAATGTACTGAATAAATTAGACATGCATTCAGACTAATCATGTTTTTTTTTAAAAAAATCACAATGTTTATAACATTAAATTAGAAAGAAAAACAGAATATCAGGTAACTTGTATTATCTCGTGAGAAATATCAAATAGATCTAGTGGAATCAGTTCCTGATCTTCATCAATTGTTTGTTTATGTTTGATCCTCCAGGAGCTCAGCTTCTTAAACAGTCCTAAGAAAGATGCAAGTTTGCCTTTGCTTCTCTCTTTCTTAGCTTTATTGCAAGGTTTGTTTTTCACAGTCTTGTATTTCCCATGCTGTTTTTTACTTCTAAATAATGTTTTTAAATTCCTGTAGCTGCAAGTATTGGTTAATTTTGTAGTTAATTTTGTAGTTTTTGCTCTTTGCATTTTTGTTTCAATGTTTAGGAAAGCCATGAATCTGTCATTCAGTTTTTTGATGTTTGCTGTTAATTGAGGTAGTTTTTCTGACAGCTCTAGTAGATTAACAAATTCAGTCATCCTTCAAAAGGCCTCTCGATGTTTATGGCTTTCAAGTTCTAAGAACAAGAAAATATTATTAATTTTAATCAATAAAAGCCTTAATATTTATACATTGTTAAAACTTACTAACCTTGTTTCTGTTAATGAATTTGGCAGATATTCATGGATCAAGACATTGCATGCACAGATACATACAGCATGTGAAGTTCTAAGAATGAGTAGTATTCTGTTTCTATGGAAGCAGATAACATCACTATTGGTTGAGTTACTTCATATGTCAGCTCAGAAATACAGATTGTGCATTTCTGCAAGAAAGGAATATTCATCAAAGAGTATACCTGAATAATTCCACATTCAATTGGATATTTGCTGGTAGGTAGGGATCCTAGGTGATGGCACAGATGTAACTTCAATAATCTTAGGTCTTTATTCTGGACATTTAACAGTTTGTTTAGCATTTCTCTTTAACTGAATAGGAGAGCACCCTAAGATGTATAAAATCATGAAAATTTTCATGATTTCAGCAAAGTTATGAAAACTTCTGTGTCAAGTAAAATCAAATCAAATCCATCACCTAAGCTGTTCTTTGCCATTATCTGTGAAGGCTAATTAGTATAATTTGTATACTACATCTCTTCTTATAACAGATTTCCAAAATGTCTCTTTCTACACTGATGTCATGCATGTTATAACTATAATAGTTGCTATACAAAAGCATGGCAAATGAAATACTAATACAGACTGTCATCTGTACCTATTATAGCAAACTTTAGTCATATTGGAACGTAAGGCATATAGTGACATGTATCCTTTTTATATTTACAAAATTAAATTGCATATTAAAGTGGGTGCCAATTCATTGCTTGATGAAATACCAAGTGCTGGCTATTACCTTTAAAAAGTTATATAGGTTTAGCCTAATCTATGCGGAGATAATGCCTTTCTGTGGGAGCCTCCATATCACTAAGACCATCTGAGGATTGCTTGCGGTTGCTCCAAACTTATCTAATGGTGATGATGGTGGATGGTGGGTGTGGAATCATTCCTTTGGGCTTTGGTTCTTTGAAATATGATCTCTTCCAAATTGAGGTATATATTGGCTATATCTCCCTTTAAAAGAGTTTTCATTGTTCTTTAACATTTGTGTTTGGTTTTGTCTTATACCAGGGGTGGGCAACCTTGGCTCTTTTATGACTCGTGGACTTCAACTCCCAGAATTCCTGAGCCAGCCATGCTGAGGGGAAAGGAAGAGTTTCCAAGCTGAGCCATGCTGGCTCAGGAATTCTGGGAGTTGAAGTCCACGAGTCATAAAAGAGCCAAGGTTGCCTACCCCTGTCTTATACTGTAAACTACCAATAATTAGTATGGTAAACAACCTGAATAAATAGCTATACTGTCTCACAATGAGCACAAACCTATGTGTTGAAAATAAGGGAAGTAATCATGATGGAAATATGCAAGAACCATTATCCAGGCAAAGAGGGGTGAAATATTCTTTAAGCCCTGGGAAGCTAGATAATATTCAGAAGCAATTCAGGCAAATGCCTTTCTGATTCACTGTGCTGTATTTCTCTAGTTCTTATAGTTCAGTCATGTTTGCAAGGTTCTGTTGTTATATCCTGTCAATAAAATAATTCTATTAATAGTTCCAGTCTTTCTTTGGAGATGATTTTCTGTTCTGATCTAGTAGTGCTGGCACCTACATAGCATCACAGACAACTAAATAAATGCTGATAACCAGTGCCAATGGGTTTTAAGAGCTTTCCTTCCATGTGATATTATATATATATATATATATATATGTGTGTGTGTGTGTGTGTGTGTATGTATATATATATGTGTGTGTATGTATGTATGTATGTATATATATATATATATATACACACACATACATATATATACACATACATATATATACATATATATATAATTCATGATGCCCTAATTAAAACCACACCCTCTGCCCCTCTCCCCAAGGTAGAGCATTCCTAATCGCCTAGCCTGAATCCCTTGGGGAACACATAGGTCTTCAGAGCCTTACAACGGGCTAACAAGATCAGAATAGTATAGAGCTGGAAGGGACCTTGGAAGTCTTCTAATCCAGCTCCCTGCTCAAGGAGGAGTCCCTATATCATTTCAGACAAGTGGCTGTCCGGTCTCTTCTTAAAAACCTCCAGTGATGGAGCACTGTCACTCGAGTCAGGGCAGTGTGGATCTGGGGCGGAGAAAATGCTATTCTTCTGGGCAGGCAGAGCCACAGAGGAGATACAACTTTGGATTTCAATAAGAGGGCATTGTTGGAAGGAAGAGACCCAAAGCATGGTCTCTTTGCTAGATTTGGTGGCATGCACAGAAACAATGGGGCAGGTGGTCCTGCAAATATCCCGATTGTAAACCATGTAGGACTTTATAGATGATAACCAGTACCTTGAATTGGACATAGGAGCCTCACAAAACAATGGCCTTTGGTTCAACGTCTTCCCCCCAAATGGAACCACCCCTCAAAAAAGGAGAGTCACTGTAACATGGGGTGTTCCAGTCCTAAACTAAATTAACAAGGATACTATGATCAATGATACTGAATGCTGCGAGATCAAGGGGAGGCAGGATGGCTGCACTATCCCCATCCTGAGTCTGCCAAAGGTCGTAGAGAAGTGCAGTCAATGCTGCTTCAGTACTATAATGAGGCTTGAAATATCAAAGGGAAGACTTGCGCGTGGATGACAACGGTCCACCTCTTGGATCATTGACTATATTAATTTAGTAAGTTTATTTTCTTTCTCCAGATGTTGAAACTGTCATCCACTTGAATGTAGTTTCACAGAGGTTCTTTGTCCAGATTTAACCATAATTATCTATGCTCTCTTATTTCCATTTCTCATTGAGGCACAATAATGGCTAAAAATAACTTCTGGATTTCATGCTTTTTCCTGCTTAAGTCTGGTGGAATGTATTTAAGTCTAGTGTGGGTTGGCTCACTTGTTTCATTGATTTTCAAATGGAAGAGAAAGACCCTAGTTTCTTAGTAAAACACATACTGAGATAGATGTATTTATATGTGTATATGTATAATCTGGAGAGTTTGTGCGCCTTCTTGAATGCCAAAGGATTTAATAGCTTACAGTTTTTGTCATTTCTGTCATGTCTCCATGAGATGTCTTACAGCAGACTTGGCCTAATTCTATTTTCTCATTGTTTATTTATCTGATTTAATTCTGCCACTACTGCTAAGGAAAATATTTATTTATTCTGGCATACCAATATTTTGACTTGTGTAAATGTAAAAATAAATGTAATACTACAATAGTGAAAAACGGTTGAAAAGATACATTAAAATTGACAAGATCAAACCACATATTTTAATAAAAAACACCTTTTTAATAAATTAATGGATTCAAGTTTATAATAGTTAAACATGACAATGTAACAAAAGTCAACATCTTCTGCTATTTCATACAAATACTATGCATTACAGTAAACCTATCTTTAGTTTACAAAAATGTGTTGGTGAAAACTAACCACCTAAAAGTGAACATCAGTTGTTAACAGAGTTATATTGCATGTATTCAAGAAGAACCTCACCATATTTTTATAATGAAACCATCCAGTTAACTAATGTAGTCTGACATTTGTTGGCAATTAACTTTTGATCTTAAATATGAATAGTATCTTAAAAATGGCTTTAATAAGACAAAACACCAAACAGCTACAGTATTCTCTTTGATAAGAAACAAAATAGAAATTGGGCAGATCAGAGAACCCAAAATGTATTTATTCTACCCGTTTTTCTTTCAAGATTGAGATATCCAGTATTATAGGTAGAAAGTGTTTTTAATGCACACTATGGCTACTGGGAGAAGTGCATTCCCTGCTGAGTAGTAATGCTGGTGAAACATACCTTCAACTGTTGCTAGTTAGGAAAGCAGATTTTGGCAGGTTGATTTGTTCAAGGAATCAAGTGTAGAATTGATATAGCACACGTGGTAAGTTATAGAACTCCCATAATTCCCTAAGATATTATAGCAGCTTCAGAGTTCAGCTGTTAGTGGACATACAGTCACTATAAAATGCCACAATATGTATAATAGAAAAGTTCAATAAAATCAGAATAAACAACCATGTTATTAAAGAATTGCTTCTACTTAGTATGCCATGTATTTCCTTGCATTCCTTACATGCTGTAGTTGTGGACAACCATAAAGAAACAAAATGTCAAATAATTCTGTAATTAATAATAAAGCCAGTTATTTTATAGAAATTTGATGGGAGATAAAGCTAGTTCCAGCAGCTCTGGATGGGTAAAATTTCATGGCACTGGTAAATAATGTCAAGAAATATGTAAATTGCTACCCATCAGCATATGGATAATTAGGAGCAGAGTTTACTTTGTTAACATGTCAACTTCCTTAATAGATGGAGACCCATACTAGGAAATCTTTTTTCCATATTAGTTGAAAACCCAAATTATCCCATTGTCAAATTACAGAGAAACATTCTATGATTTTAAAAGTATATTCTCAGAAACCCAATTTAGATTATTAGTTAAAGAACACAGAGTATGGGACTTAAACGTTAGATATATTTGAAATTAACCAGTAAAAGTTAATCTGGTTAACTCATAAACATAGTAAGACAATTTATTTGCTTATTAAAAGGACTGGCTACAATATGTAATATTTTAATACTCATTTTAGATGATTTTCTTTACTTCCACCAGGATGATGTTACATACCCTGAGTATTGTTTGCAATAGTAAACGTATCCACAAAGGAGCATAAAATGATGTTATTAGAAGAACAGCTAATAGCTTAATTGAGCTATTCTCAATTAAGACAAGTAATAATAGCAAGCCTGTCAAAATAACAAGCAAGAATTCATTTTTTCACTAATGCAAGCCTTGGAAAGACTTGGTCTAAACACAGATTCCAGTTCATTCCTTTCCATATATTTGGAAGGTTCTTAGAAAAATCTGAACCCAATTTCAATTAGATGCCAGTACTATTGTTAATCTCTACCCCAGTGAAATCATGTCAACAACAGAACATGTTGAATAGAAGATATTCCTCTAATATTTTCGCAACTGATTTTTTTGTAGTTCACACAGTATATATTGCTATTTAATGGCACAAAAATGTAACTTATTCATCTAAAACACTCATTGATTCGGTAAAAACCACAGTGAGCTGGATAAAGCATTTGGTTTCTTTGTTTGAATCTGGCTGCTGAGAAAGGCAATTACAACTGTCACTTCTCTTGGAGTTTCTAAATTGGAATTCTATTTAACAATACTTTACATCTGTTGGATAATCCACATTTTTAGTTTCCAAATGACCTATCATTTACCATGTTCTAAATTAACTTGTCCACAAGTTTATATGAATCTGTAATTTATCTGTTTTATCTGCATTCATCTTATAAGTTCAAATTTTAAATGATACGTGAAACAGGCACTATTATCTGAAAATTTCAGAATGATTTTTCATATCTACAAATCAGATAAAAGCATGAGGCAATTGAAATAAAATGACTTATCACCCAAAAGAATGCACTTATATTTGTAATAAAATATAAATTTGCTCATTGTAAATTGAAAAAAATTGACATAGAAGGTACATTTTAGGAACATTTCTGCTAAATAGTAAGACTCTTTCTTTCTTAGACAAAATTCTTTGTATTGATAATTCTGTACCCTGTTTACACATAGTATTCACTAGTTCCTTGTATACCAACAAGAGTTGGAAGAGGCATACTCTAACCTATTCTATTCCAAGTCAGTAGCAAGGAACACTGACCATTACTGTACTTCCACTGATGTTGATGAAGTTATGCAGGCTGTACTGAATTTATTCATTTTCTTTTAATGGCTGATATCCCTCGGGGATTTGTAAACAGCAGCACACAATACTGTAAACAGTTTAACTTCTGCTCAATTAGTCCAAGTCATTTGATTAGATTAAAATGAAGATTGCATTTGAGTTCTTCTCGAGTTTTTTCCATTTCATCAAGACACTTTTTCCACTACATGTAAAATCCTGAGCAGAAGACCATGGGTTTGAATTAGTTCTCTAATTGCAAACCAAAGACACCATCAAATGTCTATTTACTATTGTATAAGGGAAGTCAGTTATTGAAAAAGCTTCCAAAATAACAGAACTTTGGATTAAATCTATATTTTAGCATGATGGCCAGTTCTCGCTCCTGATGCTGAACTTGGCAGAGAAGCTGATGTTGCAGCATCTTCTGCTTCTTCTAGGACTTCCTGAAGCTCTTGACTTACACTAGACTGAAGGGCAGCAGGTGTAAGCCATTCTTTTGGTAGACAACTCTGGAGAAAAGGAATACAGGAACTGAAATAGGCAAGACGATTGACCCAGCGAGGAATCTCTCTTCCACAGAGAATCTAAAGGGAATTAACAAGTTAAATCATTTTTTAAATTATATGTGGGCTCCTATCTGAAATCAATAATTTCTCTCTCTCTCTCAATTGAAATATTCAAGTATGCAGCACAAGGTAAATTTCTACTAATATTGCCTGCCAGACTGATAATTTAAGTTATAAATCTAATTTTCAGACAGAAGTAACTTTGACAATTCTGAAATTGTATGTGTACTCGCATCCATTTTTTTCCAAAAAAGACTAATTAGAATGTAAGTACAATGAAACTTCACTTATATGTATTGAGGGTAATGTGTATCATATAATAATACCTCAAATGCCATAAATAATCATGTATTAACACCACTTTAGTCACTTTAACACCACTTTAGAGATATCTGGATTACATTAGATGTGCCAGACTTGTCTGTTATTTTAAAGTGATGCCTAAATGGAAATAATTCTTTGATAGCTTAATTGATCTCTCTAGAGATGCAAATTGAATATTTTGTCATTGCCAAGTGCAAACTGGAAACACAGAGGTAATTTAAGGAGTCTATAAGATATGCAAAAGTTACTTTTTAAAATAATGGCATCTATACAAATTAAACTTGCCTCTGATAAAGATGAAGAAAAGTGATTGCAGTTTTTGTGCATTAAATGGTAAGCATTTCCCTTAAATTCTTTTCCAAGTTCTTCTATAATTTTTTCTACATCTTCCTCCATGAAATCAGTACTTCCAAGAACAACAGCTTCTCTGAAATAAAAGACTGAAAATTAAAGGATTCTTGCAATTCAGACAAAAGCTTTTTTCATTTCCATTCTCTTTTGAGAACACAGATACACTTCTGGAAACCAGCCTTCATTTAAAACATATTAACTTTTTGAACTTCATGTTCAATGAACATTTTACAATATTGCTTTTTTACAATTATGCTTTTATATATAGGCACATCAGCTTACTTGTGTAGGCATACTTTTTATCTATAACAATTATGGGAAGAGCTTTTTACAGGACAGCACAACAAATAGTATTTTTCTATTCTAAAGAAGGATTAAAATTGGCTCCTTTTATTAACAGGAGATGGGCAGCTACTTTTGTGTTTGATCATAAATTTGAGAACACACTAATGAAAATTGCTTACTTGAATTTAAACGTTTCTCCTAATTCAGATGCATTGCCTGGTAAAATTTCAAATATTCCAGAAAAAGGATATGGATGACCACCATAAGCAAATTCTGAAAGACAAATTCAAAATATTATCCTTAGTCAGTTGTTAATAATGGTTGACTTCCCTATACAAATAATTTTCCAGTCATGCTTAAAACTGATGTACTATCATATACAAAATCAAGACATACCTTAAGACTTGGTACTTATAATATGCAAGATTTATATTTTAGTTGGGAATATTAGGTTGAAAGATAGAAAGGCAAATGCTATTTATACCAAGTAAATCTCCCTCCTCCGAGGGAGACAGGTGGTTAAGAAAAATGAACTATAAACAAAGTATCTTTATCTATAAACTATGAATAAAAAATCAGAATTATTACAGTTTTGGCTGTCGTAAATGTGCCATGCTCCCCTGGTCACATGAACTTATTTCAGATGCTTGGTCACCTGTTCACGTTTACGACCAGTTGCTAAAGCACCCTGTATCATCTGATTGCCATTTACAATCTTCTCTGCTAGCCTCTCCAGAAAATCAGTGAGGAAGCAGATAAGGAAATTGTAAGCAGAATGGACGTTGGATTTGTCTGTTCTGCTATTGTTTCTACTCCACTGGAGGAGAAAATGCTAGCAAAAATCAGCATTCTGAGCCTTCCAGAATGATGGAATTTGTTAAGAGTTTTTCCCAGACTTGAGGTCCATTCCTCTAATGTGTCAAGGGATTTCTCCTCTGAACACCATTGTTCTCATGATCATTCAGAAGGCCCCTTCTCCAAATCGTACTAACAATGACGGGAATGGGGCCTGTTTGCAGGATGAAGTGAGGTGGCCTCAGCTCACCAGCTGCAAAACAATGGAAAGCAATAGCAATAGCTATTATAAACCGCTTCATAGTACTTTATATCATTCTCTAAGTGGTTTACAGAGACAGCATATTACCCCCAACAATCTGGGTCCTCATTTTACCAACCTTAGAAGGATGGAAGGCTGAGTCAATCTTTAGCCAGTCACAATCGAACTCTTGGCAGTGGGCAGCGTTAGCCTGCAACACTGAAGTCTAACCACTGCGCCACCATGGCTTTTTTCCCTTCCATGGAAAGGTAAATCAATCTGGGCATAGTGGGGCATGGCGTGAGCCCAAGCCTTCCAGACAGGGTGGGGTGGGGAAAAGGCCCAGGTTTCTTGGGTGTGGTGGAAAACCTAGGTTCTCTCCCTGCCCCGCCATGCCCAGGAGGCCCAAGTCTTCTCCTGGCACTTCGCTTAACAAATCCAACTGGGAGAGCTAGATTGTGATAAATTCAAATTTAAAAACTGATGTGCTGCTCCTTCAAATCTCCCCACCAACCACACACTAGAAGTTCCATTTTAATTATTTCTTTTAGTAAAAAAAAAAAATAAGGCTAAAGTAAGGCACATACCTCTGCCATATATCTCAATTCCCGAATGAAATACTCCAATTCCAAGGGAGGAAGTGTATTCATTCATCCAGTACTAGAAAAGAACATGGAAGATTTAGCTAAATGTAAATAATTTTTATTTACATCCCACATGCCAAGGAAATTATCTCTGAGGGGGTAGACAATTTTAATTAATTTTTCCTGAAATATTCAAAACATTGTTTGTTGAGCATTAAGATAGTCATAGATAGAGCACAGTCTAATTTAACCAGGTGCTAGGAAGCTTAATAATCCAATGCTTCTTTATTTGCTATATCAGGCATGTCAAACTGCCGGCCCATGGGCCGGATCCATCATTCCAAAACCGCGCTTACCCCATTGCCGGCAATGGGGAAAAAGTCACGATACGTTGCGCGACATCACGTGACGTCGCGGGTTTGACATGCCTGTGCTATATCATAGAACAATCAGACAACTAAATCCAAGCAACTTTTCTAACCCGTTAAAAAAAAAACCTTTTACAATTACAGAAGAGGAACAGCTTTTACTGCACAAAACAGACCAAAACTGAATTTGAATATGGATCTGGAAGTGGATTTAAAAATGCCGACTACAAAGCTAATATGGAAAAAGATGCCATATTGGAAATACAAATGAAACTCATGAATGAAGGCAAATGAAACTGGCTATTGTCTTAATAATGAAAGGTGACATACAAATAATAAATCAGAAAAATGACTTGGATAGCTTTCTTATCTTGGATGTACAAAATAGACATGTTAAACCAGTGAAGGAGTTTCTGAGAGGAGACAGAGGAAATGATAAGAAATCAACTTGTGGGACATTATTTGAAAAGATTAAAAATCAAGTTTTAAAATAGTAAACAGAAAGAATATAAAGTGGATTTATTTGATCAAGATTAATATATATATGTTGTTTCTGGTAGCTCTTAACAGACATAATTCAATAATCAAATCCCAAAATCAGGATTACATTTCTCTTAGTTTGTTGCAAGTCCAAATGTTAACTTCATTAACAACTCATTGCTGTCTCTTATAATACAAGAAGATATTTTTTTCATTCCATACCTTTTTCATTCCATACCTTTCTATAAACTCATTTTTAAATCTTTTGCTCTCCTTATAAGCACAGATCCAATAAAATTAAAAATTAACAATAAAAATTAACAAAAATACCTAATAACACACAGCCTCTTTTTCTATTAGCCTACATTCCTTTCATCCCTCACATTCCTGTAATGTCTAACAATTAGACATTACAAAAAAGTAAAAGCTATTAAATAATACCAAAGCACCCCTTATTTAGATGTCAAAAACTAATCTATTACTTCATTAGATATTTTCAAAAAAATACTATCCAAATAACCATTCACCATAGAAATAACTCATTATTTAACCATATTCAGATACACTTTTTCCCTTTTCCCTCCCAACCATCCCTAACACCCATAAATAAAATTCTATTTTCTTCTGTCTTTTCCTCTTCTCTTGGAATTCAAGTCAACTTGTAGTTTCCATAAAATAACACCAATACCTCTCTTATATTTCAATTTGAAAGGGTAATCTAAAATATCTTTTCTAAACTTTGAATGATCCCCCACTTGCATTTGTAAATCTAGTGAAATCATCTTAGTCGTCTCCAGAGGGATTGTTCATCATCAATACTAACTTTCGGTTTCAGGGAAAAGTTAAAAAATTAAAGCACTTCACAGGCCATTTTGTTCTTTGGTAATCAACCTTCAAGGTTTTGTTTTACAATTGATAAGTAAAAAAGACACCTTTCCCACCCAAGAGGTTCTTTCTGTTCATTCTTTCAAAAAGAAAAGTTTCAAAACAGGAAATCCCTTGGTCATAAATCCAACCAATCTGTGGCAACGCCAGTCTGAAACTTCAGGCTGTAATCACACAATGCAGATTCATTAAAGAGTAAGTTTTCAATTTTCAATCTTTCAAAAATAAAAATTATTTTTAATCTCAATATTTTAATCTTTTTAATTTCCAACTTTTTGCCAGTCATGCAAATATCAGTAAAAATTTCTAATGTTTCAAAGTTAAATATGGCTCTAGAAATAAAGCTACCAAAGAGTATTTATCTGTTCTAAAGAAAGTCTCTCTTTAATCGCAAAAATGACTAAATCCCCACAGTGATTTAGAAATGAGGAAGGTCGGTTCTAGTGTCCATAAATTTGGTTATGTTACAGCCGTGAACTCAATGAAAATCCCCATCCTCCTGTCGCTCAATTCACAAGCTGATTGAGGAAACCTCTGTTTCTGCAATTTACTCATGAGGTGTAACAGTCCAGAGGACAAATGCGCTATCTCAATCAGATCTCCAAAGAATGACAGCAATATCAGATTTTGAAACCTGTATCCTGAGTCAGCAAGAAGCTCTTTGAATAGATTCTGCCTAGTGTATCTGAAATATGACACCAAGTCTTTAGTTATTGTTATATCTCAAGCAGTTAAAGCTGCAATTAATTTCCATCTGCTTCAAAGTTTTTTGTTCTTTTAACCAGGGCTTTTCAACCAGTGGTACGCATACCACTAGTGGTACGTTGGCACCTGGCAGTTAGTATGCATACAATGGGTTGAAAAGCACTGTAAAAAAAAGTGTAAAAATGGATGAGGTGAAACGGCGGCAGCACCGCACAGGCTTGTGGGAAAGTCAGCTGGAGCTGCGTGACGCATTGCCTGGGTCCTACTGAGAGTCCAAGATCAACGCGCGCAGCTCCAGCTGATTGGCGGCGGCTTGGGGATGGCAGGCAGCCTCACCAGTCTTCGGGTGGAGATTCAGCTGGAGCTGCGCGAGGCGTTGCCTGGGTCCTGCTGAGAGCCCAGGATCAGCGCACACAGCTCCAGCTGATTGGGGGTGGCAGGCAGCCTCATGCAGTCTTCAGGCAGAGATTCAGCTGGAGCTGCGTGAGGAGTTGCCTGGGTCCTGCTGAGAGCCCAGGATCAGAGCACGTAGCTCCAGCTGATTGGGGGTGGCAGGCAGCCTCACGCAGTCTTCAGGCAGAGATTCAGCTGGAGCTGCGTGAGGAGTTGCCTGGGTCCTGCTGAGAGCCCAGGATCAGAGCACGTAGCTCCAGCTGATTGGGGGTGGCAGGCAGCCTCACGCAGTCTTCAGGCAGAGATTCAGCTGGAGCTGCGTGAGGAGTTGCCTGGGTCCTGCTGAGAGCCCAGGATCAGAGCACGTAGCTCCAGCTGATTGGGGGTGGCAGGCAGCCTCACGCAGTCTTCAGGCAGAGATTCAGCTGGAGCTGCGCGAGGCATTGCCTGGGTCCTGCTGAGAGCCCAGGATCAGCACGCACAGTTACAGCCGATCGGCGCTTCCAGTGCACCCAGAAGAGAAAAGGAGGCGGGAAAGAGAGACGAGAGGCTGTAAAAGGAGCAGGTTTTGGCGGGAGAGGGAGAGAAAAAAAAGACAACGGGGGAAGAGAAGGGGACGGCGAAAGAGAGACAGACAAGCACAGCCTTGAGGAGAGCAGTCAGCTGGAAGTGCACCAAAGAGAAAAAGGGGGAGGGAGAGGAGACGATATAAAAGAAGGGGTAAAGAGAAGAGAGGATATAAAAGAAGGGGGGAGAGAGAGGATATAAAAGGGGAAGAGAATATAAAAGGGGGAAGAGAAGAGATGATATAAAGGGGAGAGAAGAGGATATAAAAGGGGGAGAGAAGAGAGGATATAAAAGGGAGAGAAGAGAGGATATAAAGAAGGGAGGAGAGAAGAGAGGATATAAAAGGAGAGGGGAGAGAAGAGAGATAAAAGGAGGAGAGAAGAGATGATATAAAGGGGGGAGAGGATATAAAAGGGAGAGAAGAGGATATAAAAGAAGGAGGGGAGAGAAGAGATGATATAAAGGGGGGAGAGAAGAGGATATAAAAGGGAGAGAAAGGAGAGGATATAAAAGAAGAGAGGAGAGAAGAGGATATAAAAGGGGGAGAGAAGAGAGGATATAAAAGGGGGAGAGAAGAGAGGATATAAACGAAGGAGCGAGGGAAGAGAGGATATAAAAGGAGGGGTGAGAAATTTGTTAAATGAGTTTTGCCCCATTTTATGACTTTTCTTACCACATTTGTTAAGTGAATTGCTGCAGTTGTTAAATTAGTAACACAATTGTTAAGTGAATCTGGTTTCCCTATTGACTTTGCTTGTCAGAAGGTTGCAAAAGGGGATCACCTGACCCTGGGACAATGTGACCATCATAAATATGAACCAGTTGCCCAGCATCCGAATGTAAATCACATGACCCTGGGGATGCTGCAATGGTCATAAGTGTGAAAAATGGTCATAAGTCATTTTTTTCAGTGCCATTGTAAGTTCGAACAGTCAGTAAGCAAACTGTTGTAAGTCAAGGACTACCTGTACGTTATCACTTTTTTTCCGGGTTTTTTGGTCATCAAGTTTTTGACACCTTGCTAGGCGACTGGTGGTACTCGAATATTGCCATATTCTAAAAGTGGTACAATCGTGAAAAGGTTGAAAAGCCCTGCTTTTAACTGCTACTTGATCTTGCTCTATTTCCTCTTGATTTTATCAACCATGTGAACAAATTTTGAGAAAAATACCGATTTACTGAATTTAATGTGATAAGAATCCTAAAAAAGATTACTTTTTAAGGAACAAATCCAATGGAATTCCGAGTGTAAACACCTGTGAATCTCCCAACTGAATTGGGTGTCAGCAAGAGTTGCCATAAAGTAGGAGAGAATAGTTTCTGACTTGAAATCTTATTCAGTAATGTAGTGCAATTACAGCCTCCCCAGAAGCCAAAGCTGAGATGGTGGCTGTGTTGCAGTAGAAGGGAGAGCCTGCTTCTTAAACTGGAGGCATTCTATCTTCCTAAATATAAAAGAAATTGCAAAGGCAATTTAATTAAATGTTCAGCTTACTAACTCTCTTCAAGCAAAGTCTACAAACTTTAATTCTACACCTGTCAGGGAAAGAGAAATAAATTGCATCTTAGCACATTGCCATCTTAGTGCTCAGGAACCATTTTAAAAGGAGAAGGGAACATTAAAGATATAATATGGAGAGTATATTCAACTAATAAATGGATCACACATGATTAAAATTAATTCTCTAATGCAAGGTATGCTAGAAAACAGTACCTCTTTTTTATTCTTATAAGTTTTGAATGGGGAATAAATATAGAATATGAATTGTATCTGTATCATTGGAAACATTTGTATGACCTTTCTTTTACTGTATAGTTCAAAATTATGACAGTGCTAAATGAAGGCACTTATGACTCCTGGCCAAAGTTCATTCGTTGAAGTGCCCCTGTGGTCATGTGATCAAAACTTGAGCACTTTGCAGTGCGCCTGCCCTTATCACTGTGAGATGGCTGCAACTCACCACCACCGCTACTGTGGACGCGAAGGCCTTGACTGGGTAGGCCCACTGGCATCCAGAAATTTACTACATTTACTACAGGAAGGCCTCTGCCAGTTAGGTCCAGTGACACACACACCTTCTCCCTCTCCACCCACCACTTTGCTGGCTGGCTTCATGCTCCTGGCCAGTTTTGAGAAAGATTGTCTCTCTGAGTCTGAGGAAAATTGTCTTCACTAGCTTTCTAGCTGAGCCTTACATTGGCTAGGTATGCCTTTCAGCAGCTGCAGAGAAAGGAAAAGCGAAGTAGACTCAGGCATGATGGGGCTAAGTGAAGGCCAGTGGTGGTGGTGGAGGGAAAAGGTCTGGCATCTTAGGATACTGGGAGGGTGAGAAGGCCAGACTTCTTGAGATGGGGGGGGGAGGAAGAAAACCTGTGTGCTGCTGGGCTTAGCGAATTGAGGCCATCTGGCCCATGGCAGTTTTCCACGCCAGTGGGTGCTGGACCTGATTCTTCAGGAACTAGAATACCTAGGAATTTTAGCCGAAGTTTCTTCAGGATCTCTGCTGAATGGCTGGAATGATATGCAAGGAAGAATCTAGCTTCCAATTTAATCATGATTTTGAATTTTTAAAGGTTCCCAGAATTCCTCATGATGTGATGAGTTGAAGCTGTTTTCTTTTGTTTTAGGTATCAGGACTGAAGTCTTGAAAGAACTGGGCCTTTTGTTCCTTGAATTTGAAATCTGTATTGTTTTAGAATATGTAAAGTTATTTCCTTTAGTAGGACAATTTAAGATTATCATACCTCTGAGTGATCTGTTGTTTGATTGGCTTTTTCTAAACAGCCAGAGAGTTCTTTAAATATCCTTTTTCAAAATGTTATTCAAAGGGGAAATATTGTCAAGCCCCATTGTAGAATAATTTGTACAATGTTACTTTACTGTTTCAATTCTGGAAACCTTTAAGACACAAGCTGCGGTGACACCTTTGTAATCTTCAACCTTGATCTGAGCAAAATCCTTTATTTCCTCTTTGTTAGAAAATGATATAGCCATTTAGTTACATTTGTAACGGCTGACAATTCATGAAGTTTTGATTATCCTCTTACTTCTATGTGAGAAAATAATCTCTCACTGGCTTTTCTCTCACATCATATTTCCTTATATTCCACTATTACAGCCAAATCCAACATAACTAGAAGAGGTGTTATCCAGCAGTTTTCTTCTGCTTTCAGTCCTTTTGGTTATTTTGACTTGCAGAGTAATTCTGTTTACACTCAACTTCCACCTAAATCTTTGCACCGCCCTTTGGGCCCTCCTTTTTCAGAAATCTGCTGCTGAACTCTTTTCTATGATTCTTCACCTTCCATCATCACAAACGGCCAGTTCAGCCACCAATCACTTCCAGATCTTTTTCCAGCACGGCGTCTCAAAGGGAAAGTCATATTTGTCTTGAGTTTCATTCCTTTCAGTCACAAAACAACTTACCCAATAACAGTATCTATTCAGATAGCAAGCCAGATTTATGGCTTAGTCAGATCCCTGGACATTCCTGTGTGCCAGAGAGAAGTAATGAGCTATCACTCGTTGGTAAAAGTAGCTTGCCATGTCATTATACAAGGCACAATGGTTTTTTCCACCTGGAACTACCTGAGAAAGAAGCTATAAACAAACAGAAACTATCTCTGTTCCTATAATTAGTTCTATCTGACTACTAGTTTCCATGTCATGCTAAATTATTTTTTTCAGTTTTAGTTCAATCTATGGGAACCCAATGTATAACCTAGGGCTTAACAGGTCCTCATTATGGGTGAATTCAGCTTGTGTTTCCTCATTAAGCAAGTCATTGAGTCAGCTGCTTGCCTTGAGGAATTTTTCTCTTCCCAATGATGGCAGAATATGACTAGTTCATCCTGGCACAATCTATTCCAGTGTTTCTCAACCACAGCAACTTTTAAGACATGTAGACATCAATCCCCAGGATTTCCCACTGGGAGTTTAAGTCCAGACATCTTAAGGTTGCTGAGATTGAGAAATACTATCTATTCAATCATTTGTTCAAAGCAGTGGTGGCGAACCTATGGCACGGGTGACAGAGGCGGCACTCAGAGCCCGCTCTGTGGGCACGCACGCTGTCACCCCAGTCCTAGGCCTTCAGCTGGGTTTTATAAAACCTTTTCGCTTTAGGCCTCCGCCGCCGTGTGCAAAAAAAAAAGGTTCAATCAATCAGTCAATTTCAACTTCTCACGGGAAAAAAAAAGATCTTGCAAAGTTGGAATTGATTGATTGAACTTTTTAGTCCCACCCAGTCTGCCGTTACCACCGTAGCCACGCCCACCGAATGGGCCCCGCCCTCCCAATTGGCCACACCCACCCAATGGCCACACCCACCCAATGGGCCACGCTCACCCGGCACCCGACGATATGTAGGTAGGTTTTGGGTTGCAGTTTGGGCACTCGGTCTCTAAAAGGTTCGCCATCACTGGTTTAAAGTATAAAACATTATGGTGTACACTGACATACTAACATTATACTAGCTATGCTTCACTTCTAATCAAAGTCATTTACCAGGGAACAGCGTTTATGTATACTGTATTAGCTACTATGAAATACACAAGATTTGGATATTTTTACATGTTTTTTAAATATACATTCTTTATGAAAATGATTTGATTTTTGGTTATTAATGTATTTATAGGCTATTGTAGATAATACATTTTGTTGTAAATAGACATCTGAGTATTATATTGCCTTTGTTCCTTAAACACACATGCTGATTGACATAGTAAGCTATATATCTCATGTAAAATATGGTTTAAACAGATACATTTAGAAAAAGAATTGTCACTATATATACTAAGAGCAGAATCCTTATACATATAGTTATTAAAGAGGTAAATTTTTAGTACAGTTTGGTAAGTACAAATATTTTTCTGCTTATTTACTTTACCTGTTCTAGTTTCCAATGAACAAATATCACTGAAGTTTGTGTTTGAAACAGTCCCTTTCAGATCTCCCATTATTGTAAGAAGTCATTACAAAAAAATATTTAAAAGCACAATACTATATATTGAGGAACAATTAAAATTATAAATTATATATGTAAGGAAATTGAAGAACTATCCATAAAGAATACTTATAGTGCAGAAAAAAATCTTTTTTCTTCCTCATGCTCTCCCCATTCTCTGTTCTATCTTTTTTGTGGCTGATGCCAAAAAACTGAAGCAGGATCACAAGTGGTTAGTATTTGGATGGCAGCCTCTCAGATACCTCCAGAGCTTTTGGCTAGAATGGGAAGTAGAAAAACATTCTGGAAGAATACAGTGGCAAAACCCTTCTATACTGTTGCTAAGAAAACAACATGGATGTGCCTGTGTAATAACTGGGAGCTGAGCTTGATTCAAGGGAGATTACCTTCTCCTCAGAAAGGGACTTGTTTTTATTACACTTAAAGTACCACGTTATAAATAAATAATAATGTAAACATGTTCTTGGACTGTCAGTTCCCATTATCAGTTACTCTATAATAATAATGTACATATCTCAGATTTCAAGATCAAAGAATTATCAGGCCAGAATAATCGCACAAACAACTGTACTGTACCGTACCGTACCATACCATACCATATACCATACACACCACACTACACTATACCATACCTTCATTACACTCTACACGTATATTATGGACTTTAAAGAATGTACTGTTTCAGCTCTAAATCACTCTACACCAGTGATGGCGAACCTTTTACAGACCGAGTGCCCAAACTGCAACCCAAAACCCACTTATTTATTGCCGGGTGCCAGGTGGGCGTAGCCCACTGGGTGGGTATGGCTGTGGTGGTCATGACAGACTGGGTGGGTGTGGCCAAGGTGGGCATGGTCACCTTGATGTTGCTCATGGGGAGGGACGCCTGTGGGGGCCGGACAGGGTTGGGGGAGATCCAGGGAGTCTCTGGCAGGTGGGGCGGTGGGCAGGAGGCTCGTCCTGCAGGGTGAGGCAAGGTGAGGCAAGGCATGGTGGTTGTGCCATTGTCGCAGGGCAAGGCGAGGCAAGGGCCGGGGCGGCTGCTGCCTGACACCATCGGCCCCTGCACACAGAGGCCAACGAGCGCATGGGGGGCAACGGTGTCCATCAGCAGCCACAGCCTGCTGGCCCCTTGACCGGCGCACTCGGGCTCCGCAGCCTGCCGCCAGCAGTTCAAAGAAGCCACCTCTGAACTGGATGGCTGACCGACAGCTGAGGAGGCGATGCAGTGGGTCATGCCCGGGAAAAGGAGAGCATGTGAGGCCAGGAGGGACGGGATGGGGGGGAGGGAAACCAGCTGTGCCAGGATGCATCCGGCCACGTGGGACCTTGGCAAGTTAGCAGGCGGCTGGTTGAAGAGGGACAGTTGCCATCTCTGGGGCAAGGTGTGCGTGCCCACAGAGAGGGCTCTGAGTGCCACCTCTGGCACACGTGCCATAGGTTCGCCACCACTGCTCTACACTATTATGGATAGTAATTACAAAAATGAGTAATAACTTGATAATTATTTACAAAGAATCCTCAGGAATTATTAGATTATGTTTTGGACAGTAGCATTCTTATTTCTATGTGCAAACTCCCATGCGTTTTGAATGAGCAAATATGTAATATTATGTGCTAAATAATTTGGTAAACTATGAAAATTATTGCCTTCTTCAACAGAACCTTGAGGAATTAAATTCCTTTTAGATGCATAGCTATAGGTAAACATTGCATACCGCCATGCACATTCCTAGTTACAAACCATGTGGTTGTGCTTCTGCAAGAGAGATGCCATGGAAAGAGCCTCTGTAAGATTCAAGCTGTCACTACATTTGTGCCACTTTCACTCTAAAAATGTATCATAAGGTTGATATTCATCACAAGTACATGATTACATAGTTGTAGCAACGAGGCTGTTTCAGCAAACAGGCATTCAAATGTTGTGATGCAGAACAATATTGGAAAGTGGAATAAATAGGAAAATCTGAAACTGCTTCACCACCTAATTCAGCAAAAGGCAAAGAGAAAAAAATCCCCAGTGTCAACCTGACAATCTCAGATAAGTATAAAGGGACAGAAAATTACAGGGGAAAATATGTAGTCATTATTATGTTTCACCTCTATTTTATGCTTTTAACTAGTATACAGAAACCCTTCTGCTCTGCTTTCAAAATTGTGTAATTTATGTCACAACAGTTTCTGACATAAAATACTGAAACCATGTCCACAATTATAATTAAGAGGAAAAGGAGAATCCATATCCATAGTTAGCATCATAGTAGTGGGAATCTAATTCCTGGGTCTTTCTGGTTAAATTCCAATATTTTATTCTCTATATCAAAGATGGTTGACAATCATCATTGTGACAATCAAATATAGAAAGATGACTGTTGAACCTGATCTGCAATTCTAACATTACATTTGGCTTTGCACACACACATACAAAAACCACCATTACATTAGAAAGCCACATCCATAGCAGCTAATATAGCTGCTTTAATTTACAGAACAAAGAAAATCTTGAAATAGTCCACCAAGTCCATCAAATGCTAATTGATCTGACAATAAGGAACTAGAATATAACCTAATTTTATTACAACCCATCTCTGACAAACATTGATATTTTTGTCCAGTTAAGTCTGTTTCCTTCCGGTTTATCAGGTTGGATTAATTTGCAAGTTAACCAACTCAAGTAAACAAACAGGATTTGGTTTTTTTTTGCTGAAATGCTGCACTACAAGTCTAGGATTTACAGCTGTTCATTACTAACTTGCTATATGAAGCAGTTAAAAGATAAGATACCAACTGTCCCCACGCTCACAATGTTGCAATCTCTTGATAACACTGCTCAACTATTGCCAAAGACATAGAATACTATATAAAGACCAGATGTACATCCTTGTCAAGAAAATGTGTAGCTATTATTTCCCACCATTTTATTTTAATAATTCATGCTACTGTATATCACTGTTTATTAACCTGACAACTTGCAGATGTGTGGACTTCAACTGTCATGCTGCCTGGGGAATTCTGGGAATTGAAGTCCCCCTTCTTCAAGCTGTCAAGGTGAGAAAACACTATGTAGACTACAATGTTTTATAAACATTTGCAGCAAAAAATGAATGCATAAAAGTATATGTAATCCTTGACTTATGACCATTTGTATAGTGACCATTCAAAGTTACAATGGCACTGAAACCATGATTTATGACCGTTTTCCACACTTACGACTATTGCAGAATCCCCATGGTCACGTCATCAAATTTAAACTTTTGTCAACTGGCATGTACTTACAAGTTGCAGTGTCCTGGGGTCATTTGATCACCTTTTGCAACCTTCTGACAAACAAAGTCAATGGGTAAGTCAGATTCACTTAACAACCGTGTATTAACTTAACTGCAGTGATCCATTTAACAACTATGGCAAGAAAGGTTGAAAAATGGGGCAAAACTCACTTAACAACTGTCTTGCTTAGCAATGGAAATTTTGGACTCAATTGTAATTGTAAGTTGAGGACTACCTATATACATTCATTTAAACCTTCTGTAAATTCTGTATGAATAGAACACATTAGTAACTCAAAAGGTGATGTAACTTTTATTAAAAGTACCTTAGAAGCATCAAAGTACCAAACATTTTAAAATTTTACATGTCAAAATAAATGGATGTTTACATTTTTGTTCTTCATGATTTATTTAGAACTATTTCTAAATGCAAGATGCTATATTTTTCATCTTGTTCTATATTTTGTACATTTATATTACTCCCTATTTTCCAAGGAATTCAAGGTGATGTATACTGTTTTATTCCCATCCTATATTATACTCATGACATTTTAACAAAGGCAGATTTTCTACTCCTAGCTCAACATTCTGACCCATTTGTAATGGCTTCATGCTTGTTAAGATTGGTTTTGATATTTGCTAAAACCTTGACTTTTTCTAAGCCCTATAACTACCAACCACAACAAAATGCAACCAAACAGGTCAGGTGAGCAGACATGCATTAAGGATATGATAAAGATATATTATGCTAAGGAACAGGATGGCTATAGAAGCAAACTCCAAGCCCTTTAACATACAGTTACAGCTAGATTTATCATAGGTCAAAATCTATGTTCATTCCACCTTTTATTGCACTACATTGGTTTTTCCTGTTGGAAAACAGTGTGCAACACTAAGAAAAAATAAATGAGATTGAGATAAATAACCTCTGACTTACTTATGGTCCACCAAATAAATTGCAAAACTTTAGCCTTAAGTAGACAAGAGTGAAATATCTCACAAATTTTCCCTGCTTATATATGAAGCTAGAACCATAATTTAAAAACATTAAAGTCATGTTATTAGACAAGAACTGACCTGCTCAAAAAGATATTTTCCAGCACGAAATATCATTTAATCTTTTTTGTTACTCTCCATCTTTTGATTCTTTCCAAGGGCAAAAAAAAAAAAAAGGGGGGGGGGGAGAACCAAGCCTGTAATGTTGTGATTTTTAAGGCTTTCCCACAGTAAACAATTTAAGGACTATTGTCCCAGATAACTCATTATGAAAACAATTATTCTTTAGATATATGGGGGGGGTGTTTAACAGAAATTAATTTAGTAAACTACACGTACTGGTTGAGCATCTGATTGAATCCAGCACCCGGTAGGAAAGAAGTGAAATCATACACACCTGTTGCTAGGACTTTCGCGCTCCTGCTAATCCCACCGAACCCATTACTCGTTTCCAAACTATTACAGCATCTTTCAGTCAGGTAACCATCGGAAAATTGAGGGTGGATCGGCGGGCGGGGAGAGAAGCAGGGAGGATATCTGTACTGCATTGGCAAGAACTTCTGAAAGCGGAAGGAGGCTCCGGTTCTTAACTTGAACCTCGAGAAGCTAAGCCGAAATTCGCCCAGGCTTGGATGAAGGGTGGGAAGGAAGGAAACACGAAACCGCAAGAGTCGCTGTTTCGGACAACTAAGAGAAAGCCAGCTGTCCCCGGCGGAAGGTTAAAAAGAAAGAAAGGAAGGGGGGAAAGGCCAGGAAGACGCGCCCGGGTAGAGCTTAGGGTGGGAAGTGTCTACTTAGCCGCCGCTCAGGCGGAGGAGCCCTCGCCTGCCCGGTCACTCACCATGTCGTAGACGTTGAGGACTACCAGCTGGTTCGCCATCCTTTCTCCTTTCAAACGGGGGTCCCTCTCAGGCCGAGGACGGCGGCCGCCTCAGGGCGCTCGCGGGCGGAGGCCGCCTTCTCGCCCTGCCTCTTGCGGAGGAGTGTGAGGAGGTGGAAGAGGCCGCCAGCCGCATGGAGCCGCCTCAGTGCGAGGAAGGGGAAGCCGGGCCTGCACTGCCAGGAATCGCCCTCGCGCCAAGCGAGGCAGAGATGGAGAAGCGAGCCTCGAGCGGGGCCCAGCCGGCACGACTCCGCCTCTCCGCTTGCTTCTGGAACCTGGCTGGTCCGACCCGACCGGCCTGTCTTCAGACGAGAGATCGCGGCAATAAACCTTCCCCGAGGATTCGCTGCGTGTTCCCCTCAACCTCGGTCCCAGCGTTGCAAGGGAAGCTCTCAAGCCAGCCGCACCTTCCACGGGGGCAAATGGATGCCAAACTACAATTCCCAGCATACACTACAGCAGGAGCCCAAGCCCCGTTTGGAGTGCACCTCGATAGGTGAAATACGAATTCTACTATCCGCATTCCACTTTGTCAGAGGAAAAGCCTTGGAATGTTTAAGGGTTTGCTGCAACTTGAACTGTTCTCAGTGAAATATAATATTATGCTGCTCTGCAATCCCATATTGCAAAGATATGTAAGGATCACGACTGATAACTAGCTACGATTTCAGCCTGATAACTAGCTGAAATTGTACCCGATTAGGTCCTTGGAAGTCTCAGCCAATGGAAAAAAATGAAATCTGTTCTGGCAAAATATTCTGTTTCTCAAGAATTGGCAACTCTAGTTATCTAGTCTATGAGTCGATAACTAGGTAACGTGCTTACTCATAGACTAGATAACTAGAGTTGCCAATTCTTGAGAAACAGAATATTTTGCCAGAACAGATTTCATTTTTTTCCATTGGCTGAGACTTCCAAGGACCTAATCCGGTACAATGGTTTAGAATTATAAAGAATACTGAGTCCAAAAACCTGAAGTGAATTCACAGTTCTTTTGCAAAATAAAATCCTAAATATCAAAAACTATTTTTTCTTTCAGCAGTACAATATATGAAGATAGAGGAGCCACTGCTGCAGTAGCTATTGTTAATTTGAGATCAAAAGCCTTTGCCAATCTACAAATCATTCTGAAATCTATCAGTACCCATCTAGTAAACAGCTGTCATTCATTCACAGACTCCTCATGCCCATTTGCTGCAGGTTGTTTGATCTGTTGTGGGGAAAATAGGAGGAGGAAGATGTGTTAGATATTTTTGCCGCCTGGAGTTATTTGTGAAAATAACAAAGGTGGGATATAAATAAACTGTACAAATCCTAGTACAGTAATGGCGAACCTTTTAGAGACCGAGTGCCCCAAAACCACCTCCTCCCCCTGCTCCGCCTCATCCCGCCCGCCCCGATCCAACCCCCACCCCGCCTGCCTGCAGGGCCACTCACCGCCTCCATGGCCCGCCGATCGCCCAGGCGGCCCATCAGCGCCATGGTGGCCACGCCCTCTGCCTGCGCCCCACAGCATCAACTGCGCGCGACGGCATGAGGACGGAGTCTTGTCCCCGCTGCCTGGCTGCCATGTCCTTGGCAATGCTGCTCTGCGCGGGCCGCGCTCATGGGTGACTCTCTTCCAGGGGGGCTACTGGTGAGGGGGCCGTGGGGGGAGGCAGCGCTGGGGCAATGGCGTGCATGCCCACAGAGAGGGCTCTGAGTGCTACCTCTGGCATGCGTGCCATAGGTTCGCCACCACTGTCCTAGTACCTAGAATAGACAATTTAGAAGATGCTGCTAAAAAAAGTTGCTGCCAATGTGCACTCCCACCAACTGCCTTCTCAATACAATTATCTCAAGCACAGAGATACTTGGAAGAGCAAAGTCCCAATTATCAAAATAACTATAGTGGAATTAATGCAGTACTGCTGCTACTGCTACAAAAAAAAACTTGTGTGCTTTGAGTTTGAATATATTTGGGCTTTGCCCCCTGCTTCAAAATGAAATTTTGTGTGATCATCAGCAAGTCCCTAGAATAGTGAAGATAGTCTGTAAATGAGTAAGGCTTGTCTTAATAAAATCTAGACAGGTTTGTGGGCTTTTGTAATAAAAAATATCATTGCCTATCTTTCATCACAGAAATAGTACTATACAGTGGTACCTTGGTACTTAACTGCTTTAAAACTCATCAACGCATTTTGACATGGAAATTTTGTCCTGGTACTTATCGGTTGTTTGGTACTCAATGCATAAGCTAGAACTTGTCGGTGTCAGCTGCTTTGTGACTCACTACATTATTCCTTCTGGGAAAAATGTGGTACTCATCGGTTTTCGTACTCATTTGCCTCCTGGAACCAATTACAATGGGTACCAAGGTTCCACTGTATTTCAAAAAGCACTGGATGGTAGGCTCATAATCACACAGAAATTAAAGAGAAAATATACAAAATATACAAGTCTACTTTTATAATGACTTTTACAAATTTCTTTAACATGCATTTCTCTTTCCTTAACTGCATGATTTATGGCATAGATCAGTGGTGGCGAACCTATGGCACGGGTACCAGAGGCGGCACTCAGAGCCCTCTCGGTGGGCACGCGCGCCGTGGCCCCAGTCCTAGGCCTTCAGCTGGGTTTTATAAAACCTTTTCGCTTTAGGCCTCCGCCGCCGTGTGCAAAAAAAAAAAAAGGTTCAATCAGTCAATTTCAACTTCTCACGGGGAAAAAAAGATCTTGCAAAGTTGGAATTGATTGATTGAACTTTTTAGTCCCACCCAGTCTGCCATTACCACCACAGCCATGCCCACCCAATGGGCCACGCCCAGCCAATGGGCCACACCCACCTGGCACTCGACGATGCATAAGTGGGTTTGGGGTTGCAGTTTGGGCACTCGGTCTCTAAAAGGTTCGCCATCACTGGCATAGATCCTTTTACCATTGATTATCTGAAGGCATGTTCTGACCTGGTACTCTCAGCTCTGAAGTAGAAATGTTGAATGTTTTGTGTCTGAAATCCTATTTCTTATTTATTAAACAAATTTATATAGCCACCCAACTCACACATAGGTAACTCCAGGGTGGCCTACAACATTTAAAAATCCACTGCATAAAAAACCCATAAAAATCCCTACCCCATGGCAGCAACAACACAATCAAATCAAATACTTTATCAACTCCATCTCTACTTGTAGTCCCAGGCCTGCTGATGAAATCATGTTTTCAGGGCCTTAAGGGAAAGCAACAGAGTGGAGGCTAACTGTACATCAGATGGAATGATATTCCACAGAGAAGGGGTCACCACTGAGAAGGCCTTTTTTTGTGGTATGATGAAATACTTGTAAGTTTCATCCACTGAAGTACTAATAATGTGCTCTGGAGATTGTACAGTTCTCTTGTACAGTTCCACAAAATGTGGAATTTCCCTTTAGTATTTCTATAGTATAATGGTTAAGGTGTTGGGCTAGGCACAAGGGACCGATGTCCACCGTCAATTTTGAAAGCTCCTAAAATGACTCTAGGTCAGTCATTCTCTCCCAGCCCATTCTCTCCTAGCTCAACCTACATCACAGGCTTGTTATGAGGACTAGGAGAATACTGTTATCTTGAAAAATATGGTATACATACCTCAAAGTAAATGCCCATTACCTGACACATTGATTTATAATTGAAGCAGGCACAGCAGCGCCTGCATTTTCTGTGTCACATGAGAAAAGCACATCTTCCTTCCCCTGTCCTTACCACTTTCTACAGAGGGACGATGAAGAGCATCCTGTCATACAGCATCACAGTCTGGTTTGGAAGCATCACTGTTTCAGACAGAAAGGCGGTGCAGAGAGTGGTGAGGATGGCTGAAAACATTATTGGCAGTTCCCTCCCTGCCATCCAGGACATAGCACATAAGCGTTGCTTGAGCAGGGTCCGCAAGATTTCCTGGGACACTACTCATCCTCTTCACGACCTGTTTTCTTCGTTACCTTCTGGGAGGAGGCTTTGTGGTATCCAAAGCAGAACATCCAGATTCAGTCACAGCTTTGTTCCATACAGTATTAACCTTGTGAACTCTCAAGCTTCCTCCTTCCGTTATGTATTCAAGATGGACAGTGATTAATATTTATATGTTACTTATATGTAAGGGTGTAGGTCTATACATATGTTGTATATAGTATGTTTAAATGGGTGTTATGTATGTGTGCACTTTGAGAGCAAGCAACTAATTTTCATTTTTAATGTGTGCCATTGTGCCCACAGTAAAAAAAATGACAATAAAGATTATCTATAATTTAAATTTCTAGGGTTGCCCAATTGTCAATACTCTCTATGTCTTACAAAGATTAACAACTGAAAAATAATACATTAAAACCACAAATAAAAGAGGATCGTGCTGGGTGCAGGAGGGTGAACTTAGCATTTATACCATGTTCACCTTCTCTAGGAGGTATAAACCCCATCCTAGCCCAGGGCTTGGCAAAGAGCCAGGTCTTCTAGAATCTTTTGAAGAACAGATCTAGTGTATATAATATTCTAAATATGTATGCTTCTTTTAATTTAACAGTGATAACTGTACAGACATGTTCGTGTCATTTCCTTGGTAGCACCAGAGAAATAGTTTTCCATTGCCTTTGTAGGGAAACTTTTTCAACTTCCCAGTCTAGCATATAGCTCTGGGTTTTCCTGGCCTTCCATTCAAATACCACAGGCTCTGGCTTAGATATATTACATAGATAGTAAAATATATCTGTAAATCAATAAATGATATGCACTTATATTTTACTTAAAATGCTGAAAACAAACAGCTGCAAATATTCAATCACTTAACTGAATTTTATTTTGACTTTTTTATGGATACTTACATATTGTAAGTGCAGACAATTTGAAATATATTAAAATGAGGTTAAATATTCCTTATTGCATTAAATTGGACTGCTCTTCTTATTTTAAACTGACTTGGAGCACTTCCTTTTGGCAACACGGAAAAGGTGCATAGATGTTATAACTTAATGACAATTATTTACTGCATATAGTAATGTAATCTTTCCATTTATACTAGTTATCCTTTATGTTAGTACTTCTGTTAAAGAATGGGAAGGTATGCTAAAAAAAAGTTAGAAAAAACGAACTATGATTGCCTTGTCCAACCTAAGTACTCTCCAAATGCATAGCCAACAATCTGGGAATTTAAATTTAAATTTTTGAAGGGTGCTCTGAATGGTTAAAGATGACCTATGGCAGGCAAACATCATCTCAAAATAAAGTTTAAAATCCACAATAATAATGAAAGGTATTTTTAAGATTGTATTAACTCCTGGAAAAGTAAAAAAATGAACAACATTTTTCATAGTTAAACATCGAAATATTATTTCATCCAATGTGGTAAATTAATCTTTCTTCTCCTGATCATCTGGTTTTTCTGCAGTGACAACTGGCCTAAGTGACATCAGGGGATCAACAAAAGGGAATGCCCGAAATATCTTCACATATCTGAAGTAGCTGAAGATGAGGAATCCCCAAAATAAAGTCACTACCAAGGTGGTCCAACCAGCAACATACATCCAACTTGGTCTGAAAAACAATATAATTTGTATTTTTTTAAAAATGTATATCCAACTAATTAAATTTAACAAAACTAGCATATAAATCACATAGTTTATTAATATAATCAGAGCAATTAAAATATTAAAGGGAGAGGAGATAGCCATTGTTCTGTACATTCATAAAAGTTGTTGTGCATTATCTACCATTTCCAGAGAGATAACTTAGTCTTTTCCAACAAGAACCGCTTGTCAAGGTAATGATTTACAAGCTAACCAGCTTGTATAATGTGAGATGAATGATGCAATGTTAGGAATGACTCAGTCGGAGTCTATATTCCTTTAAGACAGGCATGTCAAACTGCCAGTCCACAGGCCGGATGCGTCACGCCGAAACTGCGCCCACCCCATTGCCGGCAATGGGGAAAAAGTCGCAATACGTCGCACGACATCACATGACGTCACGAGTTTGACATGCCTGCTTTAAGAGCTTGAGTATAAAAGGGAAGGCCTTGCTGGAGTCTTTCTCTCTCATCTGTTTCCTGCTGTAATTACTGCGTATTGGAGTTTGCTGAATTATGACCACGTGTATGTATCTTGTTTCTAGTGTATATTTGTAGATAGTGTAATACAAATCACTGTTTACTGTATTTACTCCTGGGTTATCTCAGCACAATAAGACTGTGCATGCTCTGACACAGCTAGATTCTGCTTCACCTGTTACCAGCTAAACCCAGAGAAGAAAGAAGTAGCAAATCTCAGTTTAACTGGAAATGAAATATTAAACATACCCAGTGCTTTTTTTGTAAAAAAAAAAAAAAAAAGGTGCCGGAACTCACACATGTCATACAACCCACTTTGCCTACCCTACAAGGTTCCATCCAAAAAAGGTGCCGGAACTCCGTTCTGAGCGTTCTATGAGAAAAAAAGCCCTGAACATACTTAATTGCAAGAACTTTTCAATCAATGACAATCCAACTAACTTCAAAGTACAAGTAGTCCTTCATGAACAACGATGGACCTCCCCAGGACTATTTACAACTTGGATTCAAAGTTCCAGTGGCTCCCCCCCACCTCTGGTCAATCATATTTTGGGCTCTTGGAAACTGACCTGAATTTATAGCCATTTGAAGCATCCTGCAGTTACACTACCATGATTTATGACTTTTTTGTTGGAAACCAGCATTTACTTCCAGTTTCTGGCAAAAAAACCTCTGTAGTTTCTGTCTAAACTACACTAAGGCTACTTTTTGTATTATGCAATATTATATCAGAAAACTAGTGACTGTACATATATGCTGCTAGATTTCACCCAGAATATTAAGAAAATATCTATAGCCAAGTTCTATAATAAAAATATACAACATGAAAAATTGTTGATTATTTCCAGGCTATAATATCCAGATAAAAAAGGCCAGATTAGTGGTTTACAGACATTGCAGACTTATCACTTATCATTTCCAACTCATACCATCCCAGCATAATCCCTTGTCCCTTTTAAAAGCTCTGGATTACAATCCTTTCTGGAGATATTCAGATCTAAAACACCTTCTCAACACCCCAACACAACACAACCCCTGCATATCCCCTAATATTAACTGTCATCATACCATACCAGGTCAGAGATACTACTATAGGATTGAACAGAATTAACTATAACATTAAACATTCCTTGACTTATCCATCTTTCAGTATTAAATAGGCAATCATCTTCCTGCACTGCCTCCCAGATTCTACAAAAAGCAAAAAGTTGTTCTCTGCATAAAATAATAAATGGTCATTAACCTGACATCTGAAAGGCCAGTGTTAAGAAATCAATGAGAACAGTTCAGCCTTTTCAGCCATTTTGTGCCTGTCTTCAAAGAAAGACTACAAAAGGAAAATGAATTATAATTTATCAAGAAGTTCAATTTTATCTCTTGGAGCTTAAATTTGGATTTTTTTTAAACCATTAAAAATGTACTACACTTAAATACTACACATATTGAGTGAGCAAAACAGGTTGTTTCTGTTATCAAAGTGGCAGGGAATAGTCAAGGGACACACTGCTTATTTTTCATGCACTTAAGTTTAATATAGTTGCTATAACCTATGTTCTGGCAGTTTATTTCTATCTGATCTTGTTTCCAGTTTTTTTCTCAACGAATGAAATTTATTCTTAGAACCTGTAATATGGCATTAAAGGAGATAGCTAAAGGTCACTATCTGAAATACATTTCCCCACCACACCTGCTTGAAAAAGTATATATCATAGATGTGTTTATTATGTATTGAATCATTAGATACTAACTTGGCTGTTCTGTGTATTATATAATTTTTCAACATACAGCATATCAAAGTGAGTTAATCTTACCAAACTTAATATAATACTAGTGATTTCTGTTTGTAAGTGGTGATAGTTACAACTTGAGGTGATCATTCTTATAAACTATGTAAGCTTTTGCAATACACCTAGGAAGGCATATTCATTAGTCAATGCATCAAAAACCTTATTTAAGTTGTTTTATCTTTGCATACAAAGAAGTCTTATTAATTTCTTCTCATGTTTTCCACTGCAGCAGTGAAAAAATAACCAGTAAGGAGGTTTATTCTTATTCTACCCCAAAAGTTCTAGCTCTTGAATGTACAGAAAATTTATTGCAGGACCTCAGCTTTCCTATATCTGTACCTGTTTGGTGACAAGAGATCAAAGCTATTTCATTTTCTTCCCCCCCCCCCAATAAATTTGGTAATAAAATTAGCTAAAGCTCATAGGCAATTACCTTTCAATGATGCCAAAGGTCTGGACAGCAAAATATGTAGATAAATTACAAAAACTAAAACACAGAAAATAAATTTATTAACATTCTGATATTATTGTCCTTGTGTTAAATTATAGTAAAAAAATTAAAATAAATGGAACTATAACATTTCTAAACAATGTATAACCCAGATGATAAAGACTGTTAAAGTAAGGTTCTATAAAATTAACATAAATAAGGAATAAATTCTTGTCAATTCTGATAGAGATTCACTTTATATCTTATTTATTTGCTAACTCTGTACTTCCTAAATTATGGACCAATTTTCAGTTCAAATTATGTATTTGAATGGTTTTTTAAAAAATTAAATGTTAATTTTAAATGAAAATATATTGCCTAATTGCATATGGAGAGAAAATACTTTACTTCAGATAGTCTCTGACTTACAACCAGTATGTTTAGGAACTGTTTAAAGTTACAAAGGCACTGACCATTTTTCACACTTAAGACCGTTGCAGCATCCCCATGGTCACATAATCAACATTCAGACGTTTGGGAACTGACTCGTATTTATGATGGTTGCAGTGTCCCAGGGTCATGTGACCACCTTTTGCGACTTTCTGACAAGCAAAGTCAATGGGGAAGCCAGATTCACTTAACAACTGTTACTAACTGAACAACTTCAGTGATTTACTTAACAACTGTGGCAAGAAAGGTCATAAAATAGGGCACAACTCACTTAACTGTCTCACTCAGCAACAGAAATTTTGGGCTCAATTGTGCTTGTACGTTGAGGACTATCTGTATATACTGTAAATATGTAGCCATTTCAAAACAAGTGTTTATGCAATAATTTGCAGTATTTTCTCTGCAAATTAATGCAGAAATTGGATAGAGCAGCCATAATTAAATCCTGACTTAAAAATGAATTTAATTATTTCCCCTTACAGGCTGGGTAATTCTGGGAGTTGAAGCCCATATATCTTAAAGTTCACAAGGTTGAGATCTAGACAGTTCACATGCATTACAAAGTATGATTGGGCCATAAAATATAGTTAAAACATTGTTAAGTCTTGTAGAATAAAATATAAAATTGTATGCAAAGTATAAGAACAGTTGTCACAATATACCAAGAAGATTATGTCTAAAATGCAGAAAAAATAGAGGACAGACAAAAAAGCTCTAAATATGGTTGTCTATTAGCATACTATTTGCTAGTATATGTTAATAATGTTGAATGTCGCCCAAATTTGATAATGGTCTGGAAGTGGGAGAACAAGCTGAAATCAAATCCAGGCAAGACAAGGTACAATTGAAAAATAGGAACTAAATTGCAAGATCAGTTAAAACAAATATCAAAATTCAGGAGTATCTTAACAAACTGGCATAATGAGTAGAAACCAACAAGTTGAATATAAACTGAATAGCCTGGGTAGGGAAAATCAAAGGCATGAATATAGAACAAGGAAGATCATAGTGGGAAGCAGTCAGTGGTGGGATTCAGCCAGTTCGCACCACTTCGGCAGAACCGGTAGCTCATTTTTTGTTGCCCAGGCCAGAATGGACTTCCGGAAGCAGCATCCACACACAGAACCGGTTGTTCACATATTTGAATCCCACCACTGGAAGCAGTGCATGCAAATGTAAGCATGTCTTGCATGCAGTATGAAAATTCTCATCTAGAAACTCAATGACTATCTTTGCTGCATCTGATATAAATGTGAATAACACAAAATAATGAGTTTTGTGCAACAAGCTGAAATTTGAGCACTCTGATCTCTCTCTTCTGCATTGGTCAGACTGCACTGAAAATCCTGTGTTCAAATCTCAGTAACATGTTTTAGTAAGGATATAGGCAGAGCAAACCAAGCAAGTTGCTGAAGGACCAGGAAGGAATAACCCACAAGAAAAAATTGGAGACATTGGGTATGTTGGAGGAGACAAGACAACAAAGAGACACTAGCTTTCTCCAAATGGCTGTTATGTAGAATGGAGTTTTTCCAGCAGTGTTCTGTGAGAATGTGAGTGGGTTTTGCAGGATTAAGACTAGAAGAAGAGGGGAACTTTCTCTCAAATGAATAGGTTTTTTTTTCTTTAGACTCTAAGGCACGGTGTCAAACTTGCTGCGTCACGTGACGTGTCGTGACATATCGTGACTTTTTTCGCATTGCCAGAGCTGGGGTGGGCGCAGCCTCCGCATGATGCAACCGGCTCATGGACCAGCAGTTTGACACCCCTGCTCTAAGGGGATATTCTGTAAATGTCAGAGGATTTTTCTTCCTTAGTCTATTGTGGAGAAGGTATTTTTCTTTGCCTTTAGTGACTACAGGGAAAAAACACACCTCTTCACAGGAAAAATATGAAAATAAGGAAAAAATAAATGGCTTAAATATTCGAAAAAGAATTATAAAGAGCAGGATGAAAAGAAGGAATAAAGTTAGAGAATAGCTTTGTACTGTGAATGAGTTTAAGTTTCCAGGACTAGATGAAGACAGTTTAAGTACAGTTTGAGAAAAGGTGGGAAAAGCACAAGGAAAGCAAATTTGATAACCATTTGATGACAACATGTAGGATACCCTGTAAAAAGTTTATTAATAAAATAAAGTAATTCCATATGAAACATTGTGGAAGCATAGCCTTCCTTTGAGGTTACAAATAATGAATAATATCTACACAGACTCAAATCAAATTTGAAAAGTTAACCTGAAATTTGGATCCAATATTGTCAGCTTGAACATATAAGTACCGGTATACTGAGGCCAAGTTAAAAAGTTCAAACCAGAACTATTTAAGATCTCATATTTTTTATCCAGTTTCCTTAATTTTTCTGGTCTTTTTTTAAAACAGGACTTGTAATTCTGAAAAAAAAAGTGGATGTGTTCATTTATTTAATAACATAACTTTAGATTATGAAATATAAGTATTTAGATTGTGTCTGTACTATTTCATGATACAAATAAATACACAAAAAATAAATACATCCTCAGAATTACTTATTTTAATTATAGGGGTCTTAAGAGAATCTACAACTTTTCTCCATAAACTTCCTGAATGCAATGGCTACTTGCAACAGTACAGGGAAAATCTTCTGGAAACCATCTAGATCCATGAGGTCTCTGAGGTGATCATCCTAATCAGTACTTCTACATCATGGAGCTCCCAGATGGCAACAACCCTCACCTGAACCAGGAAGTAATATGACTATGGCAAAGTACTCACTGTCCATGTTCTCCATATCCAGACCACCCACCAACTGCTCCAAAACAAAGATAATTCCAAAGTATCCTCATCTAAATAAGCCCAGTAACCATGTCTATCAGCACAGGAAGTAGTCCTGCCAGGAAAAAGAGTAGATGATACTTAAGCAGGATCCCCATTCTGTCTGTACAGCCAGCTTATCATATAGACATTAACATTTAGTCGGCTCCAAAATAAGACTCTTGGACACAAGTAACCTGTCTCTGAAGATTATTGTCACCCCCTTCTTTTTCTTTAATACTGAGATTGATGAAGAACCAAAATGCTATGTTCTTGCCCAAGTCTGACAACTCACCTACCACAGATCACTGATGTCTTGCTACAAATGGAGCTGGCATTTACTGGCACTAGTTTGAGTTCACTAGTCCTGTAACTTCCTAGGAAGTATAGATCAGCCCTAAACTGCAGGGTTTTTTAAATCTGTAATGATTTGCCCAACATTTCCCACCATATCTCTCCTTTCTATCATAGTCATAGTTTGCTTGCCACACTCTTTATCTCCACCCACTGATCTTAAAGAGGCAACATCTGGCATATAATCACGGAGTTTCCTACAAAGCCATGACTCCCCAGTAGCATCACTCCTATCATAACCACAATCAATACTTATAAAAAGACCCACACCTCTCCTAAGGAAGCAAACACCTAGCAAGCCACTTTAACTGACCTTTTAAAATTCCTGAAAAATGATGGTCCAAGCACCGTAAACCAAGTAGAATATCAAATCCACATTCCTACTGTACAATAGGAATAGTAAACCAACTAGAGAATCACTTCTGCATTCCTATCCTATGCTGTATTTCCAGAGCCACTTTCCAAGGAACATGCATTTCTCCCATACTTCCATATTCTCATGTCAGGGGAACTTCTCCTACATTCTTGACTCTCACTCAGGAAAATAATCACTGCAATTGTCCTGACTGCTCCAAAAGCATAAAACAGCAGACAGATTAACAACAAAATCTCCTCCAATATGTTTGCACTCTTGAATTACATCACTTGACTGACATCTAGAAAAACAGTTATAATAACAAAATAATTTCAGAAATCAATAACTGTTAGAAGTAACTTATAAGAGTTGGATGCTTGTTTTATTTTAAATAAATATTAATAGCTAAATAAAATTAGATATATATTTAAAGACTGGTTTTACTTATATTTTTACTTATATGCTGATGCTTACATGAGGTCCCCATATTTCATCTACATCTTCAATTGTTTTGATTATTTTATTGTATATTTTAATCATCTGATTCCAACTCTGTGCAGTATTTAAACAACGGACCTGTTAAAGACATAAGCACACAAAACTTAACCAAGAAAAGAATTCTCAGAATAGATAAACTCTGAGATTCTGGTAACCATATATGTTTAGAATATTACTCTATTTTCTAAAGATTATTTGAATTTTTGTTACAGGTAGTCCTCACTTAACAACTATTTGTTCAACAACTATTCAACATTATGAAGGCCCTGAAAAAATGGACTTGTAACTGGACCTTGAACTGACAACCATCAGGACATCCCCACAATCACATGAATGTGTTTCGGGCATTTGAAAACCATGCAACATTTACATAACACATAGTTTGAGGCCTGCTGGCACTGGGCTTCAATCTAACTAGCATGGAGCTTACTGCAGGGCAGGCTTGGGTCAGCACTCTTTGGCACCAATAGCCAGGAGCTGAAGAAGAGGCCTGAGAGCAGAATTGATGGGATCAGGAGAGGGGGGGCCTCTTTGAGCAATGTTTTTAGTAACTGTCTTTGATTAATGTTTCTAGTTCTTTGAAGCAACAGAACATTCTCCATGTGGAATGTGGCTTCTGATAAGAACCAGTTCAAACTGGCCAAGAAAGAAAATTGTGCAAAGATTTGAACTTTAGTAACTTGTAAACTCATGATACTCATTATAATATGGGAAACGCATCTCCTGAATATAACAATGAGCATTAACAAGATCATACTAAAAATATTATATGATGCTATGAAATGTTATATGGTACATATAAAGCTACTGAACATGCTTGCTAAATCACAGATGAGTCAAATGATGCTAAACAATGAAAGAATACATTCCAAATCCAATATCTTTGAATTGTATATAAAGTGATTTCCTACCTTTCTAAAAGGCCCCTTACCTTGTATCTGTGGGGATCTGTAATTGTTTATGCATAAATAAAGAAATATCCATCTACCTTTTCAGCTCAGATCTTATTTAGGCAAAGGTACACCAGGCTAACAAATCTTGCTGGCATTTACAGCTAACAGAATCAGTGGACTGAGACTGTTGAAGACCCTAGGCCTTTACTCATCCTAGTGCTATTGACACTGGCACCACCGCTGAGTGCCATGTCAAGCCCTATGCCACAGCAAGCTCTGTGCCAACCAGTGGCAAGCCCCAGTGTTGCAGCATGAACCTCTGGCATCAGTGATCCCAGTGGAGTGGAGGAAGAAACAATTGCGCCAAGGAGGAGCACAGAGAGGAAGGTCTGGGGCTTATCGCTAAGGGGAACAGTCAGGTGATGTTTTATTTAACAATTGTTTTGCTCAGCGACAAAGTTGTTAGTCCCAATTAGGTTTGTTAAGTGAAAACTTGGAGCTAAATTCATGGCATTCAGTTCTATCATTTCCTGGCAAATAGAAGGGGAAGAAATGGAATCAGTGACAGATTTTGTTTTCTTGGGCTCCAAGGTCACTGCAAGTGGTGACTGCAGCCATGAAATTAAAAGACACTTACACCTTGGGAGGAAAACTATGGCAAACCTAGACAGCATAATAAAAAGTAGAAACATCACAAGGTCTGTATAATCAAAGCAATGGTTTTCTCAGTAGTAATGTATAGCTGTGAGAGAGGGACCATAAGGAGGGCTGAGGGCCGAAGAATTTATGCTTTCAAATTGTGGTGTTGGAGAAGACTCTTGAGAGTTCCTTGGACTGCAAGGAAATGAAATCAGTCAATCCTAAAGAAAATCAATCCTGACTGTTCTTTGGAAGGACATATACTGAAGTTGAAACGCAAATACTTTAGTCACCTAATGAGAAAAGAGGACTTATTGGAAAAGACCTTGATACTATGTTTCCCCCAAAATAAACCCTAGCTTGACTTTTCGGAATGGGCTTAACATAATCACCAGAACCAGATGGATTACACCCCAAAGTTCTGAAGGAACTGGCAGGTGTGATCTCAGAATCACTGAACTATATCTTTCAAAGATCCTGGAGCACTGGGGAACTACCAGAGGATTGGAAAAGAGCTGATGTAGTTCCCATCTTCAAAAAAGGGGAAAAAATGGATCTACAGACCTATCACCCTGACCTCAATACCTGGAAAGATTCTGGAAAAGATAATCAAGCAATGAATCAGCGAACACCTAGAGGCAAACAAAGTCATTACCAAAATCCAACATTGGATTGTCAAAAACAGGTCATGCCAGACAAATCTTATTGCATTCTTTGACCAAGTGACAAAATTAGTGGACCAGAGGAATGCTGTGGATATAATTTACTTGGACTTCAGTAAGGCATTTGATAAAGTAGACCACAACCTACTACTTGATAAGATAGAAAAATGTGGGTTAGATGGCATCACCACCAGAAGGATTAGAAGCTGGCTGACCGGCGGTACTCAGCGTGTGGTCCTCAATGGAACTGCATCTTCATGGAGGGAAGTGTGTAGTGGGGTGCCCCAGTGCTCTGTTCTGGGCCCAGTGCTCTTCAACATCTTCATCAATGATTTGGATGAGGGGATAGATGGGGAACTCATCAAATTTGCAGACGACACCAAGCTGGCAGGAATAGCCAACACTCCAGAAAATAGGCTTAAGATACAGAAGGATCTTGACAGACTTGAACATTGGGCGCTACCTAACAAAATGAAATTTAATGGTGAAAAAAGTAAGGTTCTACATTTAGGCAAGAAAAACTAAATGCACAGGTATAGTATAGGTGGTACCTTGCTCAATAGTAGTAACTGTGAGAGGGATCTCGGAGCCCTAGTGGACAATCACTTAAATATGAGCCAGCAGTGTGCTGCAGCTGCCAAAAAGGCCAACACAGTGCTAGGCTGCATTAACAGAGGGATAGAATCAAGATCACGTGAAGTATTAATACCATTTTACAATGCCTTGGTAAGGCCACACTTGGAATACTGCATCCAGTTTTGGTCACCACGATGTAAAAAAGACATTGAGGCTCTAGAAAGAGTACAGAGAAGAGCAACAAAGATGATTAGGGGACTGGAGGCTAAAAGATACAAGGAACGGTTGCTGGAATTGGGTATGTGTAGTTTAATGAAGAGAAGGATGAGGGGTGACATGATAGCGGTGTTCCAATATCTCAGGGGTTGCCACAAAAAGGGAATCAAGCTATTCTCCAAAGCACCTGAAGGCAGGACAAGAAGCAACGGATGGAAACTAACCAAAGAGAGAAGCAACCTAGAACTAAGGAGAAATTTCTTGAATTAGAACAATTAATCAGTGGAACAACCTGCCTCCAGAAGCTGTGAATACTCCAACACTGGAAGTTTTTAAGAAGAGACTGGACAGCCATTTGTTTGAAATAGTATAGGGTTTCCTGCCTGAGTAGGGGGTTGGACTATATGACTTCCAATGTACCTTCCAACTTTATTATTATTATTATTATTATTATTATTATTATTATTATTATTATTATTATTATTATTATTATTATTATTGTTGTTGTTGTTGTTGTTGTTGTTGTTGTTGTTGTTGTTGTTGTTGTTGTTGTTGTTATTATTACTATTATTTACTATTACTATTATTATTATTATTATTAGCCCTACCCCAAAAATAAGCCCTAGTTTTGGCCGAGGCGCATGCCTAAAAATCAAGCTAGGGCGGGGTGGGGGGTGGAGCTGCCCCACATGCCCCCCACTTGCTTACCGTTGCAGCCAGGCCTTCCAATCCACAACACCTGCCTGGCCTCGCCGACCCACGTCTGAGGCCGCTCGCCCGCATTACCCCCAGCCTCCATTTCGCTGTCAGAGGCCTTCAGGAAAGGCCTCTGCAGCCAAGAACCAAGCTCCAGATTGACGCACACAGCACCCCCTGGAGACTGAGGGGCACCGCGCGTGTCAATCCAGAGCTCGATTCTCAGCTGCAGAGGCCTTTCCTGAAGGCCTCTGACAGCGAAATGGAGGCTGGGGGAGATGCGCACGAGCAGTGGTGAGCAGCCGCAGAAGAAGTGGGCCAGTTGGGCGGTGTTGTTGGTTAGGGTTAGGGTTAGGGTTAGCCTATCCAAGTTTCTTTTTATTCCATCTTATAATAAACAACCAAGAGGGGATTATTTTGAATTTCTTTTTTACACTTGCTTCAATGTCTGGCCTGGGTAATGTTTTTGCAAGTCCCTCCCTGACTGTTTTTTCACACCTTTCCCAAAAGTACCTTTAAATTCCTTTGCATAGCACAGAAAAAGGCAAAAGACAGTCCTAGTCTCTATTTTTCCATTTGTTTTTTTCTAAGCCAGTCAGGTGACTGAAGCTTTAGATATGGAACAAGTGTTAGTATTTTCTCTGCCTTTCTTTCTAAGAAAGAAAACTGATCCAAATACCTTATTTCAATTCATTAATCTATATTATACAAACAGATACAAAATAATAATAAAGTACAAAAATCATCAATCAATTTACCTTTTCCATGGTTGCCCTGTAGTAAAAGTCAGTCCTCCCATTCATCTCCCACAATATATAGTTTGCCTCAACTGGTATGAGAGTCTGGTGATCCTCATATCTGTATATAAAGAAGCACAGTACAGTAGCTTTTCTAAGAGTGTAAAGCCATAGTAAGGATCCAAGTGTATTTATCATTTGCTAACTTCTCTCTACCTCCCTCCCAATAAATCTTCTAATTTTGCTAGCATTTGTCCTTTGTCAAATGAAACTGAAAGTTTTGCACAGACCGGAGAGAACCCTCCACCGTTTTCAGGGGCATTTATGGGACAAGGGTCAAAAAAGTCAAGATGACAGTTGTGACTATATGATTGGAATCTTGTTCCTTTGTGCACATAAAAAAAGGTGTAGGTCTACAATGGCACACAGTTGTGGTCACCATCTTGATTTCTTTTGACACCTTCAATTCTTCTCATGAAGAGTTGGGGAAAGGGTCTATAATGCATCTTTTTCTCATTCTTCACACTGTTTTAGTTTTACTTACATCTCAACGTGAGGATAAAAGTCGTGAGTATAATGGCTCTGTAATGGGCAGCCATATTTTTCTATATCAAATATTACTTCCTATGGAAAAGACAGTTTAGTATGGTTAGAAAACAAAAACAAAAAACAAACAAGTTGCATCAGTTCACTAAAATAAAACAGTAATTTTTACCATGTTTCCTTTATGGTCGTTGTCTCTGAGATACTTCCTAATGTGAGAGAAAGAGGTTCTGAACTGTAATTGTAATATTCCAATATTAAACATCCCATTCAATATTCTCTATGCCATCTGCATTAGATAAATGACTCGGCCTTTTGCCACTTGATAAGGAATATAGGATCCCTAGGTTTTTGACGGGTGGCCAGTCATAACACAATATATTTCTGATATATATGAGAATTAATGTAGGGGATGGTTATGAAACAACTAATCATAATTACTATTACCAACAATTAACGATATTTCCAGGATATGTGTGAATGAAATGTCTATTAATATTGTATTCAGTTGCACAGTCAGCCATGTTTAGACTGGATTTGGCATTTTTTATCCACCTACTGAGTCCTTCTAAAGGATCTGATATAGGTGTTTAAGGTATTGTCACAGATTGCAAATTGTTCCTAATAAAGCTACCTTTTGCAATTGACTGTGATTTTGTCCATGCTGATGGTGCTCCAGTTGTTTTGGCATTTCACTGTCCCATTACTATTGGTACTATTTTTACTTTCTTTTGCCACAATTGTTCTATCTAGAGCAGACATGTCAAACTCGCAATGTCACATGACGTCGCGCAACGTATTGGGACGGTTTTCCCATTGCCGGCAATGGGGTGAGTGTGGCTTCCGCATGACATTTTTAGCTTTTAGTTGTATTTGAGTCTAGTCCACTATTTCAGCTGGGTATTTAAGGACTGGATTCGCCCAGGTGTTAATTGTCTTGATAGTATTTTCTCCACTGAGTTTGGACTTTAAGATCTTCCTCATACTCATGTGTTTACTTCTAATCTTCTTCTTGATATCAGTATATTTGATGTTGTCAGTTTGAAGGGTGCTCAGATATTTGTAGTAATTGTTTTCATCCAGAATCTTTATGTTATCTCCACAGGACATCTAGATTTCTTTAGTTTTCACTATTTTTTTCCCTATGGATGGTGAGGGTGCACATTTGTTCAATCCAAATTACATTGCAATGTTTTGGCTGTATGTACAGGAGTGTTAAGCAGCAATTTTATTTTAGATGTTTTTTCCCATAGAGTTTAAATGGATGCTCATTTAAATGAAGTCGGATAGCCTGGCAGGTGTTTTTGTTGTTTGATAGCCATGGTCTGACGTGACAGAGGAATCTGCAGAACAATAAACAAACACTAATGGTGATAGTGAGTCTCTTTGAAAATTTCCTCTTAATAGCAATAGCAATAGCACTTAGACTTATATACCATCCCATAGTGCTTTACAGCACTCTCTGGGCAGTTTATAATGTCAGCCTATTGCCCCCAACAATCTGGGTCCTCATTTTACTGACCTCAGAAGGATGGAAGCTGAGTCAACTTGATATTAACCTTTTCCAGTCTATCACCATTCACCAGCAACTCTGTCTTCCATTGTATCCTTGATCTTTGCAGAAAGCTTTTGTTTCTACTGACTCATATAGCAGGGAGTTGAATGCCTTCATGTAATTAATCCATGCTACATTCAAGTTGATCTTCCTTCTTTTGTAGTTTTCCAAAATCATCTTGTTAATTAGGAGCTGATCTTTTGTTCTTCTGATGTTTAGGCAATTTTCTTTCTGCTCAGGTGGAAAAAGTTTGTTTTCAACTAGATGCTACTGGACTGCTACTACATCAGTTACAATTTGAAAGCTGTTGATAAGCAGATAATTGGCCTGTAATTGTCTGGTGCTGGCCCCTTTGTTTGATCTTTCATTATTAGGTAGGTTTTGCCAGATATTAACCACTCATCAATTTTACCTCTTGCAGTATGCTGTTAAATTGCTTGGCAATGAGTGGGTGTAGACTAGTCAGATGTTTCAACCAAAAACCATGCAATTCATCTTTATCCGGTGCTGACCAATTCTTGATCTTTCTTATCCTTTTCTCCACCATTTTTGCTGCTATTACAAGTTCTTTCAGATCAGTTTTTATTTTTATCCATCTCTTTTGTCCAAGTTTCATTCTTGTTGCATGCAACCAGAACTGTGCTGTCTTCTTTGTCAGGTGTTGACTGGTTCATTGCAGTCTCTCATGTGGTGGATTTGTAGAAACATTTCTAATTCGACCAAAATTGGAGATTCTGCCTATGGTGTGCATTTCAAGCTTCATATCTGCTGATCTTCATGCGTATAGCTGCTAATACAGCTGCTGCTTTATTATTTCCAGGACTTCCTTAATCTTTCTTGTTTCAAGACGATATTTCTTGAATAAGCATTCTTTGGTCTTCTTGTTCTTTAGCTTCTTTTCTTTCATCTGCTCTAGATTGCTTGCATCTAATCTCAACTTGTTGATCTTATTTTCCAGGCTGAGCTTCCACTTTGGTGATGCACTGTTTGGCTTTTTTTTTTAATCAATTGTTGCTACTTTGTTTGCAGGAAGAGTATAATAAATAAAGAAGCCTTTATGGTCCATTGCTACACTCAATATTAAGAATTAGAATTTAACCATTTTAAATGTTTAGCCTATATGTATATAGGCTAATACACTTCTTACCGCGGTATAGTGAAGGTATAATTCTCACATTTTGTAGGTTTCCTATGACAAAATAGAAAAAGGTGTTTATATAAATATATTTTTTTTAAAAAAGCATTACCTGAACATGACTTTTAACCTTCTGTTTCAGTGTCCCCAAATAACCTCTTGAGGCTAATTGGTTAAAACTGTAAAAGTGTATTTATTGATCAAATTCTTACCAGTGAGAGATAGATAGATAGATAGACAGACAGACAGACAGACAGAGGCAGACAGACGATAGACACAGAATTAAAGTACCTAACAAAATATTTTACACAATTCCCAATAAATGTAAACTTCGCTAAAACTCTAAGGGTTTACAATATTTTAAAAGGCTATGAGAAGGGTAGCAGGGTAGATTTCCCTTGAAAACATTCTCTTTTTATATATAATTTTTATTAAACAAGCTTTCAACAGAATAAAGGCAATACATATTTTGAATTGAAGGTAAAAAGAATATGGAAAAGTAATAAAAAGTGAAAAATAAATAGAAAAGAAAGAAAAAAGAATGCAATGCACCCCAACTTCTAATAAAGGCAAGGCATTTTACACGCAAAAATGAAATAAAATACAATATAAATTACACAGATAGATGCACTCTTTACTTTTAAAAGCACGTAAGAATAAGATGTTTTTTACAGCTTACAGAGGGCAAACAAGCTAGGAGCTCCCCTTACTGATGGAAGAATTCTGAATTTTTAACTCTGATTTTCACTTTTTTTACACTGTGGTTTTAGTCAAGTGTTTGTTTTATTACGTTGTTGTAAACAGCCCAGAGTCAGTTAGGTGAGATAGGCAGTGTAGAAATTTAATAAATAAATAATAAACAAACAAAGAGTTTCCACAATGTGAGAGGCTAATATCAAGAAGTCACAACTCCAGCCTTCTTCCCTCTTCATTTGGATCTGCTTCCTCAGGATGAACTTATGAACATTGAGACAGGCTAATTCTGGTCAAGGGAAATAATCCTACCAGTACTTGGCACTAAGGAATGTCAACAACCTCTTGAAATGGGCCCAGAGACTTATTGGTAATCAATGTACCAATCTAAGTATAGATGTCACACTCCTTAAAGCACCTCCTCCTGTTAGCAGTCAAACCGCTACATTTTGAATCAGTTGAGGTTTCAGAGTCTTCTTTTAAGGGCATACCAAATAAAGTATATTATAACAGTTTAGCCATGGGGTGATAGAATCACTGTTGCAAGGACATTCCAGTCCAAATGCTTGGGAGTATGAATGTGAGTGACTGGAGGGGGATGGCAGAGCTCTTGACTCTTTGAGGAAGGGATTGGTGGGAAGAGGGAATGATCATCTTGGGGGATGTAGGGCAGGACAATGTATCACAGTAGTGACGGGCATGGGATGCTACAGGAGCCAGAGGGCTGGCCATTACAGATGCCCTGATGCGTAATATCAGTGATGTGTTCTGGCTCCCTGAGCTCTTCCCCAGTTCTTGGACAGCATACCGTTGGAAGCCCTGAGGTTCAGCTGTAGCTGCTAAATACCAGGTCAGTTAATAACAAGAAATTATTCAAGATCTCATTGAAGAGGAGTGAGCTGACCTGGCATGCATCACCAAGAGCTGGTTGACTCTGGAAGGGGGGGGGAAATCTCCTCTTGGAAATGTGTATGTTCTGTTCGCACAGGCAGACATTTGAGACAAGGCAGTTCACAACAAAGGATGTCTTTTATTGGTACAATCACAGAACAGAAGCAAACGAACAATGGCAACAAGCCCTTTTATACTCCCCGTGCAAGGGGATGCACAGCCAATGATTGCAGGCTATTCTCCCGCCTTGCGCATGCGCACAAGGCTGGAGACAGCCTGTCTGGGTCCCAGGCAGACACGTGGTCTGTCCGGGTCTCTGCAACCTTTCTGGTCTCTACAACCTTTCTGCAGACTTCCTGAGCCTTGCTGAATGACTCAGCAAGGCCCAGGACACAACAGTGTCCATCTGGATTTCAGATTTGGCACTAGCCAAGACCCCAGGGCAGGGGAAGTCAGGTAGTAGTGGTTATCAGAAAGTCTCTTTTGGCTTTCAAGGGCCTTGCTCTGCAAGTTTCTGATTTCAAGACCCTTTTTCTGAAGCTGGGCTCATGGGATCAGTTGGGATTGTTACTAGTATACTGGCCTCCCTGCTGTGTAGCAACCTCCCTGCCTAAGCTCTTGGAGGGCTGGTGGTGGAGTTTCCCAGACTCATGGTTCTGGGAACTGCAACCTACCATCCTGGGTGTGGCCTCAGAAGCAGCTCAGGAATTCATGACCTCCACAACAGTCATGGGCCTATCCCAGATTATTTCAGGGCTGAGGATAGTGATCACATGCCAGATTTGATTTTCTTGTCAGAGTAACATGACCTAGTGGGGGATTTAAGATTATCCCTCTTTTTCATGGTCAAATCACACCCTGGTGTCCTTGAGACTTTCATATACCACCTCCTCCACAGGGAGGCCAGACCCATTTGGTTGTTCCACACCTGGTGATTGATGGACTCTGATTGGTTCCAGAGGGAACTGGGGGATATCCTGAAGGTGTTGCCACGTGGTCCTGCTGAAGCCTTGGTGGTGGCCTGGAATCTAAGGGCAGCTTTGGACAGGATCACTCTTATTGCGTCCTGAGAGTGCTGCCTGGTGACCCTGTTCCAGATCGCTGGATCCCTCCTGGATCAGGGGGGCTCAGGTGATCATCTGCAGAGCAGTGCAGAGGAGTTTGTTCAGTACCTGATGGACAAAGTAGCACAGTTTCATTCTCAATTGGATCCCATGTGTGGAGATAGTCCATGTGAGATGCCCGGGGAGAGGCCTTGCCCAATTATCTGGGAACGGTTTGACCATGTTGGCCTGATGAAGTGAACAGAGTCCTTGATGCTGTCAGTGCTACCACCTATCAGTTAGATCCTTGTCCCTCCTGGCTGGTGAAAGCCTCCAGGATGGTGACTAGCAGGTGGGTCCAGGCAGTGATTAATATGTCACTAGAGGAGGGAACATTTCCGGAGACTTTTAAGGAAGCCCTGATTTGCCCCCTCCTTAAAAAACCATCATTGGATCCCACTTCCCTGGATAACTTTCCAACTTTCCCTTTTGGGGGAAGATTGTGGAAAATGTGGTGGCCTGGCAGTTTCAGAGGTCCTAGATCAGGGCTTTTCAACCTTTTCACCGATTGTACCACTTTTAGGATATGGCAATATTCGAGTACCACCTAGCAAGGTGTCAAAAACGTGATGACCAAAAAAAAACCCTGTTCAAAGTTGCAATTGCACTGAAATGACTTATGACCATTTTTCACACTTATGACCATTGCAGCATGCCCAGGGTCATGTGATTTATATTTGGATACTTGGCAACTGATTCATATTTATGGTCACTGTCCCAGGGTCATGTGATCCCCTTTTGCAGCCTTTTGACAAGCAAAGTCAACGGCAGGGCTGCTGGTGGCCAAGTGCTAAGTTCCCTCCCTCCCTCCCTCCTTCCCTGCCTCCCTCTTTCTCATGCCCACCTCTTTCTGAAGGAAGAATTTGAACCCCCCCCATATTTTCTCTCTTCCATATATTCATCAAACAAGGAAAAGCCTCCAGAAACAGAAAAGACAAACTGCTGAGTGAACTAGCTTAAAAAGGCACATTCCCCTTTAAGAATTAGCTACTGCCTAGAAAGGAAAGTAAGCAGCCGGCACTTAAGGAAGAAAAAAAATGTAATAAGTATTGGCTGCCGGCTAAGGCAGCCTCCCCAAATGGCTCCATTCATAAGTAAAGGAATCTACAGGAAAAATCCATTCAGGAGAAAAATACTTCAAAATCCCTTGCAGCAAAACTTACAGCTAACAATAGCAGAGCAATAGAAGCTAACATGAGACATCAGCCATCAGCCAAATAGAAATTGCCAAACACTCCTTAAGAACACAAAGCCCACATTGCACAAATCCCAGAACTTCAAAGTCACAAAAGCACATAAGAATCCTTCCATTCTCCATCTCCCTCCCTCCCTTCTCCGTGCCTCACCTCCAGCCATTGCTGCTTTTCATTCCTCTTGGAGGGCGACCCCTCCCCCACTGCATTTCTTGCCTGTTTGCTGCTGCCAGCACAGGTGGCTGCCACAGCAGTTGCAAATCAGCTCATGGCCAGCCTGCTTGATTTGATCTCCTCTCCCCCCCCACCCTCCTCCTCCTTCTTCCCCTTCGGTGCAGCTAGAGCTGACTCCGCCTCCTCCCAAGGCTGCTGCTTTTGTTTCTCCCTCTCCCGCCCAAACTGCCTCCTTTTATAGGTCTCCACCCCCCTCCTCCTCCTTTCTCATGGGGGAGGGTGAGCCAGAAGTGAACCTGGGGCCTTTGTCTTGCCCAGCCACTCTGCAGCTCCAGAGGACTCTCACTGTAAGTCCTTGCCTGCGCTGGCTCTTTCCCTCCCCCACTACACTTGGCTAGGCAGGGCTGCGTACCACCTACCACTTGTTAATGTACCACAAGTGGTACGTGTACCACAGGTTGAAAAGCCCTGTCCTAGATGAAATGGATTATCTGGATCCCTTTCAATAAGGAAACAGCAGTGGTCACACTTGTCGATGATCTTTAACTAAATTGAAGCAAGAATGGCTTCCTTGTATATTACATGTCACACAACAAGAAAAACTCAAGAGTTATGAATCATCTCTAAATCATTTTATACCAATTTTCTCTTAAAGTTTAGCGTGGAATAAATTTTACTGGGTTTTTTTTCAGAAGTCCTTCCATTGTAATTTGTTTTTATAAAAGTTTGCATTCACTTTATCATAACTCATTTACTTGTTTTGCCTCTGTGTCATATCTTAATAGAAATTTATATATATGTTCTAATTAGTAGTCTTGTTTCTGTATGCTGTAAATGTTTCAAATTCTGTCATTTATCTCAAAAGTTATTTTTTCTTCAGTTTGCCTTTTATTTTTCCAGCAATCTGGAAAAATCCTTGCTATATTTGTGTGCTTAGTCTATTTCTAGAGTAGAAAAAGAAACAACTTACTTGCTTACAATTATTTTTTTCCATGGAGGACAACCAACACGTATGTGAGAAAGCTAAGAAAAAACACAGTTAAAACATCCACATATTTACAAAAACTCTCTCAAAGTAATTGCCATATGCCCAAATGTTGTTTGTTTTCCTTTTTAAGTCATGCTGTCTTGTTTTGATTTCAAAAAGTGTCCAATCTATTCTTTATAACTATGGGGTTTAGTATATGTAAGCAGTAATTTGAGAGTAAAAAATGGTGTTCAAAGAAAATCTCTCCATATTTTATCCCCACAATATTATGAATTAAGTTGGGTTGGTAGGGAATGATAGCCCAAGATTGAGTTTCTTGATTATATGGCTAATATAATCAATATTTTAATTATCATATTTCACTGTCTCTCTCTGGTTTTGTGAGATATTGAAGCCACTTACACATTTTATTATTGTTATGAAATAATGAGGATGTAGCTATTAACACTTATGACATTATTTATTAGAGCTAGGAGAGAATATGACCAGTTGCTTACTACTACAATTCAAATGGCATTTGGATTTGAGATGTGCATATGCCCAGAGTTTCATTCAGAATACTTTTATAGCTAAGAAAAAGTTCTTGTGAGAGCCTATTCCTCAAACACACCACCAAGCGTACTGGTTCCCACTTCTTGTGCAATTCAATCTTTCAAATGATAATAAAAACTAAACATGAAGCAGAATTGCAAGTACTCCAACACCTATAGAGGAAAAGGAAAATGGATAGCATGACTGCATAGGTGGCCATCCGAATAGTTACAATTACAAGTCTGGCTCTGAGCATTCTTACATAAAGGCTGAATAGCAAGCTCATTTGCAGGAGACATGATAAAAAGCCAGAGAACTAAACATAGACCTTTCAAAGAAGATGTTGGTCACCTTGTAGTGATGTTTATTCAATTCTGGCAGACAAATATTGAAGGCTGTATCTATATTGCTGCTTAGCACAGGCTACTACAACTGCATAAAGGAGGGATGGAAGCCACTACTAATTTTTATTGCAGACATTAATAATTCTTATTTTAAGAGAAATAAAATATGTAAAACTGAGCAAGAATGAACTGTTATCTTCATCATTCTCAATGATGATCACAAATGCAAGTTTATTGTATTACTCCGCTGAGATAGGAGCCAGTATTGCTACAATATAGCTTGTTCACACACAAACACACAATCCAGCTGTAGATAAGCATCAAAACAAGGGGATATAAAAATCTTCTTGAAAAAAAATCTCTTTGAAGAGATACCTAAAGATGGAAATAATAAGCTCTTAAAATATTGTTTAACATTGAAGGTTTAATGTGATGGCCTCCAATGATCTAGAAACAGCCACAAAGAATGTCTGTTTATTTGACTGTGGTACTGATAGATGGGGCTTAGAACATTAACATGGAGACTGGAAAGCTTTCTATCTAGATGAGGACTATTGTCAAGTGTGTGACTGATGGTGGGTGCCGACTTTTAAGAGTAGCTCAAGTTTGTTGAAGACAAACAAACTGAATTGGGAGAACATCAAAAACATCGACAATATTCAGTCTAAAATGGATTCTGATATGTAACAAGAGAGTATGAGCCTTCTAGTGGAAATTCAATGTTTTCCCACTCTAGTGCTGACATATTTGTCAACAGGCTGATGAAATCCGAGCAATAAAATCAGATATAAGGCTTTAATTTTTTAGGACCCATGTATAAAAAGATAAAGATGTTCTGATATATATAACGTCTGAGAAAAAGATAAAAGACACCCATCACAAAGCATCATTTTCTACAATAATAACATTTTTTGGAAAAAAATCCCTATAAACTGTTAACACAAAGTTTTCAAAGACAAAGGGGGAAAAGGATGAATGGAGAAAAATTATGAGGGTTGTGCACGTACTTTATTTTTATTTATTTAACAAATTCATATGCTGTTTATCTCGTTTTCCTTCTAGCTTAAACCTAGGTAACTATTAATTGGAAGCAAAAATATGAAAGTCATAATTATTGAACCTGTGGTAGGGTTTTTGTCATTTTCAAAACTTTAGCCCAACTATAGAAGTTAATTAACTCAAGCTTTATGCACAAATGCTTGCACAAACATAATAAAACAGAAAGTCAGTAAAATACTGTAAGTTTTCTTCAGAAAGTAGAGCTACTCAGAGAAACTAATCAAGAAATCTCAGATCATTTCAGAAGTAGAACGTGCATTACTGATTACTGATTATAGTTTACAGGCTGTAAATGCAACAGATTTCTTTAGTAAATATCATTGTGAAAATTGTATTGACCAACCCCAGGTGTCATTTCAATTATAGTAAAAGAATAATAAAAATAATTTTCTTTCTTTATAAAATGCAGAATGTTTCCTTTTTTTATAACCACTAACGAATAGTATTGAATTCCTCCAGTCTCTTCCTATTACGTTACATGGGATTTTAAATTCAACTGTAATTTTGTTGGTTAACATACCTGGCTTTTTGTTAAGCATGTTTTCCCAGATTCTGAAGGCTGAAATTCAAATGACATGATGCCCTGAGATAATGCTCTACATATAAAAGAACACATTTGAAAAAAAAGAAATCAGATATTATAATTCACTGCATTAGAAGATATATTTAATATGTGTGTATATATAAACACAGACACATAAACATTCTGCATGCATTTTTCTATTTTCATATTACTAGTAAACTAACCTATCTACTAACTTATTACAAACTCAACTTTCAGGAAAAATTTGAAAAAAATTGAAAATGCTCCTTTTCCCGATAAACTGAGTATTCAACATGCATATCTATAAAATTATTCTGATTATATATTTAATACCAATATGTGAGAGAAAATATTCTCAATTGATACCTAACAATATTCCACAACCTTTTAAGTTTAACTAGCTAATTTCTACACAAGATAATAAACAGATAAAATCTTAGCATCAGAACTGACAATTTCAAAAAACCAGGAGAGAAACATTTCAGTTATTTCTCTGACCTCAAGGTGGCTATCTTAAAAAAAAAAAAAAAGAAATGATAAAAATCAATTTCATGGTGAAATAACAGGGGTAGAATTCATTATAAATTTAACACAATTTCTTATGGATTAAATAAAGGACTATAATGCCTTTCTCTCTGTCTGCATTGCACCTAAGAGCTACTTGTTGAACTTTTGTCATTCTAGCTAACTTTCACCTTTCATTTTACTGTTCCTCCCTTTTCCCCCTTACCAATAAGGGGTATATGTATATACATTACTTTCTTTTCTCAGATCTTAAATTCACTTATTTGATGAACATAATCCACAAAAGCTTAAGTAACAATGTGCCTGTTAGTCCTTAATGTATCATAAAATACTTTTTTTTCCAACAAGACTATGTGATGACACTATTTTATTGGAGATCCTGATTCTAAATATATTTTCTTTAATTTCTATATACCTTCCTTTCTCTCTCACTCACTTTTTAAAAAATATTTTATTATATTGTTATAAAATATGCATACTAGATTACAGTGACAATAGTAACTGAGACCAGAATTTCTATCACTAAACAATGTAGTCACAAAGCTTGACATCACATGACTATATCACTTAGTGATAGCAATTCTGGCAATCTCTGTTACTGTTATTAAGTGAATCAGGTGAATCAAGTGGTCATCAGGTGACAATACACCCCAATCTATCCTAATCCCAACTTTGTTACTCCCAGTCCTGAGCTTCGGTAAGGTAAGGAACTATCTCCTCTGCCCCCTCTTCAATTCCCCCACCTAGTTATTTACCCCCCCCCTCCATATCTGCCTTTCTGGCCAGCCTGAACAGTGACAGTCCTCAGTGGTAGCGACACTGAAGTAGAGTGAAGCAGAGACCCAAGGCCTTCAGTAGGCTCAGCCCCACCCCAGCACATTTGCATGTTCTTTTTCTCCAAGTTCCAATAATGCCAAATTGTCCAGTTTATCATTTCTGGCTCTTCTGCTGGGATTCAATATGTGGTTGTTGACTTAAGCACCTAAATTTGATATTTACTTCATTCTTCTTGCTGCCTTAAAGAGCAAACAAGTAACATAACTAGATCTATAGGAAATCTATATGCAATATTCAGATCTCCGTTTTCCTTCCAAATATTCTCCCTAAATATAAAGCAGTACCAATAATAATCAATACAAAGTGAGCAACAATATCTCTAAGTAATGAATTACAAATGGATATCAACTTTATGTACATCAGTGTGCAAATCAATTCAAGCTGGAGCCATAATTAAAACAAGTTCTAAAAATTTATGATTAGTAACTAATGTGAGACCTATAAAGGTTGGGATTAAATCAAACAGCTCATGGCCAACCTCAGAAATTCTTATTTTGTCTGGGAATACCTCTGGTTGAAGATAAGGCTCTGTTTACCCTTGGGAATAAAATATATCCAGGAGGACAAGGGGGAACATGTTGTCCTGTTGGTGGACTTGGAGAAACATGTTACTCAAAATCCTTGAGTAATAAGGCTTGAAATATTTGTTAGGAGCTGCCTTCACTTTGTTGTACTTAGAATTCATTTATTTATTTAGCAAATTTGCAGCATATAATTTATTTACTTAGTAAATTGTTTGGCAAAGTTTTTAAAATCTTCTCCTCAAAATAAGACAAGCCAATTTGCATCTTCATAAAATTATAATCTCCCGTCATTACAGATTTGACAGCTCTTACATCCAGTATCTACCACATGCTCTGGTAGCTGAAAATGTGTCATAAAACTCTGAATTCAGAATGAGTTGGCCCATTGAAATCTGTACACAAGAGTAGTATCTCTAACCTTTTTGAGATACGCAGGCCTGTTTCTTGCACAAAAAAGATAAAAATATAAAATAATAAAATAAAATAGGCTTAACAAGTAGATATGCAATCTTTGCAGGAAACTGGGTCCATCGGTACTTTTTATCCCCTACAGAGTATTTCAGCATCAGCAATAATCAAAAGCCCATCATGTTTATTAAATCATTAATGGAATTCTCCACAAGCTACCTGTAAGCTTTTAACTTTCTTGCTTTTTCCTGTCCCTCCTTTTGGAATCCCAATAATCAACAAGAATAAGCTAAACCCTGGCCTGGATGCTATGAGCCTAGAATATAACACTATAATACTGGAATATGTTAAAAACAAAATGCATTAACACCCTTGAATGTGAATAGTGTATTGATTCTGAATTCTGAATTCTTCTTTATATTATATATTTATATTAATAAATTCTAACTTACATCTGAGTTCGATAATCAGACAGTTCCGAATAATCCCTTTCATGATAAAATGTTATAGTCTGTGAGGAACAATGGATAAATGCATAAGTAAACTAGACTATAATACCTTCCTCTGAATTTCTAATCAACATATATTAGGAGAAAATTGCATAAAGCATATATGAATTCTTTATTTAATTTATTTAATTTATTTATTTATTTATTTACTTAGTTATTTAATTTATGTGCCACTTATATGCCATTTATATGACTCTTTGGATTCTTGTTGGTTTAGAGTGATCTGCAAATATTCTTAAAATATTTTATTGTTTTAATCTGTGGACTTTTGACCACTGACTTTTGTATTGAAGTATGTTTAGCTATAGATGGAAAATATTTTATGGACTTATTTTGCAATCTTGAAGTGTAGGTTATCTTTTCCATGTCTGATATTTCCTGCAAGTTTTTCTCTACCTGGATTAAGTCATAATTCCTTCCATTGTTGGGTTCCATCTTTAAATCTCTTTCCTCTGGTTTATTTTCAGTTGTCTGCTTTATCTGATTGCTCTCTATTTTTATTTTCTGAGAGTTTTTTTGTTGTAAGGTTAAATTGAAGATATGTTCATTTATATTTTCAAAGTTGTTTTTAATTTCCTCATGATTTAAAATCATTGTAGTTTGAATTAATTGCAACACAGCATACATTTCCTCCTGGAAAGTATTTGTTTTTTCTTGATATGTTCTTTCTGCAGATCTCTGATGTTCCATGATAGCCAAAAATTAAAGTTTCCCTTTCTCTGCAAACAGCTTTAGAGTCACAGTTCAATAGGTATTTATAATACCTATTTTTTTCCCCCTAAGGTTTATACTTCTTGCCTTGTAGATAGCCCAAAATGTTTTCTTTTCTTTGTTGCAGTTCTTCTCTGTTTAGGTAAGACACTGAAAGTCACAAAAACAGGTTATCTTTTTCTGGGCTTTCTGCCAATTCCTGTATTAGAGCAACTACAGTTGTATATTTTCATCCACCACTAGATGTCAGCACCAGTTCATTTTTCAGTTTTCAAAACAAGCAATTACTTTCTTCTGTTTTCATCAATAATCTTTTGAAAAGAAAATCTTAACAAATTCCACCAATTTCAAACTTATCCAGATTTAAGTCTTATATTCATTTCATTTCAATATATTTCTGTCCCCCATAAAAGTTTAATTTGCTGCTTCCTTCCTTCCTTCTCACTTTCAGGGAATTTTTGCTTCTTGGTTGTTTTTTTCCAGGAAATCAATTATCAAGTAGAAGAGAGAAAATCGATATTCTTACCCAGTTCCAAACACGTTGTTTACAATCAAGCTTAAATTAGTGCTTTTTGGCTTTGGCTGCTTGTAGCTTGGGCTAGACTCTGGAGTGAAGGCTATTTCTTCTGCTGGTTTCTGCAGGGCTATCCCCGAACAACCGGATCAACCGCTGTCTCTCTGCAGTCGGTGGGGCTCCCCTCCTTCTTTGTCGCCTCTCCAGGACGACTTTAGGCCCATTTAGGGTCCCCTAACAGGAAAAAATCAGCCGTAGGGTGCAGAGCCCCGCGATCCCTCGGCTGCTGTGCTACTGTGCAAAACCGGAAGCGAAAAAAATATTCGACAAAATGGATTATAGAGCTGTCAGGAGAACTATGAGAACTTGAGAGACAAAAAACGATAGGAGAAATTAAAAAAGAAAGAAAGAAAAAGATTTTCAATGAATACAAAGGGGTGAAATGCTCCCACAAAAATATCTTACTGGATTTGTCTCTTGTACTTACAACAACATCTACATTCTACAGGACTATGGGAAGACTTTTTGGTCCAGCGGAGCATACAGATTAAGAAAGATGTTTCGGGAAAAGGAAAAAAAAGGCTAAAGCTAGAATTAAGAAATTAGATGATGGGATTTATTAGATGGAATATCTAAAGATTAAACACTTGTTTGAATATGGTTTAAAAATAGAAAAATTCTGGATATAAATGTATTTTAGTTTAAGAGGGATGGGCTCCTCAAGTAACATAGTATTTTTTTTTAATCATATAAGAAATATAAAAATGTTGGGGTGGTTTATATGAGGGAAATGTTTTATATACTTAAGTGTAATTGATCTTGAGAAAATCTCAATTGATAAAAATATTCTGAATAGACTCAAAAGATTAGATGATTGGATTTATTAGATGGAATATTTAAAGATTAAACATTTGTTTGAATATGGTTAAAAAAATAGAAAAATTCTGGATATAAATTCTGGATATCTTAGCTTAAGAGGGACATGTTTCTCAAGTAGTATACTATTTCCTTCTTTTTTTCTTTTTTTTGTTGCTTTTTTTAAAGATATGAGAAATGTAAAATTGTTGGGATGGCTTGTATGAGGAAAAAGACTTAAATACTTAAGTATAATTAACTCTGAGAAAATCTTAACTGGAAGAATGTTTCGAACATTGCAGGGAAAACAAATCTAAATAAGAACTTTGAAAACAGGATCTATGACGAGGTAATTAAGATGATCAATTACAAAAGAAGCTTTATATTGATGTGGTTGTTAAATATTAGAAAAATATTTATATTCAATTGTCATCTATCAAAATAGTAAGAAATGTACTAATTCAAGGTTGGTAAAAGAGAAAATTATTGGAAGAAGAGAAAATCAAAGAAAGCTACTATGTGGATTATGGAATTATAGAAATTAATTGTTATTGTTTTTAAATATAAACCCAGACAACATGTTGTTTACCATACATTAAGGTGACTATATTAAAAAAATCAATAAAATATATTAAAAAAACATTTTATGGAATAAAGCATAGCATATTTAATATTTCTGTGATATTACATACCATATCATTATACGCTGTTTAATAAACAACCTTTACAGAGTTCCTTGTTTGTATTTTTTCTAAATTCTAATGTCTGGCTTTCTTTCTAGTTTACTGTATTTCTGATTGCATACTGTGATCTGCACAAAAATTTCTAATAAACAAAAGATTAAGTTTGAATGGAAGATGGGAATTTCAGGAAAAAATATAGGAAACATAAATGCCCCTTTAGTCAGTCTGGTTCATATAAGAACAGTAACAAAAAGTAGAAAATAATGATACTGTGTATAGAAAGAAAGCTGACTCACCTTATTTTTAGTGCAGATTCCACGAGCTATTTCATAATTGATAAGGTCTTTAGTCTTCAACAGTTCTGGCCTGTAAATTTCAACATCTACTGATAAACCCTTATTTTCTAAAAATACTATCTGAACCCAAAATGTCACTTTGTCTCCCATGTCCACATAATGAATACTGAGATTCAAATTGTGTTCAAATGATATATATGGGCAAACGTCGTTCAATTTTGATGCAGCACTAAGCACTTCTAATTTCAATGGATATACCTGGCGGTTTATATTTGTGCCATTGATTGTCAGCAAATATATATCTCCAGAAGGATTAAAATAAAATATAAACTTTTTAAGATTACTTTCCCAAGCAGTAAGCTTTACAACATCTGACACTTCAAATTTGAAGAAAAACAGATCATTATTTTTCAGCTTTATTATGGCATGTCCATTGTAATCTGGAAAAGAAAAAGAATACCATATTAAGTACATTTCTAGAGAAATAAAATTATTTCATATAAAATATTAATGTCTTGATACTGTAATTTCAAATATATTCAAAGTAGAATAAGCATTACTGTGTAGGAACTTACTGTTCAGTAAACATTCATGATTTTTGATAAACATATAATGTCATTTAGTCTATCTAGTTACTCCAAATAAATCTCATTATTCTTACTTATTTCAGTTCCCACTTTCTTTTAAAAAAAAAACTCATGGTAACATATTTAATTCTTTTGATTTCATAAGTCTTGGAGTCATACTAAGTTGACAAAAGTCCCATTTGACAAAAGTCCCATTCTCAGCTGAAAATAGGGTCATTTTGGTTTTTCAGCTTTAAGTACTTCACACATTTATTTCTAATATAAAGATAACTATTTTATTCGGTGATACTATCAGAACATAGTTCTCATTTGAATGCCAGATAATCACACAAAAAAATAGCTGTCTGAAGCTAAACTCATAGTGTCTCTCTACTCTGACAAAAGTCTGATACCATTCCAGAATAAATCTCTGTCTTTATCCTGTCTCACTTTATTATTCTGCCTAAATTACATCACTTTACTCTGCTAATTGAAAGACCAGATTTAGCATCCCCAGTGAATTCTAGGAGATTAAAGTTCCATAGAAGATCATCCCCTCTCTCCTTCCCTTCTCTCACAGTTGCTGAAACATCTGGAATTCTGGAAGCCAACTGCTAAATAGGGGCTTACATTCTTCATCACTCAGCCAGATTTCAATTCAGTTCTCTTCACTCTTCCAGAGCCAAGCCAACCAATGGTTCCCCTCTTGGTCTCCTTATTCACCATACAGCTGCAGCAGCCCCCACTCACTCATAATCACCTTCTCAGCTCTCTTCTCATTAGGGCCATACAACTCTCTTATTGACTAAGTGCTTCAAACAATCTCTTGTGACAACTGCACTGCACTTTTCACACAATTTTGTTATTACAGTAATCATTACATCTCTAAAATGTTTGAGACTTTGCTGTTTGAAGAGTGATCAGTTCCATTTTATATTTCTATTAAAACATAGAATACTTAACCAATAATAATTTGATGAATTGCAGATCCTTTAGACACTGCTGAAAATTTGTTTTTTGTACCAGATTCATGAAGATAACCATAGTGTCTATGCTCTTTGTAAGTATAGAAAACTGTGTCGTCATCCCACAACACCATGGATGTTAATACTGAAAGTATGACTTCCAGATGTATGGCACCAACAGTGGGCAAATCTAGGGTAAAGTCTCTTAGGAACCATTCAGCTGTATCTTCTTTATAGGCAGCCATGTATAATATCTTTTTGCTTGTACAGCCAGTGCATTCTAGCAATATTGCAATTGAAGCAATAAGTGAGTCATAGCAAGCAGATACTATTAATAGATTAACAGTTCTTTGTAATTTTAATTTTTCTCTTAACAGTTTTACAGTTATCAATGGATGGAATTCATTCTCAGGATATCCAAGGAAAACTTCATCTTCTGACCATATAATTATTTCACTTAATTTTCTCTCCTGAAGGAAAACAAAATTATGAAAATAATGTTCCAAACTCTACAAAATAACAATAAAATCGAAGATTACAATGTTTATAAAATATTCATTAAAATTAAGTTAGCATCATGAATTAATATATTTGCAACTTATACGAGGACAGTTAAAACCAGAGAAAAACAGTTTGTGCTTACATACAATTGCTATACTTCTAGCAGCCATAACGTATTTGTAATTTGACAAACATGAAATTATAGTATACTGATATTTGGAACTGATAAGAGTATAGAATACAACCTCAGCTAACTCAAACATCCATGACAATGATTTACTGTTCTAATAAGAAAAGGCATTTCCCTAATTGAGAAAATGTCACATTATCTTCATTATAACATGTTTGTTTAGATTTTTGTTCTATGTATCTTTAGCTCTATACAGTGGGGCAAAAAAGTATTTAGTCAGCCACCAATTGTGCAAGTTCTCCCACTTAAAAAGATGAGAGAGGCCTGTAATTGTCATCATAGGTAGACCTCAACTATGAGAGACAAAATGAGAAAACAAATCCAGACAATCACATTGTCTGATTTGGAAAGAATTTATTTGCAAATTATGGTGGAAAATAAGTATTTGGTCAATATCAAACGTTCATCTCAATACTTTGTTATATATCCTTTGTTGGCAATGACAGAGGTCAAAGGTTTCTGTAAGTCTTCACAAGGTTGGCACACACTGTTGCTGGTATGTTGGCCCATTCCTCCATGCACATCCCCTCTAGAGCAGTGATGTTTTGGGGCTGTCGCTGGGCAACACGGACTTTCAACTGCCTCCAAAGGTTTTCTATGGTGTTGAGATCTGGAGACTGGCTAGGCCACTCCAGGACCTTGAAATGCTTCTTACGAAGCCACTCCTTCGTTGCCCGGGCGGTGTGTTTGGGATCATTGTCATGCTGAAAGACCCAGCCACGTTTCATCTTCAATGCCCTTGCTGATGGAAGGAGGTTTGCACTCAAAATCTCACGATACATGGCCCCATTCATTCTTTCCTGTACACGGATCAGTCGTCCTGGTCCCTTTGCAGAGAAACAGCCCCAAAGCATGATGTTGCCACCCCCATGCTTCACAGTAGGTATGGTGTTCTTTGGATGCAACTCAGCATTCTCTCGCCTCCAAACACGACGAGTTGTGTTTCTACCAAACAGTTCTATTTTGGTTTCATCTGACCATATGACATTCTCCCAATCCTCTTCTGGATCATCCAAATGCTCTCTAGCAAACTTCAGACGGGCCTGGACATGTAGTGGCTTAAGCAGGGGGACACGTCTGGCACTGCAGGATCTAAGTCCCTGGCGGCGTAGTGTGTTACTGATGGTAGCCTTTGTTACGTTGGTCCCAGCTCTCTGCAGGTCATTCACTAGGTCCCCCCGTGTGGTTCTGGGATTTTTGCTCACCGTTCTTGTGATCATTTTGACCCCACGGGGTGAGATCTTGCGTGGAGCCCCAGATCGAGGGAGATTATCAGTGGTCTTGTATGTCTTCCATTTTCTAATTATTGCTCCCACAGTTGATTTCTTCATACCAAGCAGCTTGCCTATTGCAGATTCAGTCTTCCCAGCCTGGTGCAGGTCTACAATTTTGTTTCTGGTGTCCTTCGACAGCTCTTTGGTCTTCACCATAGTGGAGTTTGGAGTGTGACTGTTTGAGGTTGTGGACAGGTGTCTTTTATACTGATAACAAGTTCAAACAGGTGCCATTAATACAGGTAATGAGTGGAGGACAGAGGAGCCTCTTAAAGAAGAAGTTACAGGTCTGTGAGAGCCAGAAATCTTGCTTGTTTGTAGGTGACCAAATACTTATTTTCCACCATAATTTGCAAATAACTTCTTTCCAAATCAGACAATGTGATTGTCTGGATTTGTTTTCTCATTTTGTCTCTCATAGTTGAGGTCTACCTATGATGACAATTACAGGCCTCTCTCATCTTTTTAAGTGGGAGAACTTGCACAATTGGTGGCTGACTAAATACTTTTTTGCCCCACTGTATATCTGCGTTTTGGTTTTATGCAACTATGTATCTTGTTCTCTTTTATCTTCAATTTACATTGTTATATAACAATCTGTGTTGTTATATAGATTAATTATTTCATACTAGAACAGGTACATCAAGCAATGAGAACATTTTAATAAAAAGAAATCCGTTACTCTTACACAGACGGAGAACCACAAATGTGAACCAAGCAGACCATGAGAAGAAAAGCAATTTTATATTAGCTTAATTGTAATTTTCCTTTTTTTAAAATTCTGGCACCAGTACATTCACAAGTCTGGCCAGCTATATATTCAGAAGATAATCAAACCGAGATTTTAGTAGAACATCACTTTTACAAATATGAATTATTTGTTTTGAACTAATTTTCAATAGCTTCAGTTAATAACTTTTCATATCAGTAAATTTGAACTCCATGGCCATGGCCATCTACAGTAAACTGTATATATTTTTTGCATTAAATACAGGTACTAAAACAGATTCCTTTGCAAATACTTGTCAAGATTTCAATATATTATTTTATTATTATTCAAAGTACTGATTAGACCACCCAAATCTATACTACTACACTTTGGGCAGTATACCTACAGTAAGCACTTTCACTAGGGACTAAAAATAATCATACACTAAATAATAATTCTCAAGAAGGACTAAATATTACTATATTCTAGCCCATAGGTTGGCAAACTGCGGCTCCGGAGCCGCATGTGGCTCTTTGAGCCTTCCCCTGCGGCTCCCAGCCTCCTCTGCCATTTGCAGAGAGAGACAGAGACAGAGCTTGCTTCTCTCTCTCTCTCTCTCTCTCTCTCTCTCTCTGTGTGTGTGTGTGTGTTTGTGTGTGTGTGGGTAAGTAAAAAAGAGAGTAGCCTCACCCTGTTCTGAAGAGCCGACAAGCATACTGGGTAGGGCTTCTCCCTTTGCTGCGTCTCTGCAGGAAGCAGGAAGGGCAGGAGAGAGCTAGCTAGCCCAGCTAGGCTGACTCAGGAATTCTGGGAGTTGAAGTCCATGAGTCATAAAAGAGCCGAGGTTGCCTACCCCTGAGCTTGTTGGAGAACAGCTTGAAGCCAGCTTGCCAGGTGAGCAGAAGATCGGAGAGAGGGAGAGATGGGGGGGGGGGAAGAGAGACAGAGAGAGAGACCCTTTTGACATCTAAAATGAAGATAACACTGCATATATCCTTTTTTACCTTTATTTTATGTGTGTGTGTGTGTGTGTGTGTGTGTATGTGTGTGTGTATATGTGTGTGTGTGTATGTGTGTGTGTGTATATATGTGTGTATATATGTGTGTGTATATATATGTGTGTGTATATATATACACACACATATATATATACACACATACATATATACACAAACACACATATATAAACACACACACACACACATATATACATACATACATACATACATACATATATATATATATATATATGTTGATAAAATTCTTACAAGAAAAAAGCGAACACCAGGATAAAAATAAACAAGGCTGTTTAATATAAACAGGCCTGTAGATAAAAGAGCACTTAGCTTTCGTCGGCCAAACTACCGACGTCCTCAGAGTTGGAGTGGGAGGCATTCTGGGAGCTGGCCTATATAGCCTCCTGCCTCTGTGCCCGGCTTCTCGAGTGCGTCATCGGCCCATTGGTTGTAATAGTCCACAATGTGCTGAGTTGGTCTACACCTGGCAATCTGTCAGTGGCCTTGCTGGTTGCCTTCAGATTCTCCTTCGCTTTCCTTGAGCGCGTACATGCACTCGGGGGGTGGCTGTCCAGCTGCCTTTGCTCCTTATCTCCTTCCCCTCCCGTTTTGGAGCGATCTCTCAACCTACAATTAAGACGCCCTGTGAGGCTGTCACCCTCCCCCAAGACCGCTGTTGTCTCACCCGTAGCTCCCTCGCCCCAACCTTGCGAAGGATGGCCATTCGGGCATTCCTGCTCTCTGTTCCCCCCTTTTTTACTCTTTCCAAGCCGCTTCCGCACGTTCGTTTCAAACGCCCGATCGTAACCCCTTGTTAGTCTATCATCTCCTCCCATGGCAGTCATCGCCGCTTCACCTATAGCCCTATCTCCCCACTCCTGCAGGGAGCTGTCCAATTGTTGTGACTCCTGATCCCCCTCCCCTTTTTTTGCCGGTTTGCTATCCTCTCTGGGGATCGCCACCTCCACATTTGTAATTCCATCCCCCTGCTTTTGCAAAGGGCGGGCTGGCCGTCTGCTCCGTGGGTCATCGCGTTGTCTCTCCCACCTTCTGAGGGTCTGGTAAGCCGGTAGGAGGTCTATATGTCGGTTAATAGAGTTCTCATCAGAGAGCCAGGCTTCTTTAAGAAGGCGGCCACCCTTGGTAGTCCCACGAGATATGGCCTGCGCATTGTCCAGATCGAATGTATGATCAAGGCTGGCCATATGGGCCCACACTTGTGAGCACTGCTCCTGCCTTTTAATAGCCAGTTCATGTTCATGGACCCTAGTCCTGAGCCTTTTGGTCGTTTCCCCAACGTAATTGCAAGGGCAGTTCTTGCAATTAATTCTATAAACTATCGAAGATCTTTCTTCATTGGGGAGCGGCTCTTTGGGACGCATGATCTTGGTTCTTAGGATCTGCTCTGGTCTATGGGCAATGCTCACATTGTGGGGGGCCAGCAGACATGCCGTGGCCTCAGAAACACCACCGATGTAAGATAAAGTTATGCGTGTGGCTGGTGTTGTTGTTGCTCTGGAATGTTGGACCCTGTGAGGTTGGTGTGGTCTGCTGTAATGTCTCACAAATTCCGTAGGGTAGCCATTGAGCCTGAGGATGCGATACAGATGTTTTTTCTCTTCAATTTTGGCTCTACCTGTGCTGCAGTGGGAATTAGCATGTTTGAATAAAGTCCTGACACAGCTAATTTTATGTGCTACAGGGTGATTACTCCTGTAGTGTAGCGTTCTGTCAGTGTGAGTGGGTTTGCGATAAACAGACGTGCCTAGAGAGCCGTTAGGGTGCCGGCTGACAAGTACATCCAGAAAGGCAAGTGTGCCTTGGGTCTCTTCTTCTGCTGTGAAACAGATGTCTGGAAATACCGAATTCAATTGTCCCAAGAATTTGGAACTATCTTGTCTTTTGATGATTGCAAAAGTATCGTCCACATAGCGTGCCCAAAATTTGGGGCGGTACTTGGCCATGACTATCATCTCCAACCGCTGTAACACCGCCTCCGCAATAATGCCTGAGATGGGGGATCCCATAGGCGTCCCTTTTATTTGCTCGTATGTGACGCCCTGGAAGATGAAATATGTTTTTAGGCATAAAGATAGCAACTGTACCAGGTCGTCAGTATGGAGAGAATCTGGATGCTGTTCCTGCTCCGCTTGCAGGCGGTCTTTTATAACCATGACCGCCAGATCTTGGGGGATGGAGGTGAAGAGTGAGGTGACGTCAAAAGAGATCATTACCTCATCTTTCTCTATCCTTAGGGGCTTTATTCTCTCAAGGAACTCCTCAGCAGATTTCACCGTGGTCTCGTTGTTATCGACCAGGTGACCAATGCGACCGCTAAGCCATTTGGCTAGTCCTGAAGTTGGTGTGCCTCTGAAGGACATGATGGGCCGTAGGGGAATGCCCACTTTGTGTACCTTTGGGAGGCCGTAGAATCTAGCCATGGCCGCGTCGCTGGGGCGTATCTTCCTCAATCGCCTGTGCCTTAGAACCCGCCATCCAACGTATTGAGACCAACAACGAGGTCAGAAACTCAATCAGACAACGTGTTACAGGCCTGTTGATAGGCCACAAACAATGTCAGGTGCTCCCTAGAGAGGAGGAAGTTGCCCTGGAACAACTAAAAAAGGATAACACCATTGTCATCATGCCAGCTGACAAGGGCAGGGCAACGGTGGTCATGGACAGATCAGCATATACTGATAAAGCCCTGGTGCTACTTAATGACACCACAGCCTACAAAGTCATCACCAAAGACCCGATGACGACACATATAAACCGCATTAACAAAGTACTCAGCAATCTCAAATGTCGAAGGAAAATCAATGACGCTGGATTCTGGATGATGGTTGCATTTCGTCTATGGGATGGGTTTGGGTTTGAGTCTGGTGAGGGTGATTGGTGGTGGTGTCCTGTGTTGTTCTGGGTCCAGTGTCGGTTTTCGTGGCTGGGACTCGTTTGTTGACTAGGGCTAGTTCCAGACATCCCATAGACGAAATGCAACCATCATCCAGAATCCACACCACGGCGGCATCACCAACTGCTGCACCCCCCGCCGACCCCCACACAAAGCAAACTGACACACGCTATGAACACATGGCCAGACCGCAAACTCGGAGCCAAACCAAAGCCCGTGATGTTACATCACAGCCATCTACTCAGGACATTACATCACAGAACTCAGGAGGTTACATCGCAAAGGTACCCAGGTACAAAAGAACAATGGGCACACAGCCAGCACCTCAGCCACACAGGATGTTACCAAACAACTGACTAATTTGCTTACATCAATTCCATCTTCCAATCAAGATGTAACAACACAGCCAACCAACCCGCTTACAGCAACAAAGCCAACCCGCCACACACCCCCTCCAATATTTATAGAAGGACGGCAGCTCCGATCACGCTTTGCTCGCATAAGCACGAAGCCGAAGACACCAGCCTGAAGATGGCGAGTGGGACCTCGTCGAAACGTCGCCAAGATACTCTCAATCTTACACAGGAAAAGACCCGAATACGCCAAGACCTGCATATATATATATATATAAGGATATATGCAGTGTTATCTTCATTTTAGATATCAAAAGAGTTTTGCGGCTCCCAGTGTTTTGTTTTTGCTGGGAAATGGGTCCAAGTGGCTCTTTGAGTGTTTTGGGTTGCCTACCCCTGTTCTAGCCATTGACCAAAGCTATGATAAGTGCCTGAACAAGTAGAAAACTAAATCTACCTTTCCTGATCGGTAATTATAACTTGCACAATGAAAATCTCACAGGTTGCCCTTGCCAGAGAAATCTATTCAATATCCTGTACATTTGTTCCAATTTAATACATTATGATGTAATAAATGTAGGAATGCTGCACATTCAGCCTAATTTCATTTACTCTAGTCCAGGGGTAGGAAACCCAAAACACTCAAAGAGCCACTTGGACCCATTTCCCAGCAAAAACAAAACACTGGGAGCCGCAAAACTCTTTTGATATCTAAAATGAAGATAACACTGCATATGTCCTTTTTTACCTTTATTATATATATATGTGTGTGTGTGTGTTTATATATATGTGTGTGTATATATGTATGTGTGTATTTATATATATGTGTGTGTGTATGTAGGTCTTTGGTAATTCGGGTTTTCTCCCGCGTAAAATTGGAAGTGTCTTGGCGACATTTCGACGAAGTCTCATTCGTCATCTTCAGGCTGGTGTCTCTTCGGCCTCGTGCTTCTAGGAGCAATGTGTGATCGCAGCTGTTTCTTCCTTTTAACTGCCAGTGGGGGTATGAACTGATTGGGTGGGAGCTTGGCTGTGTTCTGATTGGGTGGAGGTGTGTTCTGATTGGTTAGGGGCTTGGCTGTGCTCTGATTGGATGGGGGGTTGGCTGTGCTCTGATTGGATGGGGGTGTGTTCTGTTTGGGTGGGGGCTTTGTTGTGCTCGGATTAGTCTGAGTTGCAGCGGGATTTGAGATGGAGAGCTGCATTGCTGTTGTTTGGCTACGCGTTCATGGTCGTGCCATATCATCAAGGTGGGTGTCAGTTTGCTTCATGTATGGATTGGAGGGGTTTGAAATGGCTAATGATGCAGCTGTGGTCTGGTTTCTGGTTTGTGGTCGTGCCTCATCATCGGTGTGGGTTTGGGTTTGCTTTTTGCGTGGATGTGTGGTGGTGACATCCTGTGTGGTTTTTGTGAGTGTGGGTCTAGTGTCATTCTTTGTGTTAGGGACTCGTTTGTCAATAAGGGTGGGTTTCCAGATGGCTGGTAGGCGGGAGGTATCATCTCGTTTATTCATGCTGTGTGGGCGTTTTTCTACGTCGCCAAGACACTTCCAATTTTACGCGGGAGAAAACCCGAATTACCAAAGACCTACATACAAACACCCGTGAAAACCTCAGAAAACAAATATCGTACCTCTACGGGGAGGAAATCTACCATCTGACCAGGACCTATGAAAAACTCGAAGTCCAAAGAGCTTCCATTTTATGTGACCTCGCATTCTTACGCAACTGCCGAGATCAAAATTTAATCCCCACATGCTTCCAATTGAAATTCCACTCCAACTCTGCAGCCACCAAACACATCCTGAAAAGAACAGAATTGGCCCTAATCAGAAATGAACTTCACACAAAAAGATTCCTCCTAGACCGAATCAACAAAGATCTCCTCACACTTCACCTCAAACTCAGCAACAAGATCCACCCCGCACTTTGGGACAAATCCAAACAACTCGCCGTCTGGAGAGCCGAAACACAGACCACCCTCAAGACAGACACACACACCAACAAATTCCGAAGACTACAAGAACGCCAGAAACAAACCCTCTCCTCCCTCACAGCCACACATGAAACAAACAGTGCATAACATCTCAGATAGGATCCTCACCAAAGCCGAAACCAATGTCCTTTCCAAAGGATTCAACTTTGCAGTCGCTCCCAAACACATCCCCACGGAAACCATTATATGCGGAGTTGAAACCAGCCTGACCAAAATCAACCCCGACGACGCTAACAGAATCAGACTCGAAATCTCCAACATCCTCTGCACCAGCAAGCCACCCAAAAGCAACTTACACAAAGAGGAACAGACAGCACTACTTAACCTGAAAGAAGACACCAGCATAATAATCCTACCAGCAGACAAGGGCAACGCCACGGTGGTTATGAACACATCTGACTACCAAACCAAATTAACCAACCTACTCCAAGACTCCACATACAAACCCCTAAACACAGATCCCACCACCTACCTGGAAAAAACCACTAGATCCAAAATAAAAGCCTCCCCCATCAGCGAAGAGATCCAGCAAAGAATCATTCCCAGAGAAAAATCATCCAGATGCCCTAAGCTCTATGGTCTCCCCAAGATACACAAAGATGGAACCCCACTTAGACCCATAGTCAGCTCCATAGGCTCACCTCTACAAAACCTAGCCAAATTTCTCGCCAAACAACTACAGCCCTATGCAGAATCCATCACCTCACACGTAAAAAACTCATTCCAATTCATAGAGATCATAAAGAAACAAAACTTACAGCCCAGCGACCTACTCGTGAGCTTTGATGTCATTTCCCTCTTCACCCAAGTGCCAATCAAAGAAGCCTTGACAGCTATCCAAAACAAATATAACCCCCCCAAGCACATCCTAGATCTGACCAACCATTGCCTATCCAACACATACTTCATCTACAACGGACAAAAATACAAACAAATAGAAGAAGCACCCATGGGATCACCCCTCTCACCTGTCATTGCAAACCTCTACATGGAACACTTTGAAACCCAAGCTCTAGAAAAATCTGATCACAAACCCAAACTCTGGCTCAGATACGTAGACGACACCTTCATAATCTGGCCACATGGGAAAGAAAAACTAGACAACTTCCTCACACACCTCAACAGCCTACACCCCAAAATACAGTTCACCGTGGAAACAGAAGCTAACTAGCAACTTCCCTTCCTGAATGTCTTAGTCTAAAAGAAATCCAATGGCTCCCTAGGACACACCATTTACCAGAAGAAAACACACACAAACCGCTATCTACACGCACTCTCACACCACCACCCAGCACACATCAACTCCGTAGCCAAGACACTCATCTCGAGAACAAAACGCTTAGCTGACGAACAACACCTAAAAAACGAACTACACACTCTCACTAATGTACTAACATCCAACGGATTCCAAAGAAATAAGATTACCAACCTAATCCAAAAAGAAACCCCCACTAAAATCCAAGACAGAGAACAAGAAAACGGCAAAGCCCTCCTCCCATACATAAAAGGCACCACAGACAGAATCAGCAAGATCCTCCACAAACACAACATCAAGACAGCATTCTGCACAAACCGAAAAATATCCACCATCCTAAGAAACCCCAAAGACAAAATTGAGTTAGAAAATCAAGGAGTATATGAAATCCCATGCACCGCCTGCCCCACCACATACATTGGACAAACCAACAGAAGAATAAGTGCACGCATTGAAGAACACAAGAACTCAGTCAGAAAAGAGGAACCAACTTCTTCCCTGGTCCAACACCTTAAAGCCACAGGACATAAAATTGACTTTAAAAATACCAGAACTATCGCCAAAACTGAACACTTTAACAACAGAATAATCAGAGAAGCCATCGAGATAGAAAAACGCCCACACAGCATGAATAAACGAGATGATACCTCCCGCCTACCAGCCATTTGGAAACCCACCCTTATTGACAAACGAGTCCCTAACACAAAGAATGACACTAGACCCACACTCACAAAAACCACACAGGATGTCACCACCACACATCCACGCAAAAAGCAAACCCAAACCCACACCAATGATGAGGCACGACCACAAACCAGAAACCAGACCACAGCTGCATCATTAGCCATTTCAAACCCCTCCAATCCATACATGAAGCAAACTGACACCCACCTTGATGATATGGCACGACCACGAACGCGAAGCCAAACAACAGCAATGCAGCTCTCCATCTCAAATCCCGCTGCAACTCAGACTAATCCGAGCACAACAAAGCCCCCACCCAAACAGAACACACCCCCATCCAATCAGAGCACAGCCAAGCCCCTAACCAATCAGAACACACCTCCACCCAATCAGAACACAGCCAAGCTCCCACCCAATCAGTTCATACCCCCACTGGCAGTTAAAAGGAAGAAACAGCTGCGATCACACATTGCTCCTAGAAGCACGAGGCCGAAGAGACACCAGCCTGAAGATGACGAATGAGACTTCGTCGAAACGTCGCCAAGACACTTCCAATTTTACGCGGGAGAAAACCCGAATTACCAAAGACCTACATACAAACACCCGTGAAAACCTCAGAAAACAAATATGTGTGTATATATATACACACACACACATATACACACACACATATATATACACACACATATATACACACACACACATATATATACACACACATATATACACACACACACATATATATACACACACACATATATATATACACACATATATACACACACACACATATATATACACACACACATATATATATACACACATATATACACATACATACTGTATATATATACACATACACACATACACACACACACACATATAAAATAAAGGTAAAAAAGAATATATGCAGTGTTATCTTCATTTTAGATGTCAAAAGGGTCTCTCTCTCTCTGTCTCTCTCCCCCCCCCTCTCTCCCTCTCTCCGATCTTCTGCTCACCTGGCAAGCTGGCTTCAAGCTGTTCTCCAACAAGCTCAGGGGTAGGCAACCTCGGCTCTTTTATGACTCATGGACTTCAACTCCCAGAATTCCTGAGTCAGCCTAGCTGGGCTAGCTAGCTCTCTCCTGCCCTTCCTGCTTCCTGCAGAGACGCAGCAAAGGGAGAAGCTCCGCCCAGTATGCTTGTCGGCTCTTCAGAACAAGGTGAGGCTACTCTCTTTTTTACTTACACACACACACACAAACACAGAGAGAGAGAGAGAGAGAGAGAGAGAGAGAGAGAGAGAGAGAGAAGCAAGCTCTGTCTCTGTCTCTCTCTGCAAATGGCAGAGGAGGCTGGGAGCCGCAGGGGAAGGCTCAAAGAGCCACATGCGGCTCCGGAGCCGCAGGTTGCCGACCTATGCTCTAGTCATTAGAATATGTAACTCATGCATTTCCTTTCCATTAAATCTTTTCTGTGGTTCTATACAGAAGTATGCCTGATATGGAGAGCTTTCCCTTGAAGACCTGAAAACTAATATATTCATGAAAGATAAGGCTGAAGGCTGGCATAAGACAGTTGGCCTATATCATAAAGGGTTGGTGTAACATTCTTGAAGTTCCTGTGTGAAAAGATGCTGGGGAGAATGCAAGAGGCTCAAAGAAGCCAATGCTAGATCCTATATCAGAAATCAGATGATTGCCGGACTATTGTATAAGAGTATGAGAGTGTAAGCCAGTTTGGGTCAAATGAGATTGGACTTTGAAAAGATAAAAGACTTGGACTATGGGCATCAAGCCAGACAATTTTGGTGCACTGCTGTACTCCAGGCACCTACCCACTCTTATCAGCTGACAATCACTTAAATATGAGCCAGCAGTGTGCTGCAGCTGTCAAAAAAGCCAATGAAATCCTAAGCTGCGGTAAGAGAAGGGTAGAATTGAGATTACATGAACTATTAGTAATAACTTAGTAAGACCATGCTTGGAATATTGCATCCAGTTTTGGTCACCCCAATATAAAAAAGATGTTGAGATTCTAGATAATTAGACGCCTGGAGGCTAAAACATATGAAGAACGGTTGCAGGAATTGGGTATGTGTAGTCTAATGAAAATTAAAACTTGGGGAGACAGGATAACAGTGTTGCAATATTTGAGGAGCTGCCAGAAAAAGAGCCAACCTACTCTTCAAACCACCAGAGGGCAGGACAACAAATAAGAAACAATGGATGGAAACTAATCAAGAAGAGAGGCAACCTAGAACTAAGAAGAAATTTCCTAACTGTGAAATTATTCTGTTATTTGGATTTTCAGACTGGCCATCTGACAACCTGCCTGCATGTTTGTAATATTCTTGGGACTTAAATATCTGAATTCCTTGTATTTTTTTCCTGAATGCCTCTCTTTTAAATTTCTGAAAACATATTGTAGTAGGGTTTTTTCTGCTTATTTAGAATTGTCTGCATGATGCTAACTTAACATAAACTAATTAAAGTAGCGTCTCATATGTTAATTGTCTGGATATGCCATTACTACAGAGATGATATAAATTGGGGACATTTTTTTTACTGCCTATACATATTAAGAAGATGCATATGAGACTCATGTTTAAGATGAACAGCACATTAATCCAGTGGAGATAAATCCTTAATCAATCTATGGTCTGTTGAGATGGTGTCTTGTTGCAGCTTCTAATTCCTTTCCATAGAGCAGGGGTCTCCAACCTATGAGCCATGGCCCAGTACCGGGCTGCGGGCTCTTGGCCAGCGGGCCGTGGAAATTGCTGCCCAGGGCACGCACACATGGGCGCGTGTTTCCCCCCACTCATGACAGCGCCCTCGGCCCTGTTCGTGCATGCGCATGGGTGCAAATGCGGACGCTAGCGTGGGGTGTGCGTGCCCCATTTGCGCATGTGCAAATGGGCCGCTAGCATGGGGGGTTGTGTAGCCCATTCGTGCATGTGCAAACGGGTGCTAGCTGCCGCAGGGGTGTGCGGCCATTCACTCATGCGTATGGTGCCAGCGCATGCCACAGGGGTGAACACGTTCGCTAGTACTGCGCCAGTGGGTGTGGCCCCATTTGCGTGTATGCGTGCGCGCATGCAGTAATTTGGAAGCTGCTCTCCTCTCCGGGCTGTGAGCCCAGAAAGGTTGGAGAACTCTGGCATAGAGAATGAACTCATATGGTGCCTTCACAACATGAAAAACTTCACTGGGGTAAACCAAAGCTGTTTCAAACAGACCTATTCATCACACATGCAAAGTTGTAAGTTCCCCACCCTCTGGCCAGGGCACGCATGCGTGGGTGCGCATTTCCCCCCACTCACGCTAGTGCCCGCGGCCCTGTTCGCACATGCGCACGGGCACGAACAGGGACGCTAGCATGGTGTGTGTGTGTGTGTCCCATTTGCGTATGTGCGAATGGGCTGCTAGCACAGGGGGTTGCACAGCCCATTCATGCATGTGCGGTGCTAGCCGCCGCAGCGGTGTGCAACCATTCACACATGTGTACGGTGCCAGCGCATGCCATATGCGTGAAGACGTTTGCTAGTACTGCGCCAGTGGGTGTGGCCCCATTTGTGTGTATGTGTGCACGCATGCAGTAATTTGGAAGCTGCTCTCCCCTCCGGGCTGTGAGCCTGGAAAGGTTGGAGAACTTTGCCATAGAGAATGAACTTATATGATGCCTTCACAACATGAAAGACTTCACTGGGGCAAACCAAAGCTGTTTCAAACAGACCTATTCATCACACGTGCAAAGTTGTAAGTTCCCCACCCTCTGCTGAAACATCTGTTTCTAGTTGCTGCTGCTATCTGATGAACAAAAAGAAATAATGTATAATTGTTCCCAAAATGACCCAGCCAGACTATTGTATTTAGCAGTCATATGTATTTCGTTGTATCTATTTCCCAGTTTTCTGCTAAAGGTAGCAAACATGGAATCATCTAATCTTATACTAGGTAATAACAAGCCTATGAGGTAAGGTGGGCTGAAATAAAATAATTGACCCAAACTCAACCAATGAATTGTTTTGGTGGACACTTGAACCTGAGTGTCTCAGTCCTGGTCTAACACACCACTATAGAGCAGCGTTCCCCAATTCCCAGACCACTGATCAATACCTGTCCATGGCCTGTTAGAAACTGGACCGTGCAAGCAGTTGGCAAGCAAAGCTTCATCTGCACATGCATGGGATCTAGGTTGAATGGGAAATCCCCCTCAGTCCGTGGAAAAATTGTCTTCCACAAAACTGGTCCCTGGTGCCAGAAAGTTTGGGGACCACTGCACTATAGTACAGTTACTGCATAATCACATGATTCTAGTGTAGCTCAAAATACTTTTTAACTGAAAATGCCAATTAGATATCATATAAAGGTCAAAAGAAAAATATAATAAGAATATCAATGTTATAATCCCAAATTCTGGTATCCTGCAGAGAGAAATGTCTCAAAACACAGAAGTTTCTCTGTTGCTTAAATATGTCCAAGTCTTCTCCAGATATTTACTTATAGTATTTAAAGATCAGACTTAAAGTAATACATGTTAAAAGATTGTAGAGCTAGGTCAGGGGTAGGCAACCTTGGCTTTTTTATGACTCGTGGACTTCAACTCCCAGAATTCCTCAGCCAGCCATGCTGAGGGAAAGGGAGAGGTTTTCAAGCTCAGCCATGCTGGCTCAGGAATTCTGGGAGTTGAAGTCCACGAGTCATAAAAGAGCCAAGGTTGCCTACCCCTGAGCTAGGTAATCTGCACCCTGCTGCCTTTCTACCTAGCTTGCTTGCTGGCTGTCACATAAGCATCACTTCCATATTCATTTCCTGGCCCAATAATTCACTTTGCAAGAATGAAGTATTTATAGCTAAAAACAATACCAGGAGGGTTTTATTGCCACAGCAGGCAGCTAAATGAGTCAGTAGATGGGGCAGGGAAGGGAGGGCACCCAAAGCAGAGAATCTACCTCCTTCAAACAATGGTTCATCTAGGACAGCTTTATATATTTCAAAATATATTTCAAATCTGAAAAAGGGGAAAAATCTAGACAGAGGACAGTAATAAACAGTGCAGAGAAGAGCAACAAGAATGATTAGAGGTCAAACATATGAAGAATGGTTGAGGAATTTGGTATGTGTAATCTAATAAAAAAAAAGAGTAGGGAGAGACATGATAGCAGTATTCCAATATTTGAAGGGCTGTCACAAAGATGAGGGTGTCAAATTATTTTCCAAAGCACCTAAGGCAAGACAAGAAACAATGGATGAAAACTAATCAAGAAGAGAAGCAACCTAGAACTAAAGAGAAGTGAGAACAATCAACCAGTGGAATGGCTTGCCTACAGAAGTTGTAAGTGCCCGATCACTGGAGGCTTTTAAAATGAGACTGGACAGCCATTTGTCTGAAATAGTAGAGGGTCTCCTGCTCAAGCAGGGGGTTGGACTAAATGACCTCCATGGTCCCTTCCAACTCTGTTATTCTACGTTCTAAAGAGCACCCACAGTTGATACAACAAGGTAGGGCTTCATTGTGAAGTTCTAGTTGCTGCTGACAAGAGTTCAAATGGGAAAAGAACCTCCTCAGCATAATCAAATTTTAATACCAGCACCAAACATTTAGGGCTCTCAAGATCAAACCAACACCTTCAATGGCGAAACAAGGACAGCAATAAAGATGTTTATATATCCATTAGAATTTCTGGATTGTCTTCAATGTCAGAACCATGAAGAGTACACTGGAATACAGGTAGCCGTCGACTTACAACCACAACTGAGCCCAACATTTCTCTTGCTAAGTGAGACATTTGTTAAGTGAATTTTATTATCTTTCTTGCCACAGTTGTTAAGTGAATCACTGCAGTTGTTAAATTAGTGATGCAGTTGTTAAGTGAACTTGGCTTCTCCATTGACTTTGCTTGTCAGAAGGTTGCAAAATGTGATCATATGACCCCAGGATACTGCAACCGTCATAAATATGAGTCAGTTGCCAAGCATCTGAATTTTGATCACATGACCATGGGGATGCTGCAATGGTCATAAGTGAAAAATGATAGTAAGTCGTTTTTTTCTGTGCTGTTGTAACTTTGAACGGTCACTAAATAAACTGTTGTAAGTTGAGGACTACCTGTATTCTAATATAAGCATTATTATAACATAAACATCAGCAGCCATCTGCTTTTTTTCCAGTATCCGATAAGGCAGATGAAATTATTACAAAGTACACTAAGCCACTAGTATTTAGACATTGAGAAAAATCAGCAAACTGCCAATCTGATCCTTAAAGGAAAGTATTTCCCTGAGAAAGAAAGCAACTCCCCCATAACTATGTCATATGACTAAACTCCAATTTACTCATTCTGACACAATCTATCACTTCATGTAATTCATGTAGTCTATAAGAGCTGTCAAACATTTCACCTGGATCTGATGTCAGAGATTAGTTGCACATTATATGAAGCACTTGTGTATTTATTTTAAGGATGAGTACAGTTTCCTTTATAATTACATATAAACCAACATTTTATAAATACTCACAGTCAAAGGATATTCATCAGAACACCAAGTTTTGCTTCGTGTTCCAATAATTCTTACATGTGGAAAATAAAACTCTCCAATGTTGATGACCTCGTCTATGCTTGCCTGATAAAGCATGTTTCCAATCAGAATGAAGACATTTGGAAAAAGAATAGCTACCTCTTTGACTTGGTGAATCATGTCAGATGGTATGAGGTCTGGAGGAAATTTTATTTCTGCTACTTTTAAAAATCCATTGCTAGTGTAGAAGATACCATCAACTGTCACTATGACAGCTGTTCTTGGATAACAGGAACTCCATTCTATTTTGGCATCACTACCAGCTGGAAGAGTGACAGAAACTCCTGTTTTTGAGCCTAATATATATATAGGCTGGGCAATAGTAAAAGGAGTATCATGAACAAAACAATCCTGAAAAGTCACAACTTTGTCACGGATGTTTGCCATGTTATCATTTGTTTGGCTAGGCACTTCAAATATCCATATTCTGAAAACCAACAAAAATATAATACAAATTAGCTATTATATTTTTATAAACAAAGTATTTGAATATGCTTTTTATCAATACAATTTATTCCCTAATTCTTTTTAATAATGTTTACCTATAAGCTTCAATTACTTCCCAATTAAATGCTGAACTTAAGTTCTAAAAAGCAAATTTTGCTGAAGAATTCAATGAAAATAATAAATTGGTTAAATAGCAGTTTAATTTAACATTTCAATATAAATTTATATTTCAATATCTACAAGCAGATCTATACAAACATATTCTATCAATGTTAAAGCTGTAGCTATGAAGTATATTGTGCTTATATTCTCAGTAGCACAGTGCTTGTGCTTATCAGATGGTTACTGAGCATTAATTCATTTTAGAATCATCACCAATCTAATGTCTCACATGTACAAACAGGATTTCAGAGGAGCTCTTGTCCAAATTATCAACAAATGTATATATTTGAGGCAATGCACTCCTTGACAACCAAATGTCACTTAAATTCAAATTTGTTACAGTATTTTCACAAATTTTATCATTATGCAATGATGTAAATATATGTGAATCATCTGGACTGCTTTTGATATAGTGCACTTATTTATTGTTTGGGGTTTAAAGTCCAGATGCAAAGTTTGCATACTGTATGTAGAACCTGTTAAATGGATGTCTATTAAACTGAAGTTTTAGTGTATCAGTTCTATAACTGCAGCTATGTAGACATAGCTGGCTAATTGGAAAAAGGGCATATTTATCAGAAGACAAAGAAAACAACAATATTATAACTTCTTTTTGTAGATAGCATTGTTGTGTCACAATTTATCTAACTATCAATCATGAACCATGCTAAGTGGGAAGGAAATATGAATTTTCAGATACTATTTAAGTGTAATATTGTTATTTAGCAAGAACCCTTACTATTTTTCAGGCAAATCAAGGCTACTGCTGATCGTCAGTTAGCATCATCTGGAGCGCTACATGTTTGCTACCCCTTCATTTGTCATTTCAAAAGCATTGCATTACTCTATAAAATGTAATTGAAAGAACAGTACCCATTATAAAATAATCTGCTGGAATATTCTGTTCCTTTAAATAATGTTCTAACGCTAGGTTGCTGTCCCAAATTCCAGAACTGCTTGCTAAGGGTCCTAGAATACTATGAAATAAAAACAGTTATTTTTAAGAGAATTTTTTTTTAAAATCCTTTTTGTTAAATATAATTTCATTTGCATGAAGTTCTACTTCTTAGCAAAGATAAATTAGCAATACAAAAATAATAATTATTAGTATGAAATTTGTATATTTTTATTGTGAGTTGACCAACCATAAGATTTATCATAACACCATAAAACAATGCAGTGTCACAGTCTGGAAAGTGACAAAGAATTCTAATATAATGGCTCAGAATGATAGAGAATGATCCTTTATGGAAGAGATTTTTTTAAAGATTATTTCTTAATAAAATTATTTTTTCTACAATATTTAAATATTCTACAATATTTAAACCGAAGGCTATAGAAAAAGAACAAATTACAAGCTCAAGAACAAGCCAAATATAAGTAGAAAATAGGTTTTGGATTTCTTTCAAAAATAGCTTAAGTGGATGGTGTGGAAAAGAAAAAAAGGCTATTACTTGAAGAGGAAAAAAGTGAGTTTATGATATTTATTTATTAATGAAATTTACATGGCCTCCCATCTCATAGAAAGTGGCTCTGGGCAGTATATAACAAGTATTCCAACTAAGGGGGAATGTCACAAAAACTCCAAAATGCAAGAGAGTATGGACTGGCTGGAAAGATATGAAAGAAACTCATTTAATGATATAAGATTTACAAATTAATAAGCTGCAAGCATAACATGTGGAGTAGACTTTCTGGAAAACTCTGATTAGATGTATATCAACTCAGGGAGAGGTAGTCCTGTAGATTAGCGTTCCCCAACCTTTGCAGCTTGGAGGCCCGGCTAGGTGGGAGAGGAGAACTGGGCTACATGAGAGGCAGATGGGCACCCACATACATGCACATGCATGTGTGTGCATGCCAGCCCACGGCCCAGTTGCAAATAGGCCATGGCCCGGTAGTGGGCCACGGCCTGGGGGTTAAGGACCCTTGTTGTAAATAACCTGGTCCCACGCCATGTAGGGGTTTTCAAGATGATAACTAGCATCTTGAATTCTACCCAGAAGGAAACTGGGAAACACTGCAGCTTGTACAATAGAAATGTAATATACACACCAGTGTGTTTCGGATTATTTATAGCTTCGGAATGATCTTCAAGAACAGCCTAGTGTAAAGTGTATTGCAGTAACCCAAAGCTGAATTGACAAGGCTCGAGTGACTGTGAGGAAAGCTCCCTATCTAGAAAAGGTTGCAATTGATGAGCAAGTCAAATCTGTACAAAGGCCAGCTTAGCCCTCCCCATGCCCCAACTCTCCCCTGGGCAGAGGAGAAGCTATGTATTCTAAATGGCTGGGTGGCAGCACTCCAGGTCCACTCCTGTCTCTCATATGAGGGAAGCAGAAAAGATCCAGCTACACCCAGCCCCCACTCCAATTACCAGAATATGTAAAGGAGCCCAGATCATGCAAATGTCCTTAATCCAGGTGCTTGCCAGCCACCAAGATAACCATCCTGCATCTCTGCCTTGGGATTTCCACTACCACATTGATCACAGGAAGTTTCAGTCCAGAGTTGTCCAAGATAGGCAACAGAACCCATCAAAATGGCTGCTATATCTTATGGCTGCTTGAGCAGCAGCTGCCAAATACAAGGCACCTGCCCTTCTCCCCAGGTATGCTGCCTTTCCATGCACCCAGTACAGCGAACAGCCCGACCACTGAAGGCTCCAATGGCCAAGATCCTGTAACCACCGCTAGTTCCTTGTTCTGTGCCAGCCCAATGTCTCTGTTTTCTCTGCAGCAGCAGACTCAAAATGGAGGATAGGAGTCCAAGCCACTAGTCCACTGCCACTTATTCCACTCACCCTCTGAAGCCCATTCCATGTCACTCATCAGCTGGAACAGACAGATGATTGGTAGCATCACCAAGCTCTGCTGACTTCCAACCACACTCCAAGGAACCCCCACAATAAAAGGCTACCAGCCAACATAGTTTTACTTAGCTCCAACCAGGGGGGATGCTGATGGAGGCTCCACTGGGCCTTTCCAGCCATTTGGTACACTGCCACTTCACTGGTTAACTGCATTGCTGCTATTCCCGTTCCTCCTGCCAGCCCAAATAACTGACACTATCATTGCTGGCCACCCATTGATCTGACTGGGACAACCAAACACCTCTGTACACCATACACAATAATAAGGTGAGCCTACCAACAGGCATCCACCTTGGTGCTATGATGGGAAAAAACAAGAACACATAAAACCTTCTTTCATTGATAACTTTTCTCATCTTTTTTCCTTCTTTTCTCTTTTACTTGAATTCTCCCTTTGATTTTGTTTCTCTCCATTAAATTTATAAAATCTAGTTCAGAACATATTTTTCAAAAAAATCAATTGAATTACCATTCAATGGGACTGAAGTTATCTGTTTTCTCTTCAGCTGCCATCCCCTGAAAATATTTTTGTGCAACAATTAAGGAAAAAAGATTTTTTTAATGTGTTTAATTGCCAGATAGTGCCATATTAATGAAACAGACAAAATAAGCGTTGACCTTGCTTCTGAAAATCTGATAGCATTATATGTATACCATGTAAATTATAAGGCAAAATAAAATACCTACTATTCCTGGTAATCTGGCAGTGTTTAGCTTTTCTTTCTTGTCTGCATTTTCTGGATCAAATATCCATACTCTTATATCCTGACAAAAAATAAAGATTAGTATTACAGAAGAGCTTTTCATTTTCATGAAAAATGCTTTTTAAAATTACTGTAAATGATGTATAATTATTAAAACAAGTAATTGTATTTGTTTAATTAACAAGTTGAAATAATTTTATTACTATTCGAAAATAGATTAATTTTCCCAAACAGAGTTAATGAGAAAGGGAGTGGGGTTGCTCTGCTTATATACTAATGTTCACGGTGTTCATGGATTTCACAACACAAAACACCTCATCACCAACAATCAACACCCAGATAATCAAAGTTTAATATCAAGATTAATAGTAGAGCAATAATCAAGAAGTAAACAATATCCCAATCAAGAAACTATCAACTCAGACAAACAAGCTAACAGTAGACAACAGCCTAATCAAGGAACCACCAAGAACACTCTCACCAACCCTGATGGCAAGCCTCTAGTATATAAATAAAGAACAAATCCCACTCCCTTCTACATTGATGATGTTACCTAGCTGGGTAATAAAATGTCTGCAACAAAACAACCAAGGATTACACAACCTTAACACTATCAACCACATATTTAAATAATTTAAACAGGGGCTTAAGTTGGAATGGGAGAAGTCTTTTACTTCAGTAAAAGATTTATGAGGTATATGCATGTAGTCCTTTACCAACTCTGAAAGTACAAATGATGATAGGCAATGAGAATTAATAAGAAAGTCATGGCTTTTGCTAAAACACATGCTAATATTATCCAGAAACAGAGAGTGATTAATATTCTCTTTACATTTATTGACTAATTTATAATGAATATATTTACCTGAGTTGGACCAGTACTCCATAACCTTGAAAAAAAATAATCAGTTTACAAAAATGAAAATACACAGTATCATTTTCAATTCAGGAAAATAGACAACAAAACCCTGGTTCTGAATACTTGTATTCATAGATTTGGAGCTTGAAACAAATTATTTGCAGATATAACTTGTGTCAGTTTCTTCAAGTTTCCCAACTTAATTCTATTAGTAAAATGATGTATTTCAACTCAGGAATCTATTATGACTCCTTTATTTTATGATTTACAAATAAAGATGCTTCTATCTCCTCTGGTGGATCCATTCATTAGGATATTCTTGGCTGCATGCAACAAAGATTATTTGTTGGATTATTATGGGTATCCTTTTAATTTTATATAGTCTGAAGATACCCTGCTGATTAACTTCCCCGAAAAGATGGCTGTTGAATGCAAGCCTGATATTTTCCTGATATTCTCAGCAAGTAACAGTAACAGTGATAATATCACTGAGAAGTATGCTTCTCAAGAGTGTTACAATTATTCCATTCATTTATGGAAGGAATTTTCAAAAAGGAAATTGAGATTGTTCTTCTACTCCTTGTCCATAGTGTTTGGGATATTTGCCTCCATGCAATTCAATATCTATAGCAGTGATGGCGAACCTTTTAGAGACCGAGTGCCCAAACTGCAACCCAAAACTCACTTATTTATCGCCGGGTGCTGGGTGGGCGTGGCCCACTGGGTGGGCGTGGCTGTGGTGGTCATGGCAGAATGGGTGGGTGTGGCGTGGCTGTGGTGGTCATGGCAGAATGGGTGGGTGTGGCCAAGGTGGGTGTGGTCACCTTGATGTTGCTCGTGGGCAGGGACTCCTGGTGGGTGGGGCGATGGGCAGGTGGCTCGTCCTGCGGGGTGAGGGGAAGCGAGGCAGGATGGAGGTGCCATTGCCACGGGGCAAGGCGAGGCAGGGGCCAGGACAGCTGCTGCCTGACACCATTGGCCCCCGCACACAGAGGCCAGCGAGTGCATGGGGGCCGACGGTGTCCGTCAGCAGCCACAGCCTGCCGGCCCCTTGACCGACACTCTGGGGCTCCGCAGCCCGCTGCCAGTTCAGAGAAGTCGCTTCTGAGCTCGACTACCGGGTGACAGCTGGGGAGGCGATGCAGTAGGTCGTGCCTGGGAAAAGGAGAGCATGTGAGGCAGGAGGGACGGGACGGGAGGGAAACCAGCCGTGCTGGGATGCATCCAGCCACGTGGGACCTTGGCGAGTTAGCGGGCGGCTGCTTGAAGAGGGACAGTTGCCATCTCCGGGGCATGGCGCGCGTGCCCACAGAGAGGGCTCTGAGTGCCGCCTCTGGCACGCATGCCATAGGTTCGCCACCACTGATCTATAGTATCTAAAATCCCTGGGAGAAATCATTTGGAAATCTGGACTGAGATAGTATGGGATATCAAACTATTCTGCCTCTACATATTTCTAAACAAAGAAAATGATATATCTCTTACAACAGAGTCAATCAGATCATTAATGAATATTTACTTCAAAAAATCTCCTAGTATCTGCCAGCTGCACCATAAAAAGGCATACAAAAAGTCTCTGCTGTGGAAGTATGCAGAATATATATGCTAAGCAAAGTAACATGTTACCATTTTCTTTTCTTTATTGAGTAAACCTAAGAGTACAAAAGAGAGAGAAATAAAGATACAAAAGGCAGAATGAAAAATAGAACATAAATAAAAACCATTATGAAGGAGAATTTGGTACATATTCTCCCATTTCGTTCCATTTTTCCCCCAACTATAACCATTACAGGTAGTCCTTGACTTACAGTCACGTAGCGATTGTTCAAAGTTATGACATAGCTGAAAAAGGTGATTTATGATCCAGATCAGAAATTCTTATGGTTGCTCCCCATCATGTGACTGCACTTCAGGCGCGTGGCAACACAGCTGCTTTAATGACTGTTTGTGGCATCCCAAAGTCATGTGACTGTTTTATGACAATTTTGGCAAAAAACGGCACTTCCAGTTTTCAGCAAAAAAAAACGCACATAGCAAACCAAGGCTTTGCATTTACAATTGCTGTATTTGCTTAACAAACCAATGTGCAATTACGACCACTGCAAAAAAGTTGTAAAATCCGGACAGTCCATGACCAACCTTTTACAACTGTCACAACATGCAACTGTAATATGCAGGCTCCGTTACTGTTGTATGTTGAGGATTGCCTGTACTTCAGTATTTAAACTGCTTTTTAATATTTGATAGTAAACATTGGAAATGTTCAGTTCAAGCTGACCATAAAAGGAAAGTTGGTATACATTTTATTATTGATAATAAATAACTCTGTCAATGAGTTATAAGCTGAGCAAATTATGTCATAATAAATGTCGGACATTCTAGATGCTGACCTAGAAACCAGGAGCTGGTGAGTTCTAGGCCTTCTTTACGCCTGAAAGCTGACTGGGGACTTTGGGCCAGATACTCTCTCTCTCAGCCCACCCTACCTCATAGAGTTGTTGTAGTGAAAATAGGAGGCAGGCTTATTTGTCATATTCACCATCTTGAGTGAACCAAATGCATATTAAAAAGGTAGAAAAATATAGGTAGGTGTGGAATGCTGCAAACATATCAGGTGATTGAAGAAGAAAAAAGACCTTTGGAAGAATATCTGGAGATGCACTGAAGCTAGTATACCAGGAAGGCTTACTGAATGCTGGAGAGACCAAAATGGCCTACAAGAAGCAGCAAATGAAGAACAGAAAAGTGGCACGGGAAGATAAGGCATTACATGGCCAATACATTAACAAAAAAACCAGTAAAGCAGATAATATCAAGATCTGACAATGGCTAAGAGCAGGAGTACAGAAGAAAGAGACAGAGAGCTGCACAAGATCAAGCCTTAAGAACAATGGCATACAAAGCCAGAATTGAGAAGACAGCAACAGGCAGTAAATAGTGCCTCTGCTCACTTAGTTAACTGCTGCAAGAAGATCACACAGATCTTGTTGCTGACTACAAACAAGCTCACAAAGATCTTGATGTTGACTACAAACAACAGCATGATAAAATAGCAAAAATGGTGCTGGAAGATCTGCAAGAAATACTATTTGCCTGCAACTAAGAACTAGTGGGACCACAAAATAGACTAAGTAATAAAAAATGAAGAAGCTAAAGTGCTCTGGGACTTTAGAATTCAAACAGATAAGAACCTGCCACAAAACACCCCAGATTAAACCATTATTGATAAGAAAGACAACAAAGTCAGGATAGTGGGAAAGTCTGGATAGAGGAACAGCAGAACAAAAGAGAAAGAAGTGGAGAAAATAAATACAAAACACAAAGACCTACAAATAAAAGCAGAACTGTGCAAAGAAAGCAAAGATAGTACCAGTAGTGCTAAGATGCATAGGTGCAATCTCAAAACTTCTGGAGCACCACTTGAATACCATTGGTATTGACAAAATCTCCATCAGTCAATTGCAAAAGACAGCTTTACTTGGAATAACTTACATACTACAATGATACTTTAAATATTTTTAAACAATATCATCTGCCTACCCCAGGCAAGTACTCAATACATGGACAAAAATGCCAAATCCAATCTAAACATCTGGCTGGTCATGTGACAAACCATAATGATAATGCCATAATAAAGAAGGAAGATTGTATCACTTATGGCAGTGATGCAATCCTCCCCTCAAAATCAGGACCTCCATGGGAATTTCTATGGAGATTCTCAGTCCTCCAGGTCATGGTTGTCCCAAAGGTGCTTTTTCAAAAGGCAACTGGACTTTGTTTTTTGCTTGAAGAGGTTTCAATTCTCATCTAAGAAAGTGGATTAGAAAGTGAGGTTTGCAGATTTATTATCCTTTAAAGGGGTCTACCACAGCAAGAGCTGTTGACTCCCAGCACTCAAACTCATAGAAAACTTAACATCTGCCTATCTCAGGTCCTTGGGAAGTATTTGATACATGGACAAAAATGCCAAATCCAGTCTAAACATCTGGCTGGTAATGTAACAAACCATAATGATAATGCCATAATAAAGAAGGAAGACAGATAGCATCAATTGACTGAGAAGTAGCAGCCATCGAGAGCACATGGTGATTATGGTGATTCTCCATCCTTACCGTATCCAGAAAGATTCCAAGTAAACAGTCTACTCACCAGTTCCTTGGTCTTTCCTATGGTTGTTGGCTCTGTTTTCACAGAGCCATATTCCATTCACCATACCTCCCCTGGAGGTCGTCCCAAAAATGCTTTTTCAAAAGGCCTTTTGAAAAAAGGGTCTTTTTTTGGGAGGGGATTAGATGAAGACCCAGTTGGAATAGCCAAAAATTCCAAGGGCTTCCTTGATCTGTTTTAATTTTTTTTGTTTTCCATCTTTACTGGTAGGCAAACCTTCAGCCTGGTGGTATAGGGTTCTGGTCACTCCCATTTTATGTTCCAGTGGGTGGTGAGAATCAAAATGTAAATACTGATCTCTGTGTGGGGGTTTTCTGTAAACTTCAGTGAAGGCTTCTTTCTTCCTTAATGTGTACTGCACAGTCCAGGAAGGCCAGACTATTTTCCTTAACATCTTCCTGAGTGAATTCAATTTATCTGTCCACAGAGTTCATGTGTTTGGTGAAAGCTTCCAATTCATGTGTTTTAATCTTAACCCAAGTATCATCCATTCCAGTGATGGGTGGAAATCCTGTGAAGTTGTTTAGGCTTTAGTTTCTACCTCCCCATGTAGAGATTGGCCACAATGCGGAACACAGTTGAACACAGTCATTTTTTCACTATTGTGACAGCTTCAGTTGTTGGAATGTAGGTGAAGAGTGAAGTCACATCATAAGAAACCATAATCTTGTCCAGATCCAGATCTTGAACTATAAATTAATTCTATTAGAAGTAAAATGAAGGACTATAAAACTGATTTATTTGATCAAGGTTAAAATAAAACTTTTTTACAATGTTCTGGCAACACTTTTTGGACTTTTTGCTGATACCAGGTTTGAAAACTTGATGTTTTATAAATTTGCTTACAGATGAAGTGATATCTGTTTAATCTTACAAGAGTGGAGAGTTATTAAATTTATTTGTATTTGTTATGATGAAGATTGGAAGTAATTTCCTTATGTATTTCTGTTTGTTTTTTTTATTATGTTCTTTCTTTTCCTTTTTTTCCTGCAGTTTTTTCTATTCTTTGCTCTTTTTCTAAGTTTAGTTTGTATTAATTATTATTACTATAATTAAAATTTTTAATAAAATATATTTTAAAAACTCAAAAGCACTGAAAACAAATATACCGCAATATTCAGAAAATAAATAAAAAATTGAACTGAAAATAGTTGTAAATATTTTGATGCTTTTGCCATCTGCAAAAAATTTGATAGCATAGACCAGGGGTGTCAAACTGCCGGCCCACGGACTGGATGTGTCACTCCAAAACTGCGCCCACCCCATTGCCGGCAATGGGAAAAAAGTCGCAATATGTCGCAACACGTCACGTGACATTGCGAGTTTGACACCCGTGGCATAGACTAATAAATGAATGCCAACTGACTTGGCCTGCATGTGCTGTGTTCATAATGAGGGGTGCAAGACAAATCCTTATACTGAAGTGCATATAAAAGCTTCTGTTGTTTTTAATCTACACATGCTTTTTACCATCCAACAGATTTTTATAAATAATGTAAAGCATACAAACAAGATATTGTGGAATTTCTTTCTAAAAGCAAACATAATTAAATATTTAAGAAATTATACATTATTAAAGTGTTTCCTAAGTGGTAGGAAGATTCTAATTATGGATCTATGTGTGTGTGTCCATATATGAATTTTATTTAATAAATATCTAATGCAAATATCTAAGAAGAATTTAAAGTCCATATTTGAAAATGCATTTAATTTACTGTATATGTTTATTGAATTTGCTACTATTAAAGTTGTTTTTGTAATATTTTGAGATTTGTTCTACAATAATTTATATTTTCATATTCCATTTTATAATTTAAAAATTGGATTAATAATGTGTTGTTGACGGAGTTCACCTCTGCAGAGGGAGGGACTGGTTTCCTGGGATAGCATTAAGATCACAGGAAATGATAGCATCACTTTATACTCTATTTGTGAGACCACACTTGGAATATTGTGGCCAGTTCTGGTCATCATGATTCAAGAAAGATGCTAGAACAGGGGTGTCAAACTCGCAAATCACATGACGTATCGCAACTTTTTTCCATTGCCGGCAATGGGGTGGGCACGGTTTTGGCATGACGCATCTGGCCTGTGGACTGGCAGTTTGACACCCCTGCTCTAGAAAGAGGGCAGAGAAGAACAACAAAGGCGATAAGGGCTCTTGAGGTTAAATGATATGATGAATGGCTAACAACTGTCAAAAGGAAGAGGGCATTGATTTATTCTCCATAGCAACTGAGTGCAAGACAAGAAGCAGTGGATGGAAGCTCATCAGAAGAGATTCAATCTGGAAATAAGGAGGAATTTCCCAACAGTGAGAATGATTAATCAGTGGAACAGCTTACCTCCTGTAGTTGTAGGTGCTCTATTGCTGGAGATTTTCAAGAAAAGTTTGGATAACCATTTGTTTGGGATGGTATAAGGACTCCTGCTGTCAACGCTGTTAATATGGGATATTATTGCATTGACAAGATATGCAGAACTGTTTGGTATTTTTGGAGTTAAATCAGATGACAAAACAGAGGGAGGAGAATTGTGAAGAAAGCGGGAGATTGGGAAGGGAAGTGAATCTTTGGCCTCCAGCCTAATTGGAAGACGTAAATCATGACAATAAAGTAAGGGAGGAGTTAGCAAGATAAGACAGACGCCAGCCAGAGAAATCCAGATTCTGGCATCCGCTTTGTAATGTACCGAAGGGTTGTATCAAAACTCCTGGCAAGGAATGCAAAATAAAGAAACTAAAACAGAGAATAATGTCTCCGTTTTCAAGGATTGTATCCTCCTTCGGACCACAACACCTGCCTTGGGCAGGGGGATGGATTAGAAGACCTCCAAGGTCCCTTCCAGCCTTATGATTCAATGATTCAAGGAACAACAAAGGAAAACAGTAGAGCTCAGGAAGGGCTTTATTCATGCATTTTCCTTCAAATATCAGGATGGTGTTTATAGTGAAATATTGCCTGAATTTTTAGTCTTTCAGCAAGAACAATAACTTTTTTTAAAAAATGGAAATAAAAAGGAAACAAACTTTAACATAGGTTTATATATAGGATCTTTAAGGATTTAAACTCCAGCAAGTATTATTAATTGGTATTCATTCATTGTTAACCCTAGTAATTGAGAGACTGCCATATATCAACTCACATCCTAAAGGTCTGGAGTTAGAGTTATACAGGGGCAGCAAGTTCCTTTTCAATAGGTTTCTTAGAAGTAGCTTATAGCTTGTAAAGCAGAGCACTTCTTGTAGTGAAGGTTCTCTAAAAATGTAGTACCAGTATCACCAAGCAGCTGAATGAAAACACCTTCCATGCCAAAACACATTTTGCTCATGCTGAATGTGCACTTATTTGGAAAGGGGGTTCATGAAGCAGATAAAGCTTTGAGGTTGGTATCTGAAAATTTATTATGGAAAAGAACAAACAGATGATTGCAGAATTCATTGAAGGGGACTCCCAAAGCATCAAGACTTTGGAAAGAAACTAAAGACCCAGTAGAAAATTGGTTAGTTCCAGGAGGAACTGAAGCAACTGAAGACTCCATGAAGAGGAACAGTGGCTGAGTATTGAAGCAATAGCTTCAACCATGTCTGAGTGCCAAGTAACATGGGGACAAGATATCAAGAGACATTGGCTTGTTTAACCAATGATAAATGGAATTACCAACAGAGGTACCAATTCTCCTACCAACAGCAGAGAAACTATAGCAAACAGAGAGAGAAGAGACCAAATAACGATCCTGTTGGGCAGTAAACTCCAAACAAGGGAGTCCACCAGCTGAGAAGTTGCAATGGTAACTAAACCAGCCAGAGCTATGAGTAGTTAAGTGGCAATAAGGCGAAGATAGAGAGAAATCCTCTATTGGTGTCTCTACATGTATCCCCATACACCAGCAGCCTGTTAGTGATGTTCATTGCAAGAGGAGATGAGCAAGAAAGAGGAAGAAAGCTAATTAGTATATCCCATGGTAAGGTGACCCAGAAGAGGGGCAAGTCTGCAACCTCATTTAGCTTTCTGTAAGAAAAAAAAGACAGAAATTCTCACTTTGAATCTCTTGTCAACTCTCTAAAGAAAAATGGCCTCTGATGGAGGGAGGGAGGGAGGGTTAGAGAAGTTTCTGCTTCTCATAGAAAAGTTCTGGGAAGACATCCAAGGTCAAACCACCTGGTTAAACAAAATGCCAGGTGCTGTGTTGGAATGATGCCCAGAGTGTAAAACTGAAAACTGGAGATCTAGTTAGAAAAGAAAGGAGCGTGAAAGAAGGCAATATCTTTCCTTCAGCACATTTTTTGTTAAGCCTAGAAAGGCACTTCTATATATTTGAAACAAATACATGAAAATGAAAAATGTAGGTAAAATATATATTCAATGGTAGTTAGCAGCACTAATTCAATTCTCCTAGTGACAGAAATAACATTCAACTAAAATGTAATTAAAAATAACAATAACTAGTTTTTATATTGGACCATTATGGGAATGGTTAAGATTTCTTACAATGGTTTCAGTTAGTCCTAAATATCAAATTTATATTCTCACTCATCCCACTCATAAGTACGTTTTTTTTCCTCTATTCAATCATGTCTGATTTTTGGAGACTGCCTAGAGATGTCCCTGCAGTTTTCTTGGTAAGATTTTTCAGAATTGGTTTGCCATTGCCTTCTTTCTGGGGATGGGAGAAAGTGACTGGCCCAAATCACCCAGTTGGGCCCAAAGCAGAAACCCAACTCCTGTTTTCTAGCCTGACGCCATGGGACCATTAAGGAGAGATTTCTTCCAATGTTTTCAGTTAGTCCTAAATACCAAATTTATATTCCCACTCATAAGTGCTACTTTGTTGTTGTTAGTTGCGAAGTCGTGTCCGACCCATCGCGACCCCATGGACAACGTTCCTCCAAGCCTTCCTGTCCTCTACCATCTTCTGGAGTCCATTTAAGCTCAGGCCTACTGCTTCAGTGACTCCATCCAGCCACCTCATTCTCTGTCGTCCCCTTCTTCTATTGCCCTCAATCTTTCCCAACATTAGGCTCTTCTCCAGTGAGTCCTTCCTTCTCATTAGGTGGCCAAAGTAGCTTGAGTTCACAGGATTCTGGCCTTACTAAGGAGGGCGAGGTCGTGGTTGATCTCCTCTAGGATCTGACCGGGTTTTGATGCGCCTTGGCGTCCAAGGGAGTCTCGCCAGGAGTCTTCTCCAGGCACCATAGTTGCAAAGGCGCTCATCATGTGGCGTTCAGCTTTCTATGGTGCCCTCAGTCCAACTTCACGCCTACATTGCTACTGGGAACAGTCTTGGGCGGCTTGACCTATCGTCTTTGTTGGCAGGTGTGTCTCTGCTTTTTAGTATGCTGTCTAGATTTGCCATAGCTTTCCTCCCCAGGAGCAAGCGTCTTTTAATTTCTTGGCTGCAGTCCCCCTCTGTGGTGATCTTGGAGCCCAGGAAGATAAAATCTTTCACTACCTCCATTTCTTCCCCATCTATTTGCCAGGAATTGAGAGGGCCAGATGCCATGATCTTGGTTTTCTTAATGTTGAGTTTCAAGCCAACTTTTGCACTCTCCTTCTTCACCCGCATCAAGAGGCTCTTTCGTTTCTCTTCACTTTCTGCCATTAGAGTGGTATCATCTGCATATCTTAGGTTGTTGATATTTCTCCTGGCAATCTTAATTCCAACTTTTGATTCATCTAGCCCTGCCTTTCTCATGATGTGCTCTGCATATAAGTTAAATAGGCAGGGGCGACAGAATACAGCCTTGCCGGAGTCCTTTCCCAATTTTGAACCAATCAGTGGTTCCGTGTCCAGTTCTCACTGTTGCTTCTTGACCCGCATATAGGTTTCTCAAGAGACAAATAAGATGGTCTGGTACTCCCATCTCTTTAAGAACTTGCCACAATTTGTTGTGATCCACACAATCAAAGGCTTTAGCATAGTCAATGAAGCAGAAGTAGATGTTTTTCTGGAACTCCCTAGCTTTCTCCATAATCCAGCATATGTTGGCAATTTGATCTCTAGTTCCTCTGCCTCTTCGAAATCCTGCCTGTACTTCTGGAAGTTCTCGATCCACATACTGCTGGAGTCTAGCTTGTAGGATTTTAAGCATAACTTTACTTGCATGTGAAATGAGTGCAATGGTGCGATAGTTTGAACATTCTTTGGCATTGCCTTGGAATGTAAACTGACCTTTTCCAATCCTGTGGCCACTGTTGAGTTTTCCAAATTTGCTGGCAAATTGAGTGTAGCACTTTTACTGCATCGTCTTTTAAGATTTTGAATAGCTCAGCTGGAATACTATCACCTCCACTAGCTTTGTTGTTGCTCAGCTTTCCTAAGGCCCATTTCACTTCACATTCTAGGATGTCTGGCTCGAGGTCAGTGACCACCCCATCGTGGTTATCAGGGATGCTAAGCTCGTTCTTGTATAGTTCTTCTGTGTAATTTTGCCACCTCTTCTTAATCTCTTCTGCCTCTGTTAGGTCCCTGCCATTTTGGTCCTTTATCATGCCCATCTTTGCATGAAACGTTCCCTTCATATCTCCATTTTCTTGAAGAGATCTCTGGTTCTCCCTATTCTATTGTCTCTTCTATTTCTTTGCACTGTTCATTTAAGAAGGCATTCTTATCTCTTCTAGCTATTCTCTGGAATTCTGCATTCAATTGGTGTATCTTTCTCTTTCTCCCTTGCCTTTCGCTTCCCTTCTTTCCTCAGCTATTTGCAAAGCTTCCTCAGACAGCCATTTTGCTTTCTTGCATTTCTTTTTCTTTGGGATGGTTTTAGTTGCTACCTCTTGTACAATGTTGTGAACCTCCATCCATAGTTCTTCAGGCACTCTGTCTATCAGATCTAATTCCTTAAATCTATTTGTCACCTCTATTGTATATTCATCAGGGATATGATTTAGTTCATACTTGAGTGGCCTAGTGTTTTTCCCTACTTTCTTCAATTTAAGCCTAAATTTTGCAACGAGAAGCTCATGATCTGAGCCACAGTCAGCTCCTGGTCTTGTTTTTACTGACTGTATAGAGCTTCTCCATCTTTGGCTGCAGAGCACATAGTCAATCTGATTTCTGTGTTGACCGTCTGGTGATGTCCATGTGTAGAGACGTCTCTTGGGTTGTTGGAAAAGAGTGTTTGCTATGACCATCGTATTCTCTTGACAAAATTCTATCAGTAGCATTTTGTAAAGTGCTACTATATGACATTTATAAACATAAATCTGATTCAGGCTGCAAAGAAAAAGTATTTTATGTTATCTTGAAATGATTGATTTTTAAGCAGTCTGTTGAAGTCAGCTTAATTGCCGATGGGTAATAAAATACAGTTGCAAAACTCTAGCTTCAAAACAGCAGCCATAGTTGAAGATATATAAATAGAAAGAAGTGCAATTGTGTGGGTGGTTTTTACCTGTTTTCATCTTGATAAATGTACCATGAGAAACAATTCACATCTGCATTGATAGATAAGTAGCGTTCCTCATCATCAGATGCCTATAAAAGGAAAAATACGAATTATTTCTTTTTTTCATAGTATCACAGTTATTCAAGAAGTTTCTTATGCACAGCTATGGATATAGTTTTACATATTTGTAAAAATAACTGGCTTGGAGGAAGGTATAAAATACAAAATAATACTTGCATATGATGCAAAACCTGAAGAAGTGACCAATCACAAGAAAAAATAAAAAAGTCTTAACAGGCTAGAATATAAAACCAAAACAAATCAGAGAACAATATAGGGTTTTATAATAAATATGGGGAAGAGTTACGTTGGGAGCAAAACATCTGAAAATATTCTAAATTCTGCTTCTTATGGTCATAATCAGAGGGATGGCTTGAGGGCACTCCTCCTTGCTAATCTTTTAGCATCTTTAGATGCTAAATCTTTAGAATTTTTTAATTTGATTCTTACTTTTAACTTGTAAATTTTAACCTTATTTTTTATTTTGTTTTTAACAGTGCTTTTAGTCATGATTTTATGTTATCACAAAGTCTAGTCAAAAGCTAGTACTACTGATTCCATCTTGGGAAAGTGGGGAAATTTTTATGTACGGTCATAACTGATGAAAAATAAAATGAGAGTGGGGAGTTTCTAGAGAACGCTGCACTTCATCTCTGGGCTAGCAGCAGAGCTAACCTAACCCTAAATTCCAGGGTTGTTTTGATCAAAACTAATGCTGATTGGATTTAATTAGAACACCTACATCTCTTTCACAGTTGCTACTGTTGAGCAAGTACCATCCATTCTATTCCTGAACATTTGGTTTTTCTTGCCTATGTGTAGCTTACTTTTCTCACCACTGAATACCATTTTTTATTTAATACAACTGAAATGGTGGAACAAGGCAGTAGATTTTTTTTTTTTTGAAATCTCGAGTTCTTCACAGAAAATTGTAACTTGTAAGTAATGCAGCTGACATTCACAAACCCAGCCCAATACTTTCAATGTATTTTCCCATCTTGAGTGACCATGTAACTCCAGCTAACCCGTCATCTACCATTTGGTTAATTGCTATCCTGACTCCAATGCCAGATGGAATTTGTCTATAATCTTTAGGCGGAGAACTTATATTCTTCTGTACCTGCTTCCCAGACCTTGTATCTCCACCATGATCCTCCAAATATTGGAGGTGATGTGCATCATCTGCAGTTCTGCTTTCTGCAGCTGAGCCACTATTTTTATTTGTCATTTTATTTCTTAATACGTTACATACAGTATGAGATTACCAGCTGAATCAGCTGTGTGAATCTACTTAATTCACATTGAACACCTGGCTGTCCAAAGCAAACATCTCAACCATGTAAAAGTTAGTGGGTGTTGGCAACTTGTTTGTAATTGACAACCTGTAGATCCAAACTCTATGTCATGCCATTCATGAAGTCTGTCTACATTTCTGATTATTGAGTGGAAGGGGAAAAGTGGGGTAGGTAAGACTGGGAGAAGAACTGCTATGTATTCTGCTATTTGAGTTTTCTCTAACTGCTCTTAAAAGATGAAAGTTGGGGTTACCTTTTCAAGTGCATCAGCCATGATGTGTTTTCCTGCTTACTCACATATTTTCTGCAATGAATGCATAACTTGATCTGCTGCCATTTCAAAATGATCCCACTTAATGCTGCTTGGCTTTGTTGCAACTTATTCAAAAATGTTGCTTGACCTGGGTTAGCTCCTCTTTCACTGGAATAAGGGAACACACGTGGGAACACTGGATGTTTCCACTTCTGTTTCCTTGTGCTAACAGTGGAAATGTTGCAGTTCACTCTTCAGATAGAACTATTACCATTGTTGTTTCCAAAAAGATGCCTATCCTCCATCACTAGTTCTATCGTATCAGTAAAAAGAACTTCAAGCTCAAATAATAAAGCTGTAAAGTTGTCCTCCCCTTCTTTTGCAGCATGAATCTGTGACTGCCAATTCTGTAGCACTGAAATGGTGAGATTCATAACCTACTACTGCCTGCTTTCTCTGAATAAAGCAGAGATCTTTTAAGATACTCAGGGCTATCTCAGTCACCAAACAATGGCCATTTATTTTTGAGGATAGCAGAACTTTGTTAGCCATTATAATAAATAAATATAACTCTACACCTTCTTCTGATTTCTTTCATTCCAGAGCCTTTGGTTCATCACAAAAACACAATACAGTTATATAGTCATATATGTGTTAATAGTATTTTGAAATAATTGAGAACTTACTGGAACTGTAACTGGTTGAATCCTATGAGTACCAGGAACTGAACAAAACAGTGTTGTTGTTGTATCCCTAAATCAATGGGGAGGAATCATAATTAAGTGATTAGCACATAATTACTTATAAGAAGATATTTGCCTGATATTTTGCTAAATTCCAATATTGTAACTAATGTAATTACAGAGTGCCTCCATCTGTCCTGGAAGTAGGGCTATTTTATAGCATTCTGCAATTTTGTGGAATTACAGTATAAAATACATGTATAGAACTTCACTCATTATACCTGGTTTTTCAGCTTAATATGTTATGTGAACTAACTATTGTTTCTTTTATACTATGGTTTAAATGGATTATGTTGTGTTTATTCAATAAACCATATTTTAAAAAATCATCTGCCCTGTATAACTGCAAAAACACAGACTAGATATATTAGGCATTTTTGCTTAATATAATTACTCACTGTTTTAAATATCTCTGAGTATTTAAAACACAGCTAATATGGAAATAGTGGAAAAATTAATGAAAAATATTGGGGAATGCTCTCACTTATCTCAAAAAGAAACAAAAATGCGCTTGTAGTTTATGGAAGAAAGGCTCCAATGCCATGATCTGCATATTGATTCACACAATTAGTTTAAGCACACAATCATCTAATTTGTTTATTATAAAAAGTAGGGTAACTCATATCTACCTTATATCTTTTTCTTAGAGCTGCTTTGTTTAGAATTAGATGTTTAAAAAAGAAATGGTAGCTGTCATATCACTTTTATAATCTTTGTTATACTATAGTTAGTAAATTATTAGGTGGAATTAATACAAAAGTAAAAAGAACTACTGCACAAAATATCCCTCCATTCTATAAAGCTCTGAGGTTTCTTACTACTGGTAAAGGATCAATATGTTGTCCTCTCTCTGCCTCAACAAACAGTTATAACAACTTATTACATTTTTAAAGATCAAACAGTATTCTCTCTATAACCTGTTTCTTTGTAGTAAGTTTTTACATATTCTGTAATACTTACGTTGCATCACCTACTGTACAAAATGATGGAACCTCCCATCTTGAAAATGTGGTTCCTTCATATTCTAAATATATCTAGATAAAAAAAACATAGAAATATCCAGTAAAACATATAATTGATATAAAAATATAAAGATCATATCAATAATGGAGATTTATGCATTTTAAACTAAAAAATGATGGTTTTAGACCGGAGAGGTGGTGGTGGTGGCTTCTCTGTTACTACACTAGCCACCTGCAGTCAAAACACTCTCCTTTAGTGTCCCATGCCAACCGTATAGCCAAGTTTTAAGACATTTCCTGATAACCAGAAAGGTGGAGGCAGATCATATCTCCTGCGGCAAGATGTTCCAAGGACAAGGGCCATCCCAAAAAAGGCTCTTCCCCTGAACCCCACCTGTTGCAATTCCTTGGCTGATGGGGTCTCAGTTGGACTTTTCTGCCAGCACAATTGGGCGGCCAATTCCATTGGGGCAAGACAGCTCCTTTGATATCCTGGACCTATGCCACAAAGGCTTTAAAGGTAATGACCAACACCTTGAATTGGGCCCGGAAGCAAATCAGGAACCAATGCAGCAGTGTAACAGCAATGTTGCATGTGCCACTCAACAGACATCCAGAACTGTCCGTGGTTCTGCATTTTGTACCACTGTAGCTTCAAATATTTTTCAAGAGTAGCCCCATGTAGAGCACATTGCAGTAATCCAACTGAGAGATGATCAGGGCCCCATGGTTCAGGAACAGGTGCAACTCACACACAACACACAAAATTGCGCAAAGGCTCTCCTAGTCACAACTGGCACCTGCTCTTCGAGCAGGAGTCACAAGTCTAGGAGAACCCCCAAGTTGCGGACCTGGGATAGTGCCACCCCATTCAGAACTAAAAAAGTTAAACCTCCAGATTCTGAGGCTCCACCTATCCACAGCCCACTCCATATTATCAGGGTTCAGTGGAAGCCTGTTTTCCCCCATCCAAGCCCGTACAACCTTCAGGCACTGTGACCAGGCAATCACAGCATCACTTGGATAACCAGGGATAGAGACGTAAAGCTGAGTGTCATCAGCATAGTGATTATATTTTATCCAATAGTGTCAAATGATCTTACCCAACAGCTTCATGTAGATGTTAAAAAGGAGCAGACAGAGTACTGAGCCCTATGGCACCCCACAAAGGAGTGGCTGTGAGCTGGACCTCTCGCTCCCTATTAACCGATTGTGGAGAAAATCAAACTAGCAAAACATTGTACTGCCAAGTCCCAAACCTCGCAGCCAATCCAAAAGGTCAATGGTATTAAAAGCTTCTGAGAGGTCAAGGAGGTGAGAATGGGTACACTACCCCACTCTTCTTTACCAATGTAGCAAAGATGTAAGATTTCCAGTATTATCTGAAAAATTATTGCAGAAGAATGATGGGTTGTATTTTTTAAACACTTTCTGCATATTTGAAGTTTCACTGAAATCAAAGGGAGGTAGTTGCTTAATTGCACATTAATAAAACATGGCTGATTTGCATAGCTTTTCGCACAGAAGTTTTCTAAGATCCTATCCATTAGTGAACCAATAGTGGGTGCATTTCACATATTAAATATCATAAAACTGTATACAAGATTAAACATACAATATATCAGAAAATAATTAATTCATTCTACAGTTTAATATCTGGCATTATGAAACCATTTATTATCCATAGAATCGTAATGATGTAACATTAAAACAAGTCACAAATTCTATTTATACTCTGGTCTCTAAATTAATTGTGAAATGAAGGTTTAGCCAAAAACTGTATTAAACTAATAAAGTGATGGATATATTCCAGAAAAAATATTTATAAATATATAAAATCATTAATATACTCTCATATATTAGTACAGTAAGCTGCAAATGAATAACAGTTTGGTCTTTTGTTACTGATACTATAGCAGTTATCCCCCAAGCAGCCAGTTTGTGCAAATATAAAATTGGTGTCTTAATACAAATTATGTACAATATATTTATTACACTGTAATTATTGTTCAATGAAATTTACAAAGCCTTAACTAAAGATGGCAAAATATTTTAGAAAATTACAAATACTAACTCAATACATAATGCAATATATTTTGAACCCATTACATAAAAATATATATTTCAATGAGGTAACCTAGGTAGAAACAGCTTATGATATATATTTTTATATGGATTTTGACAATAAAGACTTACAGTAGTTCTTGTAGAAAATATCAGGTATGTTCCAGTGCTTGTTCTATACCTGGAAGTAAAATAAAGAAAAGTTTTCCAATAATTGCTAATACTTGCATCTTGCATTCTACTGCCATTCATATGTTAGTTATGAATTATTCAGATTATTCATTATTTGGCTGTCTAATTTTCTTAAATACAAAACAGGGACAAATTTATCAAGTTAATAATATTGGAGAAAGTGGTATTTCATTCTTTCTAAGCCAGTTCTTTGATCAAATTACTTTTGGATTCTGCTTTTTAGATTTTGGAAAACAGTAATTTGTAGTATTGGTCTTTCTCCACTCCAGATCTAAACAAGTGCCATGAAAAATCACCTGAAAAAGTAGTTGAATGGTCCCACTCAGGAAGTCACATCTTCAGTTCAATTTTGCCGTTCTCCAGTAGATGAGTTTAAATTTTAAAGAAGTCAAAATATTCCATTCATGTGCTTCCATAAAATGAATAACTGGGCCTCAGCTGCATTCATCAAAAACCCCTCTAATATTATTTATTTTTGGTGCTATTAAAAATGGGGAGCCATCACTTCACTTCAGAAAAATGTATCTCATGCAGAAATAAAGCATGGAGCCAAAAAGGACACACACATTGACAACTAAAATAACCATAGTACCTCATGTCTTCAATCAGTCAAGGGGAATAATGCCACTCTAGGGAAAAGGAAGGGAATACAAGTATCAATAGAGGAGAATATGTAGCTCAGGGTTGAAATGAGGGGTCCTTGATGCTCTCGTTTGTTTTCTTGCAGACATTTCATTATCCAAACTAGGTAACATCATTGGTGCTACCGGTAGTACAGAATAAGGTTTGCTCTCATTTTATATTCTAGTGACTGCCCTGTTAGTGTTGGTGGGAGTGGTCTTGGTGGCTCTTTGGTTGGGCTGTTTACTGTTAGCTTGCTTGGCAGTTCCTTGTTTGGGTATTGTTTACTTCTTGATTGTTGGTCTAATCTTAATCTTGGTGTTAATTGCTGCTCATATGGGTGTTGATTGCAGGTGGGAATTACTTTAGGCAACACAGAAAAGCCTTTATTAAAGGACTGTCAAGTTTTTAAATAGGGTACAGAAACAAATTATACATGTGATATGTCATAAAGCAACAAATGATACAATCAGACACCCTTACAATATGTTACATCTCTTCTTTTCCCACCGGAGTTCGTTTCTTTAACACTTGCAATACTCAAGGACTTCAGAATTTTGTTGGATTGAAGTCCCTGAAAGGCTAGTTTTTGCACATCAAAAGAAGTGGCTTTGGTTCAAAGGAAACCATGGTTTCCTAAACTTCAAAAGGAGGCATGGATATCATGTTAAAATACTACCATCCCCTTTATTAAAATGCTAAGAATAGTCTAAAATTTTACATAAAGGATAGTGAACATATTTTCTTGGAAAAAGAACAAAGGACAAACCTGAAAGAAGTTTATAAAGATAAAAAAAATTATAACTTTCTTTTACAAAGGAAAATTCAAGAGCAAAACCAAAGAAAATAATTAAATTACATAAATACAAACGAGCATATATAGAATAAAAATAAGATATAAAGGACTGTCCTTGAAAATAATGGATGTATAGTCACTGTAGACGTAAAGCCAAAAAAAAATTACTAGTCAGCAGTTGAGGGGAGCCTTTTTGTCCTGTGATATGAAAAAATGTAAATTCTCCGGGTTTTATTCGCCACACCGGGACGAAATAATTTGCTAGTTGTATTGAAAGCAGTTTTTTGTTTTAAAGGGAGGAGAGGAGTTAACCCTCTTTAATGTGCAGTCTTTCATTGCACCTTACAATTTTGACTAGAGAAAATACTTTTCAATATGTTCCGTGTTTTTCGTTTTTAGAGCAGAGTCGCATTTCTTGGAACACAACGTCGGTTCTGGAAGGTTGGTGCTCGCCTTGCTTTCCCTTATGACCCCCTTCTCTCACCTTCCCCCTGAGTCTCCCACAAGCCCCACCTCCACACCGCCGCGCAGCCGCTCCACCACAGGCAATCCAGCAGCAAGGGCAGGATCAAAAAGCCGGCCATCGGAGCTGCGCAAGAAACATCTCAGCCGCTACCAACAACCGCCGCCGCGCTCTCTCCCCCTCGCGGCTCAGTTAACGCTTCAATTCAGCAGCGTTCGGAAGAAACTAACAGCAACTACGCTTCCCGGGATGCCCAGCGCCTCTAAGCCGCGCCGTAGTTCGCCGAGTAGCTTCCTGGGAAGTGTAGTCCCTTCTATGGAGGCGCTCAAAGCGGCACGTTTTTCAGGCTATGCAGATGAGGAGGCAAGTCTTCACATCGGCTCACTCGGGGCTATCCAAGGATGACCAATAGGCGGCGGGCAGCGCAGAAGCGAGATGCGGCAATGGAGTAGCTCTGCGTGAAAAGGCGGGGAAGAAGGCGCCTTCACCGGCCAGGATGGGGTCACCTTGACTCTTTTCTGCGGCAAGTGCAGAAAATGGGTGGGGGAAGAATAATTAAAGCGCCTTCGTGGGCGTGGTCTTTCGCGCCCAGAATTTTCTATCCTAACTGCAACGCTTTGTAACACTGACTAAATCTGGTCTCGCTTATACTGTGCTGCTAAGCAGCAACCAGTTGACTTATGGGGCTTTCTTCACTGATGAATTCCAATGGGATCAACCCTTCACTTGCTGGGAAGCGCAGCTGGCATTAAGCATGCTGTCTTCGTACCTTATTCATATTTTGCCTTCCTTTTTCTGTGACCCGCCTGCCAAATGGAGGCTCCGCTGATTTTGCAGCTGGTGGAGGCTGTGATAAGCAAAGTGGTTACAGTTGTTGATTCTTCTAGCTTTGCTGCACCTCATTGGACACATTGCCAATGTGTCTAAAAAAAATATGGGGCAGATCTCCAGGTGTTTTCCTGTGCCCCTTTTTCTACTCTTGTCATGGTCAGAGTTAAATAAAATAATAATATACTGGAGTCAGGAAAGCAGCTTGCTTCTTTCCTCTTTTTTTCTTTAGATAAACTACAAATGCTAACTTCCAGATTCCTCCCTGTTCTGGCCAAGGGCAGGGACTGATCCCATCATTTCAGAGTCAATGCTGTTTCAGCCTGTAATGACATTTCATTACTGTAGTGTTCAATCTGTTGCACTATTTCAACTACTGGCAAGCAGTTTTCTTGTATGTTTCACGTGCCCCTATGCCAGGGGTAAGCAACCTTGGCTCTTTTATGACTCGTGGACTTCAACTCCCAGAATTCCTGAGCCAGCATGGCTGGCTCAGGAATTCTGGGAGTTGAAGTCCACGAGTCATAAAAGAGCCAAGGTTGCCTACCCCTGCCCTATGCCCATCTCCTTGATGGGACAGCAGCAGAACAACATGAAATGAGGCTGACTGGGCTAGAGAAGCCTGCACCAGCCTGGAAGGGTCAGTAAAAGTCTCTGAATCCACCTGGCAACCCATACAATTTTGAACATCCTACAATTGTTGGATGTTGGCATTTTAAAGGGGAACACTAGTTTGGATGAGATGAAGACAATGGCAGGCAAATATGGCAAGATCTTACCAGGGCATGTTTATACCGTGGTTAGATGCAAATAGGGAAACACCCATTCTTCCTTCACTTTCTCTATAGCATGTCTTTCTCATAATTTCATGATGTTCTGTCACTGTGGTCTTTTAAAACTACCATGTACAGTATGTAACATTTAGTAGGCCCAGAAATGCTGATAAGCTGGGGAAATATACTGGGAGATGAACCTAGGCTCTGGGAAACAAGGACAGGATAAGATAAAGTAACATTTTAGAAAGAAATTTCCTAGAACACTGCCCCTTTTGTTTTGTCAGAAGTGCCATTGTCTTAGTAACATTTCCCTTTTACGTCATAATTCTACCCTAACTACTTCCCCGACTTCACTATACACAGGATGTGCTGCATTTAATCCAGTGTTTCTCAAGCTCTTTAAGATGTGTGGATGCATGCTAGCTGGGGAATTCTGGGAGTTGAAATCCATATGTCTTAAAGTTGACAGGGTTGCGAAACACTGAAATTCTAATTGAAAACCTTGCTCCTGTGTCCAATCCCATATATATGTATATAGAGGGAATGTTTGCATCCACACCAGATTTATCTTTTGCTTCTGTATTGAACTGAAATAAACCAATTTGTGCTTCAATGGAATTGTACATTGGTCTCCAATCTGAATGAACTCCTTCCCCCCCCCCCCTACAATGCAGTGTCAGAAGTGTGCTGATCGGGAACAAGGAGGCTGAGATTTTGCCTCTGTGGCAGCCATCAGGCATTCTCCCGTTGAAGTGCTATACAAATTGGTGAATTTGGGAACCCCAATCTCTTTTGTATCTTGGGGGCAAAGCAAGTCATTCTGAAAACAACTGGAATCATACAAATACTGTTAAGTGGAAAGTTTTTCATATTTTTATGTAGGTTTCAAGATTTTCCCAATGCAGGCCTTTAAGCCCCTTCCCTCCCAACTATCCTGTGTTAGTACAGTTTATTCTGGATAGGGTTAATGTTACCATCTCAATTACAATTAGCTAACTAGATCAGATAACCACACCCTTGACCTTTGGTTTACTTACAGTAATCTTTTCTGGCTTTTTAAATGTTAATGTGAGGCCCAGCTGTTGCCAGGTTACTTGGTTTAGTGGTTATCTTCAAGCAGAGTTCCTGCTGAGCTCCAAACTGAGTACTATGCAAGTTTTTAAGTAAGCTTGCTGTTGCTTACCATGCTCTTGTCTTCTAGGGTAGCTGCTGCTTACATCCTGATAACCCTTGTCAGCTTACAGCGGTGGTAGCTGTTGCTGCTGAAACAAGGGTGTCTTTATAGTCTTGAAATGCTCTATTGAATTGAATACTTTATTTGACACACAAGGAATTTGTCTCCCATGCAGAAGCTCTCAGTGTACATGCAAAGCAACAGAGTAATGATAGTCATCATCATCATCATAATACCAATAAAAGGGGGGAGTAAAAAAGATAATAAGGATAAATAATACTACAGCCATACTACATGGGTAAATACACATAGACATTAGGCAGCACTTGAGAATTAGGTGTTCAGCAGAGAGATGGCATGAGGGGGAAAAAAACCCTGTCCTTGTCTCTTTGGCTCCTGTTTTCAAATCAGGATCTGAGCCTAAGTGGAATAATGCAGTACAAACTGGCTGTAATATGCAGTTCATCTAGAAAATAGCTTACTTTGGGAGAGAGGAATGCTGGATGGCATTCAGCTTCTCAGATTCAGATTTAATCTTCCATTTCCCATTACAGTTTCTAGGTAGTGTAAGTTTCAGTACTACAGATGACCCTTAGTTAGGTTGATTCTGGGTACAGTTTTATGCATTTTGCTGCATATGTTCCTTAAATGCCTTATGTGTTCTTCCCATTTTGGGCTATAACCACAATTTAGAATAAGTAGACCTTGTACCACTATGCTTTGCTAGACAGTGTATTCTGGATAAGCCTCTGAAATGTACTAGGAGCTCCGTGTAGTTTAGAAGAAAATAGCACAGTGTGTAAGCACAGTGTGTAAAAGTAGTGCAAAAGTCCTGAAAGTGGGGACGAGGGAATTCTGGGAGTTGAAGCCAAGCTGTCTTAAAGTTACCAAGGTTGGGAATCTCTGTTGTGGAGTCTGAAGGAGCAGGGCTTAAGCCTGGGTGAACTTAGGCAAATGGGAGAAATCCATACCCACTTCAAACAATGAAGAACAAATAACAGATCACAAACAACAGAAACCTCTTAACTTTCTTTTAATGGGCTCTCAACTAACCCAAATCACAGTGCACAAAGTGCACTCAACACTTATACACACACATTTCAACAAAAAATTCAATTTTGTTGTATGTCTGCACAGGACTGCATCTCACCATTTGATTTTGGTGCTGATAACAATAGAGGCACACCATTCACTGTCACAGAGTTCAGTCATTTCCATTTACTACAATCTCTCTCTCTCTTTGTCTACTTTAACACTTTTTGGATCCTCTCTGGAATTTGATAGATAGAACATAGCCATCCCGTAGGGAAGTACACTCCTTTTGATTCTGCTACACATTTCATCAGCCTTTACCACCCTCTACCATGGTATTTCTTTGGAATGCGTGGGATTGGAGGTACTGTTCTGAAGAGGATCTACTCCTGCGGATGGTTGTGGTTGGTTGGTTGATTGATTGGAAAACAGAGGTTAGTATGTACTTATTTGTGAATCAGAGATGAAATGCTGACATCATAGGCTGTGGTAAGAGAAGTATCTGGCTGAAAAAATGACAAAAGAACTCTAAAAATTTCTTTTCTCCTAAAAGAAATCATCATGACTGTTGCAGTGTCCCCAGGTCATTTGATCACCTTTTGCGACCTTCTGTCAAGTAAAGTCAAGGAGGAAGCAAGATTCACTTGACAACTGTGTTACTAACTTAACTGTGGTGATTCACTTAACTGTGGCAAGAAACGTCATAAAATGGGGCAAAACTCAATTGTGTTGCTTAGTAATGGAAATTTTGGGCTCAATTGTGGTAGTAAGTTGAGGACTACTTGTAATAAAATGTTTATCAATTTATCTTTCCAGGTCACCATTCATGATTTATAGAACATTTAAACAAGGAAACAACATTATGGGTAGTAGACATTCCTGTGACATGCAAGGCATGATTTGCATACAGCATACACACAGCATGTAAGGCGCAATGTGCTCTATCTCACTAAAGTACTTTTAGTACTTTCAGAATTTCTAAAAGCAACCAAGAGCAGGAAGTTTTAACAGCAAAAAGAAGAAACAGAATGCCTCTATGTGTCATAAATATTTAAAAGGAGAGGACATACCATTGATAATCACTGGTGATTTTGTCTGTGTTCATGCCTTCATGGGTGGACTCCTAGTGACTCCTGACGACTGTCTGGACTAGTCCCTGCATTGAGGGCTAAATAAACTACATATAAACAGAATATAAAACTTTCAGAGAAGGCCAGCTCTATCATAAACAGATACATATATTTTATCCCTGACTCTTAGGGCCAGGAACTTTTCTCAATTTCATAGAATTAATTGCTTCTACTATTTTTCAAAGAGAAAAATGTAAGGTTAAAATATTTCCCTTGGCCTGTGGTAACTCACATTCTGTGGAAGCGTGAACCTCATTATCTGAATTCATTTTAGATTCCATTTTTCTTTAAGGGCTTGATGGACACTGTTTTTCCATAGATATCCTAGTGACATATTGGCTGATTAGTTTAAGTTTAACAGCTAATAGCTTACTGGATTTCTTTCTCCTTTCTCAATACCATAGAATTATTTTATAAACCTTCTGTTTGGGAAGTATTTAAGCTTGTTATCTAGAAAAACAAGGATTCAAATTATTCAGGAAATGGAGAGGTTACACAGAGAGTTGATAATTTGTTTTCTTACTCTCCTGTGGATTTAACTTTACAGCAAAAATATAATCTCAAAATATATTTTTGAATGATCCCACATGCAAAAGCACAGAGACATAATGAAATCTTATTGAAATAGAAAAACAAAACATGCCACCTCCTTGTGGCATAATCTCTTTGCACTTATGAGCTGTTTTGGTCCTCAGGGCAGCTGGTGAGAGAGAGATAAGGCAGGCCTTTCATACACTGTCCCTGAGGCTATTTTTTATCTGGCCTATTTTGGTTAAAGAAGTCTGTGCTTAAGAAACAAAAGATAACTTTTCTTTCTCTGACTCCTTTGCTTGTCTCTCTCTCTCTTTAAGATGCCATTTCCTGTCCCATACATTTCTGAATAAATCCAATTTTTACTTCAAATATAAGTAATATTTGTTAGTATACATTCAGTTGGCTAAGCCTATGTTCTTCCTTCAGGAGCTATATTGTGAGCATTTTTCTTTTTAATGAAATTTCTTTTTAATTCTGTTCTGAGTTGGTCTTCTTTTAAGCACACTGCTTATGCTTAGAAATTCAAATCTCCCACACACCTGTTCTACATGCTTAAGAAATATTAAATCATTCAACATTCAAAGATAATTTGAAAGATATATTTATATTATAATAAACAACTACAAGCTTCATTGGAAAATGGCCTGAAATAGTAATGTTAGCTCATGCTGAGGAATGAGATATCAGGAAATAGCCTAGGCAAGAAAATACCTTATGTTCAGAAAAAAAAATCCTCCAATGGAAATGAAATATTTACTAAATTACATATATATATGGATTATATGGATTCATAGATGAGTGAAGTATGTTAGCTTTCTGCCTGCCTACAGGCTGAAGCAATTGTCACTGTGTATCTTCTTTTGTTATTCCCCTAAACTAAGATGACATTGTTAACTGCTTGGTTTAACAATCTCTGCCTCTCCTCCCCCTGCCCAGATGATTTGTGTTCAGTCAGAGTTTGCTTTGTAAAAATGGAGGGTGTCACCAGGTGCTCTATTGCCACAGCTTTAATATAACTGGTGGTTTAGGGCAGTGGCCCCCAACGTTTTGAGCACCAGGGACCAGTTCCATGCAAAGATTTTTCTATAGAACGTAGGTGGTGTGGTTTTGCGTGCTGCCTGCATCCTGTGAATGGGGCTTCACTTGTTTGCGTGGACCGGTTGCTGGCATGCCGTGGACCGGTGCCAGTCGATGGACTGGGGTTTGGGGACCCCTGGTTTAGGGGCAGGACTATCATTGGATCATTGGTTTCAGATAGGATTTTATATATGGGTTCTCCAAAAAGCCTGTCCCATAGAACAGGCCCAGTATTAGGGCTGATTTGGATTTAGATTTGTAAAGAATCCAGCTTTTGAACAAACTACAGACAATGCCTTCCATAGGATACTGTTATTCTCTCACCTAGTAGTGCTCAAGCTGGCTGTTTCTCAGAAAGTAGTAATTACAGCCATGTACTATAAACTGACAACTTACAGACGAGCTGCTGAGAAGCCTTACTGGTCTCAGACAAAATGGTCCACATAAATGCCAAGTCTTGCATTATGGAGTCCAATGCTTTCTTCTTTATCCACAAATAGAGGGATAGAATTAAGATCACGTGAAGTGTTAATACCACTTTACAATGCCTTGGTAAGGCCACACTTGGAATACTTCATCCAGTTTGGGTCACCACAATGTAGAAAAGATGTTGAGATTCTAGAAAGAGTACAGAGAAGAGCAACAAAGATGATTAGGGGACTGGAGGCTAAAACATATAAGGAACAGTTGCTGGAATTGGGTATGTCTAGTTTAATGAAGAGAAGGACGAGGGGGGACATGATAGCAGTGTTCCAATATCTCAGGGGTTGCCACAAAGAAGAGGGAGACAAGCTATTCTCCAAAGCGCCTGAAGGCAGGATAAGAAGCAATGGATGGAAACTATCAAGAGAAGCAACCTGGAACTAAGGAGAAACTTCCTGAAAGTTAGAACAATTAACCAGTGGAACAACCTGCCTCCAGAAGCTGTGAATGCTCCAACACTGGAAGTCTTTAAGAAGAGATTGGACAGCCATTTGTCTGAAATGGTATAGGGTTTCCTGCCTGAGCAGGGGTTTGGACTAGATCAGAGCTTTTCAACCTTTTTACCGATTGTACCACTTTTAGGATATGCTTTTGATCCTGCTTTGCCGTGCTTCCTTACCTTTTTTCAGCCAAATTCAGGCTGAAATAAGGTTCTGCTCCTTATTACAATTGATTTCTTGGCAATGCAGATTTCTTCTCTTCCAGCATCTCCTGATATGAAAAATATTATGGATATAATAAGAAAAAGGACATCCCTTTTCTTACTTATATCCTTTTTCTTATTTATTATATCCCTAATATTTTTCATATCAGATGCTGGAAGAGAAGAAATCTGCATTGCCAAAAGAACAGTTGTAATAAGGAGCCGGACCAATAACAGAATCCTCATGGCTCATTATTAGATTAACAAGCATTCCTCCTCCATTTGTTTTTCAACAAAGCTGCTTTACCCAGTCATATACAAGCAGTGCAGAAATACATATTTTCCCCTTGGAGGTTTTCTCAGCATGTATTTTTCTGTTATGTGCTATGTTTGTTTTCTCTCTTGATTTTCCTCTTCTTCCCTGCATGATTGTCTTTGTGTACAAACACAAAGACAAGAAATTTTACTCCGTATTTAAGACTACATTAATGCCTATTGATGCTCACTCACAGCAGTCAGTTATGTGATCATTTCCAATTGCCTGTAAAAAGAATTTCAGAGAGTGAGGAAAATCTACAAAAAAGAATGTTAATCCAACTTCTTTCTATATTCCATCAAGTATTAATGATTTTATGGAAAGGTTCCAGGAAACAGAGGAAAGCCAACAAGGATAATCCCAGGAGTCTCCTTGTATTCCAGCTGGACTGTACTTTTCCCCCACAGAATCTCTTAGCAGGAGGAAATCCTATTGCTAAAAATATTGCATTGTACAGTTTTATTCATGAATTTTGCAAACTTTTCTTGAAAGGATATATAGCCTGAAATACATCATTACAACTAGAAAATAAATTAATAAAGTAACAGTACCAATACTTTATTTTAAACAGGTCAACATTATCTTCATATCACACACGCACACACACACACACAAAGATCATGCTGTTTTTAAAAATAATATTTAAATATTTGTTCAAAATCAATTTTGCAAATTTAACTGAATCGTGTGAAATGTTTGTTCTAATACAGAATTGAATGCTTAGAAGAGCATTCAATGGAAAAAGTCAACAAGTTCCCATTATGTAGATTGTCATTTCCATTTCACATCTTTCAATTACATTTTGAACCTTGACCTCTTGAATGAAAGGTGGAATATCAATCTAATAAAAAACAAATTGATAATAAATGAAAAGGCAGATTTAAATAAACTTCAGATGTCACAATGTCCATTAGTTCATCATGTAGTCCACAGCTTTTAATATTGTAATAAAAAAAGAAAAGACATCCATCAGTATCTCTTTCCTTCTGAAACATGATTGGATTTTCTTTTTCAAGTTTGCATACACATTGTGTGATAAGCTCAGTAATTGCACATCACTTCAAATGATATTTGCAAATTAAAAGCTGCACTTTCTACCACTAACAAATCTATTCCAGGATTATCCAGTTCCAGAAGTGTGAACAGCTACTAATTTACAGTATTTAGTCAATTTCTATGGCCACCCATCTCAATCCAACTGATTCTGAGCAATATCACAATTAAAACCATTGTTGAAAGAAAAATCTTCATCAGGGTCCAGTCCAAGCTGGGAATAAGTAAAATGGAGACTGCTTTAGAAAGAAGGTTGTAGTTTATTAAAGAGCAGACAGACAGAAAGGTGGCTCTGGGAAAGCTGACCACCTGTAGCTGGGTGTGGTGGGTTTTTATACCTTCTTGAGCTTTTGTTTGGAGTTCTTCCTGTTTGAGGCTTTGTATTTCGTGTGTCATGTACTTTGACTTGAGTCTGAGTGTGCCCTTTTGGTATTGGTGGGTTAATCCTATTATGTTTCCTGTCCTTAGAATTTGGGTAGGGGTATGTAAATTTTAGGGATCTTTGTCTTCCTAATTTCTTTAGTTTCTAGCTGGAAGGCTCAAACCTTTCTGAAAGGATTATTGAATTTGCATTTCTAAAAGCTGGCCTTTGCTGAGTTTTCTGCTTGGGGGAGAGGGGCTGGGGCAGGTTTCTGTCCCTTTTTAAAGATCTTTTCCATTATTCCTTTGGGGAAATATATTCTGCCTTTTTAATATTCCCCAAAATATTTCTCTGGATTCTTCCCACACCATAAAACCATAAGTTAAAAATAATATATATAGCCAATCAAGATTTTTCATAATAATTACATAAATTAACAGTGCAACCAGCTTTCAGGATCCCAGGGTAGGCAATATATAGATCTTCACACACTGTTTAATTTCAACTCCCATTCTACCTCAATGATGGTATGTCTGATAAGAAATCATGTTCAACAAGATCTGAAAACCCAAAGACACTGGCACCTTTGCTTTAAGTAGTGAAAATGTGTGGACTTCACCAAAAAGGTGAATAATCTGACCGTAAAAAGTGGCTGACAAGTATTACTTTTAAACCAAGTTTATACAACACATTAAGCCAAAATGTGATTTGCCTGTTTGTGGCTTTACATGTCATGTGAACCAAAATAATGTGATTTGTAAACGATGACTTTTATGGTTTAGCATGTTGTGTGAATGTATGTTCTTCATGTGGGTTCAAAGCTGTGAAGTTCAAGAGGGCCTTTATTGGATAGTCATCAATTATGCTGCCTCTTAGCTCCCACCTTGCTCAACTACAGGCTAAGCAGCAACAAGTTAACTCAAAAAGGGAGCTACTAACACCCCCATATTGTTATTAACAAATTGTGCTGCTCTTAAAGTCTATTTTTCCCCAAGGAGAATGCAGCCACATGCTCTTCCTCTGGGATACACTCTAGTATGTACCAGCAGTGCCCCTTGGATTCTCTCTAGGACAAATTCTGCACAAAAGAACTCATGAACACAAATCTGGCATCTGAGCTCAGAACAAGAATAAGGTAATTACACTTCAACTTCCTAGGGCACTCTATTACAGATTTCAAAGAAAAAAAAACAAGATTTGTACATAACTGACAACAAAACACTCATTAACTGATAAGGCATTTGTAATTTTTTCTGACACCGAACCTTCATCCGCACAAGCAACCTGCCTTCCCCTCCCTTCCCAACAGAATCCTCCATCAATCAGGTCATGCATCTGATGAAATAAATAACGCATTTGGAAAGATGCTACCAAACTACTCCCGCTTTTTTGCTACCCTAGACTGAGTCGGTTTCCTAAAAATGGAGCAACCGCTCCTTAGCAGCCCCATCCAGCCGCTCCTTTCCACGTTCGGCCGATACAAAGAGCAACTACGCTTCCCAGGATAACCCGCGGCGACGTTAGCCCAGGAGCACTCTGGGCAGCGTAGTCCCTTCTTCTATATATGGGCATGAAGCGGCATCTTTCCATATTATGCAGATGAGGAGGCGGGTCTCTTGATCCCGCGTACAAGAGGGCTATCGAAGGATAACCAATAGGCGGCGAGCAGAGCAGTTGTCGGATGCGGCAACGGTGTACCTTCTGTATGAGAAGGCGGGGAAGAAGGCGCCTTCACCGGCCGAGCCGTTTCCTCCTTTCCTCCTCGCATGTGTCTTGCAAACGAGGAAGGAACATTCGCCTGCGGGAGCCATGTCTGAAAGCGGCTCCGCGTCCGCCGCAGCCGCCGCCATCCCTAATGGAGGGAGCGCCGCTCGGCATCCCGGCAACCTAGTCACTGTAGTCCTGGGAGCACAATGGGGCGACGAAGGGAAGGGAAAAGTGGTGGATCTGCTCGCACAGGACGCGGACATCGTCTGCAGGTGCCAGGTGAGCGCCCCGATGGGCCGACGGGGGTGTCACCTTGAAGGCTTTTGGAGGGGAAGCCTTTGCTGGCACAAGACAAAGGCGGCAGCGGCGGAATCCAGAGGCACCTTTGGAGCCTTTCCCGCCTTAATTGCGAGAGAGGCTGCCGAGCGCTGGGTCGATTAATTGCGCCCCTCCATCTCTGTGCCTCTCGGGGCTTGCTTGTCCTCCGTCCGCCCCGTTTTTCTCACAACGGAGGCTTCCCGGGTACGTATAGCGTGATCGCACCAGTGCCGGGTCGCCACAGTCTTCCGCTACCCGGAGGTTTTCCGTGCAGAAGATGCCGCGCGAGTTCCTGTCCCCCCGCCGCCGACGCTGCTTTATGACGGGACCAGGATCGCGGCAACCTCTTCCTCTTTTTGCTTCTCCCTCGGCGAGCCCGTTACGGCCATTTCCCGCCTGGGGAGGGGTGGAGGCGGCTTTGTCGCCCGCCAGTCCGTTGTCCCTTGTTCCTGCAGTGCAGTAGGGCGCGCGATTTGGGCGAGGCAGAAAAGCCTTTGCAGGACCAAACGTAGGAATGAGTAGAAGAGCGATGGTGACGGGTGAGGCCTTTGCTCTCCCGTTACCAGGGATCTGTCCTTGTCTCGCTTCCATCCTAAATTCGCCGATATGCAAAGAGTGAATACATTGGGTTCCGTTCTCGTGCGTCGATTACATAGAGAGCGGCAGGTTTTCCTCCCGCCTGAACAGGCAACCAGTGATCCAACACGTTTTTTTCTGGTGCGAAAATATACCGAGATTCTACATCTTCTCATTTGTGACCGTTCTGATACTATTCCTATCAGTTAGGTATACCTGAGGAGTGGTGGGAGTGATATTAAGAGCAGACAGTGCAATCCACCAGGATTATTCTTAAAAGAGTTGTCTGTAGTTAGGCATTTTACAGGAATTGACTTACATAGATCATGAAATGAAATTACAGTTTGAAATTGAATTTACTCCTATACTTGGCTAATATTCAAAGCGAAATCCATCTGCCCAAGAAATTTGTAATTTTATCTTCACCGGGTTCTCCAGTCTTCAAAAATGATAAACATGGGAGATGAAGAGCCTGTGATAAATACATTAAAGTCTATGCAAGTACTATGAATGTTCTGTGTTTACTCTTTCATCTGTTTATTTCAAACAGGCTCAGACTAGGAAAAGGTTTCTCAGTCATAAACAATGTCATGAAATAATAGTTTCATGCTTTTTGTTTGTTTGTGTGTGCATGTGTGCATGCCTTTGAGTCAGAGTTGACTTCTGGTAAATGCTTGGACTAATCCCTGTAGTTTTTTTGGCAAGGTTTTCTGGAAATGGTTTGCCATTGCTTCTTTCCTAGGGCTGAGAGAGAGTGACTGGCCCAAGGTAACCCAGCTGGCTTTGTGCCTAAGGCAGGACTAGAACTCATGGTCTCCTGGTCTCTAGCCTGATGCCTCGTCCTCTGCATCAACCTTAGCTGTCTCTAAGTTCCATGTTTAGAAATTAAAAGCTAGATTGCCTACAATAGCTAGATTAATTTTAAACTCACAGAAACTGAGTAAGCTTCATTGTCTGCTTTGTATATCTTACAACAAAACCTTGACACTCTTTTTTGTTTGTTTCTAAAGAAGAAACAAAAACAGAACACTCACTGGTTTAGGAACGCTAAAGCCTGTTTTCTTCGAGTCATCTACTTTATGGATCTTTGGCAGTATTAGTTTGAAAAATTTTCTCCTATAACTTTACAGAATTGTAGCACTGAAAAATATGGACATTTTGGTAATAGGAACAAAGATCAGAAACCTAAAGGATCAGTTAAAATTAGGCTTTTCTTTTTATGGCATCAAAAACAAGCAGGTATTAACATTTAAAGAATGGATTTCATTGTTTCATGTAACAGATTTTTAACACTTATCTTGAAAGACATCTCAGAAGGTCAGAGAAACTTCCAGACCGGCCAGGTTTTTTTTTGTTTTAATGCAGAAAAAGAAAGAAGGTAATAATAATGAATCCAGCTCAGGGACCTTGGCATGTGACAAATTTGTGAAATGCTTCAAGGATAAATCACTTGTATTGATATTGACTGGAATGTTGCTTTCAATACATTGCATACAAAGTATCCTGTACCTCTTTTTGTTTAATATATGAGATTGTTTTCAGTTTTTTTAGACTTAAGGATGTGTATCTGGTCTACCATATGCTATCTTGACTTCTGATCATTTTGGCTTAATAAATATATAGGCAAAGAGGATTATTTGAATGAAGCCAAGATATAGTGAAACGATGTCTGCATGATGGACTGATGCTATCAACCTTGAAGGAAGCATTGATCCGCCCATTCCTGAATATGCCCTCTGGGACCAGAGTTTTTGCTGTCCTGATAATAACGCCCCCCCCCTCCATTTTTTGAGGAAATTACACTATTTGAAAAAGTAGTACTGTATTTGTGCAGCTATAGATATTTTTTGAGGAGCCTTGATATAGGTTCAGACATGGTTTGGGGTAGAATCAGCCAAGCCAAGTAGAGAACTTCGTGCAAGATAGAGTCAGAGGGAGTGTTATGTTATTGATCTTGCTTGGTCTTTTAATAACCATAACCATCTGTTACGCTGCTCTCTGTAAGTTACATAGTCTGCACTAAAATGCATCTACTATTGCTTGCAGGGATATCTCAGAGAGAAGTTATTTGGTAACTGTCTGCATTCTGGCAAATCCCAACTTTGTCCCAACTATTATTTAACATCTTCTATAATAAGGCTGCTGGAGATGGTTGTCAAGACTTCAGGGGCTAAGTATAATTAATATGCCAATGATACTCAGCTTCCTTCCATATTACTCATACAGGAGAGACTATATGTGTTCTGAAACAGGATAAATGATGAGGAGGGATGTGAAGTAAACAGTTTGAATCCTGAGAACATGGAGAGCTCATGCAGGGAGGGTTTTTTTAGGAATTCTAAATGGGGTTGCATTTCTTCAGAAAGCGATAAGTAGTTTCGGCATGTGTTTGAAGTCTTTGTCATTGGAGGCCTAGGTGGCCTATGTAGCCAGAGATTGCCTGTGATCAGCTTTGGTTAGGGTAGTAATTGTTGTTATAGCAACTAGGACAGAGGCAGTCTAATGTTTACACACCAGTACCCTTGCATTTGGATTATTATGCTGAATGCAGAATTTCCATTTGATCAAATTGTAGCTCTTTGGAATGCAGTAGTCAAGTTGTTAGATGGGACACTTGCCTATAGTCATGTTACACCTCATTCAAAGCAACTGCACTGACTTCCAGTTAGTTATTGAACCAAGTTCAAGGATTTTTTTTTAACATATACATCACTGAATAACTTGGGACTGTTACAGACTTGGTTAAGCATTAAGATCATTTGGGAAATTAGCAAAGGATTATATTTCTTTTCCAAAAAATAATGTGTTATTCAAAGCAATATTTTACAAGATTATTTTTCTTTTTCAATTCCAGCTACTTCATGACAGTACACCTCTGAATGATATAAATATGCTTTGTTAAAAGTTAGGAAACAAAATTAAGATGCCTATTCTCTTATTCAAATTCTTTGCAACAAATTTGAGCAGAAAATAGCATGCCATGTCTATGATCTTGTGGAGTTTATTTTGTGTTGGAGGGGGGTGCCTATTTTTTACAACAGCTCTCCCCAATCTACTATCCTGTTATAGAAAGGTTTCAAGCAAAGTTGCTCAAGGACTCTTTGAATGTTTGTTCGAAATTTACCGTAGTTATCTTGGGCAATTTTTGTCTGTTGGATAAGATATTAATACTGTATTGTACTTTTTTCTTTCATAATACTTGTTTTGTAATTCCAAACACATTGTATAAGAAACTGCTACCAGAGGTGAATAATGACATTTTATCCTTTATTTGCCCTTAGTTATTCAAATAATTTTATGCCACTCTGTTGATAACTCCTCTTCTAAATCTGCCAGTAATTATATCTGCAACTTTATTATATGCTTCCCCTGAAAAGCTTTTTAATATTTCTCACATCGTAAGAATTATATGCTGCTAATTTAGGCTGAAATCCAGAATGTTATTTAGAAATGAACCCTAATAAATTCAGGAAAATATGTATTTCTATGTAAATATACATGGACTTTGCACTTTACAATACAGCGTGGCAATAATGAACTTATTTTCTGTTCTAAAGTGTTAACCTATGAGATTACTAGATCATTTTCCTTTGAAGCATATTTATGTAACAGTTGTGCATGCTGAGGAAATTGGATATTTTAGAACTATCAACGAGTGGTCAGCTCATTCACGTCTAGCAATCTGAGCCAACATTACTTTTTAAACGATTCTGCCATTGCAGTGATAAAGCAAAGCTTTACCACAAGATTTTGTTCTGATTAAAATGGCATATTAAAATAAATGTGATAGCAGCATCTAGTTATCAAAGGTTGCCTTTATTTAATAGCAGTCCTAAGAATTCAGTATGATTATGAGAGTTTTGTTCTAGATTCCAGAGATTTACTGTCTGATATATTTGTAATTAGAATATCTGTTATTGTTTACAGATGGGTATACAGTAGTTGCAATGAGAGCGTGGCCTGTTCCTGCAGTTGTATTTCTTTAGATTTGATACATTTGGCTGATGAACATTTTAATGTCTCCTAATTATATTAACTGATTGCATATAAGTATATGAACTTGACAAGGGAAAGAATTTGGAGATGTTGCCTGAATATCTTTCTGATCCAAGTGAATCAAGCTATTATTGCAGTAATATCATTTGTTCTCCTTTTTTGCTAATCCACAATACAACTATTGGGGATTCCATGCATGTTAGAATCTCTATCTGCAAGATCAGTATCAGTATCATATGCTTGACATACATTTTGTGAAATGCCATCGAGGTCATATTTAGTGGAAAGACAGTAACTAAAAGGTTTCTAGTTTGATTTTTGAAGCATGATTTAATTAACAAGGTATTACCTAAATTTATAGTTTAGTTTAATAGTTTAAATTTGTACAGTAATTTATAGTTTAATACAGGGGTCCCCAATCCCTGGGCTGTGGCCCACTACCGTCCCGCAGTCCATTTGGAACCAGGATGTGGAAGGGGCCGGCGAGCATGTGCGCAGCTTCATTTGCATGAGCGGTGGGCTCTCATGCTTGCGTGCGAAGATCCATTTGCATGAGCAGCAGGTACTCACGTGTGAAGGTCCATTTGTGTGATAGAGCTTCACAGAAATGGAGCTGCGCGCGCTTGCGCACTTGCCTGCAATTCACACATAACCATCCCCTCCCCCCCGGTCCGCCAAGCCAGAAAGTTTGGGGACCGCTGGTTTAATACATAAAATGTTGATCTTCTCCAGTATGTCCAAATCAAGGGTGCAGTTTTTTGTTCTAGTGGTGTCAACTGACCTTTTGATTACATTATGGTACACCCAGAAAATGGACAAGATTAGAACAAAACCAAACTTGATATATTTTAAATTAAAATTTAAATTGTGTGGAGTCCACTCTTCCCTCTTTTTATGTTATTAATGTGAGATTAATACTAAAGGTTGAAATGTCCTTTCAGAAGTGGAATGTAGTTTTAGCTAACTTGCATTCCTCACAGAGATGGCTAATTAGACTATTACTAAAAAGTAGTTTAATGTCATGAATTTTGTTGTTTTCTTTGTATCAGTGGCTCCATTGAGACTTCGGACAAGTTGTTTATTCTTTATTTACCACTCTTAATAGTTAATTCCTTTGTCTCAAGAAATTAGCTAATATAATAAACATGAAGATATTTTCATATGCATGTAATGTTTTCGGGAGTTCTAGTCAGTGAAGATGAATTAATGATTTCAAAAAACAGAAACCAGATGTTTAATTTAAATCAGTTATATATATTCAAGATTTCAAAACTCTAAAAAATGTTTCATAAAAATAATGGCGAACCTCTATCTATGTTTAAAGCATGGAGGTCTTCAGGATTTTACTGAGTTTTGTCAAAATGATGAAAAGAGTGGCATACTGTTGTGTCATAAGGTTCATCCTTTTTGAATGTGCCTGCCACTTCATGTTGTATATACAAATGCTTGTGGGGCTTATGCCACATCCATGCAATGCTGCTTTTATCTTGCTGCTATCCTGTGGATATTGCTGGGTCAGGGATATAATCAGTAATATCTAATATTTTCTTTTACTTGCTATTATCAAGATATATACATTAGTAAACTTAAATCTTAATTTACCTTTCTTTAAAAAACAAAGATAAGATAACTGAATATTGAATTTGAGGTGATAAGAGTATTCTGGACAAGTAATCAGATTCAAGGAAACTCTTTGTTAAATCAAAGTTGATTTCTAATGAGCTTATAGTCATATCTGCATAATCGTGGGAGAGAAACAGCATGGAAATTGTTCCTATTGCCACATTCAGGATTTTTGTTTCTACTTTCCATTCTAGCCTACAAACAAATTACTTTCTGGTGAACCTCTATCCAAAAATTAACCAAGTTTGATTCTGCTTAGTTCCCTTAATCAGCCAAGATTAGTTAGTGGTTGGGTAAAGAAGAGTTTGAATATAAATGCAAGAGCCAAGGTAAATATATAGAATATGAAATTAAAAGTGAGCAGGGCACATTCCTGATAATTTGAGGAATATGTTTTTGATCCTGCAATGTATTTTCTGTTACTTAAAACCTAAGCATGTTCTTTTTGACCATATATTAATGAAATTCCTGGATTTGATATCAGATAGATAAGTACAGAAGATACAGCAAATAGATTCATATTGTAGCATGTTTACACATATAGAATTTTAAGCTAGTAAATATTTTGTCACTTTTCAGGTCTGTTGATTATAGATAATTGTTTTTGGATATCACTCTCAGAATTCTCATGTTTCTCTTGGAACCCTCATGTTTACTAATAAAATGAAAAGTGGTGCCATTATGTTTTGGTATCTGAAAAAAAAAATATGGGAAAGGAGATGGACCATAGATGTTACCTCAGCAACCTAAGTTTCAAACTTAATATGTTGAACAGAAAATTCTGAAAAGCAAGTTAACTGTTACTTAGTTGAATATAAATAGAAAAATGATATTGTAAAGAAGGGCCTAATATCATAAAACAATAAAATTCTGCTTAGGTGACACAAATCTTTGGAGAAAACCATATAAGCAGTAATAAATAACCTCTTTGCTCTGTATTCACAGGAATTCAGATTCTTATAGAGAGAGAAGAGTTGCTTGTCACTGTTTACATTCTGAGTTCTATACTGGTTTATGTTACTTGAACAGTACTCTTTATGCCTGTGCTAAAATAAACAAAAGTGGATCAGTTTTCACATGTTTTCAGTTTTCACAACACTAACCATCTGAATTTAAGAGAGCATGAACATAGGATGTGGGTGTAAGATTACCATTTGGATCAACCTGTCACATACGTTAAGCCTCAAATTACCCCTGAGGACTGTCTGAAGATTCTTATATTTGAGCAAAAAATGAGCGTGGTATCAGTTTCATTTGTTAATCAAATAAAAAAAATGCTTCCCTGTATCTTGAATATGTATGAATACATCCATTTGTGAAATCTTAGCTCATATCTGTAGTTACAAACATCAGATAATGATGCTAATAAGATTTGTATGCAAGTGAAAATGTATTGATTTAAATGATTGAGAGGTCATTGACAGAAAGTAATAATGATAATAAGACAACAAATGCTGTTTCTCCAGCAAATGCTCAAATGTGTCAAAATTTTAGCTGTGTAACACTGATTCTGTTTGCTGAGACTAAGTGGTCAAATGGAAAATTGCTCAAATAGCATGGAATTAAAAGCACATCTAGAATATGGAGCAACTTTTTTTTGCTTTTCCTGATTTATGAGAGATTCTGAGGCAGTTAGAAGGTATTTATTATTTAGCATATGGCATATCGTACAAGGACTAGTAATATATATTAACATTTCACCTAGATTCACCTAGGTGAAATTTAAAGGTGTGTTCCTGGTAGATCAGATGAGATCAGAATTCTCATCTCTCAGCCTAATTTTTAATTTCTCATTTTTCAATTTGCCACACCTAAAGAAGTTTCACAAAGCATATAGCCATAATGGAGGATTATCTCCATCTTTAGATAATAGTGGACAACTGGGTTTTTTTTTGGGGGGGAGGGGAAATTTACACTCTGGTTTTATTGGATAGCACAACACATCCAGTGGGAAGAGGAATACTTCTGAGTTCCATGTTGGAATTAAATACTTTATTTTGAATGAATGGAAGAGAAAATATAAAATGAATTAATGGAGATTCTCAAATAAAGTATAGACAGATGCACAAGAGACTTTCTGTCTTACTTGTGGTATTAATGTCCATTTCTATAAATATCCCAATAAACAATACTGTATCGAAAAATTGGCTTTGGAAATTTTATTCAGTATTCAATTAGTACACTGTCAAATATTCAATGCTAGCATAGTTGTAAGCCTTCTTTCTTGGAGGATTTCAATGGCCATGCTGAAGTTGCTACTTACAGATACTCCCAGGGGTAGGCAACCTTGGCTCTTTTATGACTCGTGGACTTCAGCTCCCAGAATTCCTGAGCCAGCCATGCTGGCTCAGGAATTCTGGGAGCTGAAGTCCACGAGTCATAAAAGAGCCAAGGTTGCCTACCCCTGTTTAAATTTAGGATCACAATTGAGCCTAAAATTTTGATTGTAAGTGGTAATTAAGCGAGACACCCACATGACCACCTTGCACAATGACTGCAATCCCAGCTCTCCCACTTGCGATTGTTAAGCAGGGTAGGCAAAATTGCTGCAGGCAGCTTACTTCTGTGGGCAGAAGGAAATTGCAACGCTGGGCTTGAGAAGAGAAGTTTGGATCTTTGTGATCTGAACTTCTTTTCTCTAGCCCAGTACTGGAGTTTTCCTCCCCTTTGTGTGCAGAATGGCTGTGTGAGGGTCCATAAGGGGCAAAGTCAATCTGACAGGCAGCCCTTCCATTTTGAAAGACAACTGGCTGAAAAAGTCCATGTCAAAAACCAAGTGGGATTTTGGCACTGGGCATTTGTTGCAACAAGCATTTGTAGCCAGTCTGGCTCCAAATATCCCTTGTTGCAAGCACCCCATGCCACACTCTTTGACAGTGACAGGGCTGCTGGCCAGAGGGACTCCATCTCGTGAGGTGAAACCAATCTGGCAGGCAGACTTCCACTCCCAAACAAACTGGCTGAAAAAGGTTTGTCCCAAAATGGATCCCAATGGACCTTTTTCAGCCAGTCCGCTCCCCTCCCGGAGCCAGAAGGACTCCTGACAGCAGGTGGCAATGACTTGTGCCCTTCCCTGCTGACTTCCTCATTGACTTTGACTTTTTAGGGAAGCTGGCAGGGAAGATTTCAAATGTGATCATATGATCTCAAGGTACTTGGCAACCTATTGTAAGTGCGAATGGCTTGCCAAGAGCCCAGATCTCACTCACATGGCCACAGGAGCACTGCAATGGCTGTAAACCTCAAGCATGGGTGGTAAGTTCCATCTTTCAGTGTCATCATAATTTGAAAAAGGTGTTGAATGAATGGTCGTTAAGCAAAGATTACCTGCAAAAGCAATTCAGGAGTATCTGTATCCCATCATGACCATGGAACCTTTCTTAGGTTCTTTCTGGCACATCACTAATGTGGAAAGGAACTTGAAATTCTTCACCCTTCTGCCCTGGGTTAGGAACCCAAGACTCTAGGAGATAGGCTGTCCACTGTTTAGTAGCCTTCATAGTCTGGAAATTATTTCTTATTTTGAGTTTGGATTTTCCTTTATGTCGCTTTTACCTATTGGTTCTTTCTGCCCTTGGATGTTACCTAGAATAAATCCGCACTCTTTTTGTTGTGGCAGTCCTTCAAGTACTGAAAGATTGCTATCATGTCTCCCCTTGTCTCTTTTGTAGTCTAAATGTACCCCTTACCATTTTTATCAGACAGTAGATGACTTACAAGAAGAACTTGAGGGGGGGGAGAATTCAGTTTTGCTATATTTTCTGTATTTCTTGGTGGGCTTCTTTGTACTATTAACTGTAATATCCTTTTGGAAAGCTTGTTGAAATTGGATTGGGGGGGCAGGGGCAGTGTTTTTACAGTTGTTTGGATCATGTCCAGAAAACAGTGGGGACTGTTTTTTTGGCCCCTGCTGTCTCAGCACATAGGACCTCTGTGAAGATGCAACTATTTCACTGAGCTTTTAACTGTTATATGATTTTGGTGTTTAATTTTAATTTGTATTGATGACTTTTATTCTGTTTTTCTTAATTCTTTTAGTTTGCCTTGAGTGCTTACCAAAGCATTAAAGCAAGCTATAAATAAGTAAAATAACTATGGTACTCTTCAATACTTTTCTTTTTTCTGCTTGTTGCTGTTATTGTTATGTGTGTGTCTGTGTGTATTTATCTGAGCAGAACAATTATATTTAATAACATACTTTCACAAGTGGTTTACTGCATGGTCACTGCTGTAGTATTTCCATGTTTGTGAAAAGTTGCTGTATTTTAATGTTGCATTAATTTATTTATTTAAACGCTGCCCAGATAGTAGATAAATAACTTCAGATTGACTCTTGACAGCTCGCAATGCCAGATAATGTAAAAATAACAATCTGCATAAAACAGTAAATAGATGTAAATGACAATTGTTAATGAGCAACATGCTAATTTATAGTGTTAAATAGCACCTGGTTGACATCTGCTACGGGAATACTCGAACTAAATAGCGAACATGTGCCCCACTTTGTTAAGCATTATATCCAATTCTGATTTGTATATATCACAAACTCTAGATAAAACTTTTCAATTTTCTTTGGATGTTTCTGATTTCTGGAGGAACCAAGCAGAAATTCTTGATCCAAATGCATATATTTGAAAACTATTAAATTAATGGAAGTGTCATCCCCATTTACACGAGCGGTGGGTAAGCACATGCATACGCGCTCACCCGCCTCTCAAATGGAACCATCCCCTCTCCCTCACTGCCAGTCTACAAAGCTGGAAAGGTTGGGAACTTTGCTTTAAAGGATGAGATCTTTCTTTCATTAGAACAACCCACTAGAGTCCAAAATTTATTTAAACTTATAGATCTCTGTCAATAATTTTACTTCCTTATTAATACATATATAAATGAAAAGGCAGATTGGAAGAAGCAGTCAAGTGAATATCAGTGGATTTAAGAATATTCATATACATTTTTGTTTAGGCTACTAAGATATATGTCCTCTAGCTCAGGGGTCCTCAACCTTGGCAACTTTAAGACTTGTGGACTTCAACTCCCAGAATTTTTAAAGTCCACAAGTCTTAAAGTTGCCAAGGTTGGAGACCTCTGCTCTAGCTTTAAAAAGGGATGTTGAAAGAGTCAAAGTATCTTTAGTGAGAATATATTTTTTATATTTATTTTTAAATAAAGTTAAAAATATTTTTAATAGGGAGGCAATAATGCTGGACATACAGTTGTTGTGGATTCTGTGGAATATGATTTTCATCTGTTACCCAGTGGTATCATCAATCCGAAAGTCACAGCATTTATTGGTAAGTAATTTTTACTACTCTGTAAACATACCATTCTTGTTAGTCAAGATCTTGAATGTTTCTCAGTGTTTATCAAAAAATGGGAATGTATTGTGCAGTAACTACAGTTACTATTTACATGAGGATATGTAAAGGACACTTGCTTTAATATTTATGCAAACAAAGAAAGAAATACACATTTCTAGACACCACCCATGTTAGTGGTATCTAGGGAAATGATTTGTTTGCTTTTGTTTCCTCAGAGGACCACACTATTTGTAGTTCTGATGTGTAGCTTTATTTATGACTAGATGCAAAAAGTTAATACATCATTGAAACAATGCTGGGAAACCTCTCAAGTTAAAACAGAGAGGAAAGAACAAAAACTGTCCATATTGCATTTGGGTATTGTTGTTGTTTTTAATTCCCCCAGTGATTCTAATGCTAGGTTTGGGAGAAGGCTTTGTTAGATGAAACAATTTGTTTTGCCATTATGCAGTAAGTTGCAGAAGATAAGACTCCCCCCCCCCCAAATACGCTATTATAGGGATGCTAAGCAAAAGGAATTGCATATCAGGGTGATCTTTTTTGACCTCAGAATTCAGGGTGAATGAGTTACCATCTGTCTTTCCTAGCAAATGTAACTGCAATGCATAGTGGGGAATAGGAGTGTATTCTTTTCCTCTTCTGAGTCATTCATACATCAGTATATTTTTATTGATTAAAGTGCACAAATAACAGGTTGCCTATGTCTAAGCAAGTTCCTTATGTCTGTTGGAACATTTACAAGTAAAAATTATGATACCCATTCATGCAAGTCTGGCAATAGGGTAGGCAGGGGCCAAATGCATTCCTCAAATAACAGCCTACCCTAACTTTACACTCTGTTAGCTATTTTGGACTACAGTTCACTTTATCCTCAACCATCATAATAGAAGTTACAGTTTAATGAGTCTGGAGGATACAGCTTTCAGGAATTCCTGCAAACATAATAGATGCTCTTTTTCACATTTTTGAAACATAACTGCAGTTACACCAAAGATTAAAAATATATACCTTGCTTAAAATTCCCATAATGGCATCTGTGAGAACCACTGCGCCCATGTGCACCTCTCCTACACAATGAGAAGCTGGCACAATATAAAGCAAGGAGTTACACTATTAGTTTTATTTTTGAAAATGTATTTTAACTTTACATAGATACTGTAGACATTCTTAGAAAATTCAAATGCCAGTTGTAAGGCTCCTGCTTGTCCTATATGAAGACAGAGTTAAATTGCCGCTTATAATCTTGAAGATGATAAAAATAGGTGGGAAATTTTGTCTTCTACACAGTGATTGCAACTGATCGTATGAACCATGTTATAAATGATAGGCCCCTATGTGGCAGCCATTTTGTGAGACCAGTCACAAAAGTCTTAAATGAGTCTTTCATCCCAGAAGCAATGGGGGGAGGGGGGAAACAGGCACATACCATTGTGGGACACTATAGAATAGTATTACTGTGTTTACCCGAAAGTAATATTAGATTATTTCCCCCCAACATATGGGAAGGCTATCTTAGATTCTCCAAAGAAATGGTAGATTCATTTCTGTTTGTCTGTTGTTGGTTTTTTGGGGAAGAAAAAAGTTTTAAATTCAGTTTTTTTTTCTTTGAAAATTACCATTAATGTGGCAGTTTTAAATGTTGATGGCAACAACCTGAAAAAAAAATATGTATACATACCACTGAAGTAATTTCAGGTTAAATTGTAAGCTCTGATACAAGTAATAAGTAGAGGTTAGTTCATATTAACCAGCTATAGTGTAAAGATCTTCAAACTCTTCAGTTTGTATCCAGTGGCTGATTTATGCTACTTGAGACTGCTTACTCTTAGGTAAATTGGGTCTCCCTATTTGTGTTAATCTCTCTACTGAATGAATAATCACTCTTCCATATCCTATATTATTCCAGAAGGTGCTTTAACCTTCTGGAGTTCCAGTGGAGGAGCAGTTGAGAGAGAGGGTGAGAAAGTAAAAAGAGGGTGCTTTGCCTTGCATGAGAAAAAATACTTTCTTGTGAATCAAAATCACCACTACATGATAAAAATATGTGTATAATTGTATTTGCATTATTTTATCATACTTCAAATTGTGACCTTTGGAAGAGACCTCACATTATTTTTTTTGAACTTTTTTATGTTTTTCTCCAGGAAATGGTGTGGTAATTCATCTGCCAGGGTTATTTGAAGAAGCGGAAAAAAATGTTAAAAAAGGAAAAGGTGAGAATACCTTGGTAAGCTACTATTTGAAGAAGTTCTCATGGTTGTCTCACAACAGTATACTTCCGTGTTTCCCCGAAAATAAGACTTGGTCTTATTTATTTATTTTGCCTCTAAAAGAGGCACCAGGTCTTATTTTCAGGGGATGTCTTTTCCATTGTCTCATCTCTCAGTGATGGCACCAGCCTCCCAGCCTCTGTTTCGCTGTCAGAAAGGCCTCTGCAGCTGAGCACCGAGCTCCGGATTGACGCACGTGGCACCCCCTGGTCTCCGAGGGCGCCACGCGCATCAATCCAGAGCTTGGTTCTCGGCTGCAGAAGCCTTTCCTGAAGGCCTCTGACGGCTAAATGGAGGCTGGGGGCCGCCATGTGCGTCAATCCAGAGCTCCGTTCTGGGCTGCAGAAGCATTTCCTGAAGGCCTCTGACAGCAAAATGGAGGTCAGGGATGATATGTGCAAGCGGCGGCGAGTGGCCACAGAAGAAGTGGGCCGGCGAGGCAGGTGTCGGGGCATGGGAGGCCTGACTGCAATGGTAAGCCGGTGCTGGGTGCATGGGGCAGCTTCACCCGCCACCCCCACCCTAGCTTGTTTTTAGGCGTTCTCCTCGCCCCAAACTAGGGCTTATTTTGGGGGTAGGTCTTATTTTCGGTAAAACATGGTAGAACTGAGTGTTTGGTAATGTGCTGTTCCCATGCAGTAGCCTTATATCCAATTAGCAATTTGATGAACAATTAATTCCCTTTGATAAGATAAGATAAGATAAGATAGCCTTTATTGCCATTTTTTATTGTGGGCACAACGACACACATCAAAAAATGAAATTTAGTTGCCCGCTCTCAAAGTGAACACATACATGGCACACACCTAAACATACTATATACAACATATACATACTATATACAACATATGTATAGACCTACACCCCTACATGGCTTTGGCTTTTTTTAAAGAACATATTTCTTTCATACAGCTAATATCTAGCTGTACAGTGCTCCAAAATGGAAATGATGTTAGTATGATGCTAAATTAGATAACATCTAATAACATATTACGAAAATAGAAATATAGATATTCTAAAAATATAGAAATACATGTATGGAAGAACAGACTTATCTGAACCAATCTTCAAAAGCATCCCACAGTTATGTTCTCTAACTGTGCTTTATCAGCTAGGAAGATTTTTCAGAGCAGTTTTGAAAGACATAGGATTTGCAGGAGAAGGAAAGGAAGTCTCACTGCATGAATACAAGTTCACTGATGTGATGTTAGAAACCCCACCTGAGATTTTAGAGAAAGTTCAAGGTTTAGAAGTTTTGTTGTGCCACTATGAAAACTGCATTTTTTAAAATGGATTAAAAAAATTAAATCTCCAAGAACACCTCAACTGCAGTGGCAATATATAGTTTTCTTGGTAGCAATGTCGAAATGGTTTGCTACTGTCTTTCTCTGGGATTTTTCCTTTCCTCTTTTTGCTGTAGCTTAAAGACCTGGAATTCCCAAATGATCTCCCAACCAAGCTCTAATCTGGACTGACATTTCATAGTTTTTTTAGATCAGCCCAGATGGTTAGATGGAATCCTGTTTATACTTGAGTAATAGCAATTTGACTTAGGGGAACGTACTCTTGCATAAATATGCGTGGGATTGCATTATTAAACACTGACAAATAAAATTAATGAATATTACCTAATATTTCTTCAAAAGGTTTAGAAGGCTGGGAAAAAAGGCTAATTATATCGGACAGAGCCCATATTGGTAAGTAATTATATTAATTGCACTCACATCAGTATATCTATAATTCTTTACTAGGTCTTCATGAAGTCATTATTCTTTGATGAACTACTTGTCAATTCTTAAAGTAATTATTGCAATTCCAAATGCCATTTTTTGGGATCTGTAGTATCCTAAGACTGCATTCAGGGGAAAATATGATTAAGTTAATGCCTCAAGCAATTTTTTTCTGATTATACTTCATCTTACTGAGATTTTGATTCTAAAATTAGCTTAGTGTTGCAGAATCAAATGCTGATTTTTGTCATATTTTAAGATAACTTTTTCAACAAGGTCATTCTTCTCTCCAGTTAGTTTGGCAACTAAATTGCTCAGCCAGGGAATACTGCCTATTTCAGGCATATTTCTGCATTCTCATTCTTAGGATCAGATTCACATAACAAGTGCTGACTTTGATTACATTGCTTAACCAAATCTTGACTCAAGCAGATAGCTTTTCATCAGAGAAATTTTAAAAGTAAACGTTTAGCACCTTTAACTCGTGCAATCAGTTGCAATGAGAACCTTTGCAGGAAAAATAAAAATTTAGTCAACAAAAAACTGGTATTCTGGGAAATGTAGGCTTCCAAATGTATCATTTGCTTGTCCTGTACTGTGAGTACTATAATGAATGAGAAAGATTTGCCTGCTAGTACTCTAAACAGATTCAGTCCCAAGATCATAGTTACCCATTTATCACTGATTATGATTATGTGCCATCGGGTTGTTTCAATCCTACAGATCACATAGATTTTCTCCATGACAATTACCATTTCTGATAAGCTACATTAAAGATTTATTGTTTAACCATGGGTAAGGAATCAACAGTCTGCCATCTGGAAAGCCTCTTGTTCTGTTTCGTGGCATCTCACCCACACCAGTTCGTTAAATAGGTTTTAAAAAGTTTTCCACTGGCACCAGAAGTTTTTTCCCCCTGAAGCAAATGGCTATGCAAGAATGATTTGGGTGTGGATGGTTAACTAAAGAGAAAAGTTGGAACTAAGCAATCATTACAGCCAATGAAAGGTTTTGTTTTTTTATAATTCTAACCAGTTTAACTCTGAGACAGTTCACAATTGTCACATTATTAGATTCTGCTTGAGAAGAAGGAGTTTAAACAAATATTCGAGAATATAATTTATTTGCAGCATAGTACAATATAGTTTACAACTGCCACATTTCCAGTCTTGCCAAATTAAAATATATAGTTTATAAACAATTTTTCTTCTGGTGTTTTCTGTTGGATCTATTGAATCTTTATTTAGTTGCTAATGAAAATAAGGATCTCCAAAATTTAAATTTGTATAAATTTGTAGAGAAGTCCACTCATTTTGTACTCTTGAAATTCCTTAGTATTTGACTTCCACCAAGCTGCTGATGGCATTCAAGAACAACAAAGACAAGAGCAAGCAGGGAAAAAGTATGTTGTGCTTTGTCTAATATCTTACTCTATTTAAAAACATGAAGGATCTTTTTTGTCAATTCTTCCAGAATATTTTACGGACATTTTATAATAAGATTATTCAGAAACTTTTTATAGGATGTCTGAAACATCTATAAAGTCCTATTTATTTTTGTATATTGATGAGGCAGGCAAGTTTAAAGGTTTAAAAAGTGAGATTTTTGTGCAACCCAAATTGTACAACCAGAACACACATAATGTATGGTTTGTTCAGTAAACTTGGTTTTAAATTGTAAGCCTCAATCTGGAGTTTTACATAGAACCCAAGGAATATATTAGAAAAATACTCTACATTTTTTTAATGTAGAACATGATTATAAAGACCAGTTACCTGTTAAGTATATAAATCTTGTTCTTGATCAATAATACAAAATCTATCTGAACCTCCAGGATCAGATTACAACATGTTATTGTAAACAGTGCATTCTAGAGATTAAGGACTCTGAGCTAAACCTAATGCATACAATCATGAAACCTTGATCAGAATCAGGAAAAATAGCTGATATTAAATAAAAGTGTTTGAGAGTCTAACTCTGTGCCAAAGTATTGAAATGGCAGCATTAATCATTCATGATATACCCAAGGAGGGAAGGGACAGCACGGTTTGTTTGCTTGTCATTTTATTTGTGTATGTTTCTATCTGTCATGCCAAAAACAAATGATCGAATTTGTAGAGCCATTTTTCTGGATCTCTTCCTTCCCATACTGTAGCAAAATATAAAAAATATGATTTTAGTTTCATCCATGCAGTGCCAGTTTTTTCCCCCAAATATTTAATAAGTCCATTTAAAAAACACCATCGCCATCCTGGTGGATTCACTTTAAAGATGAAAAATAAAAGCATGGGAAACTGCTTTTTATCACAATATAGGAAGAGGCAATATCAAATTATTGGTGATATGGTATTTTTTTTTTATGGGTGTTAAATTGTATTCAAAATAACGACTCTGGCTAATTGTGTTTTTAATATTTGTTATCCTTGAGAATATAATTTTTATTTAAATAGAATGCTTCTTAGCTATTGATATCAACTAATGAACAAAATAAAATCCAGTTGCACCTACAAATTAGCAAAAATATTGTTACCATTTGATTCATATTAGGCTGCCAACTTATTATATTAGTATACTATATTATCATTTATTAATTACTATATTTCTATGTTGGAATAAGGATTCCCTGTGATATCACACTTAAAACTGCAGAAGCACAGATAACAGATTGGTTTGGTGTTTTTTTTCCAGTATCTGAAATGTAGATTAACTTTGACTCAGTTGTTTAAGATTTAGTAACAGCAAACCGCAAATATTTTTTTTGCTTCATTTACTGTACATTGCTTTAAGCTTTTATTGAGTATGGATACAGATCAGCTCAGTAATGTATAGCATTTTGCTGCAGAGTATAGTGAGTATCTTCCTGCTTTTTATATATAGCAGCCAAGATCATACATTGCATTAATTCATTATATGATTTGCCTGATTTAGGCTTAGAATTATGTGTGAATTCAGACATTGTGGTTTGAAAAACCCAACATTTATATTTAAATGTTAGTTTATTCAAATTATAGTTAAAAAACCTTAGTTTAGTACAATATATAAACTGCTTACTTTATTTGTGGTTAGAGACCAAAAGATGAATAATTTGAGGGTCAGGTGAGGATATAGATACAGTATAGATATAGATGTATGTCCTATATACTGTAGGACCTAGGACAGCATAACTTTACTTCCAACCACGAAAGAAGACTTTTTGACCACTTTGAATGATAATATCTGTACAATTTTAATTTGAATAATCTTAAAATTTAGCAATGTGCCAGCTTTTCTACACACCACTTTATGTTAAAGCAATTTGTAACATGCTAATAATCATGCTATTAAAATTCAATGAAATCTACGTAAAATTGTGTAAATTTTAATTTAAAATAAATGTGTATTTTTATGTTTATCATAATTTAACAACAGAAAGTTAGTATTTAAACTGTGTGTGCATACAGGCACACACCTGCATACACATACATACATTTAAATTATTTATATCAGTGTTTGCAAAAGTCTGCCACTGACAATGGTTGTCTGCCTTTTATCCCACTTGCCTGCATTCTGCCCTTTTTCAATCCTCCCGTTGGATGCTCATATGAGAGCAAGTTTTAACCCCTGTGAGTGGCGAGTAGAACCATCAAAATGAATTTTATTTTAAAAATATTAACGAGAAATCAGTTATCACGTTTGAGAGTCAATCAGATTGTGTAGTATGTGTGTGTGTTTTTTTTTATTTTTTTGTGTTTTAAAGCTTGGGAACCACAAAAAAGGGAATTGGTCCAGTGTATTCTTCTAAAGCAGCTCGAAGTGGGCTCAGAATGTGTGATCTAGTTTCTGACTTCAATGAATTTTCAGAAAGGTAACAATTTCTCTAGTGTAATGTTACATTGTGTGTATATTTATTACTAGGGCAATCAGTTTTCTTATTTGTAGATTCTGATTTTCATACTCCTTGCTGGATTTCTCACTTATAATTTTTTCTCTTTTCACTTTCTAAAATCAAAGTCTATATCAAAGATTTGTGTGAATGTTTTACACATATAATAGAATATAAACTTTTTTACTTTTTAGATTCAAAGTGCTGGCCAATCAATACAAATCTGTTTACCCTACATTAGAGATTGACATTGAAGGAGAATTGAAAAGATTAAAGGTAACATCACAGAAATGGCCTGTTAGCTGATGGATTTTTCTGAGTATGCTTCCTTTAATGAAAGGGCTTTAAAGAAAACAGAAAGCAACAACAATAATAAATATCTGTATAAGAATTTCAGAGATGCTACAAAAAGATTGTCATTGTATGTTTCTATGGAAAGGTATTTAGTGTTTAAATTGTTTTATAGTGAATTCTCTGTTTCAGACAAGTTGGTTTGAGGAAGTTATCTCTTAGAAGCTCATATTGTGAAAATCTGTGACCAGAATCTTAGGATCCATGTCTTATGGATGGATAGGCATTTATTTTGTAGTATCAGAATACTATGCAATGTTTTATAATATTAGAACTCAGAATTAGAACTATCAGTGGAGTTGACTGGTAGAAAATTTGGTACAGACAAAAGTGCGTCTGAGTCTGTCATTTGTACTTCTATAATTTTCTGGTTTAGTACAACAACGAAACAGGACAGGTACAGACTCCAACAGATAGTTAAGATTGCAGAAAGAAAAATTGCAACCAGCCTGCCTTCCAAAGAAGACCTGTATATTGTGCAGATCAGAAGGAGGGCTGAGAAGATATCTGGAGAACCCTCACGTCTGTTTCAACTCCTTCCCTTGGGATGGCGCTAGAGAGCATTGTATGCCAGAACAACTAGACACAGGGACAGTTTTTCCCCCATGCCATCGCTCTGCTGAACACCCTAATTCTCCCAGTGCTGTCTATTGTCTTTGTATATTAATTCATGTAGTGTGGTTATAGTATTATTTATCCTTCTTATTATGTTCTTTACTCCCCCCTTTTATTGGTATTATTCTGTTCCATTGCATGTACACTGAGTACTTCTGTACCGGAGACAAATTCCTTGTGTGTCTAATCACACTTGACCAAACAAAGTATTCAGTTCAGTTCAAGTTTCATAATCCTAAGTGGCCAGGAGGAGAAATTACCAGAATTGGAAGCATAACTATCACTAATAAGTACCCAACAGTAAACTTCCACTCTGAACCAGGAACCTCATCAAATTAGAGCCCTATGGATAGGGCTTGAAAAGACAACCACTGCTAAAGAGAGATTGTACCCTCTTTAGAATAAGGTCATTATAATACATTAAATTTTTCCACTAATGGAGACAATGTGTATTATAGAAGGTAACTGGGAAATGACAAAGCACTAAGTTCAGACGGAAGAGTAATAAGGCATTCTATTGTTCTTTAAGAAAGAGGAATTAATAAAAAATTCTTAGATAATGTAATGTTGCAGGATGTGGTGGTGACCATTGACTTTAAAGATTACAGGTCATATTTATTAAAGAGATCGAACATGTCTATGAGGTATGAGACTGAAATCAGGATTCAGATTTAGGTACCCCAGAATATTATTTACTGTGAGTCAGAGGGTAAGGAATGACTAATTGCCTTCCTGTTATGTTTGCAATTTTGCTGAGAATATTTGATTGGCAAATATTATTAGTATGATCATATAGACTTTTGATTTGATCCCATGGGGATGTTCTTAATTTCTAATATAAGAAAGAACTTTCTTGTTTCCTTTAAATATTTTACTACTTAGTCACACTCATACATTCCTATTTCTTTCATACAAAGAGTAGCTCATTGGTGGCATTCATAACTTCATTTAAAACAGCTTTCACCAAACTGGCACAATCCAGTGCTCTGAATTTCAAAAGGATATCTTGTTGGGAAGACATAGGACTATTATTATTTTATTTAGCACAATATCTACATTGCATTTCAATCTTATTAACCAAATTGTACTATTTATTGTATATCACAATATACTAATTTAACCCTAATTTGTGCAACACTCTTATTTAAATGTCTAGGGTTATAGTGAAAGAATCAAACCAATGGTAAAGGATGGTGTATATTTTATGCATGAAGCTTTGCATGGCTCTCCAAAGAAGATTTTAGTGGAAGGTGCAAATGCAACATTATTGGACATTGATTTTGGTAAGTATGAATAGCAAAATCTGTTCACCTCTGAAAAGTGACTATTATGTAAATAACACCTCAAATTACTTTTCATGTCCTTAGGAGATGAGTGATTTTACCCCATGCAGAATACTTTGTCCCATTAAAACTTATATTATAGCTCAGTCTTTAATGTGCCATAGAACTCTTTGTTTTGGTAGTATTATACATCCTAGGTAATATAAATACTCTTGAAAAACTTATTTTTAACTAGAACATATTGAAAGTGATTGCCAATTCTGTGATTTTTTTCCTCTCCATTCTAATGATGATAGAGATGAAAATATACTTTAATGAAATTCTCTAGAATTTGGAATGTAAAATGTTGAGGTAAGTTTCCTCAAGTGGAACTAGTCTTCCCGTTCAAATTTCATACCCAGAAATATACTTTAAAAATCCTGCATTCCAAAAGCTTAAAATAGATACACCTTTCTTCTGATAGATACTGTGGTGATATGATAGAACATAATTAAATATGTGCATATCTATTAGATGCATATATAATATACGTTCAGATGTTGCACATAACTTAGAGTTTTTATTAGAAATCACTTCTGAATTAAGCAGAAGTCTAAAAATATCCTTGCAGTTAACTGTAAATTTTGTCTGGAATAGACCATTATAAAAGGATGTTAAATAAATAGATGCTGTTACTATAAAGTATGAATAAGAGCTGCAGCTGTATATCTCAGTGGAAATGTTTCTTGATATAAAAAGCAGTACTGTGACTAAGACCTAATTTATACATTATTCAAGAGCTTTCATTGTAACAATACAAATCTTACAATTTATGTACCCTTTATTAACCTGTGTTAATAGGTACTTATCCTTTTGTAACCTCGTCAAATTGCACTGTGGGAGGTGTTTGCACTGGCTTAGGTATGCCACCTCAGAATGTGGGTGAAGTATATGGAGTTGTGAAAGCATATACAACTAGAGTTGGGATTGGTGCCTTTCCTACAGAACAAAACAACGTAAGTATAATGTTAAAATAAATATACAGGGCCTCAAGTGTCATGCATATAATTTCCCATAAAATTACATAAAGATTGAATAGCTATTTTCCTAATAGTTGACATGCCTATGGAGATTCTCAATCATCCAGGTCATGGTTGTCTCAAAGGTGCTTTTCAAAAATCAACTGGACTTTTTTTTGGGGGGGGGGTTCCCCTTGAAGATGTTTCGCTTCTCATCCCAGAAGCTTCTTCAGTTCTGGCTGAAAGGTGGGAAATGGAAGGATTTATATTCCTTAGCAGTCATCTGGTCATTAGCACTCTGAAGATCGGTCGTTAGCTTTCTGAGAATTGTTGCGGCCTCTTGGAGGTTTATCTTTACCCTCAGGATCACCTGAATCAGAGTGCAAATGGGTATGGAACCTACCTGGGACTGCTGAAAGGACTGTGTTGTAGACAGCGGATAGGTGGTGTCATACCCCTCCCCCTCTGTTAGGGAGGGCTGTTCAGTCTTAATATAGCTGGTCTCTTTAACCCTTCTTTTAAACCAGTGTTCCCCTCTGTGCAGAACGTGGGCTTTGCTGTCTTCAAAAGAGTGGCCTTTGTCTTTCAGAATCTTGTCCCATCAGGATAAGATTCAGCAGTCCATTCAAATTTGAAGGACAAAGGTCACTCTTAGCATATAGTCATTAAATGCCATTAATAGATTTGTGAAAAAATTGCTTATTCTGCTAGTATTTTTAAATTACCTGACATTAATAAAAGTAGCTTCTGTATTTTTATCTTGTCTCATGTACGTTACTTGGGACTTGGGTAGAATGTAAAACATACTTTATTTTGTTACAAATACATTTGGTTTATAAGTTAATAAAATTGTTCCAAGATAGTGTCATTACTGTGGGGTTTTTTTTTTGTTTTTTTTTTAGGAAATTGGGGAATTGCTACAGACACGAGGAAAAGAGTTTGGTGTGACCACAGGGCGAAAGAGAAGATGTGGCTGGCTTGATCTTGTATTGCTTAGATATGCTCATATGATCAATGGATTCACTGCGTGAGTAATTTATATTGGTTTCATATGGCCTTCTTATTGATTGGTATATAACATGTTTTGTAAATTATTCCAAAGTAACAGATGAAAATAATCATTACTCCATGTAACAAAATTCCAGTTTTTTTAATGTCATCGTGGAAACTAGTGATTTAAAAATGGATATTATTGTAAAAATTGTGTGTGTGTGTATTAATTTTACATATTTCATGATGGAAATATAGTACAGGTAATCCTCGACTTACAGCAGTCTGTTTAGTGACCTTTTGAAATTACAGTGGTACTGAAAAAAATGACTTAATGACCATTTTTCACAGTTATGACCATTGCAGTATCTCCATGGTCACATGATTTACATTTGGATGCTTGACAACTGATTCACCCTTATGATGGTTGCAGTGTCCTGGAGTCAAATGATCACCTTTTGCAACCTTCTGAGGAACAAATTTGATGGGGAAACCAGATTCACTTAACAACCATGTTACTAATTTAACAACTGCAGTGATTCATTTAACAAATGTGGCAAGAAAAGTTGTAAAATGGGGCAAAACTCACTTAAGAAATTTCTCACTTAACAACATAAATTTTGGGCTCAATTGTGGTCATAAGTTGAGGACTAACGTGAGACAAGACCCTCATAAATATGAGTCGGTTGTACATATGAAAAACAGTCATGTCATCAGTGCCATTGTAACTTTAAACGGTCACTAAATGAACTGTTGTAAGTTGAGGACTACCTGTACATTAACAGTGTGCTATCTGTTTTGAATTTAAATAGGGAATTGTTAGGGTGACAGAGCTTTGGGAGATTGGTTAGCAATATTTATTATCAGCAGCTGTTTTTTTTCTGAGTAATTAATTATATCTAGCTCAATTTTCTATCACTGCATTTCTTTTCTGAGTTTAAGTTTCCCTGTAGGAAAATGTTGTGATTCACGTGAGTTGATAGAATTCAATATAAATGAGAATATGTCTTGCATTAATTAAAGTTTTAGGCATGTTTTTGGATTTTTTTCAACTCATTTAAGTTTTCCTTGCTATAATATTGTTCCTAAAAATGTGTTCTAGAAGGGGAATAGTAGTTTTTTCTGAAAATGGAGGGTACAGCATCAGAGTTGATCAAGAGGACATGTTGATAGAATAGAATAGAATAGAATAGAATAGAATAGAATTCAATTCAATTCAATTCAATTCAATTCAATTCAATTCTTTATTGGCCAAGTGTGGTTGGACACACAAGGAATTTGATGTCAGCCTTATGAGGTAGATCAAACAGAAAACACAACCAGATGAGTTAATTCTTTACTGTAAGGTTGTATTAACAGAATCTTACAAATCTGAAATCTTTCCCCACCCAGCATCTCCTTCATAGCCCCAAAAACAGGTGGGAAATCTCTTCTGAGCCTCTTGCCCCGCCTACCTTTCTTCTGCAGGCTAAGCTGCCTTCCTTTGGTTGGGTCTGATTGCCCTTTGTTCCAAGTCATTCCCACATACCATTGATATATCTACTCAAATAAGTCTTATTTGCTTAATAATATAATTATAGACATTTTCAAAGGTGATACCCACTCATGGTGGCATCCTGATTTGGAATCTTTTTCCTAGAAAGGGAATTATTTCCTAGGTAAAACAAATATATTTTAATACTTCTAAGTCTTTTAATATAGTAATATTTTAACAAGAATCTCCTGCTAAATGAAGATTTTAATCAAAATTTGTTATTGCAGTTATTCCATTTTTGCTCTTTAGAAATAATTGTGTTTTTAGCTTTTGTTTTTAATTTTAGATTCAGTATCTTAAAATTGTTTGTATGCTGCCCTAGCAAAAAATTGCTTTTAAACATAACTATATATTTTTTGAAGAAAAGTAATAGCAGTAGCTATGTGCAGATTCTAAAAAAGAAAGCTGTCATTTCTCAGTGATACAATTGGGATCATAGAATATTGTACTACAATTACATCTGCAGACAGCTAACGGTGCATCAGCTCTAGCGATTAACACTGCAATTTTATTTGATGTAATTTGATATTCAGTCAGTACTGAGTAGATGGTATTTTAAGAAGGTAACTTTCAATTTAAAATCCAAGAGTTTATGTTTGCCTACAAATAACTAAAATTCGAAAATTTCTTTTAAACAGACTGGCTCTTACCAAATTGGATATTTTGGATGTATTTCCTGAAATTAAAATTGGGGTTGCCTACAGATCAGATAATAAAACCATACCTCATTTCCCAGGTAAGAAAATATAATGTACCAAATATGTTCATTCTACAATGTTACTACCACTAAAAAGATATGGTTACTATTAGATGTACTCCATCGCTTCAGTAGATTTTGTTGATACAATTCCATATATTTCATCTATAAAAAAAAGTACAGTTCCCTGCATTAATTACTTGGGTAGGGAACTTTCCCCTCTTGGATTAAGACTTTAAGACTTCAGTTGTTTATTTTCATTCATTTTGTAAACTACCAAAGGAATGATTCCATTACCATTTTAAGATGGGCTTATATTCTTCAATTCAGTGATTGGATAGATTAACTTATTTTTATGAATGTTTTTCTGTAATCAAAACGGACACAATTGTTCTGGACTCTTAGTAACTAATTATTTGGTTCATTAATTGATTAGTCTTATGTTAGTGGTGGTAACATAAATATAATTCTATTAGTCTGGTTCTTTTTTCTTCTCAGCAAACCAAGAAGTCTTAAATAAAGTAGAGGTGCAGTATGAGACCTTCCCAGGATGGAAGAAAGACATATCAAATGCAAGGACATTTGACGAATTGCCTGTAAATGCACAAAACTTTGTTCGATTTATAGAAATGGAGCTCGGAGTTCCAGGTAAGTGCAACACAGGGATCCTTCAAATCAGATGTGTTGTAAAATTGTCATTGGGGAATCATACTTTTGTACAACAATTCATAATTTTTGTTGTTAGCTACTTTTAGCAATCAAATTGTCCTCTGTAAATCTTAAAAGTTTATGAAAAAAGAAGCACTGAATCAAAAATCCTGATTTACAAATGAATATTGATAAGTAATATTCTTACTTAAACTGGTTGCTTGTGCTTTTAGAACATATAATATACTTATTTTCAAAAAAGGAAATTGTTGTATTTAATAATAATTTAAACTGATTGAATGAAAAGTTCCTTTTGAATTTTAAGCAATTAAAAATGATTATCCTAATATTAAAAGAATGGAATTGTATTCCCAAATGTGTTTAAGCTTTAGCAAGCACAATTTATCGTTTCATTATTTGATAAACTGGAAAAGTTCGTACTCCCCACTTACAGTAGATGACATAAAAAATTTAAATGTACATTTAAAAGAAGATATTGTTGATGGAAAATACTGAGCTTTCATATATCATATTTTGCATCCTCCTCCATGGTAGAATTACTAGTTTTTCTAGTTATTTTTTCCCCTGCATCAATACTGTACCCTTGACAGAATTGCTTGAAAAAAATTGATCCTAATTGATAATACAACATAGAATTAAAGAACAGCCATCACACAATTCACTAATCACAGTATTTATTTATTTTTTAAATATATTTTATTAGATTTTATAGGGGTACAGGGATAACATTAAGGTGCTTAGGAACCACCATGGAGGTGGGTATATTAAACATCCAAAAAAAGAAAGACAATCACAAATATATAACTCAACTCAAGTCTTTTAAACTTCCCTCTCTAATTCCCTCATTTAATTTTACATATTCAAATTAATAAATTCTATATAAGTTTCAAACGGTCCTATCAAATATCAGTTACATTTCAATTCTAAAAATCCAAATCCTGTTTTTAAGCTTTACTAACTTACAATTACTATATTTCAATTAGCCTTAAATAGACATATTATTAACACTTCGGGTGCCCTTTTTTTTTTTACATAATTATATCTGGTATATTGTTCTCGCAACAACATTCCCATATCTTCTTCATTGATACCATTTTTTTCTCTTATCACCCATCCCTCTTATTCTCCTTTTATTTCCAAATAATTCTCTTAAAATAAAAATATCAGGCCAACAAATAAATTTCTATCTAATTTAAATATATATTCTATCAATGCCTCTATATCTATAAAAATCTTTTTAAACCAGTAGATAAAGTTTACTTCTCCAATACATATCATATCTAAAACAGAGTAATATTACAAAGGGTATCCTCTTAAAAATTTCACGTGTTCCATTAGTGGTTAAGTCAGTCAAGAAATCAAAGCCTTTTTAATCCCATTAAATAAGACTTTAAAATACATTTTTAAATCTAACTCTAGGCTTCTTTCTATGCCATAGTGGTTTCCATAGTAAGGTTCCTACATGATCAAACCACAGTATTAAAAGATCCATATTCTTTAACGCTTCAAATTGGTCAAAGTTCTCTTTCCTTTCTTCTAATAACCTTTGGATGGTAAAAGCTGTTTTATTCCATGTTATATTTGCCAATTGTTTATCCACCTTTTCTCGATTTTCAATAAGTTGTATCTGAGTGTCAGTCTCTGTTGGTGTTGGTATTGATGCTTCAGACATCTCTGTTGAAGTTGTTGTATAGTCATCAGACTTCTCGATAGGTTGTGTTGGAAGTTGAATAAAATTAGTTTGTTTTGTGGTTTCCACAGTTTCTCTCAGTGTAGGGAAAAGGGATTGAAAATAGGAGCTCACATCCTCTGCAGCTTCTAAAATTGTTTCCAATATAAGTTCATAGTCCAGTTGTGTATTAAGTTCCATATCGATAGTAATAAGGCTTTTTAATCTTTAATCTTTAAAGAAGGCTCTACTTCATAAGAATCAAGCAAGCATTCACCTTCAATTTTCAATAGGCCAGCTGCATCGTTATCTTGTAGTTATCACTCTTTCAGGGTCATAGCCATTCCCAGCCATAAAGAAATATAATTGCAGTACCACTTTTCGACACAAGATGTCCTCAGCAAACCAAAAAATCCTTTTTTTTTTTTCCTTTCCAAATAATAGATTTTTTATTTTTCGTGTTAAAAAAGATGAAGAAAGGGTTCAAGATAATAAATGCGTAGTTGTAACAATAATAGTCAAGAATGAAATGTTTTCAGGTCCCCTCAGTATTCCAAAATTTAAATAGTCCATCGAAATTAACTGGTTTTTATTTATATATTTTTTTTTCCAACGCTGTTTTTCCCCATTGCCCAAACGCTGCTTCCTCACGACAGGGAAATAGTTCAAAGAAAGCTTTTAACAGGAAAGTAGTTAGGGAAAAAAAAAGGGGGTAGGAAAGGTCTCACCCGGATTCTCCACGGGGGTTCTTTCGCTTAGATGTTCTTCTGGCTTTCAGCTGGTGCGACGAAGTGATCGTCCATTTTATTGGGCGATCTTTTCCTCCGGCGGCCCTAAGGAGAAAGCTCGAACTGGGGAGAGCCGCCGCTCTTCCCCAGTCGAGCAGGAGCCTCCTCTAACGGTGGTCGCCTCTACGGGGCGACTTTCGACCCGATTAAGGGTCTACCGGCGGAGGGAAAGCAGCCGGTGGGAGAGAGAGATCTCTCCGTGCGACTGCTGGTGTCGCGATCCGGAACCGGAAGCCCACTAATCACAGTATTGACCAACTAGTTCAACAAAAGTACTAATATACATTATCTGTGAATAATAAATTGGCACTACCAAATTATCAAAGGACTATTAAATATTGATTAAAAAGTCTGTGCCAGTGGTAAAGTTGGTATCTGATGTAGTTTGAACCAGCTGATTTTTCTTGAGAATTAATCACAGTAAAACTTGCTTTTCTGACTTTCATGTGCCTCATGGAATGGTAATTATAATTTTAAGCAATTATTGATTTGCATATAATTTAGTTCGTAAGAAACACTTTCTTCCAAAATATGATGCAAAAAATGTTTTTGTTTTTGCAGTTAAATGGATTGGAGTAGGAAAATCCAGGGAGTCAATGATCCAGCTGTTCTAAAGATATTGGATAATTTGAAGAAAAGAAAGCACACTCCACGGAGACTGCTTGTTCACATACACACACACTCACACAGACATGCGTGTCTTAACCCAATAAGCAATTTATTTGGATGAGGAAATTGGAAACATCTTGTAAAACAACAATGTAAAACAACTAGAGGTAGTCTGGGAAAAAAAACCAATTGTTGCTATAAAACATTGACATATCAGTATCATTTATCTTACTTTGTAAGTTCCAGTGGCAAGTACTGCCACCATTTGCCACTGATATTTTTTTCTCCAGATGTATCCCCAGGCCTTTTTTCTGTTTATGTTTCTAAGTCTACTGTACATTTGCTTTTGGTGGTATTACTTCCTGAAATTTTGGATGCTTAAGATAATGCAGTTTTGCACAGAGTTTTACATCTTCATTTGTACTCCTAAAGCTGTTATACTTTGTATGGTTGCTGACGTAGTGTGTGATTAAAGAGGGGTGATTTTATAATGATGACAAAACCTAATTTTTTGTTAACAGTTTTTATTACAAGGATAATGAACCATAGTTTAGATGGGGTGCTTAATATGTATACAGTACAACTTAATTTATAAATGATAATATTGGAAGTGCTTATATCCTCGTATGGAGTTCATTCTTTCCCCCCCTCCCTTATTGATACTTTTACATTTCAGAGTTTCATCATTCAGTTCAATTAATCATTTTATTGGCCTATTATCCAATCTATTCAGTAACATCCATTCAGAGGATGATTGGAAATAGGATGACCTAAATATCACCTAATTAGCTTCTTAACACAGTCCTCATGGGTTAAGATGACTTGGCTACCCTATGTAAATAGGCTTCAGAGACAATATTTATGTAAATATTGACTTTTTAAAGAACTGAATTCATCCTTGGCAGATATTCAAGACAATATATTCTGTAGTTTCTAGTTGTGCTTTGCTAAATACTTTTCCTTCGAATATATTGTATGTCTATATTGATCTAGCTTGTAGAAATCTAAGTAATTTCAAGCCAATTATATTCTTTAACCTTAACACCATTCATGACCTTTTCTTACTCTGTGGGCATTATTTTGTAAGATGAAGAATGCTGATTTTCACTCTGTTTCTATGTAATTCTTCTGTACCTTTATTCCTGCAGTATTTTAGGAGGGGTGAGCCACAGCTTCACGTAGGATGCAATAAGTGAATGTACATGTATATTTTTAACTGACATTTTATTAAGAGGTTGTATCTAATAGCTGTCTTACAGCATAGTATCTAAAAACAAGATGCTAACATCAGGGAATTTAACTTAAGTTTTCCAGTCCTGTTCATATTTGCAAAGTATGCAAAGTATTCATGTCATTTGAAGTACATTTTCCAGAATGTACATTTTCATGATCGTTGTGGCGAGTTTTGAAAAATATATCTTAGAGTGTGAACTCTTAAAATAATGTATTAATTTCTTTTGATAAAATGTGAGGATGGAGGGGAAACAGCAGCTTTTAAAAAATTTCTATGAAAATACCACCTCACTTTCTGGGAAAGTTAGCAGTAAGCTTTAGACCGATATAGATGTTGCATGAAGAAACATGATAAAGTTCTAACATAAATAGAAAATCCTCACTGTAAAATAACCATGATTCAACACTGTTATAGCTGTTATTTCTGTTTACTTTGGAGGGGGGGGGGTTGCACATTGAATTTTATTTTGAAATAAAAGGAAACTTACAGTCAGCAAAATGGGGCACACCAAGATTATCAAAATAATTTTAGACTGTTAAACTAAGTTGTCAGAAAAATCATATGCTTCAGTGATTAAACGTTTTGAAAATGTTCCAGACAAAATAAATGGAAACCCTGGTGCCACAATGCCTTTTTAGAAGATTGCTTGCTTGTTAAACATGGTCTTGCAAAAATTGTAAGTCATCTGTTATTGACAAGATAAAGTATTTTAGAAAACCAACGTTTTCCAAGTTTTCTTTGTACTCAGAAACAAGTATGTTATTTCTAATATTTCTGACACAAACAAGTGCCAGTCTTGATGTTCTTGCATGTAAATATTACAACAATAGTTTTCCTGCTGTCACATATGCCTTTTTCTTTAATGTTACCCTGAGTCGATTTGGGTCAAAAATTCATTTTCCTGATTGCTGAAACTTAAAAAGTAAATAAATCCTCAGCCCTGCATTTAGAATTCTTTTCATAGAGCAGAATTGTTTATGGAGATTCTCAGTCATCCAGATCATAGTTGTCTCAAAGATGCTTTTTTATGAGGCAACAGGACTTTCTTGTTTTTCCTTTGGGATAAAGCAGAATTGTGTTTTGGTCCTAAGCACAGTATTGATAGTAATGCTTTCAAAATTGCCTCCATCCACATTTTGGAAAGTTGGCTTCTTGCATATCTGTTTTCTTACTAGACTAACACCAATATATTCTGATTCTGTCTTTAAGATATGATGCCTATCATTGATAGAAACACACTGAGCAAATTAGTACTTTTCTTACTCTATTACTTTCTATTCTGTATTTTTCTGTGTTTATTGAATATTTGAACATTACTTGTTTTATTTAAGCTCATATTTAGCGTGGAGTGAATAATGCTACTGTACATTGGTTACTGGAGCATTTTTTATTTTTTATAAATATGCTACAGATTTTTACTTTTGCACATATGAAGGAAAAAACCCCAGACTTTAGTTTATTGCACTCTACACACATTTAAGTTCTGTGTCTAGATTTATCAAGTTTCTTAGAGCTCTGTCAAATAGCTTATGGGCTTGAAGAGCTAGTGCTCTTACTGCTTGTTCTTTTGGGCCATGTATAACATACAGATGGTACAGATCCCTCAGAACATCTATAACGACTTTACTGATTACACATTTGTGTTTGTCCCACGTTTTAAGCTCTAACGAGTTATGTTTGGGTAAAAATGGAATAAAAAAATTAATTTGCTTTCTATAGAACCTGAACTGAAGAGGCTTCTTGGATGAGAAGTGAAATGATTTCAAGGAATGCAATCCAGAAAGTCCAGTTGCCTTTTGGAAAAGCACCTTTGGGACAACCATGATCTGGATGATTGAGAATCTCCATAGACATTTGCTTTTAGAGCTTTAGTATCTTCATCATCCAGATTGGTTTTGTAATTGTAGAAAAGAGTGGCCCTGTTCTAGTAGGAGAATCTTTCCCTGTTATTAGTGTTATTATTAGAAAATACATGTCCTGACCTTTTCTGTCATTTGTTAAATTATATCCTGGGTTATTCAAGAGTGGCCATGATCCTTACATCCAACTGAAAAATGTACCTTGAGGACCAGAGTGAAATAAGCACATGTTGCAGAAAACATGCAAGGGGCATATCAGTATCATTTTTCATTAAGTTGTCATGGAAGTGCTTGAAATGTGATTTAAAGAATGGCACAAATTTGTACTGCTTTGTTACATGAAGCACAGACATCGTATATTTTCTCAGTGTCTCTTTTCCTTAGTTTTATAGGAATACAAACCTCTTTGTAGTAGGTTGTTTGGCGAGTTGATAATATGTATCCTTAAATTACTGTAGTAATACAAAGAGAATATACATACAATGCACGTAATTAATTACAAATCTACAAAGCTGCCAATCTATGTTGTTCATGTCACTTGTATGCTGGAGCACTTCTGTGATTAGAAAAAAATAAGACTGAACCAGGCACCCCAAAATGGTGGTAACAGGATATGCTGTTGGGTATTACTTTTTGATTAATGTGCAAAATTATTCAGTGTTCTTAAAGGATTTCCCTTCAGTGCGCTAGAAAGTTTCTGGAAAAATAAAAATAAATAGTGCCAATAATATTTCTAAATTTTCAAAATGTGTAGTGATGCCATCAAAATTTTATTAAATTATCCAAACAGATGATTAAAAAAACATAGTAATAATCACGTAGTGACTGAAATGGTAAGGAAAAATTGTTTCTTAGGATTTTATATATTACTTTTTAATTTTGTGTCTATTTACGACAAAATAGAACTATTCATAAAAAGCTTCATATAACAATGCTATTTACTACAGCGAGAGGCTGCAGTGCTGCTTCTTAATCCATTATTTTGCTGAAGTTCCATTTCTTAGATTGAAATATGTTTTCTTTATCTTTCAGCTATTTACAATGGAAATTTAGAAGGGATCTATATCAAATTTAACCATATTTAAAATTGTTCAGCTTTTGCATAGGGTTAGCAGTCATCTTTAGTACATTTGGATTAGAAGAAGTCTAATAGGATCTTTTCATATTGTTGCTTTAAAAAAGAGAAGAACTTCAGAAGTTAGAAGTTATCCAAAACCCATGAAAGAAGGTTTAATTCTCTCTTTCTTCATAGCAGGTGTACTTTTCCAAAGTGACAGTATTTCAGCATCTGATCTGTGGCGATAGCTATCTGCATTGCCTATAATTTTAAAAGAAAAATTGTTTTTGGTCCTGAATTTAGAAAACAAAATTCAAGATTGACAATATTTGGTAGCAATGTGTAACCTTTCCATTATCTACATACTAATATACATAAGCAGACTTCAAATTCTCCAGATACGTATTCCCCTTAAATGTATTTCTCCCTATTCTCTTCAGTAATTGTCTTTTTTAATTGACGACTTGCCATGACTGATATATTTGCATTTTCTCACTTGTGTCTGGGAGGGGAATTAAGGATTGGGAGGTGGGCTGGATTCACACCAAGGTCACACTGGCTTGGTTTTCATTTTGCAGCATCATTCCTTGCCATGGATAGATTGTTCCCTTCTAGCTCTGGAGTACTCTGCCTCCTGCTAGAGGTAGGAAGGACCTATTTAATCACTTTACCCCAGCCAACTGACCCAGTGGAATTTTAAAGAAATTATGGGATTATTCCTGAAATGCTTGCATGCTCTGGGTGAGGTATAGTTACTACCTCAGATGACAACAGACCTTAGATCAGATCACACTTATGTGGATTTTGTAACCTGGACTCCCATGGAACGTCCTGCTTTTCCAAGGAGTTCAAGGAGATGAAATATCTTAAGACAGCCGTCTGCAACCTTTCCAGCCTTGCAGACTGGTGAGGGAGGAAGAGGGAATGGTTCTGCACAAGAGGCGGGCGAGGGTACGCGCGTAGCTCCTTTTGCGCAAGTGGCAGACACACGCCTGCTGCTTGCACAAATGGAGCTGCGCATGCACCCTCACCTGCCAGCTGCGCGTGCAAGTGAAACTGCATGCAGGCACGCTCATCCGCTGCTTCCGGGGTCCAGTTCTGAATGGGCCACAGCCTGGTAGGGATCCCCTGTCTTAAGAGACATTTATAGTGCCATTCGAGGAAGATAGAGAAAATCTGATTGAGCATACATAGGATCCTTCATTGGGATTTTCCTGATAGTGGTAAGAGCAGCAAAATGGGCTCTTATTGCATCTGCAGAGAGCCAACTGGTAGTCCTGTTGCAGGTGACCAGATGCCTCCTTGGTAAGGAGAGGTTGTGGTTGCTGTGAGGATTATTCTAGGCTTCTGTTAGACAGTCTCTTGGATCTGTTTTGAATTGGGATCTAGTTGGGCAGGTCTTGTGGAAGGGAGTGAGGCACATGAGCTGCAGTCTTGCCAGGTTATCTGAAGTAAATTTCACATACCTTGCCCTGATACAGTAGACGGGGTCCTTGGAGCTGTAAGCTCTGCCACATGTGCTATAGATCCATGGCTCTCCTGACTAATCAAAGCCATACAGGAAGTGGCATTTGGTTGGGTAAAAATGGTAGTGAATATTTGTGGGCCAGAGAGACTGATTCTGCCTGTTCTGAAGTGGCCAGTGTTCTGTTCCCCTCCCCCAAACTTCTTTGGACCTAACAGTACTGCCCAATTTTCATCCAGTTTCCAACTTTCCTTTTTAAGGGAAGGTTGTTGAGAATTTTGGTACTTCCAAAATTCACTGGTACCCTATTGATGCCCTACCACTATTACATGAGCTGTATTGGCTTTGGTTTATTTGTTTCTTCTGTTAGATTATGTTAATAGGTTATAAGTTTTAAATTTTAATTCAGCTACATGTAATGCTTAGCTGGTCTAGTGGTTTGGTATATCTTGCCTACTATACTTGAAAATACATGTCACTTGTTCAGTTTCAGGGTATGTCAAATACTGATGTAAAATATGTCAGTATAGTAAATCCAGAAAAAAAAGTATTTAAAAGTCTAATACACATCATGCTCTGGGTATTTTTCTTCAGCTGCATTTTGTGTAATCTTGAAAGGACTTGTTGATCATAGATAATTCTATTCCAGTGTCCTGACAGAATATATGTTCGTATACAAAATGTGCTAGCAGGTTATGAATTTACTCACCTGATTTGAAACATGGTAATGTAAATGCTTCTTTGTATGTAGTTTGTGTGTGCCAGTCAAGGACCTTCATATTTGCACTTTGATAATGAATATACTGGTGCAGAATTAAGTAATCAAACTCATGCGGATATATAATTTCTTCTTTTTTTGGAGCTGGTGGTAGCTTAGTAAAAGGTCTAAATGAAAAGCATAAATAGTTCAGTGCTTGTCTAAATAGTCTAATTTGCTAAAATGTAGAGTACTCATAAAAATAGCCCCATGTCCAAACCTTCGTCTAAGGATCTCAATGAAGATGGACTATGCTGCCAGTGCAGTAAAGCAGTATTATGTCTTCCAAATGAATACAGGCAATTCCCACCTCAGACCATATTTGGAACCAGAATTTCTTTTGCCAAGTAAGGTGGTTGTTTAGTGAATCACGGCTGATTTTTATGATCTTTTCTGCTATGGTTGTTAAGCAAATCACTGCATTTGTTACGTGAATTGTGTGGTTGTTAAGCAAATCTGGCTTTTCCCATTGACCTTGCTTGTCGGAAGTTGGCTGGGAAGGTCTCAGATGGTGGGTTGCATGACTTTCAGATGCTGCAACCATCATAAATACTTGCTAGTTACTGAGTGCCCAAATATTGATCACATGACTGTGCGGATGCTGTGACAGTCATAAATGAGATAATGGATTGTAAGTCATTTTTTTCAGTGCCATTGTAACTTTGAACAATCATTGAACAAATGGTTGTAAGTCAAAGACTACTAGTTAGGACAGATAGGGAAAAAACCCAATTCTTTTACTTTCACAATCATTTTCTGAATTGAGACCGAAAAGGAAATTTGTAGAATGTTTTAGGTATGTCTTTTAACAGTGATAATGAAGAATAATGACATTTCTTTTACCTTAACTGTCCTTCAGGAGGATACGCAATGTAAAGTCGTGCCAGCTGTCCAGGAAAGTAACCAATAACATCCTTTCCCTGATGAAAAATAGTTCTGACAGAACGAACGAACGAATGAATGAATGAATGAGCATTTATATTTGAAATAGATTGTCCAATTTGCATTACCCACTAAATTAATGGCAAAACATCCAGCTATTAAATAAAATCTATCCTAAATATGTCAAAAGCTGCACTATTTTTTTCTATGACTAACACAGAATGAAAATGCCTAAAAGAGCCATTGTGAGTCTCCTGTATAGAGAAGTAATAGTAAATCTGTGTGACACATTCTACAGTGATCCAATTTGTATTAATTTACTTCTATTGTGAAATAAGAAAAGAGCTATTTTTTTCCTTAACCAAAGTGAATTGGATAGAAACATACTTTTGATTGGCTTGATTTACAAATTTAAAAAGTGCCTCAAAGCCCAGAGAGCTTCATAGTCAGTTGAAAGGCAGGGAAAAAAATGTCAATCTAAATAAATAAATAAATCTGTCCTGCTTATAAGATAAATGAAAGTTGTATTAATAAACATTTTAGAATACTTAATACTGATAATTATGATATTGTAATCTATGCTTCCTTTGTTTCTAGAACATGTAGACAAAATGGTTTTTACAACAAATCACTGCAATTATAATTAATATTTAATCATTATTAACCAAAATAGGATTATACAGGTAGTCCTCGACTTATAACCATAATTGAGCCCAAAATTTCTGTTGCTCAGTGAGACATTTGTTAAATGAGTTTTATCCATTTACGACCTTTCATGCCACAGTTGTTAAGTGAATCACTGCGGTTGTTAAATTAGTAAGACGGTTGTTAAGTGAATCTGGCTTCCCCATTGACTTTGCTTGTCAGAAGGTCACAACAACCATGACTCTGGGACATTGCAACTGTCATAAATATGAATCTGTTGCCATGCATCCGAATTTTGATCATGTGACTATTGAGGATGCTGCAAGTGTCAAAAATGGTCATAAGTCACTTTTTTCAGTGTCGTAACTTTGAATGGTCACTAAATGAACTGTTGTAAGTTGCGGACTACCTGTAATTAAGCTTAAATACATGTCATATACTTAAGTTACATATAAATAACTTCCAGTTCTTCCCTTGCATCTAGTTTTCTTTTCTCTGATCCTCCTTTGGTGAATATTAAAAATACACATTTTTATTCTGTAAAACTCTGCAGACTGTAGAATATAGTTTCTATCTACTGTATGAATATAAATTATCCACAACTCAGGAATATGGTTACTTCAACAGCAGTACTATTGCATCAAAATAAGTATGTTTAGGTTGCAGCTTGAAATGCTTATAACCATATTTACTTTACCTAACAGTATTCTGAAACTAAATGAGCCATGGTGCGCAGTGGTTAGAATGCAGTAGTGCAGGCTAACTCTGCCCACTGCCAGGAGTTCGATCCTGTCCAACTCAAAGTTTGACTCCGCTTTCCATCCTTCCTTTGTTAGGGGCAATATGATGACTCTGTAAACTACTTAGAGAGCATTGTAAAGCACTATGAAGCGATATATGTCTTAAGTGCTATTGCTATTGCTAAATAGATCCTTCTTTTCTGTCAGCAAGATAATTCCTGGCCTGGTAACAATCCTGCTGAAAAGGGACAGGGAGGAAATTCCTTTCCTGACCTGAAACATCCAGTGCTTCATCTTCCCAGAGGTTTGCTTTAAATTTCCTGAACATAGCAAGTCATGGAATAGTCTTCTCTTTAGAACTTCTAGGACAATTCTAAAGAGAATGCAAACTGCTGATGTATTAAGCATAAGTTTATATATAAAGTTTATATAGGCTTCCATTCCAACTACAAATCCTATTATTGACCAATAAAAATATTAAACGTGCCCTTCTGCTCAGGAAAAGAAAAGAGCAAAGTAAGCTGGTGAATAGAAAATTCATGGCAGAAGCTGGAAAAGCAATTTTTACTTTATTTTCTGGTCAAGCCTCCCTACAGCAGGTTTTTAAAATTTCAAATGTGCCCACCAATCTAAAACAATTATTTTGACTGATTATTAGGCCATTCTGATGCAGGTCACAATACAAATACGATAATGTTTGTAAAATATTTTGAGCACATTCAAAATATTCTGAAGTAGATTATTTTAGATTTTTAAGTAGATTTTTAACCTACTATATCCCGTTCTATGATGCATGGAAAGTAGTCATTGGAGATTTGTAATTAGACTACTTCATTGTAATTAGTTTAATGTTATGTTTGGTAAAGTGGCTTAAATAGGCTCAAAATAATCATTCTGAGATCCTGGATCAACCTTGAGGGATTTAGTTTGTTTTTTATACTTTACCCTGGAATGGTCTCTGGTGCTGGATCTATAAACTGTCGTAATTTTATTGCTGTAACTTGTCCTGCCATAAGGATTCCTAGAGAAAAAAAAATACATTATAATACCTACTGCTACTAAGTCAATATTTACTCAATATATAAAATCATAGTCTCATAATACTCATGTAGAAGCCCACCCTCAAACTTTTAACCAAAATACTGAAAAAAACACTACAATTTTCATTGTATTTTGGTTAAACATTCTAGAGGAGGCTTATGTCTTACTCTCTAGAATAGCTAATCTCATTGGGGAATAATATCTCAGCAAAATCAACATGACAAAGCTTATTAACAGATGGAAGCAGAGGAAAATTCCAAAGTGTTTCTTAGTATAAATATCCACAACAAATTATAACTTCTTTTCATAATAGTACCAATAAAGGTGAATATTTGTGGCTCATGGTTGAAATGAAGTATCCTTGATGCTCTCTGAGTTTGGTTGTTTACTTGCAGAAGTTTCATTACCCAAACTAGATAACATCAATGAGTGCTAGATGATGTTACCTAGCACTGATGATATTACCTAGTTTGGGTAATGAAATGTCTGCAAGAAAACAACCAAGCTCAAGAGAGCACCTAGGACCCCTCATTTTGGAGTACTATCTGCACAAGCACTTTGCACCAAGTATTATAGAGCTGGCTATGTACTAGTGTTATTATTTGCATTACATTATTGGCACTGGAGAATATGATGAGGTATATCTTGGAAACCTCAAGAGAGCACAGCAGCAATTGGATGACTTGGCCTTTGAATACAATGCAACAAATCTGAGTTCTTTAAACATAATATTACACAGTATGGTAATGCACAAGGCCTAACCAAGTGAAGTAAGCACATTCAAATAGTTGAAATGCCTCAAGTCCAAAGAACTGTCACAATTATGATATTTTTAAGCCATTTAATTATTATAGATTCCTGCCAAATTTGGATACCCATATACCTTTTGAACACTTTACTACAAATGGGGAGGGTATGGCAGTGGAAAAACAACCGTGCAAATAAGTTTCCACAGAAGCAAATTATAATACTAGGCATTGTGCTCAAACATTATACCCATAATGTTACACCCGTAATGATCATCCAGCTATAAATCCATTGCATGAATGGGGGGAAAAACATTACACTGAATCAAAACTCGTGCATATTATAGCACAGAACAATGAATCAAATGCCAATGATACAATATTAGGCTGTACTGTATGTTCTAATTGGAATTTTTCAAACCTAATCTGGGAAGTGTACAGGACAAATAGCTGAAATAAGCTGAGAAATCTATACTGAAACATAATTTTTAGTTTTCCATTGGACAAAGTGAATTAAAATAAACCACAGATGGGAGTGTAAGTGGACAACAAGAAGCTTAAAACAGCAGCAGCAACAATAGGACCTCTTTATTATACTGTAGAGTTTGTTCCTGAAAACACTCAGAAGAACACATTGAAGAAAATAGGGATACTGAAAGAAGTGGTGACTGATATAGATGGAGACTCAATTGTAATTCCTGAATTACCACCTAAGGCCAGTGGTGGGATTCAGCCAGTTCGCACCACTTCGGCAGAACTGGTAGCTAATTTTTTGTTGCCCAGGCTCAAAATGGACTTCCGGAAGCGGCATCCACACAGAGAACCAGTTGTTCACATATTTGAATCCCACCACCGGCTAAGGCACTTACCCCCAAAGTACCCACATTTTTGTTTGTGGTAATAAAGTTTATTCCATTATCGTACAAAGCTAGTACAATGCCAAGATTTATAAATACAATAGCATCTGTATCTTCATGGGGGTGTTGATCATGTCAAGCTGTGGAACATTCTTAGAATTAGAACATCTCATTGGCTTCACTCAAAAGCTATAATCAGTTAGAAGTCATACTATGAACAGAATATGGTAAAACAGATTAGTTTCAGGTTGTGAAACAAGGCGCTATACTCTCCCTTATTTATTCAAACTATATGCTGAATATATATTATTCACACCCTTAAAATATTTGAAAGTTTCAATCATGTCACCCCTTTCCCTTCTGTCATCCAGGCTGTACATATTCAGTTCCTCCAATCTCTTCTGATGTGTTTTGTCTCTCAGACCTTGCATCATTTTTGGACTTAATCTTATGAAACTGGACACAATATTCCAAATGGGGTCTGATTAAAGCCCTATATAGGGGGATTAAGAACCCCTTTTTCCTGGTGGTGATCCCTCTAATTATAACAATAATTTAAAAGATACATTAAAAAGTAAATACTATAAAAATAGATATGCAAACCCTAGGCAAAGAGGATCTTGAATAGCAATGAAATAGTTGGAAAAGATATTCAACTACTCTTTATATTTATAACATGTCCATACTTACAATGATCAGAATTGTGCAGGCAATTATTTTCTCCATAACACTGCTAAAAGTGAAAGTTGAAGGAAGCAATATAAAAAGAGTATTTATACTTTTGAACTATGGTGTTGGAAAAGATTCCTGAGAATACTGTGGACAGTTAAGTCACCAGGCTAAAAAATGGGATACTTGAGTTTTTGTCCCATGTTAGACATGAAAGCTGGCTGGGTGACTTGGGCCAGTGAGTCTCTCTCAGTGCAACCCATCTCACAGGGTTGTAGTTGTGGAGAAAATGTATGTTTGCCACCTTGAGTTATTTATAAAAAATAAAAGTGAGTCCTTATTTGAGACCCAAATGACCATTCTCAAATTATCATACTCTGTGAACATTATGTGAAGGCCTGCTTCTCTTGAAAAGATAATAATGCTAGCAAAGGTGGAAGGAAAGAGAAGAAGAGAACAGAGGGAGCAAGATGGATGGACTCAGTTGCAACTGTTATGGGTTTACCATTTGGAAGGTCTGAAGGACCAGGCCGAGGAGCTATCATTACAGAAAAAATCTATCTGTGTGGTTATTAAGAATCAGCACTAACTTGATGGCACATAATCAAAAAAGTTTGATGAGGAGTGGTATTTTGTACTGGCCTCTTGTTATTATGAAGTATTTAAACATACCTGTGATCTTATCTCAGTTATCTTGGCCTGTCTGCATATATTACAATTCTTAGTCTCATTGGAGTTAGTACTGTTATAAATTTCAGTGAAGCAAGCAGCAGAAACCCCTACTGATCATTTTATTTGATCAGTAGAAATGACACAGCAAACAAGCATTTGGAAAATTATGATAAATTATCTGTCAACCACATGGATAAATTATGCTTTGGTTATTCCAGGATAAGAGCCACACTGGCAAAATATAAATCTAATAGCTGAGTGAGTCAGAGATTGAGCAGTAGATAATTCTATGCTTATGCCCTAAGTAAATAAAGTCACTCCCCTTTTTGTCTTTCAATAAACATCTACCTGACCTTTGCTTTCATTCACTTATTATGTTCATATACCATTCAATTACCATACTTCTCTGGACACTTTACAGTAAAAATATTGCTGGAAGCTGTCTCCCAAAAAGCACTTGAAACACTGAGTGCTAGTTATAATTAATTTATCAAGTTATATACGTTGCCATCTTAACAACTGAATGATCATAATAAAGCTTACATGGTAATATTGAATGGAATGCAACTATTGTCTACAAAATATTTCAAACCTTGTTAGTCAACCTTAGAACATCTAGCAGGATAATATTCAATCTGACATCTCTGACATCTCTGATCCAACAAACACAAACCCTGAACTGTTGAGACCTGCTACATTTATCATCACTTTCATATTCATATTTTCATATACTTGCCAGACAGCTCTTTGTAATTTTCATAAATGAGCTTTCAGTTCTGCATTATAGCAAATATCAACATTTCTAAATTTAGCTCCTACCCTTTCCCTGTAAACTATAGATTTATTGATTGACCTTTATAGTCTACTTTGATATATTGTACATTCATATTCTAGTTACACATGTAAATGTTTTTCAGTACAAATTAAATTTCACAGTCAAATAGGGGTGTTTGAACTTAAAGCTAGTGTTTATGAAACTGTGCCCACATTTCTACTTCATCAAAGCTTGATATTTATGTAAGTAGTTCTTTGAGGGTAGAAGGTGGTGTCCATTTAACCCTTTTTAGAATTGTCAAGGAATTAAAGAGGTTGCCTATTGTCCTTTTCTCCTTATATACCTTTAAATTCTGAGCCTGAAGTTTGGAAGATCCTCTGAAGAAGATTTGGAAAGCTGCAAGGAGGTTTTAGGATAGGCAAGGCTTTCTTTCTTTATTGGCATGAGTGGGTATCCATTTATACAATATTGAGTTTTGCTTATATTGGTTGTTTTTCCATTAGGTTAACAGAATGTGGACATACATACTAAATGTGTTCTAACTTAAGAGAAGAAAACCTTGTCCTTAATTTTCAGGCCTAACTCTAAATTTATATGCATATGTGCAAATAATGCTTAATGCCATTGGTGGACTGCATGTACTTTTCAGCTGATAGGATGTCATCAATAATATCTTGACTTGTAAGGTAGTTTCCAGACTAGAGATCCTAATATGCAAGCATAAGCATGTTGGAATAAAATCTGATTTTAGTTGTGCTTGTAGCATACTAGCTATAGTGTATTCCAACTGATTGGTATTGGTAATCAGGAAATGCTGCATCTGACATGGGCATGATTGAGGCTGGTAAACTAATCTATACTTTCCTAATCAATAAAAAAAACCAATCACCCCCCCCCTCCTTTTCAGGCACCAGATAGTCCCTGAGACTATTCAAAGGACTCTTGGGGAGTTTTTCCTAAACTTTGGTGGGCAGTCTTGTGGAGCACTTGGTTGACTAATGGAATTCAAGATCAACATCAGTTCTCAACAAGATTGCTTCTGTAATGGTATTTGAAAATGATCTTGGGAGATAGGACCGAGACCTACAGCCTGGGCAACTGCCTGCTAAGAGGCAGCTCAGTCTGCAGGTGGGGTAAAAGCATGGGAACCATTTCAGAATGGATCCTTCTTAGTTTCCCAAAGACTAAAAAAAGAGAAGAAGCAAAAAAGAGGAGAAGCAGAGGACAAATCAAAGAGAGAAGCAACCTAATCAAAGAGAGAAGCAGCCTAGATCTAAGGAGAAATTTCCTGACAGAACAATTAATCAGTGGAACAACCTGCCTCCAGAAGTTGTGAATGCTCCAACACTGGAAGTTTTTAAGAAGAGACTGGACAACCATTTGTCTGAAATGGTATAGGGTTTCCTGCCTGAGCAGGGGGTTGGACTAGAAGACCTTCAAGGTTCCTTCCAACTTTTATTGTTGTTGTTGTTGTTGTTGTTGTTGTTGTTGTTATTAATAATAATAATAATAATAATAATAATAATAACAATAATAATAATAATAATAATAATAATAATAATAATAATAATAATAATAATAATAATAATAATAATAATAATAATAATAATAATAATAATTGAAATACTTTCAATCTTAGAAAATTCAGTTAATGTAACCTTACAATAAAGTTCATCTTTAATTCATCGGGGTGTGCTTCTTGTCTGGACTACTTTGCAAGACGGACATCAAAGTTGCAAGACTGAAAATGACAAAGTGGCAGTCCTGACCTAGTGCCTGGACATGGTTAAGGTCTGGATGGGGAGGATCATAGGTTGAACCTGTGAAGAAATGTGGGTCTGACTCAAAAGAGGAGGAGAGGAATGCTGAGCTATTACAAAAAGGATATCTGAATCCTGGAAAAATAGAAAGCAAGAAAAAGGAAATCAAACAACTCTGTGTTAATTGCAAGTTGACATAGAGAGAGAGAGACTTTGACAGGCATTCAAGATTTTATTATAATATGCTAACCACACTGGAATATATTTCTAATTTCTTAGTGATATCTGTTTATTAACCTTGATTCAGCCGGTTTGCACCACTTCGGCAGAACCGTTACCTAATTTTTTGTTGCCCAGGCCAAGAATGGACTTCCGGAAGCAGCATCCACACAGAGAACCAGTTGTTCACATATTTGAATCCCACCACTGCCTTGCTTACCTTGAAGGGCTGACTTAGCCTTAACAAAGACAAAATGGCGATAGATTCAAAGCTGTTCTGGATCTAAAGATGATGGCTGTAGATGCAGTTGTACTCCTCCATTGGAGCTAGCTTGGAATCTGGGACTTCTCCCAGAACTGGAGGTCCTGCTGAAAACAAAGTGGTGGCCATGACCAGGAGAACCTTTGTACAGACCCTTGTGGCTCAATTGGGTTCCTTCCTGGATCAGGAGTTGTTATGCAGAATCACCTGTGACCTTGTTACTTCAGGGTCCAGCTGTTCCAACTCAATCTATATGGGATGCTCTTCAAAGCTACTCAGAAACTTTCACTAATGTTTTAATGTTTCACTTCCTTGTTTGCTTCTCAAAGCCATTTTGGAATGTAATAGCATAAAATCTAAAAAACACAGTTTAATTGACCAAAAACCTGATGGGTAGGGGGTACCAATAATGGGAAAATCTAGTGATGACTATGCCATGTGGTAGTCTGTGACTTGAAATATAAGAGAAGTAATGGTAAGCAGCATAAATTAACAGTGCTTGTGAAAATAAGAAAAGAGGAAGAATGTCATACAACTGAATGTAAGTTGTTTGGTCTTCTGTAGAGGAGTTGAAGAATACATGAAAGAAAGTGAATGTGGACCTTATTGTGAATGAGAGTGAACATGGATAACACAAAATAGGACTTGTTATCATTATGGTTGTTGTGGATATATGTGAATCCATTGATTGGTGATAGCTGCTGGTTATATTCCAGTGAATGGTGATAATGAAAAAACCAGAGATGAGTTTTGGGAAACATTTTACAACAATCTGAATGAATGGACAACAAAGGAAAAAAATGTTCTGTATGGTATGGCGGAATAGAACACAATGAGAGTAGGGGCTATTTGGACCCAAAATGAATGAGATTGGTAATTGGTGAATATCTACTTGGAGAAAATTTGTTTGTTTCAGATTCCTGGTTTTGAAATAAGCCCATTCATATGGACAAAGACTGAATAGAAATCTAAAAGCATATTCTTCTTACAGGTGGCAGTACCAGCTATTTTGAGAAAACAATGAGAAACCATTACTGCCAAGAAAATGACATGGATCTGTCCATGTAGTCACTAGGAACCAAACTTGACTTGAGGGAGTATTTAACTTTAAATTTCAGATGTCCCATTGTTCCCCTAGGAAATCAAAGATCAAGAACTTGTACCAGAATCCCTTTGATGCAGTTAAGGCTTTGCCTCTGTTCTGTATATACTACAATTAAAATACAGTCCTTTCAACAGTTCCAAGAAGGCTCCACACCCATTTGCACTATTTAGGTGACCCTGAAGACACAGATAAGACTCCAGGTAGCTTTAACAACTTACTAAAAGAATGCAAATGAACAGCTGTCTGCAGGAGCATAAATCTTTCCATTACCCACCATCCAGCTAGAGCTGAAGAAGCTTCTTGGATGAGAAGTGAAACGTCTTCAAAGAAAAACAAGGAAGTCCAGTTGCCTCATGAAAAAGCATCTTTTGGATAATTATGACCTGGATGACTGAGAATCTCCATAGACACTTAGTTATAACCTTTAATTATTTAAATCTGGTCATAACTTCACTTGCCCATTTCATTTCATTCATCATTTCATTTTCTAGTACTAATTCATGATACTGCTATGACTATCAAATATTTCACTGGTTATATCATGAAATGAGGGTGTTATTAAATATTGGTTTAGGGCAGGGGTAGGCAACCTTGGCTCTTTTGTGACTCGTGGACTTCAACTCCCAGAATTCCTGAGCCAGCCATGCTGGCTCAGGAATTCTGGGAGTTGAAGTCCACGAGTCATGAAAGAGCCAAGATTGCCTACCCCTGGTTTAGGGAGACATCTTCTATTACAAGTTACCACTGGGTGCACAAGCTACTATTTTGCTAAAGAGTTGCCACAGTTTGAATGCTATGATGAATTGCTCAGGGAAAAGCCTTCAGTTATGTGAGGCATAGTTCTGAATAGACACATAAAAGACTGCACGCTGACATTGATTTCCATCTTTGTAACTACAACGCCTCAGAATCTTGAGCTATGTTTTTTCCTTCTCCTTTCATTGCAGTTCCTACCATTTACATGGGACTAAAAAGAGTTAACTGATCTAAGTTTCAGTATTGAAAGTCAGTGAGGGAGAGAAGAACTCTTTCCCATGTGTTTGCCCCAGAGGTTTAGTCCTTGACAGAATTAAGCAAAGCGTGGGGAGAGAGAAGCTTGTTCAAAGGATGTTGGAAACAAAACTACTCATGTCAGCTTGCTGAGGACAGACTCATTGTCCTAAAATAATCCCCTCTGTGCTGATTCACTTCTATTATACAACTGGTAATACTACTGCCAATAAAAATGCTTAAAGAAAGATGCTGACAAATGAAACATCTTTTCCAGTTTAATTTGTAAGAGAGGATTTCTCACATTGTCCTTAAAATAGTTTATATTTTATTTTATTTTTTGTCAGATCTACAAAGACTTAGACATTATATCACTTTCCAACATCAAGTCAAATTCTGGGATATGGAAGACAGAACTGTCCATAGAAAGAACTGGATGCATGTCCTCTAACACTAAAGATGAAAGCAAAGGATATGGAATGGCTTTCCCAACCTGGAAATACTTTTATTTGGTTGGACAAGGCTCTCAGACAAACTTCAGTTTTGATATCTATTGGTTTCTTAGTAATTAACTACTAAGTTCCTACGACTTAGCTAAGAATATATCTAGCCAGACCCATACATATAATTTTCTAAAGAATTATTTCTGGATTCTAAACTAGACTGGGTATAAATAAGTACTTACCTGCTCTGTTTTAGCTTTATATAGCTAATTATATAGTTATCTAACATTATTATGGGTTGCTTGAATGAGCATCTTAGAAATGGAAAAAATGTGAACCTAATGGAAAATACCCATGTCAACTGCTTACCTTGACTAGAAAGAAATAGTAACTTTGTCTATATCCATAAAAGCAAGCTGCACATTGCATTGTGATGCGGGTAGAATTGTGATGCGAAGTGTTTTAGAAATCCATCTAGGAATAATCAGGTATTGCTGGGAAGAAGTTCCGAGGGCTCCTACAGTTACAGATCTGTGGGATACTGACAGGATGTTTTGGCTCTGAAGAAGACTGGTAATCAACACCACATCTTAAGGAATCTATCTCATTCCACTTGCAGCTTTTACAGGGAAAAGCTTTGTCACCTGAGATTTTTCCAAATATATTTTCTCTCTTTCTCCTATCACAACTTAAAATTTTCCTGTCAATCTTTGTAGGTACAGATACATCACCACGTTTGAATATCTTTCCCAAGATCTTCATTGCTACTCTATCAAATGTTAGTCTGCAGCATATTTCCTAACTCTTTGTTCCTTTACTATTGATGGTTTAACCTAAAAGGCAGAAGCTATCTATCATGTTAATATCTTCCTTGTCAAGAAGTCATCACTGAATTGAATGTGACTTATCATTGGTAAATAACTTTTTTGGGGGATCCTTAGAATTCAGTGTTGATTCCTGGCATCTACCTGGATTAGTTCCTGCAGTTTTCTTGGCAAGGTTTTTTAGAATGTTGCCCTTGTCTTCTTCTTAGGGTTGAGAGAGGGATTGGTCCAAAGTCACCCAACTGATTTTGTGTCTCAAGCAGGACTAGAACTTTCTAGCTTCTACCCCAATATACCAGTGTACCAAACTGGCTCTAAATAGCTATAGAATTGTAGTTTAAATTGGCATGATAGATAAATATCTATATTGTTCTCCAATAAAAGAATGAGAATGCAACAAATTTGTCACTTAAATGTCACAAATAATTCCTTGCTATGACACTTTTTCCTTAATTTAGTTCAAAGATTATTGTTGCTTTCTTTTCAATGCTCTATTCAATGCTTTCTCTTCAGTGCTCAATCAGCCAACCCTATTATTAGACTTGTAGAAAATCTAAGAAAGCATTAAAAATTTCATGAGATCCTTTGGCCCTACTTTTGCCTAATGGAGTAAATGTATACATAACACTGGAAAGATCACCTGGAGGTAAGAAAACCTTTATCCCCTTGATGCTATATTTCAGTGACAAGGTCCTAAATCTCAAAAGTTCACAATTTTCAGGTGATGAATAGTGGCTTTCATTTTGAGGGCAGAAGGTTCTTGTTGCCCAGAAGCAATTTAAGCCATCAAACTTTGGGGAAGGACAAGACTCAGAACAATATATGTACAATAATCTCAGGAAGCAATTTTTAAAAAGAAAGAAAGAAATGGTGTGTTCTATTCCCTTCCTGACTTACACTTTTCTAACGTAAATGTGTCATCTAGTGGCCTTACTAGCCTTTGGGAGTTTTGCCTAGCTGCTGACTCTGTAAACTGCTTAGAGCAGGGGTCCCCAACCCCCAGACTACGGCCAGTATTGAGCCTTGAGCCGTTTGGAACTGGGCCGCTGAAGTGGCAGGTGAGCCTGCACATCCCCGCTTGTGTGTGCGCACACTCCGTTTGCATGAGTGGCAGACACATGTGCCCGCCGATCATGCAAATGGAGCTGAGCGCACAAGTGTACTTGCCTGCCACTCACGCAGAACCATCCCCTTCCCCCTGCTGGGTCCACAAAACTGGAAACGTTGGGGAACTATGGCTTAGAAAGTGCTGTAAAGCACTATGAAGTGTTATAAAAGTCTAAGTGCTATATTCCAGACACATTTTAGATCCTTACATGAACTAATTCTCTCTATTTACCAACTACTGTTATAATAGTACTCCCTCACTACCTTCACTCCAATGTTATGATCAATGATTTGCTGATACAATCATTTGCTTTGTTCTTCTGAGTATGTCTGTGCTGGCATAACACATTTTAGAGTTAAGTTGTAAAAGTGCAATTCCGCAATAAAAAGCAGTGGGGCAGTAGTCCCATTGGCACTGATGGAATTTTGCAAATTTTAATAGAAAACATACTTCATCCTTTCAATTTTATGCTAAAGGCTACACAGTATAGTAAAAATGCCTATAATAGCAATGCCAAAAGTCAATATGTCTAAGAAAAGACATGGTGACTTTGTTCTTCACAGTTGCTTTCACTTATACATAAACTTGCTGTCAAACTGATGTGACTTTTAAATGAATTATAGCATATATTAGAATCCAGTAAGTAAGTATTAATCGTGATGTTTGTATAAGGAAGACACTACACACTACACACACACACAAACACAGACCATTCTATATGCAAACCTGTACTATATTTCATTCAAACTAAACTTTTACTATAACAGTAACAGAATGATGCTTCTCATGTGATGAATGTGTGCATGAAAGGGTCCAATTTTTCCATCTACCAAATATTATCTTTGATTGTCTGAATGACTCTTGTGTAAATGAACATTTTGAATTATCAAGCTGACTGAAAAGGTTGAATTGTGAGAGACAGTGGCCAAAAGAGGTGGCAGAAAGCAATTTTCCATTCTAGCAGCTCAAACTTTACAAACAGCAGAAGAATCTGCTGAATGGAAAGATCAGTGATGTGCAGCCTAAAATTAAACAAGGATTATTAAAAGTTGGGTAGAAATAACTGATTAGGAGTAGAAATTTAGGACATCTATGTAAAGCCTTCCATATCAGAATGTTGCTCTATAAACTTCTTGAAACCAATTTAAGTGCACTTTGAAAAAAGAATTTAAGTTATGCTTGCACAAGAGTGGAGAAAGGGAGACCTCTTTTGGTAAAGTTGAATAATTCACCAAAAGATTTGTAAACAGAAGCATTTGTATGTTTATTGCCTGTTCCATTGCTTATAAAGTAGTGTAAATTGTTTCCTCAGCTTTGTTCTGAGTTAGCCAGTTAGCCAGTTATGTAATGAAAGTACTCAATGGATCAAGACAAAATTAAATTCATTTCATTTACATTTAAATGTTATTCAAATTAAAGGTAGGTATGAACCCATCGTTCATGATACTATTTAATTATGTTTTTCTTCTATTAATGAACCATTATAATTTGATGGCATGCTCTGAAGGTCTCTAGAGCCCCACCTTATTCTAAAGACACAGTTTTGAATCTCTAGTTTTTGGCTACCAGCGCTTTAGTATTTGCCCTAGCAGAGTAAGAAAAATAGCAAGCACTTTGCCAACATTTAATATATTAGTATTAACTGTCAGTGATGGATATTATTGGTGAGGCAGCACAGCAGTAAAGAAAATACCGGTAGCTGCAACTGTAATGTGGCTTTTTATGTGCTAATCCTTCACCGTGATCATCATTAATGTCACATGGAGAATCTGGAGTAGTCAATTAATAGGCAAAAGGAAGCAAGACGATTCTTTGACTTCTCTGCTTCTCTTTTGGAGAAGTAGTAGGTGGATATTTCCCACTTAGTAATCTGCTGACAAGATCCTTTGCTACCTTTGAAGGATGAACAGTGCTATTTCCCATGTCATCTCTGGGAACAGCTTCGGCATGATAATGTGCATAGAACAGCCGTTCTTGGTGTATGTTGTGGTGGCACAGTGGTTAGAATGCAGTACTGCAGGTTACTTCTGCTGACTGCTGGCTGGCTGCAGTTTGCCACTTCGAGTCTCACCAGCTCAAGTTAATTCAGCCTTCCATCCTTCCAAAGTCGGTAAAATGGGGACCCAGATTGTTGGGGGCAATATGCTGACTCTGTAACCACTTAGAGAGGGCAGTAAACTAATGTGAAGTGGTATATAAGTCTAAGTGCTATTGCTATTGCTATGTCCACACAATTACCAGATATATGAAGTGCTGCCAAGGACTCCCCAGCTTTGGCTAAATTGAAAGATTGTAAACTGACATATTATAGGAATTTGCTGTATTTCATACCTGAGTACTTCAACTTGATGACCATTTGGGTGATGTGAAAATATGATGTATTCTCTAAGAGAGAGAGAAAAAAGTCTATACAAACATATACCAGGGAAAACTTATGTATATTAGTAAAACTAGCATCCTATGAGGGGATGTTAATTGCAAAATTGCCTTTGGAGAAAGCATCTGCAAAAGGATGTTTGGAGAAATGTAACCTTTGAATGACAGGCAGTTTGGAAAAAGTAAGAATCTGACAGATTCGTCAATTTTTCATTAAATGCACATGTTAAAATGTAGTTCACAAGCAAAAGTTATTTTTTTTCCAAAAATTGCTAATCTATCACCCATGGATGAAGACTCCCCATTATCCAACTGAAACTCTGCTGTTGTTGAATCTTGTGTGGATTATTGCACATCACACAGTTTTCTAGGGGCAATCACTCTTCTGAGAGGAGAGCTTATGCTTTTTAATGAAGTACGTTAGTCAAAGAGGTGCTACCATATTTTTTCTGACTATTTTACCCCTCTGAGAAAATCCCTTGAAAGCAACAAGAACCAGTACTAAGGATACACTGAACATGGCTTATGGGATTTATTTTGATGAGAATCATAATGAACGTCACAGTCCAGTAAACAGATGCAGGAGCATAATAGTGACTGATGACAGAGTAAAATGGTGGCTCAGAGAATAAAGCCAATGATTTGGTGTAACGCAACAGCCATATGTATTACGTGTACTTGAATATGCAAGAACAGCTCAAAATATGAGTTTCTATGGAACATGGATTCTGGCTTAAGAATGAAACTTTATAAAGGGCAAGGAATCCTATGTAGAGACATGTTGAAAAGCAAGCATTTATTTCTAAATTTTGGTAGGGAAAGAATAACTGAGAAAGAAAGAAATATCTAATCTAATAAAGGAGAATATTTCTAGCTCAGGGTTGACATGAGGGGTCCTTGGTACTCTCTGAGCTTGCTTGTTTTCTTGTAGATGTTTCATTACCCAAACTAGGACAGTGCTAGCACTAATGATGTTACCTAGTTTGAGTAATGAAACGTCTACAAGAAAACAAGCAAGCTCAGAGAGCACCAAGGACCCCTCAAATATCTAATCTTTAAAACAATAGCAACAACAAATTTTGCTGTTGAATATTAAATTATTGGCTATGAGAAATATTTACTTATCTAAAGTACTTTTCTCAGACTTCTCTCAATAGTTCTTATCTACCTTCTTACCTAGGGTGGACACAGCCACAAAAGTGGTTTGTGAACATCCTACTGAAAAAAGAAAGAAATGTACTGTTGTTTCACCACCAGATGGTGCAACAACTTCAGAGATAGTAAATGCAACGTTGTCTCCAGAAGCAATAGATGGCTGTAGTCAACTGTTTTTGAACCAGAGTGACTGCTGAAGCTTTTGTTTCTTTGTTTTTTAAAAAACAAAACAAGTTCAATGAAGCAAACCCAACTCTCTGTTTAATTTGTCCAGCTCAATTCTGGCTGGAACAAATGTGAAGAAATGAAGTCGCTTCAGAAGACTGAAAACAGTGTGGTTATTGTTGGGTTTGGCTCTGTTTGCCAATAAACATCAAAACATACTTTGGAGCATGGAGTACTACTGTCATAGAGAACTTTTGTTCCATGTTTTTTCTGGTCAGCTTCCAGATCTAAGCCATGTTGGCATTTGAATGTAGGCAGACAGAAGCATTTCATTCCGTTCTCATTGGCCCAAAAGGCGGCACAGTGTGTTCAGTTCTGATCTGACAGCCGATCATATCAACTGTCAAAGTGTTACTTCATCATGCAGAGGGCCATGATCAAGGAGCTTAAGATAAATCTGTAAAGCTTGGCAAATACAAAAAAAATGTAAATGAATGTAGTTGCTTTTTTTTTTAACGGCATACAATAGGAATAAAAGGAAGATAAAATTGCCTCTAAATTTGATCGGTACATTTTGCAAATTTAGGAATGTATAGGAATGCAGTTATACATTACATCTTGACAATATAAATCAAATAAAATAAATATATGATTAACCTGTTCTTCCAACTCAGTGTTCCACAATGTTTTTCATTTTATTTAAAAAAAAGGAAATATATCTCAGTGATAACATAGTAGAGTATATTATTTATCTGGGAGGGAACGTGATCAATAATGATAATAAAGGAGGGGACTAAAAATTATCTCATAAATATAATGTTGACACACAATATATACAGTAACCCACTACTGCAAATCAGGTATAGATTTTTCCTTCCAATATTGAATAATAATGCTTTTGGTTGTTACCTAAGCAAAGGAGTCCACAATTTTTGATCTCTCCCTAAATTTAAATGTGAACTTATGTATTCTCAAAAATTTATCTAGCCTTCTGCCCTCCAGATGTATTCAACTTCAAGTTTTATAATTCCCCAAGGCCCTGTTGGCTGAGCATTATGGGGGTTCAGTTCCAATACTTCTGGAGGATAATTTAGTTCAGACAAGTTGTTTTTATATATAATCATCCAAAATGTAATTTGCATCAGTATTTATTTATTTTATCTTTACAACAATGAAATCCCTTTCTGAAGTGAAAATCTGATATTTGTAGAATGATACCCTACACATCATAGAAGGTGATGGGGAAGTTAGAATGTCCCCTATGACAAAGGTATATGTGTCTGAAAAGGAACTTGTGCATGACACCTCTTCCTAAGGGAATGCTGAGATCACTTTCTAAACATGCTGATCGGCTTACAATGTAGAAACCTGCAGTTGTGCATCAGTTTTTACACCACCTGCTGAAAAATGTGCAAAGGCACCACAAGAGCCACTGAATATTTAGGCCAAACTCTCAGAGACTGGGAGTATTTATTGTATACTCCTGGCCAACTGATCCTATGATTCAGGATTCTGTATCTGATCTGCAGAAGAACCAACTTCAGAGCTGTTCTATCGGCACAACAGGCATCAGTCAAAACATTAGGGATTGAACGAGACCTTTGCTCATGCACTTGTGCTGCAGCTGTCACGAGCACTCCTAGGTACTTCAGAAGGGTTGGTGTTTCCACTTCAAGAAACCAGGATGGAGAGGCACTTAACAATGTTGGCCAGGAATACAGATATGTGGCTGGACATTGCTCAGAAGCCCAACACAGTTTAGTAAGCAAAAGTGAACTTGAATGGGCGTATCAGAAACCCATGAAAAGGGGGTAGAGTTGTAACCAGTATTGCATTGCTCATATGTCACAGAATAATTAGATTCAATACTTTCCAGGTGAAACAATTGCATTCATAGATTCACAATGGGTAGAGATTCCAAGTTAAAATGTAGCAATTGAGGGCTATGTTGTAGCAACGGATTTTAAAAAATTAAATAGTGTTGGAACCGGTTAGGGCTTGAATGGGAGCCCAGCCCTATAAATTGGACAGGAAAACAATCTCAGAGGAAAGCAATGGCAAACCATTTCCAGACTTCTATGAAAATTACTATGAAGTCTATGAAGTCCAACAGAAACTGAGTTTAAATCAAGGAAAGCTTTACTTTTACTTTGAATTTTATATTGCACTTGTCCTATTCAGGCAATGACGTGAAGATGCAAAAAAATAGTCCAGAAAGATCCATAATAGAACAATGACAAATTACTGTCAAGTTCAGGCAGGCACATCCTGCAACTCCAAGTCTGCATGTAGCCTTATAAATAATTGGCTGCCGTACCCAGAGATCTTCCAAATGGAGCCACCAAATTGTACTTACTAATTTAGCAGAAGGAAACATATCGCCAACTCACCTTGTTGCCTTGAAGATTTGAACACCTCTGCTCCAGAATATGCAAAACTTTAGGACATATGAGAGACAGAATCAAGAAACATTTGAAATACTGAATTGAATATCAAACTCTGAGAATGGGACTGTCAAGAAAATTCAGCACATATTGTCTTCTCAAAGAGGGTTTTTCTCAAAAAGAAAAAAGAAAAAAAAGGAAAGATTTTTAAATAGTTTTCAAAAAGCTTAAAGGTTGTTTAAAATTCTAATCCCACAGGAATTTATAATCCTATGTTTCTTTTATACCCATAGGACAGAAGCGTAAAACTAATCAGTTAGCATCCAGAATAAATTCTGTCCTACATTTTACAAAATACACAATGCAAACATATGCCCAGGAAATCAAAAAGCAGAATCTAGGAAGTTTTAATGATAACTTTTCTTCAATTAATGTTCTTCAGATGAAATGGGACGAAATGTGCCATCCTGTGAGAAATCTGAGTCTTATAGTTCCAATAGGCTGAGAAGATAATAAAGAAGTAATAAAACCTTTGGAGGAAGAGAAACAAATTCTGGCAAAAAATATATAAAATGTGATAGTTTCATTAGGGAAAAAAAATGGAGAAGGAGAAGGAGAAGAAAAGGGAGAAAGAGAGCAGCCTGAAGACTTTGCAGACTGTCTTATGAAAGAGAATGTAAAACAAGCAAAACATTTGTCCATTTCACCCCTTCTTCTTTTTCCTGAGCTACTGGCCTCATGGGTGGAGCTACCAGATATGGGTTACACAAATCCAGACGATCACTAGATGGAACCAAAGACTTGGATGTTTTCTGTGTCTCTTTGCACTCATCTAGCAATCATTTAGATTTGTGCAGCCTAGATATTGGGGAAAGCACTGTGATGCAAAACAGCAGTATGCACAGCAAGTGCACTTTTAGATGATTGCATAAGGTATCTGAAAAGGGATCAAGAGATGAATGAAATCACGGGACCCTTGAGTTATAAGTTGGCCAGCTGTAATATAAATGGATTTAGAGCTAATAGCCTGGAACTGAGGTTGGAAGAGAAGCATTACACTCATCTCTGCTGAAGTGGCCAAGATCACTGAGACATTACATGCCTTGACTCACAGGAAGATCGTAATGGCAACAGGAAGACCAACCAGGCCTCATCAGTCAGCCAGCAAGGGAGGAGCAGGAAGCAGTTTTCTTGTGCCAGAAAGAACATTCAATTGCAAGTTGCTTTGGGAACGGCAAACTGCAGGAAAAGGCACAGCAGAAAATCCAGGGTATAGTCAGGAGATTAAACACTTGTGTGGGGTTTCGATTTCTGTTGGTGCCTGGTTTGTTAAGCAACTTCAGGGATCATTTTATTGAGGAGAAGCTACAGTAGCAAGCAAGCAAGCAAGAGGGTTGAACTGAAAAATAGCTTTTTTTTTTTACCGGCTGTATCTATGTTTTTAAATAATATTCACTTCTTCACCCCATGCTCTGGAATGCCTTTCATGTTAATGGGTTTGTGCTTTTCTGCATAAGCAACAAAAGAACATGATTTAAATATTCATATCAATAAAATAAAATTAAAAAATAAAATAAAATTAAAAAATAATAAAATAAAATAATAAAATACAGATGTTTGCAGAGCAATAGGTTGACTCTTTTCATACTTATTCTTCAGGTGACTGACTTCCTTCATGTTACCAGTACTGTTGCAATGTTTTTGGTACAATCATGGTGAGATTAATTTTCACTTTTATATTAGAAACTCCAAATCTTTGGAATTAAAAACTTCTAATATTGATTTCTCGATTGTAGGTGTAAATTATACTCTGCATGACAATATCCAGCAAAGTTTCAGGTACAAAGATAACTGATGCCAAGATGAGGCTCCAGACTTTCTAAACTTCATGAAAAATATGTATAAATAAATAATATACAGTTTTAAAAGACCAGATGGAGAAATTAAGGATCAATGGAAGAGTAAAAAAAGGAACAGTTGATAGGCTAGTTAGGAGTGGAGAAGGAAGGTGATTATTAATCTTTGAAATTTCAGGGAAGAAAAGTAATAGTGGACAATATTGTAATATATTCCTAAATGAAATCTAGGAAAAAATATGAACTAAGAAATACTACTTGACAAACACTATTTGTTATCTTTATGAGGTTTTTTAGTTTACAATTCACTTACTGACTTAGATGCTCACATTGCTAATATTGTAATAATAAACTAGTCAGCTTGATTTCATCATCTTTTGTGCAGTTGGATAATTGTATGCAGGAGGGAACAGCAGGATACAATAACTTGTGTCAAGAGGGCAGATTTGCCTGCAGGAGCTACCCAAAGTAGCTACGATATTTTCCTTTGCCTGAATCAAAACTTCCAACTGAGTATGGCTAACGTAACTCAGCTGCCCAGCCATAGAGCAATAGTTTTGTAAGATATTCATTACTAATTCTGAGCAGACATACACTGCTTGGCATAATGTAGAACAGGCTTTTATAGAACTAGCACATCTATCAGTACCACAATTGCCACATTATCAACAAAATGTGAACAAAGAAACACGATGAGATGAAAAGAGAGGAAGAAATCAATTAGTAGGGAAATGTGATTTTTACAATTCTGTTATGGCTTTCCACACACATGCACACACACTCTTCCGATCCATCCAGAATAAAGCAACTGGCACCAGCATTTGATATGGATTGCAGATGGATCATGTGTCACCAATACAGCTGTACATATCTGGCACACAGGTGCTTGATTGTGTATCTGCCAGATGTCCAACAGCAGCCAGAGATTTTTCTGGCCAAGAGAAAGGCAGTGAGGAAACTCTTTGTGGTGATTGATAGAAGGAAGAAAGGAAGAAAGGAAGAAAGGAAGAAAGGAAGAAAGGAAGAAAGGAAGAAGAAGAAAGGAAGGAAGGAAGGAAGGAAGGAAGGAAGGAAGGAAGGAAGGAAGGAAGGAAGGAAGGAAGGAAGGGGAAGGGGAAGGGGAAGGGGAAGGGGAAGGGGAAGGGGAAGGGAGATGAGAAAAGCCAGCAAGCAGCTAAAAATACATCAATACTCTTCCAAGTCAATGCTGTTTCAGATGTTATACATATGAAGATAGTCCAAATTTCATATGCAGCATTTCAATAAATAAACAGGATTCTTATGGATCTGGATGGGTTTGATTTATGCAATCTCAGCTATATATAGCTCCTGTGAATTCCATGTTTAATGGCCACATCACTTATAGGAATCAACCTAGGTCTGTGGTTATACACATAGGTAAGATGAAAATTACTACAAAAACATTTTTGATCTTAGTCCTATCAGTGACCTCACAGTAAGACAGCAATTTATATAAAAACAGAAAGCAGATATAAAGTATAAATAACATGCAATTTAAATTTGAGTGCCAATGAAATATTTGACAAACAAATATTTGATAGTCAAAGGCAACCAAGAATGTTAAATTATGGGAGGAGAGGGATAAAATGTGGAATCAGAAATGTAATAGATGTTAGAATTAGTGTGCCTCTCAACTCAAACTGATCTCTTGGAAATAAAGTATTCCTTCTTAAAGATGCTGCTTTGGTAGAATAGTACTTTATATTTTTTTTAGATCCAGTCAATTTTGACAAATGAATAGTCCAGAGTAATATTTATGAATAATTAATATTTCTACTCATTCCTCTATGACTTGATGCAGTGCAATTTAATGGTTGATTAAGGATATAAAAATATTTCTACATTACAGTATATAATATAATGGGGGTCTTAAAAGTAGATTATATAAGAAACCTCATACAAAAATATTCTATATTCTAGAATGGGTGATTAAATTCCACTTGGATTTTGCACATTGAAAAATATTTCCATCTTTTTAAAAATAAGGGAGAAGGAGAGTCAAAAGTTTAATCTTCCCACAGTATCTATGTGGAAATAGACACAATTTTAAAAGCTGCATTTGTAATAATGTTAAGATTTTGTTTCCATAAGGTGAACACCACATTGTTGAATGTATTGTATATTTTCCTAATGTATAGCTGTTACTTATTATTGCTATGAATCGCTACTATTAATTTTAATAATGGATTAATATCATAATCTATAAAATGCTGCTGTTCCTTACAAAGTATCTTCTAAAAAAATGGGATGGAAAAAAAATCTCAAACTTTTATTTTTTTATGTTTCTCCCAATGCAATGCAGCCCTTTGTTTACATACAGTAAATAATTCAGGAGGCCTCCTATAGGGCTATTATTTCATATCTCCTCCCAAAATTAGTTAGAAGAACTAGATAAATGACCCTGGATTACAAATGAGTGGGCAGGGGGTTAATTCTTGTCATCATTGTCTGGATGGTAATTTACAAAAATGGAAATCAACTGGCTGCCAAATCACCAAGCAATCATGAAATTCCCCAAATGGGAGGGAAACGGAGCTTCCATTTACAGAGGGGAATTGATGGAGCCTGACAAAGAAAAGCTCACGATTATATATATATATATATAAATAAATAAATTTGCTTCTAGCATTCATTTGATGGCTTTTCTTTCTTGCCCCAACTGTTTCAGTTGGGCTACCGAATTGAAAGATGGAAAGCACAGGTGGATTGCTCCTGGAAGTAGGATATTTTCAATGATTTATTTTTAGGAGGTTGAACATTTCCAGAAGAGGCATAGAAAAACTTGAAAACAATAACAAGCATATCAAAATATGCTCCATTTGCTTCCCAAGAAACACTAAGTTCACATTACTTGGTCATAGCATGTTCAGGAATGTTTATATGGCAGACTATCAAATTAAACCTTAGAGTAATAGATAGATACATGTATATTTTGTTACAACCTGTGGTAACTCTGTACTTATTGTGTGGAAGATTGATTTTTTTTTTGTATTGCAAGCTGTCTAAAGATATAGAAAGGGAGTATAAAGAAAGCCTTAATTAACTAATTAAGTGTATCTCTTCCTACACATCTGCCCAATAAATATTATAGAGACATTTTTGTGGGCTGTGATATTTATGCATAGATCATTATTCTTCAAGCATGAAAATGGCAAGACGGAATGGGATTAGAATAAAACATTGCTCTGTATGTGCCTTATTCCAAGTTAAGAAGGTTGTTAATAAGCACACCCACACACACTATGTGCACCCCTATCACATATTCCATTTTAACCATTATTTGAGATTTAGTGTATTCAATTGTATAGTTACTTTACAATTAACAATTTACTTTACAAAAGTAACTACCACTAGTACACAAAAACCCCAGTAGAAATCCAGATTTACCTAAAACAATATTTTCTGGTGACAACTTTGACATTTTAAACTTTTCAATATGCTTCAAGTATATTTATTTATTTCCCAAAATATTTATGAAATGCTTGTTGTCGGACTCACAAATATATATGCAAATTGTAGTTGTTTTGTTGGGAAATCTGAGTTCAGAGGGTGTTTTTCTGCTATATATAAACAGAGAAATGATGGCATTTTTGAAACGGCTTCATTGTACTACTACTACTACTACTACTACTACTACTAATAATAATAATAGCATTGGAAGAGACCTTGGAGATCTTCTAGTCCAACCCCCTGCTCAGGCAGGAAACCCTATACCATTTCAGACAAATGGTTGTCCAGTCTCTTCTTAAAAACTTCCAGTGTTGGAGCATTCACAATTTCTGGAGGCAGGTTGTTCCACTGATTAATTGTTCTAACTGTCAGAAAGGTCTTCCTTAGTTCTAGGTTGCTTCTCTCCTTGATTAGTTTCCATCCATTGCTTCTTGTCCTGCGTTCAGGTGCTTTGGAGAATAGCTTGACTCCTTCTTCTTTGTGGCAGCCCCTGAGATATTGGAACACTGCTATCATGTCCCCCCTCATCCTTCTCTTCATTAAACTAGACATACCCAATTCCAGCAACCGTTCCTCATATGTTTTAGCTTCCAGTCCCCTAATCATCTTTGTTGCTCTTCTCTGTACTCTTTCTAAAGTCTCAAAATCTTTTTTTACAGCATGGTGACCAAAACTGGATGCAGTATTCCAAGTGTGGCCTTTCCAAGACATTGTAAAGTGGTATTAACACTTCACATGATCTTGATTCTATCCCTCTGTTAATGCAGCCTAGCACTGTGTTGGCTTTTTTGGCAGCTGCAGCATACTGCTGGCTCATATTTAAATGATTGTTAATTTAGGAAATGATACAAGGAGCAATAAAATAGATAAATCAGAGTCAATAAATGGGTTCTTCTTCTTTTCCATATCATCTCTATTATGCGTTGACCACAAATCCAACTACTTCTCATTTCTCATCTTTCCACTGTTTGTTTCTCATCTTTCCATTGTTCAACACTCTGTGTCATCACTGGCCTACAACATTTGACACATGTAACTAGAACCAAATATAATAAGGCTTAAGAATGCCTAATGTATATATGTATTTGTATATTTTATATATATTCTACCTAAGCATATGGAAAAGAATGAGTAATAACTCTGCTTTGAGAATGTATGGTCAAACATTATGTGTTCCACATTCTGTTCCAGTAATGAGGTTCTATTCTCAAATATACATATGAATCACTAAAGATTCTTGGTTATACTACTTGAAATTCAGACCATTATTGTATAGGTTGACTTTTCATGCCAGCTTCTGTCACCACTAGAAATGGGCTGTGCTGCCATTAGAACAGAAGCAGATTGTTACAAGGTTGTGTAGAAATACCAAAATCAACCATATTTGAAGCAGATCATTGGTCCATCTAGCACTGTGTTGCTATAAAACGTCAGGAGCTATCAAACTCAGGAAACAAGGATTACTTAGATTTCAGGAAAAATATTTTTGTTGCTAGTAGTTAAACAGAATCTTGAAAACCTAGAAAAGTAATTAAGGCAGAGTTATCCCAAGTTTTTTTTCCAAATCTTCCTCCCTCATCTGGACCCAAGACTCTTCTGTAATGTCTTCTGTTTCCCTCCCCTTTAACTGTCTTACTGCCTCCTTTATATTCCCAAGGTCTATTAAGCATTCCATTGGAGGAGCTCTTCATGCTTTCCTGAGATGTCTTTCCTCATATTGCCTGAAGTAGCTTGCCCAAATCATTTTGCCAACTAAAACAGAATCAGGACTTGCTGGGTACTACACCTCCAATTACATTTCCTACCAGTAGCTTCCATTGAAAACAGTAATTGAATCAGACTTGGAAAGGGACATTAACGCCATCAGACTCATCCTCAATGCAGAAATCCAAATTAAAACATTCCTAGGATGGTTGTCCCGCTTTTATCTGAAAATGTCCCATGAAGAAGAATATCACCTGTTAACTAGTTCTACTTCTCCTAGTTTTGGAAATTTTTCAGTCCGACTCTGCCATTCTGTAACTTCAAACTATATCTATGGACTGCATTCTGGGGTGATAGAGAAGAGGCCCTGACCTCTATGTGAGAGCCCTTCTAGTTTTTCAAAAGTGCAATTACACCCTCCCACAGCAGTGACATACTCACATACAAAGGGACAGGGCTTCAGTCATACTGTTGTAACTGTCATCTTGACTTTTTTTTATCTCCCAAGAGATATAGCTGCTCTTCCATAATGTTTTCTCAAGGCTAAGCATACCCAGTTCCTTTAGTCTGGCCCTGTAAAACATAGTCTCAAATATACTGAACTTTGATTTTCATGTACAGGTTTTCAGTGTCTTGGAATATTTTGAAGAATTTGATGCCCAGAACTGATACACAGTACTTGACAAGAATCTGGCTAATGCAAAATATACTGGAAATATTACTTCCTATAATGTAGAAGCAGCCTAAATGTGCATTTGAATTTTAGCAGCTGTGTGACACACAGCTCATATTTACCTTGCGATTAACTATAATTCCTAGATTCTTTTTACACTTAACATTAACAAAGCAGCTATCTCCATCCTACGCTTATGTATTTTTGTGTAGTGTAGTAGAACTTCAAATTCATTCTGTTATTTTCAATCCACTTATTTTACCTGAAAAGCTCAGAAGCTGCTACAAATTCCCAAAGACATCACCCAAATCTTGTCAGGCATTATTTTTTTATTATGAAACTTCAGAAAGCATTTCACATTTCTTTGAATTCTTTCCCTCTGCTTTCAAGTTCAAGACTGGAAAGTTCTAAAAGAACCATTTGCATATATAAAGGCTTTTATGTGGATTTACCTTAGACAATACACAGCTTCTGCTTGAAGAACGCTTTACTCAACAAGAGCAATATATGGATGGGTGTGATCCAGTAGCAATATTCCATAGTCATAAGACCAAGATGGTAACCAAGGATCCAACATTATTGGGACTCATGCAGTTAAATGTTGTACTCCTCATTCTGTAATTCTTCCCACTCTACTTCCTGGGCAAATGGTTCAGTATGTTTCAGGATATGGCCAAGGACCTGGGATTTTTCTGCATAAAATGTGTGCTCTATGCTTTATCACTGAACCTGAGCCCGTTATGGTTGTGGGCTAAGCCATAATGCAAATATTATTATAGGAAATATCTCTATGATGTGAATAACATGCTGCAAATTCTACTAGCATGATGAATTCTAAACATCCAGACTGAACATCCAGAAAAGTATCTATCTTCTCTGTATTCTTAAATAACCTAAGGATTATCTAAAATAACTGCATAAAGTATTCTTGGTTGTATATTTTATACCAAAATGTATCATAATTAAGGGCAAAAGACAAAGCAATTGAGAAAGGGCCATCAATGTTAAATTAGAAATTTGCTGAGAAGTGGACCCATTCTGTGATAAAAAGTCACCCAAGAAGTGCTTATTTTGTATTTTCCACTGACATTTCTGATTTGTTTTCTTAGATTTTAATTTAGGTTAGGTTGTCAACTCATGCAGAGCTATGAGCTGCCTTTGGTGAAAGGATGTCAACCACTGGCTCACAGGGAAAGATTTGTTAGTTATAAATACTGTATATTTATGGAGATTAATAGAGAAACAGACAGCATGAAGCACAGCTAGATAATAAAAGCAGAACCATGATCCTTTCTCCATAGGACAGTGAACCCAGATTCACAAGGTTTGATACATGGGGGACTATTATTCTTCCCTGTTTGCTTCTACTGGGAGTTTATACAAACCAGTCATCAGTGAGGTTAAAAAAAATCAGGTTGCCTCCATTCTAGTAGCCAGTCTTTTCTCTCCCTCCCTTCTTATACAGTGGAACACTAATCCTGTTGGGAAATAGCACTATGAATTTATAGCTTGTATGCTGAATTTTCGCTGGCATAACACTGGCTGATTTTGGATATACAGTGTTTAAGTTACAAATGCAAATCAGTTAAAAATTCTGATGGAATATGGACTTCAAGTGCAATTTGCAACTCTACTCTTCATCTGTATGAATGAATTTTCAAAAAGGAAATCTGATTCTCATGAGCATACGACCTATTAAGGACAGTAATTCTATATTTCTTTACAAAAGGAAGGGTTCTGAAGATTTACAATGAAAGCAGGAAAAATCTACATTCATGACATTGTTCAAGAAAAAAAACCAGTTACAAAATATTTTCATTTCCCATGTTGATATCAAAACAAGTGCTTTGGATTGACCAGTCTCACATCAATCTTCACAGTTATTGTCAACGAATGATATGAAAAAGAAGAATGGGGAGATAATAAAAATACTGATGATAGAAAAAAGATCCTCTCCAGATGTGGATCTTCAGAGTATTTTTAGCTTTAAAAAAGGACAAACAGATCTGTCACTTTATAAACTGGCAGCTAAGTCAATAGGATTGAGTAATTGTGTGCTACCATCAGCTTTTGGACATCCTAAATTCTAATCTGTGTACTTTCTTCAAATAATTTCATTTACCAAAAAGAAAAAAAAACAGGGAAGGATTGCTTATATCTACCTTATTCAGATTTATTTCTGGAATGTGATGAAGGACACCATATATGTGGTCTCAAAAATTCAGTTTTTTTATGATGTGAGTATAATACCCTTGAACCGATGGAAGCAATTCTCTGGAGGACTTATTTCCAAGTAAGGAAATAAATAGATAATTGGACTATTGCTGTAATTCTAGGAAGATTTGATTAAAAATAAATCTCTCTGTAATTTGGAGTGGCCCCTTAGGAAACAGGAAATATTTCCCCCCCGATCTTTCCTTTAATTTACTTTCTAGGCTTTGTTCCATGTTTGTTGGGGATACTGACTTCGCTACTTCTTTGCAATCCACATTTCCTACGGTGTTCACCCATGGTTTCAATAGACCCTTTGCCAATTTCCTTTCTCTTCATTAAGATGAACTTAAGTGGTGTGTCCAGGCAGTCCCCCTTTTATTCCTACATAATCATCCCACCATGACCGTCAGCATGTATTTGAAACAAATTGCAGAATTACTGTTTTCTCTGGATTGTATTCATTCTGCATTCCACAGGCTTCCCCCCCCCCCAAACTACTTCTGCCATTATCTCCATTCAATGAAGCATAGCATATATAACATCACCAACCTTGAATTCCTACTTTCAAGTGCACCTACAGCAATCTAAATGCCCCTGATTTGTACATACAGGTTAGACCTTTTATTCATAATTAAAACTGCAACTTCACTTCCTTATATGCATTCATCAGCTACATGCCGTGCAATCAGGTGATCTTTGTTCCATCCTACCCTTTCTCAGTCTCCTAGGCACCCATTTTTTGTCATTTCATTAATAATTCATACTCTTTAACACTCATTCCAAATTCCAAAATTCTGTATGCCATGATCATCCCTAGATGGGCTCACAGATATTGACCCCTGCCTCCCATCATGACTTTGGTTGAAAAGCCTTCTCACATAATGCATTTTCCTAAGACAAATAAGGTGTGGAGAGGGTGACCGGCCTTAGCCATATCTGTGCCATAAACTGCATTCGTTGCTTTCAGTTAGGACAAATCTTGGGACAGATTTTGAGACAGATCCAGGACACATCTTGGCTAGTATAACAAAAGTATACCCCTACGACCCCTATTTTTTCCTTTTTTAAAAGGCTAATACTAATAAAACCACTTATTTTATGCCTATTGTGTTAAGCTTAAAACATGTCATACAAACCATAATGGCTTGTAATATATCATATATATGTTAAAATAAATACTCTGTATCATGGCTTAATTGTTAAGGTTCCACAAGAGTTTTTCTTAAACACTGAGAAATAACTTGTGCTCATACTTCTAAAAGCATTTTTGTTTGTCTCCTATAATTCTCTTGAAGCCAGACCTTTCCACCTTCTGTGACTCTCAGCCTGAAAGCCTTGAGAACATTTTTCTCACCTCATTAACAATGCAGTATGCTGGAGAGGAAAGTCAATCAGTGTTATCTGTCAAGATTGGTTTGGCAGGGGTGAATCCAACAATTGCCATTGTTCCACTGAAATCCATGTAATGTACCTATGAATAAACATGGTTATAATCAGACTGCCCCCAAATTTTGTTTTGGGGTAATAAAACAAGGCAACACTTGAGGAACTGTATCAGCTAATGTGTATAAGTGGATAAGCTAAATTGACCCATTTAGTTTGCTGATGTTTCAGAAGTTAAAAAACAGTGCAGGAATCTACTAAAATGAGAAGCAGGCTTTCAAACCAGGAAGTCTTGTATTTTGATCAGAAGAAAAAGAGATTTTCACCCCAGTAGTGTCTATATTTTCATCTTATGGAATACAATCAAGGTAGCACATGAAGACACTGAACTCCAAAAATCTCCAAAGATGGTCAGTAAAACAATCAATCTGTAAAGGAAAAACAATGGGCTTATCCTCATGTCTCCTTTTCTCTTAACAAAATTTCTGTCATGGACACTGTAGCTGAATGACTGAAGATCTCAAACTTTCTCCTTTAAAAACTTTCAGGATTGCATATCTTGGCATTACTTATTCTTTCCTGCTGCCATTTCCTAACTTTCAGGAGGCACTTTGCCTGGTGTCCTCTCCTTAAATGAATTTTATGACAGAGGTAGAGGGTTCATAATATGTACTGCCTTTCTGGCCATTAAAAGGTCAAAAATGAAAAGAAGCAAAGAAAAATCGGTGATAGAACCTCCTAGTCATGTAGTACAGAGTTGTGAGATTCTCTCAGACCACCAATAATGTTACCTAGTTTGGATAATGAAATGTCTGCAAGAAAACAATCAACCTCAGAGAACACCAAGGACCCCTCATTCATTGTTTCTGCTTGATTGTTTGTCTGGTGTTAATCCCTACTTATCTGGGTGCTGCCTGCTGGGCAGGATATATTTTTGTCTTTTTGTTTCCTTCTTAGTTTTTTTATTGTCTCTTTTGAATGGTGTGCAAATATGCTTTATCTCTATATGTCTATGATGGCTGATTTGTCTGAATGCCAGGCTTCCAAGGATTCCCTAGCAATTTCAGATTTAGTTTAGTCTAGAATGTTTACACTTTCTCGACTGAAACTATGTTAAATCTGCCCATGTGTTCTAAGATTAAGGAGTACTACATGGTGTTCATTGATTGTACTCTGCTAGTCTTCTGCCTATCTGTCCTACAGTGGATGTTATATTGTATGTTGTAAAAAATTGAGCTATTGGGTCTTTTGCCTTACTTAAAATATTTTGGAAGGTTTTGGTTGATTTGCATGTATTATCCTTTTTATAGCTTGTGTTGATTGTGCTATAATGGGCTGAATGGGCAGGCACATGTTGCATTTAATTGGAAGATGTTGTATAGGTCAGGAGTCCCCAACCCCCGTGCTGCGGCCAACTACCAGGCCTTGAGCCATTCAGAAGTGGCAGGTGGTGACCACACATGCACATTCCCACTTGCATGAGCAGCAGACAAGTGCGTGTATGCGTGTTCCATTTATGTGAGTAGCGGGTGTGTGTGCCTGCCACTCGCACAAATGGAGTTGTGTGCACTTGCCTGCTACTCATGCGGACCCATCCCTCTCCCCCCTGCCAGTCCGCAAAGCCAGAAAGGTTGAGGAACTCTGGTATAGGTGTTGTAGGATTGCTGAAGTCCATTTGTACCCATCTGAATAATATTCTTACATAGTTCCTCATGTGGGAGATTGGGTTGTTATTTTGGTAATGGAGCACTTGGTTAGTGTGGGTTGTTTTTCAATAGACTTACATTACTAACTTGCCAATGTTTCCTCTGCTTATTAGGATATCCAGGAAGGATAGCGTGTTGTTTTCTTTTTCCCTTGAGAATGTTATTTCTTTGAAGATGTTGATGATTTCATGTCTATTATCTAGTTCCTTTTTATTATTATTATGACAAAGGTTTCATCTACATACTGAATCCATACTTTTGGTTGTATGTGTGGGACTGCTGTAATTTCTAGATGCTGCACTATGGACTCTGCTATGGGTCCTAAGAATGATGATTCCATGGTGTTCCTCTGATCTGCTGGTATATTTCTTCATCATACTGAAAGTAGATAGTGAAGCAGAGGTTGATCAGGTCGATGAATCAGTGTATTTTGATTTTAGTGCATTAGGTAAGATTGGGTGTATTGTTGAGTACTGTTGCTATGGATTCGTTTGCTAGTTTTAGATCTATGGACATAAGTATACTGCTATGATATTGAATAAAACCATACTTTCATTTTCTTCTATTTTTCTTTGATTTTCTGGAGGCACCGTAGTTGGGAGTTGACACAATATTCTTTCCCCTCTGTGAGATGTTCAACCTTTTTTGTAAGTTCCTTGGCTATGTTTATTATAGACGACTTCCTCACACATCACCCCTCAGCCCCTCCATGTCTGGTAACTTGTCTCACAGGTATGAAGATGGGATGTGAGATGGAGTGGTGGTAGGGAGCAGCCCCAGAACTCCTTGAAATTCCTCCATGCCTCAGGAGTGTGTCCTCCCACTCCATCCTGCACCTTTCCTGTGCCCCTGTGACCTTTCAAAAGGGTTATTTTGGGATACAAGTCTGTCATACTTTCAGAAGAGCACCAGACCCATGTTTCAAAAAAGTTTAATTGACAGACCTTAGCACCTGCAACCTGTTAATTGAGCAACTTGACAGGTTGCTAAAACTGCCATTCCAAGCACTCAGACATGCCCCATAAGTTAAGAAAAGTGACAGGTGATTGTTTTCCTTGCTCAGGTGATGCTCAGCAGGACAGCAAACAAAGCTAAGGGAACCCATCAATAGACTTCCTTAACTTGAAACTATAGTGATACCATCCCTTCCCAGTCTCATTACTTAAAGCAGAAAGAGCTCAGTCACTGGGGCGGTAAATTTTCAGCTGGCATACTTTTCGGCTGGCTCATGGACTAGTCAGTGGATTGCCCTTTCATACAGTCAATGACATTTCTCCTGTCATGCTTTCAAAATAATCCTTTTTTAAAAGAATATCTATTTTATGCTAGAGAAATGCTGGAGAATGATGCTTGCTTGAAGTTCAAAGGGTAATTCAACATGAAACAGTATTAATTGCATTAAAATTAAATAGCTTCCCAGATCTCAGTAAGTGGCACCGCCTGTCTGTCCTTGGGTAGACTTAGAACAATGTTTCTCAACCTTGGCAACCTTTAAGATTTGTGGACTTCCACTCCATGAAGCATGCTGGTTGAGGAATTCTGGGAGTTGAAGTTCAAACAACTTCGGTTGCCAAGGTTGAGAAACACTGACATAGAAGGTAAATAGGATTAGGCCTCTTTAGTACTTCTGTGTGTGACACTCAGGATATACAAAGGATGTTGATGAGACTGGAAAGTAAAAATACAGCTGGAAGATGGCAGTGGCATGCCATGTCTGTATTGTTGTTAAAAAAGACACCAAAATTGAACTCTATTCAAAAGAAATGTTATCTTTAAACAGCTTCCCAGAATCATTTGAAACAATTATGAATGCAACTGTGTGCATTGTGAATGGTGAATAAGAAGGGATACAACTCACAATTTGTAATAAGCTGGTCATATGATTTTAAAGTATCAGAGGTGCTGAAGAGAAATCCGCAGGGATCAAAGAGGCTTCAGCTAAAACCAGAGATAGAAGCTGCTACCTCTGTGGTCATCCTAAGCATATGCAAATCAAGGGCACCCAGAGAAAAGGAACTGCTGTTGAGAAACCAGTCAAGCTGCATTCCACAAGGAATGACGCAACACGGGACAATAGAAGGAAAACTGGCAGACAATGATTTTTGGCACTGCTTCTGAAAGGCATTATGGAGGCATTTGCACTGATTCTACTACTAGCAGAAATTTAATTTAACGAGAGAGAAATCCCCTGAATTACATGTGGATTGCAAAACTTTCATTCCCCTCCTAGAAATGGGAGGCAGAGACATGTCTTTGCTGAAAGCAAAGGAATTACAAAGCTGCACAGCAAACTGGAAAAAATGGAAAACCAATTAAACTGATTACTGAAAATGCTTTGTATGTACCAGTGCAAACTGATAGTTTGATACCAATGAAGTGTGCCATTGTGAAGTAACCTTGGAAAAACACCATTATTTTGTCACAGATGGAACTGAATTTTTTTGTGAAGGGGACTATCAAGGAGAATGGCCTATATGAAGTGGACGGTAGAATGGGAAGGCTACATCAGCAAAACAATCCTGATATAAGAAGTGTTCGTATTTGTGGTGTTAAAAACAAGGCCATCCAGTCTCGAATGCAGTATCTTAACCTGAGAAGAAGGATTTATGAAGAGACCTGAAGTTAGATCTTTATGACAGGGAAAATAAATCCATAACCTGTTTAACAAAGAGAGTGAACTAACGCCTCTTTTTCAGGAAAAGAAAAGCAAGACACAGCAGTCTGTCGATAGGATTCAAAAGATAGATATGGAATCATCATGACCAAATATCCAGGAGCGATTGATATCTATTGATAGCTTCTCCAGATATATATTCACATATTTCATCGGTGAGAAAAATCAATTGTTTTAAAAACCATGTTGCAACAGTCAGCGAATCATTGGATTGGAGAATCTCAGGTTCTGCATTCTGATAAGGGAAATACATCTTTGGAGAATAATACAGGTGGTCCTCACTTAACGGCTCTAACTGAGACTGGATTTTCCATTGCTTAGCAATGACAGTTCCAGTAGATTCCAGATGTAATTATTAGATGAGGACCTCTGGCTTCTTCTGGCTTGTGTGAATTGCCTGGTCAATTCTTCTGCCTCCTAGCTGGCCATGTCTGGAGAACTCGCTTCAGAAGATGAGGCTCTGCCACTCTACTGGGCTTTTCTCAACTTCAACTCCCCACCACCTGCCTATCTGCTCCCCCATCTCTGTCCTTTATGGAAGCATCGTGAAAGGCCAACACTTGCCTCACCTGGATGCAATAGTGGGAGGGTAACAATAGTGAAGATCAGCTGGGGTGATGGGGGAGACAAGTGTAGGAGCTGCAGAGTGCAGAGTGTCAAAAAGGTAGAGATGAAGGGAGATAGGTGGGTGGGAAAGTTGAAAAACAATGCTTCACATTAACATCTTTTGGACATAGTCTATCCATTGTGTCAGACAGCATTACTGATGCTATTTATAGTGTAGGTTCTAATTTCTGACTCCATTTTTAAAAGATCTTCTTTAGTATTTCCATTGTTAAGATGTTTTGTGTCAGTTTTGTAAGTTCTAGTACAAATTGTTACCAAAAGCAGGCTCATATTTTCCCCTTTTACTTAGAATCTTTAATGTCCAGTTTTATTTTTAACTTGCATCCATCCTCGTAGAATTGAATAGAGCAGGAAGGGACCTTGGAGGTCTTCTAGTCCAGTTTCTAAAACCATAAAGTCACTTACCTTTGTTACAACCTTCAATAACCTAAGGTAGCCAAAATTAATCTGGTTCTCACGAGTAGCTATTTATTTTTATAGTTAATTCCAAAATCTTATAGTAAAAGTCAACATTCCAAATTTATAGGACCCTTAATCTGTTCATAACTTTCTTAGATCAAATCTTATTTAGCATGTGGGTGTTTATTTCAATTTTTAAAGTCCTTAATCTTATAATTAATTTTTCTTATAATTAAGGCTAAATTCACCCACTGGCTTTTTAAACTTGTCATTCTGAAGGTCTCTAATAGCTTTAAGATGATTAACAGGCCATTTCTGAAAAGTGATTAGAGAGTAAGACTTGCAAACTTTGTGTCCTTTAGTTTAAAAGGCTCCTCCAACAGTTGCAAGCAAGATAGCACCAGGCACCCAAGCCTGCTCAGACACGCTCAGACTAGAGAAGATTGCCATCTTGAGGACTTCTCATGAAGATCAGTCATCTGAAGCACATGTAGGTGATCTCCCGTCCTCTCCTTTGCCGCAGGTGTCAGCTCCACTTTTGTGGAGGCGTCTCCATTTTGCCATGCCTCCTCCTGTCCCATATCTTCACCATTAAGTCTAAGACTGTGGTTGTCATTAATTTAGTTTTCTTTATATTTTATTTTAGTTCCATTTTGTTCTATCCTGCTTGATTTTTATTACTAGTATTTGTAGATCCTTTGTGTTTTTGGCTATCTGGCTAGTGTTATCAGCACAAAGCAGGTTATTGATGTTTTAAATTTTAAAACCATACTCATCTGCTTCCAATTCAAGTTCCCTTAATATATGTTAAGCATATATGTTAAGTTAGAGGAGAGTCTCAGTTTTCTTAAAATTCACAAAATTGACCTTAAGCACACTTTCCAACATTGTGGCCAAAAACTGACTTACTTAAAGACAACCAGATACTTTGAAGATGCAATATAATTTTATTTGCATGCATAAAAAGCAATATACTGGACTTCCAATGCTTGCAGAGTGGCCATAGCAAAAGCAGCTTATATACCTTTGGACCACTATATTGCAAAGGAAGATAAAGAAAAAGAGAGATACAGTGAAAGTTATAGAGTGACACCTGGAAGGTCATCCATGATTGCATAATTTGCAGATAGAATAGCTAGCAAGCATTTTTATTTAATAGCACCACGATTCCAATCTTCTGTGCTACCAAGATTGCATAAATATTTGAGTTAATTTCACCTGAAAAAAATGTAGAATCAATTTCAAATATGCTATATGTTTACCAATAGTTCGGAATGTTTATTGTCCTTATTTATAAATTTATTTATCCAATTTGTAAGGTACCCATCTCCAAAATTATTCTTGGTAGCTTCACAGGTAAAAAAAAAGAGAAAGAAACCAACATTATGTAAAAAGGACAGCAGCCACCCTGAACAAACAGATAAAACACTTTCCCTACATCATCAGATACCCTAACCCAAAATCTTGGGAGAGAGTCAGGTTTGAGACATTGCTTGCTTGATACAGATTAAAGATGATTGAATGTTATCTTGTCTTAAACTGCCTACAAATAATATTAGATGTGCCCAATCTTTAATCCTTAATAAGGTTGTGTAGACCTGGAGAAGGCAGAGGAAAGTAAAGAAAGAGTTGCCATAGATACAGGCAACTGCATAACTATTTGGGGGTGTGGAAAAAGCTGTTTGGTATGCAGTGTACTTTTTATTTCCTCGATATCTGTCATGGATTACTATTGCAATATCCATGGATACTAATAGATATGACATGAGGTACCAACCTCTCTATTCTGAAATACCATCAGAATAGGGTGCAGTTATGATTGTCGAATAATGTGATTGAAATGGGATCTGGAGCATTTCAGTGCATGTATCCATAATACAACTTCAAAAATAAGCTCCACCAAGTTTAAAGATGCTTATTCCTAAAAACTAAGTGGAAGACTGCAATTTCAGTTAATTTCCATATATTAAGCCAGGAGTACCAAATCAGCAGATCAAATGATCTTCAAAAACTATTGGTGTAATCTTAAAAACCTATCAAAAATTTATCCCTGATTTGCAGTTTTTAACATGACAGAAGGAATAAAATCTTTGCCTATATGGGGAGTCATCCTAGGAACTATAATTAATTTTATTTTGGTCTTGTTCTTATTCCTTTTATTTTTGACCTGCCCTCTTCTACTATTTGGAATTTGGCAGGTACTATTCTAGTTAAAACTTAAGCATGACTTTGTTTTCAAGAGTGAGGTTCTTGACTGTTTTACCTAACACTTTTAACAAGTGGCACATTTGGATAAATACTGGACATCTAGCTGAAATATACACCTTTATGGGTATATATAAAACTATATGGCAGTATAGCTACCCAAATAATTATAATGGATTCCATGTAAACAAGGATACTAAGAGAAAAAAAGTAGATTTTGTTTTATATATATATATTAATAATGATAGATAACTGCTGCTTCATTCTTATCAGTGTTTTATAATAACAGATATTGTGGCCAAAGAATGAGATGTGTATTAGAAGATTGTTAACTTATTGTGAAAGAATCAAATTAATTGATGTGGCAGATGGTTAGTCCTGGTTAAAGAAATTGCATAGGCAATAGCACACCATCTCAGTTTCATCTTGCTTGATGCAATGTTGCAGTCATCCACGTATGCTGGACTATGTTGGACTGCCACAAAATTCCTGGAATAACAGCTTTGAAGTGTAAAGACTATTTTCAAGTCAGTGAAACTTGTTTTTTTTTTTTAGCAATCTGATCATGTGCAAGAGAAGTTTGTAAGTGTAATATAGTCAACTGAACTGACAAGAAACTGTAGATTTTGGTACTTTATGTTTTAAATTCAGTCTGGGGCGATGAAGCAAAGATTTTTTTTTTTGTATTCTGCTCTTCATGACATAAAACAAAAGCTGGATGCTCTCCATATTTCTCTGAAGGGAACAAAAATTAAACTTCATGGATCTGAACAAAAGATGGATAATTTAGAGGAAAACAAGTGAGGGACTGTAGACAATTAGGACTGTGAAGTCTTAAGCAGCATCATTAGTGAAGGTTTGTGTCCAATTAGAAAGTGAAGTCTAGAAATCAAAAGAATGCTTGTATGTGTGCCCATTTGAATTCTGCAGATGAAAATGTATAAAGCAACTCCCTTTTTTCTACAAGTAGATTACTAAAAATATTTTAACTATTGTTTTACAAAGTGATTGTACATATTTTATGGTACTATTTACCATTTACTTACTTTCAAAAAGATTTATAAACAGATGTAGTGTCTCATAAGGACTATGGGTTAAAATCCTACTAATAGCTAATTTAAAATCCTACTAATAGCTGTATATTCCTGAGACTACATGGTCAGATTTCAAATTGCATAACTATGTTTTATTAATTAGAACTATGTAAAACACAACATTATTGAACCATGAGAAGTGCTTTTGTTGAATGCTTTGTTGAGATCAAGCTACACTATAACCACTGCATTCCTGTAGTCAACTAAATTGATCGCTCTAATAAAAAGAAATTGGGTTTGTTGGCATAAACCCATGCTAATTTCTGCCAAGCAATGCATTATTTTCTAAATACTCACAAACCAACTGCTTGATCATCTCTTCCAAAAAAATTTCCATGATCAATCTCAACATAACATAACCAGTCTATGGTTGTCTGTTTTCTTTTTCCATTATCTGAAGATAGGAAGAAAAAATGCCTTCTCCAGTCCTCTAGTATTATACCTGTCCTATATGATTTGTCAAAGGTCACAGAAAGGGGCACCAGGATGACAACCACAAGCTCTTTCAGGACTCTTGCAAGTAATAGGTCTGGTATGTAAATCAGTTTGAAACCATTGATTCATTTAGAAACATTTTAACTTGGCTCTTCAGTACCTTAAGTTGCATTCATCTTAATGGAAAGATAAATTATTTGTTAAATTTATATGCCACCCATCTCACTATCCAAAGTGACTCCAAATGTACTTCTTTCCCAAGTAATAGCAACATAGTAAACAACTGAGCCATGGTGGCATTCCCATAGCCAGGAGTTCGATCCTGACTAGCTCAAGGTTGACTCAGCCTTCCATCCTTCTGAGATTGGTAAAATAAGGACCCAGATTGTTGGGGACAATATACTGACTCTGTAAACCACTTAGAGAGGGCTGTATAGCACTGTCTAAGTGCTATTGCTATTGCTAATTCTAATTGTGATGAAAAAAACCCTCTCTGAGTCAACCCTTAAACCCGCTTTCCCCAAATTTCATTGCAGAGAGTAAATCCAGTAATCATTGCCTTTTTTCCTTCTTATATTGAGCTAAACAAAACAACAAAACATTCTGAACCCAGAACAAAACGACCCAGTCCAGATTCTTCTATAGGAATATTTCAGTTGTGCATTTCCAACAGAAGAAAACTCAAAATGTATCTTCTGACAGAGCAAATCCTGGGTGTCTGGAATATAGAGCATTGAGAACTTGAAATGCTCCCTTTCCTTGCTTTGAATTTTACGATTGTAAAACTAAGTGCGATGGTAGCATGTGCTGAGCCTTAATTCTATCCAACCTAGAGGGGAAAAAATGAACAAGTGAATGAATTAAAAATATTATTACAAATATAGCAAATAATGGGGAAAAGTTTGAAGCACATTTTTTGCAGCTTCCTTCTGCATGAAGAGCTTATTAATCTCTTTCTCACACACTTCCCTAAATGTAGAAAACAGTGACTTTTTCCGGAAACTGTTTTCTGTTAACAAATTCCCATTGTCCATAATTTCTCTTTGCACTTTTATTTAATCCGGATTGTTCCAACATAGTTTCTAGTGTCCTCTTAATATGTGAGTAATGCTTTAAAGATGTATGTATGACAAGAGCGTTAAAGATTCCACAGGAAACTGTACTGTCCAATGCAACTATAATTCCTTTAGAAAAAGTTAACATAAATTCAGGCATATAAAAAGCGGCATATGTTCCTAGCAATGTTGTGGAAATGTTAAATATCTTAGGTTGGAAATTGTACTTCAAATTACAAATCAGGATAATTCTTGGGGACAGAAAAGATTATCAGTAGGGAGAATCTTCAAGAAGGTGTCATGCTAATGAAAGGTTAGGATAATTCCGGTATAGGGGGAAATATACCATGTTCATAAAATTTCAGTATACCAATAAATTTATGCATCCTTTATACCAGGAAGTAAATAGGAACTAGAAGCCAGAATTACAATAAATTTTGGTCCAAATAAGTTCCTGGAAATTAAATCCTGAAAGCCTGCAGAAAATGGGTGAAATATTTCGATACTGACACGCTGATAAGCATATAGTTGTTCTATAAAATAAAATAAAATATAATAAAATAATAAAATAAAATAAAATAAAATAAAATAAAATAAAATAAATAAAATAAAATAAAATAAAATAAAATAAAATAAAATAAAATAAAATAAAATAAAATAAAATAAAATAAAATAAAATAAAATAAAATAAAATAAAATAAAATAAAATAAAATAAAATAAAATAAATAAAATAAAATAAAATAAAATAAAATAAAATAAAATAAAATAAAATAAAATAAAATTTCTCTCAGTATACATAGTTTGAGTACTTGATATACTTCTTTCACTTTGGATGAAGCAGATAATCATATTATAATATAGAATTAGAGTTAAGAAGGCAGCATTACTAATATTAGTTTTAGTTCTCTCCACTTTTATTATAGATACTGATTGATATGAAATTCCTTACAGATGCCTCTTATTACAACTGCAAAACATGGTCTCTGTGGCTCTTAAGGCAAGGATCTGGCTGCACACATTGGCACATTAGAAGCAAAATTAATATCAGCTTTGTGTTGCCATTCCAACCCCCTACTAACTGTAAATAATATTTCAGAGAAGAACTTGATATATCATGATCTATTATGTTGTGGTGATGAGGCTGGTTGTTATGTCCCTAGCAATGATTTATCATCCTCTGCAATGACACAAATCATGGATAGCTCATGACATGCCAGAATGTATGGTCCCTTAGTTGTGACAGTGATGAATTTTGTGCTTAGGTCATAACATTTGGGGAGGTTTATCTGATGTTTTCTTTTCATCTACTTCTCTTTTTAATGTTTTACTTCCACCTACTTCTAAGATGAACACAGATGTCTTTGCTGTTTTGTGAGTAGTGGCAAGGCAGTTTGTGGTAGCTTTTAGAAACTTGAGATATTTTCCAGTGTAAGCATGGCTGAAGTGATTAGTCTGAAAATCTGGTTTACTTATGACCTCAGTGTTTGTTTCATCTGCATATCTACTACTCTGTATCTTCTCACCTTACAATTATCTTTAGTGAAGTTTGTTTCTGGAATTCTATGATGATAAAGATTGGCACTGAGCAGTCTTCTGTATACAGGTGTCCTTTGGATATGCTAAATTACAGGTCTTAAACTGGCTGGGGATGCTGGAATTTATAATCCATTCCATCTGGAGAATGCTACCCTAGAGCATATCAGATGTAAATTATGTTGACCATCTTATCCAAATTCCTGCAAAAATTCTTATCCTGGCACCACTAGATCCATACTTAGAAGACTGATAATTAATGACATTTCTTTACTCAGCTATTTCTTATTTTAGGTTAGAATGACAGATTTTACTTTGTGTTCTTAAGTTCTCAATACTCTAGATTTTTATTTTAAAATGCAAAGGACCTTGCTTATAGTATGTCCTCACCTGATATTTTGGTCCTAGGGGACATATTTTGGTGTTGCATTGCATTCATAATGAGTATAAAATGTTCTCCAAGTACTGAAGTACATTCATCTGTTTGGGTTTGGTAGACTTATTCCGACACAACAAGCCCACGTTCAAGCTGTGAATAAAGAGAAGTGTACAATCTTTGGATTGGAGCTGATCTAATCCAATGAGCTAGCATCCTATCAGTTCTGCTCTGGAGAAACTGAAACTCATATTCCAAGAATTTTAATTTTTTTTTAAAAAAAATATGTTTTATTTTCTTTCCAAATAGTTCAGAAATTTAGAGGATATCAGCATTAGATCCTCTGAAGATTATTTTTTTTTAAATGTTAGTTTGTCTGTGTATGTAAACAATAAGTAAAATAACTGCAAATTCTATATGCTCCAGCTATTGGTGTAAATATATATTTAACTATCAGTTTATTATAATAAAAAGTGAATATATTTGCTTTCTTAGCTAACGTGACAGGGTTGAACGAAGTACAGCTTTCACTCATGCTGCCCTCATGTTGTTTGTCTCTCACGAAGATAAATCCTAAAACTGTTATTAACCTTTACTTAAACAAAATAGATAATGACACCAAAAGGATCTGAAAATCTTTTAGCCCTTCTATTGATCAGTTAACTGTGACATAGTCAGGAACTCAGTAAACAAAGAGAAACTGGATGATGATATTAACAACCTAATTGAATAGCTTTTCAATCCTATTACACATTAATGAAAATCACAACACAAGAAGCCGAAGATAGAAAGAAAAGGATAATTCTTGCAGTGGAAAAAAATAATCGGTGGGGACTTTCAAGAATACATATTAAGAGACAAGAGGTGTTGTTCACAAGTGATCAGGAAATAGAAATGAACAATGGATGGTCTATTTGCAATTAATCCCCTGTTTTTTCAGAATATTGTAATGAAAATGTAAGTAAACTATGAACAGCTTGGAAATTATCTTCCCAGGCTGGGTAAATGGGTAATGAAATGGCAAAATAAATATATAAATAAATAAAAATAATTTCCGATACAAATCATATATATTTGCACAAAATATAGCAATCAGAATGAACAAGACTGGATTTTTCTCTCTGTAAGAAGAGAAAATTTGGGTTCATCAGATAATCAAAAATATGGGCCAATGGATCATGAGAGCCTTTTTTTCCTTGCTGGCTTGTAAGTCTACAATGTGGAGGTCTCCAGTGGAATTAATCAATAGGAAAAAAATCACATTATGCATTAGATATTTTAAAAGAGGATTAGAATATTTCTGGAACATAGTCTATCAAAGGCAGAAGCTAATACTAGCATCATGATGGGGATAATGGACCTCTAGAACCAAAGGCAGAAATTGTCATTTATAAGGGAGCTTCAGCAGAAGTAGGCTCTTTGCTCCAAGTCTTGTTGGTGAGCTTTTCATTTTAGCCATTTGCGGAAGGAAGACGCCAGCCCAACTAGTATTTCAGTTAGGCTGTTTAGTTGATTTAGGCTGTCACTTGTCTATGACTCTAGGCGGCTCATTAAACATCAAAAGTTTTAAACAGCAAAGATTAAAGAAGGTGAACAAACATCATACTCAGGTAATAACATGCAAATACAAAGGATGGTCTCTCCCAACACTCTGGTTTAAATTTTTGGAGGAAGAGCCAGGTCTTTGAAGTTCTACAAAAACCAGCTGGAAAGATTTTTCTTATCTTGTGCGATATGCTGTTCCAGAGGGTAGGCACCACAATAGAGAAGGCATGCTTCCTGGATCCCATGAGATGACATTGTTTAACTGAAAGGACTGAGAGCATGCAGACCCCCTCTGATCTTATAGGATGGGCAGAGATAATTGGAGATGGGTGATCCTTCTAGTAAAGTACCCCTGTACTATGAATGGCTTTATAAGTTGTAAGAAACATCTTTAATTGTATCCTGAAATCAATCGGAACCCAGTGCAGCTCACAAAAGAGAAGTTTTACATGGGTATAACAATGTTACTCTTACAGGTATATGCCGGACCAGCCATTAGCCCCTGTGTGGTCTTGAAGGACAGCCCCATGCGCAGAACATTGCAATATTCCAAAAAGAAAGCAATCAAAGCATGAGGATTTTGGATAGACTTCCAAGGCTAGGAACGGGCAAAGTGGTATAGAATCTGAACTTGTGCAAATGGCTCCCAAGGGTACAGTTGTTGCCTGCTGTTTGAGCAAAAACTAAGAAAGTCTCCAAATTGTACTTCAGTTCTGACTGGAGAAGTACCATCCCATTCAGAACAAATCATATTAAGTCCCATACGGGGTGGGGGGGTGAGTCTCAAAACCTATAGCCATTCAGTCTTGTCAGGACTAACCTCCCACACCCTTCAGACATTGAGAAACAACCCTGATGATATCATCTGGGTGACCTTGGTTAGATAATTGAGTATTACCACCAACCTTAATTCTGTACTGGTCTTACCCAGTGGCTTCATGGAGATGTTAAATAGGAACAGGGAGAAAGTATATGCCTGTGGCACTCAGCACAATAGGAGCTTAGGGCTAGATCTCTTCTCCCCTCCAACACCAACTGGAACCAACCCAGGAAGAAGAAGGAAAAACATCATAACACCATGGCTCCTACTCTCAAGCCCTTGACTTGGCCCAGTAGGATTAATCAGTGGAACAGCTTGCCTCCAGAAGTTGTGGGTCCTCCAACACTGGAGGTTTTTAAGAAAAGATGGGACAACCACTTGTCTTAAATGGAATAGGGTTTTTTGCTTGAAGAGGGGATTGGACTAGAAGACCTCCACAGTTGCTTCCAACTCTATTATTCTGTTATATCAAAGGCCATTGAGAGATCAAGAAGGACAGAAGCACTTTCCCATTTTCCCACAGGTCATTGACAAGGCATGCATACAGCCACTATCAAGAATAGTAGCCTCAAACTCCTCCAAAATAACTGGGTTAGGCCATGCTTCAATCACTAGTCTAACCTTGAAACCACTCATCCCCCCTCCCAGTACTGTGGCAACTGAAAATGAAGAAAAAATGGCTTCAGCCAAGATTGTTGCAGTGTTGACAGTATGTTTGTGTGGATGGGCTTAAGAATGATGAAAATAGAAAGGTAAAACTGAAGACTTTCCATAGACTGTTGTTAGCTTGGAAGCTATTATGAGAGAAGGAGTAATCTGACATAACGTGGCCTAAAGCTTGAGTCTAATAAAACTTCCTCAGAAAAGGAGAGGACCTTGGAGTAATACTTAAGGTGATTGATGCATGAGAGTACATAATAAGGCAGGGGGACTTGACTTTTCCTAGTAGGAACATAGGCATACCCTACTATTAGATCTCCCTGAAGCCAGGAATTGGGCCCTATAGAGCCTTGTCACCACTTTTGGCTCCCTGTGCCCCCATATTGTAGACTACAAAAGACAACTGCCATTCCCCTGGAGACACATGGCGTCTTTTCACCAATCTTGACTTTGAGGATCATTACTTGTACAAGTCTTTCTAGCTTTTGCAGCAAAGCTAAGAGCAGAGGGAGTGCCATAAAAAAATTCCAATGCCTGGTTGATGCTGATGCAAGGTATTTTATTATGCAATAATCACTTTAAAGGTAGTGTCCCTGAACTACTCTCACTTCCCTTGCATGTCTTGTCTTTCTGGAACACTAATTCTGTGTTAGGAAGAAAAACATGCAAACATGCTAGGAGTCTGAAGTAGACTCCTAGATCTGTTCAGCATTGCGTCGAATTTTTGGACATATTCTTAGCTGACCCAGGCAGCTGATCATGCTGGAACTAAAACCAGAATTTGGATTCACAGGCTATATTAGCTTAACGTACGGTATCATAAATTGGCCGACTATATTTTAGCATTGTAATTAATATGATTCCATCCCATGTGATTAATATTCAGTATATTATGAAATGTTGTTTTATTGAGCAAACCAAGATTGAGTTTTGTATCAGTTTTTTAAGTTAAGAGTCTCAAGTGAACTCACCCAATAACTAATAATGGGCACCCCTGAATTGCTCTGCCCCATGAAGTTGCCCAATATAGACAGATGGGATATTCCTTGAGGCAATATCTATGCCACATCCGAATTTTTCTTCACAGTAGAGTATGTTAGAAAAAAACTTTGCTAGTGCAGTTAGAAAAATACAACTGTTTGAAATATTCATGGGAAATTAGTTGCTGTTCCTATATTTTTGAGCTGACCAGTATGACAGGATTGATATCTTTTTATTGCTATTTTTTGATCTAAGCATCAACCAGATCAATATTTGTATTTTATTTATGTATTAGAAAGTTGGAATCATTATCACAAATACAGTTGCTTATATTGGAACTTGACAAGTGTGTTTCTCTTTTTCAATCACTTTTAGAATGGCAGCTTGCTTCTTGATGTTCCAAATCTAGTAAAAAAAAAATGTATAGAACGAGATCAGCTGTCTAAGGTAATAAAATGTGAAATGTTAGCATTAAAAGACTGAATCTTATCTGTGATATACATATATTCATTCTGAGAATAACCATTCTGACAGTATATTTTTTTTCTCTCCCTCTCCCTCTCTCACACTCATATATAACACCAAATGTATCATATACATAATATTTTTTTCATGGCTTATACATTTAGGCAAGAACTCCATTTCCCAATTGGCATATGTTCTGTTGTGGCTAATGCAAGTATTTCAAAAACAACGATAGGTTTCCAATACCATCTTCTACTTCTTGGGTTGTTGTTTTTTTGATGAGCAATAAAATAGGTTGAGGTGGGATGTGTTGTATCCCACTACATTAGATCATTCCTCTTTTTCCCTCTCTGTTGGATGGCAATCGGGGACCCTCATGCCAAGCTTTGGAAGCAACAGCATCTGGCTCCTTGGCAGATTTTGCAAGCGGTCTGGTTGCCAGCCTTTAAGCTGTGTCTGGATCGGCTGCCTGATTTGGCTGCAGATGGGCTCTCTGGGTTGCCTTGTGCTTCTGGGTTCCAGTTTTGGCTTACCTTTGATTCTGAAGACTTTACTCATTTTTATTCATTTGTGAATACAGGCCCATCCAAACTGATCCTGATATTTAGAATTAGAAAAGCAGTGCTGGGGCTGGTGGTGGTGGGAGCGGCGGAGGGATAAAGAGATTGCCATTCCATCAGTCCAAAGAAGAGAATAAAATTTGCCAGACGTGACTATCCAGTATAGAGTTTTATTCCCCCCCCCCTAAATGTAAGCTTGGATTATTCCTCAGTTGAAGTTGGATATAATACAACACTGAAATAAAACTATGTTAGATGTTACTGGAATGTATCATGGGGCGGGTGTGTGTGTGTAAAGGGTTAACTTGTCATTTATTTCTCGCTTTTGATACAGCAATCATATTGGAATGAAAGACAGTTCCTTTGAGTTGAGATCCATCATTTTAGATTCTTGATTTAGAATCCACACTCCTAAGTGGATAGTGGAAAGTGAGTTCTGTTATACTCAAGGTATTAATTCAACACGTATCTATGCCTTTCTGTATACAGAACACTCAAAAAGATAAGTTAAATAATGGAATTCTTTCTTACTTAGAAATCCATGTAAATAACATAAAGAAGGAATATATATATATATATATATATATATATATATATATATATATATATATATATATATATATATATATATATATATATATATATATATATATATATATAAAACAATATTCTTACATGTATACTCTAGGTAAACTAACTGGAATAATTTGATTGCAACAGGGTATAATTGTGATAGATAAACAAACACATAATAAGAGAAGTTAGACAAGATCATGATGCATAAAGGACCTCTGCATTACAGAGATGGCTTTGAGGTCTCTAGGTGAAAATGAACTGATTTGTGTGATAGAGGATCTGAACAGAGGCCTCAGAAGATAAATGATCTCAATATTCATCATCACAAGATTTTTTTTATATGAAGCTTGTGCAGACACCACATATTTGGAAAAAAAAACATGAATGTAAGTTTCCATTTCAATGGTATCACCTATATCTATTGTCAGAGGATAGTGAAGTCCAGCGTGAAAGCAACTTCTGTCCACCTAAAAATCGATGGTAAAGTCCATAGCAATATTAGATGCAAAGCCTACCCACTGCCAAAGAGACATATTTTGTTCTGAGTTTCAAGATTATTGTTTGATATTCTTAAACTGACTCTCAGACAATCTGCAGGTTCTAAATTAGGACTGCACAACTTCACCTAGCAGACATTGAAAGTTATACCCCAAAGATAGGAGGGGCCAGATCCAAGGTTTCAGGAATTCTGCCTGATAAAATGGGTGTTGTATAGCAACCACAAGGCTTAAGGCAAACTACCAAACTCCAAATGCATTACAGGATTTCCAAAAGTCCATTATGGGGGTCTTTGGTGGCCAAGGATATTGGCAGCCCACATTTGGGAGGGGGTCCTGTACCCTTGGATACATTTTATGGCTTATACATTTGAGATGAAAGTGATTTATCCATTTGTTCCTTCATCCAGGATCTCTTAAGCATAATTACTGAAATACACAATTGCATATCTTGCAACTTGTCATTTCTTTAAAAAGAGAGAGAGAGAAGATTTATTTAATTGGTTTAATTATTTATGTGTGCTCCTCTCCTTCAACATCCATACTATTTCTCAAGCTATTCAAGAACTCATTTAACAAGACAAATTATTAGTTACTGACTCTGACCCTAGTTTAGGCCTTCCTCCTAAACTCAAATGAAGAAATTGGGAAATTATTCAAAATTTCTTAAAAATGAAGCTCTGAAAAGATGTTTTGCATCCACCATGCTGCCTGCCCCTGGGTTGTGTGGACCGGACTGGGAGCTTTTCATTGCAAAGCCCTTTGACTTTCAGCATTTATCCTGAGCTTGATAATGTCTACATCCCCTTTACATGAAGAGTCCTCATCATGCCATATTGAGAAATCACAGGAACATGATTCACATGTTCACATCAGTGCATGTTGAGAAATCACAGGAACATGTTTCATATGTTCACATCAGTGCATGTAACATAGATGTGTGTGTGGACAAGAATATCAACCTTGCTGTCAAGCAAAATCAAGCTTTCAATAGCGAGTGCCACACAAAGTGCACTAACCAAATAGGTGGTAAGACAATAGGGGAACTCAGGCACCACACAGGTTATGTAGAAAGTAAACACAGGGTCAGTCATAAAGGACTCAAATGTCTATACACCAATGCACAGAGTATGAACAGCAAACAGGGTGAACTAGAAATTCAGGTTAATGAGGGCAGATATGATATTGTTGCCATTACGGAAACATGGTGGGATGAAACCCACACATGGAACACACAGCTAGAGGGATTTAAATTATTTAAAAGAAACAGACCAAATAAAAGAGAGGTGGAGTTGCTCTCTATATAAGAAATAACTACATCTCTACAGAAATGATGAAAACTGTCTTGAATGCATTTGGGTCAATATAAAAGGGAGAAAAAAAATGACATTGCCGTAGGTGTATACTATAGGCCACCCAACCAAACAGAGGAAATAGATGAACTTTTTGCTAGTCAGCTAACTAAGGTATGTAGGAAGCACATCACAATAATAATGGGGGACTTTAACTACCCTGACATCAACTGGAAGACAAACTCTGCACCAAGTGGAAGATCAAACAGATTCCTGACAAACCTAGCAGTCAACTTTTTCTCCCAAAAAGTAGAGAAGGGAACTAGGGGATTAGCCATTCTGGATCTAATTCTCACTAACAGAGATGAAATGATAGAAGGTGTTGAAGCCACAGGAACCTTGGGAGGTAGTGATCATGCAATATTGGAATTCAACATTATGGAAGCACAAGCAATAGAACACAGTCAAACTAGAGTCTTGGACTTCAAGAGAGCTAATTTCAATAAACTTAGAGAGGGCTTGGGAAGGACTCCATGGATGAGAATCCTCAAGGGGAAAACAACTCAAGAAGCTTGGGAAATTTTGAAAAGTGAGATAATAAAAGCCCAGTCTAGCACAATACCAAAAAAGAGGAAAAATAACAGCTCTCAAAAGAAACCAGCATGGCTGCATAAAGAACTCTCTGGTAAATTGAAAGATAAAAAGGACAAGTATAGAAAGTGGAAAGAGGGGCAGAATATCAGCAAATAGCCCGAGCCTGCAAAGATGAAGTGAGGAAAGCTAAGGCTCAAAATGAACTAAGGCTTGCGACCAAAGTCAAAAATAACAAAAAAAGCTTCTTTCAACATGTAAAAAACAAGACAAAAGTGAAGGAAATGATTGGTCCATTAGTGGGTGAAAGTGGACAAGAAGGTGACAAGCAATAGGGAGAAAGCAGAACTATTTAACTTGTTTTTTGCATCTGTCTTTACACAAAGGGAAAAAACAGACCAACCTATCAAAAATAGTGCCATAAAAAACAGAATAGAAACACAAGTTAAGATAGGCAAGAAAATGGTAAGTGAGCACCTGTCCAGCCTAGACGAGTTCAAATCACCAGGACCAGATGGATTACACCCCAAGGTTCTCAAGGAACTGGCAGATGCGATCTCAGAACCACTGAACTATATTTTTCAAAGATCCTGGAGCACTGGGAAACTACCAGAGGACTGGAAAAGAGCTGATGTAGTTCCCATCTTCAAAAAAGGGAAAAAAATGGATCCAGGAAATTACAGACCTATCAGCCTGACCTCAATACTTGGGAAGATTCTGGAAAAGATAATCAAACAACGAATCAGCGAACACCTAGAGGCAAACAAAATCACTACTAAAAGCCAACATGGGTTTGTCAAAAACAGATCATGCCAGACAAACCTTATTGCATTCTTTGACCAAGTGACAATATTAGTGGATCAGAGGAATGCTGTGGATATAATTTACTTGGACTTCAGTAAGGCATTTGATAAAGTAGATCACAACCTACTACTTGATAAGATAGAAAAATGTGGGTTAGACAGCATCACCACCAGATGAATTCGTAGCTGGCTGACCGGCCGTACTCAGCATGTGGTCCTCAATGGAACCACATCTACATGGAGGGAAGTGTGTAGTGGGGTGCCCCAGGGCTCTGTTCTGGGCCCAGTGCTCTTCAACATCTTCATCAACGATTTGGACGAGGGATAGATGGGGAACTCATCAAATTTGCGGATGACACCAAGCTGGCAGGAATAGCCAACACTCCAGAAGAAGGCTTAAGATACAGGTAGGACCTGGACAGACTTGAACACTGGGCGCTATCTAACAAAATTAATTCAATGGTGAAAAAGTAAGGTTCACATTAGGCAAGAAAACCAAATGTACAGTATAGTATAGGGGTACCTTGCTCATAAGTAGTACTGTGAGAGGATCTTGGAGTCCTAGTGGACAATCACTTAAATATGAGCCAGCAGTGTGCTGGCTGCAAAAAAGCCAACACAGTGCTGGGCTGCATTAACAGAGGGATAGAATCAAGATCACGTGAAGTATTAATACCACTTTACAATGCCTTGGTAAGGCCACAAATTGAAATACTGCATCCAGTTTTGGTCACCACGATGTAAAAAAGATGTTGAGACTCTAGAAAGAGTGCAGAGAAGGGCAACAAAGATGATTAGGGGACTGGAGGCTAAAAACATATAAGGAACGGTTTGCTGGAATTGGGTATGTCTAGTTTATGAAAGAAGGACTAGGGTGACAGGATAGCAGTATTCAATATCTCAGGGGTTGCCACAAAGAAGAGGAGTCAAAGCTATTCTCCAAGGCGCCTGAGGGCAGACAAGAAGCAACGGATGGAAACTAGTCAAGGAGAGAAGCAACCTGGAACTGAGAAGAAACTTCCTGACAGTTAGAACAATTAACCAGTGGAACAACCTGCCTCCAGAAGCGGTGAATGCTCCAACACTGGAAGTTTTTAAGAAGAGACTGGACAGCCATTTGTCTGAAATGGTATAGGGTTTCCTGCCTGAGCAGGGGGTTGGACTAGAAGATCTCCAAGGTCTCTTCCAATGCTGTTGTTGTTGTTGTTGTTGTTATTATTATTATTATTATTATTATTATTATTATTATTATTATTATTATTATTATTATTATTATTATTATTATTATTATTATTATTATTATTAGTAGTAGTAGTAGTAGTAGTAGTAGTAGTAGTAGTAGTAATAGTAGTACAATGAAGCCATTTCAAAAATGCCATCATTTCTCTGTTTATATATAGCAGAAAAATAATCCCTTCCAACTTTATTATTATTATTATTGTTGTTGTTGTTGTTGTTGTTGTTGTTATTATTATTATTATTATTATTATTATTATTATTATTATTATTATTATTATTATTATTATTATTATTATTATTATTATTATTATTATTATTATTATTATTATTATTATTATTATTATTATACGGTAGCCATTTCCCTTTTTGGAATGCCTTATAAACTCAGCAGAGCATGAGGAGCAGAATGTAGCACCACAGTACATTTGTTGTATCTGTCTCAGCATCTGTCTGGTCAGAAGGAAACACCAGGCCAGTCTTTCTCAACCTTGCCAACTTTAACATATATAGACTTCAACTGGCTGGGGAATTCTGGGAGTTTGAGTCCCCAGTTCTTGGGATAGTGGAGAGAATGCCTTGCTAAAAATCATGATTAACAAAACCAGTAACTCCCTATTTGTTTATTTCTTTTCTGCTATCTCTCATTGGTTCAACAAAGTGGCAGACTTCTGAAATGTGTTAATAGATGCCGAACAAGTATAGCTTTAATAACAGAGATGTTGTAATAATGTTCTGACTGACAGATATGATGAAGGTAACCCATCTACCACTTACAGGGTTACAACTTTTTTGTTTTTCCTTCTTGCTCAGATTGTCGGCCCTTTCAAATTCTCCATGCTTTTCAGCAAGTTAGGTACTTTAAGTACCTCTGAAGGTTCAGCCTTCAGAGCTGCAAGGAATGCAACTTAAAAACGTGGTTCCTTCTTAAAAGGTCATTCATGAATTTCTTCAACTTTTCATACCAGCTATGGATTCCCCTTTCTCTGTTGGTGCTGCTGGTTATTATTCAAGCCATGGAGAGGTATAATATTTTAAAATAAATAAGTTCTTGAATGGTTTTCAGGTCTAAGGGTTACACTGTTGCTGTCTGTTAACAATGGCATTTGATAAGACAAAATACTCTTCTGAGAGCAATATAGTACAGCAGATAGACCCAGAATTTAGGACTCCAAAAACTCCAAGCAAGCACATTTCTCTGACAATCAAGGGTAACACCTCCTTCCCCCACTTCCTGGTCTTAGTTCTTTCTTGAAGAAAGCTGACAGTCTACTCCTCCAGAGATTAGGGGCTTCTCTTAGATTAGTAGAATCTCTTCTACTTCATTAGGGGTACAAGCACATGGAATACAGAACTTGAATTGATCGAATTTGTGGGTCTTCGGCCCTAGTAATTATGATACTTGAAGATTCATTTCTCTGGGGTTTTCTCTGAAATGTGTGAATCTAAGGCCTGGTGTCAGGTAGGTCATGCTTGTTCAGGGTTATGAAAGTTGTGGTCAAACCCATCACCAAAAGGGGGAAAAGCTGGCCTAAGTCTTCCATGAGCCTTGCTGCTGTTCATTTGGAGTTGGCTGGCATTGACAGATTTCAGTTGCTTTCCAGGAACCTGCTCACCTTGGACAAGCCATTTTTCAAATCTTTTGATGGACTGTTCAATAATATTTTGCTTCCCAGCAGTAGCATTCAGTTTTTCTTCATCTTTGAGGTGGCAGAGGTACTCCTGTTTCTCTGGCAAGCTGGCAATATTGGAAGATGTTAGAATGTGCCCCCCCCCCTAAATGGCAAACAGATTTGTATGTTCTTGTCATGCTGAACATACTAAAAAAAGCCCAGGATGTATTTTGGGATTATTTTTTAATAATCAATTAGGACAGGATTAATTAAAAATAAACTTTACACATTTATAGTTAAATAAATAAACTTTACAAACAAGTAAACTTTTAAAACTCTTTAGAGTGGTAAATTTGTACAAGATTTTAAAGACCCGTCTTTTTAATTTTCATTCATAAAGTCTGGGAAGATTTGGCAGGCTAGGTTTCCATACCTCATTTGCATGAATAGGAGGGGGAGCGGGAAAGACAGGCCAAGATTCCAAGACTTTGTTGGATTAGAACAATGCAAAGGAAGCACGTTGGTTCATTGATTTTGATTGATTATGTGCCATTAAGTTGTTGTCAACTCTTAGCAACCACATGGATAGATTTTCTCCATGAAAGCATGCCGGGCATTTATATAAACGTAAATGATGATGATAATGCTGATTAAATATGTGAGAGGCATTCACTTTTGCAATTTGTTTCACTGTATCTCATATTTTTCACAGAGGATAGCATCTCATCATCATATTTTTCTCTCCTGTTAACAAAACATGCAACAATTTTTTTTTAAAAGACCAGGAAGAACCATCGAAGAGGTGCATTATATATAGAAAGTCTTGACCATGAGCGTATCAGTAGTTAAGATGCTTGAACAGCTGCCAGAGCCTCTAGTCCCCAACAGGGACAAACATAGTGATAATGCTTGCTCTAACTTTTAAAATAAAGTTTTAGCTTGATGTTTCGCATGTAAATTTGAACTACTGATAAATTTTAGATAATACTTTAAAAACACTAATTGAAAGGACACCCCTTAGAGTGGATGTGAGTAGAAAATGTTTTATAATCCTACTGGTGAACTAATGATTGGTTTTCTCTCTTTTTGTAGCCAGGTAGATGACCACAATTTAAGTTAATCTTAATGGTTTTTAAAATTTAAGGGCCAAACTGTGCATGATTTGGGAAATTAATCACTGGAACTTCCACACTTTGTCCTTTAATATCATTTGCAACACAAAGTTTGTTCGTCTTGGAAAATAGCTAGAATGGCAACGTTTATCAAATCTATAGGGATAATGAAAAGGAGCAAAATTCAAAAGTGTACTGTTGTAGCACCCTTGTCTTCTCATAGAAACATACTTGTCCATAGTTTTGCTGATCGATACATTTGGCTGAGTTTGATTAACATTTAAATTTAGAATAACACCTTGTGCTGAATTTTAGTTTTTAAGTTTGTTTACTTTGAAAATAATGGCAAACCCCCCCCCCCCCATCTCTCAAGCTTGCTTTGAACAATGTCCTCAGTTCATTATAATAATTCAAACTGCAGGCCCAGAACTGAATGTATTTCTTTACATCACTTTACAAAAGGCTTGGATCTGGATAAAAGAAGAACGCACTGAAATGCAACAAAGAAGTATAAATATGAATGTCAAACTGCCCCAGTCAAATACTAGGGAGCTGCACAGTGCAGTCGGCCATATCAACACAATGAAATTATAATGAGGGGAATCAGTGATGTAGGCCACCCACCAATAGCTTTATTGCAGTGACTTGGAATGAAGATTCTCAGTGGAGCCATTTAATCTGGATGGCTTTGTCATTTCCAGCACATGCTGAAGTAGCAATTCTGAAAGGATGTTTTAACTGTTGTTTTTGACAAACAGCAGCCAGACTATTTATGGGCAGCTCCCCACCCACTCTTGTGGCTTTGGCAGTAGGTAGGAGGGAAGGGAAATACTTTGTTCGAGCAGGATTTCTCATAATCACCATCTGTTGTTGCCCATATATACTTCACTTCCTTAAGAAGAACAGTGCCTGATTCACATCACTTTTCAGCAGGATTCTCTCATCTGTACAGGGATGAAACAAATATTTGCAAATATTAAAAATTCACTAAGGTTTGGAACACAACTTTTGAAATTCGAATGCTTTCAACCCAGCTTTCCATTAATTCTGCTGGCAGGTTTGTCGTCCAGTACATCTGGTGGTCACTAGGTTGGGAAAGTCCACTTTAGATACTGACAGTTTGGGGTTGAATGGGTGTAGGCATCATATATGAGATCTCATTAAACAGTCAACTGGCAAATTTTAATGCTGATTGCTTGATAATTAAATGTCATCAGATACTAAATACCAACGCATGTTATCTATCAGATATATGGAGTTTAAAAAAACAGAATTATATGTTGGCAATCAGTATTGTATCTTGCCAACAATTGAATACAGTCAAATATTTTTCAAGTTCCTTCCTCCTTCCTTCCTTCCTTCCTTCCTTCCTTCCTTCCTTCCTTCCTTCCTTCCTTCCTTCCTTCCTTCCTTCCTTCCTTCCTTCCTTCCTTAAATCTGTTTGGCTAAGGAGTGGTGGGGTTGGAAGGAGCCAATGTAATAGCCAAAACAAAATATATCTTTCCACATAATTTCATCTCAATACAAATTGGGGTAACAAGAGAAGAATTAAGCATACTATGGTACGTGAACTCAAGAAATTGGTTTAGTTGAGCAAAATATGGTTCAGTTAATTAAAACTATGAACAAACTCACCCAATGTTTCTGGGTAGTTGTCAGGAGCAGGAGGAGGGTGTGAACTAATGACAAATTCTATGGCCTAAAATTCACTGTGTTAGGTAGAAATGGCCCAGCTGGCTCAGGAATTCTGGGAGTTGAAGTCCACGAGTCATAAAAGAGCCAAGGTTGCCTACTCCTGCTCTAGACCCTTAGTGGCCTTGTTGCTCTTAACGTAAGCCCTACCCCATCAATTCTTTGCAAAGATTATCTGGCTGCATGCCAAGACTATCAGAGTCCTATGATCAGGCTGGAAAATACATTGAAATGTTTCTAGCAAACCATTTCAATCAATTTCTACAATTGAAAGACACCACCTCTTATGTAAAAACAGAATATTAATAAGTATTTTTATGTCATTGGTTTCAAGGTGAAAGTCTTGAAAGTTTAGCCTGCCTTCTTGAAGCCCAGTGCAATTGTGTTATGCTGTGGAGTGATATTCAGCAGAACACAACTGTACTCAGCTAATATCTCTTTCAGATAAACTAGATAAAACCTAAAGCAGAGATGGAAGCCTTCAACAAGCAGATTGCCAGGCTGCACTGCATCTTGCATTCATGCCTCTTATTTGCTTTCCGGTGTTCATATTCTTTCTTTAAAAAAATGATTATAAAAATATTGAAGAGAGAAAGAAAAAGAAGAAGCTTTAAACAAAGTGGTAGGTCATCTACTATTCTGAATTTGCTTGGCTCTAAAATCTGGCAATGAGATACATGATTATAAAGAGTGAAGGAAGGTAATACATGTATCTCATACCCAAAGAGGGATGGTTTCCTCTGTAGCCATGTGCTCTGCTCACAGAACAGGTGTTCTTTTGTCTTTTCCTCTCTATTTTCTACCCTACTACTTTTGTATGGGATAGAAGAGCTGAGAAATGCAATGCTCACTGACATCCTGAAAATGTTGATAACTAAATAAAAATGATGACACTTTAATCTCAGTCTTCTAGTACAGGTTCATCAAATGTAGGCTTAGGTAGCAGAAAAAGCCAATGTTTTTTTTTACATAATCTTTCTATACCACCCTTAGCTGGCAAATAAATATTACAGCTGAGCAGCATTCTCAGCTAGAAGTCATCCCCTGTAACCTGTCTAATCTGTTCTGGAAAGAGAAGGGGAGTTTCTACATTTGCACTGTTCCAAAATTAGATGTCTACTTGTGTTGATCTGTGTTGAGCAGCTATGGCATAGCCAGCAACTTCTATTGTCAAAACCAAAGCTCTGAACATCTTATTAGCAGGCCATTTTCCATTGGAGTGTCCTAGCCTCACACTACTCCTAGTCTCAGGATGGCACCTTCAGCCTCCCTAAAGAGGTTCAGTTGCTATTGTTCCTTGAAAGTTTTGCACCATTCCTCTCATTGCATAGCTATCTCCACAAATAAAAATCAGTTATTGGATGGGGGTGCAGGGGATGAAATCAGTGGGCCAATACAATACTATATGACCTGAAGGCTTGGAGAAGGCAGGGTATGATGGAGAGCCATTATTGCTACTCTTTTATTTGACAGCTGGATGGAAGAAATGATAGGCTCCTATTCTCAGAACTTTGTATCAGAATCATAATTGGTGATATGGCTGAGGCAATGGTAATTTAAGGTGTGATATATTGCAATAGCATTGTCTTGGATAATAACATGAACAGGGCATTGGTAAGAGTCCTTTTAGAATTCATATTGGACAGAAACATTATTTTGGTGTATTTTGAATATTGTTCCTCAACTCATGATACTAAGTCTTAACATGACAAGACAAAAAACTAGGAAAGAGAGAATTGGAAAAATACTGGTTGATTGGACCTCTTAACTCAAATGTAATCTTGGTGGGTATGGTGTTCCAAAGCGCAGTCACTATGGCAGAAAAGGCCTTCTTCATTGGTCCTTTTAGAATACCTTCTAAGACACCCCCCCCTAGAATATCGTAGGGGGATCCAGAATGTGACCTGGTGGGACTGGAATAAACAACCATGGAGAGGTAGCCCAGCCCCATGCTATGAAGGATTTTATATGTGAGAAACAGCACCTAGAATTTCATCTGGAAGCATTCTAAGTAGTTTAGGAAAAAAAGGAGTAACATGGTGCCCCCATAACTGCTGCACTATTGCATTCTGAACCACTTGCAGTTCTGGATGGCTTTTCAGAGGAGCCCCACACATAGTGCATTGCACCAATCCCCTCAGGAGATGACAAAGGCATGAGTGACCATAAGCAGTGCCTCCAGTTCAGAAGTTGACCATCTGATGTACCAAATTATGCAAGAACCCTTCTGGTCCCCTTGCTATTCTGATAGGAGTCGTAGGTCAGAGAGAGTATTTGTTTCTCAGTAACTCAGAAACAAAAAATTGGTTGTGAAGGTATTCCAAGAATAAAACTGTATGTAATTATTTTAGGAAATAAAACATTGGTTTAAACATACTCAAATTATCTGAGCTGTTGACAGCATTCCTGTCAAATGAAGTTGAGGGTCAGTCTCAAATATGTCAGTTGGAATGCTTTAGTTTGCATTAAAATACTCTGGCTTAACAGGTGTGTAGAGCTGGCTGCTGATCAGATTTAATCTAAGCATTCTAGCTGAAACATTTGTAGATTAACCGCAAGAATATAAATCAAATTCTGCTGCATTTAATTAAGACTACACATATGCAACCTAAGGTAGAATGTCATTCTTCAATTGTAAAATAATTGGTAGAGAAACTTTAACAAATCTTGATTTCACTCCAGAGATACACAGCCATCTGATTGGATTCATTAGTAAAGATTTCCTAATTGTTTAGAAATGATAAATTGAGACTGTTTTGAGATAAAAACTAGTATCACTGCCAAATTCTGAAAATACCTAGAATCTAGCAGATTTGGAGAACTTTTAAGGGATTTCTGCAAGAGCTGGCAAAATAGCTCACCATGGTACACCATTGGCCCAAATGAATTGAAATTTACCTCTTACTCTGTGGTTATAGCATGACTTTCATTTCTTCTATCATCTATTTTTTTTCTACCATTAAAAGTTCATTTTTTTCTGTTTCATGCAAGAAGTGCATAAGGGGTTTCCTGTCAGTAATAAACTTAGATAATGTCTTTTCTCTCACCAAAGATGTCAATTTGACCATCTCCACAAGTTTCATCATCTTCCCTGTCCATTTTTCTATAGTGGGTAATGTCAAAACTTTTCAACTATGTGCATATAATAATCTCCTGTAGTTATCATGAATAAAAACAGAATTCCAACTTTGATCATTCCTAAAAGAAAGCTTCTGGTGTCAGTTGTACAGTAACCTTTAAAATCGAGTGTATGTACTTGAGTCCAAAATTTTCTGACGTTTTGTATGTCCATCAAGCATGATAAAATATCCCCTCTGGTTATTCACATTTTCAGCATAGATTTGAATACTTTATACTTTCTAGACAGTTTCTCTGGTGACATATACCAATGATACATCATTTTATAAAAATTCTCTTTAAGATAATGTAAACTTCAGTCCTTTCAATCACATATTTTCTCACTGTTTCATTTGTATATTGAAGCCAAATTTGTTAGCCCTCTTTATCATACATTCTTTCACTTTTCTTTTTCAAATTTCAGTAGTTTATATAGCTTAGCAATAACATATTCATCATTTGTACATAGTTCTATTTCAAACACAGTCTTAGACTGCTAAAAACCAAAGGTCCCTTTGTCTACTTTAAATCTTCTAATTGTACATAAGAGAAGCATTGACAAGCATGTCTTTCTGTTACAAGATCTGATTTTGATTTTATTTTACATTCTCCTCGATAAATTCTAATTTGTCGTGGTAAGTTAGCCATTTATGTTTCCTTGATCATTTCTCTTCTTAAGCTAAGAGCCTCAAAGGTATTTTTGGGTACAACCTGGGTTTGTACCTATTCCATATTCTCAGTCTGGCATGTCCAGCAAAATGATTTTTAAAAGTTACATTAGCTCATAGAACAAATATCCATGCCACCCAAATTTCAAGGCATGTTCTTCTAACTCCAAAGCCCTTTTATTTTTCAGCAGCATCCAGCCCTAACAGTGATTCAGGAAATGGATGGTGGTTGTAGAGAGGCAAAACCTAGTCAAATAAGAAGCATATCTCTTCCCATCTTACATTCAATAATCTTTTATTCTGCTCTGTAGTTTATATCTTCCCCTTTCTATGAATCTCAAGAAATGCTTTTGCTCGTACACACCAAGTTCTTTATAGAGTTCTGAGTTACTGATCTGTTTCTTCATGTATTATTTTGCCATTCTGTGCCTTCTAAGAACTCACATCTCTCCAGCCTTTATGTCCTATTAGTCCTAAGAAGCAGAAATACAAATACTTACATGATTTTGGGAATGGAGCCTCTCATCTCTATAACAAAATTAATGCCTTTTACAAAGGGCTTTCTGAGATAGCTGTCTAGAGACGTAGACCTAATAGTTGCCTGTACTATTTAGCATTAACATAACAATCAATTAAAATAGCAGTGACTATATAATGAGACATCTTTAAGGCATAATAAGAAGCCCACAAGAGTCAAAAAGTGCAGTTAAGAGGGATGTACAACATATGTCCTCTAATACCTATTCACAACGGGAAAAGAGGGGGGGATCTTTTCTGGTTTTATTGCTTTCTGCTTAAGTAATGAGTACACTATTAAAGAACAAACAGTATGTTACATTTATTTCAAAATTGTGATTTCCTTTTCTCTCTCACGCAAAATAAAAAAGAATCCCACACAAGTGAGCCTCTGCATTACTTTCTCTTCTGGCTTTTTTTTAAATAATGGCAATAGCACTTATATACTACATCATAATGCATTCTCTAAACGGTTTATAAAGTCAGCATATTACCTTCAACAATCTGGGTCCTCATTTTATTGACCTCGGAAGGATGGAAGACTGAGTCAACCTTGAGCCGGTCAGGACCGAACTTCTGGCTGTGAGCAGAGTCAATCTGCAATACTACACTCTAACCATTGCACCATTACAACTCTAAACTATCTATCTACTAAATCAGACATGTCAAACTCGCGACGTCACATGATGTCATGCGACATATCGGAGCTTTTTCTCCATTGCCGGCAATGGGGTGGGCGCGGTTTCCTGGTGACGCATCCGGTCTGCGGGCTGGCAGTTTGACACCCCTGTACTAAATTATCCATCTAAACTCTAATAAACTCCATCAACTTCAAAGATAATTTGAAAGTACAGAGTTTGTATAGATTATTAACCTTTTTTATTTCTGGGCTTGGACCACTTTGTAATTCAATTGTGAAATAGTTTGTTGCTACCTTCCTCAACCTACTGCTCTCCAGATGCTCTAGACCAGGGCTTTTCAACCGGTGGTACGCGTACCACTTGTGGTACATTAATGAGTGGCAGGTGGTATGCAGCCCTGCCTAGCCAAGTGTAGTGGGGAAGGGAAAGAGCCAGCACAGACAAAGACTTACAGTGAGAGAGTCCTCTGGAGCTGCAAAGGCCCCAGGCTCACTTCTGGCTCACCCTCCCCCATGAGAAAGGAGGAGGGGGACAGAGACAGGAGAGGCTATAAAAGGAGGCAGTTTGGGAGGGAGAGGGAGAGAGAAAAACAGCAGCAGCCTTGGGAGGAGGCAGGGTCAGCTCTAGCTGCACCGAAGGGAAAGAAGAAGGAGGAGGAGGGTGGGGGGAGAGGAGATCAAGCAGGCTGGCCATGAGCCAATCTACAACTGCTGTGGCAGCCACCTGTGCTGGCAGCAGCAAACAGGCAAGAAATGCAGTGGGGGAGGGGTCGCCCTCCATGAGGAATGAAAAAAGGCAGCAATGGCTGGAGGTGAGGCATGGAGGAGGGAGGGAGGGAAATGGAGAGTGGAAGGATTCGTATGTGCTTTTGTGACTTTGAAGTTCTGGGATTTGTGCAATGTGGGCTTTGTGTTCTTAAGGAGTGTTTGGCAATTTCTATTTGGCTGATGTCTCATGTTAGCTTCTATTGCTCTGCTGTTGTTAGCTGTAAGTTTTGTTGCAAGGGATTTTGAAGTATTTTTCTCCTGAATGGATTTTGCCTATAGCATTCCTTTACTTATGAATGGAGCCATTTGGGGAGGCTGCCTTAGCCAGCAGCCAGTACTTACATTTTTTTTTCTTCCTTAAATGCCAGCTGCACTCCTTAACTTTCTTTTCTAGCCAGTAGCTAATTCTTAAAGAGGAATGTGCCTTTTTAAGCTAGTTCACTCAGCAGCTTGTCTTTTCTGTCTCTGGAGGCCTTTCCTTGTTTGATCAATATATGGAAGAGGGAAAATATGGGGGGTGGGGTTCAAATTCTTCCTTCATAAGGAGATGGGAATGAGAAAAAGGGAGGCAGGGAAGGGAGGGAGGGAAGGAAGTCCCGCCTTAGCACTTGGCCACCAGCAGCTCTGCCATTGACTTTGCTTGTCAAAAGGTTGCAGAAGGGGATCACATGACCCTGGGACACTGTGACCATCATAAATATGAATCAGTTGCCAAGCATCCAAATATAAATCACATGACCCTGGGCATGCTGCAATGGTCATAAGTGTGAAAAATGGTCATAAGTCATTTCAACTTTGAACATGTTTTTTTTTTTGGGTCATCAAGTTTTTGACACCTTGCTAGGTGGTACTCGAATATTGCCATATCCTAAAAGTGGTACAGTCGGTAAAAAGGTTGAAAAGCCTTGCTCTAGACTAGTCAATGTTTTCAAACTTGACAACTTTAAGATGTATAGGCCCCAGCTCTCAGCATGCTAAGACGAACTTAGCATTTGACACCTCATGTAACTCCTCCTATTTTGCATCATCACTTGATCCACTGTGAATGTTAAGTGTAGCCACTATCGCAAGGATTAAACCCTGCCTGAACTGGACTGGAAATGGCTCTTTAATCTATTAGCAGGGATATCTTCCAATTTAACTGGAAATGCAGGTGCTGAAACTGGTCCTTTTTTATGTGCTCAGTGTATACTGTACTGTAGCATCACAGAAAGGTTCAAGCATCAAACTTAGTTATGAGCCCATCATCATAAGACCATCATTCATACAAGAAATTTGAAAATACACACTACTTTATGACATTTGAATCTAAGTACAGTATATTAAATTCTGTTTATTCAAATATACTTGCCAGATGATTCTTCTATGGAAAGTTCCTACAGAAATATGATTCAAACGTACATTCATCCATCCACGTATGAACCTGGATGTTTACTTAATTCCTTTCCCCCTCCCCTTGAAATAGAAGTGAACTTATAAACCAAACACACATATGAAAAATCTCACACAGTTTTTTTGTCAGTGTACTGCAAAGTTTAGAAGGCTGTTAAGAGTGTGAATATAAATGTCACCACACATACATATTACATGGACTTAATTTATATTTGTCTAAAATGCAGCGTTTTTTTAACAGTTGTACCATCTGTGATGGAAGTGTTATCTTCCTACATTTTATTTCATCTCCATGGCAGAGAAATAGAATGTAAAAAGAGGGGAGGATGACGGATTTGATAAAAAGGGGGCAAGGGTAAAGGATCAATCCTGGAAAATTCTCAGGTTTGGAGGGAAAGGTCAGAAAACAATATAGTTCTGGCTGCTGGGTTATTATTTTTAAAATTCATACTGTAGTAACTAGCTAATGCCTTTTAAGTCAAACACACTTCATTTTACATGGTTTTTCAAATGAGAATACAGGGCTCAGGGGAAATAATATAGCAGAGCATTTCGGAATTGAAGGACAAATAACAGTGGTAGGGAGGGGGTGGTGGTGAGACCCACAAGGGCAAAGGGGAGAGGAGGTGCAGAGCACTGAGAAAGACAGATGGGGAAGGAAATAGGCCTAAAGTAATTCAGAATGGCAGGAAGCCTCTGTCAGAGACTCTTAGTCCTAAAATGCATGTATCTGAGGCCTATTAGGTCTTTGGGATCCCACCTTCAAAACCAGTAATTCTTGTTTTTATACAATTAGGATTGTTGGGAAACACATCCTTTGGATGACTTGCTAAACATGGACTGGCAATGTGTCATCTTAGGTCAGTCTTAGGTCATGTTGAAAGAAAAAATCTTCATCAGGTCCAGTCCAAGCTGGGAATAAACAAAATGGAGACTGCTTTAGAAAGAAGGTTGTAGTTTATTGAAGAGCAAAGCCAGACAGAAATGTGGCTCTGGGAAAGCTGATCACATGGAGTGGGGAGTGGTGGGTTTTTATACCTTCTTAGGCTTTTGTGTTTGGAGTTGTTCCTGTGGCATGAACTTTGACCTGAGGTTCAGTGTGCCTTTCTGGTATTCTGATGGTGTTGGGTTAATCCTATCATGTCCTAAAAGTCATATCCTGCTTCCCTGGTGCTGTGGCTGATGGCTATGTCCTGTGTTGGGTTTTTTTGGGTGAGGGGTTGTTAGTTCTAGGGATCTTTGTCTTTCTAATCCCATCAGCTCTAAGCTTCCTGGTGCCAGTCTTTCTGAAAGGATTATGATATCTGCATTTCTACAGAGCTGGTTTCTGCTTGGGGGAGGGAAACTTGGGGCTATTAAGAAAAACTGGGCATGCTTTTCTGCCTTTTTAACATCCTTTGAGGAAATATAATATTCTGCCTTTTTAATATTTCCTTCTCTGGGGGGGGGGGTGATTTCCCACAGTCAGAAAATGTTCTCCTGATAGTTGGGATCTCTTGCCAGCATGTAACAACATGTGATATTCATTTCAAGTTGAGAACTTTACAAATAGGTTGCAATTTAGTGGCAAATTGGGTTGGAGGCATTTTCTTCCTGCTACAGGGCTGTCCATTTGATTTAAATGGACTTTGCTTGCATCTTTATATAGAAAATGTATTTTTTTAAAAAATTGCACAATGCCAATCCAGAGGTATTAAAATCCTATCCTTGAAGCGTAACCCAAAACCTGAAATGCCAATTGCTACTTTAAACAGGGTCTTGTACTTACAATCGCAGCAGCTGATTCAAGGACAGAAACAGCACACATTGCAGCATTTGTGTGTGCCGTTCTTCATCTATCTAGGGATTAATAGACAAAGCCCTCCTTCTATACACATGAGCCTCCTACCCAGATCTGGTCTAGCGAAACCAGTGACATAAAGTTCTAAATAAAATGTAGAATATTATACAGCCAAAAAATATGACTAGTTGTTAAAACCCCTCGAAGTAGGAATATCTTGTGATGCTACAATGCCTTGCTTATTATTTTTTTTACAGGCATGTTGTGCTTTAGAATTCAGTCGTATGGAGCAACATTAATAAGAGTCAGGATTTAGCTCAACAGCTGCAATTCTTTCTTTGACCATAGATGCTGGAAGAAGTTCAGCGCTGTTTACTGGAATGGAAGTATCGACTGTGCTTACCAAATGGTAGTAATGTTTCTACTCTAACTTTGGAACCATTGTCCTACCTAGATCATATAAGAAATAATCAGGACTGAGGAATCTAAATCAAACATCAACATATATTCAAAACCTTTGTGTTTTCTTCTTCTTCTTCTTCTTGTTATTTGTTTCACTTTTTAAAACATGTTGGATGAGTAACTTTTTTATGCATTTGCATTAATATTTTCTTTCAGTCTGTATCTTTATTCCTGCTTTTTCTGTTATTTTTAAAAGCAATACAAAATAAATAAATAAAAAACATATATTCAAAGGCAGGTCAATTGCCTTTGCTCATTGCTTATCCTTAAGCAATGTTTTATAAGGTAAAGATAGCAAAAAATATGTCCATGAAGAGGAAATGGAACTAGTGTTAAGGTATTCTCTTCCTCATTTTGCGGGTTTTCTGTGGTTGTGCAGTCTTTTTGTATTCTAAGGACTGGGGTAAGCAATTTTTACTCAGTGAGGGCTACTTTCTTTTTTTAGAACTGTGTTGAAGAGTCCCCTGCCAATAGTCAGCAGGAGTAAAATACTTGCAGGTGAAGTCCAATTACTTCTCTCTCTAAATTCCCATTTCTTCTGACCAATTATTCCCTTTTCTCTTTCTCATCCTCCCCTAAACATCATTTTCGCAGAGAAAATTTTCTAACTGCTTCACTTCAGATTTGTTCTGCACAAAATCAGGACCAGAGGAGTGGAGTATTGGGCCCAAAGCTTTAGCTTTCCCACCCTTGTCTTAGGTCCTGGTTTGGCAGAATGTAGTCCAACTAATGTGAGGAGCATAAGATTGAATAATATGAAGCTCGGAGAAAGATGGTGCTTTTGTTCTCAGAAGGCTTTGAGATAGGGCAGAATAAAATGCAAGGAAATCAAATGGGGTGCTATAAACGTAGGTAATAAAAGGGGGCAACTTATCTCAAAAGGGTATAAAATTAGGCATTTGGTGCATAGTCACATTTGATGCTTGAAGCCTTCCTGCATCCACTTCATTTGAGTTCGTATCTGACAGATAGGGACAGAGTAAGCAACAGTCAAAGAATGATGGTAAAAATAAAAGAGATAAGTTTAAACAAAGCGAGGAGAATGTGGGAACACCCAGGAAACGGGGGAAGGGTAATGCAATGTAAACATCTTGAGAGAACATGGTGGGTTTGTGCTATTTTGCTTTTCCTTTCATTAACACACAAAAACGCCAGAAGTTCGGTACTAAACAAGGTCATAAGTATCAGCCAAAGTGACTCAGCAGCTTTTACTGCTAAATCGCTTTCATGAGTTTTATTCACCCAGCTGTAGTCTGGACTCCCACATGTCAGCTGTTCTTTCTAGTCACAGGCAGGAAATAATAATAATCTTTTCCACATTAATATATATGAGAATATTGAACATTTTCTGAACTTAATGAATATATATTCATTAAGTTCAGAGAATGTTCAATATTCTCTTACCAAAGATTCTGAGGAAACTAACATGAAGGAATATATCTCTGTTTCATTTTTGACAAGCCAATACAAATCTCAAATCAGAATCAGAAATGCCATTTGTCGGGTGGTAGAAGAGAGAGTAACAGAGAGGCAGATGTTTCTCTCATTATTTTTGTTCTGGGACAGCCATTCCTATTAAGACATGTCACCATCCTCCAGGGCTATAGATACAAATGCACAGCAGGACAGCTGTGCTTAAATTATCTCGTAATTTCCACTGGGGCTCAGAAAGGGGGAGGGTCAGAGTTAATATATTTTGTTCAGAGTTGCTCATGCAACATAACCTGATTTTGTATCTGTGTATATGGCAGATTCGTTTTTAGTTCCCGTACAGTTATGAACAGATTACCCGTGTATCATGACAGACGCCAAGGATTTATATTCATCTATCAAGAGAGCAAGAAATCCAAGCAATTCAGCAGTGTTTTACACAGTGGCCCATGTTTTTCTCAGCACCTAACTTTGCTCATTGATCATTTCCCAAGTGTCAGAAAATTACTTTCTAAACAATGGCACTTCAGCTGTAGGCACCTGTCCTGAAGCTGGCAATTACCCTCATTATATTAGGATGACTTTTATTCTGAATGACCATCTTATTTCAGAACAATCATCTTCATCTTCTTTTAAGAGCAAAGGTTTACTGTTAACCTTGATTTGATTGAAATACTATGCTTTAACATATACATTCATATTTTTTCATAATTGATTCTTTTTACTCTTTTGTTCTGGCCCAGCCCAACTGTTTGTTCTGATTTTGCTAACCTTCTGGATTATATCTCCGAATATGTCAGAAAACCAAGTGACAGTCCTCAACCTAAAGTGGTTTGTGAATCCTTTAGGTATTTAAGTACAAAAATTGTGAGAGCCCTTTACTTTTCAGCGGTGAGAAAGGAAAGACGAGGGTGGTCCAGCTAGTTCAGATGTCTAGCTGCATTGTGTCCAATGAATTTTTCCCTTTCTCTTTAGGCTTTCATTTTGGAAGAAAAGGGTGGAATAAATATCTATTATTGGTCTCCATTTGTTTATGATGAGAAGAAATAGATGCTATCCCCAAAGTTTTCTTCAATGTAGTATCCTTCTACTATATTAAGATATTAATTGGGAATTCTGAGAATTGTAGTACCAGATGGACAAGAGAGATTTCAGGTATCACAGTTTAATGCAGAAATCATCTCATTTCGGAGTTCATCATTAAGACTGAACGTTATTGAATTGTTTTGTACTATTTGGTATTATTTTAAATGTGTAATTAGCATTCCTATCCAAAACAGGTGTATAAAAATGGTAAAATCATTTTTCAAATAGGCAAGGAACTGATGTCATTTAGCATTTCCATTCAAAGAATGCTCATCCAAGCCTGTGAAATTCTGTTTCAAATTAAGATGTAGGTCAGAAAACGAAAACGATACTTTTCAATGCAAGGCATGCAGGATTTCCTGCACTGGGTCAAGAAGAACACACCTCCCCATTGTTCCAGTTTCTGTCACAGAGAGTCCTTGTGTTCCTTGGTGGGTTTCACTCCTCATAACAAAGTAAAACATTCCAAAGAATGTTCTATGGTTTATATTACATATATCAATGCAATAAGAAATGAAGAATTTAAATCTTCTGTCAATTTACACAGTTTGCCCTAAATTAAACTATATTTTAATTTATAAATGATTTGTCTGCCAAACCTTTAAATAAATGACAGTTGAACTCTAGGAAAATTGGGGATGGGGGGGAAGGAGAGGAGGAGAGCAGAGTTCAGATCAATAGAATTCTGAAAAGTATATTGTATTTTGCTTAGGCCACAGCTGGAAAATTCCTGTTTGATTTGTCTGACCATACATATTTCTGGCTGAACTGTAACAAGAACTTGAAGGTTATTTTTTTTCCCTCAGAGGTAATGCTTTGTGTTCATCTTACTTTGCCAGCTGCATATCTATATATTACTAAAATTCTTGTCATTATCTTTATCTGAGTAAAAGATTGCATCATAGGGCAATACACTATACATGTTTGTTTATTTTGTCTATCATATACTCATTTCACATTTCAGAGTTTGTGAGTTTCTGCTTGCTGATCTTGCTTCAAAGGAGAAGTCAGTTTTTGTTGGTCTAGGAGTGATTAATTGGTTCTTTTTGTAGTCTGTGCTACTGATAACAACAGTCTTCAGATCCATAAGTCAAAGATGTCCATCTACTTCTCTGTTGCTCTTTCTTAAATGTAATTTTCATACCTGTACGTTACCACAGGAAAAAAGCATTACTTTGCCAATTCTTATCTTTACTGTCATAGACATATCCTTATTCCTTATTATTTTGTAAAGATTTAGTATCCTAAGGTTTAATTGCATCTATTTCTACTTGTCCTGCTGCTAAGATCCTAAGAAAATAAAAATATCTACTATTTCATTTCAACAATAAATGTACATTCACTAGGTTGACATTACTATGATTACCCCTAGATTTTGACCCCCTGTTCCAGTGTCTACTTAGCCTTAGCCTAAAGATGGCCCTGACTGTACCTACTTGATAATTCTCAATTTGTTACACAGTTTTCATTTGAAAGTGACTGATTTGTGTTTAGCCATCTTCTATTTTCTGTTATGTAGCTGATTTTATTATGAAGTTGCATCTCTAGTCATATCCATATTTGGAATTATATGGCTAAAACATATGAAGAATGGTTGCAGGAATTGGATATGCCTAGCTTAATGGAAAGAAGGACATGTCAGGGGTGACATGATAGCAGTGTTCCATATCTAAGGAGCTGCCACAAAGAAGAGGGAGTCAAGCTATTCTCCAAAGCACCTAAAGACAGGACAAGAAGCAATGGATGGAAACTAATCAAGGAGAGAACCAACCTAGAACTAAGGAGAAATTTCCCGACAGTTAGAAAATTAATCTGTAGAACGACTTGCCTCCAGATGTTGTGGGTGCTCTAACACTGAAGATTTTTAAGAAGAGATTGGTTTCAGACCATTTGTCTGAAATAGTATAGGATTCCTTGCTTGAGCAGGGGGTTGGACCAGAAGACCTCCAAGATCCCTTCCAGCTTTGTTATTCTGTTTATGTTATTTGAAGCAAACATTGGCAATAATCAAAGAATTATCGTCATGAAATTATATTAAGAAATATAAAATTCTATTATTATTACATTTATCTAATTCAGGTCTTCCCATAATTCCAGGTTCCTCCATTTCTTCAATTTGTGAAATTCAATCATCCATTAATGGTAATATATCTTTTACTACAGGGGTGTCAAACTCACAACGTCACGTGATGTGTCGTGACATATTGCGACTTTTTTCCCATTGCTGGCAATGGGGTGGGCGCGGTTTCGGCATGACGCATGCGGCCCGCGGGCCAGCAGTTTGACACCCCTGTTTTACTATATCTTAATCTTGCATTTAGCACTTTATTGTTGGTTGTGGATAAGTAATTATTCATTACGTATTTCTCAGCTTCTTTTAATGCAATATTAGATCATGTATGATTTCTTAAACCTTTCTTGTTTCTAACAATGTATTTAGAAAGGCCTGTAATGGGCTATTTTTAGAGTTTGCCCACTTCATTGTACTAATGTACCCTACTTTTTACACATACACATACAAAAGTATATTGCATGCCTCATTTTTTAAAATATATATGATAAAAATTTTTTAAAAAATTAACATGGTTCCCTTTCATTTTATATTAATTTTTAATATTTGCTCTTTTTATCTTGTACACCACATTGAGTTCAAAATAAGTGAATAAATAAGAAATCAGTGGTATGGTAGTAAGTTCCTTTATCAGCTGGTCACTATTGCAAAGTTCCACACATCCAAGAAGAATCTTGAAAGAACATGTTTGCAAGGATCCAACATCATTGGTAGAAAGAATAAGTAAAACTAAACAATGGAAGCATTGTTCTTTATAACAGATTTCACTTCTCAAGCTAATCCTAAATACCATAAGATTACTTCATATTACAATTTTATTTCATTACGTTCATTATGTATTCAGGGGATATTTCTTCAAATATTTTGAAGATATTTCTTCAAATTAAAAGTCACTAGAATGGTTGGGGGGAGAGAAAGACTGAGTTACAGATGTTTACCTGCCTCCCAGGTGGGAGAAAGGAATAAATTGGTTGATTCAGCATTTATCTAAGGTGGGTGGAAGGGCTGTTTATATGTCTATGGAAGATTTTTGCATTACTAGACCATTTCTGATACTGGGATGGAGAATAAGTCTCTTAATTGCATTCCACTATGTCCTACAACAATCTGCTCTGACCTATTGGAGCTCCTCTAGAATGATGAAAGGTGATGCTAAGGATAGTTGGAGGAAAAATCACCTTCTCACCTTCCTCTTCCACCAGTGAGGTCATTATGAGCAAGATTTCACTCAGGGGATGCTACCACCAGTGGAATGAAATCTGGAGCCAAGCCAGTGAGTTAGATAGTTTGATACAGAGCAATCCACTAAGTACTGTTGCTATGCAACAAGCACTCATTTTAGTTATCATTAAATCTCAGACATACCCTGCAACTAAGACTGCAATAGATTCGCAGTTGCCATAGAGTTCTGAAACAATTGGGCCCAGCCTAAATGAGCTGGCCCCTTAAAATAGTCATGTTTAAACTATTTTCTGGGAAACATTGGAATTTCTCAGATATTTATCAGGAATTATCCAGTGGAATGATCAATAGTGAACAGTTTCCTGAAAGGAAGCATGCTCACCTGCCCAATCTTCTGCTTCTAATGTACAGCTGCACACACCAGGGCAGGCCATCATCTACAAAAAATAACTTTGTGTTATTACTAAGAGAGGTTTGGGAAACTGAGTTGGAAGAAATAATTTCATTACAAAGTTAGCTTGAGAAAAATGGCTAATCAGCATTGTTCTCTTAAGGTGAGAGGAAATATAATGAGAGTAATCAACAGGGTTGTTTGCATTTGGAAACTCATTTGGAGGAAATGCTTTGGGCCTCAGGTAAACACAATACCTGTCTGCTATTCAGTCAAGCAGTCCAACTTTCCTCAGGTTTCTGCAGGAGCCTGAAATAAAAAGGCTACAGCTTTAGGGAGCCCACTTGTTAATACAATTTGGTCATATTTTCTCCAAGGCTCATGTAGAGATCTGGAAAAAAGAGTCAGGTTGCTTTAAGGAATAGCATAGAGGAGCTTAAGAGATCCAAAGCACCTCTTTCCTATCAGTTTTAAAGTGTGTGCAGCCCTAGTAATCAGTTGTTAAACAGATTGAAAACCTTATATTTAAAGAACATGTTGCAAAAAAGTAAAGGAATGAAATGAAATGTACTTCCAAAATGATGAGGATGCTGCAATATTATTGAGAGAGAGAGAGAGAGAGAGAGAGAGAGAGAGAGAGAGAGAGAGAGAGAGAGAGAGAGAGAGAGAGAGAGAGAGAGAGAGAGAGAGAGAGAGAGAGAGAGAGAGAGAGAGAGAGAGAGAGAGAGAGAGAGAGAGAGAGAGAGAGAGAGAGAGAGATATGCTGTGAAGGTGACTGGTTACTGCCATCTTATTCAGATAACCCAACACTAGACAATAACTAGTCTCCCTGTTTGGAAAAGAAACTGAATGAATAAAATACAAGAAATATGTGACTATATACCACCCAGAGCTTAAAATGGATCTCACCATCTGTATCAGCATGTGATCTGTCATCTTCAAAACTGTGATTGGTGGTAACACAAAAGAGAGAGCAACTTGCATAATGCGATAGGAACATGGCAGCTGCACAGTTTGATTGTCTACCAACCGCTGCACAGGGTGGTTATTTGCTTAGCAAAGCTGATTTTCAAGGCATGAGCAAAGAGGATATCTGTGCGCACACTATCAGCATTCATGTGAAAGCAGCTTTTGTGTTCGTGTGAACAAGAAGTGCATTGAATTATTTTGTGCCAGTTCAACAACATTGCTGCAGAAATAAGAAAACATTTATTATCAATAAACAATTGGTTAATCTTGAAAAAAAATGTCATTTTTTTAAAGACAGGTTGAATTGAAACTAAGAAATAGTTTAAAGTTTGCATTCCGATGGCATCAGGTTGCAAATTTATGAGGCACTTTCCATAGAAAAGGCAAAGCCTTCCATAAATGAGCAAACGGACTACATTAAAAATGTGTCTTATGTATTTGGCAATACACCTGTGAGGAAAAAAATGTTTTTTTTTTAAATTTACATATAATTTATAGCCAAGAACATAATGAAATTGAAATAATAAATCATAGTGTTTGTCAATTAACTTGTAATTCCTTTGAAGATATCATGAAGGATGAAAGGATGATTGTGAGAACTCTTGGAAAATTATAGAAGTTGTAAGTTAGGCTTAAAAAATGTAAATTATCTATTTTATTTATTAAATATGTATGCCACCCATCTCACTGATACAGCAACTCTGGGTGACTATTGGTTTCAATTTAATCTGTCCTAGCAATTGGTTAATACACTGAATAATAATCAAATATTCATTTGATGTTATTATGTAATTGTTATTTAAAATAAACATTTCTTTTGAAATTAGTAAACCTTGATACAAAATTTTTTTCTTTAATATTCTAGCTCTGTTATCGAGGAATCTCAAACTTAAAAATCCCAATTGAGTAATAAGGGAAGTAGTTGAAGCTTTCAAGAAGCATGGACTGAGAAGTATGGCATTATTGACAGAAATGGCAAATCATTGTGCATATTGTATCATGAAGCAGTAGTAAGCAGAATGTGGAATGCAAAAAGTTCTGCTGAAACAAAACATCACTGGAAAAAGGTGGGGAAGAAAGGAAGGAATATGTTTCTTAGCAGCTATACCACAAAGATGCAATCAAATAACTTACTTAAATTCTAAAGAGCTCCTACGAATTTAACATCAGCAAGTTACAGCATAGCTCACTCTGTAGCTCAGCATGGAAAGGCCCTCAATGAAGGAGAATTTATTAAAGAAACTCTTCTAAAATGTGTACCATTTTTATTTCAAGATAGGCAAAATAAAGACATTATTATTAAGTGTATTTCTGGTTTATTAAGTGTATTTCAGCAGAAATACCATTACAAGACAGAATAATGTTAATGATCCCTTGTGTATAACATCAATTAAAAGATTTAAAAAATGATAAATATTTTTCAATATGTCTTGACGAACCTATTGATGTCACTTCATTGGCTCAGATGGCCATCACTGCTAGATTTTTCAATGATCAGACAATGAGAGATGAGCTAATAAAGCTAGGGACAGTGACAATAAAAATATTGGGGAACAAAATATACAACATTGTTCCAAAAAATGCTCAGTGATCTTCCATTGATATGTCTAAAGTTGTTTCTTTGATGACAGATGAGGCACCCAATATGGTGGGAAAAAAGGTCAGATTTGTGTATGGAAGCTATTGGACATCCAGTTGTGCCATTTCACTTCATTATCCACCAGGAGATGTTATGAGCCAAGGCAGGATTCACAGAACTACATGGTGTAATGACAATTATAACAAATATAGTAAATTTAATAGCTGCTTGACCCCTTCACAAGCAAGAGCTTTCTACACTATTGCAGGAAGTTGAATCAACTTACAACGGACTGCGGATGCACAGCAGTGTGAGGTGGTTGAGCTGAGGAAAAGTCCTTGAAAGATTTGTGGAGTACTATGAAGAAATCAAGCTAGATATTGAGAATAAACATTTGGAACAATTGCCTGAGTTCAATGATTATATATAGGTCAGAACATTGATGCGTTTTAAAGAGGTCTCAGTTCATATGAATGAACTGAACTTAAAGTTATAAGGTTTTGGCAAAAGTATTGACGTTATACGTTTGGATACATAAAATGCTTTGAAACTAAACTTCAAATTTTCAAACAAGCTGTGGAGACTAAAATTTAAAAGTATTTCCTTCAACTAAAAAATTATTTTGAGGTGGCAGTTAGAATGTGCAAAATGAAATGGAGTCCTTCCATATAAAGTACCAGCACATTTTAAACTCAATAATTGGTCAGTGTGGTGGAAGATTTAATCAATTCAGAAATTTAGAACAGACAATTAAAATAATTAAGTATCCAGATCTAGTAGTCTACACTAATATGGAGTTAAATGATTTCCAATGGTTACAAATTGGAAGGATTAGAGCTGCAGTTAGCAGAATTCCAGGCTGGCATCTGGACTCAAGAGTTTGTCAACCTGAGGTCTCAATTGATGATCTGGAAAGAAATCGCCTGCAGAATGGAGACCACCACTACAATCAAGACATTTTGAATACTTAGAACTGTATACCAGAAACTTTTAGTAATTGTAAAAATATAATGATGGCTTTACTTACAATTTTTTTCCTTTACATACCTTTGCAAGATTTTATTTCTTGGCAATAAACAATATTAAAATGGAAAAAAATCTAACTGACAGATTAAGTTAGTTTACTTTGCTTGGGTTTGAAGTGTACAAAGTATCTATCTTCAATTTCAGACTTATCTATCAAAACTCAGCAACAAAGAAAAGTCATAAACTGATGTTAATCACATCAAATGCATCCGGAGTTTTTCACTTCAATTCAAAATTACTATTAAAAGTAATTTTATACTTCTGCATAATTGTGGTTTTCCTCCTATTTGATTAATATGTTGCAAGAAACTCTTTTTAGTAATGAAACTGGTTTAACAATGAATTTGTTAGGCGTTTTCTGAATTTTTGAAATGGTGACCCTGAAAAGTTCGCCATCACTATTTTATACACTCCTATTATTTATATGCTAATGGGAGCTAGAGTGGAAGAAAGCAGCCGTGGCTTTACAACTTAAAGAAGAAGCATCAATACTTTGCTATGCTAATGGGTCTATTTTGACAGTTAAAAATGCAAATAATCTAAAACTCTAGTGATGAAAATCAAGGAACATAGTGAAAATATCAGACTATAATTAAATCTAAAGACAAAATTAACCAAAATACAGATACAGCAATCAGCCTTAGAACTGACAATGAAGATATTTGTTTGTTTACGAAATGTTTATGAGGCCATCCCAGTCTGGTAAGACTTTGGGCAACTTATAGAATTCGAATACCACAGCACAAATAAAGAATTATATCATCAGAAGAAAAACTCCCATCTTCCCCAACAATCAACAATCACTTAAAAGACAAAAACATCACCCAAGGGATCCATCTACAATTTTGACCAAGTTTTAGGAAGAGCCAGGTTTTAAGAGATTGTTCAACAGGCCCAGGATGATATCAATTTCAAGGGAATTGTGTTACAAAGAGAAAGTGCCATGACAGGGAAGGCCTGGTTCCTAGTACTATCTGGTGACATTTTTTACTTTATACAACCAGGACCATGACAATTATTTCAGATTGTGTGTGATGGGCATAAACTAGGAAGGGATAGGTGGTCCCTCAAAGAGAAGACAATGACCAACTGCAAGGTGGCAATGGATATCTCAGGTTAGAGACAGATCAGCCTAGAAAAAGTCTACTTATATGGTCAGTAAGAGTCTACATTATACTACTGGAAGTTCCACCTTGCATACCTCCCCTCGGTCTTCCATTTTGCAAGCTAAATATGCTCAGCTCCTTTAACTATTCTCATAGGCTTTGGTTGTTAGACCCCTTATCATGACAACTCACTGAAGCTTTTCCAAGTCCCCTTTAAAGTGCAGTGCCTCTGAAATGTATACAGTAGTTCAACCAATGCAGTAGTCCAACCAATACAGGGTATAAGATCCCACGATCATGATGCAAGGCTTCTGTTATTGTTACTGGAAAGTGCATTCACTGGCCTTTAAGCCACTGTGGTCCAATAGAACTAGGACACTTTTCATATGTGTTGTCACCATGTCAGATTTCCCCAATCCTCTACCTATGCATTTCATTTTTCCTAACTAGAAGAAGACTATACCTTAGTCACAATTGAATATCATCCTCTTGAATTTGACCCAGTTTGTGATCATTTTGAATCATGTTGTCCTCTAGGGCAGGGGTGTCAAAGTGTTGGCCTGCGGGCCGGATGCATCATAGCGAAACCGTGCCCACCCCATTGCCGGCAATGGCAAAAAAGTCACAATACGTCGCGACATGTCATGTGACGTTGTGACTTTGACACCCGTGCTCTAGGGTGTTAGCTAATCCCCTTAGCTATATGCTACCTTCTAATTCAGCGACTTCTGAATACCAATCAGTGGGGAAAACCAGTAGAAGAGAGATAGTGTGCTCATTGTGCCTACTTCATGTGTTCAACAACCTAACAAAAGAAAATGTATCTTTTTAATAAATGAGGCTATGAGGACTTTTTTATACATCCATTTTATTTGTGAATATTGAAACACTGATTAAATATTGCCATGAAGTGTCATTATTTCTGGCCAGGTATAAATTCCAAACCCGACCTTGCTATACTGTGATTCAGTTTTTCTATCCCCTCTTGATATGTTTTGGCTGTTATATCTTTGCGAGCTGATATTTTTTTCCTTTTTATAAATACAGGTAGTCCTCAACGTACGTCCACAATTGAGCCCCAAAGTTCTGTTGCTAAGTGAGACAGTTGTTGAGTTTTGCCCTTTTTATGACCTTTCTCACCACAGTTGTTAAGTGAATCACTGCAGTTGTTAACTTGGTAACATGGCTGTTAAGTGAATATGGCTTCCCCTCTGACTTTGCTTGCCAGAAGGTCACAAATGGTGATCACATGACCCTGGGGCACTGCAACTGTCATAAATATGAGTCAGTTGCCAAGCCTTTGAATTTTGATCACATGACCATAGGGATCCTGCAACAGTCATAAGTGCGAGAAATGGTCATAAGTCACTTTTTTCAGTGCCACTGTAATTTCAATTGTTGTAAGTCAAGGACTACCTGTAGGTGTATTCTTCTCCCTCCTCCATTTCCTTGAAATATAGTTTAAAAATGAATTTGAGTTCATGAAACTCTGCAGCAACCAGAATCTCATTACCTGCATAGGAGCCTCAATAGCCACGTTTTAAATTTGGAGGTTCTAAAACATAATTTTATTTTATTGATATATTAATATCTGTTAACATAGTAGAGTCTGTGAGGGTTCAGGTAGTAGATAAATTGAATAAATAAAATACATACATACATACATACATAAAGTCACAGAATTCTTAAAAAAAAATTGGGGGGGGGAAAGACACTGTCCTAGATCTTCATTTAGGAAGTCACCGGGGAGGCAAAAGGAAAGTCCAGTGTAACAATGAACAAGCAAATAAATATAGAAAAGCAAATCAATCTCTGAATATAAGGAAGCAAAATGAGGCACTTTTGAATTTGTTATCTTATAGGTTTAAATTTATACATTAAAAAAATTATAAGAAAAAATTCTATAAAATACTTAGTCGTAAAATAAAACATACCAATTGACCAGTTGACCAATTGATTCTTGAGCTAATTTCCCCATTTTATTGAGGATGAACTACAATATGCACATGACATCATGGGCAAAGATTTCTATGTTTCTGGCTTCCTCAGACAGGTTCTTTTTGGTGAGTAAAGTAATGCCACTTAGTTTAAAATTGATTTGTGGGCAAGACTGGTGTCATGTTTCCGACAGACAGAGATGAATAAAGCAGAACTCCGAGGCTTGCAAATTCCTCAAAGAACATGTTTATTAGTTACAAAGTATCGGCATGGTCAAGAGTGAAACCAAGTCTGGATACACAAGTAACAATTTTCCAATACAGAGTTAAATGTCCCACCCATAAAAGCTATGCAAGCAACTACGTTCCCCAATATGATTATTTGGTGGGCTTTATATGCAACGCCCAGTCCCTAGTCTCGGGAGCAGCCGATGACCTTGGTTCCCATGGGACAGAATATTATTTTGACTAACGAAGCACCTGGGCAAGCCCCCCTCCCCTCGTTCTATGTGGCAACCTAGAATGAGAAGGAAAAAGGCTGCAGCCATGCTCATTTGTAGAGTTGACAACTGGGTGGCAATGGCACGTATTCTAAACTATGTTTGATCACCACATCTTTTAAGACTAAATAGTGCTTGCTAATTCTCAAAAATTTGAGAGCAAAAGTGCTTTGACAATTTTATCCAGCAAATGTAATTCTTTTTTCAAATTCATCCTTGCAATATTAATACAATCATTGGATAATCAAATCATATTAATAATCCCCAAAATGTCATAAAAACAAGTGCAAAATTCTATTTTAGTGGTGACTTCAACAGAAGTAGCAATACAATATCTGTTAGTAGCATAGTATTTTACACATTTTTAAATTTATGGTTGATCTTTTGTTTTGAAAGAGAGGGAATGACTTTCAGGATTGTATCTCATTTATGTTAGCCTAAAGGCAATCTGAAGCTATTATCAAGGTTTAAGGAGATCCATTTGTCAGCTGAAGAGTATGAGTTGGACAATAACTATCAATTCCTTATTGCCTGTGGTTTAGCTAGGAGATTTAGATTGCATTCTTCAGACAATCTTGTGAAGCCAAGTTCTATCTAGTGGGGAAAGGGTTTTTTGCTAGATGCTGAGCATTGTGGATTATGCTTAATATGCTTCCTTTATTTTGCATTTGTGTGAAAATTTACATATGAACTGATGTTATCATTTAAAATCTGAAATGGGATAAGTGGGACATAGATGTATCAATTTTCAATGAAAACAGTTTAACAGCCCTTATACAAATAGTCCTTATTTAGTGACTTCCTTGGATAGTGGAGAGTTACAATGGTGATGAAAAAGTCACTTTGCGACTAATTCTTGCATGTACAGGTATGTAAAGCAAAGTAAGATCATAAGCACAGCCAGGGTTTCATTTAGTGACAGCTTTGCTTAACAACCAAGCTGCTGGTCTCAGTTGTGGTTGCTAAATGGGAACTATCTGTATACTCAAATTCAGCAAGCCACAGAACACCCCAACATTTTGATTTTGAATTCCTCGTCTAGCAGAATGTTTGCCGAGATGTGAACTTCATGAACTTTTCATGATTAATAGAATCTAGAATCTCCACTCTATAGACAATTAGGTTCCTCACATGTTGAAAACTGGAATTGTAAAGCCAATTTGTGCTGACCTGTGCTTTATTAACTGTGTATTCTCACTATAAACAAAATATAACCAACATTATCAAAGATAATTGGCATGTGCCATCATTACTAGTCAGCATTTATTATGGACCTATGTGAAAGTTGCACTCTCTTTAACTGGGCGTAACTTTCTATTCTGTCCCTAGCGCTGTTCAAATAAACCTGGCTCAAGCAGATCATGTAGTCTTCACTCATAAATTGGGTCCTGGGGATTTTCCCACTTCACCAGGCAGTTCTGATAGCTGAACAAGGTTATTGTGTATAGGTTGCATGTGCAGAAGGAGCTCTTTTTAGTTATTGGAACAGCCAGAGGAAGCAGTTGATGTAGATCAAGTAACATGGGCACTTTCCTTTTGGAAATGGGGTAGAATTGCTTCATAAAACAACTTAGAAGGAGAGCTTTGCTTGAAGCCATGTGATGTGGAATACCCTTGCAGGCTTTGCACAGGCAAACTACTTACTCAGAAGTAAACCCCAACAAATTCAATGGGTTTTATCATCAGGAAAATGTAATAGGTTTCCATGCAAACAGTCTGTTACATATGACCTTCTTCCATCTAGTTTCTTTCAAAGGAGCCAGATGTCATATTTCAGAATACCAAGCCAGGACAATTGGGAAATTTCAGGGTCATCCTCTGTCTTTACACTGCCCTCAATTTAAGACCATAATGCTAAAAATATCTAAAGTTAATCTATACGTTTTAGATTGGAAAGTCAGTTTGGTGCAGTGGTTAAAGCATCAGACCAGAAACTGGGAGATGGTGAATTCTAGTCCTGCCTTGGGCACAAAGCCAGATGGATGACCTTGGGCCAATCGTTGTCTCTCAGCTCTAGGAAGGAGGCAATAGCGAACCATTTATGAAAAATCTTGCCTTGAAAGTTGCGGAGTCTTGTTCAAGCAGATTCCAAGAATTGGTGTATATATGTATGTGTGTTTGTATGTACATATATATTACACATTTTCTTAGATTTCCTAGAGGAAAAAGTATATTAAAAATGTATGATCAGACTCAAATTTGCCCCTTTTCCCAAAAAACATTTAGTGTTCGAAAAATTCTGCATTATTTGTGTAGAAAAATCTCATCTCCCCTTATAATTCCAATGTCTGTCTATCTTCTGTCTGTCTGTCTACACATACACACACACACTTAAAAAAAATCTTTTAAAAATCAAATGTTGGAATGCTCAGTAGAATTGCATTTATTTGTCAGATCACGAAGTTCTCATAACATTTCTCAGTCTTAATAACACATCTGCTCTTAAAATGTGGTCTCTTGGTAATAGCTGGCTGAAAGTGTCTGAATTTAGGGATTATTTGAGACAACAGATTTCCTTCTATTTGGAATTGAATGAGGCATCTGCTCCCTCACCGTTGGCTTTATGGGATATTCTCAAGGCAATCATAAAAGGGCAGATCATTTTGTACATTATAGGGAGGGGGGGAAAGACCTCTGTTGGTAATTATGAGAGTTGGAAGGGTAAATTGGGGACCTACAGAAATATCACTAAAAAAAGTGGTTACATCGCAGAATGTCCACCCCATTTTAGGAAAAAATAAAAAGGCTAATATTGACGATGAATGGGATACAGTAATATGTTAAAGCCAAGAGTAGCAAATGGAACAAAGAAAGCAGCACAGGGGTGGAGGGGAACCTGGAAGTAATTTGCATTGTACCTCTGGAAAAAAAAAAGATGCCTGATTCATGCAAGGATGAATAGTTAGTCATGGAACGAGCAGACTGCTTGCCAATATTTATGATAATTATGTATATTGTTGGGGAGAGGCCATAGTTAAACAGAATCGGATTGTGGTACTGAAAATTGTAGCATATTAGAAATATTTAACACAAAACCAAAAGCAATTCCGTAATCAATCTGAGAGATAAGGTTCTGAATTCAAGACTTTACCTATAGAGCTGGGCTGCAGATCATTGTCCATTTTGCCAAAATTGATACTAGAACAATTTATGTCCTGTAAGAATTGACTTGAAACAGATAGATCCAAAGTAAATTAAAGTTCCAAGTGGATAATATTCTCACTTGTTTCTTCATAAAACTACTATTTGGTGGAGCTTGGTCTTTGGTTCCCGATTCCCAGAGAAGCCACCCCTGGAATGTTCTTCTCCGGTCCTCAAACAGGCGTGCCTTATACTCTTCACTTCATTGTCCAACTTCTCCATTTTCTCTTTTCTCTTCAGCTTCTCCATTTACTCCAGATATAAACTTTTACTCTCTCTCTTTCTCAATTTCTGTCCAAATTTTTGGTTAGACTGGCAGCATGTTTCATAGCATCTCAGGAGGTGGATATCCCCCCCTTACTAAGGCTCTAGTCCTCAACACCTATATATATCTACTACACTATGGGACTGCTGACTCAAAATCTACCTACACCAGCCCTGGCTAGCAACCGGGTCAGCTCATTGGCCTCCCATTAGAGCAGCTGCCGTAGAGAAATGTTGTGGTTTTTTTAAATGTACATTTTTTTCAAATTTGACAGTTATGTGTTAGATTTAAATTAAGAATGTGTTATGAATATTGTTTTTTTAGAATGTTAATTATTAGTGTTTTAGATATTTTAAAGATTGATATTACTCATTTAAATTTAGAGAGGGGTTGTTATATTGTATTATTATCTCGTACTAAAAAAAGTTGGAAGTCATTTTTGTTATATATTTGTTTGATGTATTTTTTGGCACTTTTTAACTTGTCCTGTTATTCCCTTCCTCTTTTTTCTTTTAGTTTGTATTTTAATGTTTTTTTTTAATTTAATGAATAAAATAAATAAATATATATTTTTAAAAAGCCAAAAATGAGCTGTTTTTCTCCTTTAGCAGCCAGGCCAGGCCAGAAAATCCATGTGCCACAGTGAGCATATTTAAATTTGTTTGCTTTAGTTTTCCAAAGCAGTAAAGAGGAAGAAGCAAAACACAGAAATGCTAGAAGATTATAAAAGTGGGCAGGCTGTAAAGGAAAGGGAAAAAATTGTAAGATAGGCTAACAATGGTATTGTAAAGAAATGTCTTTAAACAGGTTAAAACAATTAAACTGGTTAGAACAATAAGTGGAATGGCTTGCCTTCAGAAGTTGTGGGTGCTCCAATATTGGAAATTTTTAAGAAGAGATTGGACAAACATTTGTCTGAAATGATATAGAGTCTCCTGCTTCAGCTGGGGGTTGGACTAGAAGATCTCCAAGGTCCCTTCCAACTCTGTTACTCTGTTATAGGCAGCCTAAAGTAATAAGGAACAGGGACTGGATAATCTCTTTCTCTGAAGCAGGAGGGAAAGAGAAACAATTTATAAGAAACGCAAAGCAGTAAAAGAGAAAAAGTGTAATATTTTCTCTCTTTAATCCCTTCTCTGTAGCAAATGGGGGGAAGAGCATTTTTTGAGAACATTGGTTTAACAGAGACTTAAAGTTCCATCCTATCTGGTTCTCATTGGAAATCTGAGACCGGGTGAATGGAATATGAATATGCTTATGTAACATAAAACCAAGAACTTTGAGTATTTGGGGGCCTATAATGAAGTTTCCTTTCTAAAAAAATTAAGCCAACTTCCATTCATTCCTGTCTTCTAAGTAAGATGTTTGATTCCAAAACTTTAACAAAAAAAATTAGTCCAGTTGCCATGACTCTATTTCCAGACAACTCTATCTGGATGATTGAGAATCTTCATCAATATATTGATTCCAAAGCCTTTACAGGTAGTCCTTGTTTAGCAACTGCTTTGTTTAATGACTGTTCACAGTTACGGCTATGATGAAGAAATAATTTTGCATCTAAGAGTCATGATTTCACTTACCGACAGCTTTGTTTAATGACTGAGTTACTGGTCCCTGTTGTGTTCACAGTATACTAGGCTAAAATGTGGTTGGCTAGTTAGTGTGTAGTGTGTTGCACAAGAAATCTAACTATTTACTGACAATAGAATCAAGGTCCGTTGGCTATATGCCCTGTCCAATTTAGGAAGGGGAGGGAAACCCTATTGGATAGTGTAAACCTTTGGATTTAGTTGATTTATGTACAATAATAATTACTGTTCTTTACACCAGTTAAAATATTTTTCCATTAGGGAGATCATATCCACTTTTTTGTATTTAATTAATGTTTAGCTAACAAAAACATGGGGTAATAAGATACTGGGCTATTACCAGGAGCCAAAAATAAATCCATATTTTTCCAAGACACTATATTATTGACATATATCTACATAATGTATATTTTTTGCTCATGGAAGGTTCCAGAAAATTATTTTTGTTGAAATTAATATGGAAAAATACTTTCCCCCCCAAACCACTTACTATTGGGAATAAAGATTGGTTCAAATTCATTTCATAGAACCACTGATTTATTGATTTATCAAACTACAAGGTAGAATTTTTTAAAAATGTACACCACCAATAAACTGTTGCCATGTGGATTTTGAATCTGTGTTTCACAGTGTATGCATTTTTTTTCCTGAGAAAGGTTTATCTAATTGATACTCCTTCTGTAAAATCTATTTTGTCTTAAAGCTCTGATGTACTTTATTTTTAAACCAAGAAAAAAAATGTGCTGATTTTTCTCTGAAAAGGTACTCAAAATACTCTGATGTATGATCTTTTCTAGTGAAAAATTATGGATTGTACAGGCTACTTACCTTTGCTATCAAGCATTATCAAACTCTCTTTTGACAATTGTGATCCAAAAGAAAGAAACTCAAAAATGCAATCAAACTTGTTCTCATCACTCTAATTTGGCTCTGAACATTTTGTTTGCTACCACTGTTACTGACAAGGAGGCCCATGGAGGATATACTGATGCAGAAGGACGCCCACCAGGCCATCTCCATCATTAGGCAGAATGAGGCAGCTCTCTCAGGAAGCAGAAAACCAGAAAGTGGCAACAAAATTTTGGAAACAAAGTTATGCTTCCCAAACTAGCATAATACTTTGTGATGAAGTGGGAATGCTGTCCCCTCGCCAACCTGCAACAAATAATACTGCAGTTAGCTTTTTCAGAAAGAATGGGAGGAGGTGACATATTTTTGGTCACAGGTAACAAAACATCTTCGGCTGGTCCCAGACTAGTAAGCACATTTCCTAAAAGGCTTTTCATAACTTCTAATGCTAGTTGCAGCTTCCTGACTTGGAAAGCCCTGCCACATATATCACATACCCTAAAGGTGCAAAGGCAATTTAATACAAATTAACTTCCTTTTGCATTTTTGCTTTGTACATTTCTCCTCCTTTATAGGTAAGACACCAATTGTTAACTAAGTAGGCCAAGTCTGTAGATAGGGATAGGCCTTTTCAAGAAGTTTAAAGCAACCTCATTGGAAGCAGACTGTATCTTAGTAGTCCTATTAACAAAGGTTGAAAGCCAAAGAGTCTGCTTATAAGATGAAATTCCAACAAAGGAACTTGATTTTCCTTCGGATGTTTAGATCCAGTAAACAAATAGAAACTCCCCCCTGCAATATTTTATTATGAATAATTTTCTAGAAATTATTCAGAACTAAACTATCAATTTAAGGACCTTGTATATGGCTGACAATTAATCTAGTATGAATTTATTTATTGCTATTTGCATCAATTCAAAATAGTCATTTTGCTCTAATTATTTTTGCTGTTTTTTTAAAAAAACACACACAAATGTAATAAAAATGCAACCAAAACAGCTCATGTATATTTTTACACACTTACACATGTCTGGTTGCATTCCACCCCTTTCCAGAACATTCCATTTATCCCTTTCCCAAAAGATCCTCCAGGTATTTTGAGCGATGCTGAGGACACCACATGGCTTGGCAAAGGCGTTCCATAAAGTGCTGTCCTGTAGCTGTGGATACAAATTCAAGCTGGTTGCACACAGAACTCTGGCATATTCAGCCCACTACCCCTTAGCATAGCCAAATGTTTCAGCAGCTGCCCTTTTGTCCTGTTTCTTAAATAAACAAAGAACAGATACAAATTAATGACCTAAATTTATGGCAAAGCACACTGCCTTCCCAGAGCTAACTGCCTTAAAAGAGCAGATGCTAAAGTAACATTTCAAATTTGTACAAATGAAAGTGAAAAAAATAAAGTGAAAATTAAAAAAACAACACACCCTTGAGTGTGAATGTATAGACTTGGAATACAGTGGCATATAACATTATTCCACATGTGAACTTCCATGAACTTTCCTGTTCTTGAAACAATCTTTGGCCTTTATAATCAAAATATTACTCTTTTACCATTTTCATGATTACACAATGCGGCTTTTATTGATGATATTATAAGAATTATAATAACAGTTTAAAAATATCAAACGAGCTCTTTATCCAGTCCTTAAGGAGGCAGTCTTTAGTCACGCAGCCAGCTTGCTTGAGAAATCTCACAGAGACTTAAGCCTGCGAATAAGCAGACTCTTGTGAATGGTAATTATATCCAGGTGTGAAGAAGTAATTAAAAGAAAGAAACCTGTAGCAAAGCCAATGAAAAAAATCGGATGCCAAAGAGAAATATCTGATTAAAAAAAAAGTAAATTAAAATATCACATGTAGAAACAAAGCAAAGTCACATGTTGGATCCCATTAAATGATTTCCTCAAAGAGAGCCCTGCTAGATTTTTCTTCATAACTCTACCTGCTCACGCTGTCATTGATTCTTGTGGTTTGTTGCATTGCTAGGCATAGAGATCAGACTCTGCAAATAATCTGTGATTGCTAGATTTCAGAGAAATAATGTGCTTAAAGTGTAGCTTCCCCTATGCCCACGGTATTTTATATAACCAAAAGTTTAGAAAACAAAAATGAAACAAAACACCAAATATTAAAATCAGAGCTCCACAGTCCAGGGGTGTCTCTGAGGGATGTTCACAAGAGTCAAGATGGTGGCCACCACCATTGACCAAAGCCCTGATATTTTTGATATGCCTGAATAAATTCTAAAGAAACTACTAATCGGCTCAACTCTCATACAGGTTTTCAATCTCTCCAAGATTGAAGGGAAGAAAAGAATTCAATGGAAGCAAATGTAGAATCATACACATTAAGACTACAAACTTAGTACTTAATCCTGATAAGAGTTTGAGACGGGTGTGATTGACCAAAACAGGACTCCAGGATTGTGGTGCATCTTTTAACAGAAACAATGTGCAGCTTCTGTGAAAGGAACAAGTAGTGGGGATAATCAGGAAAGGAATTGGAAAAGATTAAAGAAATTAACATTTATGAAATACATTAAGTAATATTTTATAGCAGACTAATGACTTGAGTTCACTTAGAATACTGCCTGTAGTTCTGATTGCTACATCTCCCTGTTGTCCATCTCCCCTTCCAAAATATTCTAACATTAGAAAATTACTATCAGATATTAGAAAATATTAGGAAAAAATATTAGAATATAGGACAAGAAAATCCTGCTGATGATGTTACCTAGTCTGGTAACGAAACATTCAGAAACTATATTAAAACAAGCTTGGAGAGCAAACCACTGCCAAAATCTAAAACATAAGCTACAAATATTTTCTATTATTTCAACATTATAAAACTATGCTGATTTGGAAAAATAATAGGAAGGTGGGAAAGTCAACCGTTACCTAGGAACATAAATTGTAGTGATGGCTTCCTGCTCATGCAGCTTTGAAGGGGCTCAGGCATGGAGGTTAACAATAGAGATATTCAAAAGATATATTCTTCATTTCACCTGCTCCTATTAATAGAGTTGCACATAGGTTGCATGGAAAACTTACTTCCACTACTGGATATTTAGATTTCCCTTTAAAAAGTGATTCTGTAAGTGTAACCTTGCACATTCAAAGAGTGCCTTGGCTGTGTAGTTTGGGAGGAGAAGTGATAGTAGTTTATCCTGAGCATTTATGGCTAATGTTACACCTTGTCAACAAGTGACCCATTTATAAGGTTACTAATTGAGAAACAGCAGCTTTGAGAGGTATCTCTAGAGGTAAGCAAATGGCAAATCATATTCCCCTGAGACATTTCCTTGCTCCATGCCAAGTGCATGTTGTTTGTACCACAGCACATTACCCTCCATTTCCCTTCCTCAGCAGTCAAATATACATTTTCTTGTCAAGCATCTTGGCAGTCAGCTCCACAGTTTGCAAGATGGACTGAGAACTCCACAGGTGGACTGATTAGTGGGTGGCATTTTTGAGTTCTAGCAAGCTGTTAGCATTATGTCTGTTTGCTTTAGGTACAGATGTGAAGTGATTTGACAGTCGATTTCAGAAGTGTGTGAATTTTTTTAATGTCAAACTCTTCTTTATGGATACAATCTCTTTTTCTCCTAGCTGTCCACTGGAGGGGGGTAGCATCAGAAAAACTTCAATCTGGTAGTTTTGTACAGTATAGGGAAAGAAATCCAAATGATTTGTAAGGGACAAAAATTGCTGTTAATATTCTTCATTTCAGAAGTTTCAATCACCATGTCCAAAATTTCATGGTAAGGCACAAAGAAACACATACTAGAATTTCTGTTTACTTCACACAACTTATCTAAGCACAAGGTTGCATAACAAAAGCCATAGATGAAAGCAAGTGATGTTTGACAAGTGGAATTCAATGTTGACTTGCTCATTACATATCTTTTTTTTTGACAGAAACATTTGGGATGTGATTTTTCTTACAGTTACTATGAGCCTAAAATAACAACTCCAGAATCAACATTTGGAGGTGGAAAGGTACAACACAAACACTTACAATCAGAGCAACATGGGAAATCTGAGCTGACATGCCCAATAACCACACTTGTCATACAAAAAAGGCACTCTGAGAACTTGACATTATGCTTCCATATATTTCACAACTCTGGAAAAAAAACATGTAAATATTATCTATACAAGCTCTGAGGGAGAGAGAGAGAGCTAATGGATGGGGCGAGATGCTTTCTTCCAGTGAGCAGGGATAACACATGGAGACCATGTTTTGTCAGAATATTTTCAGGGGGCCATTATACTAGAATATAAATCCTTTCATCATCAGCATCCATGAAATTGGCATCATCAATATCATCTCCCTACAGTATATATTTTTATAACATGTAAGCATCAATTCAGAGACAAGCCATGAATAAGGAAAAACTGAAGGACACTCTTTTTCACAGTAGATTGCTATTGGATAATGGATATGTAAGAGGCAAGGCTGCATGAGATTAGCTAGCACCTGGCCTGATGGTGCCCTGTCCCTTTAAGAACTCTCCCTAGCCAGCCCAGCTGCTTAGCAAATAACAGCTATAAAAGTCCTACAACAAAGCAGCTGGGTGTGGTGTGGTGTGGTGGTGGTTGTAGAGTAGTCGGTATGGAAGCATTCTGGGAGGGAGAAGGATTGTGGGTTTTATTATTCTGTGTAGGAAATTAGAAGCAACCTGAAATTAAGCAGAACTAGAGTTTATTCTCGATAGTAAGGAGCAGCAGTAGACCTGGGGAGGGTGTGAAAACAAACTGGGACTACGATGCAAGGGTTTGCTGGTGTGTGGGTTGCCTAAAGGCCCGGGAGGCTGGAGTGGGCCCTGTGAGGTGTGAGAGCCCACTGAATTGGGTATAGGCAAAAGGACCCTGCGACAGGTTCTTACCTTTCTGCAGATAGTAACACTGACATGAAATAGCAGGGATTCTCACAATACTATGGGTAGCTGTTAGCAACTGTATTACATAGAAAACAAAGAAAGATGTAGCCTCAAACTGTGAATTATTTCTCTCTCACACACCATGTGTAAACAAATTCATTTTTAATTATAGCACATACATAAATGCTGCAAAGCATTCTTCAAAATCCACCAGCTGATTTTCACTGTGGCATGAAATCATAGTTTATTTAACTATAATTTACTGAATAAATCACAACTGGCTGGGTTCACACACACTAATAAACCAGAATAATTTATAGATAACAAACTGGTTCACACAATATACTAAATTGAGAGAAAACTACAGATTAGCTTAGTATCTGGTACATCTGGCCATAGAATTCCCCTGTGGGCTTTGGACCTCTTAATTGGCTGACCCCAGGGTGGAGAAATGTTAAAACCAAAAATAATATACAAATACCAATTTATTATATGCATTTCTGAATTGTTCATTTGAGGCTACCTTAATCTCAGACAGTGTCTGAAGGGGTCAAAATGTGTAAGATAGGGAATGACCCCGGACCACTCCTTTTGTATGTATTCATGTACAAAAGGAGTAGGGTTAAAATTATGACACTTCTTGAAGATTTTGATCTCTCCCCAGATATCCCTGATCTCTGAGAAATAAAACTTAGATGAAGGAACCCTGCAGTCAAAGACTTGTTACCAATGATATGTGATAATTAAGATAGTCCAGGTACTATATCACAAATCTTTACTGTCTTCTGAATAACTTTTGATTGGAGGTAGATAGGTTCACCTGACATTTTTCTGAGTTTCTCACAGGTAAAATTGCTTTCGGCCACTTCTAAGCACAATTGGGCAAAGTCTTAGGAGATGATTTGGACAATTTTGTAGAGAATTCCATGCCTCATTTGGCTTCTTTAATAGATATCCTGGATAGGTTATCTAGGCTTGGATGCAGGAAGTGAGTATTACCTCTTTGAGGGAAATGGGAGGTACTACTACCTACCTTGAAGTGCATGGTATTATGTCCCATTCTGAAGGGACTGTATCTTGAGCCAGTCAACTTGCATCCAATCTCCAACCTTCTATTTGGGAGACGTTTTTAGAGAAGATGGTGTGGATGTAGTAATAGATTATCCTAATCCTAGAAGAATTAGATAACCAAGATTCAGGACTTGATAAAGCTTTCACATAAAGTTTGTTAATAATATAAAGAAATAAATAGGTAAGCAGCCTTAGCGCTGGTGCTAAGTGCTCCATGCCCCATGCAGCATTGCCTGTTAACTGTAAGGATACCATACTGGTTAGTTCTATGGTACATTTTATAGCTAATACACCAAGCATAACCAAAGCTCATGTTCATACTATTCTGAATAAGCCAGGATCTACAATCTAAAGATATCTTGCTGATTGTCTAATTAACTAGAAAGTGCAAGCAGTGTATTGACACACACTCAGGATATTTCAACTCATTTCAGAAAGACTCTGAGGAAAAAAGTGAAATAATCCCTCCCACATCCCCAATTGTCTGGGAAGCTAGAGGAAATCTGTGATATCAAAGTAAAATGAGGATGAGGATGATATGGAGACTTGAGATATAGCCAGTTATTGAAGCATTAGTATTTATGAAGTGGGAAGATTGAACAACCTTATATTCAATATCTAAAAATGCTCAGAAAAACAATATTGGTTTTAAATCTACCTCCAGGCAAGGAAAAGAACTATGCTATAGCTGGAATTTCATATATTTTAGTTCTGACCATGGACATTTAAATGCTTCTGTTGCTTGTAATTACCATAAACCACTGAGCAAGGATTTCTGAATATAATGGATATAAATCAAACAAATGACTTTTAAAGCATACTATTTCATAATCACCAAGAAGAGGAAAAGCTAATTTTTACTACTTCCAGGTAATGTTTAAAGTGCAAAAACCTCTGCAGAACATACTTCATGAAATAAAAAGAAAGATAGCAGGGAATGTCGCACAGGAAATTAAAATTGTGGAAAATATAAGTTATCTCTGTATAGCTCCGCTTGATTAGTTACAGTTGTGTGTGTGAGAGAGCATGTGTAAATATAAGGACTGACTCTTAGTTCTTGCTTCTTTTAACTTGTGTAATTTTACACTCATGTTATCAGTGGTGGGGTTATCTAGCAACTTTGTATTCTGATGGTCTTTTTCTATCCCTTTGATTATTTCAGATATCAGGGTCTTCTCCTTACCACCTTATTTTATGTCTGAAATATTTCCACTTTAGTTTCATTATTAGTGCTAGCAGTGAGCAGTGATTTTATTCTGGTATTGAACTGCTTTTCATCCATTTTTCTCCACAATTTAAAGGCATCTGCTTTTCTTTCTGATGATCCAACTTTTGCATCTATGTTAGACCTGAAAACCATGGCCTTGATAATTATTTTTGAAGTCACTGATGTTTTTGCTCTTTAATATTTTGTCTATCTTTCAGTCTTTCTTCCAAATGATAGACATCTCTTTATTTCATGGCTGTGGTCATCATACCTGTGAATTTTTAATCCTAGGAAGACAGTCTTTCATTCTTAAACCTTTGCCTATTTGCATGGGATTGACATACATGTATGTACATCATTTCATGTCGGTAATTCCAGAATGTACTATTGCCACAAAACAAAACAAAAAAATGCAAAGCAAAAAGTTTGCAACGTAACAAGTATGTGCATATTTTTTAAAGATACTTCCACATCACTACTTTCTGTCAAATCCTTGGTGATCATCTTTTCCTCCTACATAAATAGCCGTATTAGTATTTCATTATTCGGTTGAGCTACCTAGTGCTCCCTGTAACTCCAGATGACTAGGAAATAAGGTGGAAAAACTGCAGCTGATGTTTGAGCCCCACATTCGTCCTTGCAGTGAAAAGTGAGGGGGTCCCACTTGGCACCAGCTACTTTGGGGAGAGTGCACCTCCCTAAATAAGTGCACCTCCCTAAAATAAGGGAGAGCAAAGAGTTTTATTTATTACATGTATTTGCCATCCATCTCATTTCAAGCGACTCTGGGCTGCTTACAGCATAAAAACATTAAAATCGGAGATAAATTCTCCAACACAACGAAATGAAGAGTTTGAGTTGATATGCAGAGTGTGCCTTGGTATAGGACAGAGGGAGGAAATCCAAGGACCCAGGAGGAAAATGGGGCAGGGCTGCTGCCGGTGGGAAACCACCTGCCCTGCAGCTTCAAAGAAATGCTACCAAGCTGCCTTTGTCGAGCATTTCTTCTGGAGCAGGAGGGGAGCCGATAGTTAATGGCTATATCTTTCTAAGCCCCATCGCATTGTGGGGACATGTAAGTGTGGTGCCGGCATCAGCCTGGCACAGCCATTGCAGGTGGAAGGAGCCTTATGTGTTGTACTTGAAAACTTTATACGTTGCCCTTCAGTTTAGAGAATTCACAAGGCAACTCACAAAAATCATTTTTTCCAGTGATTAAAACCAAAATAAGATCTTGCCATTTCCTCGTTTGCTTTCCTGCTCCCCTCCCCTGTTACCTTTCTTCTTTACCATAAATGAATTAGGCCTTTGACACTGAAGCATTTTGAGTATACTCGTTTTCCCTCTTTTTTAGCTTTAGTTTAACACCCTAATGAAGCTGTTAATTTGCTTCGGCTTTTTCCCCCCCCTTTCCTTTTTACACTTATAAATAAAAACATTTGTTCCCATTTTTCAAAGTGTGAAGAGCTGCAGCAGAAGCCATCAATTAACACAGGCAGACAAGGCCAGAGTCCTTCCTCTCCCCCCACCCCCACCCCGCAGCAAACTGTAAAGATTTCCATGCTGTGCTCCTTGGAGGGTGAAACTTGGGAGGAACATGAAGTGGAAAGTCCCTTTACCTCTCCTTTGCATCTGTCTTGGGCAAATAGTGTAAACCTGCAAGGGCTTTTTAGCAGCAGCTGCTTTGAGAGAGAAACAGCAGGAAGATCCGAGCAATGGAGAGGTGCACTCGCTTCCAACCAGCTTTCCAACATTGGCCAAAGTTGCCAGCTGTTGTCTGTGGCATACCGAGTACCACTTTCTCTTTTCACCCATTTGCAAGAAGCAAACTTCTGCCCCAAATCATTTAATTAGCCTGATCTTATAGAGAGTTACCCATGATATCCCTGCTGAATAATTTTACCAGGCAGCCAGGAGTGTCAAAAGAATTCGGTGAGTGCACCGCCTGAAATGCAATCTAACAGATAACATGCTGGCAAGGGGGGGGTGTCTTCTTAGGAAGCCAACCTTCACTTTTCAATACAGTTCTGCTCTTTCAAAAGCCTTAAACCAGACTTTCAATCGGGATGGGAATGAGACAGCCAGAGTTATCAAGGCAAATGACAATTGTAATAATAGCGGCAAGGAGGTGGCATATAGAATGCTATGATAAATAAAAAACAAGCAAACAGTCCTGCAAAATCTACAGAAAGTGAGCTCTCTGCGCAGGTTAGGAAGAATGCAGGAAACTGCTTCATGCTGAGCCAGCCACGACGATCAATGCTCCTAGTTCAGTACTGCCAGTGCAAACAGGTGGTGGCTTTTCCAATTTTCCAATAGTTTTCCATCTTTCCCTGAAGATGCTGAGGATGATGGGACTTAGTATGTCCTGCATGTAAAAAAGTGGGTTCTCCCAGACAACTTGAATCTCTTTAAATTTCAATTGCCTCTTTAAGTAAAGCTTTGATTGCACTATATACATTATTAATTTTCCTTGGTCAAAATGAAGAAAAAAATAGGGATTTGCTTGGAATTCTTGAAAGAAATTCACCAATGCGGTGAACTATGTTGGCAATAATACCAAATCCAGTGAAAAAGAAAGTGAAAGGCAGCTTTCTCTTGGGTTGATGATATCCCAATCTAATTGCCATTCCACAGTTAAAGGGAAATAACTTCCGGAACAGTAATGGGCAGTTAGTGACCAGCCAATTGGCTTAAGGAAGGTGAAGCCTCCTCGAAAGATTATCATGAGGAATCTTCCTTTTTTGATGCCTTGAAAGATTGCAGAGCCATTGCAAATTCTCTGTTGTCTTCAGAGCAGCTTATGAGGGAATGCTGCTATACATATGTGTGATTTATGTAATAAGCTGAAAATCCTTCTTACTGGCTGGGGAATTATGAGCCAAGAAGCACCATACATCTGGAGAGCTGGTTGAGGAAGGCTGGTGTAACATTAGACTTTCCTTTTAAAATTAGTTTTCTTCTCACCGAGTTTTTCACAAGAGTGTAGAAATAGTAGAATGCTGCTGATGTACAATAGTTTATAAATGGCATACACCTAATTAGGAGGCCACATTTTTGGCCAGCAAGTCTAAAACCAAAAGGAAGAAAGCAACTGGTTCTTCCAGCTTTGTGCAATATTGGGAGCCAGTTATAGGTTGGCATTTGGGGTGGCAGTAAGATCTCCTGCTTACCTCCCCAAAGGTCTTATAACCAGTGTCTCTTTACACAGCTCTGAATGAAATCTTCCTTGAATGTTTCCTCCTCCATTCCTCCCTCCCTCCTTTTATGTCCTTGATCATTGCTTGAACTTCTATCCATACTTAGTTGGTAGAACTAAAAAGGAATTTAAGCCACATGCATAATAACTTGCATCATGGGGGAGGGTGTTCACTTTTTTTTTGCATTAATTAATGACATTTATATGGCTCCCCATCTCACAAAAAGTGACTCTGGTGGTGTACAACAATAACATTACATTAAGCCATGGCAAATCACATAGCTTCTTTGTCACAACTTTCTGTGTGGAATCAGATTCATTTCTGAGGCTGAGCTGGGGTGGGATATTCTGTGAAACTAAAAGGAGAAGAGCCCAACAAAAAAGAAAATGGAGGGTGATATCTCAAGGCTTCTGTCCTCCTCATGGAGTGGCATGCTGGCTAATTAGCTAACTGGCAGGAGAAAATCGCATGGGCAAAAGTCCCATCACTCTGGAAATCGCTCAGATGTGTCTGCTGTGGTATCAGCTAGCAGACAGGTTAGACAGTGTATCAATCAGGGCATCATGCTTTTCTGTGGTGTAATCATTTCCCCCCCAAATATAGACTATTTATAATTATAACACGACTGTCACTATGGTTTATTTTTTTCAACTCCCCACATTCTCTTATATCCTCTTGCAACTATAGATATTCCTGACACAAACCAGTCTTTTAGAGCAAGGTTATCATTGCTTTTCTATGCTTTGATTTCTGGAGCCATATGTTTATTCAGTTATAATCCGTCCACCAATGAGTATTGCAGGCTCTTTCTGCCTGCCCCACTATATTTTATCCTGGAAAAGCTAGAATGAACTCCTAGGAACTTATTGAGGTTGTTACAGTGCTCATGTTTGTTTTGGCACAGTTGCTAGCAAGGGGAACTTTGGGAGATCCTGGAACTCCAAATTACGTGCATATATAAGAATGGCCCCTTTTTATCCCCATCGGTACTGAAGTTACCTTATTTTACTGACCTGCATTTCAAGGACATTGTGTATGCAAAAGGCTGGTAGTGTTGCTGAATAGGTTTCTTTGTGCTCCTGCATTTCAAAACAACAGCAAATATTCCCAGCGTTGGTTTCTTGCTTTAATTTTTGCTAAGCAAACATTTTCCTCCACCTTTGCTATCAAAGTAAAATTAATTCACAAAGCAGTAGCACTGTATGAACATGGCTAGCCAGATGACAGGGAAGTGATGAAGGAAGCTACTAAGATGGACATGGAAAAGACAGTCCTTTACCACCATGAGCAAGTGTGCCAACTTCAAGCAGCGATATAATTGGCACCATCTTAGCAGAGACCTCCTTTAGAGTAACACCAGATTTACCCTCTAGGGCATAAGAGTTTTTTTTAAAAAAAATTGCCTGCCTTTATAGAGCTTCTGTACTCATTGGACAATTCTTTCCAAGCTCATGTTCGTTGTTGTCTTACTATTTGCAGGTTTCTAGTACACTCTTATTTCTAGAGATTTGACTTATATTTTTGGCATGCTAGATTAAACATACTTTACCCCCAAACTATGCAAAAAGATACATTGCTCTAATGATTAGTACAGCAGCTGAATAGATATTAGGAGCCAGACTAGGGTTATCTGTATTAGCTGAAGCTTCCAATGACTTATCAAGGACAACCCTATGGCAGAGAGTTTTCTCATAGTAGTAACAGTTATTCCAGTTTTGTAATTGTGTACATGTTCCAAAATATTGCCCTAACTTAAAGTTGCCAGGACAGTGTCTGTTTCACTCCAAGTTAAAAGAATTTCTAGAGTAGTTTTTAATGTATAACCACCCTGATACAGCCACAAAATGTAATGTGGGGGAGGGGGAGGCAGAGGAGGAAGGGAAACCAGGTAGTTTCCATTTATAACCATGCTTTCCCATCAGTTTTTTCTCCATATAGAATAGAATATCTTAATTGTCATTGTGTATCTCACAACAAAATTACGTGCTGTCCACGGTGCACACTACACACAAGTAAAAACCACAAGTAAAAATATACATTATATACACACATCCTTCACATTCTATTCACCATTGCGCTGTCCCTAATATGTTGCACTTCAATGTTGCACTATATAGTAGTATTTAATATGGTTACAGCTGTGGGGTAGAAACTATTTTTCGGCCCATTTGTCTTTGTTTTTATTATCCTGTACTAAGGGAGAAAAAGGGGTGCTGTATAATGTCTTTTAATGTCTGGAAACATTTTGAAAAGCAGCTGTAAAGCAAATTGAGGGGCAAATTCCCTCATTATATATTTGAAACTATTAGACACCTAGGATGTTTCAGTCCATGAGTGTCTGCAAGGTATGGTCAGAAAACTCAACATTAAAAAAACAGACGGAGCATTGACTTGACTGTTTTGACCATACTCTGTAGAGACCCAATCCTCTTCCTCCTCCTTTCCCTTTAAGGAAGTGTTGATTCCTGGTGATTTCCAGGACTAGTCTCAACATTTCGGTTGGTCACATTTTCAGAAGTGGTTTGCCATCGCCTTCTTTCTAGGACAGAGAAATTCTGACACTTTTAGCTTTCAGTTGTTTCCAGGCATTTCTTTGTCAATTCCAAACTGGTACTTCTGAGCCAGTAGGACACATTAATATGTAAAATGGAGGCAGCCCCAAATAGCAATATAGTATGAAAACAAAGGCTAGTTAAAAAGTTATCCCAGGGTACTTTAAACAGATAGGTTCTTATTAAGTGCTGAAGTGTAAGCCATATATTGGGAAGGCAAATAAGGCTTATCTTAGGCTCTGTAATTTAATAACTTCACTTCTAAGCAGGAAGCCTTTCAGAGTAGAAGATTTTCCCAAATCATCCTAGAAAAGCCAAGAAGCAAACCTGGTTGAATTTACATGCAAAACAGATAACCTGCCTCTAAGCTATAGACCAATCTTCATTTTGTTTTCTCGTGATAAAAACAACCTCAGTTAAGTTTCTGCAGATCTTCCACATCTCCAATTTGTCACTTCTATTGCATATTCTGTGTGTCCATCCAGGTCCCCACTCACAGCTCCAGTCTTCTGAGCTCACCAGAAAATTGATTTGGAGGGATTAAGAACCCTTCAAAATACTCTTCTCAAGAGTTCACAGAGAAAAGCAACTCTCTCTGAATGAAGAGTTTTCTTTTCATGCAGCAAAATCTTTCCATTGTGAGATTGAAGAGCATCTTTGCTTCAAATGCATTGGGACAATAATGTGCATGAAACCACTCTGTACCTATTCTTTAAACAACTCCCACTCTCCCTGGATTGGTAAAATAGTATGAGATGTATGTCCAATAATTTGAAGCTGGAAAATTGTTAAACTTTATAGTGTGTGGGTATGTGAATGATGAAATCTCTAAAAAAGAATTGCTGTTCATGCATGACAAGAATACAAAAGGAACAGAAGATTACATTGGTTTCAGACCTGGGCACTACGAAGAATAAGTGCCATTCTAGCTAGGAAATCCAGATGCAGTAGACTGAAATACTTCTTGAGAGTACCAGATTAGGAGAACATTAGTTGCTCTATGCTGAGCCAAATGCAGAGGTTTTCCTTATTGCTTTTTTTTTTTGACAAACAATTAAGTTCCAAAGGCCATTTGTAATGGGTTGACATAAATCCTTAAATCAGGGATAGAGAACAGGTGGCGCTCCAAGTGCTGGTGAACTACAACTTTCAACAACCCCAGCCAATAATGAGAGGTGCTGGGAGTTATGGCCCTCCAGATGTTGCTGAACTTCAAAATTTCAGTCCCTGCCTTGATTCGTTCCATATTTGTTCAAATGAATATTATGCCATTTGAGGAATCGTCTCTTAAATAAATGACAACCTATTATGTCTAAGAACATGGAACATTCTCTTGTGAGGTCAATGATCTGTCACAGTGGTACAAAAACACTATTGAGAACATATTGGAATCCCCTGATCTGTCTTCTAAACAGCAAGCATAAGTCGTGGCAAGTCTGTACTACTCATTACTTCAAGCTGAGAAACCATAGCAGCCTGTTCTCCTGTTAACACAGATTTATTTCCAACAGCACATGCACTAACATACTTTAGTACTTTAGGAAAAAACACCCCGATCAGTTATCTTTGTTATATGCAGCCAGCATTTTCATTTTAGATGAATGAAATGAGAGATTGGCCATCTGAGAAGTCCAAGACTAAACTGGACTGTGAATCTAGGCGTCTCTGATCCCAGTTCAGAGAAGAAATACACGTGTTTCTGAATAAAGAGATTAATGTGTAAACAAGCTAAACTTTTTGCTCAGAATTCCCAGTACTTCTAGTTAATTCTCACCACACTATTCCACATCCCATCTCCATCTGGCTGATTAACACCCTTTAGGAATCTGCAGATTTATTCCCCAGCCCCTATCTTATATTAAATAAGATATTTATAGATCTGAAATTATGCCTGCAAGATATTTTCATCCTTGCACATACCCTTAAATGTTTCTCAAAAAGTAACAGAACTCTATGCAACGTAGCTTTTAAATATTCAGATTCTCTAGCACAAATATAATCGAAGCATTTCAAATGTAAAATACTTGAATTACCAGTCAGGCAGAAAGTACCATAATCTGGCTTAAACGTAGTTCAAATAGCCATGCAGAAGTTCACTTTGGAATATGCTAGAGAGTCTGAGCTTGTCAAAATTAATCTCTCATTTTGGGCAGAATGTGGAGCAATCCTCATTTGTGTCGATTGGATTTATTTAAGTACATGTGTATTTTTCTTACTAAAATTAGCGGCGTTTATAACAGATTAACCTTGGCTGAATTGTGCCCTCCCACCCCTTTATCTAATTCACCAAGTACCTAATCTAATCACCACAATGACCCATTCCAAAGTTTTCAGACTACTTACGAATATGAGATTCGGACATTAAGTGTATCGTGTATGGAAATATTTGCTTGCAAGATTTTTTTTTCAAATATTGCTTAAGAGCCAGAAATTGTATACTGCTGCCTTGTGAAGGTGTCTAGTTCTCTTAAAAGGAATCTCCTTGTTGACTCTATGGGAAAGCAGGTGCTTCATGGATGAAAAACTCGAACAAAAATATGCTTCTGATTGCTGTGGACAGAGGGCAGAGCATATTTAGTTGCAGCCTTCACTAAACAACAATTCTACTTTGCCATGCACATGAGCTGCAAGTACAGAGGTTTTCACCATTTATTATCTGCAGGATGTTGTGGCCCATTGTTACAATGTAAAATAGAAAACGAATAGTCTAATATGGTCTAAATAGAAGCACTTCTCTTCTTTAATATTTGATTAAAAATAGCTGTATCATTGTAATCATTGTAGTCTACATTCTAATGGAGAGGAACAGAAGATATTTAAAAGAAGGAACGTCCACTTTTAAAAGTAATCAGTGTTTTCTGTTTTCCTTAGAATATAAGAGCATATCTCACTGTGAAAAGTGTTCAAGTAATCAGATATGTCCTTATACTTTAGCATCTGGTTCAAACTATACAGCCAGTTTTAATCTTACAAATATTTATTGGAATAAGTGACGACTAAGTATCGGAACTCGTGTTGCCTAAATAGATGATAAATACAATTGAAATATGCTTGCTCTTTCGTGATGGGAGCATTCCGATTAAGGCATACAGTAAAGAAGCTGTACTTGACGTCCTCAAGAAACCTTTGCCATGTGCAGACATTTATTTCTAATAAAAGTTATTAAATTATCAAAAAAGTGGAGAACATTACAATTACAGCACCAGAGATAAGATTAGAAACCATATAGGATAGAGGAACATATATAGTTCCTTGAAACTATGTAGTTGGTCCTCAAAACCTTCTATAACCCTCCACTAAGTTGTAATATAAACTGCAACAGATTTTTTTTTAAAAAAAATCTCTATTGGTAGTCCTCGACTTGCAACCATTCATTTAATGGCCATTCAAAATTACAATGGCATTTATGACCAGTTCTCACACTTCTGACTATTGCAGCATTCCAACAGTCATGTGATCAAACTTTGAGGGCTTGGCGACCATCATATATTTACAAAGTTGGCAGCATCCCGGGGTCCTGGGATTGTCATTTGCACCCTTCTTAAGGGAGCTTCTGACAAGTGGTAGTAAGTGAAGTCAATGGGGGAAGCCAGATTTGCTTAGTGATCCATAAGATTCACTTAACAACTGTAGTGATTCACTTAACCATGGTAAAAGTCATAAAATGAAGCATGACTCAAGTAACAACTGTCTTGCTTAGCAACAGAAATTTTGGGCTCAATTGTGGTCATAAGTCAAGGACTCCCTATACATGAGACATAAACCAAATATAATTAATTGTAATTGCATGTGTAGTTCTTGTCTTAGTCCATTTCCTTTCTGGAGGTAGCTAGAGCATGTTGCTTAAAGAGCATGGACACCACTTAGCATTCCAGTTAGGGCAGCCATGTCAAACTGCCGGCCTGCGGGCCGGATGCGTCATGCCGAAACCGCGCCCATCCTATTGCCAGCAATGGGGAAAAAGCCGTGATACGTCAACGCGATGTCACGTGATGTCACAAGTTTGACATGCCTGAGTTAGGGGAAGATAGCAGCTACCCCCTAAATCAAAGCGAAAACACTTGTTTTCTTCACTTTTGCTTTTTGCTTCACTTTTCAATCTTCTCTTTTGCTAAATCAAGACATAGGATAGAGCTGGACAATGCTGCACCTGTGTAAAATAAGAAATCCAATGAAATGTTTAAATTCTAGGAGAGTGGTGCTACTCAGATAGCAGAGCACTGCATTAATCATATTAGTGACTTTTATTTCCTGAATAGTTATAGATATCTTGGCTACATTTTAAAATATTAACTACAAGCAATGGAATACAGAAAATACATAGAAATATTCATTTGTACTGCTCTCTCTTCCCCATCATCAGCACCCCATCGCATGGCACCAAAAAAATGTCCTCCTCTTTGAATGGTCAGCATTTCCTGCAGCTGGTCAGTTGAGTGAGGGAGGCGCTAAATTAACAACTTGCCAGCATTCTGTCATCTTCCTTGTTTTTCTTGCCACATTTTTTTCATAGTAAGTTGGACAAGTACAGCCCTAATAGACTCTGGGCAGGGGGAAAGCAAAGTCATTAGTTATGCAATGGTAAAGGATGGTGAAATTGTACCAATGTGTCATATTATCTAGCTATCTGATAGGAGAGGGGAGATCCAGGAGGCAGGATGAGGTGAGAGTTTCTACCAATAAGAAGCATTTTGCAGGATGGGAAACGTTTTTGCAACTTTTCCCCTGGAGTAGGAATCAAGTAGAAACTTAATCACCTTGACTTTCCAAGACCTGCATTGCCATAGAGATACAGGGATAGTCCACCCTCACCCATGGAAAGTTTTTGGAATGCAACTAACATCAAAAGAAAATAAGGGTTCCCAACAAATTCTCATTAAACATACAATTCATTTCCACTATGTCCCATTTTTAAAAAATCTTGGTCCAAATTGGGTCATGTAGTTGTTGGATGTTGGGTCTAATGAGCTCTCAGAAAAATGGAACTTCACAATTCTGGAACAGCGTATAAGAAAACACAGCATGTGTTCTCAGGGCAGGTGTTCCAGTGAACCCAAGTGCTGCTGAAGATTTCAGTAAGGCAAGCAGTTCCTTAAGCTAGATGAATCCACACAATTCCGTGCTTGAATTGAGCCAAGAAACCAAGAAGAACCCCATGCAGAATCCAAAATGCTGTTTGCTCTTGTTAAAACATTGCAACAATTTTTGACAGCCATAGTCTTTGCTTGTCATAGGTATATGTCATAAACATAACTGTGGTGAGCTGAAATTGAAAATATGTGTGAATATTTTCATACAGAGCCCCCACTGTAGCAATTTTCCTTTCTTTAGGAAAAGAGGAATAACAAACTAATCCTGGTCTAAGACAGCACATTCATGCAAAGTTGTCTAGTTGAAGCAGAATGTGATAGGGATGCTAATTTGAATGCACACACAAATGCATATCCCACTGAAATGTCACCATCTGCACTACATTATTTTTGATAGGAATTGGATTAAAGCATGAATGACTACCATGTTCTGTTCAACTACATGCAACTAAAGTCCGACTTGGGGAATTGTTCAGCCTGGTACTGGCAAGCGATAAAGCCACCAGCGTGGCACAATGCAACATCAAGAAGTGTCCTAATCTCTTGAGTAGTGATTATGCTAACTCTCTACTTCCCAAGTTCAGAATGAGTGTAATAGGGGAGCATCACCAGTCAATGCAATGCCATCGCAAATCCACATTTATAGATATAGGACATAACTGACAATAAATTAAGTATGCTAACCCTCATTGGCTCAATTTGGGCATGAAGTAGACTGCTCAATTAAAAAGTAGTACAGAGGTTATGGCACAGTGTGGACATAATAATAATAGACAGCTATAAAAATGCATTAAAAGAGTGGAATGTTATTGGTAGACCCTTTAGCCCATCAGCTGAAACCATCTTCCCAGGGAAACACAATAGAATACACCAATATTTAACCAGATATGCTCCTCCTGTATATAAGATATGGAAATGGAAATTACCATGTTGTGCATATTTGATTTAGATGAATTTTATGATGAAATGTATAGAAGCTCATGAGAGCTCCCTGAATCACTAACTTTTTGTCCAGTTCTGAATTGAGAGGAGCCAATCTTAAGAAATAATTTTAATCCCATTATGTACTTTGTTTCTGGCAAGAGAGAAAACTGTCTCATATAGCCAAGAAGAATAAACGCCTGTCAGTTCATTTAACCCTCAAGTGTCATCTCATGTAACCTCAGCTTTTATGGCAGCATGGACAGTCTGAAAGGAATTGTGAATGATAGATAGATCAGAAAAGAGAAAAATTAAAATAAATCCACCATCACATTCTTAACATGATTTTACTCTCTGCTTATAATCTCCTTCAATGCATATGTTTACAATATCTGGAGTAATAATTATTAAATATAGTAAAATACCTCTAAACTTGGCTCTGAGTATAATTGTACTTCTAGCGAGAAGAAAAAAATACTGAAGTTTTGACAGCATGCCACTTCCTCCTCCCCCAGCTTTTAACAGAAACGGCCTCCAGTGAAATAATCCAAGCTGTGTTCAAGAAGTTGGCAAGTGGGTCCAATTAAATGCGGTTTTAGTGTATTCTGGCATTTGCATAGCTACTGTGCCAAAATGTTTTTTTTTCTTCAAAAAAATGTGCTTTTGTCCAGGCACTGTCAAATAAATAATGCTGCATTTTCAAAAAAGATGAAGGGTGGACTTACTAAGGTAGAAGCCCCACTAGATATGGTGAAGTTTACTTCTAAGTAAGAATACATAAAATTGAGCTATATATTCCATTAACTTATTTGTAGTCTATAATGTGCTAAAGTGTATGCATATTCTCCCATATATATAAATAAGAGATAATAAACCAAAGCATATATTCCTCTTTTCCAACTGATTTGAAACAAAATAATAGATTACATTTTAGTCTCTCTCTCTCTCTCTCTCTCTCTCTCTCTCTCTCTCTCTCTCTCTCTCTCTCTCTCTCTCTTTTTACAACATCTCTTTAAAATTATTTTGGGTTCTAAATTAATTAGTTCCATAATCTTTTAGCAAATAAAGCCATGCCATTTAAAATCTCCTTTGTTTAGGATGATTATTGAAGAGTTTCACAGTTATTATTTATACCAAAAAAGATAGCCATTTCTCCACTTATAACCACTTATATGATTTCAAGTGTTAAACATTGGGAAACAAATGTACAGGGCTCAACAATCTCAATTCTCCACTTAAATAAAAGCTTCAATTACTCTGCTTATCTTGTTTCCTTGTGTTAAGAATAAGATTGAGCATTTTATAATTTTATATTTTAAAAGAAATTACAAAGAATTGATCTTTCTCCAAATCGGATTTCAATTTTCATGTGTGGGTTAACTTAAAACAAATGCAGCTTTTCATCAGACAGATGTAACTTTTAGTAAATTAATGGTAGATTAGAGGATTTCTCTCTCTCTCTCTCTCTCTCTCTCTCCCTCTTTCATTTTAAAAACCTCCCTAACTCCAGTCTGTGCAATGGAGCAGTTAATTTCTTTTGGACTCCGGCTATGGCATCAAGCTGCTTTTTCTCCCCATTTAGGAATGAGATCTTCACCCAAACAAACAATTAAATAATCAACAAATAAGAATATTTAACCAAAAATAAACACAGGAAATTACCCAGATCCTAAAAGCTATAAATTAAATTCATCCAGACACAAAAGAAGGTTGAGTCACCCACTAAGCTGAGAAGAAGTGAAATGCATTCTGGTCTTGATGCTTTGTAAAAAGGTGACTACCTCAGAGATATTGAAAATGATTAAAACACTCCTAATGCCAAGATCATAAATAGTCAAGAGCAAGTGTTAAGGGTTAAACAGTCGATTCCTAATAATGTAATAAAAAAAAAGCCATAGTTTATTACAGTTGGGTTTTTCATTCAGAGAAAACTCATCAGCAGGAAGAAGAGGAGGTGATTTTTGCCCATGTTCTTCTTTCCTTCCATTCTTTTCTCAAAATCCGCTTCAGAGAATGGAGAGACCAGTCAGTGCACAATATAAAGTTTGCTAAGAGAAAGCCCCTTTGATGATGTCTCTATGGTGGCAAGAACTCTATGCTACTGAATTTCACCACTACAATTTTTATAATTGATGTTTAGAATTCTTTTTATTCAGAAACATATATTACTTGCAAATGCAATAAACAACTTGAGAATAAAAAACTATTTCAAAATCAAATACTTTTAAGTCAACCTCATTTATTAATAAAAATAAAAAGGTTGAAATATCACTTACAGAAAACTCTAAACTCCTCATCTTGGAAAACCAGTCATTCTAATGGACAATGTCTTTGTGAGAACTCACCATATGAGCCTTTAAAAAAAAAACCCACTATGTTTCCATTAAGAACATTACAAAATGGTTAAAAAAAATCTATCGTGCTTCATGTCAAGTAGTTGGCTGGGATAACAGGTCACAATAAGCGAGTCATCATGGTTTACAAACTGGAATAGATGGATTTATGAAACATGCTTAAATAAAAACCAAACTGAGTCTGTGCACAGTATTCACAAAAGAAATGGGAGAGTTTTTTTTCTTCACAGAAAGTATGCCTTTCCTCCCCCCCTGCATTATAACTGTTCTCCTCTGAACCAGCAGGGACACATTTTCAGATTTCAGTAGGTTATGATATACCTTCTACAACCTTGTATAAAACCCAGTAGGTTTGAGAATAGTAAATCGCTACTATGCAACATTACTAACACATGATAAAAATGATACCTCTTTTATTAAAGGAATGTGTGCTTTCATTTCATGCATAGATCTACCTAATTTAATACTGTAAGTCTCCCAAAGTTACCCCTGAAAAGATAGGTGGTCAATAAATTTAATAAATAATGATGATGATGATGTCTCAATTTACAGAGCCAGGTAGTTGGTAGAAATGGGAGTAATCTATAAGAAGTACAGCCAATCAATCAATCAATCAGAATAGATCTGGAAGGGACCTTGGATGTTCAACCCCCTATACCTTCCTGCACCTTCTAAAATTGCCCTTCTGCATTTAAATGTTTTTTTAAAGACGTTTTCAACAGAATAAAACAAATTTTGAACTGAAGATAAGAATAGGAAAGGTGAATATGTGGGGGAAAATGGAAAAAGAAAAAGATAACAAGATTGGAAGCCACTTTTTATTACTTTTAAGAGCAGTTACACTTATATTTTACCCTCTTTAAGCTGCATTAAATACTACAAATGAGATCACCATGCAGTCACAACATGGCTGCTATTTTCTTCATTGTTGTTTATAGTGAAAAGGTCTCAACCCACGTGATGCTAATGCTTTGCAAAAGTTTACAGGCACTAACCCCAGAATTCTGAATTAATCTGTTCAATAGTTACACTGACTGGGAAATTGGGAGAGTTCCTACTCATCTGGAGGACAATAGGCCGAGGAAGACTCAGAGGTACTGCAACCTGACTGGTCCATTCAAAGTTACTCTCTCTGCTCTGGAGTAGCTGTAATGAGAGTTCATAGGCCACATTTAAAATTCTCAAATTTTGAAATTTGGCTTTGACATTGAATTAATGTTTACTCTCAGGTTTGAGATGTACAGGCAACTGAGAAGTCCACTAGAAGTTAAAGCACTTTCAGTTACTATCGGTTGAGCAAACCTCTACAAGGCAGATATATTTCATGATGAACGGAAGCTTTTTTAAGAAACTTCTCATGATGGCAGAGGCAACACGCACCTCTCTCTGATACTTGCAAATCACAGAACATATTATACAGGAATCTCTACTTTTTGAGACTTATTTTTTGGAACAACAGGAGAAAGAAGTGGAAAAAAGCAAGATGTATTGCAAAGAAATGGCAAGAAGGAAAAAAAAGTTTAAGCACTTTCCTACTCAGTTGCCCATCTCTGCATGTTATTTAAAAACCCTTCAAACTGTATGAATTTGTGTATGCATTCACAACAATTTTTGAATCTTTATTTCCTGATGGTTCAACTTATAAACTATGCTTTCCTATTTTTACATGTACTTGCTTTATATTCTTATTCATAGTTAACCATGAATTCCTATACATTCATGTAATAATCAAATTTAAATATTGTCATATTTAAATTCAAGTCATTGCAGTTGCCCTATATGTCAAGCTAAACTGTAGCTGGCTAATTTGTGATTCAAACATAGGACATTTCGATAGCATGATGTTTCTACTTACTCATTCAAAGCAACTTGCAATCATCACTTTTGCAGACCTTGAAATTTTCAAAACGTGTAGGTGACACCATGAGCCATGCTCATGCTTCAGCCAATCAGTGAAACAGTGAAAAAGAGATCATCTGATCAATCTCTCTATTCAGCCATGGTTGTATGCCAATCACTGGTTGCCAATAAGCACTAGGCTTAAAGAGTGGGGTGTATAAATGCAGGAGACAGGGTGAAGCAAGAGTTTCTGCCAAGGGAAAAATGGTCTGCCCACAAAGGTCCAGCCCTGAACAAGGGGGGGGGGAGACAACAGGTTTGCACTGCTCTTAGATAAACTGGAACTGGAATAGAAATATGTTGAGTTAGCTCCCTAAACCAGCCAATGTTGATAGATCATTCAGGTTTGGAGCTGCTCCTGAACTGCTGAAAATTCCTGCTGGCATGATATCCATGGACTGTCAGTTTTAGAAAGTAAACATGTTAGGACTGTTCTCTAAATGTTTTTTTTAAGGTTTTGAGCAAGCTGTGAGAACTGCAGAGGTATCCATGTCTAATTATACTGAAGAGACTCCTTCAGACCTCTCTCTCGTGTAGGTGCAAAGAACACACACATTGATTATATTGAACAAAGAAATAAAGTGGTTGGTGTGATAGAAGTAAGCCCAGGCAATTAAAGAACATGTAGTTTATGGGATGAGTTGATTAGTTTTATTTTGATTTTCTGATCATTGTGAACCATTTAGGATTGTCTTGTATAAGATAGGTGGCCATAAAAGTTTCTAAATAAATAAATATACAAACTTTCTTTACAGACTTCTCAAAATGTTAACAGTTTTACTGTGTAGTTTTATACATCCCTTCACTTGGATTTCTCCCATTATTGAAAATAATTGCTGTCATACAAATAATTCTCATAAGTTAAATATAAATCATTTACATATTAAAAATATGTGATAAACTATAGAAAGTATATAAAATTTTAACTATGGTAAACTTTAAAACAGTATAGTTATAATAACCATGCACATTTATTCAGTTATGTAATCATTCAGGTTTCTTAAAATTTGCTAAACAACAAATCAAAGTTACAGTTTTAGTTGTAACTCTCTGATGATTTACTGCTCTAGGTGCTTTTTGAAGTCATAGCTAAAGCAAGAGACTACTTTGTTTGAAAATCTTAATTTATTAAGGGGAAAATTTAAGAACCTTTAAGGGAAGTATATAGGCTAAGTATAATGCAGTTAATGGTAGTCATTTGAGTCTTCATTTTTTTTATTCATTAACAGAAAATGCATTAGCTCAACATTTTACATACTGTACAGCAATAAAATAGAATTATACATATATTTAATAAATTATTCCACACGTAAAGGTTACATTTCATGTCCCACAGTCAATTCCTTTGTCAAAGTATTAAGTATTGAAAGTACAATGGACTGTTTTCCCTTCACCCTGGAATTAAAACCAACAGGATTCATTATATAAAACTATTTTATTAAACAGAAAAATAAAAATGCATTCCCTTACTAAATCATTATCGAATTCCAGTGCTATTAATGGGAGAAAAATCCTTTCACTTCAGTAAAGATATTCTAATTGATGGTGCCCAATGCTACATATAATATTCTCAGGCAGCTACATGAGGATGACTTTCAATGAAAGGACTGCAACCACTTCCATTAAAATGAGTTTTTCTTCTCAGAGAACAGCCTATAAAATAAAATAAAATAAAAGATCCCACCCTTGATGGGGAAAAACACATACGAACACACCAAAACCAATTATGAATGGAAAACATCTTGGCCCTCATAAAATCCCAAATAAGAGATATCTTTATTTTTTTCTGGCACTTTTCAATAATCTCAGGAAGCAATATATTTCTAAATGCAGTCTCCTTAATTAATGCCATTTCCTTGGGATCAGTACAGCAGTGTTTGCCATTGCCTTCCTTCCGGGATGTTTTCAAGGCGCCTCAGTCTAGCCTGTAGTCCTGGATGGTTTTGGTGGACCTCCATCCAAGTATTTAGTCTGTCCAATCCTGCTTAGCTTTCCAATATCGATGAAGGATTTTCATGAAAAGAATTTCAAGATATTGAATCCAGGCTTAAGTCATGCTTATCAAAACTGAAAATTCTAATATTTGCATATTGGCTGATGGATAAAAAACGGTGACATATGTTATTAAGGATATATTTTTAAAAAGTATAGATGTAAATTTAATTTTTCAATTGCTTGGTTATATTCAGTATTTATGGGTTTATTCACTAGAGTGAAAAGAAAACGATCAATCTACACTTTGGCATAAATGCATATAATTTAGCTTTATGCTTAACTGTATCATTATATGTTTACTACAATTCTAAAAAAATCTTTAAAAATTATAACTTATTTAAAAGTGCTATATGTGTCTCTTGTCCAGTTGATTCTTCTAATGTATAGGATTACGTGGTAAATATCAATACAAAATTTATATTTTAATTTCTTAATAACAAAATGCTGCATTAAGATATGCAGTACTCTGAAAATATTATGCATTTCTTTTAATAACCATACATTTATCCATAGTTACATGTCCAAAGAATATGACAGAATAAAAAAGATCCAAATCCGAAAATAAAAATCAGTGTTCTACTAGATATTTCTTTTACTCACAATTGAGAATATAGATAACAACTTGTAATATTATTGAGCAGAGCACTGATATTGCTTAGAAATCTTGAGGATTTTAAGTACTATTTTTAAAAATCTAATTCTGTATCAAAATCAGCCATCCGCAAAACTTTTAGGAGCGTATCACCTTAGAACAACTTTGTGACTCTAGGCTTGGACTACACAACATTCTTTTTGATTTGGATATAGAAATGTTGTAAAAGGAAATAATGTTATCTTATTAAATATTTGTAAAAAGAAAGATGACCAAAGCCAGTTGTTCTATAACACAAAAAAGTATTTAAATATGATAAATTTTCCTAATTATATCAAATATTCAGTAGGCTACAGTGACAACTGTAAAAGATCAATAGTTTTTTTCTTTACCTAGCCTTTATTTTCTTATTTTGTTATAGAAGAATTTTGGAGAACAATCTTTTATTATTTTAAAAAAGGATGATTTCCAGGAAAAATAACGCGCATATGTGCTAACCCAAATACGCCATTGATGCTTCAGAGATAAAAATACAAGCATGCATACGTATATTTAAATTCCATTCAAAACAGCTGTTTCCCCGCCTGTTTTACCTTGATCTAGCAGAGCATTTGATTTGTGTTATCACATACTTTTTCAGAGGTTCACATGTAGAGCTGAAATAGCAAAAAAGAAACAAAGTACTCGAGAACATAATTAAACATATATAACTTAAGAAATGATGCTAAAAGAAATTATTTGAATTCAGAAGGAAAAATGAACGTAAGCAGACTTCCGGAAGAAATGCAGCTGCTTGTAAAAAAAAAGCCAACAGTGAAATAAATACAATGGTTAATACTTTGGTTTTAGAATGTATTAATTTTTATCACAGTTTAGCTTGTGAATTTCTTTCTGATAATACTTACTCTGTGTACCATATGTATTGGTACACGTGCACAAGAACAGGCATGTACCGTATTACACGTGTGCAGCAAAGTCTCTCTATATTTACATTTAAGAAATATAAAACAATAAATAACCAAAGCAATGGGCTATTTTTTTTCTGCAATATGATGTACCACAAAATAAAATTACAGGATTTACTCAAAATGTAGCCATGTAACTAAATGTTGCAACATTATACAAATTCATCAAGTGATTTTCATGATTAAAACAATGTACAATTCAGTGTAATTGAATCTAATCTGATTTACAGTATTGGAATCTAATCTATTGGAATTCCAAAAGATGTTGGACTTACTAATAACAATTCTACTAAGCATTCTTAGTTTATACCAAGGTGTTAATTGTTACTGTTACCCTTAGAAATTCTTATTATGTTAGATTATGTTATTAGAAACTAAAGGAGAAAGCATGTCTTATGGGAGGAGAGGTTCATTTTATTCTTATACATACATAAGTAGATGATCATGAGAATTTACATTTCAATTGCAGTAAATGTAATATAGCTGAATTTGTTGAATTCATATATTCCCTTATTTTTATGGCCCTGTGGAGAAAAATGCTAATATGCATAAGTTAAGCAGACCTGTTTTTGTCAGAAGTAGTAAATTCTAAAATTATATTCCAAAGTAAGCTTTAAGCACCTTAAATCTCTCATCGGAAATCTTGAAATGATATAATTCCTTCAGAGTTTTCATGTCTTACTGTTAAAGTGACAATCTGAATTTTATTTCCTGTACATTACCTTAAAATTCACAAAAATGAAGCCCAAAGCTCAAAAATGAAGTTTTGAGACATACCCAACCATTGTGATATGAAGTTTTAAATAATTTTATGTTATGTACTATGTAATGCATTTTAAAAATATCCATCAATAGCGAGACCAATCTATCGTGAAGTGAGCTACTAAACTGTATGGATGTTGCATTAAATGAATGAGATCTTTTGGAGGTTTATAATAATTTGTCAATATTGTATGAACCATATTGTAAATAATAGATATTAGGGTCACTGGTTGATGTGCGCATTTCTTTTGATCCAAACTGAAAAATTCTATTACAGAGCTTTCATTGGGAAATCCTAAGAACTAGTCTATCAAATTAAGGGCTATTTATAAGTTGTTCTGGCAGGAATAAGCTCATCTATTGAAGAAAAAATGAATCTACTGATATAATTTGCACGCACATGATTTGGAATAGCCATTATTTTAGTTTTCTAGATGCACCACTACACAGTAATTTCTTCAAACTGCCACTTTTTCCCTTTGACCCATTCTTATTTTCACATTAATATTAATTAGGCTTAGATGCAGAATTTAAATTTGGGCTTAGAAGTTTTTGCTTCCATAAAACTCAGAATATTACTTACCATAGCTTTCTATTTAGGAACCTGTAGGAAAAAGAAATAGTTGCCATGATCAGGTTTTTTTTTAGAAATACAGCATTGGCAGCATTGGCCGAATGGATACCATTTTTGCTTGAGATTCATTTCAAACTGCAAGCCTATTCCATACAACAAGAGGAAACTGCACAAAAAGATTAAGTATGTACAATATTTTACATTTTTTTTTCTTTTAAAAAGGGGAGAAGACAACTAAGTGATTTCTCAGTATGTATAATTTATTGCAGTTAGCACACAATTTAAAAATTCACCAACACACCAATAGTACAAAACTAAACAGCATTATAAGTTATTCCCCTCCCCCTCATGAAAATAAAACATACTATGATTGTCAAGGCTAGATGTCAGTCTAATTTTTAGAACAAAAAAAATAAGAATGTGAAACTAAAGGGCAACCTAACAGCCCCCAACAATCACTCATGTCCACAAAAAATAAAAAAGCAAAAGTAGTCCATTTTTTTTCAGACACTGATTGTCTTTTCTAAATAAAAACAATGAATTTTTAAAACATAAAGACTGTTCAAGTAACTAAAAATAATGCTCCAAGGCCATTTTCACAGCTTTTTTTGTTTTAAATGCCATTACAGCCAAATTAATATACATTTGACCAAAATATTTCCAAAACATCCAGCAATACACAATGGAGTTTTCCATTCAGTTTCTTAAGCACAAAAATAGGCTATGTTTACAGTAGTTAAGGCGATCAAATTCTAAACAAAAGCAGAAAAAAAACATTTTCCATGCTACTCTCATAGACCTTATTTGTAAGTGCAAGACAGGAAAACAAACACTGTGCAAAATGCTTTTGCCCTATGTGTTGATCATTAAAACCACACGTCAGGCTGCAGTCTTTGCTGTTTGGATACACAGTTCACAAACCCTCCCCCAACTTTTCTCCCACCATCTCCCCACCCTGTCCCATGTCAATCAAGGTTTTTAGTTCTTTTAGCCTGGGGCTTTTTCACTCCATAGAATCTTTTGAAGGGGCGAATAAAATGAACACCTATTGTTTATTTGTGCAGCAGGAATTCTAAAAATGCTCACATGGGTAAGTATATGCATCTAAGGTTGGAGCTGGCATGGGTTTGTGCAATCAGTTTTTAAAATAAATGTTCACTGCACATGCAAATCTCTAAGTCTGTAAACATTACTATCTTCCTTTACATAGCTAAAATCAACATATAGCTTTTGTTCAACTTAAAGACAATGGGCAATTAATTTAAATTATATAAAATAAAAGCAGTGCATTTATGTTCTTCGTAACACCAGGTTTTTTTCCCCTGGTGCTTTTTCTTACTAAAAATTAAATAAGTTTTTAAAATCACTCATTAAAGTTATACAATGCAAACAAAGACAAAAATATACTGAAATGCATGCATTTCTGTAGCATTAATATTTACTTTCCAAGACTCAACTTAGAGCATTAACACAACTTGTCAATTTCTTTGACACCCCCCAACCCTTTTAATCAATTACAGTATATAACAGTAATTCACATTTTAAATGCAGTTTGTAACTGCTGAAAATGCAACATCCTTTTTCATCCCAAGCACGCCTTCAGAGTCCCCGTGATTCCAGTGTATTTTCAAAAATTCTTTTTTTTAATTGGGAACTATTGTAGTTTACAAATTACAACATAATAACAATCACTTTTGAAAAATTGATACTCCAGTCATTTAGAAATCATATCGCTTGGGTCTAAAAGCATTCAGGTTTCCCTGAGCTAGAAAAGATGCATGCAGTTTAAAAAATTTAAAGTGGTTAAAAAAACCTGGAGATTACTGATTTAAGTGGCGATTGAAAAGATGCAATATTGTAAATAATGTTAAATAGACTCTAACAATCACACTTGTTCAATTGCAGTTATTTTTAAAAGAAGTACTTACTTGGTGGGGAGACGGGGGAAGATTTTATGAAGTTTACTTGTCTTATTTCTATAGTTCATTATCAGAACACTAAGTAGTGAAATGTTCATGCTGCTTTAAAGTGCATAAAACAAGCTAATGGCCAAACTTTGTTAGTTTAAGGAAACAAGACTGCTTTTAGACTGTACCACAACTATATAGATTTATTTATATATATATATATATATTAATTATATATATAAAATTCTATTTCCAAAGTTCTTGAGAGCTATCTTCTAATGTCCAGTCTCTGACAGTAGGTAAGCTCAGTGCTTCACTTTTGACAGACAAAGAGTTCACTAGTTCACAGTGAAACTTCCGAATATGCCTGTAAAGGTCTCCAGACTGGGTGAACCTCCGCTCACACCACTTACAAGCGTGTGGCTTCTCCCGTGTGTGAACTACGGCATGGCGGCTCAGATTGTGGGAATACTGGAAGCTCTTTCCACACTGAGTACAAGTGTACGGTTTTTCACCTGAATGAGTCCTCTCATGACGTTTCAAAGTGTACATGCAAGAAAAAGTCTTACCACACAAGGAACAGGTTGGGACATTGACATCAGCGGCAGGCTTACTGCGGATCCCGTCCTGCTCTCGAAAGTGCGTACTTAAGTGAATCTGCAGGATGTGGGGACTAGGAAAGACTTTGTTGCAGAGGGGGCACATAAAAATTTGGCCTGCAGGGTTAAGTATGTTGGAGACATAAGGGAGCAGACTGCTGTCCATGCTCCCTTCCACCTGAACTCTCTCGTTCTCTGGAGTTATGATTTCATCATCACTGGCTTTGTCCTCTCTATCTAGCTCCCTCAAAACAGAATCGTCTCTCATAGGAGCCAGATGGGCTGGCTCATATGGTACCCTGTTATTAGTGCTCACACTTTCTTTCACAGTGCTATGCTCCATGTCATAGTCATTAGTGCCAACATCACTCTCATCACAGGATGCCTCTTTTTCCACCTTCACCTGCACCAAGTTGTTTCGCATCATATCCTGTGAAGAGAAATACGAATTGTTCAAATTCTCAACTCCAGAAAGGCTTGACTTCACAGACAAGTCCAGGACACAGTCAACATCTGTTGAATCCCTCATTGAGGTGACAGACCTCTGGGACAAAGACTCTGTTGAGCTGCAGGGGCTGGCTACTGTTTTTCCAGCTGCTGTTGCATGTGTGTCTGGTTCCCCACCACTCTGGGGAATCACTCCGGAGTCTGAAGGCAATCTCATCCACATGTTCCCAGGTTCGGCCGTTAAGTCCCTTTTGCTGGGCAGGATGTTCAGTTTTTCATCTTCCCCTTCCTCTTCATCACTGGGTATGTCTCCTGCAATGTGGCTACTGCCGTCAGAAAGACTCTCCACTTTGTCCGAACAACTTGAGGCATCTTCTTCCTTTTTAGTACTGTCTGCCTCAGTGGTGGCTTTTTCTTTTAGTTTCTTTTTGCAAACTTTAACAATGTCGTACATGTGAAGATAACTGGCAGCTGCGAGCACATCTTCAATGGGCAAATCTTTGAATTGGAGTTTCCCTTCATACATGAATTCAAGTAGGAGAGCGAAAGCTGGGGCTGTAACAATGTCGCTGTTCAGATGAACAATGTCTCTTTTGTCCAGCTGGTCCTTGTAAAATAGGTGGAAATACATGCTGCATGAAGCCAGTACAGCTCTGTGTGCTCGAAATTGGGCATCTCCTACCAGAACAGTGCAGTCACAAAGAAAACCTTGATGCCTCTGTTCACTTAGACACTGTAGTAAATGCCTGCTGTGGTCAGGGAACTCCATGCTGTCTTCAGCATAACCTAGGAGCAAAAAGATTTAATTAAACACTGGAAATATTCATTGGCTTATACACTGCTACATTTGATAATTCGACAATGTGTACAAAGACCTGAAATAACGCTCTGTAGAGAAATGGAAATAAAGATTTCATGACTTTCTGTTAATCCACCTTTTGCAACATTCAGAGTTCTATTAACAGTTCTGTTAACTGTAAAGAAATAGACTGGGAGTTGCATATGAAAATGAATATTCAGAACTTAAAAGTTACAACAGTTTTTTACTATTTGAATTCAGAAGCAGACATCTCTGATATAACTTCATCTTAGAAGGGGGCTAAAAACTAATCTTAACTGATTAAGATGACAATGCCTTCTAAACTGCCTTGGCACAGATCATCGTTGGCCTCAACTGTGAATGCCAGTTTTTCAATTTTCTTTTTCTAACAAAATAACTGATTACCAGACATCCCTCTTCAAAAATACACAACAATGCAAACTCTTTATAAAAAGGCTTTTTTAAAAATTTAAGACTCTTCCATTAAGACTGCCATATGTTATTGCTGCATATCAGTTGAAACAATTTCAGCATAATTCACTAATCTTTTCTCCCTTTGGGGTCATTGTGTAATTATTCAAAATGAGCATTAGAGTTTTCTACATAAATATCTTAAATATCTTCTTTATTTCCTACTTCTTACAACTGAAGTTGTGCTAAACTAGTTACATACAGCTGCTGCATCTTTGGGCATTATGTGTTCTTAAAGTTACACTCTTGTCCAAAGTATATTCTACTGCAGACAGAATAAAGCGAGAAGATTTACAATACAATCACTTTAAGTGCCCCACAGCCAACATCAATCCTAATCCTTAAGAGGGCTAAAAATAAAGATTGGAGGGCAGCTCACAAGGTAGCTATGATCAAATTAGGAGGCTGAAAGGACAGAGAGGGACGAAGAAGGAAGCTTATAAACATCTGATCCAGCTGACTGTGGCCATATGGCAGCTGCTGCCCAGATAAAGAGATTAAGAATAGAGGAGTGCGATTACAGCTGTCTGGCCAATTCAGGCAGCTCAAATCTACAAGTTCTAAATTAGTCATGAAAACAAAACCCTTCTTTCAGTTATTGTTGTACTGGAATAAACTTTAATATATTTCCAGGGGAAAAAAAATAGAGTGAAACTGACTAAGTTAGTTTCAAGGTAGGTGGGATCCTAAAGTTGCACAGATATTCAAGTCCTTTTTTTTCCCCAAAAAGGGGGGGGGGGTATAGATTTCAAGATCCCTCAATGGCTTGGGTAAAGCATAAACGTGAATAGTATAAATCGTCATGCATATTCATATATATATATATATATATATATATATATATCATTTCTATCAATGTATCATTTCAAACCTTATTTTCATATTTTTACTTTTAGAAACAGTACTCTTAGAACAGTCATCATAATTGCAATACCAAAATGATTCCCTAAACTATAAATTATTTTTTCAGTGCTCATAATAAGAATAGGGGAACTACATCATTTAAACAGTTATTTAATATTACTGCACAGGAACAAATGCATCAATATGTATTTAAAGTCTTAATTACAAGAGAAACTGTTATTCCCTTTTCAAATGAACTCTTACTTATTTTTCCTAAACATCGTTAAACAAAGTAATGGGATTTTTGTTTGGAAATCAAATAAACAAACATCAAGAGAGAAGCACACTGTAGCTAGCCTCCTGCTGTTCCTACCTTTAGCACACATAAACCTGATTAAGTCCTTTTGTCCGAGTCTTGCTGGCTCCAGGTCTGTTAGATCGGTGGAAAAAAGCAGACTAAGAAAGAGACAGATGCAAAGTGGAGATGATGTTAGAGAGGAATGAGATACCTTCCCTATACACAGATCTGCAAACGCACTCACTCCCTGTCTGTGTGTTAGAATAAAAGGCTGAGGGATGGCAGGCTGTCAGCTGCTCTGACATCATGTTCAGATGGAAATGTTACCTCCAGCTGTGCTCCTTTTAATGCCATATGCTACTCCTCTACACTCCTTCCACCAGCTTTTTCTTAGGAGAACTTTTCTTGTCTGTTAGTATAAACAAAATACTTCAAAGACTCTTTTTTCAAAACTTTCTAACAGAGAAAAGTAAAGAAAAAAACCTTAGACATATGGGGCTTCATTGCATGTACAGTATAGAAACCCTTCTGTCATAACTTTGGAGGGTTTTTTTTATACTGAGAACTTACCCATCCATTTTTTACTGAACCCAGAGGTTCATTTTAAGCAATTCATTTTACCCAACGTATTTATCTTGATACTCAGTTCATCTTTTCTATTAATTTAGAAAGAACAGACTAGAAAAACTTTATATAAATATCAATGCAATGGTACGTTAACTCATTTTACTCAATGATGTAATAATTGCTTATATTTTTATGTACCACAAGAAGCACTTTTCTGGGCACTTATAAGTCATCTACACGCTCAATTTGCTCTACAGATCATTACAAGGACAGAATATTACAAATATTACAAGGACAGAAATAATAGTAATATTCCTCTCCTAGTAATAAATTTGTAAAAAGTGCAATTATTTAAAGGAGTGTTATCATATAAGGCCTATTTTATCTGTGGCATGAAACTGAATACTAAGTTTGCTATTCATTACTAAGGCAATAATACTATCACGTACTTTAAAATTATTACCATTTTTATTCCGTATGCATATATTAAACCTATTTTGAGAATGGAAAAAATGTAATGACCTCCCTTAACTTCACAGGAAAATGCTGTGACTAATCGGGAAATAAACTAAAATGAAACAAGCTGTTCAGCCCAGCAGAATGGACAAGTATCAAGCTTGCCAGTCTTAGGCCACAGACTATGTTTAATTAACAAAGTTTTCTGCACCATTTACTCATAATTCTCCCCCGCCACATCTCATTTTACTATGGTAGCTGGTTAACTCAAGCAATTTCTCTTTTGCCTCTGTTCTTAATAGAATTTTACAAATAAGTTCTGGGTGAATATGAGACAAACACAGCATGGTAGATGACCCAATTGTGATTTTTTCCCCCCTTTCACCCTTTATAGAGCGTGAAACCAACTTGAAGATTAAGTCAGCTATAACTTCATTTAACTCCTGACATATTGCAAAGTGTTTTAAGATTAAGCAAGTAAATACACAGAAGGGGAAGGCAGCACAGACAGGAAAGAATGAAGCAGGCAAACACAGGAATAGGTGTCAATGGAACAACAAAAGGAAAGTAAGGAGAAGAGCTGAACACAAGTGTTCTGGAAGGGAGCAAATCTCTCTCCTCGCATCCACCCTGCCTTGTCTCCACAGCTGCCCTGCTCTCCACATCACCTACCCCTTCTGACCTTTTGAGCTGTGAGACAAAACACACACTGCATAGCCTCTGCCACACACAAAGGACGCCCTCTCTGCTCCCCCATCTGCTCCCAAGCTCAGCCCAATCCCCCAGTAACCCCCCTCCATCTCCCATCCTGCAAGTGAGGCTGTAAACTCTGAACCTTGCAAACTTGCTGGGAGCTGCTCCTTATTCTCCTGCAGTTACAAAATCTGCTCTGAAGCTTACTCTCTCCTCTCCTGTTATGAAAGCCCCGTCCAGGATACACACCTAAGTCCACTTGAGCCTTGCCATCCAAAACAAGCTGCTCACTTCTCTAGCCCATTAAACCCAGACCCTCCTCTACCTGTCCCCATCGGTCTTTACGGAGCTCGTTCCAAAAAAACGAGGCTATGTCTCTTCCTCCCCCCCTTCGCACCCCACCGATCCCCTCCTTTTCTCCACCTGTTAAACCCTCCCCTCCCCCTCCCCCCAGATCAGCTCACTTTAAGCGGCTCTTCAGGGTGACTCGAGGCATCCTTCTCTCTTCCTGCCGTCTATCTGAACGCCCTGTCCTCAATGCCACTTGCCCCAAAGCTGCCAGCTGTCCCATAACAACCTCAACCCCCGCCCCCCCCCCAACCCCAGCACAACAAGCAACCTGCGGCTCTTACTCCTTCCTTAGCAACACGGGACGGCTTCCGCGCACCCGGCCGCTCCTCTCCGCCCAGTCCCCGCGGGGTCAGCCTCGGGACTCACACTCTGGAGCGGCCCCAGGTCCCAGCCGCGTTCCTCCCTGCGCCGCTTCCTCCTCCTTCGGCCGCCACCGCCCCCTCCACCGCTGCGGGCGCCCCGTCTCCCCGCCCGGCGTCCCGCTCGTTCCCCCCTCCCAAGTCCGCGAGTGAGTGAGGGGCCACCAAGCGGGGCAACGCGAGCGGGGCAGTGGGAGAGGAAGGCAGGGGAGGGAGCGAGGGGGCTCCCCGCGCTGTCTCAGCGGCGCCCCATGGCAGCGCCCCGGAGGATCCCGGGCCGGCGGAGCGGGAGGGAGGGAGGGAGGGAGGGAGAGGGGGCGGGGAGTCAGGCGCACACAGCGCAGGAGCACGCGCGGCGGCGGCGGCACAGACGGGCCCGGGCTGCGGCAGCCAGATGTTTCCTTCACTCCCCTCCCTCTTCCCTTCCTTCCCCGAGCAGTTTCCCTGACTGACAGCGCAGCTGGCTCACGGTGCTGCTTCGTCCAATCAGCGAGAAAAGAAGTCGCTGATCGACAATCGAAGTCCGCCCAATGGCAAGAGAAGGAAGCGAAGAGAGCTCACCGTTGTGGCTAATCAGCGTTTCGGGGAGGGCTTACTGGCTCCACAGGCGTGTTGCTGATGATTGAGAAAGGGGCGGGGTTTTGTAGTCCCGGGTCAGTCCGCGCGTCCTTCGCGCTTTTTCACTGCAGTCTCCTCGGCCTCAGGAGGAGCGGGCCTCGGGCGGGCTTGTCTCTTTCTCCCTGGGCGCAGTGCATGGTGGGGAATAATGGCAATGGGTCTCTGGTGGGATAGGCTGAGGGTTACACCAGTGAAAGGCGAGGCCTGCCTGGAGGCTGCCTGAGCTTGGAGATTTGGTGGCGGTTCCGTAGCGCTTGCTGTTGCTGGGCTACTCGTCACGAGGGCTTCTCGGCCAGATGTGCCCGCTCATTTTTTTTTTCAAAACAGCGGAGGAACCCCCCCCCCCATAACTTGACGAGTTTTTCTTCTGCCGAACGGCTTTTTTAGTTGCTTTTCTGCCATTTAACTTCTCGTCACTTTTAAATGGTTCAAAGGACTTCTTATTGTACTGCCTTTGTGCTGCACGGAACTCGCGGTTTCCTCTCACCCTTTTTTAATGACTGTTTAACAATTTGAGAAGAAATTCTCATAAGCTTTACAGATCCACTTCTCTCGGGAAGGCAGAAATGCGACCGTTGAGCTTTTTCTCTCACAAAAAACGAGGGAGTGCCTTATAATTGTCTTGCGGAGTTCTTAAAGGAGTAGAAGTCATTTTTATTTTGTAGTAAAATGTGTACGATTGTACTCTACATTTTACATCCCTTCATCGCTACTCATTAAATAAATCCTAGCTAGGTAATATCTCCCGTCCTTCCGCCTTCTACCCACCTCTCAACACGTAATTTTCCAGAATTAAAAATGGGATTGCAGCTGCTTCAAAAGTGTAATTTTATGAAAGGTCCAGATAATATTTGCCCTTTGTAACTTCCTATAGTGTTACGATTTTTTTCTTTGCCATTCACACACAAAATATGTTGAATGTGAGATCGAATAGCTGTAGACTGTATATTTTGATTGGTGGTACTTAGGAGCTGTCCATCTGGAACAACCAAAGTCAAGGCTGTGGTGTGGTCATTTATATATTGCTGAAAAAGTGCTTTAAAATGGTAGATGAAGATGTTAATCTGCATATAATTAGCATGTTAGTTTACATGTAGAAATGAAAATTGACTATTTGAAGTCAGATAAATCGTAATACAACTTAATGTAATACTAAAGGCTTTGTCTTTGCTGCTGCCAGATGCTAATTGTCAGTGGGCAGTAGTATCTTAAAATACTCAGCTAGATGGCAGCACTTGGCTGATTGGGAAAAGCTGAGCAGGGACAATCCTGTTTAATGTTTGGATGGGAAACCACTAGGAAGTGGCAGGGAAGTGAGCTATATTGAGAAGTTAAAAAAAAAAGGAAAGGCAAATTGCTTTGATCAAGAAATTACTTGTATGTTTCCATGAAGTCATTTGGAACTGAGATTGACTTGATGGAAACTTTGCTATCTTAAGAATCTTGTTCTTACAAGTTAACTTCATTTTAAGTTCTGACAGCAGCCTTCAAAATAGCTGTCTTTGGGTCATGCACAATACATGAATGGTCTTCTACACGGAATTGGCTTTGCCATGTAAAATTGGACTGGTGTTGAATATCTGAGAATTCACCTTCAGAGAACTGCTTATTAGCGCCAAGTTCACTAGGAAACATCTTTTGAGTTGCCAACAATAAGGGCTTTCATACGAGGAGGAAACCTCAAAGTATAGGAGTTCTACTTATATGGAAGGCTGTCCATGAACAGCTATGTAACTAGTCGAGATGGGCAGCAAACGAATCTAAATAAATAAATACAAAGATGACCTCTTTCCAGATCTGTTCTGGGTGCTTGGGTGTCAAGTGTGATATAGGGGAAGTTATTTGGCTTGGTCCTATCTCTGCTCAATTGTGATCATAGCATATTTATAATGTCTGAAGAGTACCTGTGATTGTTTTATCAGTCCATCTACCAGTAGCAAGTAGCATAATATCTTGGAGCTCTTCATGGAGGGAGATGTCAGAGTCAGCTTGTCTGAAAAATAAGGTTTTGTTTTCTTAATAGTAAGAGGAAGCATTGTTTGAGGGTCTCAGGTTTTGAAATTCAAACTCATTTTCAGAAGGATTGTTTTTGCTTTAGATGTGAACTTTACAGATGGAAAAAAATAGGGCGATGGGTGGGGGTGAAAGTGTCTAGCCAAAGGCAGTAGAGTAAATATGAAACTGTTAAGACAATACTGACAGGAAGGAAGGAGTTTTGCTCCTCAAGCTGTGCCCTCCTCTCATTTTTTGACTCCCCCCCCACTTTCTCCCATTAAGAAAAGGAGAGTAGAAAGAGTTTTGAATGGGAAGTGGTGTATTTTCAACTTGATTTTGCAGATAGGTAAGAAACTGTGTGCCCTCTGGAGCATATATTTCTTCACTCTATAAGCATTTGCTTATTTATGTTGATGCAGACTCTTGTGTATTTTACTATTACACACACACACACACACAAGTGTTCAAGGGAGTCCTCACTGGTTTTTCTTGTTTAAAAAACAAGAAATAAAGCGGGTCTGCTGGGCAACAATATGGCATCATAGGTACTTGCAACAATAACATTTGGATCCCCAAGAGGTCCCGCTGTAATGATAGAGAATTGTGAGGGTGAAGCTACTTCCCTTCTGATAAACAGGTATTTTGTGTCCAGTAATGGACATTATGGCAGAAGTTAAGAAAATTCTCTCATGAAGCGACTTTATCAATGTAGTTACCATATGCTTTGCAAGATAGCCAGCAATATAAATTTAAATAAACGCTTTCAAATGCAAATGCATCAAATGCCAAATGCAACCTTGACCCAAAAATGGTTTATTCCAACTTAAAATGCTGTATGAACACAGTCTAACATACAGAGAGAAAAGGGGGGACATGATAGCAGTATTCCAGTATTTGAGAGGTTGCCACAAAGAGGAGGGGGTCAACTTATTTTCCAAAGCACCAGAAGACAGGATGAGAAACAATGGATGGAAACTAATCAAGGAGAGAAGCAACCTGGAATTAAGGAGAAACTTCCTAAAAGTGAGGACAATTAACCAGTGGAACAGCTTGCCTTCAGAAATTGTAGGTGCTTCATCACTGGAGGTTTTTAAGAAAAGACTGGACAGCCACTTGTCTGAAATGGTATAGGGTCTCCTTCTTGAGCAGGGGGTTAAAGCAAGACCTCCAAGGTCCCTTCCAGCTCTATTCTGATTGAGATGCAATGCCTGTGAAATAAAATAGGATTATTACACAGAGTGTATCGGTTTGTATTTGTAGCCATAGCACAGCTTAGTATTAAGTTATCCATATGGGAGATCAGGCCCTATGTTCAGCCCTTCCACCCTCCCCCACTTTGCTGAATAAATAAAAAATACTTGTTTTGGGGAAAAAAATCCCTGTTATATTTATACAACATGGAAAACCAGGACATTTAAAGAATTAGTATGTTGTATGAGCCAAGAAACTTGGAAAGAGCTAAATATTTTTGTTTATACATACTCTAGGAGAGCACTTTAACCATATTATGTACCCAAAATTGATAGCTGGTTTACTCAGCTTTCTTTTTTTGCTACTTCTATACAGAAACTTCTGATTAATAAAGACCTGACATTGGTCCACAATTAAAAGACTGAATGCTCTATTGCCTTCTCTTTTCTCAACTTAGAGGGTTAATAATGTGCTATCACTATATATGATTACCACATTATGTACTGTAACCTCACATAACTTAAACAAAATGACAACTGATGAAAAGCAATATTCATACATTATACTAAGCTGTGGTTTATTTAATTATGGTTAGCGTAGTTGGCTGCATTTACACAAAACCCTAAACCAAAAGCAATTTTATAAGCCATTAAATGCATACAACACACTAATTCCAAATCAAAACTCTGTAGAGCACACATTGTATGAGTCCAACCAATTATGTAAAAAGATAAGTCTAAATCTACAAATCATAGTTACAAGCTAGCCGTAGGTATTGTACTTATTCATGGGAGTTATACCGAACAGCAGAGCAAGCCAAAGTCAATAGTAGATTGCTATCTGTCTCCCAAATCAATTGGCATTCCACCCACCTTTGCAATAACTAGCCATTTTTTGTTATACTATATAGGAAGGGGAAATCTCATGATAGATCAAAGTTTAAGTCACTTTGTGTAGGGTTAAAAAGGTTTTCCATCCATTATATTGTACACATTAGCCCTATTTTAGCTCTATGGCATGTTGAACCATAGAAGTGTCACTATGTTTAAGGAATGACACTGGATGGAGTAAGGTGTCTGCATTTTGCTGGAGTGTTTTAATGTGATATGCACACACTTTAATAATAAGCTATTTGTTTAAAAAGCCTGTATTTTGTTAAGCAAAATGATAGCAGGACTCAGTGTAGATCCTGCTAAGAATTGCAGGGATGATTTAAAGTATAACAGGTTATGACATTGGGGTAGGGGTGCGGAGCAGGGAAGTATGCCTTCAATCTGTGTTTTCCTTTTTTATTTTTAAAAATAGGGAGATTATTTGCTATTATAGATCATCACCAGGCTAAAATGGATGAAAACTAATTTTGGGAAAAACAAGGAAATCTTAAGGTTTTATCATTTCCCCATTCATACTTACTGAACTTCAAGTTGCACATGTAACTCTCAGTTCATAAGGATCTGGTGGCCAGTCAGATTCTGCCTGACATTGCCATTGTACCACCTTTAGCCCTAAGCCTTTCTGAAAGAAAGAAAAAAATAGAAACCGGAGCAATTTAGTAGGAATACATTTTTTCTATACAACATCTGGCAAGACATCTGGCCTCTACATACATTTTTAAAATATCTTTCATGTCATGCATCCCTAGGTAATACACAAAACAAGCACACATTTGAGGGATGAATTGGAGTTTGTAAACTGGAGAGAAATGTTTTTCATTGAGCGTAAAACAAGTTAATCTCTTTTGCCTGCCCTCCCTCACAAAAAGAGCCATTTGGGAGAATACACAGTAGATCTAAGAAAACCTTTCCCATCTTGAAATATGCCAACTTCCATTTATAACACCCAAGTAATACAGAGCCCGAGGCTTGCTAGCCCAATTGGTGTGTTGCAATGTGGAATTGCAGGGAGGTGAAGCTGTTAATGAACAGTAAGCATTGTTTAATGATGCATATACAATACAAATCTTTAAAATCACAATTAGATTTTCCCCTCAATGATTTTTTTTAGTACGATTCTAGGAATCTCTAATGTAGGAGTTAAAAATTTGAATTGCAGAGCCTATTGAAAATAAAAGCAACATTGTCCAAAGTAGTAACAATCTCTCTTTAGATCAAGATTGTGCTGTTTGTTATAAGGTTATCTGTATGGCTGAAAATAACACCTAGGTTTGCACACACATTTAGCTAGAATATGATTAGCTACTTTGAGGTTCAGTGCATTGTGTAAATCTAGACTATTATGTCGAGATTATTTAAACCGCAGATAATTTATTGTGGAAACACAGCCTAGAACAGACATTTCAAACTTGCGACGTCACGTGATGTCGCATGACGTATCAGAGCTTTTTCCCCATTGCCGGCAATGGGGTGGGCGCGGTTTCTTTGCAACGTGTCAGGCCCGCGGGCCGGCAGTTTGACACCTCTGGCCTAGAATTATCTTCAAGTTCAGATTCTAGAATTTCAACTTTAATCATTCTTTGTGATGATATCAGTTCATACATTTGGGCTTGAGTTAAAATGGAAGGGAACATTTTTTTTTACATTAAGGGCTACATTTAATCTGTGAATGCATTCTTTGACACACTTCCATAAAGTACTGTATTTTTCCGTGTATAAGACGCTATTTTTTCCTGCAAACACCCTGTTCAAAAATCAGGTGCGTCTTATACAAGTGCAGCGTCTTATACACGGAAAAATAATGGTAACCTCCGCAGCCCAGGGCATACCTGTGTGGGTTGCCATGCCACCTGGTGCAGGTGTGAAGCCCCTGTGGGCTTGCCACTAACAGGAGGGGGGAGGGGGCAAGATAGTCAGCCGGCCGAACTTCCAGATTTGCCGGCTCAGCTGTTCGGTGCTCCGCCAAACAGCTGATTGCCGCGGAGAAACTCGCATGCCAGAGCATCTTATACAAGGGTGCGTCTTATAGACGGAAAAATACGGTATGTGTGACTAGGACAAAATTTAATATATTTTTCATTTAAATAACATTAAATACATTTAAATGATTCTTCTTCTTGTAATTAATTTAATAATTTTCTCCTCTCCTGTTATAAATTAGAACTTAGTTTCAGTTTATAGAAGGGACTTGAAAGTGGCAATTCAGGATCCTCTGGTTCGATATCCCTACTGTAGAAGGACATTGTGATTTTCTGACTCTTGTCTGAACATTGGCTCTACACTGAGTTACATTGTGTCTCTTTTCGTAGTACCTAGAAATATTTAATTATTTTCAGTCTTCTAAAGAATTAGTGCATCTCATGCTCATTCAACTACATTTCATATTTCCAGAATTTTTGATCCAAAAATTACTTGCTTGTTTCTTCTTTCCAGCAAGCTTGGGAAACTGATGCTCTAATACAACTGAAAACAATTTCTATACTGATAAGACCCAACAGGCATGTCTGGCAATCCTTTGTTTCATTTAAGACATGGCTCAAATATCAGCAAAATGTTCTTTTCACACTTTCTCCCTGGATATTTAAATATCTTGCCTCATGAAGAATTCTTGGAAATTAAAAACTTTCAAGTATTCTGTAAACATTCATTTGGCACAATAAAGTTATTACTTCTTTTTGGATTTGGGTTTCCTCCCTGCAGCCTTCTTGGCCAAGACAGATACTAGTATTGTTTTTTAAATTTAATTAATATTTTAAATTTGGATGGTTTTATATCTGTAGAAATTCTATTTTCCAATAAATTGGAAATAATATTTTAAGTACAGTGGATAAAACTATCTTAAATCTACCACAGTATGTGAATTAAAAGGATAAATATTTTTGTAATAGAACTGCTACATTGATTGTATGTTGAACTGCTGTTTAAATCCTGTCTTTTGATAATGTCATTGAATTTGAACACTATCTGGGTTTTCAATCCTATGTTGTTATTGTTTAATTTTGGGGTGGGAGCATATTGTGAGGCATTCTCTTCAAACATTGGGATAATGGAACATTTATGTTATCAACTGAAACGCATTTGAATCCTGATATGATCTTATGGTTGCCTCTTTTAAACATTTTTAACAACAGTAGAGGCAAAGATGGCAGTGTCTCTCTATAGGCTTTCAATTTTACAGAATGAAAGCCACAAAAGGTATAGTAAGCAGCTGGGCTGAAAAAGTGTATGTAGGATAATGAATGACTGATTTTCTGAAAAGCTAAATAGTAATTTTCTTTGGGAGCTTAAAATGTGTCAGTATGTCAATATTTTTATGACATGATAGGTTAAAGCTGGTCCTTCCCAAAGACAAAAAAGACAGGTATATTTAGACATTTTTGTTGTTTCCAACTAGGTATTTTACTCTATGGTTGCATGCTGCATGAATGAGGGGTTAAATGGACAGTGCTCTTTTTGATTTCCTGAAGAATTTTAAAGTTCAGACTATCAATGTAGTCTGTCATACTACAAGAGTGATTATTCAAGCAAAATCCCACATGTTTCTGCAAGCTAACTTACATTGCATCATAAAGTTCCAAACGAAAATGATCAATATCTGGAAGACTATTAAAGTTTGCCAAAGGATTGACAGTTGGGTTGTCAGGGGAGCAATACTCAATAAAGAATATATAACTGCTGGCAATAACCTTTAGGGGGACATATCATGATTTAAGCAGAAAATGTTCTGAATATAAAATGACTATTGTGAATGTTCAGTGTTTGAAATAAGGCAGCTGACATTCCAAAGTATTTCCCTAGGCATTCCAGAACATTCCAGTTCCATGTTGTTTTTAGTACTCTGATGACCTGCAATCACCTTTTAATAAATAAATAAATGAGAAGAGGGAAGTGCCAATTAAGCACCTAACAACTGAGAGATAATTTGGATATGATAAAATAATCACTGCTTGCCTAGTAGATAGGTTACTGCCATTTTTAAATTCTTTGCTATAGGTAAGTCATGGTTTGTAATGTAATAATACAGTCCTTGTGTAAGCTGTGCATTGGACTGGTTTTTTTTCAAGTTGATCATCAAATGCAAAGTGAAGTAAGGTTGCTCTTCTGTTGGGGTTTTAGCTTGCCAAATGCAAAGAAAGATGTGGCTTTACTGAGCTCTGTAGGCTGAGCTAAATGCAAAAATTATGCAATGTGCAAGCAGGCGTACTAAGAAGCATCAAGCCTCAATCAAGCATCAATCAAGCTGTTCAGAGTTATCTTGTCAGGGAGATGGCAGCAAATAAATTTAATAAATAAACAACTAAATAATGTAATCAATAGTCAGAGCAATATAGTTTGGTTATTCTGTTGTTCATGGGCAGTCTTGAAGTAAATCCATTCCTGTTTCTTCTCTTTTAGCATCAGTATTCAAACATTGCAAAAAAACAAAACACCCCATGCTTAATATTGTTTTCATTTTGTGTTATGTGGTTTTAAGAAATGTCTCAAAATCATCTTATTGACTATTTTGGGAGGGGGGGGGGCAGGTTGCGTGGTAGATAACACTTATTTTAGCCCTAAGCTAAAAAAAAAGAAAAAAAAGAATGTAATACTGAAAGAACTCAGTGTATCTATCAGTTTCCATTGATCTGAAGTATAAGGGTGGCAATAATATCAAGGTCTTTTGTAGGAATAGGTTCACAGCCTTTTTCAGCACCAGGCGGATTTGTTAATTTAACCAAGCTGCTTATATATTATGGTGTTATGTATTAAAGTTTTATATAAATTCTTTATTAACTATTATTTTACTTTTTACTGAAATAAGTATACTATTTTTGCCCTGGCTGAGTTGTTATAGCTCTTTTTATGTATTCTTATTTTGTGTTGCTATTTGTGTGATTTGGTATTTTTACTGCAATTCATGTTGTAATTTTGGTGCTTAATGCCTAGAAAAGTATAACAGGTGATAATAAATCACCTAAGTAAATAAATTCTGAAAAATTATGAAGGGATGTTGCTATCAAGTGTTTTTTTCCCCATCTGCATATCTAATTCATATTTCTATTCTGCTGCTGGATTAGTGACTGTCACTATTGACAGTATTATACAGATAGTCCTCGACTAACAACCATTCATTTAGTGACCATTTGAACTTACAGCAGCATTGAAAAAAGTTACGTATAGTATCCCCATGGCCATGTGATCAAAATTTGGATGCTTGGCAACTGGCATGTATTTCTGACAGCTGCACTGTCCCGGGGTCATGTGATCACCATTTGTAATCTTCCAAGCCAGCTTCTGACAAGCAAAGTCAATGGGGAAAGCCAGTTTCACTTAACAACCACATGATTCACTTAACAACTGCTCTGATTTACTTAATAACAATGGCAAAAAGGTCATAAAATGAGGCACTTAACTGTCTTGCTTAACAATGGAAACTTTAAGCTCAATTGTGGTTGTGTGTAAGTCGAAGATTATCTGTACCTCCTATTTGCATATTTCCTGGTTCTTATATTGCCAGGAAGCATAACTCCACAAATGATCATTTCAAGTAGCAGTCTAATAGAAGATGCAATGTTCACAACCAAGCTATCCGTCTTATAACCCTTTTTTATTCCTGATGGGAGCATAATTGTAGGTGAATATACATGATCACCAGATCTTTATGCAAATATGCAGTAATATATGTGTAATTGTGCATCTCAATTATCTGTTTAGTAAATGAAAAAAGGTGAATGATAGTTTTCCCCACTGCAAGGGGATAATGATTTTTCTGGTTATTTTGATCAAACATCGATAGCATGGCAGATTGGTTGCAGAGCAGTGGAATTCTATCCATTTGTGTGGTTGGTGAGAAGAGATGAAGGAAGACAAGGGATAGCTATCCATTCCATTGATTACTGAGTAGATATTTACTAGGACTGTTATTTTATTATGTAATGTTTTACTAGGTGAAATTATTAAACTTTTCCTGGATAAAAATAGGAACAAGCAAAATTGATCAGTCCTTTGATCTTTACATTTCAGATCCCCAAATCATGTAATCTCCTTTAATATAGTTACATTAATGTGTAATACAGATCTTAATATTTAAGGTTTAGACTGATTAAGATTATAAGAACAGTAAGATCAAAAAGCCCAGCAGTCACATTAAAGTGGGAACTGTGAATTTAGTTCACTTTTGTAAGGTCCTGCCTCAGCTAGTACTCCCAAGAAAGCAGAACTCTTGAAACAGGCATTGTTTCAAAAGGAACTTTTATTGAGAAACGGTGATAGCAGAAGAGCAAAGCAAGATCTAACGTTTTCCCACGCGAAATTTACATTAAAACATCTTTTTCAAATCTATCCCAACAGCCAAATGTCCAGTTTGATTTCATCCAATCCTCAGGTGTGAAGTTGTTATGGGAACTGAGTTGATAAGTGCAGTTCCCAGGCACCATTCTCAGGGTTTTGTTTCCTCTCGGCCTCCTCCAATTGGAGTGGAGATAAGACAGATGGCCCAGGGCACATTCCTTCTTCGTTCACACCCAGATGCATCAAAGGGGTGAAGAACAAAGTAGAGGCATCCCCTCCTCCCAACAGCATGGCAGAACAACCTCCCCCCTCCCAGCAAAATGGCAGAACGCAAAAGTAAAAAGGAACATAGAAGTTGAGGGTCTGGCAACTTTGGCTATCTGCTATTGTTGTATTGTTGTTACTTATTGCTTAGTAAAAATAGTTTGAATTCCAAGTCCTCAGCAATTGCCTAATGCTTATTCTGCATTTCGGTTCCAGTACTGCTAATTGTCTTCTTACAGTCAGAATGGTTGTGCTGCCTGGTACTTCCACCAGCTCAACTAATTGCAAAATCTCCATATGCTATCATCTTGCATACAAGTTATAAGTGTTGGTAGTAAAATCTGGTCAGGTTCCAAGCTGGGAGAAAGTTGCAGGAGAACTGAATTTGGAGGCAAGCTGCAGTTGGAAAGGAGGTCTTCATTTATTTGGTAGGCAGAAACAATAGTGAGAGCAATTTCTGGGGTGGCTGACAAAGTGGTATGGAGAGTAGATGGGGTTTTATATGATTTTGGGGCTTTGTGATTTAGATTTCCAGGTTCGTTGCAAACTGCACTTTAATCTGTAGACGAGAGTGTCTTTTAATATTTTAATTGTTGTTGCCTGATTCCTATTATGGCTGAGGGGTCACGCCCTGTTCTTGAGGTTGGGTGGGGGAGTATAAACTTAAGTGTCATTGTTTTTATATCTTTAATCTGCTCAGTTTCAGCTTCTTGTGAAAGCTGTAGCCGGTATTGCTTTGCTTATGAATGAGCTGCAGCCCGCAGCACTTTGTCTATGAAAGGAGCTGTCCGGATACTGAGTATCTATTCACAAGGAGCACTTTGCCTTTATGAATGGATCCCCAGCTGATCTTCCCTTTTGGGAGGGTCCCTACATAAGAAAGGATCTATATAAATAAGAGTATGCATGATTAATGGAAGAATGTGTCTAAAAGCAAAGTGAAGTAGTGAATGAGTTAAGTACAAAAAAGAAAATCAATTTACTGTGTAAATAACAATTTAATGGAAACTATCAGCAAGGTTTGTAAAATAAGGAACCCTCTCTCAGAATGATACAATCTGCTAAGAAGACAAGAAACATGTTTTAGAAGAACAGTGGTGAATCTGGAAATTTACATTCTTGTGTCCACTGCTTCCTGCCAGAGAGCAACAAAGAATATGTTTCACCCTTCTGCGGTTAGTTAAGAGATTGTATTCTGTGTGATGATGTCTCTCAAAAATGCTGGATCTGCAGTTGTCAATATACAGTCTTTCCTTTCAAATCAGAATTAAGTAAGGACTATATGGTGTAAATATGGTTTTTCAATCAGATTGCTATCTTTTATGCCCTTTAGACTTGTTGGGAGGAACTCCCCCATTCAGGCTCTTCCAGCCGGGTTTTTCACAAACGGCGCGGAGAAGAACAAATAGAATGTGAAGCCAGCTACTGGAAAGACAGTTTTAATCACAGAGATTAAAGTTGAGTGATAATTCAGCATGAATCCCTGGCTACCTAGAAAGAATGGTCCCCAAACATGAGTTTTTATACCTTTTCTTGGTTTTCAAAACTCTCATTTCTGATTCACGGTTTTAAAACTGTCATTTCTGATTCGTCGTATCTATTGATGAGTTAATTTATCAGATATTGCTCAGGAAAAGGTTAATCCTTGCCTCCAGAGAGGATCTGATGTGTTCTTATTTGTTATCTATTTGTTGTTATTATATTTCTGTCCTAATCCTATCAGTCTTAATTGTTGATAGCCGGTCTCAAATTCCTGGTGTTTCAGCTTATCTTGAATGTTTTCAAATTATTACTTTGTATCTGTTGTGTTAAGTGTTTGCTTGCCTGGGGCTGCTTAGCCTGAGTCAGACTTTTGCATTGGGGTTCTTCTATATTGGTTAATGTAAGTTTGATCAAATTGTATTCTTTTATTGGGGTGAAGGGAGTTTCTCATCAATTCCCCCATTTTGGGCTATCACTGGTGTTCCAGTGATTTGCCCAACTGGTTTTGTATATACCTGATAGTGGTGATCAATCTGGCACATCATGAAAGAAGCTTTCCTATCTCGCTTGTTAGTTCTGGTAGAGACCGTGCAGATCTTTAGACTTCTTAAGCTCAAAGGGATTAATTGGCATAGGCAACAAAAAATGACTCCACCTATTATAACTGTGATTATGGTAGCAATGAGAATTTTCAACCAATGAAAGTCTGGTAATCATGAAAAGAGCCAGGAGAGGTCCCAGGATGATTGGTTGTGCCCAATATTCTGTTTTGCCAATCCTTTTAGATGTTTAATATCTTGTTCAATTAGTCCAGACTGGTCGGACAGCAAAGTCCCCGGAACTCTTCACAGCCATGATTATGCCTTAACAAAAAATAGTCAATAGCTGCTGTATTCTCGAGGATTGCTTCTCTGACTTGCCTTAATTCCTTGTTTAAGGTATCTAGGGCATGGGAGGTGGTGTTTAAACATTTTGCTAGAGTACATGCCAGACTGTTGAGGTTCCTGGAGTTACGTATTGCCAGTCCTGGCACTCCCACTAGCGAGATAGCCAATGCAACATATTCTGCTTTAGTAAGAAGGGAGACTTTTGAATCACAGTTGGGTGCTAGAGTGTGGAAGCTTCTCTTTTGTCACCTACGCAGAGAGGGCATTATCATGGTTAATCGCCCAAGTGTGCACGGTCCTCCTGTAGAGTTAGCTGGTAAATAGGAGTAAGCCATTTTCCCACAGAGTAAGAACCATCCTGGTGGAAGTTTCACATAGCTATAAGAGAAAGTGATAGTTTCAGTGTGGTTGCAAATTAACTCTGTATTGTTGAGGTTATGGATTTCTGTAAATCTTGAAGTGTGGTGCCCTATTAGTGTAAAACATGTTGCTGAGTGTGTGACAGCTGTTATCTGAAGGGTGTACATACTCTCATCTTTTGTGTCTGTACTATCTGCCCAGTCAAAAATGTTGGTGTATGTGGCATTAAATGGGAATTCCCTGAGTTTGGTGTCGTTAGTGATAGCTTCCGGTCTTAGTGCTACCCCCATTAAACAGGTGGTCAGAATATCTTTTACTGAGCTCCCTCCTGATAGGCAGAAATCTGTAGTATTTAGTACTTCTTTTGCTAAATATTCCCATACATTTCCCTTTTCAGGGAATAGTTTTGGTCCCATAAATCTGGTGGTGAATACAATACATGCGAATATATAATATATTTTTATACTTAAATTTACAATTTTGGAGTCAGATGTCTTGCCCTTACCCTCCCCCATTTGGTTCAGCTTCAAAAAGATGCTTCAAGGTCCACTCTTTGGTTTCTGGGTCTCTTCTGAGTGTTATAGGTGATACCTTTGGTGTAGCTTCAATACCACTGCAGTTTTTATATGTGTCCAATGAATCCAGGAATTTCTTTCTGCAAGCTTTACTGCTGTGTGAGTTGTCAGCAGGACTTGGTAAGGACTGGTCCACTTAGGTTGCAATGGTGATTTCCTGACAGGCCTTTATCCAAATCCAGTCTCCTGGTTTGAAGGGATGCAGGTTTTCTTCCAAAGGCAGGGTCTGCTTTAGGGCACTCTGTTTCCACAACTCCCGGAGCTGTTGCTGTAGGGCTATAAGATAAGAAGATAAGACCACCTCCCCTCTCTCTAGACAGAGGGAGTGTGGGTCCAGATCTTTTAGTGTGTCAGGTGGGCAGCTGAACAGTAGTTCAAAAGGTGAGATGCCCAAATCCTGTCTTGGCCGGGTTCTAAGGTGGAACAAGGCTATGGGTAATACTTGGGGCTAGGATAGGTGTGTCTCCTGGCACAGCTTACCGAGGAGGGTCTTTAACTCCCTATTCTGGCATTCTACACCCCCTGACGTGCGAGGGTGTGCCAGTGTGTGTAACTCTTGTCTGATTCCAAGAGCCTGGAGAACGTATGTAACGACTTGTGACACAAAGTATGTCCCTCTGTCCATATCTAAGACAGTTGGGACCACAAACCTGGGCACTAAGTCTTTCAGGAGGTGTCTGGCTGTCTCTAGGACTGTAGCATGGTGGCAGGGGTATGCTTCTACCCAGTGTGTTAATTGGTCCCTGCACACCAAAATATATTGGTAGCTGGTAGCTTTTGGGAGCTGTATGTAGTCTAACTGAAGTTTTTCAAAGGGGCATTGATCTTCCCCCTTGGTGGATTGCCTTTTTGGAGGACGAATTGTTTGCTTGGCATGTTTGACATCCTCTGGCTATGCGGGTAGCCTCACTGTACACTCCTGGAGCATACCACACCCTCCTTATGGCGTCCACCATAGCCTGTGTTCCGCAGTGCCCCTTGGAGTGTAACTGTTGGCATATTAGGCATAGTAGACACCTAGGGGCTATGGGTCTCCCATCAGGAACCCACCAGAAACCATCATGATAGGTTTCTTCACATTTTTCTTCCCAAAATTTGGTTTCCTCTGGCTCTAGCAAGTCCAGGTATTGTATTTTGTTTTCCAAGTGTGTTGCTGGGAAGGTGGTGAATACTGGTACAGGTTGAGTAGCAGCCCATTTGGCTGAGGCATCAGTGAATTGGTTACTTCTGCTGATGCTAGAGTCATCTCTTTGGTGGGCTCTACAGTGGATGACTGCAAGAGAGGAAGGTAGCTGGATGGCTTTGAGTAAATCAGATATAAGGTCAGCGTGGGCAATTAGTTGGCCATTCGATGTTAAAAAGCCTCTTTGCTTCCACAGAGAACCGGTCGCATGACAGACTCCAAAGGCATATCTGGAGTCAGTATATATATTTGTAGACCGGTTCTCTGCCATTTCGCACGCTTTTCTCAATGCGATTAGCTCAGCTGCTTGTGCGCTGTAGCACGGTGGCAGCGTGGAAGCCCAAACCATTTCATGCAGGGAAACGATAGCTGCTCCTGTCACTCGCTTTCCTTCTTGTAAGTAAGAGGAACCATTGGTGAATAGTTCTAATTCTGGGTTTTGGAGGGGGGTGTCAGCTAAATCTGGGTGGGTTAATTCAGCATCCTGTACCAGATGTAAGCAGTCGTGCAAAGGTTCAATTGACAGATCAGCGGGCAGGAGGGTGGCTGGGTTTAGGGTGCTGCAGCGCTCGAAGATGTGCTCTGATGTAAATAACTCTGCTTTGTATTGGGCTAGGCGCTGTTGTGTGAATGCTTGTGTTTGTGATTTTAGCAGTATAGCAAACATGTCGTGGGGAACTCGCAAGATGAGGGAATGACCTAGGACTAAATCTTTTGATCGCTTAACCAGTTCCACTGTTGCAGCCACTGCTCTTAAACAGGGAACAGTTCCTCTTGCTACTGGGTCTAATTGGACAGAGTAATAGGCTACTGGTCTGAGTGTTGGACTGAATCTCTGTGCCAGCACCCCTGAACCCACATCCTTACATTCGTGGACAAAAAGGAAAAAAGGCTTTTTGTTATCAAGAAGACCCAGAGCGGGGGCTGAGGCTAGGGTTTGCTTTATCCTTTGGAAGGTGTTAGTTAATTCTTTTGTCCATTCAATGGGATCTGGTTGATCCTTTGCAGTTAATTGGATCAAAGGTTTTGCCATTTCCCCAAAAGAGGGAATCCAAGGGACAGAATCCCAAGACCCCCAGTAAAGCTTGGACTTGACGTTTGGTTTGTGGGTGTTTCATTCCCAGAATGGTTTTAACTCTTTCTGGTGCTAACTGTCAACTTCCTTACCAGTACCTCAACGCCTCCAGACCAGCTGCACAAAGAGAGGAGACCAGCATACAGGAACGTTGAAACAGTCACTTTAATGATGCAAAATAAAGTCAGCGCTGGGAGTGGTTTGCTCCCAGCACGCTATATACCTTCCATCACCAGCCCCACCCTTCCCCCCTGAACAAGCCAGCATCCTGCAATTGTCCATAAAAGCGTCTGCCTTGCTGGCGCCGCTCCTTGTGCGTGCATTACCCGGCGTCCTCGTCACACCCCCATCAGCTGTTTGGCGGCCCGCAGTGATTCTGGCTTGGTGAGGCCCCTGGACTGCCGGCCGAAGCTCCGGCTGATTGGCGGTGGTGGCGGCTGCTGCACGGTGACACCCCCGGCCGCTCGGAACAGGGCCCGCTCATTAGCTGTTCGGCGGCGATGGCAGCTGCTGCATGGCGACACCCCCGGCCGCCCAGAACGGGCCCCGCCCATCAGCTGTTCGGCAGCGTCGGCGGCGTGAGGAGCTGCGCGCCGCTCTCTTTCTCCCCCTCGTTTGTGTGTCGAGCCCGCAGGAGCTCGACAGGCGGCTCCCCCTACCAGGGGTCCACCTGGAAGGCAAGGAGACACATGTAAACACCTTTTCACGGTTTGGTCACCTGGGCCCCCTCCCGGTTTCCTGGGACATTGACAGTGGAATTTGCCCGAGGAGCATGTACATCCGCCCGCCCCACCCAGGAGGCCTCTGTGATGGGATACCCCTTCCACCTCACTAGGTATTGTAACTTTCCCCTGTTTTCCCGGGAGTCCAGGATCTCTTCCACCTCGTACCGACCCCCCTCAAGCGGGCCAGGTACCCCCCCGGAGCCACCGGGAACCCCCTCCACCCGTTTCAAGAGGCTACAGTGGAATACTGGGTGGATTCGTCCTAGGAGACGGGGTAGGTATAATTGGACAGTCACCGGGTTGATGACTCGGGTGACCCTAAACGGACCCAGGAATTTCGGGCCCAGTTTCCTGCATGGTACCCGTAACCTCAGATACTTAGTGGACAGGTACACCTGGTCCCCCACCCTAAAGGGGACCTGGGGCTTTCGACATTTGTTGGCTTGGGCCTTCGCGCTAGCCTCTGCTTTTCCTAGAGCTTTCTTTACATTGCCCCACACACCCCCTATATGTGTTATCCACTCCTGGGGTTGACAAGGTGGGGGGTCCCCCTGAGCATATGAAGTCCTGCCCATTCACCACCCAGAAGGGGATGAATCCGGTGCTGCTGTGCACCGCGTTGTTATAGGCCACCTCCGCGAAAGGCAGGAGATCAACCCAATCAGTCTGTTGGTATGAGACGTAACTCCTGAAGTAGCGTTCGACCATGGCATTCGCCCTTTCTGCTGCGCCGTTAGTGCTGGGGTGATACGCCGAACTGAGACCCTGTGACAACCCAATGGACCGGACAAACATTCGCCAAAAGCAGGCCGTGAACTGCACCCCGCGGTCGGAAATGATCCATTGGGGTACTTCATGCAGCCGGTATATGTGCTGGATGAACAGGCCGGCCAGCTTGCGGGCGGATGGCAGGCCTTTGCATGGGAGGAAATGAGCTTGTTTGGAGAAGAGGTCGATTACGGTCCAGATCACGGTATGACCACGACTTTCCGGCAGCTCCACGATGAAATCCATCCCGATGTCCTCCCATGGTCGGGTTGGATCGGCGACTGACTGTAACAGCCCCGCCGGTTTTCCCGGTTGGTGTTTTGTGGTGGCACACACACGGCAACCCCGAACGTAGGTCTCCACTTCTGCTTTCATGTGTGGCCACCAAAACTGCCGTCGCACCAGGTGCAGGGTCTTCAGGAACCCGAAGTGCCCTGCTTGCTTTGCGTCATGGCACTGTTGTAAAACCCCCTCCCGCAAAGCCTGAGGGATGTACAGCTTGTCGCCCTTCCATACCAGCCCAACTCTGTGCGTCAGTAGCCCCGGGTGTTCTCGCACCCAGGTATCCGTTTCGGTTGCCTTGTGCAGTTCCTGCACCAGGTCAACCGGTAGGCTATGCGGGACCGCCCGCGTGGCGACTTGTCGGTATGGGGGCATGACCGCCTGTACGACCTCCTCCCGCTTGCTTTGATACTGGGGTAACCGTGACAGTGCATCCACAAGGAAGTTCTTCCCGCCGGGTACGTACCTCAGCCAGAAATGGAAGCAGCGGAAGTATAGCACCCACCGGACATGCTTGGGAGAGAGGTGCAGTGGCGTCTGCAACGCCTCAAGGTTTTTATGGTCCGTCCAGACCTCGAACTCCTCCCGTGCCCCCTCTAGGAAATGCTGCCACGTGGCCAGCGCCCATCACACGGCAAAGGCCTCCTTCTCCCAGATGGCCCATGCCCTTTCAGTCTCTGTCAGTTTGCGTGACATGTAGGCACACGGTTGTAACACCCCGTTCGTTCTTTTGCAGTAATACCACCCCCACTGCGACATCACTAGCGTCAGCCTGCACCACGAACGCCACGTCAGGGTTTGGATGCAGAAGGACCGGTTCCTTGGCGAATAATGCCTTCAGATCCTCAAAGGCCTTCTGACAGGCCATGGTCCAATTGAGTGGCTGACCGGGCCATGGCTTCATTTTCGAGTGTCGCGTACGGAGCAAGTCCGTTGGGTAGGGCCACCACTATGAACGAGGGGATGAACAGTCTGTAGAAATTGGCAATACCCAGGAAGCTCTGCAGTTGCCGCCGAGTCCGTGGCGCCTGCCATTCCAACATGGCCTGCACCTTGTTTGGGTCCATCTCCACCCCTGCCCCCGAGATCCTATACCCCAGATAGTCCAAGCAGGTCTGGTGGAAATCGCATTTCGAGAGCTTCACGTACAGGCGTGCTGCCAGGAGTTTCGTCAACACCCGCCTCACCAACCGGACGTGTTCCTCCACTGTGGTGGTGTATATCAAAATGTCGTCCAGATAGACCAGCACCCCCCGGTACAGGTGTTCATGCAACACCTCATTGATAAGCTGCATGAACACCGCTGGCGCCCCCTGCAGTCCGAACGGCATTACATGGAACATGTAGCTCCCTAACGGGCAGTTGAATGTTGTTTTCCACTCGTCCCCTTCCTTGATGCGGACCCTATAATAGGCCTCATGTAAATCCAGTCTGGTGAACACCCTCCCCTCCGCCAGGTGGGTCAGCAGGTCCTTCATGAGCGGCAGGGGGTAGAGATGCTCTACGCACACCGTGTTGATGGCGGAAATCGACACACAGTCGCAACGAGCCTTTTTTTTCTTTGAAGAGGACGGGAGCCAGTATACGCGACCGGGCTGGTTGGATAAACCCCCTCGCCAGGTTCCGGTCGATGTAATCCCGCAGCTCCCCCATCTCCCGCAGTGCCATCGCGTACATCCGGGGCTTTGGCAGCTTGGCCCCGGGGATGATGTCAATGGCACAGTCGGTTGGACGATGGGGAGGCAAGGTGTCACACTCCTGCTCGCTGAACACCTCGGTGAGGTCGGCGTAAATGCCCGGATACGGACGCTTCTTCTCCATGTCCCCCTGTCCTGCCTCCGCTATATCCAACCCTGGTTCTCCCTTCGCCTTCCCCTCCCTGCTCGGTGGCCTGGGACCCACGCCTATCCTCATCCTCCGGAACCCCCCTTCCCACCAAATGGTAGGGCCCCACTTATCCAGCCAGGCCAGACCTAAGATCACAGCCTCGGTCATGGAAGAGACCACGATGATCCAGAGGACCTCCCAATGACCCCCCATCTCCAACCGTACTGGCTCCGTGATGTGGGTAGCGGGAGCCCCCCCAAGGAGAGACCCGTCCACCTGTTCAAACTTGATGGGTATGGTTAGCCGTCCCACTCTAATCCCTGCCCCCACCACCAACGCCTTACTGATCAAACACCTGGTACACCCTGTGTCGATTAGGGCCTGGTAGTCCCCCCTTTTCCCTGTCTGTGGACTTGTCAGTACAATGGGGATGGCGAAGGGGGGTACTGGTTCACTCACCATAGGGTCCTCCGCCGCTTCGTCCTCACTGTCGTAGGACACCAACCCATATCTGGTACCCGGCGCTGCCTCCTCCTTCTCCTGTGACCTCTGGGAGGGTTTGGCTCCCTCTGCCTGGTGTGCTGCCTGTAGTTTTTCCGGTTCCTTCCTGGATGTGGGGACTCCTGCTCATCCCGGAGTCGGTGGGAGACCCCGGGGCATGGGGACAGGGCACTCCGCTACCCTGTGGCCTGGTTGGTTGCACCTGAAACACCTCAAAGGCGTTCGGGGGAATGGCCCAGGGCCTCCAGCACCCGGCCCCTGTGTCCCGCATCCAACACTTCGTGGTGTTTCTGTGCTTCTGCATATCGCCGTTGGCTCCTCCCCTTTCCTCTGGAACTCTTGCAGCCGCGTCCAGGGCCACCACCACCCGGAACCATTCCTGGAGCCTGTTTTGTACCCTTTGGACCACACACACTTGTCGTATGTCTCAGTCCAGTCCCGCCCTAAAGTGGTGGATCAGTAGGCGTTCTGGCCATGAACACAACCTACCGGCCACCCACCTAAACTCCCGAACATAGTCCACTGCAGGCCGGCCCCATTGCTTCATCGTCAGAATGTCCGCCTCTGCTCGCTGTGCACGTGAGACGTCCTCAAAGCGACACCGCAGGGACTCCAAGAACAGGGTAGCATCAGCCAGCTCCCTGGCGTTGTCTGTGTACAAGTCCGCTACTCAATCCGCTGCCTTACCCTGCAACCCTGCTGTCAAAGCCGCCACCAGTGCCCAATGGGATGGGTAATATCCAGTGTATCGGTCCAGGTGGATGACGGCTTGGCGCAGGTACATCGCCAGACGGTCTGGGTTGCCATCAAAGGTGACTGGTAATGGTGGGGGACCCCAGGACCACCCTGGGCCTCATGCCAACCCTGCCGTCCCTGGTGCCTGTGGGGCACCTACCCCTGTTGCGGGGCGCTAACCCCATGTACCCACCGGCTGCTGGGTTGATGGGCCCATGGGTCCGACCAGCACCCCAACGGGGTCTCTGCCAGCATCAGCCGGTGGCCTACCGTCCCACCGCATTCATGCCTGGTCCACCGCCCCCCCCCCAGACCAGGGCCTCCGACCCGGGTATCCACCCGTAACCGAGGACTGGTCAACTGGAACTGCGGCGGCCCCAAAGCGGCGGGCTGTGCCTCTGCTCGAGACCATGGTGCCACATCATGTCCTACCTCCCATCCTGGCCATGACGGAGGATCCTGGAGCCCCAGACCCCCATATCCATCCCGTGGGATGCCCATAGTGGCCTGTCCAGGCGCTGTCGAGTAGCTCCAGTCGCCATCATCCTCATCCGTGACGCGCCTCTCCCTCCAGCCCCGGAGGGGCCCAGCAGCCCCCGGGGTGCACGCATTGGCTGTGTCCAGATTGGCGAGAGCTGCGCTGTGCCACCACTCCCCCGATGATGCTGGGGCCCCAGCCTCCTGGGCCTCACTCACCGGAGTCGCAGGTTGTGCCTCCTGCACCTTGGGCTGCACCGCTGGCAGGGCTTCCCCCCCAACAGCCTCAGGCATGGCTTCCGTAGCAGCCACCGCCCCACCGTCCTCAGCCACTGGTGTGGCCCCTTGCGTTCCCTTAGCCATTCCCTATACAGGTAACAGAAGGGTAACACAAGTAAAGTTGAGCGCTGACTTTCCTGTCAACATCCTTACCAGTCCCTCAATGCCTCCAGACCAGCTGCACAAAGAGAGGAGACCAGCACACAGGAACGTTGAAACAGTCGCTTTAATGATGCAAAACAAAGTCAGCGCTGGGAGTGGTTTGCTCCCAGCGCGCTATATACCTTCTGTCACCAGCCCCACCCTTCCCCCCTGAACAAGCCAGCATCCTGCAATCATCCATAAAAGCATCCGCCTTGCCGGCGCCGCTCCTTGCGTACGTTACCCGGTATCCTCGTCACACCCATCAGCTGTTTGGCGGCCTGCGGTGATTCCGGCTTGGCGAGGCCCCTGGACTGCCGGCGGAAGCTCCGGCTGATTGGCGGCGGCGGCGGCTGCTGCACGGTGACACCCCTGGCCGCCCGGAATGGGGCCCGCCCGTCAGCTGTTTGGCGGTGGCTGCTGCACGGCGACACCCCTGGCCGCCCAGAATGGGCCCCGCCCATCAGCTGTTCGGTGGCGGCGACGGCGTGAGGAGCTGCGTGCCGCTCTCTTTCCCCCCTCGTTTGTGTGTCGAGCCCGCAGGAGCTCGACACTAACCTCCTAATCCCAGGAGCAATGATGTATCCTAAATAGGTAACTTCCTTTTTTAAGTACTGTAGCTTTAAGGGTGAGGTTTTGTGTCCTCTCTCACTCAGGCACTCCTATAAGTGGTAGGTGTCAGTCCTGCAGCTTTCCTCTGATTCAGAGGCTAACAATAAATCATCCACATACTGTATTAAAGTGGAATTGTATGGTAGGGAAATGGAGGCAAGGTCTGCTTTTAAAATTTGGGAAAACAGGGTGGGGGACTCGGTGTAGCCCTGAGGCAGTTGAGTCCAGGTGTATTGCTGTTTGTCCCAGGTGAAAGCAAATAGGTATTGCGATGCAGGATCTACAGGGATACTAAAGAAGGATGCGCAGAGATCCACCACTGTAAAGTGGGTGGCTGTCGCTGGCACTTCTGTGATTATGGTGGCTGGGTTCAGTACTATAGGTGCTCTTGCTACCATGTGACTATTTATGGCTCTCATGTCATGTACAAAATGATAAATGGGTTTTCCTTCGCTGTCTAATTTGGGTTTCTGGACTGGGAAGATTGGAGTGTTACAGGGGGAGGTGCATTTGCGCAATCCCCATTTCAGATATGCCTTTATTAATTTCCAAATGGGCTCTATCGCTTCTGGCTGTATTCTGTATTGGGGAATGCATGGTGGTGGTCCTGCCTTTACTTGAATTGTAACTGGGGTAGCTCCTTTTAACAATCCCACTTCAGTGGGATCCCATCCCCATAGAGAGGCTGGTAGACTTCAGAGATCTGCATGCAGTTGGATTTCTTTCTCAATTGAACACATATGGTAAAATGTGGGTGTTTGAGCAGGATGTCTAAGTGAAGCCCTTTTGTAGTGCATTTAATGGTTGCCCCCAGCTTACATAAGGGACAGAGGAGATTGGGGGCAGATGGTAAATGGGTGTTCTAGGGAAAAAGGGACAACTTCCACTTTTAGGTTGCTTGTGAATTCAACCGGGATAATTTTCCCTCCCACCCCCACTATGTTATCCTTGGCCCCAGGCACTATTGATGTAGCTTTGAATTCGTCATAATCATTTTCTAGTCAGGACATGTTGTGTTCCTGTCACTCCCATCCGGGTCGGTGTTGGTCCTGATCTCCATTCTGGTGATGTGTGGCTTCCCTAGGGAGGGGGGGTCTCAGTCGGTCGTGACGATTCTGGCTTGCCCTGTTGTGGCTTTCACACCTTCTACTAATATGTCCCTCTCTGCCGCACAGGTGTAATGCCTGCAGAAGGTTTCTCTATTAAGTTCGCATTGTCGGCACCTTATCCTTCCCTGGGGGGGGGGCGTCTGTGCTGTCTTTGCCTGCTATCCTCATTTAACATCACAAAAGCCTGTAAGTCCTCCCTTCTCTCTGCTCTTCATCTCCTTTCTTTTTCCCTGTCTTTTTCTGCTTCTCTCCTTTCCTTTTCTTCTTCTGCTAATCTTTCTTTCTGGTCGAATACAAACTTTGTGATCCTGCGCAACTGAAATGTCTAATGTCAACCCATTAGAGACTATTTTATGAAAGTGCCCCCGGATGTCACTTGCCGATTGATTAACAAAGGCAACAGCTAGAATTTATTTGGTCCTTTTGACAGCTTAAGTCTAAATGAGCGAATGTGACTCCGGCTTCTAAGAGACGGATCCAGAAAGCATCTGGGGTTTCCTTATCCCTCTGCATTATTCTTTGGAATTCAGACTAGTTCTGGGGCCTTTTCCCTATCTCCTGGAGGGCTTCCATTAAATTATTTTTAGCCCTCATATATTCATCCCAGTGGTTTTGGTTGTTATAATCCCAGTCTGGGCAGTTAAGGGGCCAGGCGACTCTAGCAGGGGCTATTTGCCCAGGTGTAATTATTATAGGTCGCCTGGCTATCTCCTCAGTTTTTTTTTGAAAAGCTTCATTAGTTCGTCTTTTGTTAAGAACACATGTAATAGCTGGGTCATGTCTGCCCAGGACGGATTGTGGGTTTCCACAATCGATTTGATAGTTGTTATGACCGATTGGGGGTCTAACCGGAAAGTAGGAGTGTCCTTTTTCCAAACAACCAAGTCAGATGGGGAGAAGGTATGTGTGTTAAAATATGTTCAGCTTGGCCCCTCAATCGCCCGGGTACAGGTCTATTCAGTAGAGGGGCCATGATTTTTGGTTCTGGGTCGTCTAAGGGAGGCTGAGGTTTGAGCTCAATTTGTGTCTGGTTCTTTAATCTGGAAAGTTCAGCCCAGCAATATCAATAGGGTAGCTGGGCCGGTTCTGTCCTGAAGCTAAGTGCTTTCAGGGTTTTAAATTCAAATGTGCTGCCTTCTGACCAAATCTGTCTTCCGCACTCATCTCTAAGCAAAACCCATTTTTTGCATAACTTCTTCACCTGTCTCTTCTTCATGCCTGCCTGAACGGGTAGCTGATTCTCGTCCCAGGCCTCAAGCAAGCTTTTTACTGGGGAACCTATCTCGACCCTCAAACTGGAACATCCCATGATTCCCTATTTCTAATGTAGGGGTTCACTTCGGCTCAGTTGGGTCCAGCGCACTTGAAGTCTCCTTGTGAGACTGCCGTCTACAACCACAGTTTTCGGGCCAAAAAGGGTCCAAGTATGGAGCCCTAACAGAGTATGGGTTGCTCCTTCAGGGATTCTCTACCACAGTTTGACCAAAAAGGGGTCTTTGAGGACTCATCTGCTCCCCCTAGAGAGTATGGGTTGCTCAATAACCAGCTTTACCTACACAACCACAGTTTGTGGACCTCAAATGTCCGGGAGGACCTCTGCTTGCTTCTCAGAGGTAAGGGTCGCTCCTAGCCCGGGAATTAATTTCTGATGTAGGGCTTTGCTTATGAATTACTGGCGGGTGGGGTCCGGTCTACCAATGCAAAAGATTTTCCGATAGGGGCCCGGTCTACCAATACAAAAGATTTACCGACACTTTTACTGCCTGCTTGGCTCTCCCTTTCTCAGAAGGTCTCACTCTCCGATGTCCTCCCCTTGCTTTCCCGGGCCCTGCTGGTCACAGCTCTAGGGGAGTTAGGAGCAGGCCGGGGTGCGGCTGGAGGGCATACAGAGGGTGTGAGATTCAGGTGATTGTCAGAGGAGGATGCCCCACACATATATCCACACACTCTTCCTTTCGTTCTTTGGACCCTTTAAATCTAGAAATTTAAATTTGGCATCACTTACCCTCTTTCCAGGTAGCTGCTTGAGCGCAAGACTCAAAGACTCCCTTTAATACCTGTTGCTGACCGGGCAGGATCCGTGGAGGCTTCCCTGCGGAACAAGGTGTCCGTTGCCGGCTGGGTGATAGCTCTTCCAGGCCCGGTCTGGTGGCTGGGTGAGCTGGAAGTCCCTTTGTGGTCGCCAGGTAATTGTTGGGAGGAACTCCCCCGTTCAGGCTCTTCCAGCCGGGATTTTTCGCAAACGGCGCAGAGAACAACAAATAGAATGTGAAGCCAGCTACCAGAAAGAGAGTTTTAATCACAGAGATTAAAGTTGAGTGACAATTCAGCTAGCTAGAAAGAATGGTCCCCAAACGTGAGTTTTTATACTTTTTCTTGGTTTTCAAAACTGTCATTTCTGATTCGCAGTTTTAAAACTGTCATTTCTGATTCACAGTTTTAAAACTGTCATTTCTGATTCATCGAACAGTGTCGATGAGTTAATTTATCAGATATTGCTCAGGAAAAGGTTAATCCTTGCCTCTGGAGAGGATCTGATGTGTTCTTATTTGTTATCTATTTGTTATTATTATGTTTCTGTCCTAATCCTATCAGTCTTAATTGTTGATAGCCGGTCTCACAATGCTGGTGTTTCAGCTTATCTTGAATGTTTTCAAATTGTTACTTTGTATCTGTTGTGTTAAGTGTTTGCTTGCCTGGGACTGCTTAGCTTGAGTCAGACTTTTGCATTGGGGCTCTTCTATATTGGTTAATGTATGTTTGATCAAATTGTATTCTTTTATTGGGGTGAAGGGGGTTTCTCATCAGGCTCATTTTAAACATTGGGAAATTACTTTATGTACAAGCACAATATGGTGATGAAAAAGGGCATTATATGTGCACGTATATCACAAATCAATGTTGACTCTTGGTATCTGTCTAGACAAGTCCCTGCCGTGTTATTGACTAGTTTTGTTGAAGTGGTTTGCCCTTGCTTCCTTTCTTTCACCTAATACCTATTCTTTACCAAGAAGAAAAAAGCCAGATCAAACAATATTCTGGAATTTAGAGAGGATCATACTAACACCACAAGCATGTAAATATAAAAATAAATATTGTACCTTGAATACACTGAAGCATACAGATCCTGTGTTTCCCTACGCTGTAAAAACATGAAGCTAGGGCACAGATTCAAATAGTACTTTTTTTTAATATGGTATGCAAGAAATCACAGTTAAATCATTTAATATAATTTGTGAAACTATGAGTAACTATGGGGCAATATTTTGGTTGGGGAGTACCTGAATCTGTGATTGCTGCTGTGCAGCCTATGGATATCTATGAAAATGCATGTAATCTCCTAAGTAATTGAGTGATTAAGAAAAACAAGGCTTTGTCCAACCAGGTGCCCTCCAGATGTGAGGCCAGCATGATGGGGCATCAGAGTGCAGGAGGTTATTATTACTAGCAATGGAATGCTACAGTGAGGGTTTTTTTTTTGCTAATTTGATTTAAAATAATTAACTAGTTTAAAATTATTCTATCTTTTAGAGTAGTACTCAGTGGGAAAAGAAGCTATTAACCTTTATGCTTCCATCCCTGAATAGACTGAAGGTTATTTTAAAAGATCGATGAGGATGTTTCTTTTTTCATAAAAAGAATAACCTTTGTTTAACTGTACATTAATTTGAGACATTTGTCATTTCCAGGATTATTGAGTTTACCTGTTTCCTAAATACTCTTATTTGAATGAGTGATGTTTGAATTTATGTGAATCATGATGGTGTTTCTTTATAAATTACTATTAAATATTTCCAGTGTTGCTTTTCAACTAAACTGATCTTTTTTAAACTTCCAGTCTAGGTGAAATAACTGTTATGCCAAAACTAACAGAATATTCTGTAATTTTCACTTAATCTAAATATTTATGGAGATTATCAGTTTTCCCCCTGCAATGTTGTAGCTGACAGAGTTCATGCTGCTGATACTTGGTCTGAGTTGAATTCCCTCTTTGTAGATTTTGGGGAGTCCATATATACATGGAGTGACTTCCCCGGGCTAAAGACAGTGTGGCTTGTTAATGGCATTGTCCTTCAGTAGTTGTTGCAAGAAATCAATGACCTTGTTCTTATAAATGCCATTGGATCTCTCTTCAGAGTCTCATACGTAACAGTGTCCTTCTGAAAAGTGTTCACCTTGGCATTGTGTAGTTATCTGTGTTCAGGATAACTGTACATCTTCCTTTATCAGCCAGCACAGTTATCATATACATAGGATTATACATATGTAAAAAAAATATGGGATTGCTTGAAAAAGTTATTTTGAGAAATATTTTCATTTGTATGGGATTACACATTTTTGTAGTACACTCAGTAAAAACCAACTGCACTAAACTCATAAAATGAAGTAAACTCAGCAGTTTCTCTCTTTTTTTATATGACAGAATGCATTTGTTATGGCTGATGGCCTTTCATAATTCAAATTAAATGTGAATGCCGGTATTTATTATTGCTTCACTGAAAATAAAATTGTGAGGTCAATAAAGAGGCCGCTGCTTTGTTCTGACATATTTGACTCGATTCTTTTTTGTAGCATGATTGAGAAGTTTAAGTTTAATGCATATTATTATGAAGATTATTAATGAAGAGTGTAAAATATAATGTACATTGATCATTCATGACTTAGACAGGGTATTTAACCTTTTTAGCCCAGGGACAAACGGCTGCCATAGAAGACATAGCTAGTCACAAAACATTCATTTCAAAGAAAGACAGACTAGCGAGGTCTAAAGATTATGAATTGCAACTTTTCTGTCTGTATTGTGTTTTTGAATACTCTCAAGATTGACATCAGAATCAATTACTGAGCAAGGTGCTGCGTTCTGCGTTTGCTAGATGTGTACAAGCAGAGCTTGAATAACCACCTGTCAAAGATATTTTAATTTGGATTCTTGTATTCAGCACGGGTTTAGGCACAATGACATAAAAGGCCCTTCAGACTTTAGGATTATGTAACAGGCTGACCTGCCTATTGGCCCAGCCATAATTACATTAGAATCCTGGGAATAAACATGAACTGACATTCCTTCTTTAGTTAGTGATTGTGTCAATCGGTGCTATGGTTTCATTAAACAGTAAAATACACTAAAGTTAGGCCACAAAATGAAGAGGCTAAAGGATAATAAAACCTTCAGCATATATTTTGGCTTCTCTTGGGTGATCCAGACTTCCACAGCAATATTCTTTCAGATGTCTCATCCTGTGTTATCCCCATATTTTAGTCAAATACATTTGTGGGAGAATCAGGTTGGAATACAGCCCTGTTTTTTAAAGGATAAAAACTGAGAATGTGGAGATTTATAAAGGTGGACAAATATACCACCAACTATGTAAGACAAACAAATAAATTAATGGGGGAAAAACAGAAAAGGTTCTTGACTATCATATTATAAAACAGGTCAAGGGGAGAAAAGAGACAAGTGTGACAAATATGTCAAAATTCGAGTACTGAACTATTGTAACTTTCATAGCAGAAGAATACAGTATAGGAACTAGTAATGCAAAATATATATTGCAGTACCACAAGGAATAACAGAAGTGCAGAAATGCAAAAGAAAGTTCATGTCTGAACGTGGGCCAGGACATTTTGAAGGACATGGTGAAGGACAAAATGATATTTTTCACCAGAAAGAAAGAAAATGGTCTCATGATAATTGTAACTTTGCTCTAATCTATGTGCTATTAGCACTGCATGGATTGGACTGTTTACTCTCATATTCAGTTTCTTCAGTCATAATGGTGGCTGCCAATAGATTTTAATTTTAATGTATTATTACACTGATCTCTGTTTTCCTTATTTTCTCTTCTATAACATTAACACATTTTTCTGTTAAAAAATGTGTGAAAGATTAATTTGTAGAATGACGGGATATGTGGGTGCACAGCAGGGGACAGATGGAGGGGGTATAACATGATGGTTTCTTCTGCAGCATCATTTTCATTTTTGCTATTATGAGTGAAGTATATCTAAAATAATTTATTCTCTGAGCAAAACATATTGGGAAATCAGTTGACCTTTCCATCTCCTATGTCATTCTTTTAACCAAATGCAACAGGTCTGAGTTTTTTTATCTGAAGCAATGCAACTGTTCATGGTACAAAACAATGGAGTTCACTTCCAGTGAATAAACTGACTAATATGAATGCTGTTAAAAAATAGAAATCCCACTGATTTTTATCAGTTTGTTTTGTAGCATGCCATGTTGCAACACATACTTGGATAAAATTGACATAGATGCATGATTTTCCATTCCCAGTATAACAATTTTCTTTCCTGTAATGTCTGTCTGAAACCAGAACAATTACACAAATCAGAGTGTATGCAAGTTGTTTCAAGCCATGAATATGCAAAGGGACATTTAAATGAATAGAATATGTGAAAGGTAATAGTGGTGATTTGTGGCCAACTCTTAAATACACACATACGTATAGTAGGAGTCGTGTTCTTTCCAAAGAATAAAACAGCTCAGGAATTCATTGTCATCTGGTACAAAGAGACAGTCCAAGAAAAAGTAAAACTTGGGAAGAGAAATTTAGGACACAATGTGGGAGAGAAATATGGAGAATATGCCATTTTGAGAAAAGCAATGATGACAAATGGTGATTAAATATTTTATCAGTTTCTTGCCTACTAAAAAAAAGTTGATTGGATAACAACTGGAAGCAAAGATGGGAAACTTCATTCTCATATGTGAACATTACTATGCAAAGGAAGAATTTCAGATGGGAGGAGTCCGGTTACAGAGGTGTGCAGAGTAATGTTGAGTTAGGATATTGGTGAATGTTATGAGTGGTTGTAAACAAATGTTGAATTGGTCTGTCAGCATTTTTCTAAACTGTCCCCCACAGAAAGCCAGCAGACCACAAACCACTTGATTTATCTGACTCCTTATGGGCTCATAGAGTGGTTCTAAGTTGATATGTTTGTTGATTGACCTATTCATTGAAAACCAGGCTTCGACGAATACACGTGCGTGGTGTGTGGTGGCATGGCCAATGATTTTTGTTCCACCCCAGTTGAACAGGTGCTGCTTGGTGTCAATATGGGCTGAGATCAAGGATTTGTGGTCATGTTGGTTGGCTGTTAATCGGTGTTTGTGGATTCTTGTTTTCAGTTGCCCTGTTTGCCCAACATAGAATTGGTTGCAGTTGTTGCATTTGATTTTGTAGATTATGTTGCTGTTTTCTTCTTTCTGTACTTTGTCATTGGTTCTGGACAGCTCTAGTTGGAGTGTAGATGTCTGTTTGTGAGCCACCATTATTCCCAGTGGTTGTAGAATTTGATGATTGTCTGATGGCAAAAGTCTCCCAGCGACGGGCAAGTTTAAGCAGCTAAATTTATCTAAGAAGATCAAAGTTTATCTGGTGTTGAAATGTAACTTTGGTTAAAATGTCAGAAGAATCATGCAGGATCATTCCACAGGCCCTTGAAGTCTAGCATCCTATTTCTCAAAGTGGCCAACCAAATACAATTGGGAAGTTCACAAGCAGAATTTGAGAACAACAGCCATTAGAAATGTGCAGATTAATTCACCTCAATGTGATGCTTTGCTTATTGCAGTAGATGCATGGTAGTTGTACGTCAAGCCTACTTTGATTTGCAGATCTGCCACATTGTAAACAGCTTTTGTGCTTGTAATGTGTATGGGCATTGCTGCTGTTGCAGACCAAAGCAAAGGTGCACCAATCCTTCTCTTCACTGATTAAAGTAGATTGACTCAGCCAAGATTCAACATAGATTCATATGTGACAGTGGCAAGATTTATTTTATTTTATTTATTTTTATTTATTTATTTTGGCCCAAAAGGATGGAATTAGTCAAACCTTCCTGGAGTTGACTTGCCCTCCCTCCCCATTCTTTCTAACTATTTAATTGCACACATATTTTAATAATTTCGGTATTGAAATGCTTTACAGGAGAAGGATGCATATTCCTTAACAATGATTTTTGTACATTCATACATATTTCATTAGTTTGCAGTCCACATACATTTATTCTCTGCCTACTTTCTCCACCCCTTTGCCATATGCTTATTATGACTCTTCAAGAGAGACTGACATATAGTATATAGTATTATCTTAACTGCCTGCTGAAAATAGTATTAGTAATTAGCTCTGTGAAGACTTTTCTAAATACAAGCAGAAGGAGGGAAATTCTAGTCTTCCTTTGGCTGTTTCTACTAAGAATATGTAGGATCTGCCATTCATAAATTGAAAGAGCGCCAATGAATGACATAAAGATCACACTGTTAACAGCTTTCATTTATATTTTCACACAAAAGGACCATGGAGGAATGGGTTATAAATGTATGTGTACATATATTGTTCGTTTCTGCTTTGACAGGAGTTCCTTCAATAGAAGAAAATGTGTATCTTTATGTTGCAAAGATAGAAAGAAAAGCCTTCCTTTGGAGTGTTCTGTCTCAGGAAATTGCTGAGTTTCTCTATTAAGGTAGTATATCAATAAGATGACAAAAAAGTCAGAATCAAGGAATAAATCCTATTTTATTACATTGTTTTCACCAACCAAATTTAGGATTGTAAGTTTTTCTTATTACAATTTAAGTGTATATCTATTCACTTGTAGCTTGTAACCAAAGCATATTAATAATCAAGAAAATTAAATAAAATATCTATGAAAGACTATTAAGAGAATGGCATTACAAAGAGCCAAATTCAAATCCTAATGCAATAATTGATTCAGCTAAATGCTTCTGGTTGTTACAAGCTCTATTTGCACAAGCTAACCCATGTAAACATAATCATATTTTACTCTGATTGCTTACTTTTATATATCATAATGAATTATCAGCTATAGAGCCTGAGTTCATATTTTAAGCTAAAATGTGGTTGCCTGATTGGTGGTTCACTTTTTCACACAAATGCAGACCCAATCTTATCAACTAATCATCTTTACAGATAAAGGAAGACCTCCACAAGTGTTGCTTTATGTTTCTAGAGAAAAATTAGGAGACAGCTATAATGGTTCATACAATAAATAATTAAAATAACATTAGAATAACCATGAAGTGATTGTTATAATTCAAATACATATTTATCAGACACAGACAGCTACTTACTTCCCTGTATTTCCATCACCATGATCCTCTATGTCAGGGCTTTTCAACCTGTGGTACACGTACCACTTGTGGTACATTAATGAGTGGCAGGTGGTACACAGCCCTGCCTAGCCAAGTGTAGTGGGGAAGGGAAAGAGCCAGCACAGGCAAAGACAGGAAAAGTCCTCTGGAGCTGCAGATTTTACTTATGAATGGAGCCATTTGGGGAGGCTGCCTTAGCCGGCAGCCAGTACTTACATTTTTTTTTCTTCCTTAAGTGCCAGCTGGGCTCCTTACTTTCCTTTCTAGCCAGTAGCTAATTCTTAAAGGGGAAGTGCCTTTTTAAGCTAGTTCACTCAGCAGCTTGTCTTTTCTGTCTCTGGAGGCCTTTCCTTGTTTGATCAATATATGGAAGAGGGAAAATATGGGGGGGGGTTCAAATTCTTCCTTCAGAAGGAGATGGGAATGAGAAAAAGGGAGGCAGGAAAGGGAGGGAGGGAAGGAAGTCCCGCCTTAGCAGTTGGCCACCAGCAGCTCTGCCATTGACTTTGCTTGTCAAAAGGTTGCAGAAGGGGATCACATGACCTGGGACACTGTGACCATCATAAATATGAATCAGTTGCCAAGCATCCAAATATAAATCACATGACCCTGTTGCTGCAATGGTCATAAGTGTGAAAAATGGTCATAAGTCATTTCAGTGCAATTGCAACTTTGAACAGGTTTTTTTTTGTCACAAAGTTTTTGACACCTTGCTAGGTGGTACTCGAATATTGCCATATCCTAAAAGTGGTACAATCGGTAAAAAGGTTGAAAAGCCCTGCTCTATGTTAGAGTAGTTTTGGGATTGTAATATGTTCGGGGTCTTCCCATATTACCTATCAGGTTTTTAACATTATAGAAGATTAAACAGGCTGATGTGATCTAGAAGTCCTAAACAAAGCTATGATTAATAATCCATGCAACTGATTAAATAATCTTTGAGAGTAATGGTATATAGAGTACTCAAATAATAAAAAGATAACAGTGGATGAGGAATGCAGCACAAAAAAATTGAAGATAACATACAAGCAGTTTGTAATCTACAAGAATTTAGAGCGCTGTTTAATTCAGCAAGGGAAAGGCAAGAAATTCAGAGTAGCAGATGAAAAAAGTTTCAAAAACTGTTTCAATTTACTGTGTTTCTATACAGACAAAAGAGGAAAAAAAAGTTTTTTTTGTTACCATAAAGATTAGAATTGGAATTTTCTACTATAGTAAAGAGAGAGAATTACAAGAACTAGCAAATAACATATACTTTCAACTGCAGAGGGTCCTGGATGATGCGGATTATCTGGACCCTTTTCGGTCTTCGTTCAGGCCAGGTTATAGTATGGAAACAGCATTGATTGTGCTGATGGATGAACTCTGGTGGTCTCAGAATGGAGGTGTTTGTGACTATCCTGACTGATTCTTTTGAACTGGCTGTGGGGATGGGCAGTGGGAGACACAGTTTTTCAGTGATTCTCTTTTCCAGTCACTATTGCTGGTGGGGGAAGAGTCTAGCCTAGTCTATGATGAGGATATCTCACCACCTCTTTAACCGCTTGGTGAGCTCATACAATGACACGGGATGCAATATCATCAATATGCTGATGATACCTAGTTATACCTCTCTAGGCCTGGTCAGGTAGGTGATGCTGTTTCAATCCTGATCCAATGCCTGGAGACTGTGAAGGTCTGGATGGGAAGGAAATGGTTCCAGCTCAACCCTAGGCAAACAGAGTGGCTTTGGGCTCCCCCCCCCCTAAACAAGCCCAATGATGTGATATCTTTGACACTTAGTTGGGAAGCATTTCTCTAAACTGGTATGGAATTTGGGAGTCCCCCCTGCATTGATAAAGCCTGAATCTCAATTAGTGATATCAGCCTGAGGATCACTAATCAGGCTAGGCTGAGCAACATAAAATAACATGAGCTCAGAGTTGGTGGCGCAGTGGTTAGAATGCAGTATTGAAGGCTAATTCAGCTCACTGCCAAGAGTTCGATCCTCGCCAGCATAAGGTTGACTCAGCCTTCCATCCTTCCAAGGTCAGTAAAATGAGGACCCAGATTGTTGGGGCCAATAGGCTGACTCTGTAAACTGCTTAGAGAGGGCTGCAAAGCATTATGAAGCGGTATATAAGTCAGCTATTGCTATTGTGCAGAGTTAATCCAGGTTTGTTCTGTTCTGTAATTAAGAACCTTTCACTTCTTGAGATCTTACACAAACGACCCTTTCTTGGAAGCTAACTGCTATTGAAATACTTCTTAATATTGTGATAGCCATATTTTGATGTTTCAAGGATGTATTAATGTATGTGAAATGCTCAGATATTACAGTAACATTCACAACAGAAAATCCTATGGATATATAACATTTATGAACATTCGAGCTCCCTGAAACACAGAGATCTGCCAACAGTAATCCAAAAGAATTACACACTTTAGGCCTGAACATAACATACTGTATGCATAACTCACATCAGATCAACCCATATGCTACTGTTAATGTGCCAACTGACACATGTTAAGCCACAAACACAGGAAGGATTGGAACTAAACTGCATTTTTATATTCTGAAATGCAATACTTTATTTTAAAGAATAAGAATTAGTACAAGAAACTTATTTGACATTACTTCATTGTGGGTAGCAGCATGGTAGGCACAAGTGGCGGGATCGAGATGAGGCGCTGTTCTGTGAGGCTTCCAAGGCGTCCGGCTCCATTCTTCCTTCAGAGACCTAGTGCTTTTATCCAGCCTGAATGGGCTGATTTGGAGAAACACCATGTCTTTCAAAATGTCTTCCTCCTTTCTTTTCGGTTTGACTGCAGGAGAAAGTGTCTCTTTGGGTCACCTGGGTGTTTTTATCCAGCCTGAACGTGCAGTTTCAGAGAAATGACATGGAATCGTCACTTGAGAAATCTGACTGGGTGAGTTTCCTCAGCCTGAATGTACTCTCTTAGAGATACCACATCCATTCCAGGCTCAGGTCCTCCTCCTAGGTGCTGTTATCCAGCCTGAATGGGCTGATTTGGAGAAATGCTATCTCTTTCAAAATGTCTTCCTCTTGTGATTGATGGTCAGTCTAAGCCAGGTTCTGATCCGTGGTCTTCCTTGAGACCGAGGGCTTGGCTGAGTTCCCTAAACTCCTTTGACAGCTGAACTAGATGGAGGGAATACTGAGCAGCATAGTTTTCTGAAAACAGAGGAGCTTCCAGGTTTACTGTGAATATCGAATTGATTTTCTCCAGTATCGCAGCAGTCTGACTGGCTGCTTCATTCTTCTTGAGGAGTGAGTGGTCTTTGCCCCGAAGCCCCCAGGTGCAGCTCCAAAAACCACCCGAAAGGGAAACAGCGGGGGATCCGCCCCTCGCTCGCCCAGAATTCTTTTATATTCTGATTATTCTTGGGGTCTACATATTACATTTTATTTGAATGTTGTATTTTCTCCCTTCTTCCTTAAATATTTTGTTTAAGTTACTGCATTTCACACATCCGCTAGCAGAATTCTTTTGGGATATGTATAATGTCTCCTGATGATTATATGCTTCAAATGAATTCACTTGACCACATCAGTTTTTTTTAAAAAAAACATGCAAATCAGCTTCTTACAATAACTGTATGGGTCCCTTTAATTCCAGTCCTAATCACTATTATATTTATTGCCAAGAATAGAATAGAATAGAATAGAATAGAATAGAATAGAATAGAATAGAATAGAATAGAATAGAATAGAATAGAATAGAATAGAATAGAATAGAACTTTATTGTCACTTTAAATGTACATTAATCCTCATACATTAAAATGAGATTTCGTTGCATACAGCTCTCAAAGAGTAACCACCTCCAATATACACTGCATAAACATGACAAAAAAAATAATTATGCATATACCCTCATACACACACATATATGACCCAGACACAACAACAGTCTAGTTCGGTTGTATTCATATACATGGTGAGAAAAACGAATCTTGCGAGTTTATCAGACAGATGGCATAGGGAACAAAGCTGTTACAGAATCTGGTAGTCGTGTTAGAAATACTTCAAAACCTCCTCCCAGAGGGGAGCAACAGGATCAGACCATGAAGTGGGTTTGTGGGGTCTCTAACAATGCTTCGAGCTCTAAGCACATAGCGCTTATAAGCATTGTCCTGAATAAAGGGAAGTGAACTTCCTATAATCTTGTCAGTTGTCCTTACCACTCTCTGTATGGACCTTCTAACTGAGGCACTACTACCACCAAACCAAACAGTGATAGTTTGTTAAGACGGTCTCAATTGTGCCTCTGTAAAATGTGGCCAGGACAGAAGGAGGAAGATGTGCTCTCCTCATCCAACACAGGAAATGCAGATGCTGATTTGTACGCTTCACTAAGGATGATGTGTGGAGAGACCAAGTCAGATTGTTAGTTATCTGCATCCCTAGATACTTGATACTGTTGATCATCTCCACAGTGGCAGCCTTGATACAGAGTGGAGTATGGCTATGCCAGCTCTTTCTAAAATCTACAATGGTCTCCTTTGTTTTATTAGCATTCAGAACCAGGTTACTTTTATTGCACCAGTCCACCATAGCCTTCACCTCTTCCCTGTAAGCATCTTCACTGTTATCCTGGATAAGACCCACCACTGCCTTGTCATCGCATACTTCATAATATGATTCGTAGCAGATTTGGCACAGCAGTCATGAGTCCTCAAGGTGAACCGTAACAGACTCAAGACACAGCCTTGTGGGGAACCCTTACTCAAGGAGATGGAGTTGGAAACTTTTCTTCCAACTCGCACAACCTGGGCCTATCAATAAGGAAATCAAGTATACAGTTATATAAAGGAGTATTAAAACCTAATAGGCCCAGTTTACTCACCAAATGCTGAGGAATGATTGTATTGAATGCCAAACTAAAATCAACAAACAGCATTCGCACATCAGTATTCTTCTCCTCCAGGTGCGCCAAGTTAAGATGAAGCACACTGGAAAGTGCATCATCTATAGAGCACTTCTTTTGATAGGCAAACTGTAATGAGTCAAATGTAGGGGAAAGGCATGAAACGACATAGTCCTTTACCAATCTCTCAAAAATACTTCATCATAATGGAAGTGAATGCAACTGGACAGTAATCATTAAGGCATGTGATTATAGATTTTTTGGGCACTGGTATGATGATTGCAGTCTTAAAACATGATAGAACCACAGCCTGATTCAATGAAAGATTGAAGATGTATGTAAGAACAATAGCCAACTGGTCAGCACACTCACAGTACTCACCCAGGGATATTATCAGGACCCGTAGCCATTCAAGTGTTGACTTTTGGCAGGACCTTCCGAACAGTTGTTTCAAACCTGAGCACCTGTTCATCATGAAGGGGAACAGCCTTCCTTGCTGGAACATTGTTTGTGGCCTCAAACCGTCCCCAAAACATATTTAGCTTATTTAGAAAATCCATGTCACACTTACATGTCAGGGAAGCTGCCTTATATTCAATAATAATCCGAATACCTTGCCACATCCATCTAGGGTCCATAAGATCTTGAAAAAAAAATCTGTACCTCCTGACTATAGGCCCACTTTGTTTTTTTTATAGCACATCTCAAATCATCTCTTGCTATGGTAAGTGCTGCCACATCGCCTGATTTAAAAGCAGCGTTTTTCACCTTCAATATCGCCCAGACCCCCTGAGACATGCAATGTTTTTCATTTGCCCACAACAATAGTCTTAAGAACACTGACATCCTTCATGCACTTTTGAATATAAACAGACACAGTAGAAGCATACTTGTTCACATCAGTATGTTGTTCATTTGTTGCAGGCTCTTTAAATATGTTCCAACTTGTGCGCCTGAAACAATCTTGTGGAGCTTCCATAGCTCTTGTCAGCCACACTCCCACCTGTTTTGTAGTTGGTCTCTCTAATAAACAAAGGCTTATATGCCGGCATAAGCATCACAGAGAGATGATCTGAGGAGCCAAAATGAGGGCGAGGAGCAACCTTAAATGCTTTCTCAACTTTAGAGTAAGCTAAGTCCAGAGAATTCACACCTCTAGTAGCAAAATCCACGTATTGATGGAAATTAGGGAGGGCTGCTTTCAAGTCAGTCTGATTGAAATCGCCTACCACAATGAAAACCCCCTCCAGATGGATAGTTTGCAAGTCATCGATAGTGCAATAAAGAGCACTCAGGGCTTCATTCTTGTTGGCACTGGGGGGAATATACACAGCTATGATTAGAATGACAGTGAATTCTCTTGGCAGATAAAAGGGTTTACATTTAACAGCCAAACATTCGACATCAGCAGAGCACTGGCTGGAGACTACCTTAGCATTGGTACATGGAATCAACCAACCTAGGTCTTACCACGAACATAAATCTGACTCTGATACTTCTTGTAAATCAGCATTGATAACATTAATGTTTTTCTCCATTTCTGGGCCAATTCAGGTAAACAGAGCTGCCATACAGTTTTGCTCAGAGTGATTCCTTATTAAAATCCAGGATTTGGTACAATAGGAAGGTTAGCATTACTTGAAGGGCAGGGGATAGTTTCTGAATTGTTAAAATCTTCAGACCTGGGGTGTGATTGGAAATGAGTACTGCATTGTCAGATTGTATATGAGAAAGAGCAACATGGCAGATTTAATCTGAAAGCAGAAAAAAAAAAGAATAGAAAAAGATGCGAGTTGGCTGAAGACAGACTTGGGGGGAGGGAAATTTATGAGAGGTAATGAACGTGCTATCCTGTTTTTATTCCAGGGCACAAAATGTCTTTCATCCAGAGGAAGAAAACCTAGTAATGTTACATCTGGCACCACTCTGGGTAGTGAGTAAATATAACAGTGCTATAATAAACTTTTGTCTGCTGGGCACATATGTATATATTAATATAAGCTGGCAGACTAGTTTACATGCATTGATTTGTTCATCACGTACATATCCCATCTTTATTCTAGTTATTTTCAAGCTTCACTTCCTAGGATTCTTTTGGAGAAAAGTTGCCCATTAGGCTTTGAAAACCCTAGTATCTGAGTCTGGTTCCCAACTACCCAGCACATGGGGTCAATTCAAATGAGTTTGTGCCAGCTTCTTACCTTTCATTTTGCAAAGTCCTAAAATGTTACTGGGTGTTTGCTTTGGCCAGGCAAGATGGATTTTTTTGATGCACTACAAAAAGTTTCCCTTGCACAAACATGTCCTTGTGGGGAGAACTGAGTCAAGGCCTTGAGCTATATGCTTTTTCATTGCCCTCTCTACACAGCATCCCAGATGACTTTTATATTTTATTTACGAATTTCTTCTACTTATCAGTGCTTCTGATCATTGTTTAGATATCTCTTTCCAGGTAGACCAGTTGGGCACCACTGTATGTGCTATCTACCTCTTCTTGACTCTCTCTCTCTCTATATATATATATATATTAATTTATTTCTTTTTTAGCTTTATATATTTTTAATTTTCACCTATTCTACTTGTATCTGGCTATAATTTGGACTGAGCTCTACCTTTGCTTCAGCAGCAAAGGCAGTATGCATGCTATTCCTTCTTCCAATTTTCCCTCATTAGCATAACCCCATGAGAAAGGCTGGACTGAGAAATAGCCACCTAAAGTTATCCAGTAAGCTGCCATGGCAGAGTAGACTTAAACCTAGATTTTCTGTTTCCAAGTCCATCAACTCAACTTCCACTACTTTATCCTTAGCATTCTTGTGATAGACTATGCTTTGCTAGGCTTTCTAGTGCAGATGGGCTGGTACATACAAAACTGACTTGTGCTTGGGGCCAGCCAGCCTGCCTTTCATATGGCAGCAGAACTGAATGTCTAGAGAACTAAAGCTGGCAGCTTCCTGGATATTTAGCCTAACTTGGTAAGTTTATACGTTTTCATTGGCCAACTTTAATGATGGCCAGAAAGTTAAGGAGAGAGACAAACTTTGCTTCAACTTGGACAAATTTAAAAACAATTATTGTAATTGTTAATCCTCAATTGCAAAAATATGTACTTGGAATTAATAGTGCATCTCCTCCTTAATGTGCTCAGGGTTATAGATTTACAAGCTTTCCTACCTCTTAATTCGGTTTAATAAAAATTGTGTTAGAAGCTGATGGCACTATATTATATGGTGAGGAAATATTATATTATATAACAAGCTTATTTTACAATCTCCATTTTTAGATTGGATCTAAAATGTAAATTTAAATGTAAATCATAACCTGATTTTTGGTCTTTTTAATTTCTCCCTTCATATCCTGCTTTTCAAACCATCTCATTTACTAAAGAATTCTGGGTTAGTTTTAATAAAGGCATTCCCTAATTAAAGATTCCAGATTTTGGATTTTTCAGATCAATGAAACATAGAAAAATCAATCTTTCTTCTTTTATTTCATTGCAATACATAAATATCCTATTCCTTTGTTAAAGCATTTCTCCATCTCTAGATAGCAGAGAGCCACTGTGAGGCATAACTGCTGATTGATTCAATTCTCACTGAAGAGGAAAAAGGAAATAAATAATTTTGCCAGAGAAATGTTTTAAATATCACCTATTATATTATGTTAAGAACAGTATGATCGAAAGAAATCAGAGGTATAGCTGTGCTAGTTGGCTATAGCAATAAACAAACAAGAATCATATGCACATTAAAGTTTAACAGATAGCCACAACAGTTATGCTACAATAAGTTTATTAGTCTTGAAAGCACCACAAAACTCTTTTTTTAAGGAGAAGAGTAATTCTTGAGAATGAAATTGTATTGCTAACTGGTACCAGTAATGAAACTATGCTGAGTACTGGGAATAGATTGCTCAAGCAGTTCTCTCCTTAATAAATTCAGAAGAAAAATGGAGGGATTTATGGATTACTATGAAGAGAAATTCAGATGAAGTACAACTAAAGAAACTGAATGTATTTAGTCAAAAGGGTAGAGAGGGGACAGTTGTTAATCTTGTCATTTTCTGACTAGACAGCAACAGTGGGTTCAATTACATGAATGTAGAATTTATCCTCCAGGCTGGGAGCATAAATCTTAGTTCCTTCACTCTTAGAATTAGAGCATGAATCCAAGTTAATGGATAAGCTTTGGAAGTTTCATATACCAAAAGACTGAGTTTGCATAACTATGAAGAAACAATTGCAGAGAGAAATAACTTCCATGGAGATTAGTGGACTTGTGTCCAAGTATGGTTTGGGATTGAAACCTTTCTTGTAGAAATACCACTCTAATTCCATCCTCTTGTTATCCTTATTGAAATTCGTTGGTCTGAAATCCTGTATCCAGAAATACAATTTGGCCTGGACTGTTATGGATTAAGACCTTCATGCTGTATTTAACACAGTTTTCTGAATTAGAGTAGATAGCATATCCAAACCTCGGACTTTAACATTCCTTTAGTTGCATGAAAACTCATAGCACTGCAAACAATGCTAACATATGAAAAAATGGTATGCAAAGAAATAGAGTTCGTGTCACGATAAACAGTTGGAACTTTGATCCAAATGAGCATTTTCAGTTTGGGAATAATTATCAGAATGACAGGGTTTTTTCTTGCAACTTGTTTTTACTTTACAGTTTTCCTACAGGAAATCCTGCAATATTTAAACGTCTGCCTCATCAAGTTCAGTGCTGTTTTAAATAAACTAATGCCAGCAAGCTGGCATTTGAACGGCATGCACCTATATAATCATTACAGTGAAGCAGATGCAGAATATAAGATTGCTTGAACAATAAGCACTGCAATTTCCACAGTAACATTGTTTTAAATCTAATTGGTGTTTGTGCAGATCCCTTACAAAAATATGAAAATTACACCAGGATATTTAATGAATTTTGTGCAAAGCTTATCTGCATAAAATTACATTTCAGCAGGGGGAAAAAAAGCCCCAAGTTCAAATGCTATTTGCTTAAGAGCCAAAACATAGTGAATTTTGCCCACTCTGTTTTAGCCTTGGTAGGCTGGCTTTCATATTTTAAATAAATACTACAAAGTTAAAGCTTCCAGCTGTAGAACCACCCATCTGTACATGTTGTTTGGGATATTTGGCAGTTCTAAAAGATTATTTCTCTTCCTACCAAAAATAACACTGGGAAAAAAAGATTTATCAGCCAAACAAAAACCAAACACACACATACATGCACACACAATCCTCCATACCACCTTCTAAATGGAAACACTTGTTAGCCAAATAACTACGGAAGCCTTAAAAATGCTTTATAGCAGTCAGTTGACAGGAACTGTTATTACATCAAATTCTCCCCTCCCCCTGGTCTGGCATTTGAATATGATGAGTTTCTAGGTCCAATGGAACTACCTGCGCATTATCGTAGATATGCATCAATAAGAGGATCATCACCCTAACAAATCCACGTGGCATTATATCTTAAAAGCTGGTACCAGAGCTGCAGACTTTTCCATCCAAATATGTTAAATGGGGATTCCTATTAGACGTACGATTCCCCCCCCCCCCAATGTATAAACAAGTTCTTTCTCTTTGTAGGGCTTGCATATGCCAGAAAATATGTGCTTGGCCTGACTGATCTCTCCCCCCCCCCCCATTTCTTTTTGTTCCTTTTCTGTCCAGCAGAAAATAAATGCCATCGGGGTAATTAGTTCCCCTTGTTTTTTTTACAGACTGCAACCAAACTGTTAATTTACGGGGGAGGTAAAGTTTTCTACCATTATTTTTTCAACACCCAGTTCTAGCGAAACAGTTCGGCCTTGTATATAGGTTTGAGTTTTAGCATATGTTTGCCTACATTAAGGAAGAGAAAAGGAGTGGAAACTTCAAGCAAAAATTGTGGCTACTGTGAAAGGGGAAACAAAAGGACATCTGTGAAGTAGGCCACAACTGGCAGAAGAGTTATTTTACCTCCAGCGCCAGCTGCTAGGGAAATCTATGCTCACTGCCCCGACAAAGACATCTTTGTTTTGCAACATAAACTCTGGAGTGGCTGGAAACTTCTTCACCGATACAAATCAAAGGCTGAAATCTTGCTTCACATATTTATTGGAGCTATTCTGCTTTCTTTATCTGATTCTCACTTCCTTATTCAAAATGGACAGGGCCACTGTTTTTTGGAAGGTTTTAAGGAGAGGAAAGTTCTAGTGTAGCAGAGAAGGGTCATTCATTCACCACGGTGGACTGTATGTTTAAAAACATTTAATTTCTCTGGGAACTATAAGTGAACACAAATGCTATTCTAATGTTTTCTCTTCTGAATCTGCCCTGTAGTTATTCTTGGTATTAGCCTGATCCTTTTTTGCTTTTGCTGCTGATACATTTGAGAACTTTTAACGTTAATGGAATGTTATTCTTTTTCTCTTATTATAATCCTCAGAATGGTGTCCCTTGGATTAGATCTTGTGGCAACAAACAAAGGAAGAATATACTTATTTGGGGCCTTCCTGGTCCAATTTTGCAGCCCCTATGTACATTTGCTCACTAATATGTAGATTCATATTGATCTAATAGTAATTCCTTCTCTTGGAGACATTCTTCTTGCTTTTATTTATATTTTACTTATATGAATTAAGCTCTGGTTGGTAAACAATTCGCTGGGCATTTGCACAAAACCAACTTTACCTCACTTATCTTGTGCTGCTGTTTCATATCATGTTAGTGTCTTTGCTGCTGTTCCCACGCTTGGATGGATGAGGAAGCAGGAGGATGGAAGAGCCATTGAGGAAATAGGGTAGAGTTAGGGTTATTGTTTCATTTCACAGTGGGAGACTATATGGGGGGGGGGGGTAGCAAACAATCACCCTTTTGATTGCTTGTGTAGAACTGACAGACATGGGGCAGAAATCCCAGAAACTGAGCTAGGGCAAGAGTTCCTGCCGATGCCCCACAACAACAAAGAGAATGCTGAAAAAATACCTTTGCAACATTTCCTCTAGAGCAGGGGTCTCCAACCTCGGCAACTTTACGACATGCTGGCTGAGGAATTCTGGGAGTTGAAGTCCACAAGTCGTAAAGTTGCCGAGGTTGGAGACCCCTGCTCTAGAACAGGAATGTACCCTCTGTCTGCTCAGCTTCACAACTCCCCTGCAGGCCACATGATGCCATTGGGTTAAGGGGCAGGTTAGTGATTTTAGGTCCATATATGCAAAGGGCCTCAATTATTCTGAAAAATGGATAAGGCGAATTCCTCAGCAGAACAATTTGCTTATATTTCCCTCTTCTCATAATTTTTGAAATATATTCCCAATTAAAAGTATGTTAAGGAGAAATACTGTGGTATTGACCTATTGGACTAAAGTACAAATAACATTTAAAATCTATGCAGCACACTCTTTTACAGTTCTCAGCTCAATCATGCCCATATCCATTGTTAAATGGAATAGTAGGCGAGATAGGCAGCAAGCAAAGCAAATCAATCAGTCAGTCAGTCGATCCTATTTATTTGATTCAGTTTTGGCAATGCCCAACTTTAACTGACTTTGTGCGGCTTACAATATAAAAAACATCTAAACACAATGAAAACTAAGTACAATAAAAGAAACAAACAAAACTGTACAAATAATACAAAAGCCTATGCAACCCATATGAAACACAACAACACAGGGTTCCACCTGCGGTCTCCCAAGGCCTGGGAGACTAACCATGTCTTCATGGCCTTTCAGAATACCATCCAGATGGGAGATGACTGGATCTTAGGGGAGACCTCATTCTAAGAGCAGGAGCCATGACAAAGAAGGCACAATTCCTGGGTCCCCAAAATGTCTGTATTTACTTATGAGGAAGCTCCAATTTGGTCTAGTCCAGGGGTAGGCAACCTTGGCTCTTTTATGACTCGTGGACTTCAACTCCCAGAATTCCTGGGAGTTGAAGTCCACGAGTCATAAAAGAGCCAAGGTTGCCTACCCCTGGTCTAGTCTGTCCATTTCTCCTTGGCGGAAAATGACTTTAAGCAGAAACTCTACTTTGCTACCACTACAATTATGGACAATATCACTGTCAGCTTTCTTTCCTTAAAATATTCGGTTGGTTTTTTTTAGCATTTTTTGTATTTTTAATACCTTTATATTAGTAAATCACAATATCATCACATTGGAATATGTTTGGATATTTTAATAAGCCTGGATGTCTAATTGTTATTGTTAGGACAAATAACAGCATTAGAAGGATTGTGTTTATTTCTGAATATTAGCAAGCAAGGCTCTTGGAGACTCAAGAACTTTGAAAGATCAAGCCGTAGTCAACATTTATTATATGTGGTTGCCATAAGAATACATAGTGAGAAAAGCCTGGCCCAAAAGCCAATGTTTTCTTTCATTACTAAAATTGAATCTTACTACTGGACAGAGAAATTTTCCTACATTGCTTTCCACCAGTTCTCATTTCATTTCAAGGAAGTGATTTTGTTCTATATAAGATTTTAAAGTAGAGAATTTTGGAAAAGTCTCATGGGTAGACTCTGATTTTTTTTTGTTCTTATTTAGTTCTAAACTGAGTGAATAACTTGTCTGTTTTGACAATTATCTCTCCAGTGGACTATAATGCTTCTGTTCTACCCAATGGCTTCCAATGCTTCTATTAAATCCCAAAGGAGTAGTCCTCCTAATGTAATTTCTCATTTATTTTCTATTTAGAAAATAGTTAAAGTATATCTCCTTCTCTATCTTACCCAATTTCTCTGCTCACAAATGTGGTGGAAAATTAGGCCATTTATGACCAGATCTAATGAACCCAACTGGTACTTTTCACCACCAAAAGAGGATATATGTGCTATAAAAATCCAAGTATGAATATAGAGCAAGTTGTTAAAAACAAAATTGCCAATAGGATAAATAAGCAGTAGCAAACATTTACTGACATGTGCTAGTTTATTTGAAACTAAAGACATAGTTTTTTTCCAACCTGAGACATTCAGTAGCAGCTGCTACATAGAATTTACCCACTGGCGTTTGTCTTTCTGGATATATGTATGGAAAGGGAGGGGGATGAGTTTATATTTGCAGTTGCTAAAAGGGATAATAATGCCAAACCTAGCACATTCCAGAAGTTGACTGACTTGCTGAAATACAAATGTCATTGTGAGAGTTATTGAACTAAATCTAACTTTGGGAACTTTGTTTTTCACCGTGTTTCAGAACCAGTAACAAAGACTGTTGCTTCTCTACATTCCAGATGTAGAAGAGATAGTACCCTAATTAGCTGAGGAATGTGATTAGGGTGATATTCCTGAATTATCTGCTATCCTATCTTTTCATTCAAATAAATAAATAAATTCTGCCAATCTTTATCAGAATCTAGGCTGGGTTTGAATGCCTGTATGAAATTTCTTCAGATGTTTGCTGTACCCCTTGATTCTGTGCAATGCCAAACATTTTTATTGATCTGAAAGAGCTATCTGAGCTATTCCATTAGAGCAGTGATGGCAAACCTTTTAGACACCGAGTGCCCAAAAACCACCCCGCCCACCCGCCCCCCGCAGGGCCACCTACCATGTCCACGGCCCACCACAGATCGCCCAGGTGGCCCTGCAGCACCATGGCGGCCACGCCCTCCACCCGTGTCCCACAGCATCTGCACGCGATGGAGTGTGAGGGCGGAGTCTTGTGCCTGCTGCCCGGCTGCCATATCCTTGGCTGCGCTGCTCCACGCCGGCCATGCCTGGGGACAACTCTCCTCTGGGGGGCTGCTGGTGAGGGGGCCATGGGGAGGCAGGGCTGGGGCGACAGCGCATGTGCCCACAGAGAGGGGTCTGTGTGCCGCCTCTGGCACGCATGCCATAGGTTCACCACCACTGTTCTACTCTATATGCAAGGGTCTATCAGCTTCCTACTGGATCCCTGGCTGTATAGGGAATCTATACGGGCCTTGAATTCTTGGTACCCCTTATTTTTCTTAATTTTAGGGCTACTAGAGCCAATGTGGTATAGTGGTTAAGTCGCTGGCTGGAAACCAGGAGACTGGGTGTTCTAGGCCTCCCTTAGGCATGAAAACCAACTGGGTGATTTGGGCCAGTCACTCTCTTTCAACCCAACCCACCTTACGGGGCTGCTGTTGTGGGGAAAATAGGATGCAGGAGTGTATATATTGTATTCACTGACTTGTGTTGACTATAAATAAAAATGTAAGATAAAACTAATAATAATAGCTGCAAAATGCAGATGAGCAGTAGTTAGCAGCAAAGAGATAAAAAAATTCTCATGATCATCTATATTTTTGCAACCCATGATCATTTACATTATTGTACCACTTTTAAATGTGGATGTCAAAAAATAATCTATAAAAATAATCTACACTTGCCTCCAGAACTTGTGGGTGCTCCAACACTGGAGGTTTTTAATAAGAGATTGGACAACTATATGTCTGAAATGTTATAGGATTTCCTGCTTGAGCAGAGGGTTGGACTAGAAGACCTCCAAGGTCTCTTCCAACTCTGTTACTGGGTTATTTTGAAACCGGGTCCTTGTTTTGTGTCTTACTACTACTGCCAATTAGCACATATCAGCAGTCACCTTCTGATGAGATGGGTAAAACAAACAAATTTAATAAATTTAATAAATAACTATCATTAGGATGCATTGTGAATTAATGATTGTCTAGGCCAGAGGTTTTTTTTTTACTGTGGACCCTTAGGATTCACTGAGAGATCAAGGGCAAAAGGCAAAGAACAAAAAAGTCCATTCATATACAGCCAATTTTCTTTTAAGTAATGTATTTCACAGCCTGAACAAAATTGAAAACCCTTAATGTAGGCAGTAATAACCAATTTCTTCAAGCCCACTTGAGATTTCTTTAATGAGAATATCCCATGAAGCTTAGATACATTTTAAATGAATTCACCTAAATGTGCTGGGTCCAGTCTTTTAAAGGTGTTACAATCTGCCTGCGAGGCAGAAAGTGCTGGATCCAGCCTAAACCAACCATGAGCTTTTCTTCCCGAATAATGTAAATCTCATTGAAATCAATAGAAATAAAGAACCACCAACAAAGTCTGGATCTAGCTCCTAGGGGCCATATGTTAGACTTGGATGAAACTTTGAGAACTTCCATATAATATCATCTAATTTATTTCTTCAGCCTGCTAGGAGTTACTTGTAAACTTGTAAAGGAACACTCCTTTTTCTTAATTTAAAATTTATAATTTTTTCTGCAGTAAAGAATAAATCTTCTCTTCGTATTGCATCTAGTTCCATTTTTAAGCAAACAGGTAACATATTTTTGGCAGAAGTAATCAAATGCTGTTGTGTTCACATTGGTGATTGTCAGCCTCCATTTAATTACTAAACACTGTGCTTTAGGAGAGTATAGGAAACTATAACCCACCAGTTTGATTGTAAACAAGCTCTGGCATTGAAACAAAGCTTGCATTAATCTCTACAATCAGGATATAGAACTGAGTATGTTTTTCAATAGAACTCTTATAAAGAAATCCTGCCCATGATTATTAGCTGTATGAGAATTTAAAAAGTCTAATTGCCTTCTATTAAATCTGTATTTATCAATTGCAGCTTTCTCTGGGAAATTATAATGTGCAAAAATATTCTGCATTCCAAGCTTTAACAGTTGGAGGTAGATGTCCTTAAGGATAGGGGTGGGGGGAGTCCCTTTTCAAATGGCACATTTACTAATTATAAAATGCTCTTATCTCTCTGCAACCAAAGCCAAAATGAACATGTGCCTTGCACTAAGAAATCCCAGGATTGTCACAACTTGTGCCAGCTGTTGAGGTTATGACACCTGTGCCAGCATCGCCAGCTCTGCCCACTGTCATCTGTTCCAACTGTTCCATCTGCACTGTTTGTACCAATTCTCCCATTTCTGCATCTGTACCTTCTGCAGAAATGGTTCCAACAATGCCAGCTGTGTCATTGGTGCCAAATATGCCAGATGTTCTATTTGTCCACCCTGGGCCAAATCAATGTAGTTTTGTGCTCATTAGTTTTAGCCGGTGGATTCTATCTCACATTTTTTTTAAAAAAGATGAAATCATTACTAAATCACAACTATAACTGCTTAACATCTATTTAACCATCTTCTATCTGGAAACACAACTTTTGCCACTATGCATTCTTTTGATCATATTAACCTATGTGAGATGATTGCAAGTTCTGTCTCAGTGAATTTTTTCCCTTCCTAAAGATTATATAGATCACTATGGGGTGATGGGTAGAAATAAAGCTACAGCATATCATAGGGCTTGAAATTGTTTTAATGATTATGTAGATTTTTCACCAATACTAACATTTATGTAACTGTGGAATTATTCTAAGAAAATAGACAAATTTACACCAGGAAGGTCTTCACTTAAAAACTGTAATGCTTAAGTGTTGGAATCATAATGCATTTTAGGCTGCCTCATTAGATATATCATTTTCAATTCATGGGAGATAATAGTTTCCATCTCTTCAGCACCACATCTAAAGTTGTCTATTCTGTTCTGAGCACCACATTTCAAAATGATCTAAACAGAACCTGGCTCAAATAACAGCAAGAATGACAGACAGAATGAAAACTAACTCCTACATTGAGAACTAACTCCTACATTGAGAACAGCCTTGAAAAAAGAAGGGAAGAGATTCAGTATATGATAGTATTCTTAAAACAGTTGAAGGTGTACAGTAATATACACAAGAAGTTTAAGATGTGTACTTCATTCTAAAATTTGTTGTTGTTGTTGTTAGTTGCGAAGTTGTGTCCGACCCATCGCGACTCCATGGACAACATTTCTCCAGGTCTTCCTGTCCTCTACCATCTTCTGGAATCCATTTAAGCTCATGCCTACTGCTTCAGTGACTCCATCCAGCCACCTCATTCTCTGTCATCCCCTTCTTCTATTGCCCTCAATCTTTCCCAGCATCAGGCTCTTCTCCAGTGAGTCCTTCCTTCTCATTAGGTGGCCAAAGTATTTGAGTTTCAACTTCAGGATCTGGCCTTCTAAAGAGCAGTCGGGGTTGATCTCTTCTAGGACTGACCGGTTTGAATGCCTTGCAGTCCAAGGGACTCGCAGGAGTCTTCTCCAGCAAGATACAAATAAAAGACTTCTTAAAAGAGAGTAAATTCTGTTTGAAAGTTAGAAATGTAAGCCACCCAGAGTCACTTCAACAATGAGATCAGTGGCATATCAATTTAATAAATAAATAAATACCTCCCTAACAGGAAGAGCAATTTGGCAAGAGAACTTAGAGAAATAGACCTAGATAAGTAGTGAGTGCCTTCTCACTAGATGTGTTTAAGTACAGGTTGAACAATAATCTATTGAGATAACTGTAATTCTTGCCCTATTGGGATAGCTGTAATTCAAGTACTATGGCAGGAATTATTTATAAGGTGAATGGGAACTCCTTGAAAAGGTGACACAATTGTTTATACAACTGCAAACAGTTCTAATGAAAAAAGAAACATAGAACCAGCAGTATGAGTACATGTCAAATTAATGATTTGAAGAGAATAAAGGAGACATATAGTAGGTGAAAAGAATAGGTCATCAAGAAAGAATACATACAGGTAGCCTTGAATTATGTAGAGTTAGAGAATGCTCAGAACAAGCTGAGTAGTGAAGAACATGAACAAAGAAATCCCCTTGTTTTAATATATTAAAAGTAAAAGGATGAGAGAAAAATCTATTGTCAACTCTACAATGAACCTGGCAGAAGCCATCTTGCTCATTCTAGGTTGCCACAAGAAAGGGGGGGTGCAGAGTATTTTTGCTAAACAATTCTGGCTCCCATGGGAACCAAGGTCATTCTATCAGTTAGCTTGGAGGGCTGGGCATCTTGTTAGAAAGCCCGCCAATCATTCTATTGGGGAACGTAGCCGATTGCATAGCGCTGGGGTGAGAAGTTTGACTCTGTAATAGTGTAACTCTTTGGAGGGAATTTCAGACTTGGTTTCACTTTTGACCATGCCAATATTTTGTAACTAATAAACATGTTCTTTGAGGAAACCTCTAGCCTTCGGAATTCTGATTTTGTTGGTCGTAGCATCAGAACCTTGACATCTATTGCTTGATGAAGAAAGAAATGCAAAACTACTTTTTGGGGGACCCGAATTATTAACTAATTGTTAAATTAAGCTAACCTGTCCTATTTCAGCTCAATCTTGTCTGCACAGAAAGCTTGTGTTCCATTAGGCAATTGTGAAGAGCAGGATGAAGAGCATGGAATAGAAATTTCAGGTTCATAGAACAATTGTCAAAGAATAACAATTTGCTTCTAGTATATTTAAATCTCTGGGCCCAGATAAAATGTATCCTAAGATGTTGAAGGGCTTTGCTGATGATTTATGGGATAACCTGGAAAATGGATAAAACGTTGAATAGATCTTCTTCTTCTTGTGCCATATCCGTTATCGGACGTTGGCGATCATGTTGGCGATCATATTGGCGATCATGTTTTTATCAGCAGCCACACAAAAAAGTGCTGCTGAGTTTTGTCCAAACCAGTCCCTTAGATTTTGAAGCCATGATGTTCTTCTTTTGCCTGGACCTCGTTTGCCTTCAATCTTTCCCTGGAAGATTAAATGGAGTATGCCATATTTTTCTGGGTGTTGCATCACATGTCCAAAATATTCTAACTTTCATTTTTTAATTGTTTTGATGATTTCCCTTGGCTTTCCCAGGCAGCTTATCACCTCCTCATTTCTGATCTTGTCAACCCAGCGTATACATAACAGCCGCCTGTAAATCCACATTTCAAATGCTTTAGTCTCTTCAGGTGGCCTTCTGTCAGAGACCAACTCTCTATGCCATAGAGCAGGATAGAAAAAATATAACATCTGACAAGCCTGATTTTCAATCTTAGGCTTATGTCGTGACTGCAAAAGACCTTTTTCATTTTGAAGAATGCTATTCAAGCTTTCTCCATCCTTGTCTTTACTTCAGTGGTCATGTCCCAGCTTTCATGTAAATTAGAACTGAGGTGCGTGATCCTTTCAACTTTTTCTAATGATATTCCTTCCGAATTTATTGGTGGTAAATTAACGGGTTGTTTGCTGATGACCATGATCTTGGTTTTTGAGGTGATAAGCTTCAAGCTGTATTTTTCAGATATTTCTGTGACTCTGTTGATGAGGAGCTGAAGGTCTTCATGCTTACTGGCAAGCAGAACTGTATCGTCAGCATATCTTAAATTGTTGATCCAAACACCATTTACTTTGATGCCAGCATTGATGTTCTCCAGTGCCTTGTTGAAGATTGACTCAGAGTAGATACTGAACAACAGTGGAGACAGAATACATCCCTGTCTGACCCCTCTTCGTATTTCTGCATCAGCTGAGTATTTTTGGCCTAGTCTCACATTTGCTACCTGATGCCAGTATAGTTTCTTTATGATTTGGATGTCTTTGTCATCTAGTCCCCCTTGTTTCAGGATTTCTAATAGTTTGCTGTGTCTTATTTTATCAAATGCTTTTTCAAAATCAATGAAGCGCATGTAAACACTGTGATTGACATCTCTACAACGCTGTACAAGAACTTGAATGCTGAATAGCGCATCTCGTGTACCAAGTTTGTTTCTGAAACCAAATTGTGTGTTACCTAGATGCTCCTCAATTTTCTTGTATATTCTTGTGTGGATTATTATTATTATTATTATTATTATTATTATTATTATTATTATTATTATTATTATTATTATTATTATTATTATTATTATTATTATTATTATTATTATTATTATTATTATTATATAATAATAATAATAATAATAATAATAATAATAATAATAATAATAATAATAATAATAATAATAATAATAATAATAATAATAACAACAACAATAATAATAACAATAACAATAATAATAATAATAATAATAATAAAAAAAAATTTGGAAGGGACCTTGGAGGTCATCGAGTCCAACCCCCTGCTCAGGCAGGAAACCCTATACCATTTCGGACAAATGGCTGTCCAGTCTCTTCTTAAAAACTTCCAGTGTTGGAGCATTCACCGCTTCTGGAGGCAGGTTGTTCCACTGGTTAATTGTTCTAACTATCAGGACGTTTCTCCTCAGTTCCAGGTTGCTTCTCTCCTTGACTAGTTTCCATCCATTACTTCTTGTCCTGCCCTCAGGCACCTTGGAGAATAGCTTGACTCCCTCTTCTTTGTGGCAACCCCTGAGATATTGGAATACTGCTATCATGTCACCCCTAGTCCTTCTTTTCATTAAACTAGACATACCTAATTCCAGCAAACGTTCCTGATATGCTTTAGCCTCCAGTCCCGTAATCATCTTTGTTGCCCTTCTCTGCACTCTTTCTAGAGTCTCAAACATCTTTTTTACATTGTGGTGACCAAAACTGGATGCAGTATTCCAAGTGTGGCTTACCAAGCATTGTAAGTGGTATTAATACTTCACGTGATCTTGATTCTATCCCTCTGTTAATGCAGCCAGCACTGTGTGGCTTTTTGGCAGCTGCAGCACACTGCTGGCTCATATTTAAGTGATTGTCCACTAGGACTCCGAGATCCCTCTCACAGTTACTACTATTGAGCAAGGTCCCCCCCTATACTATACCTGTACATTTGGTTTTCTTGCCTTAAATGTAGAACCTTACTTTTTTCACCATTGAATTTCATTTTGTTAGATAGCGCCCAGTGTCAAGTCTGTCCAGGTCTCCTGTATCTTAAGCCTGTCTTCTGGAGTGTGGCTATCCTGCAAGCTTGGTGGTCATCCGCAAATTTGATGAGTTCCCCATCTATCCCCTCGTCCAAATCGTTGATGAAGATGTTGAAGAGCACTTGCCCAGAACAGAGAGCCCTGGGGCACCCACTGCACAATTCCCTCATGTAGATGCGGTTCCATTGAGGACCACACGCTGAGTACGGCCTGTCAGCAGCTACGAATCCATCTGGTGGTGATGCTGTCTAACCCACATTTTTCTATCTTATCAAGTAGTAGGTTGTGATCTACTTATCAAATGCCTTACTGAAGTCCAAGTAAATTATATCCACAGCATTCCTCTGATCCACTAATTTTGTCACTTGGTCAAAGAATGCAATAAGGTTTGTCTGGCATGATCTGTTTTGACAAACCCATGTTGGCTTTTAGTAGTGATTTTGTTTGCCTCTAGGTGTTTCGCTGATTCGTTGTTTGATTATCTTTTCCAGAATCTTCCCAGGTATTGAGGTCAGCTGATAGGTCTGTAATTCCTGGATCCATTTTTTCCCTTTTTTGAAAGAGGAACTACATCAGCTCTTTTCCAGTCCTCTGGTAGTTCCCCAGTGCTCCAGGATCTTTGAAAAATATAGTTCAGTGGTTCTGAGATCACATCTGCCAGTTCCTTGAGAACCTTGGGGTGTAATCCATCTGGTCCTGGTGATTTGAACTCGTCTAGGCTGGACAGGTGCTCACTTACCATTTTCTTGCCTATCTTAACTTGTGTTTCTATTCTGTTTTTTATGGCACTATTTTTGATAGGTTGGTCTGTTTTTTCCCTTTGTGTAAAGACAGATGCAAAAAACGAGTTAAATAGTTCTGCTTTCTCACTATTGCTTGTCACCTTCTTGCCACTTTCACCCACTAATGGACCAATCATTCTCAGGAATATTTTCAGGGCATGACTCATTAAGCTTATTGTTCTATATTCGGTACACTTCTTTGCATTTATTTTTTTGGGGATTGTCACAAAGGTTGATTTTAGCCAATCATTTGGTATCTTTCCTGTTTCATATATTCGACTGAAGAGCTGCAGTAAAAAATTCTTCCCATTGTCTTCCAGCAATTTTAAAATTTCTACTGGGATATCATCAGGTCCTGTGGATAGATGGAAAAGAAAAATGATTGCTCCTATCTTCTCAGACAGGGGAAAGGAGAATCTTGAAGAATCAGTCAGTCTGATGTTCCTTCTTGGAAAGATTCCAGACCAGCTCATGAAGAGATTGATCAGTAAGTATCTTGAAAACAATGCAACAATTGCTAGGAGTCAGCATGGATTTGTTAATCTTTATCTTATTTTTATATATACAGTAGCTATCAAATCATAGGGCTACGTTCCTCTTTGCTCTATGTTGATCATCTCTCATCTTCAGGACACTATTATATTTATTCTTAGGCCTGAAAATCTTTGAGAATGATGCAAACAAACAGGAACAGGATTAATTGGGAACTAGAACTAAATCATATGATAAGAGAGAGAAGATAATGGAAACAGTTATCTTTGGGAAGATGATATGACAGTACTTTTTAAATATCCCCAAATATGTCACACAATAAACATCAATAAAATTATGAAAGTGGATTCCAACCGAATGTTGGGAAAATTCCCTAAATTTTAGTACAGTTCAGTACTATAATCATTTTCTTAGAGAAGTAATAATCTCCTATACTGGAGGTGGTTAGACAACCATTTGTCAGGGATGCTTTTATTTGGATTCCTGCACTAAGCAAAAGGTTGGACTTAAAAGTCCCTTTTAATTCTAAATGCCTGTAATTTAGGGAAAAGTCATTTCTCAGGGTTAAAGTATCTGATTTGCAGTTTGATTTAGTGTAGGACACTTCTCATATTTCTATTAGAGCATCCTACCTGAAAATTTACCAGATAATTATCTCTATATAAAGAAATACAATTTTTAAATAGTAAGTTAGTTAACAACCCTCATGCACTCAATGCCCCCCTACTTTTCACCTTGGCTTGAAATTCTAGAGATGTTGCTATCAACCAAAATGGCTAAATGAAATTCTGGATCTTTGTTCTTTCAAATTGTGGTGCTGGGAGACGAGAGAAAAGATCTCTCTTAGCAACTGCATATAACTTCTGGAGTTCTGCCTCACACTTTTCCCATTACTGTTTTTGTGGCATTTTCCCCAGTGTAAACTACTTTTAACCAAGTTAGCTGCCATCTGCCTTCCCATTAGATCACATATAGTTCTTAAATACCCCCTGCCTAGTCAATCACACTTAGCTATAGTGAATTGCCTTTATTGCTAAAGCTATGCCTATACTAGATCTGTAAGTATAACTGGTTCCAAATCACCTCTTTCTATATCTTTGAATAAAGGGAATTGTAGACATAAGAAGATGCTGGAAAACTCTACTGCTAAATCCCATGGAACCTCAAAACAATGCATATTTATTCAGAAACATGTCCCATTATATTGAGTGAGGCTTACTTCCAGGTAAGTAGGCATAGAATTGCAGCCATAAAATAATGAATTTAGTTTCAGGATACAAAGGAATTAAAGAATGGAAAATTTTCATCTTTCAGTACATGCATATGAATACAGTGGAGATTTTAACCCATGCTGGAAATAGTGATTATGGAAACAGAAGGTGGTAGATAGTTATACCAGGTTAATTAAAACTGCTTGCTTGCTGTTACAGAGAAAATTAAGAATTCACACACACAAAAATACATACTCCAAAGCATTTTGAAGATAAACTGTGGTTGCCATACGTTCATTAAACTGGCTGTGGTTAAATATATATTTAGAGGAAAACTTGCAAATATCACAGAATACAGATACTAATTGTACAAGGCTATGCACTATGAATAAGTAATTCAAGCATTGGAGTAGCCTCATCAAAGCCAATAGCATTAAGTTTTCTGAACTGGCATAGGTCCCAGATCCTAGTAGAATAATGCCCTATATGGCATAATCCTTTAATTCTTTTCCTATTATGATTTTAATCTTTCCATTGATTCAAGGGATTCCTAAACTATTTATCAATGCAAACCTGAAAACAAACATAACAAAATGCATTTGCAAATACTTCAAAAAACAGATGATCTTGACCAGAAAGAAACCCATTACTATATAATTTGGGTGAACAGTACAATCAGTCCAAAGCTAATAGTTATTTGTATAACAAATTCTTTTAAAATCCATGCCTTATTAGTTTGTACCATGTTCCTCAGATTACTATAGAATATAGTTGCCTGATCCTCTATGTTTCTTTTTTCCCCTCTAGATTGTGAACTATGTAGACATATATATCTATAATGTTTACACCTCTAATATAAACTAATAAGGCATGGATTTTAAAAGAATTTGTTATACAGAAATATGAATGCCTCTCAAGAAGTTCTACTATTTTTCTTAAAGAGGCATATTTATATTTTTCCCTCCTAATAAAAAATAAGGAATTAAATAAATTTTCCTACAGAAGTTTTTATCACAAAATATACTTATCAAATAAATAAATAACTGCTAATTAATAAAAACAATGCTTGCAATATTTTACAACCTTTGATAAGCATTTATTCTCATTTTAAAAAATAATGCTATTAGCAGGAAACGTTCTGTCTTGTATTTACATCAAGTGAATCTCCCCAGATGATGGGACATATAACATGGAAACTGAAAATTAATATATAAGGAGATTCATACATAGTAGGAATGGAAAGTGACACATGTTGAATATTCTGTACCTAAAACATTTAGAGTTTATTAGTTATTACCCGGGGCTATAATAAAAGTATGGACTTGACCACTTGAGGGCAGCAAAGAATTGCTGAAAAATTATGTTTATTCTCCCACCTAGCTGTGATCTAGGATTTTGCACCTGAACTATGCTATACTTAATATTATCCAAATTTATCTGAATCCTGAAATTATTTAACAGCCATTATATTTAACATAAAACTAGTATTGTGTAATTTAGCAAAAAGCTCAACAAAGAGACCAGTTTGATGGATGCAATCTGAATCAGCTGCAATTTCTACAATTGATTCCTCAACCCCAAGCAAACCTATGTAAAGCACATGACAGCAATCTAACCAAAAGGTAAGCAAGGTATGTATATGACTGTGGTCAGATGCATCTTTCCACAAAAGAATTGTAACTGATACACCAGTTTCCCCCCCCCCCCCAAAAAAAAACCAATCCCCACTCCAAAATGGCTTTCTTGGTCATAGCAACTATCTGAGCTCCTGAAGTGACACTAGATCTTGACCATCCCAAAAGTACAAGTCTGGTGACATTTCTCAGGGGAATAGTACCCACTCTAAATTAGGCTCTAGTTTCTTTTTTAGCTCTATTATTATTTCTTAGTATAGTACTGACACAGATACAACAACACCAGGTTATTGCCGCGCTGCAAGCCAGCAGAGACCCCCTGCGGAGCCCGAGGCACAGCTGATCGTCGGTAGATGATCGCAGCCCTTTTCGCCTTGCTGACAGCTCGCTGGGAGAGCTGAGAGGCAAGCAAACAAAATGCAATTTGGAGAGAAAGATTCCACAAATGGGAATTCCAACCTGCCTGAAATAATGAGGAGCCAAACGAAAAGCGTCCTGATGGGCTTTCAGACTAAGTCGTAACTGGGTTAGGATCCAGCCCAGCAGGAGGCGTGGCAATCGTTTGACTTAGTCTCATTGGGCAGGAGGATGAAGTTAACCCATTTGTGGAGTCTCCATCCTCATGCTGGAGAAACACAAAAGTCCACCAACTTCAAACAAAACAGAAGCAAAACAAATTCACATGTTTTGAGAATGCTATTCTACTTGAGTGGCAATACCAACAAGCAGGTTAAGTGTTTCTCAAATTCAAGTTGTGTACTGATAAAGACCATTTCAACGCTTTCTTCCTTCTCTGCCATCTTCTCCCATCTCTAGTTTCTTTCCTGGAAGGGAAAAAAAAAGAAATAATAAACATTCTATAATAGAAGGATTAAAGCTATCTGTCAGACATCTCCTTTTATTATACAGTACTGACATTTTCCTCAACAGGCAATAAACATGGCTGTAACAACTTAGCTGGTGAGTGCTCACTGAGAATGGAAAAGTCTGACTGCTTCAGTGTTCCATTCAATAGTTTTGATCGAGTCATTATCTCTTAAACAAAGCAAACAAACTTTTGCAGCAGTTTTGAAGCTCTTTAGAGAAACAGTAATCTAAATATGAATTTTAGATGTGAATGTCACATTGCATAATTAATAAAAATGTCTTCTTTCCTACATGGTACAACTCATCAAATTAAGAATAAAGTAATATGGTGACTCACTTCACAAACATTATCTGATAGATGCAAGTAACATTTGTTCTGATATCTTTCTTCCCTAAACTGACTGGCTGTTGTAAATTGTATCACCTACCAGTAGATTGAGCTCAAATTCTGCTCCCCTTTGCTTTTTTCATACTTATGTTTTTTGATTCAGTCCATCTTTTTTTTAAGTCTGTCTTTAAATTACTGTTTGCTGAAAGAAAATTGCATTGTCTTAAAAGTTTCATATCTTAGCTTAAATGTTGAGAACAAATAATTAAACGGAAGGAATAAAAATTGATCGCCAGCAATAAAAGGACAACAAATATGCCTTTATTTATATCAAGGATACAATATATTTGCAAAGGTTTTGTGAAATGTTGTGTCTTATTTAACAACTTTTAATATTGGAGTGATTGTAGAGAATAAGCTTGTACATTTTATCCAGATTCTACAAACAGCTTGCCAACATAGAGACATAATATTGTATTGTGAATGAACAAAAACGTTTGTCTAAATGCATCCTGCAATTGCTTCAAACCTGTAGAAATCAATAGAACTAACAATACATTATCCACAAAAGAATCCCAGTGAAAGAAAACAAATAAGCAGGGAGATTAAACAAGGCCAAATTTTTTTTAGAGCTAATGAAGAAACCAAAAGATAGAATATGGAAAATCAGGAACTGATTGAAGTTATACCCTGTTTTTAAGCAAATACAGACTCCATTCCCCAAGGATATAGTGTTGAGAAAAATATGGAACTAAACAAGGGTGAAGCCTGTTGTTTTCAGTGCCAGGAAAATTGCTGAAATGGAATGCTGTCTATCTCATTCTTTTGTGGCAAATGCTTTACATGCAGAACATGCTAGTTTCAGTCCCTGGCATCTTGACACGGGAAGAAAAGACTCTTGTTTGAAACCTGGAGAGCTGCTGACAGCGTGTGTTTATAATGTGCGTCTAAATGGATCAAAGGCTTGAATTATGTAAGGTAACTTCCTCTGTTCCATTCTAAAGCATATCTAGAGAAAAAGGTCAAACCTGTTTGAGTGCTGAAACTCTATGTAGACAGACATATCAAATATTTTCTTTTAAAAAAAAAAACCTATATTTTATGTGCAATTTCTTCAGTGCATCTCTTAGAACTCTCCATCCTAAACTGTTTTTGAGCTTTCTTGGGTATACCTAAAATACCAAAAATAAAATAAAGGAAGAGTCTTTTGTGTAAATATGCTGGATAATTATTTTAAAAACTAATAATAGGTAGGCTGTATAATCATGAAACTACTCCTCTAGTGTAACAAAAACAAAACAAAAACAAAAAAACTTGCCCATAAATCAATCATTTAAAAAATAACTGTTAATTATGCACTCCACACATCTACATAATCTTATGTTCTTATTACTGCTACACATGCCTTCTCCTCCCTTTCCCTCCTACTGTCATATGCCACATCCACCTGTTATGTCTTGCTAGTATTTAAATTAAGTTATCTGAAGGACCAGTCCCTAGCACAACACATGGAAAGAAAAATCGGGGACTTTACTGAAATCCCTAGTTCAATAAATGTTAGGTACTACTTCATTTAGGTTGGAAAAAACTGAATGACAAGATGGCAAACTGAGTTATTTCTCTTTGCTGAAAATGAACTTCTCAGTTTTTCCTGCCCTGACATATTAATCCTAATAAGTCTAGCAAGGTTGAGTCATGGTCAGCAATGTACAGTGAGTCAGGAATTGTACAATGACTAAACAAGAAGATTAAGACACACGAGTCAATCTAAATACAGCTTGTGTCAATGTCATAGGTCTTTGTGTATTTGGTTCTATAAATGTTTTCAATTATTAACTGTTAAAAATCTGTATTCATTTTTTAATAGACAGAGCTATGTATCTGTCTGTCTGTCTGTATTACACACAGACATTTTTAAATGTAAATTCCTCTTGGGATACAATTTTCCTAAATACAGAGGCTTTTTTTTTTTTAGCAGAGAATGGCATTTACAAATGCTATAGATTCCATTCATTGCTGCCCATCTCTGCCATGATTGAGTCTCTCTGGATGGATCATGCTATTTCAGCCTTACTGATATCTTACAGCCAGAATAACAAAGCAAAAAGCAGAATCAGAGAACAAATTGGAAGCAAGGGCACACAAAACAAATTAATAGATTAGTAGTTAGGACTGCAGACCAGGACCAGGCATACATGCCAGAATTCAGTTAGACCTTTCTAATTCTTCACAACTTTGTTCCAAGAGATGGATGGAGACAAAGGATAAAATCAGTGTCATGCTGAAGGGTGCTTCATCATGATGTTGCACACGCATATAAAAAGGTCAGTGTTGATGGTCTTACACTATTTTGTCATTTTGATGAGAGTGGTAGATCCTCTGAACCTTTCGGCTAGGAGGAGTCAGTACCATGTACTGAGAACAAAAGGCAAAGAGTCAGAGAGAAAAAAAATCCTCAACTTAAAGACAAAGCTCCAGAGAAGAACAAGGAAAGATAAGGAAATACGATGAAAAGAAAAAAAAAATTGAGGAAAGCAAACATATGGGAAGGATAAGGGACATTTCATGCAAAATGGTATGATAAAAGACAGCAAAGACTTCTGTAAGAAATAAGCTATAAAGAGGATCTAGCATGTATATATAGCAGAATTGTATGAAAACAATCCCAGAATTATTGATGTGCACAAAGGTTTAACTGCTGAACTAGAGCCAGACATTTGGCAAGTGAAATTAAACGGGTCCTAGAAAATATTGATAACAACAAAGCTGCAGGAATTGATAAAAAAATACCAACTACAGTGTTTAAAATATTGCAGCATCGTGCCATTAAGGTGCTATGTGCAATTTCTAACCAGATATGGAAAAAACAGCAATGGCTGAGGGACTGGAAAAGATCAATTTATACTCCAATACCAAAAAGGGCTAATGTTAAAGAGTACTGAGACTATTGAACAATTTCACAATCTCAAGATATGCTGCAATCCAGACTTTAACAATACAAGAAACAACAGCTGCCAGTTGTACAAGCTAGATTCAGAAGCAGGACAAGACTGATAACATCTGATGGATAATGGAAAAAGCAAAGGAATTCTAAAATATATTTATTTGACTTTATTATTACACTCACAGCAAGCTGAGGATAGATCTTAAAAATATGGTTGTATGTCATCTGATCTGTCAATGAAAGTCTGATGACCAGGATACAGCAGTTAGAGTGGAACATGGAATGATTAATTAATTAATGATTAATTGGAAAGGAAAATAGCTGATGTTTCATACAGTTATCTCACTAATTTAGACACACACATACACACACACACAATGAAAAATTCTGGATTACAAGAAATAGACTAGGTGTGAGAAACTTAAACTTAATCTCTTGATGAAGGGGAAATAAGAGATATAAAAGCTAGTCAGCTGGTCAATACTAAATATATATATATCAACAATCCAAGGAAAATATATAGGGAAGAGGCTGAAGTAGTTACAGATTTTATCTACCTAAACTGAAAAATTCACACAAATGTTGATTATAGAGCTGAAATAAAGTAAAATCTGTTACTTGAGAGAGGTCTGACAGATCTAAACAAGGTATTAAATGCAGAAATACCAAGTGACAACAAAGTTAATTTTGTCAAGGGCCTGGTTTTCCCAGTTGTAACACATGGCAGTGAAATGTTGAATGAAGAAAAATGGATGCTTCTGAATTATAGTGCTGGAGGAAAAATGTTGAGAATATTTTCAACTTCAAGAATAATAAATCATTCAGTACTAGACAAAAAAAATCCAATTTCCTCACTGGAAGCACTAATACTGAAGCTAAAAGTAGGATATTTTGGACATAAAATGTTAAGGCAAGAGTCACTGGAGAAGATGCTGATGCTTGGAGAAACTGAGGGCAGTAGAAAAAGTGACTTACATAGGACAAAGCAAGTAACATTTTGATGTATCAAAGATAAACTTATAATAATGCTGTTATGTGCCAAATCATTGTTGACTTCTAGTGACCACAGAGATAAATAGATTTGCTAGTAAAGAATCCTAACAAAATGAGGGCCATCAGATCACGAACAGAAGTGAATGAAGAATTGAACAATATTATGGAGCAGTGGTCAATAATAATTGACACAGTGGTTTGCAACTGTAATGACTTAACAATTTTAGATATAGGATATCTGGACTAAGATAGTTCTCAGCTGAAGACTGAACTATGTTTAGTTTTTAAATCAGACTATCTGAAAATAGCTTTTGATGTGCTTATGCCATCATTTCTCATGTCCTAATTCCTACTCAAGTAGCACATTTCTCATCCATTTAATATTGAGGTGATAAGAAAACTGGAAGTAGTGCAGAATTAAAAACTCACAAGATATTTCACTCACTCAAACACACATACTATAAAATAACAGCTGATCTTAGAATAGATTATTTTTAAAAACAACAAACCATGTTGATCTATGAGAAGTAATGCAAAACTCATAGCTGAAATGATGGATTTATTTATTTATTTATTTATTTATTTATTTATTTATTTATTTATTTATTTATTTATTTATTTATTTATTTATTTATTTATTTATTTATTAATTAATTAATTAATTATCCAGAATCCTTTATTAGATAAGCAAGGGTTGGAGGAAAAACAAAAATCCCAAAATTAGGTGAGATGCTGTATCCCTTTCTGAAAACATGAAAGCTTACTGTAATTATTTCTTAGGTAAGCAAAAGATTATGTTGATAAATAAATCTGAGGTTAAATATTATATGTTGCATTTTATTTGCAAAAACATCAACTGAAGCTAAACAGTGTAGTTTTTTCTAGTGACTGAAGGATTCTCAGGTGATATAAAATTAGTTCTGACGATCTCATTGAACACTTATATTCAATAGTTTCAAGGCATATCAAAACAAGAATAACCATGTTCATTCATGAAAAATCCCGGTTCTGCAAAATCCATGGTTGGGAAATATTTTTATTAGGCCCAATGAGCTTTAGTTCTAAAGTAGTTTTATCTTAATTAAGCTATGGGACTTCACAGTGATATAGATTGGCAGAAGAGATTCACTAATGTAGAGAGTGCAGGCATGAACATTTCTATTTCTCACTCTAGAGAACTAAATTTGAGAGCACTTGTGTTCTTCAGAGAAAATTATTTGCTGGCATAAGCAACAATGCTAAATAGCAGAGCTCTATTGGGGCTGCCAACACACTTTCCAAAATATTCAGATGCAATAGATTGTGGGAATTAAGTGAAGCTATGAAGTAATGAGAATGTGTGGAACAGAAATTTATTTTGTTTCTTGAATTTGTACTTCACATTTCACCCAGGAGTTCAAGGCAGCATACGCAGCCTCTTCTCTCTCTCCTTCCCGTCTGACCTTTGGTTATCTTAATGAAAACCTTCTTTCGTAGTTTAAGCTAGAGATAGCAACTGGTCCAAAGTGCTTCATAACAGAAACAGGTTTTGAAATAGGTCTTAGTCCATCATTTAATCATTGTACTGACTCTGGGTCAGATTGCATGTCAATCAGTGATAGCAGTTTGTGCAAGGAGAACTTCATGGTTTTTTCTCATCAGAAAAACTTTGGAATAAATTTGTTGATTGAAGTGAGAAAGTTTGCCATGGTTAATTCTCAGATTCTTTTGGTCATTAATCTTGATCCATTCAAGTTCTATTCAGTATGTAAGAAAAAATACCTGCTGCAAGAAACAACCTGCTTCAAAGGAGAAATTAATTACTATCCATTTCTGTCAATGTGTATCAAGAATAGCATATTCTTAATAGAGAAACTTCTTTTTACTTGACAAAAGTTATGCTGGCATGGAATTCAGGAATGTGTTGTGCAATATATGAGGATGGTATTTATTAGGAAGACTTACAGAAGAATTGCATTGATGTCTGCATATGTTAAGAGTATCTGTAGTCTATCTACTCTAGGTTCTTGCTGAACTGCCAAAGAACATATGGATGGTTGCAGAGCTACTGCAGACCCATTAAGCACAGAATATGCACTTAGAAGTGTTGCAGTGGGGTTCTGAATATTTTCCCTCCAGAGATAATTTTGGCAGAAGGCACTGGCCTCCTCACAGAACTGAATAATATACAATTATAGCATGCTTGAACAAATGTTCTGAATACAGATTCTTCTTATCTCTGTGTCAATGAACAGGTATTAATAACCAACAGCACTTGAAATTTCAAGGAAGAGAAAAGGTGTATCCTTCGATGAAGAATATTTGTACTATTTTAGTTAAAAAAGAAAAGATTAAAGAAAACATATTGTAGAATGGCTACAAATGACTGAGTGAATGAAATTCCACACAAAACCTTTCAATTTATCATGGATATAATTGTTCAAAAAATTCAAATAATGTATTAATGAGTATCTGCAAACACTGCGCACATTTATTTATTTATATGCTACCTTTATTGTTTTTTATAAATAACTCAAAGCAGCAAACATATCTAATACTCTTTTCTCCTCCTGTTTGCCCACAACAACCCTATGAAGTGGGTTGGCTGAGAGTGACTCGCCTGAAATCACCCAGCCATCTTTCATGCCTCAGGTGGGACTAGAATTTATGATTTCTCAGTTTCTGTATTTGCCACCTTGAATTATAGTAATTGCATACCTCTCTCTCTCTCTCTCTCTCCCTCCCTCCCCCCCTCTCTCTATGTTATAGAGAGAATAAGAATGATCATTTGTTTTCCAAACCAATGATATAGAAGATTTGTTATATGGTGGAGGATCAAATAATTTATTTTGTTCTTATTGTATTTATAATTATTGTATCAATTCTGTTTGATAAATTTATTTTTAAATGTGGGCTACTAATCATTGTAAAGTTCATATGTAATATAATAAAGATTATCCCTAAATCAAATCTAAATTGTAGGTCAGAGTATAACCAAATGAATCAATAACTTCTTAGTTTTCCAATTTATTTTAAAATAATGATGGCACCTGTGTTTTTAAAGTAATATTTTTAAAGTAATGGTAAAAATAATGTTTCTAAAGTAACATCCCTAAACCAAATCTAAATTTATAGGATCCAATATAACCAAATGAATTAATGAATTACAATGAATCCTTGATTTATGACTATAATTGAGCCTGGAAGTCATTGCAGTCATAAGTCAAGGCATCACATACCTGGACCCAATTTTCTGGCATTTTTTGCCACAGTTGTTAACTGAATGCCATTGTCTTTAAGTGAATCCATTTTACCCAATGGGCAGTATCTTCCAAAAAGCAGAAATAAACCCTGGAAACTGGCAAAAAAAAAAATCACACTCTAGTAATCGTGAGCCCCTGCAAATGGCTTCCAAGCACCCAGAATCCAATCACGTGATTCTCTCTCTCTCTCTCTCTCTCTCTCTCTCTCTCTCTCTCTCTCTCTCTCTCTCTCTCTCTCTCTGTGTGTGTGTGTGTGTGTGTGTGTAGTGATCATAACTTTGAAATCAGGTTGTAAGTAGTTTTGGGGGATCTGTTGTAACTTTGAATGGTTGCTAAGTGATTGGTCATAAGTTGACCAGAGCAAATTGACCATAATAACAACAAATGAATAACAACTTTCAACTTTCGACGAGGGGATAGATGGGGAACTCATCAAATTTGTGGATGACACCAAGCTGGCAGGAATAGCCAACACTCCAGAAGACAGGCTTAAGATACAGGAGGACCTGGACAGACTTGAACACTGGGCGCTATCTAACAAAATGAAATTCAATGGTGAAAAAAGTAAGCTTCTACATTTTTAGGCAAGAAAAACCAAATGTACAGGTATAGTATAGGGGGTACCTTGCTCAATAGTAGTAACTGTGAGAGGGATCTCGGAGTCCTAGTGGACAATCACTTAAATATGAGCCAGCAGTGTGCTGCAGCTGCCAAAAAAGCCAACACAGTGTGGCTGCATTAACAGAGGGATAGAATCAAGATCACGTGAAGTATTAATACCACTTTACAATGCCTTGGTAAGGCCACACTTGGAATACTGCATCCAGTTTTGGTCACCACGATGTAAAAAAGATGTTGAGACTCTAGAAAGAGTGCAGAGAAGGGCAACAAAGATGATTAGGGGACTGGAGGCTAAAGCATATCAGAAACGTTTGCTGGAATTGGTATGTCTAGTTTAATGAAAGAAGGACTAGGGGGACATGATAGCAGTATTCCAATATCTCAGGGTTTGCCACAAAGAAGAGGGAGTCAGCATTCTCCAAGGCGCTTGAGGGCAGGACAAGAAGTAATGGAGGAAACTAGTCAAGGAGAGAAGCAACCTGGAACTGAGGAGAAACTTCCTGACAGTTAGAACAATTAACCAGTGGAACAACCTGCCTCCAGAAGCGGTGAATGCTCCAACACTGGAAGTTTTTAAGAAGAGACTGGACAGCCATTTGTCCGAAATGGTATAGGGTTTCCTGCCTGAGCAGGGGGTTGGACTCGATGACCTCCAAGGTCCCTTCCAACTTTATTATTATTATTATAACTTTTCAGTTTTCCAATTATGCACACACACACACACAAACATATAGATACATACATATTCAAGTAATGTTTTGCCTTGACCTCTAGAAATTTATTTAACTCTTTTGAAATATTTTCTATCAAAAAAACCCTATTCACTTCTGTGATAAGTACTTTCCCAAGGCATCCATGAAAATTTATTTCTAAGACTTATTTTTTATGTTTTAATTTTAAAATAGGTTCAGAATTTCCATCATTTTAATGCTAAATTGCCACTATATTGTGATGAGTCAAGTGCTCTCCAAGGTACTGAAATATTGTGATACTACTTAAGCTTTGTGTTAGCATTAGAGGTGTCCACAAACCAAACAAAGAAAAAAAAACTAACAATATTTTGTTCGTAATAAAGCAGCCAGTCTCAAAATAATTCCAGATGTTTGTTCTTTTGTTTTAGTGGAACAAGTTTCAAATACATTTGAGTGTTCCATCATAGGAAACAACGGGAGCATAAAAGAAAACTTGTATTTCCTTATTCTTCAGCCTAAAAAGGCAGGTATGCTAGTAGTCCAAGCTCAATGTAACCTATCACTAAGTTTACATAATAATTGGTAAGGAGATGTTTTGTATAAGACTTAAGTTCTTATATAAAGTAATAGAAGGTGAAATTATGATTTTTGCAATCAGTGCCTGCCTAAACAGCAACTGTAAAACTGAGAACAGCTAAGAATTAATAGACTCATTTCAGTCAAACATGTCAACTTATAAAACAAATGTTAAAAAGAAACCAGTTTCTAAGCATTCACACATATGCACACACACACACACACACACACAATGTTCTTCTGCAAAGCTTACATAACAAGTATTCTGCAGTAAGAATGTTACTGTATTCAGTCCCTTTAGTGAAAAATGATTTTACTATACTAAGATGTATGTCTAATGACATTCTTGATATGAGATGCAGACTTAGAGAGTGTGTGTTTACCTTATTCAGTCCTTTAATATAATGTTGGTGTATATTTGCATGTAACTCTTTGGACAGCACTTCATAGCAAAGACAACTCCAATTCTATTTTGATCCAGCTAAAGCTAATCATGACTAATTACTATTCAAGTTACTGCTTCTAAAGTAACTGCATTGTTTCAAAGGGATTTAGTTACAATCAACTTTATCTGAATTAAAGCTCTAGTATGTGTGATCCTAGTGAGAATTCCAGTAACAGTTTCAAGACATGAATACTAAAACTACTTTTATTAGAAGGTTACAGTAACATAATCTTGCAACTCTGAGTGTGCCCCTCTCCCCTCTATCTTTATCTTAAACAGAACTAGGGAGTGTCAGTTCTGAGAGCTTTCCCAAATGACATTCCTGCTTTGGGCTGAAATTTCTCTTATCTCTGTTGCCTTGGCTGCAATTCTTGCAAGTATGTAATGAGCTTGCTCACACAGCTCATTACATACCTTGAGTTTCTTTGGTTTACTGTTTCTTGCCCCTTTCTGTACTCTTCATACCACTGCTTATCCAAAAAGGGAACAGCCTTATGGTTATGTAGGCATGTATATTATATAATAAATTAATTATATTGAAATAGTTAAATAATTGAAATTAATATTTTATTTTAAAAATACAGGTCTGTGGCTCACATTTGCCTAGAAAAATGGACAATTTTCATATAAAATGTGTATTGTGTTGTCTTCCACTTTATTTGAATTTACAATAATAAAGATGCTTTCAAGGGAAATGAATGTACTCAGGATGAACAAACAATATAGTTTTATACACCTGGTCAAAAACGTGGAAAGAATGAATGCAATCAACAAGAACTTTTCTGGGCACTTCTTCATTAGGAACAGTTAACACATTGGAAAGGCATATTTCTGGCTAAGAATATTCACCATCATGAAATTAAGTGCAATCAGGCCAAAGTGCAATCAGAACATGTTTTATGAGATGACATAGACAATATTTGCTCTGTCAAAAATCATAATTACTTCCATAATTCTAAAACAAATTAAAAATAATGTATTAACCCTAATCCTCTTTATAAGCTGAAGTGGATAAAAAGAAAAAAAATGAAACATATAGATCTACTGTATTTGTAAAAAAAAAAAGTGTAATATCCCAGAAAAATACATTCATTATAATGGGATATTTCTCGCTTGCTTATCTGCTTTTTTGCTTTGGAAATGACACAAATGTTTTCTCCTTCAGAAGAAAGGATTCCTCAGTTTTATCATTTTTCTCTCTCACTATACATCTTTGGTGAAAAGGTTTTAAAATTATAACTCTGTATTCCAAATATAAAGTACATCTGGTCTGGAACACTCTGAAAGATACATATTTGCAAAAAGAAATGTCTACCCAACCTTGTTTAGTTGAAAATGAAGGAAAATTAGGAAACTCTCTCCAACCCCAACACAATCTATTGGGCTAGAGCTAACATTACACAGATTATGTAATAGGATTTAGTTAGCTCTAGATACACTAGAGCTGACATTACACACAGTTCATGTAATAGGAGTTCCATTATGTCTCCTATTCTTTCCATTTCCCCATATTCCCCCCAAATCTGGTTCCAAGAGTTCCTTAATGTTCTGGAACAGATTTTAGAGATGCACTGACAGTAGACCAAGATAGACCACTGGTAGATCTTCACCCATCAGTACAGACTTACTATTTCTAGAAATTTAGATTGCTACCCAACCCTCTATCCAATCTAAGAATCCAGTACTACAGCGTCCCTAATGGATAGCCATTCAGTCTCTGTTTGAATACCTCTAATTGATTCTTGAAGCTGTCAGTTCAATTGTAGTATTATTTTTTGTCTTTTAATCAAAATCAACTTCTTTGTAATGTAAACTTTCCTGTATTTTGAAACAATTGTGAAGCCTATATTCTATATGGCAGCATTTAGTTACATGAAGGCAGTTATTATGTTTCCCTGTAGTGTTCTCTTCTCCAGATTGAATATACCCAACTGTTCCTCGTATATTTTTTTCTTTGAAGCCTGTTATAATCTTGGCTGCATACTCCAGTTTGTCAATGTCCTTCCTAAAATTTTATGTCTAAAACAAGGTGCAATAATCTAGATAAGTTCCAACTAATTCAGAACTGAGAGGAATAATAATATCTCTGCATTTTATTGATGCAGCCTAGAATATTTGCTTTTCTTTTTTTTTGCAACTGCATCATATTGGCTCATATTTTGTTGATGATGCATCAAGACATGTAGCCATTTTGTTTACTAGAATTTCATGTCATAATTTGCTGAAATCAAGGTATACTTTGTTAATTGTATTTAGATAAAGTAGACGTGACCAACTAGCTGGTGCAAATACCAAGATGGATGCAAGTGAAGTGGGGCTGGCCCATTTAGTACGATCTGTTGCACATCTTTGATCATGTTTCATCATGGCTGAGCTGTCTCTTAATTGGGTTCCTGGCAGAGCGGGGTGGTGGGGGTGGTGTCAGATGCTCAGGATCCTTTGAGGGATGGAATCAGCAGAGCTGGTTGTTTTTTCTAGTAGTAGTTTGAATGGATTTTTTTTTCCCTGGCAGCTTGCACCAATTATTTAAGCATAGCCTCTCAGCACAGCACAGCGTCTTTTTCTTTTTTTTTTGTAAGTACAAAAAGTGTTATGAGCGGATGCTTTGTTTCTCCCTCATAGTCATTCTCTCCAAAAAGATCAGATAGTTTAGTTTAATTTATTCTGTATAAATTCATACTGCTTCTACCAAACAATGCATTCTTTTCTAAATGCCCACAAACTAAGTGTTTAGTAAACTACTCAAGTTTTGCCTGGTATTATAAGCATGAGAGATAAAAACTGACACTAACTAATATAAAGTAAGGAATAAAGAAAGGAATCAAATAAAAAGTAAAAAGTGCAAGAAAAGAAAAACAATTGAAAAATAGAAAAGAAAGAAAAAAGATATATAGAAATGGCTTCTATATATGCTTCACAGCAGCCAAAGGGACAAATATATTGTAACTTCTCCTTCTAAAGTGACATCATTTACTCTTCTTTCTATAATCTATCCTATCTAATCATCAACCAATCTAATAATCAAAACCATACATCACAAGAATCTTTCCATCTCTGTGCATACAGTAATTTTGCCACAGTGACCATATATTGAAATACTCTTCCATAGCTTTTTTCTAATTGTTTATCCATTAATCCTAAAAGGAAAATCAATTGAATATTGATCTTTAAAATCACCTGTATCAAATATGTACTTGAATCCATTTTTTAAAGATTGAATCCATTTTTTAAACTCCAAGCATAATAAAATGCCCTTTCATGTTGTTCATATTTCCAACATATATTTGAACATTCTAGATAATTTTTCTGGCATCATGTACCAATAATATTACCTTATGAAGGTTTTTCTTGAGATCATAATGCAATGTTAAATAATATTTTATATGTTCTTCTTGATTTTACTTATGTATTTTTATATATTTATTAAATATCTATGCCACCTATCTGTGGGCAACATAGAATTTTAATTGTACGCCTCCCAGAATCACTCACTCTGGGGGGGAGTTGGATGGTTTCTACATTTGATAATAAAATAAAAATAAATAAATAAAGTTCAACCCTTTTAACCATGCATTTCCCATTGATCCATCTATATATTATAACCAAAATTCTTAGTCCACTTTATCATGCATATTTTAGCCTGTTCTTCTTCTGTTCAAATTTCAACAAAAGTTCGTATATTTTTAATCTGTGTATGTACTGGTAGTCCTCAATTGAGTCCAATTGAGTCACAATTGAGTCAAAAATTTCTGTTGCTAAATGAGACATTTGTTAAGTGAGACTTACCCCATTTTATGACTTTTGTTGCTACAGTTGTTAAGTGAATCATTACAATTTTTAAATTAGTAACACAGTTAAGTGAATCTGGCTTCCCCATTGACTTTGCTTGTCAGAAGGTTGCAAAAGCTGATCACATGACTCCAGGACACTGCAACAGTCATACATATGAACAGGTTGCCAAGCATCTAGAATTTTGATCACGTGACCAAGGAGATGCTGCAATGGTCATAAGTGTGAAAAAAAGTCATAAGTCACTTTTTTCAGTGCTGTTGTAATTTTGAACGGTTACCAAATAAACGGCTGTAAGTCAAGATTACCCGTTGTTGTTGTTGTTAGTTGCGAAGTTGTGTCCGACCCATCGCGACCCCATGGACAACGTTCCTCCAGGCCTTCCTGTCCTCTACCATCTTCTGGAGTCCATTTAAGCTCACGCCTACTGCTTCTGACTCCATTCATTCTCTGTCGTCCCCTTCTTCTATTGCCCTCAATCTTTCCCAGCATTAGGCTCTTCTCCAGTGAGTCCTTCCTTCTCATTAGTGGCCAAAGTACTTGAGTTTCAACTTCAGTATCTGGCCTTCTAAGGAGCAGTCAGGGTTGATCTCCTCTAGGAATGACCGGTTTGATCGCCTTGCAGTCCAAGGGACTCGCAGGAGTCTTCTCCAGCACCATAGTTCAAAGGCCTCAATTCTTTTGCGTTCAGCCTTTTATGGTCCAACTTTCACAGCCATACATTGCAACTGGGAAAACCATGGCCTTGACTATACGTACTTTTGTTGGCAGGGTGATGTCTCTGCTTTTTAGTATGCTGTCTAAAATTTGCCATAGCTTTCCTCCCCAGGAGCAAGCGTCTTTTAATTTCTTGGCTGCAGTCCCCATCTGTGGTGATCTTAGAGCCCAGGAAGATAAAATCTGTCACTACCTCCATTTCTTCCCCCATCTATTTGCCAGGAATTGAGAGGGCCGGATGCCATGATTTTGGTTTTCTTAATGTTGAGTTTCAAGCCAACTTTTGCACTCTCCTTCTTCACCCGCATCAAGAGGCTCTTTAGTTCCTCTTCACTTTCTGCCATTAGAGTGGTATCATCTGCATATCTTAGGTTGTTGATATTTCTCCCGGCAATCTTAATTCCAACTTTTGATTCATCTAGCCCTGCCTTTCTCATGATGTGCTCTGCATATAAGTTAAATAGGCAGGGCGACAGAATACAGCCTTGCCGACTCCTTTCCCAATTTTGAACCAATCAGTGGTTCCGTGTCCAGTTCTCACTGTTGCTTCTTGACCCGCATATAGGTTTCTCAAGAGACAAATAAGATGGTCTGGTACTCCCATCTCTTTAAGAACTTGCCACAATTTGTTGTGATCCACACAGATTACCTGTACATTAATACAATTTAAATCTATTTTTGAACACAGGAAAAAAATGGCTTTTCTCAGTCCTCTAGCATCATGCTTGGCCTTCACAATTCCTCAAAGGTCACTGAAAAGATGTGGCAAGTTGATATCCACAAACTCCTTCAAAATTCTTGAATGTAACTGATCTGGTTCTGGAAACTAAAACTCATTCATGGTAACCTGATACTCTCCACCTATCATTTTACTTTGAATTGCCATTCAGTTTTACCATCTGTTCTGTTTAGGACCATTTGGGATAAGACTGAAGCAAAGTACAAGCTGAGGAGCTAAATACTCTCCCAGTCATCTGTTTCTCTCTTCTGTCACTCGATATCTTCTCACAGGAAGTCAGAACAGACAGATAAAAATGGAGCCGTGATTAAACTTCACCAATGAACAGATGGAACCAGGGGAAAGGAAGAGGTTTCTGGAAGAGATCAGGAGAGATTGAGAATAGAGAGAAAAGCTATGATGGTGTGGGAAGAAAAGTCTTCATCCTGGTTCATCCAAGCCGGGAATAAATAAAACAACATGGTGACTGCTTTGGGAAGAAGGTTACAGTTTATTGAAGAGCCAGAAAGATGGTTCTTGCAGGAAGGAGGAGAAATCAAGGAGAAGGACTGAGCACATGTGGAGTAGGTTTTTATACCCTCTGAAAGCCTTTTGTTTGGAAGTTTTCTGTTCCTGTGGCATGAACTTTGAGGCTATTTCCTGTGTCACATATTCTGACCTGAGTTTAGGTGTGCCTCTCTGGTATTCTTGATGGTAATGGGTTAGTCCTATTATGTCCCATCTCAGGTGGGGTATGCAGATTTTAGGTCTTTTGTCTTCTTGATTTCCTAGCTGGCTCCAGCTTTCTGATGGTTACATCTGCATTTGTATAGGGCTGGCTCCTGCTTGGGACAGAGATTTGGGGGCAGAGTTGGCTTCTGCTTTTAAAAATCCTTTTGAGGAAATATATTTTTCTGCCCTTTTAATATTTCCTTCTCTGAGGGGCTGACTTCCCACAATCCCCGCTTTGTGCCTTAAGTGTGACACACTTATTGGCACAAGATTAAAATTGATCTGGTCAGGGAGACTTGGTAGACAAGCTTTTAAACTGTTAAGCCAAAAAAAAAGTAAGAAGGGGGAAAGACACTAATGGAGGCAAGCAGAAAAAGATCCCTGCTCCCAAAAGGGGAGCTTCCAACCCATAAAGTTCTAAAAGTCAGGGCAAAAATTTTGTTATGTGGAAAAGAAATTTATAGTGTCCAATATTCTGTGCCAATCATTTTCAAATGTTGGATGTCACCTTTTAGCTTCCAGTCAGGTTTGCACATCCCTCCCAAAATTCTTCACAGCCATGGTTTGCCTCAGTACATAACCATAGGCTGCCCATTTTCAGGGTTTGGTTCCTGCCTTAGCTCTTAGTTCAGTGCATCCAGGTTTGTAATGTCCAATTGAGGCTAGCCAGGCTATTAATTTTTTCTTAAATTGCACATAGTGAGCTCTAGGACTCCCAATCTGAGTCCACCAGTGCAAGATATTCAGGGCTGAGGTTTGGGGATCTCTTTCCTGCTACTTCCTTAGGGCATATGAATTGCAAATCACCTGAGGGGGCCTGGTTCCCTCCCCCTTGGAATTTGCTGGCAATGGTGCATGCAAAGCTTTGGTGCAATAGAGAAAAATTCAGCCTGGGGAACTTTACTAAGGTAGGTGGAAGACACTCAGTGTGAATATGAATGGTGTGTGCGCGTGTATGTGTGTGCAGCTACTAATACAAACAGGCAATACAAACATTCTGGATAATTTTTCCCTCCCACCAGATAGAAGTCCAAGGTGTTCAGTACTTGCTGTGCCAACTATTCCCAAATGCCATCTCTCCATGAATACATTCAACTGGCTTGTTACAATACAAATGGGCAAGAAAGAAAAACTTTACAATGGGTTTCCACCCTCCTCCCATAGTCTTCTTCTGAGGCTTCACATGGGGACCAATGGTTCCAGGATTCCTTCTTTCTGCAGCTCTCACAGGCATCTGGGGGAATGGTAGGACTTGGGAAGATGTTCCACTCAGGTTGCATGGTGGCTTTTTAGTGGATGGCTGGATTCAAAACTCAATTCCACGGCTCAAATGGATGGAGGCAACATCTGGGTCAGTATACTCTGCTTCCAAAGGTTGGAGGGGGGGTCATCTATGCAGGGCTGAAAGACATGAGAATAAGATTCTGCCCCCCCCCTTTCTGGGTGGACTCTCCCAGGAGAGGCAGACAAAAGGTATGGAGAACAAAGGACGAGAAAGGGAGATGTACATGAGGGGGGGTAGCTTGCAGGCAGTTTGAAAAGGCATTAATACTGCAGTTGTTAAAGAAACAGATAGGCAGACAAATGAGGACAATCACAGATGAGGACAAGAAAAACCTGGATTCTGGTAAGAGAACATACATGAAATGTTTCACTTCTGAACTTGAACATTTGCAACATGTTAAAGACAAGAACTTCAACTTGAAAAAAAAGAATGCTAGGCAGCTTGAGAATGCTGAAAGAATATTTTAAGGTGTGCAATTTTCCAGGGGCAGGAGAATCTACCTTTAACATTTATTCTAAAATAGACCACATTGTTTTAGAGATTGAAAAATGCTTATATGTTTCAGGATTAGCTTCATAGTAGTTTCACCAATTAGTGATAGGATGAGTAACTTAAGAAAATTATTTTCCCACACAAGCAGACTTGAGCTTCAAAAGGCACTTGTAGCTAGACACACATTTTTTTCAGGAAAAGGATAGATGGATAAAACACATACAGTAAATGCAAGTGAAACTTTTCCAGCAGATGAACTTAAAACATTCCCTCCTGGTAACTTTGGGCTGTTCTTAAGAGTACACAGAGACATGTATAACCATACTAATTTTATGGCATGCCTGAGAGCTCACTTTGATGATCTAGTCAAGCAACTGACTACCAGCCATGAAACCCATTGCCTACAACAATGCCCTAAACATCTGTATAAGAGTATGCCGCCTCATTTCAGTTGGTAATACAAGATGTGGCTTAATGATTAGTTCAGAGATACTATCGGATGAAATATGGGACATCTTTATCAATCAAGGCACCCTAGAAATGATGACAGTATTAATTATCATCTGCTTAGGCACTTACAGTATGGAAGACTGAAGGGAATGCAGCAGAGTATTTTTTTGATTGGAAAGGAAGATGCCTGATTTTTTTTATTGCTCCTTTTTCCTCTATCTACATATGTGAAATAATGGAATAGCCCTTAAAAGTATTTGTTTGTATCCCATCTTTATTAGTTTTACAAATAACTGAAGGTGGTGAATATATCCAATACACTTTCCTTCTCAAAGCTGAACCCATGCAGCTGAGCTACAACATATCCTTGAGAAAAGTTATAGCACGTAAAGGCTATATTTGTATTGTGGAGAACCTGACCATTTTGTATATGAGTATTAAGAAACCCCCCCCCCCAGAAATTAAGACATAGCTGTGGGGAAGGAACATATTTTGCAAGCAAAGTCCTAAATGCTCCAATTCTGACTTGTCTGGAAACAAGGCAGTCCAGCTCCCAATGGTTCACAAGCAGGAGAAATCAGAAGTTGCGGAGTCCAGTCATATAAAGATATATACAGCAACACATCAATGTTTAATCTTTCCTAATGCTCTATAAATCTGGTCTGTTCTTGAAATATAGCCTCAGGCTTTAGTTAGTTTGGACTTGGTGGCAATATCATTGAATTCTCTGCTATGCCTACTCATCATATCCAACTAGTGATACTTTCCAACAAGTAATTAAATTCACAGCACAAATTATGAAATTAAGCATTTTTTAAAAAAAACATGTAAATGAATTATATCTTACTCATGAACTTATAAAACAATTAGATGAAGTGCATAATTGTTAAAGGTCATATACAAAAGTTTTGTATACGTATTTCTTGATATTTACCTATATTTATTTTAAGATGTCTTCTTTTAAAAATCATTTAACATTGTAGTAAATCAAGGAAGTAAATAACAGGCATTGAAGATCACCAAATTAATGCTTTAGTCTGTTAAAGCATCTGTTGAGGAGCACCCTATTTGAATGTTGGCATTACTAGAAGATGGCTGAATATTTTGTATTAATCGTGCTAGTTCCAAATAACTATTCTTTGCTAAGAACTCCTCCTTTATTTTAAGCTATGCAGGAAAAATATTAAAAAGATTAATAATTGAGCCAGCTTCGGCTGTCATGAAAAATTTGTGCCAAAGAGACTGATACATGTTGGCAGAAAACCTTACTTTTTTATGTGACTCGCACATTGTGCAACCTATTACCATATACAGTATTATACATGGAAGGATAGTTGTATGTTTATATAAGAATGTGTCGGCATCACAATGTAAGTTCTGTTAATTCAGAACTCCTGCAAATTTCACTTAATTGGCCCAAGTGATATAATGCAGCTTAAATCCCACAAAAACATCTAAACAGCCACCTATAATTTATTGACAGAATTTTCTTGACATTATTACAAATCCTGACTAAAGAAACCGCTAAAACAATGATTTTTTTCTATTGATAAGGAACAAAGAAATGAAAGTTATCTACCTTCAGTATATATACTCAAGTTCTTCAAAGGCTTTATAAAAACTTAAAAAAGCTAACAACAATTAAAATCACTGCGTGTCAATCGTCAATTAAACATTGAAAGTTGCATAAGTAAGTCCTCAAAACTTTCACGGTATAGGTCTGCTATTTTAGGAAGAAAGTTCAAAAGGGCTATGTTTAAGAACAAAGCTCAGTCTTGAGTAAACAGTGAATACTGAACCAGTCTTTCGAACATCACAATGTTTATGGTTTGTTTTTTATTCTTATTAATTCTGCTATGTAATTTGCCTAACATTGCATTTATATTTGCAGTGACACACAAGCTGATTAAGTAAATAACCCTTGCTGTCACTTGGAACAGGCAAATGATAGCCAATGTGCACAGGAAGATTCATGTTGTAGAAAATATTTAACAAGCCATGCATATTGAATTAGAGTCATGATTACTTATCTTACTTTAGAACAATAAGAAGTGGGAAATGAGTTGACATAAATGCATAAGTGATGAGTTCTGTGCAAAAGAATTACTGGGAAAAGTCTGTATTAGAATGCTAAAATGTCAAGTATACTGAACGTGCACATCTTTAAATTATCAGTCTTGACTTATTTCCAGCAGTGACAGTGTAATAGTATGTGGGAATGACCTTGAGGGATGAGGGGAAGAGATGCGGCCTAGGAAATAGATAAAAGTGTGTGTGTGTGTGTGTGTGATGTGTAGCTTGCAGCTGCATAATGGATAGAGAATGAAACTTAGAAGGGTCTGTCCTAACTTCTTCTCAGGCTGTAAAAAGAGACATAGGAAGATTTGTACTTTCATACTTATAAGAGTCTGTTAATTAATGTAGCTTCACAATAAAGTAGAATTAGATCATCTGGTCCATTTCCTGTCTGGTCTACTGACAAGCTGACAGACATTCACACAAGCTGTCCTGCTTACTGGCAATCATGTTTCTCTCACTACCTATGTGCTACTAGTAGGCATAGACCTACCACACTCTTTCCCTTGCTATCCAAATCCACCAGATCATGGATTTATTCCTAGTTTATGGCTGGGGGCAGTTGGAAGAGGAGTGATGTGCAATCCTGGTCTACAGAGTGGGAATTGATATTGATATACAAGCACTCAAAAATTCTTGTAAGATATGCAGAAACAAAAATTATCTAAGAAAAAGAAAATGTATTAGCTAACAAACCTAAATAGAATTCTACACAGTCATGTAATATTCACCTTACACACAAACCAACTTCCTATATCAGGTTGATCAGGCATTGGTTAGGGGGAATGAGAACCATCAGATCTTGACACAAAATAAAGCATTTGGACATAGGATGAACCAGTGGATAGAGACATTTGCTTTCTTTCCAGGCAGAATTGAAGGAAACTTAGCCCTTCCAAAATCCTAGCTTTTATACAGTCTATATTGTTGGGTAGACTTCTGCTCTTGGCACACAGCTAAAGATCCTGAAGTAAAATCCCCTTGGCAATCTTGGAACTCTACCCAGAAATTTCAAAATGTTACATTAAACCTTATCTGGAACCTTCACATCCCTGCAATGTCACTGATGAAATTTCCTCGCCACCTCTGTGCCTGTATCATAGTGGTTTTCAGACTGTTTTTTTTTAATCACAAAACTAATTTTTATCAACATACTATCTTATCAGCTGATTCTATGATAAATCATTTAAAATACAAAGATCATGTATGGTCGATACAGAAATAAAACAAATCACAAATATCTCTCATTAAAAATATTTTATGGCAGCTCCAGAAGATTTTCAACTTGGTTTTGATCCATCTCAGAAGCAAGGGAATTCCAGACCTACAGTAGATAGTTCTTCAAAGTATTTTTATATCACATAAACATATTATTAGTTAGAAAAGTTATCTCAATGGGGCACAAGTGAGAGTACAGACTACAATCTGTGAATAGTTTAAGTCTTCTATGTAATACCTTGTGTGGAAGTGCTTTGTCAGTAGAAGGGAAGGTGATGGTTTCCTTCTTCCTATGTACTCTCAAAATCTTTTCTGAAGAGTTGAGAATCTTCAGGATACGGAGTGGAAATCACAGGGTGAAGGAAAAGGTATTTCACTTGAGTGTCTTGAGTATTCTCATACAACTTTGAATTTCATCTACCAAGAAATCAGTAGAAACACTACAGCACTGGTGTAATTTACTTACTGTGACTCATCACACTTGGTTGTACAGTATATCCCCATTATCTTCATGTTATCAAGTCCATATTATGCTAGGTTGATGTGGCATTAATTATGTTCACAAAATTTGAGTCTGAGAAAAAGAAGTTTACTTTTATATTCAATAGTTGAAAGTGCTTTTGAATGGTGCTGCAATTGTTCACCAGCTAACTTATCAAGGAAATATCTAGATTATGAATCTAAGAGGTCAGAGAAAGCTGAAATCTATCCATTTATTTATTTCTCACATTTCTATCTCACAAACATTCAACAACTGTCATTTGACTGAACCCTGGAAAATGCAAGATCTACTGATTATTATGCTGTCAGAAAATATTTTAGAGGTATTAGATATGCACAGAACATCCTATCCTTGAACTTGTTTTGAACAATTACTACTATTAATTAATATATACACCTAGCATTCTAGCCTTAGTTAGACCAACATTCCTTTAGCTATCAGTAATTAAGTATGTATTTTGGACAATTCCCCAATCAAGACATGTTTTCTGAACATGGTTGGTACAATTTTAGCTGTTAGATATTAGCTCTAATTGACTAATCAAATACAGCTGGATATTGCACAAGGCTTTTGTCCTTGCTTATGATTTTTACATTTATTCTTTCTTTTTGGGTAAGATTGTCTTAAAATTTACAGTTATCTTCCTTATGGATAAATATAGTAGTTTATCATATTATCTATAATCAATTCCAAAGTTTACCATAAATGCTATTTTCCCCCCATAAACATAGTTTCCAAATTTAATTTCACTATCTCTTAATTTCAATAGATAGAAAAGAATGAACAATGCATAGATTTTCTTAAAAGGAAGAAATAAAGGACTACAGTATATGTTAGCTTTCAAAGCAAAAAGTAAAATAATTAAAATAGATTTTCACGAAAACTAGTTGATCTGTAGAGAAGCATTATGAGAACTAGATCTGTCCATCCATCTGTCAGTCTATCTCAAAAACTTAGGTTTGGACTTCTGATTTGGTATGGCAGCATTCTGATTCATAGTCTCAATACTTTAGCTGTTAATAGGACTACTCATATTTTCATTGCTTTATTAATTGATAAACAGAAAATTCATTTTGCCTTTTTTTTCTTAATCTATTATTCTATGGAGATAAACTATGGGTCCAAATTTCATAGCAATACCATCTTCTCTCCTCTATTTGAAAAGGAATGGCATTTCAGAGAAATCCTACAGCTGAAGAACAGCAAAAAATTGTATTTATTCCTGGCCCACAAGAGGTACAGTTCTATCAAGATGATGTTATTAAAAGCCCTTGCTCATAATGTTGTTTTTCAGAATAGCTGAATTTATACAAATTGCAGTGGATGAAATGATGTAGAACTTTTTGGAGACAAAAAGGAAATTTGATTTTCTAGAGCACAAAGTATCAAGAGTTAAAAGCTTTTGCGGTAGATTTGTATTTTAAAAAAGTCACCCAGCTTAAACATTCTGAAAAACAAAACTTTGTATCACAAATGTTGACAATGTTGACAATAAATTAACCTGTTTAATATGAAGTGACCCATGTACAGGCTCAACTTTGTAGACATCATTTATGATTTCTAAAAAGTAATTATTGTAGAATGCTCAGCAATATTAGTATTTAGCAGACTTTATGAAAAAATTCATATGTATTTTCACTGAAGTTAGAATAGAAGTTGGAAATTGAAACTGCTTATAGTGTGAGCTTCTCATCCAGAAACTCCAACTGTGGTTAGGTTTTTGAAAGATTTACAACTCTGTGTTTATCTTGGCAAGCAGGATCTTTGGGATGGAATGTAAAGATGATTTTTCCACATCTGCCTCCATAAACAATTCAGAAATACAAGCTATTTTGGTGTGAAAAAAATACAGTACAGGAAGTCCTAATCTTACAATCATTAGTTTAGCTACTGTTCAAAGTTATACTGGCACTAAAAATGGCTTACGACTAGTCCTCATACTTACAACTGTCACAGAACCCCCAATTTCCAAATCATCTTCAAAGGCAGCAGTCTGTGACAGTATGAGAATGTGAATCGGCTTTGTAGCCCTACCAAGCTTATAATTGATGTAGCAGCCAGGTTTGGGCAAAAGCCCTTGTAGCCATGGCCTCTAGCATCTGCCCCACAATTTTTCAGAGCAGTAAAACCTATTCAGAGCCAGTGATGAAATCAGAGTAATATTATCACAGACAAATGATTGGTCCATTAATGGGAGAAAGTGGCAAGAAGGTGACAAGCAACAGGGAGAAAGCAGAACTGCTTAACTCATTTTTTGCATCAGTCTTTACACAAAAGGAAAAAACAATCCAACCTATCAAAAACAGTATTGTAAAAACACAGATTAGGAATACAAGTTGAAATAGGCAAGAAAATGCACTATAATTCACTCTAGACCAGGGGCTCCCAACTGGGGGTGTGAGATGATATTCCAGGGGGTGCGAAAACTTGGGTTTAGAAATTTCAAAATTATAGTGCACATGCATAATTCATTGCCGTTATTTTGAACTTTTGTAAGGGGTGCGAGAATCTATCAGAAGCATTCTAGGGGTGCGGGGTATAGAAAAGGTTGGGAACCACTGCCCTAGACGAATTCAAATCACCAGGACCAGATGGATTACACCCCAAGGTTCTGAAGGAACTGGCAGATGTGATCTCAGAACCACTGAGCTATCTTTCAAAGATCCTGGAGCCCCGGGGAACTACCAGAGCTGATGTAGTTCCCATCTAAAAAAAAAACAAAAAACAGATCCAGAAAATTACAGACCTATCAGCCTGACCTCAATACTTGGAAAGATTCTGGAAAAGATAATCAAACAGCAAACCATAGAGTCAAAGTAAGTAATAACCAAAAGCCAACATGGGTTTATCAAAAACAGATCATGCCAGACAAATCTTATTGCATTCTTTGACAAAGTGACAAATTAGTAGGCCAGAGGAATGCTGTGGATATAATTTATTTGGACTTCAATAAGGCATTTGATAAAGTAGATCACAACCTACAACTTGATAAGATAGAAAAATGTGGGTTATACAGCATCTCCACCAGATAGATTCGTAACTGGCTGACCAGCCGTACTCAGCGTGTGGTCCTCAATGGAACTGCATCTACATGGAGGGAAGTATGCAGTGAGGTACCCCAAGGCTGTTTTAGGCCCAGTACTCTTCAGCATCTTTATCACTGATTTGGATGAGGGGATAGATGGGGAACTCATCAAATTTGCAGATGACACCAAGCTGGCAGGAATAGCCAACACCCCAGAAGATAGGCTTAAGATACAGAAGGATCTTGACAGATTTGAATATTGGGCGCTATCTAACAAAATTAAATTCAATTGTAAAAAAAATAAGGTTATACATTTAGGCAAGAAAAACCAAATGCTCACACCAATTTTGAAGCTACTCTCCTTCCCTCTGGTCCGCGAGCTAGGAAAAGTTGGAGACCTCTGGTATAGGGTTTCCTGCCTGAGCAGGGGGTTGGACTAGAAGACCTCAAAGGTCCCGTTCAACTCTGTTATTCTATTCTATTCTATTCTATTCTAAATGACAACTTTTTCTTAAGGGCATTTGACTTCATTTTGACCCATCCAGGTCTACAAAGGTCATACCTGACCCACCCACTCGGGCATAAGTATCAGAACTATGTTAGTATCCTGAACTTAGTCTGGTGTATTGACATACTAATGATTCTTAATTTCAAACTGATGGATGACATTTTCAAAGAATTGCATAAATAGTATTAAATCACATGATAGAGGCAAGTAAGTAATGCAGCTATCCATTTGGGTTCTCTGATAATTTTAAGATAGATAATATCTAGGTGTGATGGTTTATTTGTTTTAAGTATTATGGAAATATTTTATTTTCTTACCTTTTCCTTCTTTCATTTTTTTAATGTTTCTTCTCTTGGTCAAATGTAACTATTTTGAATGTTCTACTTGCAATAGAATCAGTTCAGTGATTGTTATAGTTGCATAAGATCCTGGAATTATTTAGGATTAATGTCATCTCAGACCCACTGTAAGTTGAGGATAGAGGAAGAGATAAGCAAGCCATGCAGAGGCTTCAAATTCTCAAGTAAAGAATACAACTAGTAGCATCTATGGGTATTCAACAGGAGGATACATGTAAACACCTGTCAGGATGAGGGTTCTGGTTGAGAATTATGTAAGAACATAATCTTCAATTCTGAAATTTAAGTTTGAAATTGATTATTTCTAAAGCAATAACCTGTAAACCTCCTTAAACTGAGGAAAGTTATTAATCATATGGTGATGACTTTGGTGACTGTAAATTGATTGAGGTTTTAAAAAATACCAGCAGGCCATACAAGGCAGCTTGGCAGACTGCATGTTGTGCAAGCCTGTTCCTAGATAATTGGTTCTATTAAGTATACCCGAATTTAATCTCTTCCAACAGTCAGCTGAAATGTTTTCATTTCAATGTCTCAATCTTAAAGAAGATACTATAAGCTCTTTTCTCCTTTGAAAATAAGTATGGAACTTGAGCTAGTATCTGAACTTGAAATAGAGAACGGTGTCCTGAATATGCTGGTGCCTCTGAATTGGTGTGGACTCCTGGGGACTGCCTGGATTAGTCCCTGTGGTTTTCTTGGCAAGATTTCAGAAATGAATTGCCATTGCCTCCTTCCTAGGCTGGGAGTGACTGGCTCAAGGTCACTCGGCTGGCTTTGTGCCTAAGATGGGATCAAATAATGTCAGTATTCAACCCTTGTATAATAAATAATTTATATCAGTTAAGAAAGTGTTAATGAAACAAAGGCTTCAATAGTCAGCAGTACAGAAATAGTGTAAATAAATAATAAACCATAGAGAAGAATAGTACTAAGATTACAAATACAACAAATATTTTTAATATACATCACAACAATAATGATTAAAGTATCTATTTCGTAAAAATCTAGTGTCTTAATTAAGCAAGCTAAATATGGCCACAAACTGCAACCAAGTTAATTATTTGATAGGCTGATGAACTACTGTTACAAATGTTGACAATGTTGACAATAAATTAACCTGTTTAATATGAAGTGACCCATGTGCAGGCTCAACTTTGTAGACATCATTTATGATTTCTAAAAAGTAATTACTGTAGAATGCTCAGCAATATTAGTATTTAGCAGACTTTGTGAAAAAATTCATACGTATTTTCACTGAAGTTGGAATAGAAGTTGGAAATTGAAACTGCTTATAGTGTGAGCTTCTCATCCAGAAACTCCAACTGTGGTGAGGTTTTTGAAAGATTTACAACTCTGTGTTTATCTTGGTTAAGAAAGGGCTAATGAAACAAAGGCTTCAATAGTCAGCAGTACAGAAATAGTGTAAATAAATAATAAACTATAGAGAAGAATGGTACTAAGATTACAAATGCAACACAAATATTTTTAATATATATCACAACAATAATGATTAAAGCATCTATTTCGTAAAAATCTAGTGTCTTAATTAAGCAAGCTAAAAATGGCCACAAACTGCAACCAAGTTAATTATTTGATAGGCTGATGAACTACTGTTACAAGTAGCATCAATTATATCATCCATTTAGAACACTTATGTTCCTAAGTGAGAAATTTGTTAAGTGAGTTTTGCCCCATATTACAACTGCCACATTTGTTAAGTGAATCACTGCAGTTGTTAAATTAGCAACATGGTTTTTAAGTGAATCTGGTTTCCCCATTGACTTTGCTTGTCAGAATTTCGCAAAAGGGAATCACATGATTTCGGGACACTGCAACCGTCATAAATGTGAATCAGTTGCTAAGCATCTGAATTTTGATCATGTGACCATGGGGATGCTGCAATGGTTGTGTGAAAAATGGTCATGTCACTTTTTTTAGTGCCGTTGTAACTTCGAACAGTCACTAAATGAACTGTTGTAAGTTGAGGACTACCTGTATTTAACTATAACCAGTACGTATTGGTTACGTGTCCACTGATGCTGAAAAATACTGTATGAATATGAATTGTCATGTTATCTTTCAGAACCCTTTTTGTTTGGGGGAAATTAGTTTTAAAATAAATACTAAAAGAAAGAAGTGAATTATGTATTCCTATACCACTATCTCTATCTATTTTCACCTGTAACATATAATGTTATCAGAGAACTCCAATAAAATAAATCTGGCAACAGATGATAAGTTCTCCTCCAAGCCCCCCCCCCCCGATAAATTTGTGGCAGGCGGGTTTAGGTTTACAGAGATTTTTTAAGTCATAAATATTGTTGCTTGCCCGTCCTGCAAAGGTTGCTGAAGCGAAATTAATGAAGGCCGTGTAGTGATTTCTCATTCGTGATTGAGAAGCGGTTCTTAAATCTGACACCAGATAGAGCAACTTATTTTCCTAACTCTTGCTTCGGAGAGCGAGCCTCCAGAGGTCTGAGCCGCCTGTTAGGCTCTCGGCCACTTTTCTTAGTCCAAAACAGCATTCCTACTGAGGCACGCCAACATGACACAGGTACCCCTTCGACAGGTATTCCATCACGCAGACTGGGCTCTTCCCACCCGCCCGGCTGCCTTTCGTCTTCGCCTTGCTATACCACATACGCATCGGTTGGTCAGCAGCCCCGACGCCTCCCGCCTCCCGCTCTCATTCATGCCTTCACCTCCGTCTCCGTCCCTCCCGTCGCCCGCGAGCCCGCCGCGCTCTCGCTCTGTCTGGCAGCCCCCACCTTTTCCCTGCTTGCTCCGTCTGGCAGACCCCCCGCTCCATTCCGCACGCTGGCGCTTCTCGCGAGATCTGGGGGATGCCGACGTTACTGCTGCTGCCGCCGCCGCCGCCTTCGCCTTGGAGGGGGAGACACGGGGGGGGGGAGAGCCAGTGACGTCGGGAGTTTTCCTCAAAGTCAATAACGAACCTGGCGAAGGAGGCGGCAGGAATCGAGCCGAGCGCTGGGCCCCGGGCCGCTCCGGGTGAATTCAGTTGGGAACAGCCGCCGCCGCTCCTAACTCCCTGGATGCTGCGGCCGAGCTGCCCAGGCGGGCGCCTCCCTAAATAGCGGAGAGCCACTATCGATGTAGCCGCCGCCCCGCCTGCATCTCTCAGGGCGCCGCTAGCTGGAGTCGAAACCTTCGCAACCACACCAAGGTAGACCGCAGCCGTGAAGGACTCTCACCCCGGCAGGGGGGGCAAGGGAGGAGAGGTCGTGGGCGCCCCCCTGCCCGGAGACCCGCTTCCACGCCAACGGCCGGCACCTGCCACCCTCGCCTTTTGCTGCAGGTAGGCAGGCTCGCGACCGCGCTGACAGAGGCGGGGGAGGGGGTCTCGCGCGCGCTGGGAAGACGGGCGGCGGGGGAGGCTGGCTGGGTGCTGGTAGCTCTGGGGGCACGTGAGGCGAGGGAGGGGCAGGTGGGGAAGCCTCGCATCTCCGGCGACTTCTCCGTCTCCTTCTTCCCGGTCCCTGTGGCCCAACGCGGCGTTCCCCCTCGTCCGCCGCCATCCTAAACGTGCCTAGTGACAGAGGGAGGAGGAGGCGGCGGCGGCGGCGGCGGCGGCTGCCTCGTTTTCGCAGCTCCTCCTCCTCCTCCTCCTCTTCAACCAGCGCATGCAGCAGCTGAGACTTAAAATACAAGTCCTCTTCTGGTGTGTCCGGTTGGCTGGGCCTATCGGGCTTCTTGTGGCGGCAGAAGGGTTATGTAACATTAATATCTCGTGGAGGGGGGGGGAAGGAGGGAGAAGGTGTGTGCTTGGCCACGAGGCACATCATAACAACACTCGCGCGCGCAACCCACCCCATGATTTGTATGGAATGTTGCTGAAATGCTGTTGTATCTGAAATGCTGTCGAGATGGATGGCGCATTACAGTTACACGTTTCGCTTCTCTCATATTGCCCAACCGCGACATCCAACCTCCCTCCCTCAGGAAACTCTTTGGTCACTGTGCTTCCTCCTTATATGTTCTTATCTCTTCTTACATTCTGTTCTTGGGCGTAAATGAATGTAAAATGCGCTTAATGAAGTATCCTTTCTATTTTTCTGTTAACAACAAACCTGCGTTCTAATAATAGAGAGAGCAAAAGAGACCCTGCTCTTTCTTGCAGAAGTCTGCTGATGCAAGTAAACAAAGCTTGCTTGTTTACATCACGTCTGCTGGACAGCCATGGTTACTGCTTTGCATGTATAGGCATTGATGTACATTATTACTTGTCTAATGCTGCTTTCCTTCAATCTATGTAGCCCATGATTCAAAGAAATTAGTACATTCAACACAGTCTGAAAATTTCAATGCAGTCTTTTCCAGTATTGTATGTGGGATTTCCCCCCCCCCCCAGTTAGTCACTTCAGTTAAAATATCATGGCATTCTATTCAAATAATGTAGTGTTTCCTTCACAGAAATTTAATTATTATTTTATTTATACATCATAACTGATGTATAAACTAATATATAATTATCATAATGTTGACATATAGGGTTGATGAAATAGCATGAAACATTTTTGTTGCCTCAGCTTAAAAGTTCCATTTTTTTTTTAAAAAAAAGAACTATTGTATTTGAAATCATACGAAGTTATACAAGTTTTGATGAGGTAAAGTAGGAAATTAAACATTTTTTATATTTCATAAATAGGAGCAAACATATAAAGGAGTAAACAAAATAACAAACTCTGAGGACTAAATTAAATTATAAATTCCTATTAGAATTTAAGCAGAATGCTTTATGAACTTTTAATATGGATTCATTTTTTTACTTCCCTAGTAGGAATTAACATAAAATACTATATTATATAAAAGGAGCTACAGTTTCAAATATACATTTTTAGTAAATATTTTCCAGATTTATTTCTTCTGTCTTTGCCTTTTTTTTTTTGCTTGTAGAAAGTGTATTCTCCTTTGGATAAATCAATTTTCCTCCCAAAATCCTAACTGAAATTCTCATATTTCTATTTACTCTCAGTGGGTTTAAATTGATCCCAGTGTCTTTCATGGGATTGTTCTTATGTGTGTATCTGTTAACCGGACAAGATAAAGATGTTTGCTCAGAAGAGGCATGTGCATATTTTATAGCAACAATATCGACAATTCTGCTTTTCTATATTTTGTTAATGAATTTATTTTAGATTATTTTCCCCTTGTTTTGCTGTGGATAGTTATTTTTAATGTTTGTTTTTACATTATTTTAACTTCTACAAATTATTCTAGAAGCTGTTATTATATAGTATTTATTGTGCATGTCAAACATAATTTGATTCTCTATTCACAGTGAAACAGAGTTTTGCTATATAGAAGTTTATTTGGAAAGAAATATCACTGATTTTCCTAGCCTACAAATAAAGTGTGCTTTGAATTGGAATCAAATATATGGTTTTATCTGATTTTAATTTAAAGAGTACCACTTAAACATACTATTTTATCTTTTCATATAAACAGCTTATTGGGAGTAGGAGATAGGAGATAAGTTCTTCTGAGTTCAAAGAGATTTATTTCCATCTAAAAATACATGTGATTAATGTCTTAATATGTTATTCTGGATAGAATTCTTGTGTTTCCACTGAAGGAACTGGATGTATAAACACAAAAGGGAGAGACAATTTGTCCTTGTAGCCCATTGCACATTCTCAAAATCTCCTACTGTATGATACTTAGAGGAGGAACCCTCAAAAATAAACTTTGGGAAGCATGGAAAAAGAGAAATCTTATTGTATGAATAGATCTTTACATATGTATTTTGGCTTCACTCACTTTTTCTACCTGAAAGTAGTAATTATGCAAATGACAGTCTAAATTTTTGAAAATGTTTTTGGCAATTCAAGTCAGTATGCACTATAAATTGTGATCAGAATATGATTATATGACAAACTTTGCAAAATGGTTTAATATAAAATGAACAGATAAATAAAAATAGAGCTATATAGCTCTATAAAAATAGAGCTATAATGGCAGTTGGGACACAGGCTATTGTTCCCAGCTCAGTTCACTCCCAATTTAGCCTATTTAAATTTGTTTACTTAGATATTTATGTCCTACTGAAATAAGTGGGATTTACTACACAGAAGTCTGATTAAGCTTACAGTAGATGGCAGCACCTAACAGCTCTTGGTTGATCTTGAAAAGCTGAGCAGGGTCAAACTAGGTTGGTAGTAGGATGAAACACCATTGGGAAATCTCAGGATATACCAGTAGCAAAGACTAGAATATTAAAAAAAAGTCCCATAAGAAAGCAGGGACAAACTGCTTTCATACTTTTGCAACTATACTATGTAGACACATGTAAATAATTACCAAGGTATTGACTTCAACTTGAGCCAGGCTTTTTCAAAGTCTGATTAAATTTGGATTGAAGGCTTTTAAGAACAAGAATAAATTCTTTAGCCTGCAGCTGCAGTAGAATTTAGAATTAAATGGCATAGTTAAAAATAAAGAATTAAAGTTTGGCTATATTTTTCTTTAAATGGAGACCCTAAAATCATCTTTATAACTTATTTATGAAAATAAGGCTGTTTTATTCAGATGTTATGCTGGAAGCTATCTCTGTAGCATTTGTTAAGGCTTACTTCTATACTTAGTGTTGTTACGATCTATAGTTAACAGATCAGAAAACTACTAATAGTTTTGAAAGTTGGGAATTGCTTTTAATCACCCTGTTTATTACAAAATATTGAATATTGTCTACATTTTGTACAGTGCCACAGTGTGATAGTGAAAAGCTGGGAAAGATTGAATATATATGAATATTGACTAATTGAGCAACTTCTTAAATGGTTTAATTTCTATTACAAATAAAAATGAATTATTCTTTTTAAAGGTATATTTTCTACTAAGCATTTTAAAACAAGATTTCAGAATTGCTTTTTTCTCTCTGTCACACTCTTCTTCAAAACAGTACAAAACCAGTACAGAAAACACTACATGTTAATTTGCTTGGGCTGACTATTAATTTAAGAAATTGTAAAGAAATCTTTTCTGTGCTCATAAAGACCATGTACATATCATAAACATCAGTTACATGCTTATAAAAACCTCTTACCACTACATTTGAACATAGCTTGTTTATGAATTAGATTGTGGTAAAAAAGTATCAACAGCATCCTAAATTTTGTTATGCAATGTTTCAATAAAATTATCTTTCTTAGAAATTTGCCTGTGAGACTTAAGAAAGTTTTCCAACTAAAGCAGATCACATATAAGGAGGTGTTATTTGGTTTTGATATTGATGCTTACTTATATCTCAGTAAACATGTGAATAAGCAGCTAGTAAATTGTGTGTTGCCAATTGTATAGGATTACTTGGTGCCCTGATTCTGAGAGAAATAGATACTTTAGGAAATAGTTTCATTTTAATTGTCAGTAATAAGTATGTTTTGGTCTTTCCATTGATTTCTCAGGCCTTTAATATATAAATATAAAAATGTCATCTTGAAGTTAATAGCCACAGCTATATTATCTAAATTTTGAATTTTATAATTCTGCTATTTTTAAATTGGAGACTTTAAAAAGAGGAAAGATACATGGTTTATCTCATGGTTATAATGAAAAACATGTTTTCTGCCTTGAGCATAAACTGTTAATAGAGATACACATTATACCAATCTGGGGCATAATTACTGATGTAGAAAGAGATGGTGAGTAGATGTTCAATCGCTGTTTCTTGTAGGAAGTATTATTTCCATTACTTCTGGTATATGTTTCTAACTATCATATTGTTTACAAACTGTATTTGCAAGAATTTCTTACTCCTTTCACAGGAATTGATGCAGAGAAAAAGAAGGCAAACAAAAAATAGAAAACTTTCTCCTATGAATATGAATCTTAGTCTGACAATAGAAGAATTAGAACCCAACCTTTATGTAAGTTTTGAATGCACTTTATTGGGTGAGTGCCTATTGTAATTACCTCAGATATCTCTGAGATACTTAGTGATCTCAAAATCTTTTTTATAGATTTTTTGGGATTGCTTAGTATTTTGTTTTACTTTTTCATCTCTGCTCAGTTGGGATCCAGAATTACATTATTTTTCTTCATTGCTGTAGTGTCAGTTCTTTTGTTATCAGACATAACTAGAATTAAAGGAAATAACCAAAACAGAAATATTGTTTTGGATTATGGAAATTATTGTAAAACAGTTTTCTTTAATACATTATAAAGCAGTAGAACTGACATGTTGTGATTATTTGATTATCAGGTTAATCAAAGAATGGCCAGAATTATTTCTATAGTTAAGCCAGATTGGTCTAGTGCAGGGGTAGGCAACCTTGGCTCTTTTATGACTCGTGGACTTCAACTCCCAGAATTCCTGAGCCAGCATATAATTCTGGTCTAGTGGTTAAGCCAGCTGGGTGACTTTGGGCCAATCGCTGTCTTTTAGCCCAACCCACCTCACAGAGGAATTGTGGGGAAAATAGGAGAAGGAAGGTGTTGGATATATTTTATCACCTTGAGTTATTTGTAAAAATAATAAAGGCAAGATACAAATCAATAATAAAATAAAATAAATGCTTGTAAGAGATAGAAGCATCAGTATGCTTCATTTGTGTTCAATAATAATGAATAATGCTTCACTGGGGCAGTAGGTAGTATATCAAATATACGTTTGGCAATACCATGTAGGATCTCCATAATTTCTAAGTGTCAGAGCAGAATTTATAGTTTGCTACTTAGATTAATATTTTTATTTTGGGTAATAGAAGGCAGGATGATTCTCTGAAGGACCTTCATTCTCCATCCACTGATTGTTTTTCTGCATCATGGTAGACTCTAAATTGCTGCTTAGTTTAAAACAAATACATGAATGACAGTTAAGATACTGATTTCTTTTCAGCCTTCTCTTGGTCTTATTGCCTTTGTTTGTAATAGTGCAAAGAGAATATTGAGGGAATATAGCAGTCTTGTGACTGTATTTATCCTTGAAGATGTTTAGGTCTCCTTTAGAATTTTTTCCCCATCATTGTTTTCCAGACCAAGGCCTAAAGGAAAACAAGTAGATGTAACAGGGAACCTCATTATGCAACCAACATTTACATGCATTTACAATAATCATAGTGTCCCGTGGTCACATGATTGTCATTTGCAAGCTTAATAGCCAGCTTCTGAGAAGCAAAGTCAGTGGAGAAGCTGGCAGTAAGTCATGGTCACTTGATGTTATCCTTAATGACTACAGGTGATATGCTGATTTTATAATTCCAGCAAGTCATGTGATGTATCACTTAACTGTATTTGCTTAGCAATCGAGTTACTGGTCATGACTGTGGTTGTTAAGTGAGGACTACTTGTAGTCATATGAGTCACCTTTTCAATACCTTCCTATTAGATCTTTTCTTTGCTTCAATAATATCATTAGCTTCCTGAGACCCATAGCTGTAATAATGATTTCTTTTTCATGACTTGCAATGTCTGGTTAGTGTGCTGTTCATTATCAATTGACTGACTGTGTGAGCGTGTACTTTTGAAATGTGTAGAAAGGAAAAGTTCTAAAGCAGTAAGGAAATCAGATTTTATATTCATATTGTGTATTTCATTTTAACTTTGGTCACCCATAAACTTTGGCACTCTGGGCAGTAAATTTAGCAAATTAAGTAGTTAAAAGAGATCAAGGTTGGAGGGCAGAGCTGAAGAGTTTAGTGTCAGTACCTAATCCTCCCCCCTCCCATTAGGGAGAAAAATCAATAAGTCTGTCCCTCCCAGCTTTTCTTTTCTTTTTTCTTGGAGAAATATGGGTTTCTGAGGGAGGGAGGGGGGTTAGCAAGAAAGGTTTTGGGAAGCTTGTCCTGAAATTACTGCCTTTGCATGCAGTTGGCTTTCTTCCCCAAAGCCCAGCAAGAGCCAGGAGAGGTTTGCAGTCTCCCAACAGCCAGGGATGGAGACATAGGCTCAGCCTACAAATGTGACTTCATCAGCCAAGCACAGAGACTTATTTTCCTGGCATTGGAATGTGGTGGTAGGTCCTAATCTAGCTGGGTTCTTCCCTCCTACTAGGCTGTTTTGGCTTTGCAAAGCTTTGTGCTGCTTGTCTGCCTCTTTGATGGATCCAGATGCCTCCCAGGGCCTCCCCCACTCATGAGGTACCCCGTTCTTGCTTAATTACCTTTGCATTCATTTAACAGGAGCATCAGGGAGAGTATTCACAGATCTGGTTATAATCTATAAAATCCTACATGGCACAGGATTAGGTTACTTACAGAACCTTCTGTCTCCCAATTGTCTCAATTTTTTTCTTTTTAATAAATTTACAGACATTTCTAAAATTCTGTTTTCACTTTGTCATTATGGGGTACGGAGTATAGATTAATGAGAAAAAAATGAATTTCAACAACTGTAGAATCAGGCTGCAGCATAACAAAATTGACAAAATGAAGAGGATCTGAATACTTTCTGAATGCACTGTATTTGCTAACTGACCACCAGAAGGAATTTTGTAACATTAGTGTATGGAGGAAAGTGATGAGAAAACAATGGTGGAATGATGGAATAATCCCTGGCCTTTTGAGTCTATATTGCCCTCTCAGAAACAAGTACATCAGACATGGTTTGTGCTGTAGTGTTCTGATACTGATTTCATATTTTTCTATCCCTCCTTTCCTGTAGACACTCATGCTTCCTAATTTTATGATTTTTTTGTTACAGTGGTTAAGCAAATCACTGTGGTCATTAAGTAACCATGAAGTTTTAAGTGAATCTGGTTTTCCCTATTCAATTTGTTTGTCAGAAGCCCCCTGGGATGATTGCAAATGGTGATCACATTTACAACTGTTGTAAATACATGCCAGTTGCCAAGAGCCTGAACTTTGACCACATGATTGTGGGATCCTGCTATGGTCATAGTTATGTAGTTATTTTGCGAGAACTGATTGTAAATCACTTGTTTCAGCACCATTGTAACTTCAACAGTCAAACAGACACTAAACAAATGCTCTTAAGTTGAGGATTATCTGTAGCTAAAATGGCTGATTTGCCACTGGATATCTGTGGTGCAATTTTAGAATTCTGCATGTAGTTCATAAGCCGTCTGTTGCTAGATAAAACAATCAGTTACATTTTTTTCAGTTGTGATAAGATTCTTGTTCTGCTCATGGTCAGGGAGAACCAATATCCATCACAGCAATGTTGAAATATCGATAGAGGCAACTTGTTAAAATTTAAAAGTATATGTATTAGGAACTATAATTTATTGATGAAATGGGTGACAAAACTAATGATTTTTATTTCGGCCAGGCTAATTTTATTCACACCATTGTTGCTATCCTGATGCTAGATAAATTTTTTACTGTTTATCTGTGCTTTTAAGACTTTTTGTTACTATTGTTGTTATTGCTATGTCTTAAGTGGTATCTACATATTTGCCAGGTGCAAAGGATCAGGACGATACATTAAGCTGCAGTTCAAACTTATACTCAAGAATCTAGACAACTAAAATTCAGTACTAAATTGGTGCCAGATAAGGGTCAGTGGAATTCAAGAGGGTTGGGCTTGGACTATTTGTGGTAACATAATGACTCTAAGCTGATTATACAATTAACTCCACCCCCCAGCTCTGCCTGCTCTTCTACATCATTTTACATTTTTTATAAACTATTCTATGTATTATTTTGTGGGGAAATTGCCAATATTTATATTTAAAGTCATCACTGGGAGAGCCTTTGCACATCTTTGTGTTGTGCACCAATTGCCTCCTTTCCTGGATCAGGGGACTCTGCTCACAGTCATTTATGCCCTAGTCACCTCCAAATTGGATTACTGTAATGTGCTGTACATGGGGCTGCCCTTGAAGAATATCTGGAAGCTTCAACTGCTGAAGAATGCAGAGGCACAGGCAGTTTATGTCTGCTTCTAGAAGATATACCTCTGCTCTGCTCTGCAAGCTGCATTGACTGCCAATCTGTTTTTGGGTCCAATTCGCTGGTTTTAACCTTTAAAGTCCTTCATGAAATAGGTCCAGTTATCTGAGAACTGCCTTTAGGTCAGCAGTCCCCAACCTTTCTGGCTTGATGGCCCAGTAGGGAGGGGAGGGGACAGTTCCCTGTGAGTGGCAGATGGGGGCGTGGGAACATGCGTAGCTCCATTTGTGCAAGCAGCAGGCGGGTATGCCCGCCACTTGTGCGAGGAGACCTTTGCCAACGCTTGTCCGCCACTTGCGCAGCCAGGTTCTGCCTGGTAGTGGACCACGGCCCAGGGATTGGGGACCCCGCTTTAGGTGATTACATCAGCCCATCCCATTTGATATGGCAGAGAAGGCATGTTATTGATACTATCTTCTAGGAACTTACATTTGTTGGGTGCCGGGAGGCAGGCCTTCCTTGTATGACATTTGCCTTAAGAACATTCTTCACATCCCTGAAGTCACATTAACTCCATCTCTGCTATTGTTTTGGAAGTTTCTTAAGACTTTTTTATATTATCAAGCTTGGGAATCTCAGGAAGCTGAAAACTTTTTGAGATGACTCCACTGTGATTGATATTTTGTTCATTCTGTGCAGTTTGCATAGTTTAAAGTTTTTATAATATTTTCTTGTTCAAGATGATTTTTATATTTTTATGAATATAAATTCATATATTATGAATCATTTTTAGTGAGATGGGCAGCTATATAAGTGTGATAAATAAATAGATTAAGTATTACTGGGACATCAGAAGAGTTAATTTTTGTTTATTTACACTTTCAGGCTGCTTTAAAATATTGGAAAGTCAGAAGAATAAAGGAACTCTAAAAGTAATACTGCAAAATATTCTTTAATCTGAAGGCTCAGTAGAGCCATCATGAGCGATGTTACAATTGTGAAAGAAGGCTGGGTTCAAAAAAGAGGTAAGTATTAATTAAAATATATGTCATAGAAAACATTTATATATCAATTATTCTCATAATTGAGTATATATTCTATATTACATACGAGGTATTGTATTATATATTATACCTTAGGTTCTTTAATATTATACCTTGCTATGCGTTAATATATAAATAGTCTGTTACTGACTATTTAGAATCATCATTTTTGATAAGTCTTTTGCCCATTAATATGTGGACCAGTATAGGTATTCTTCTGCTGGTATAAGTGGTCTAAAAATAATGAACTACTAATTTCAAATTTTAAATAAATTAGAATATAGGGCAAAAAAGTTCATAGAGAATGGAGAAGAATCCACAAAATACATTTTATTATAATTATTGTAAAAGTTATTTATTTATCCCTTGATTAAATAGTATCTTGTCTATTATCAATTTTTGTGGATCCCAGCCAGGGATTTGATTTCACTAACAAATAAACTATATTCTAGAGTGACATATATTACATAGGTTTTATGTTTGTTATATAGTGCATGTATCTTGATAATATCAAAATAATATGCAGAGTTATGTTAGAACAAAATGTTAATTCCTATTAATCTAGTTCTTGTAAAGTTAACCAATGATGCTTTTTGTCTAGTTTTAAAATGATTTTTAATAATAGTGGCAAAATCAAATATTATAATTATACTATAGCTATATACTATAATTATGTAAGAATACATAAAAATACATGGATAATTTCCAGATTCAAATTTATCTTAAATCACCCTCTGAAAAGACATTAGAGCAATTAAAAGATAAAAAAAGATGGATTTTAATTTTGATATTAAGAAAATAAAACAAAAGTTTAAATCTGGAATTCATCTATGCCCCAAATAAGACTAATGAAAGATTTTATGAAAATTTTTAATAGAAATTGCAGATGGGGAAACATTGAATGAAATGCTAGATCTGAATTTAGACAAATTCACTTCTCAAAGAGAAAAATGGAAGAAAGCTCCCGAAAGGGTTTTTCAGTACATGGACACTCTTGCTTTGATGAATGCTTGGAGACTACAAAACCTGAAGGAAGGGCTATATGTTCTTTTCTGTAAGATATAGTACATATTAATAATTGATATCTGTTGGGTTTCTAAGGTTCTCACATCATTTATTAAGGAACTGGAAATTCTCTCAATGACATACGGGGAGCAGATCCAATTTTGAGAAGAAAAATTGCTTTTCAAATAGAAGGTGAATAACGGTCTGTAAAGAAGGCATATTTCAGAAATATAAACTAAAATGTTTCTTCAACATACAACTCTAAGGATATCAGAGACAACCATATTGGAGATATGTAAAACTGATATGAGAGAAATTCTTAAAATGTTTACATCAATGTAGTAGATGAAAATCACAGTTAGGAGGGGGGGGGGAAGAATTAGAAAATTTCACAAAACTAAACCAAAACAGGTATTGAGAGAACTAAACAGAGTTAAACAACAATTATTGGAAACAGAAGAGCTCCAAAAGAAGATATAGCAAACATTCCTGTGATGAGAATGTAAATAACTGACTTCCAGTGAAGATTAATGATCATTTAGTTTGTTTTTGGGGGAATGGACATAGCACCACAACTGAGATCCACATCCAGTAGCCAGTGCTGGGTGTTGAATTTTCTCCAGATAAAGGAGGAAGCATGAAATCAACAACTGACGGCTGTTTCCCTTGAATTAACAGCAAAAATGGAAGTTTTTGCAGTTTGCTTACTAGTTGAATGGCTGGGAGGAGTGGGAGTCTATCTAGATTCACTGCTGTGGTGCAGCCAATATGGATACAAGAACCAACAAATCCTCATTTCTTAACCACATTTGAATATGATTATTTTTTAGCCTGATAGAGACTTGTTCTACAACAGATAAATATTTCTCTTGGTGGTTTTCCTTTTTTGCATGGGATTATACATTTAAAAAAAGAATTAAAGACTTAAAGTATGTGGAGTAGTTGGTGAAAACTTCAATAAGGAATGACAAGAAAGTTAAAAACTGATGAAGGGAAAGGTTACTTTACAAAAAGATTGTTTTTTTTTAATGAAACTACATTACAAAAATCCTAACTAAATTAGCAAACTCAAACCTTCCATGGGAATGCATTTGCTATACATTAAACGTTGATAATTGATTTGATTCACAAAATAAAAAATTAAAGTAACTTGAATAGATTGAATATTTGGTTGTAACTGTGGAAACACAGATGTGGTGCATGCCTGCAATTACAATTTTAAAAAGTAGAGGAAGTTCGTGTTTATCTTACCTTCTGTTTAACAGTTTAGCTTTCAAATAATGATGTATAAGGCAGTGAGAATAGAGAGTAGAAGAGGTTCCTTAGAACAGGGGTTCCCAACTCCTAGTCCACGGGTCGGCAACCCGCGGCTCCGGAGCCGCATGCGGCTCTTTGAGGCCTTACCTGCGGCTCCAGAGCCTCCTCCGCCATTTTGGCGAGCGCATGCGCGCATGCGCGGGCGGGTGCGGGGGTGCGCGCGCGCGCAGGTGCGCATGCGCGAACGGCACGCGCGCATGCGCGAACGGTGCGTGGGTGCGCATGCGCGGGTGCGCGGGGGGCGCGCATGCGCGAACGGGGCCGTGCGCATGCGCGGGTGCGCGCGCATGCGCGAACGCGCGGCTCCCAGCGTTTTTTTTTTTTAAGCTAAATGGGTCCGTGCGGCTCATCCGACGTTTCGGATGGCCGACCCATGTCCTAGTCCATGTCCCGGTGCCAGGCCACAGCCCGTTTGGAACCAGGGCACAGAAATGGTGTGTGAGCATGTGTGTGTGCGCACATGCACGCGAAGCTGCATTTGTAAAAGTGCGCAAACGCGAAAACATTCCTTCTCCCCTCCTTACTGCCGCCACCGGTCCACCGAGCCAGAAAGGTTGGAGACCGCTGCCTTAGAACAATTGTTAGAGAAGGAAGATAAAGTGATAAAGCAATTTCTTTAAGCATACTACACACAGTGTTTGATGAATTGGGATCTAAATTGACTCAGTCATTTGAAGCCCTATTCAGTCTTTGGAAAAAAAACACAGATGGAAGCCTTATAAGATGAAAGGTGGAAAATTCTCTCAAACAAATGTCTAGAGATATAAAAGAAGTTAATGATAAGATGGATATTTTAAAAAGTAAATCAGAAGTTAGAAATGGAGAATTGGAGAGAAAAATGAATAGTGTGGCTGGGAACTCAGAAGGAATTAAGTTTGAGATTTAAAGCTATCCCATGGAGTTCAGATGAAAATATGGAGGAAAAATTATACCAGCATTGACCAGTTTTTTTGGACTGGGAAGATGAGGATACTGAGGCAAGAGATTCGTAAGTTGTATCTAATAAACTCACATTTTTCAAGGATAAGAAATGTTCAAAGGGATGTTCAGTGCATTTTGTAAGGCTAAAAAAACACAAGAGATCAAGTTTTCCAATAGCAATTCAAAACAAGATGAGAGATTGATAATGTAGATATAATTATCCTAAAAGAAATTCCAATTAGAATTCTACTTAAGAATTAATACTTAAGAACTATTCCTTTTTGATGGGATATTTGAGATACCAAAACAGAAAAAGATTTTATTTTATTGGGACAAATTAGAAGGTATGTTTTTTTACTTCTAAACAGATTTTGACTGAAATCTGTTCAAAAGGACAGATTTTTGGGGGGCGGAAGGGGGGAATTTAAAGTAAATCTGGAACATTCAAATGAACGTTGCAAAAGAAACTGCTCCAAAATCTCAACAGATGCAAAATGATTTTGAAAAAGGTGATTCTGAATTAGGTGCTACTGGCATTGAGTTTTTTTAAACCATTGGCCTAATTATGGATTATAAATGCTTAACGTGAAACATAAATGGAGCAAATGCACCTCAAGAAATAATCCCCACTTAAAAAAATTAAAACAACAAAATTTTCCTACAAGAGAGTCTTGTTAGGAAAAAAAACATAAAATATTTGACTTGTAAAAGTTGGGAGAATGTATTTCAGCTGGACTTAAAAAAATAAATAAATGGAGTTGTCTTCCATTAAATCTCAACTAAAACCAGAACGTCTATTAACTGATGAACATAACTGATTTGTTGGTGTAGAAGTTGAATTACAAGGGGCTAAAACCATGATTTGGGGAATTAATGCCCTAAAGGAAGATAAATGAATTTTTTTAATATACCTTATGGAGCGACTAACAAGCTTTTTCTTATGAAAATTGGTGTTTGATGGGAGATTGGAAGGGAGTGATTTCTTCACAATTAGCACATCAGAGAAGAATATTCAAGTTACTAAAGGTGAATTACTAAAAGCTTTTTTTTTAAAAAAATTGATAGATAACTTAGCTTTAGTGTATATATGGAGACAGAAAAATGACATCCCCAGAGAATGTATTTACTGTATTTCTCAGTTTTCATTAAAAACACAGATGTTTTGGAAGAACAGATATGATTTGGACCTCAAAAAAAATGACTTCTAAGATCTCTAAAATTGACATTTTACTGAAAACTTTCTGATCATAATCCTATAAGTTTAAAAGGAAATCTTCTTTCAGATGGAGATTAAATGAAATGCTATTACAGTAAGAGTCAATAGTGGAGGATTGCAAGAAGAAATTAATAGAAATTTTTGAAAATAACTCAAAGGTACTGATTTATGAATGGTTTGAGATGCAAGTAAAGATTTTATCACCTTTTTGCCGTGGTCTTTAAACAAATCCAGCTTCTTAAATCAATAATCAATCAATCAGCAATCAGAATAGAACTGGGAGGGACCTTGGAGGTCTTCTAGTCCAACCCTTGCTCAAGTGGGAGACCCTATACACTTTGATACAAGTGGCTGTCTAGTCTCTTAAAAATAACTTTTTAAGAACTTCTGAAAGCAAGCTGTTCCACTGGTTAATTGTTCTTACTGTTGGGAAGTTTCTCCTTAGTTCTAGGTTGCTTCTCTCCTTGATTAGTTTCCATCCATTGTTTCTTGTCTTGCCTTCTGGTGCTTTGGAAAATAAGTTGACCTCCCTCTTCTTTGTGGCATTCTTCCATTGACTTTGTCAGTACAAACATTTTTCCATTGACTTTGTTTGTCAGTAGCCCCCTTAAAAGGTTACAAATGGTGATCACATGACCTCAGGATACTGCAACATTGTAAATACATGCCGGTTGCCTAATGCTCAAATTTTGATCATGTGATTACAGGGACATTATGATGGTCATAAGTATGAGGACTGGTTATATGTCTTTTTTTCCCAGTGCCATTATAACCCATCAATCAGTTATGCCTTGTGCAACACAACACCTTCCAGCAGCTGCTTCATTGTCACTGACAGCAGCAGTTCTAACAGAAGCCCCAGAGACTAGTAGACAACATGACAAGATGAGGAAGATACCAACATCTTGGTGGAACGCAAACAAGGGTGAACTAAAAGCTGGCAGAGCAGAATACCAGCAGATTTATGGCTGATGGGTTTACCTATTTTAACTTATGCAATAAAATCATCATTCAGAACACCTAGACAGTGTTCACAACCAAACACCCTGAAGATTTTTTTCAGTTTTTTTTCTTTGAGAAACAAAATCAAGGTGAAACACGAACTCCTGCTGGAGCAAACCAAATTTCTGAAAGTGCCAGCCCCAAATCCCTAGCATCTGAAATTTGAAGGAAGACTACTACTCAGCACGATAACTTTCCATATTGTTCTGGCAACTGGTGGGTTTTGTATGTTTTGCTCCTGTTTTGCTCCTGCTTCCTATATCACTGTACTAGGGAATAGCCTTTTGAGGTTATTTTATACAACATAATGCTGAATGTAAAAAGAAGACTCGAGGAAATACAGGCTATTTCGAATGAGATAAAATGAAAAGAGGAAGAATTAAAGACATTGCCAGAAAAGATAAGCATTTCATATCAAATTACAACAACAGTTATCTATGTTCCCAGTAAGAAAAATGAAAATAAAGATTTTTGAAATTTAAAAGAATTTTGAATTTTTGAACAAATTAGGAAAATAGTTAGCATATTAATTAAGAAAAGACAAAGAAAAATGATTTGAGTGTTAATTTGACAAATGTGAATTGCATGTCATTTCAAAATATTTATATTAAGACATGGAATACAATTAAAAATGATATGCCAATATAGGAAAAATTACAATTGTTGGTGTCGGGGAAAATTTCTGTGATTAAGATGAATGTTTTACCTAGAATGTTATTTTTATTCAAGGCAATATCTGTTTTGACACCTGATGTATCTATTAAACAATGATAAAAAGGTATATCTAAATTTATATGCAAAGAAAAAAAATACAAATTATAACAAGATGCTAAAGAAAGTAGAGGTTTGAGTTTACCTGATATGAAATGATACAGGTAGTCCCGGAGTTAGTCAAAATTACAACGGCACTGAAAAAAAATGACTTATGATTGTTTTTCACACTTATGTCTGTTGCAGCATCCCTATGGTCACATGATCAAAATTTGGACACTTGGGGACTTCCCCCAGGATGGTGTGGCCAGGTGACTTTTTCTTTCCTGCAAACAGCTGATTATGCTGCCAAATAGCTAGCTTTTGTGGCTTGCTCCCCAGATTTGAATGGGAGCAACTAGGAATTACCCAAGACGATCCTTGGATGATTGTGTACCTGCTGAGAAGTGGGATCTTGATGATCACAATTTTTGGTAGAAGCAATTGGAAGGTTGGGTCTTCCATCTTTTCCTTTCAACTGTTTGTTATCTTTAAACACTCTTCAGTTTTAACTGCACGTTTTAAAGTTTTCTTTACTTTTTGATTTATATCTTAACTACTAATCAACTGGTTGAATGCTGACTTATCCTACAGCCCCTTGCTGGATTTTAGCGTAAACTTTTTTTTTTGCTGTTTATTTTGGAGTTTTAAATCACTTTCACTTTTGCTGTATGGAAGTCAACTTTAAAACATTCAGTTAAAACCAAAGCGTGCTTAAAGGGAAGATTCATTCTCAGATAGTGAAAGTCATCTGATTTAATTTACATTTATATTACATTTTTACTATAGGAATTCTGTATTTTACTAGTTTTTAAAAGCTCTGGTCTTATTTTTCTTAAATTCTGATGGGAAGTTTCCTTTTTTTCTAACTATTTTTTATTGTGGGAAATTTTATCTCAATTTTTCTCTGTGGTCTTTCTCTTATGGTACATTTACATGTCCTTAAGAGTGAAACTTTATGCTTTTGTCATGAAAGCTCAACTACAAAAGAGTTTTGGACTATATTAAAATGTAAACAACAATAAATCAAAGATTTTGAATATTATACATTATATGTTCTTTACAATGTCTTCAGGAGGCCTTTGAAAAATGCTTTTTAACTTACAAACTCTAATTGAAACCGTGGATAAAGTTTATCAATGGTTTTAAATCAACCCCAAGATGACCCCCAGATACTAATAATAGTACCTGAATTAAACTTGCAGTCGAATGGACTGGAATTTGATCTGTTACTGGCAGATGTGAAGGAAAAGGAGCCTGGTTTGAGAATTACAGGTCTGTTGGAGAAGGCTGAAAGGGGAATGAATACAAAAGATTCAGAGATGATTGAACTGATGAGTGATGGAGTGGACATTCTTAAGAAGATGGATGAAGTTTGGAGAGTGGATTTATTATATTTAATCAGAAAGCAATTGACGAGATGCTATGTTTTTATTTACAGAGAGATTCTTTGAACAACAAATGCTGTGGAGATACTTACAACAGAAACTTATGACTTTGGGGAATGAGATGCAATTGTTGGGAAATATCCCAATCAAAACCTTAAGGAAAAGTTTTATTATTAAATATCAAATGAGAATATTTGATCCTGAACGGATCAGAGTAAGCATTGTGATGATTTGTGGTAGATAAGAAGCCATTGTAGACTTTCCATGAGTTAAATACAATAATAGATTGTTAGCAAAGGTTAATACAGGTTACCTATATATATTATTTGTAATGGTCTTTGTGTTTTTATAGTTTTAATTGTGATAATTGTTCACTGCCCAGAGTCAATCTGATTGAGATGGGCGGCTATAGAAATTGAATAAATAAATATGCACACAGATCAGGTTGAAGAAGATGAAGGGCAACAGTAAATTCATAGTAAATGTATTCATGTACAATAACAATGAAATAGTTGGAGTAATATTTTTGGATGCAGAGAAAGCTTTAGGAATTTGGACTGGACATTCTGACTAGAGGTCCTAAAATTAATCCAGAAGAAGAATTGGGTGATCAGCATATACTAATGGCAAATAGCAAAGATTAAAGCAAATGGAATAGTTTGCACATTTCTTTCAATAAGTAAAGGTACAAAGCATGGGTCTGACTCTGCTTAATGAAAACAGGCACCTAAATTCTGAAGATTTTGTGAAAAAAGAGACTGGCTATGAGATAACAAAAGATCCAGTATTTTCAGGAGTTTATTTGACAGGATGTAACAAAAATATATTTCAGAACAATTATAATGAATTATGGAAAGGAATAAATGCTCTTGAAAGATGGAAAAAAGTTTACAGGTTTAGCAAAGAAAATTTAATAGATCATACAGAGGGGGGAAAATTCACAATCTGACTCAAAAGAGAGCTGACCCTACATTTCCTAAGTTACATTATATTATCAAACAAGTTGTCTATCATGGATAACAAAATGAATACAATATCTGAATATCGAAACATCAGTTATAGAGGATCTTGCTTGGCCAATGGACTTCAGAGGTATTTGGGGTACAAAGGAACAAAAGAGGACAATAATTTGAAGGAACAGTGTTTGTTAAAAATGTGGAATGTTCTACAAATAACCAGCATTAGCATCATGATCAAAGGCTTTTTACTTCACAGATAACTACAGTAAGAAAGATTTAATTTCATATGCTAATATGCTACATCCAAATTCAGAAAACAGGTTAAAGACAGCAAGTTTTGCTCAATGAAGATAGGAATTTATCATGGTTAATGTATTTATAAATTTATGGAAGAATAAAAAGTAAGCTTAAAAAGAAGTTACCTTAAAAGAGAGAATAGAATTTGAAATGCTTATACAGAACCAAGAGAATTTATTAGCATGGATTTACAAATTATTACTAAAATTGCACAAAAGAGGGAATAAATTAAAATTTATATTATAAAGCAGATGCAAAATTTCAAAGAATAACCATGGGAACAATAGGAAATGCTGTAAAAAAAAAAAAAACCATTCCAAGCTATAATCTGAAAGAAAATTGGTATAAAATATTTTAAGAGATGGCGTATAACTCCATCAGTGGTCAGCAAGATGGACAAATTATATAATAAATATTAAAAATGCCACAGTAAAGAAGAAACATAGCACATATGGCAATCATGCAAAAGTACTCAAAAGTATTAGAAGGATAATAATAATAATCATTGCAATTTCCAGAAAATTAGCACTGTGCTTTCCATTCTCAGCAACCATGGTCAGACAACCACGATTGATGGTATTAAGCTACTGAGAGATCAAGTAGGACCAGCATGGATGTAAAACCCTCATTCCGATCCTGTTAAGATCCCAGTCATGCCAAGCACAATCAATTCTGCCTTAGCAATCTCTGTCTTAAATCTGTCTAAAAAGGATTTGGATAATCAACTTCTAGGCCTTCTGAAGCTGCAAACTGACTACCACCTTCTCAAAAATGTTCCCTAAATATTGAAGGTTGGAGAATGGATTAAAATTATGGATTAAAATTATCCAGGACTGTTGGATGCACTGGTTTCTTGAAGTAGGGATGGGCCACTGCCTATTTGAGGACCAGTGGAATCACACCGTCTCTGAGGAATGAACACACCACTTCTTCTGTCTACACCAATTCATTCTTCAAATATAATTAACCTGAAGTTGGATTCAGTTATAATAGAAAGAACTCAGAAAAAAACTTAAAACTTTTCCATTATAGATTTCTGTGGTTTAAGACTAATCTGTTGTTTGTTAAACATAAACATGCCATGTTAATCTTTAACTACAAAAGAAACAAACCTACCTGAATAATTAAAAAGAAATGCTTTACATTGAAAATATGTATTCCGATTTCTCAAATTGGTTAAACCTTTTTGTCTTATAAAACCGACTTCTTATTTTTAAAATTAAAATCTGTTTTAAATTGAAAATTAAATTAAAATCTTACTTTGTGAAATTAAGAACTAACTTAAATATTCTGCCACTTATTTGGTTCACTACACATTTGTCCTCTCTTTTTCTCTTGCTATATTTCTTGCTTCTATTTGCTGTCATGGCATTACCCTTACTGGTTTGAGGAAGGTGAAGACTTTTGAGTTCTGTTTTTTCATTCTTAATTGAGAAGTGAGAGGAGCTTTAATAATTTTGTTGTTGTAACTGAACAATACCATGCTTTACTTTTCTGGTATTGTAGGAGTAGTTCCTCTGTTATAGAGAATATGGAATACTCTGTTTAGGACACTGTACTTTCAGTTGTCATCCAGTGCTTGAATTATTCACTATTCATCTGCTAGAAAATAGATGATAGTGAAAAAAGGAACAGGTTGCCCTTATCTTTCTTATCAAAGATTAAATATTGTTTATCCTGAGAGAATAGGTGAATTAAAAAAATATTTTATTTAGTAAATATATTTATTTTTAAATAAAAAATTGATTACATTTATTATATACAAGTATTTGTATACCTGGTTTATTTGTAATCCACTGAGAATTTTTGTTAACTATGCTATTATATTGCTATAATGTTATAATTAGGCTTTAGTTTGAAGCATTTTTAATGTTGGCCTTAATTATAATTAGAAAATAGGCTCCAGATTCAACTATTTCAGAGAGTTGAGTGAAAAGTAATATCTCCAGTATTATAAACCACCAACAGATGGCAGTACTGACATGCTAGAAACTCTGACATGTTCTTTAGCATCTGTTCTTTCAGTTGGCAGGAAGATGCTGTGAAAAACAATTATATTTCTGTTTGTGGAATAGAAGCTTGCAGCTTTCATAAGTATGCTTTAAGCCAGTGGTTCCCAACCTTTTCTATACCCTGCACCCCTAGAACACTTCTGATATATTCTCGCACCCCTTAAAAAGTTTGAAATAACGGCAACGAATTATGCATATACACTATAATTTTGAAAACCCAAGTTTTCACATTCCCTGGAATATTATCTCACACCCCCAAGGGGTGCGAGCACCCCTGGTTGGGAACTCCTGCTTTAAGCAAAGCACTGTGATTGAATTTTTAACTGCTAAAGAGACGCTACAATTGAAATTCACCATTAAATGCAATTTTTAATGATTGTGTTGATCTGAGTACTATGCATTGATGTGCCCAAAAATGTAAAGATGGTGAGTTAGGAAGAAGAACTGATTTGTGAATTAAGAATGAAGTGGAGAAGCATGGCCATAGCAACTTGAGTTTTCTTCTTGTCCTGCTCTGAAGTTTGGGTATTTTCTTTGACTTTTAGACATTTAAACCATGAGTCTAGATAAGATACAGGTTTCCCCAGGCCATTTTTAAAAACCATCTAGCACCCATGCAGTTGGGGTTCTCCAACACTGACCATGCTGCGAAGTCCCCCCAGTTTTTCTTTTTTTATTTGGCAAAAGGATTGAGAGAGTGTTCAAAAGAATCAAAAATTAGATTATTATTTCTCTGTACTGGATCTTCCAATGACAATTACTTTTTTATTCTGGATTTCATAATTATAATTATTCTGACCACTTTCCCCACCTATTCCCATGTGGAAGAACAAAGAGAGGGAGAGACAATTTGACTGTAGCAGCAACAACTATATGGGGGTGAGATGAACTCTTCTTAAAAAAAAAAAAAAGCTTTAATCAAGATGAGTTCCAGAATTGAGAGCACCTGCAAAACAGATTCTGTTGAACTTGTATGGCATGATCTGAATTTGAATTACCAACACTCTTTCTGGGAAAAAATTGCAGGCTTTAACTAACTGCTTCTGTGAATGCCTGTGATTCATAGAGAATTACAACAGTGAAGTGAGAGACCACAAGTAGTCCTTGACTTACAACCATGACTGGAACTGGAACTTCCATTGCTAAGCAATGCGATCCTTAAGTGAGTCACACCCAATTTTATAACCTTTTTTGCCATGGTTGTTAAGTGAATCACAACAGTTGTTAAGTGAGCTGTGTAGTTATTAAGGGAATCTGGCTTTCTCCATTGACTGCTTGTTGAAAGGGCGCTGGGAAGATTGTAAACGCTGATCACAGAATGCTGTAACTGTCATAAGTGCATGCTGGTTTTGATCAATATCACATCAGTTCTTTTTTCCCATCCTCTGACTTCAAGATCCACTAGATGGCACCAAAATACACAATTTACATTGACATATACAGGTAGATCCAGGTTACAATGGTAATTGAGGCCAGAATTTCCATCACTAAGCAATGCAGTTGTAAAGCATGGCATCATATGATTGCATCGCTTAGCTATAGAAATCCCAACAGTCTTAGTTGCGATTGTTGACTAAATCTCATAAGTTGCTAGGTGAGGAGCCACCCTAATGCAAGCTATTCCTGGTTTGGGGAATCCCAATGCTGAGCTTCAGTAAGGTAAGGGTCTCCTCTTGAACATCCCCAACCTTCCCATTTCTTTCATCTCTGCCCTTTTGGGCACCTTGCACAGAAGCACTCCCTGATGGTGGTGACAGGACTAGTAGTAGTTCAGTAGAGACTTGGGATCTTCAGCAGTCTCAGCTGGCCACCTCCACTCCTGGCCTCTACTTCAGCTCCAGTGTTGCCAATGCTGTCCCTACATCAAGTGCCATCTCAACATCAAGTGCCACCTCAGGCGCCATGTCATGAGTAGCCACCCAGCTCACCAGCAGAAAGCTGCAGCTGCTTTTACTACTCTGAACTCTGCCGGCCCTGCCATGCACAGCTGACCTTTGTCATCTTCTCCTACTGCTGCTTAGGCATGCCTGGTATGACCCTATACAAGACAGTTATTGGCCACGCCAGGCCTCCTTCTTGAGGTTATGTGTGTCGTTCTTTTGGTTTTGAAAGGACTCAGAAATGTTTGAAGCTTCGCAAGAAGGGTGCACATGTTTTGGAGAACACCAGGAGAAAGAAGACAGCAGAGATTGGAAATAATTGGACTTTTTTTTAGGAACTATATTCCAAACTTAAAATTGACAAGGAATGTCTGAAAACATACAAAGACACAGCTCTTAAAGAATCCAGTAAAGAACATAGACATTTGTGAAGCAAATCTATAACCATTCAGGAGATCAAAGAATAAAAGAGAGAAAAATAAAATTTACAAAAAAATAAAATTGGATACATGTCAAACCCAGATAGGCTGATAGCCCAGAATTACCAGAAGTTAGAAAAGGAATTAGTGACAAAACTATTAAATATGATGAATGAAATCAAGGAGATAAAAACTGTGTCAAAGACATAGAAATAAGCATTCATAACACACAGAAAGGAAAGTCATGAACAAGAACACAAAGAAATCTCAGTCACGTAGACCAATTTCGTTATAGAATGTTGTTTGTAAATATATTAGCTATGTAAAAGGAAGTGCATTCCCAAATAATAACCACCTACCAGACACATTATATTCCAAAGACAACATTGATGGAGAACAGTTGAATTACTTATAAATGCACTAGACTATATCAGTATTATGAATAAGGCAGCTGTAATATTTTAGCTGAGGAAAAAGCTTTGACATCTTTGAATATTCCTGCTGGAGGTTCTAGGCAAAATGAATCCTAGAGAAGGATCCCAAAGAGCGTATGTCAACAATAAACAGCAAAGAGTACAGTGAAGGGAACACTCTGCAAGCTTCTCAGAATGAAAGGCACAAGGCAAAGTATCCATTCTTTCCTTTACTATTTGTAATCTCTTTGGAAGTCATAGTAAACAAGATCCCAAAAGATAAATAACTGGAATAATGATTAAGAAGAGGGATACAAAATGAAATACTATGCAGACAATATAATATTAATTATGCAACCACAAAGCTCCATATGACTTGATATAAATAATCAAAGATTTTGGCTGCCTTTTCAGAAAGAAAATTAATGAAAAGAAAGCTAAGATAATAAGACATTTAACCTCTGAAGAAGACGACTTTATAAAAGACACTATGCAAGATAGCAAAGGATTCTGTGAAATATCTAAGATTCCACTTGACGGGAAGTAATAAAGATAAATTTCAAAATAATTACAGCAAATTATAGAAAGAAAAAGAATGAAATGGAGAGCTATAACAACAACCAACAAATTTCATATGAGAAAGTTTGATGAACTGATTAGAAATAGTCAACAGATCACTCAAAAGGAAATTGTTGTCAAGCTTGGCATTTCACAGGAATGTATGGGTCATATTATTGATGTTCTTCAATATTATAAGATTTGTGGAAGATAGATTCCTCACATGCTGAGAGTTCCAAGAGTTGATACTTGGCAGCAATTGTCACACTTTGACAAAGAAAGTGAGGAATTTCTTTATAGCATTGTGGCAGCCAACAAAATATGGGCTTATCATTATGACCCAGAATTGAAGTGTCAGTCCATGGAATATCATCACAACACTTTATGTGCAAAAAAAAAGAAAGAAAAAAATTAAAAACCTAGGTTTTGACAGGAAAATTTATGGTGTACAGTTATTTTGAGACACAGATGGTATTATTCACATGGATTTTCTTGAACCTGGCACCAGTATCAGATCAGAGTGCTATATTCAACTGCAGTGCTCAACAGAACTGCCATACTCAAAACTTGAAACAATGATTAAGCAGAGTTCAGAACCATAAAAAGAAATATTTTCTGTGACATGGTGCTAGGCCTCACACTCTACAAACTACTGAAGAGGCAGTTGAGAAGTTGGATCTGTCTTCCTCCACTCTTCTTACAGTCCAGACTTGGTGACATACAACTTTCACTTTTTCTCAAAATTGAGGAATTTTGTGGGCATCCGTTGATTCAAATGAAGAGTATGGAAAGGACTATAAGGTTTGGTTGGGTTCAAGGGGTCCACATCATTAATGTTCTCCAACATCTGAAACTACACGGCTACTCTTATTCGAACACTTTGTCCCAGAATGAAACATTTTTAACTCAGCACAATTAGCAAACTAGAAACAGAAACAGAAAACTGATGGCAGAAGAAGACCTAATGATCCATCAAGTCTGCCCCTTGACATATTTTTGTTGTTTTTTCTTTTTAATTAATTAATTTTAATATTTTTATTTCATTTTTTAATTTTGTCAGATGATGGACATGTATTTATCCCAAGCATGTTTAAACTCAGTTACTGATGATTGACTCTCTATCTCTTCTGGAAGTTGGTTCCAAGCTTCCACTACTCTTTCTGTGAAATAATACTTTCTAACACTACTTTTGAACTTCCCTCCTGTCAGTTTGAGATTATGCCTCTGTGGTCTTGATTTTTGCTTAATATTAAAAATACTGCCTTTTAGAACCTTATTTACACTCTTAATATATTTAAAGGTTTCAATCATGTCCCCCTTTTCCCTTCTGTCTTCCTGGTTGTACAAACTCAGTTCCTCCCATCTCTCCTGATATCTTCTGTCCCTTAGACATTGTACCATTTTGTTGTCCATCTCTGGATTCACTCGATTTTATCAATATCTTTTTAAAGTGAGGTCTTCAGAATTGGACACAATATTCCAAATGGAGTCTTACTAAAGCCCTATATAGCAGGATTAGTACCTCCTTTTTCTTGCTGGTGATCCCTCTAGTGATGCATCCCAGAATTTCGTTTGCCTTCACAGTTGCCTGGCCACCCTGTTTATTCATTTTGCAGTCATCTGTTATGAGCACACCTGAAGCCTTCTGTTGCTCTGTCTAATACTGTACCCCCAATACTGTATTCTGCCAGAGGATTCTTTTTCCCCAAGTGCATAATCTTACATTTAGAAACAATGAACTGCAGTCTCCACATTTTTGACCAATTCTCCAGCAATGCTAAATCATTTCCCATGTAACGAATACCCCCAGGGCTATTAATTCTGTTACACACTTTTGTGTCATCAACAAAAAGACAACATTTATCTAGAAACCCTTCTGCTATATTGCTTACAAATATATTGAACAGAATAGGACCTGAGCCTTGTGGTACACCCCTTGTGACAGATAGTGCCCCATTAACAATCACACAATCACCTATACCTGAGCTAACTTCCTATCCACTTAACCACCCAGTAGTTAAGCCCTAGCCTGCACAACTTTTTTTATGAGCTCATATGAAGTGTATCAAATGCTTTGCTAAAGTCCAGATAGGTTATGTATACAGCACCACCTTCATCCAAAACATTTGTGACATAGTTCAAAAAGTCAATTAGTTTGACATGATCTGCCCTCAGTAAAAAAATGGTGCTTTGGGTCCATCAAATTGTGTGCTTTTAAATGTTCGTAATCCTTTTTTTCCAGGAATGATTCCATTAACTTCATTACTATAGATGTTAAGCGCTCTGTAGTTTCCAGCTTCTTCCCTAGCTTCTTTCTTGTGGATGGGTAAAATATTAGCTGTTTGCCATTCCTGGGGAACTTAACCTGTTAGAAAAGACTGGTTAAACAGATCACTTAATGGCCCAGTGAACTCTGGGATGAATACCATCCAGACCATTGCTTTACTAAACTTTAATCGGGCTATAGCCCACTTACTTTTGTTTTCACTATTGTACTATTTCCAATTTATTTCCAGTATTTTTAAATACATTTTTATGAATATTTTGTTTGGAGAATTTATTTTAGGGAAGTGAAAATTTTTGAGGAATAATTGAGTTTTGGTTCAGTTTTTGCTCACAAGGGTAAAATTAGGAAGTTTTTATAAAAATTCAACCAAAAGAATTTCTGCCTCTGTCAATTATTCTTAATTTTATTTTTGTTTCTAACGTCTCTTACTATTGAACATTTTCATTGTAAATATGTTCTTTGTTCAGTTCTCTATCAACTGAACTGCTTAGAGTTACAGATATTTGAAATACTGTAGAAGCCTTTATAAATAAAAACTCATTTTAAAAAGAAAGTCTACGTCATCAACATTTCCCCCATCTTTCACATGCTTTAAGCTACAGTTCAAGTAGAACAATATTTCAAATGCCTGCACCAGGCACCTGCAATTTCTGTAATTCTAGCCTTAATTGAAATAATGTATATTTACTATAGTAGTCTATATCTTTACTTCTTACCATATAATCCATCTGTTGGTAATACATTTTATGGTATTTTGATTCCATCTTGAGGAGGACATGATTTAGAATGCAAATGTACATATTTTTAATATAATGCACAACTCTGGTAATACAAAAAATAATGCTGGAAATATTTTTAATAGAAAACTCATTGGTCAATTGTAATTTAATGTAAATTCTACTTTTTATTTATATCTTATTTGTTAGGAAAATGTATATGGCTGCCCTTCTTAAACAAATTTGGTAACTAATGAATAATACAGAAAGAACCATATTAATAAATATTAATAACATAATAAATATTTTAGCTTTAAAGCAATCTACAAAAGTTTATAGCGAAAATACTTACTAAAATCTACCAAAGAAAAATACATGGTTGCCATACTTGCAGAGACTATATGCAGCTTAAAAGTCTAATTAGACTGGGTTCTATATAAGGCAAAGTGTATAGGGCAGGAGATGATAGCCTTAGCTGCGTTGTGAACTAGAACCCCCATTACAGATCTGGGATGGAAATTCTTCATTCAGGAAAAAATTCCCTCCACCTAGAAAATTATTATGTCACAGTGAATGTCTCCTCTGATTTTAGTGCTCCCTCATTCTAATATTTTTATATAATTTGCTTTCATTTATGCAGTTAGAATTACAGGGTTTTTTAAAAACTTGATCCTAAAAGGATGAAAGTAGTTATGCATATGAATAAACATTATTTGAAAACTTTTAGCTATGTTAAAATGTTTTTTTAATTTTTGAAAAACTGTAAATACCATTCTTAAGAAATTGAAACATTAAAGAACATCTGCTTTTTAAATACTGCTAAATTGTAATAATTAAAGGTTAAATAAAAGCTGGGAAAGCTTTGAAATTTGAAATGTTTGTTAACAGCTAGTAACATGACTTATTGAAGACATTTTGTCAAAGTTGAAGAAGTTAGAGCTAATTAATTTCTTGGGAGACATATGATGAAATTGTAGGTGTGATAACATATTTGAGTAACATATGGTCGTTATGGGGTACCTTTCTAATGACTGAGCAGCAAATTAAAAATAGATTTTTCTGCTTTTTAGTACAAGTTCTTTGTTTATATTACATTTCATTATACATAATTTCATTGCATATTGGCTTTGCTTGTTATAGAATTATAAAATTATACATGTACATGCATACTACTTTGTGTAATTTGAGTATGGAAAGTTTTTTTTTCCAATGAGAAAATTTCTTTCCAAAAAGGGTGTTAATAAATCCACTAAATATGGTTGTTATGCAGTGGATTTATTAATCCTGTACTTTTCTACTTAAAGTCTGACATTTGGGGGATGGCAAATTGAGAAGACTGGAGGATTTCTAATATATCTAAAACTTTGTTCTCCTACCACTCTTTCCTCTCATTGTTCTTGAAGCCCTATTCTGTAAGCATAGCTTCCAAGAATTTAGGGAAAGATAAGCCTCCATTTTATTCATCTACGGTTGACTTGACCAGTCTCAAATATGTTCAAATCAACTAGTTTAGCTTGTAATGCTTTTCTTATAATGAATTGAGCAGAAATTCTTTTTTTGATTCAAAATAAAATATGATGCTATACATATATGATCAGAATTTTGTCATATAGTCTACTTTATAGTTTCTTACACTAAATATTCTTTAATATTCATATAACAAAATTCTTGACTGTTGCAAGTGTGTCCCTAACCACTGTAAAGTATTTTATATGGTGAGTATCTTGATTTAATTTTCTATACTATTTTTTGCATGTATTTCCCAACCAACTACCTGGAATCTTATTGTTTGCCTAGATGTTCATGTTAACAAGTATTTATTGTTGAATTTTCAAAAGCTATAAGCAGTGATTAGTGAACTATAATATAGTATGATCCATATATGTAAAAGCAGTACATTCTGTCATTTTGTTCTTTTATTTATAACATTTTGAGGAACAAATTAGAATGAAATTTATCAGTTTCATCTCATATGTAGTCAGTCAGTAAATCAATTAAAAAGAAAGAATTTTTTTAACATATCGTATACAACTTTGACAGGATCATTTCTGCCCATATACCTATTATCACTTCCTTGAAGGTTGGTAAGGCAGGATTTACCTTTGCAAAATCCATTTAAGGCAGGGTGCAGTAATCAGCTGTAGAGAATTGTGGCTGACATATTATGTTTCAACCAAGCTAGTACATTTGAAACTTGTTTTGCATAGAATTTGAATTTGCTCTGAACTTAGTATCTTTAGTGTAACAATTTTGTTAAGAAAATGAATAATGGGTAAGAAGATAAATGTGCAGTTACTCGTTGCATTTAGAAATGATTTTTTGGTAGAATTCTGCTATGCAGATGTGGTATTTTTATTAGCACTAAAATCACAGTATGCTTGAAAATTTAGTTGGTCCTCAGTTCACTGATTGCTCCTTAAAATACTGTTTGGATTGGATTATTGAAGCTTGAATGGCTTGGAGAAAAACTGACATCATTAATGAAGTGTTACTTGTCTGTGATTTTTTTAAACTTAAGTTTATCTATGTTTTTAACGTTTAACATTATGGCATACTGACATAATACATGAGCCCTCTGTCAGTCCACTTATTAAATAAATTCTAAAAATAGCAAAAAGCTGTTTCACATATTTATAGATTTTATTGCAAGTGAGAAAAAATCAAGAGAAACAATGCACTATAGATTTAATGTGATTTTTTTATATAAAAGCACTTTCGATGCACCCAAAAATAGAAATTAAAGACACATTAATTTTCATATTATAAATAATATTTTAAAACGGTATTCCAGGCAATATTCTTTTGTTTTTCTCTGTCACCTTTGTACAAATAGAAAGCAGTATTGCCCTTTGTTCTAGTTTCTTAGGCTTATGAAACAGCCTAGACAGTTTTTCAACATCAGATGGGCTTTCTGGTATCTCATTTGTAAGATAGCAGAGTCAACAAGGAAAACCTAGATAATTGGCATTCTAATCATAGATAGTTCAATGCCAAGTGAAGTACTGTAGAAAAGTTTCGATAGAACCATTCAGGCAGAGTAATCCAGTTGTCTGAGTAGCTGGTTTTTCCTAAGGAACTATTTATATTATGGGAGAGATGACTACAATTAAGCATACTTTTTTTTAAATGAAAAAGTAATCTACACATCAAGAAAAAACGGATTTTCCCTTGGAGATGACATTTCCTAAGTCAGTAATCATAAGAGAGAGCTGTTATTATCTCTGCATTTTAGTTAATTAAGTCTATAATTTTCTTGTACATTAGGAATTCTTTAAAATGAACAACTTTCTTATAAAATGGAACGTAAGGCTAAAAGTATCTTGGAATTTAACTTTTATTTCCACTTAATGCTATTATTCATTTGTACTTGTTTTGCTGTGTTTTTACTAATTTACTGTATGCTATCAGGAAACAATGTGTTTGCTGTGTTTGGATCCCTGCCCACTTCAAATAGAAAATGTTATTCATCTGTACCAAAATTAGTGTTTAATTTAATGATAACTCAGTGAAGTTGACACACCAATAGTTATTCTTACAATCAATTCTGACTTTTCTGTCAGAATTGTGTCACAACATTTTAAAAATATTCCATAGTTTCAGCATATAGTTTTGCTATTAATTGTTTATGAAAATTAGTTTTTGGATTAATTTACTGCTTAATAAAATACAAAACACCATAAAATTTAATAAATACTTTTTTTATTTCTCTAGGCATTGATATGTCAATGGATTTTTTAGGACATGTGGGCTGTTTTTATTATGTTTAAATTACATTTAATACATTTTAGAACTTCAGTGCTTTCAGCTTTTCTTGTTAATAGCCTTAAGTGCCATTTATTGTTCATGATATGGATAGAGAGCCAGTATCTTGTGAAGGGGGAGAAGAAAATGGAAAAGGGAAGAAATGAATGAAACAGGAGTGAATGGTAGAATATCTGTGGGAAGAGAAACCCTGAGTGCTCTCCCAGCCTCATGAATTGAAGTGGATGTAAGCAAAAAGGTTGTTGAAGCTGTTTAGTATTAAGAAAAAAAGTATTTTACAGAGTATCACAAAAGTCTGTGGAATTACACTGATAGTAAGTACAAAAAATGTTGCTTGATGAGAAAGTTGAATGAAAATAAACAGAATGAGAATAATGCATGTAAGAATGCTTGCTCTAAGAAATGAAGTTGAAAGATACTATATACAGTATCCATGTATAGACAGAAAAGGATAGTTGTAACAAATATAGTCAAAGTGAACAAGGAATGTTTAAAATTTAAACTGCTAGTTGATGTTCATGAACCCTTGTTTTCAATTGCCTTCCTGTTTGTCCCACATAGAATTGGTTACAATTCTTGCAATTGATTTTGCATACTATGTTGCTATTATCTTCCTTCTGTAAAGTCAAAGACAAAATACAGATACAGGTGTTTTAGTTAATGATGCAAATGGGTATGTGCTTTTGTATGCAAATGATATATTGTTGACTGAGAACCCAAATGTTTGCCAGTGAATATTAATAGATTATATGATTAAAATGAGAATTATGTGTCTGGACATTAATGTATCAAAGACTAAAATATTGATAGTGAAAATAAAGTGCAGGTTATATATACATGGCAGAAATTATATATATGCATGGCAGAAAACTAGAGCAAATAAATATATTTTAGATAGAATATTTCTTAAACATGGAAAAATGATGGAGTTCTGTATAAAGTAGTAGAAAAGTAGCATGTCTTCAGAAACTTATTTTTTCTTCTCCTGTTTTATGGAGCAACTGTGAATAATTTTTCCCCACCTTCTGTATCATTTTTTTTTCAAACTAGGTTTCTTGAAAGACTATGCAAAAAAAGAAACAAAAAAAAGCCCCATTCAGATGCAGCCAGGGCATTTATAGCAATTCTTCTAAGGTATAATAGAAAAGATGAAGTTTTTTTTCTCCTATTGAAAACCTCCTAGGGTCACTTAGGTGAGATTGTCAGTGCAGAAATGTGATAAATAATTTTTTAAAAACCATTAAAAATACTATGGTCGACATTTTATGAGTCAGAGGTCACAATAATTTTTTTTTTTAAATACCAACATGTTCCACAGCCTGAAAATGTTGGAAGATGCCTGTTCTATATGCCAGGTCTTCAGATACTTAAGACAGCTATCAGGCTTTTCCTAGTCTTATCTTCTCCAAGTTAAACATACCAGCATTTCCAACAGTTCATATTGCCTTGGATGAAGATAAGAATGGGAAAAACTGAAATGAAGGAAGTAAATAACTTTATGGCATTCAATATTCAAATAGGATGAAACATAGAATGTTATATTAGTAAGCCTGTTTTTATTTATAGGACACTTATTCTTTTGCATGGCTTTGGAGTGAAATCTAACAATTTGTGTCAAAATATTAGATACTGAATCTTTCAGCAACCAAACTATTAAATAAGACAAGTATGATTTTCTTTCATCTTGAATGGGACATTAAGAAGAATAAGTGTATTAAGCTTTTGATGTGGATTAAAAGAAAAAAAAGATTGTAGGAGCAAATTAGAATCACACCAGCCATATTTGCTAAAAAATAATTAAATATAAATGACTGGTGAGTGCAAAGTAGTTGCCTGTCTCCTTTCTAGAGAATTTTTCAATTAAGGAATCCACCAATTTCTGTGTCCTAACTCTAGTTAATTCATAGTCACTTCCACTACTTTAGAAATAGAAATCTAAGGAGTCTGACTAGATATGACTTTCAGTTTCTGTTCACGAATGAAGGCAAATATGTGTGTCCCAGGATAGTTTTGCAGGATCCAATCAGAGTTGGTCACCAGAGGTTTATTCTTCCAGGCTTTCAGACTCATGCTGGAACCCATCCTCAGGGAACTTTTCTCTCTCCAGAATGTATCCATTGGGCCAGATGTCCTCAACCTGTGGGTCGCAGCCCATTACTGGGCTGCAGCCACTTGGCCACCGGGCTGCGTGAAGGGATGGCCAGTGCACATGCACACATGTGTGCACTCAATCCCCCCCCCCACTCTCAGCACTGCCCCGAGCATCCCACCGGCGCTAGAACCACCCCGTCCTGAGCCTCCCACCAGCACTAGCGCTGCCCCGAGCATCCTGCCGGTGCTAGCGCCACCCCGACCACGAGTGTCCCACTGGTGCTAGCGCCGCCCTGAGCATCCTGCCAGCACTAGCACCGCACCACCCCCGATGTCCCACCCGTGCTAGTGCTGCCCTGAGCATCCTGCCAGCACTAACATCGCCCCAGCCCAGAGTGTCCCACCGGCACTAGTACCGCCCATAGCATCCTGCCACACTAGCGCTGACTGCCCCATTTGCAGCACTCGCGCCCATGCAGCCCCGTTTGCGTGTGCGTATGCACTCACGGCCCATTTGCGAGCATGCACGTAGCAGTGCCTGCCTCCCTTTCCGGGCCACCAAATCAAAAAGGTTGGAGACCTCTGCACTAGGCTGTTCTATGCATAGTGTTTATGTGGTGCCTGGTTGTGTGTTTCTGTTCCTTATTGGGGAGGATGAATCAAGACATTACTTTGGCTTAGAATTTTGCACTGCTTCCAAAAGCTATTCTGTATGTGTATGTGTGTGCACACATGCGCATGTGCCTTTTAGTTGTATTGATTCCTGGTGACTGCCTGGACTAATTCCTGCAGTTTTCTTGGCAAGATTCTCAGAAGTGGTTTGTCATTGCCTTCTTGCTAGGAATGAGAGAAGCTGGCTTTGTGTTTAAGGCAGGACTAGAACTCCTCGTTTTAGCCTGGTGCCTTAGCCCTTATACCAAAGTGGCTCTCTCCAGAAGGGATAAGAGAGGTATAATACTTCTAGCTGGTATCTGACTGATGCTTACTTCTAAACTGGTTTCCAGTCTAAACCAAAAATATAGAGAGATCTCCCCAAAAGTACATGTTCTGTGTACTCCTTCCTTTGTTGTAATTTTAAATTTTAAAACATTTTCCAATAATTAACTATTTATTAGTTATTTATTGCTAAATCTAAGTGCTGAATTTTCCACAATACTATCTAGTGAGAGAGATTGTGATCAGAGACAGTAAACGGTAATGTGTCAATATGTTAATACATATAGCAAACCTAGTGGACTGAGATTTATGATTGGCAGATAGCAATTGAAGGACATGCATGTAATCCTTGACTTACGACTGCAAAAGGGACCGAACTTTCAGGTGTTAGTCATGATGGTCATAAATCAAAGCACTCACACATCTGACCTGATTTTACAAACATTTTATGGTGATCATTAAGCAAATCATAAGTCATAAGACCAAAAGATAAGATCATTAAGTGAATCTCATGGTCATAAATCTGAATCCCTTCTCCTAAACGGGTATATTTGCTGGAAACCAGTAAAAAGTGCTGAAAATTGGCAAAAAAGTTACAAATCATGGTCATGTGACCACAGGGTGCTGTAAATGTAATCTGATTGCCAAGCACCTGAAATGCAGTCATGTCCCATAAGGAAAGGCAGCATGACATTGGCCAGAAGTGCTTTATGGGCCATAAAGCATCTTTTCTGAGGCTGTTGTAACTGACTAGTCATTAGATGACCGATTATAAATTGAGGACTACCATAGCTTGATCAGAAGACATAGAAGCAAAGCAAAAGGAGTCATCCACAGAGTATATTACATATCTCAATATTTGCACAGAAATACAGGGGAGCATCATAAGAAATGTTGAGAGCATTTTGGTGAAAAATAGAATTTGAGTTGGAATCTACCCTTCTCTATTCTTCTCTCTCCTGCCATGTGGAGTAAGAAGGAACAACTCTTGGCCTATATGACATTCTTTTCACTATTCAGAGAGTTCTGTCATAATCTCATTTGGCTTTTCTCAAGGCTAAATGTACAGGTAGTCCTCAACTTATGACCATAATTGAGTCCATATTTTCTGTTGCTAAGTGAGACATTTGTTAAAATGAGTTTTGCCCGATTTTACAACCTTTCTTGCCACAATTGTTCAAGTGAATCACTGTAGTGTTTAAGTTAGTAACATGGTTGTTAAGTGAATCTGCCTTCCCCATTGATTTTGCTTGTCATAAGGTCACAAAAAGTGATCACATGATCTTGGGACACTGTAATCATCATAAATATGAGTCAGTTGCCAAGTATCTGAATTTTGATCATGTGACCATGGAAATGCTGCAATGGTTGTAAGTGTGAAAAACAGTCCTAAGTCACTTTTTAAAGTGCCATTTAACTTCAACCTGTCACTAAACAAACTGCTGTAAGTCGAACACTACCTGTATAGCCTACTCTTCCAGTTGTCTTCATAATTTCATTTTTACTTAACTTATTGTCCTTATGTCAAGTTTCTCTAAATCTTGAAATATAGTGCCCAGCAATTATTACTTACTGTGATTTGGAATTTATTCATATTCTCTCTCTCTCTCTCTCTCTCTCTCTCTCTCTCTCACACACACACACACACACACACACACACACACACACACACACAGAGACATGCACACACAGATGGGGAAGAGGGAGAGAGAATATACCACACACACGCACACAAGTGCGCAGACGTGTGCAGGTGTGTGTGTGTGCTCTCCATAGATGTCCTTTTTTGCAGTTACATTATATTGCAGTCACATTATATTGCATGCTCATTGTAAGCAACTACTATTTCAAGATCTTTTACACAAATACAGTTACCAAGCCTGCTATCTTTCATCTTATATCTGTGAATTATTATTTTCCTAAGTGAACTTTTCTGTGTTAAATTTCATTCTGTTGTATTTATTTAATTTCTCTAACTTATCCAGATAATTTTGCATGTTATTTCTATGTTCTGCAGTAGTGGCATCCCACCCAATGTTGCTTAATTTACAAATTTGATTAATATTCCCTATTCCACTTTATCCAAATTATTTATAAAGTATTGAAGAATAGAGCATCCTGGACTGATCCTTGTAGGCCCCCATTTGATACCTTATTAGCTAAATGGACAAGAAGAGAAACAAAAAAGGGAGGAACCAGGAACCATCTCGATTCTGAAGAGTTCCCTGAGGGCCAAGAAAGGATCTCTGCCTAAATCCAGTCCTTTCAGGCTGGGTCTGTTTTCTGAACGAATAAAAAGAAGTAAAAAAGCACCTTGTATAGAAACATTGGGAGACTAGAGTGCAACATGTTGAGCACAAATTAAGAAGTTCATTGCTAGGCAAATGAGAATAGACATTTACTTTAACAAGAGCAACAGCAGAGGGCAGAAGAATAGCAGCAAGTACTGTAAAACAGAAACAAAGTCAGCATCCTGGATTCGACAAGGTTTCCCCAGAAATGGCTGTAGTTATGTATAACACCAAAACAATAAAAACTGCTACTATAACTATTACCAAGGAACCTGAGTTTAAAATGCAAGTTCAAGTCAGAGCTTGTAACTCGGCAACATGAGCAGAAACAGAATGAGCCAAAAACCAGATTCAACACATTCAGAAGAAACACATATTGCATATTCAGAAACATCTATCAGGGTTATAATCAGTATAAAATTTAAAAAATTGCCTTTACAATGGGAATTTCCTGAATTTTGGAAAGAGGAAGAATTTTTGAATTATGATTGGAAAAAACTTTCATCACAAGACAGGGCTAAAAGAGAGCAGAGATCAAGGAAGGAAACAAGGATGCCAAGAAGAGTTGGAGAATTCAGGAGTGCTACCTGCAATTTGCTCAGCTGTGAGGGAGCCGAGTAAGCCAAAGTGATGCGACAGAAAGGCCACTCTCATATGGGGAATACGTATGATGACGGCATAGGATTTGTCCAGTAGGAAATCAGCAGCTTGAATGGCACAGAGAGAGGTTGGAAAGGCAGCTGCTTGGATCCATCTTATAATTGCAGTACCCCACCAGGTGAAGACAATTGCCACAAGGTTGAAGAAGGATACCAGAGAGTGTCATGTTCATGGCAAAATATGGGAAAGAGTAAAGGATAATTAATGAGACCAAGGACAGGGACAGAAGCATAGGCCTGCTTCATATGACAAAAGGCTTGGTTATGGTCCTTGGTCCAAGTAAAATAGATACCTATAAAAGAATTTTTAGAGTTGAACTTGAGAAGCAGAGTTAATAATCCAAGGACAACTGAACTTGGCCATGTCAAGAAAAGAGCACAATTCACACAAAAAAGAACATAATAATGCAAAAGCATTATTGCCATCTATCGGCAACAAAAGGTTGAATTATAGCAAAAGGATAGCTAGGTCAGTATGGAGTGCAGATATGTACAGTATGGAACTTTCTGTAGCCTTGAGGGATAATGATTTAGTTGGGTTCCCCTGTAAACTGTGGATATAAAGCAGGCAGTCATAGGAGGAATACTGTCCAGTTCCAGGCACAACTGGAAAAGTGGATAGATATAACTTTGATGTGTCTTTGATCCTGAACCAGATGGCACTGGAGTTGACTCTCTTTCTGAGAGGCTTTTTGACAGTGAGGACAGGGCATTACCGGGTTCCAAAATGGGCATCAAAATATCTTATTGCTTTGGTTTAATAGTAATGGGTTAATGTCCAGAGTCCACTGCAAAGAGAACTTCATTTACTGAAAGAGAGACAGAAGAGGCATCAATATCAAGAGGAAAAATAGGAAATGGAAGCTTCCCAAGTCAGCCTGATTGGACAAGTCCTTTTCTTGTTACTGTTGTTGAGGCTGCAAAGGAACAATTTTGAGGAGGCTGGACAAAATTCTAGTGGCACTGGGTGTTCCAGCACCCCATATATTCATACTAAAAGCAAGTTTCATTGCTTTATTTTTCTTATTGTGTCTGTTTAACTAATTTATCATTAGTTTCTTGCAGACTCCTTATTGGAAATATTTTTTTTCCATTGCATGCTTTCCTTCCCACAGATAATAATGTCCTTATATGTCTCATTTACTTTTCTATACTTTAGAAATCCTTTAAGATACAGAATTTTGTCCATATCAAAAGTTCTCTTGCCAAGGAATTGCCTGAATGGATCATCTTGCATTCATTCATTCCCATTAAGTATATTTTTCACACCATGCATTGCATAAATACTTTTCATGGGTAGGGCTGGGTTTCTCTTTGAATATTTGGAAGCACCCAATCCTGTTCACTGAAAAGGATAAGGACCAAGCCAGATAAACTAATTTTTATGAGTTTCTCTCATTAATTCCCATGGCTTGGGAAAGAGATAGGATAATGATATCTCAGCTGGTACACTTACCTTCTTTATGCAGTTTACTTTTGTGAGTTAAAATTGGACAAGGGATTAGCAAGGCAAAAAGCAGGATGATAAGAACAAAATCTTTAAACTGTATCAGATTTCATTTCCCCAACTATTTTATCAACCATAACTTCTGATCCAATTGTTGAATAATGATTCTGCCCTCACTGAGATAGGCCAGCAGATTAATATAAAGGTTTATTCAGCAACAGTTTTGTAGGATCTTTCTTGTAGATGCTGAGATGAATACAGAATTTATATACATTGTCACTGGTTTAATATGTGCTTTTGTCACAAATGTTTAAATTTTAATTTTTTTTATACATACAATGGCAATCCTATATGGTCTTAAAGCATTGGGTGACCATTCCCCCATCTTAGAATATTGTATCCTGATATGTGTGCTAATTTATTTCCTTGGCTTTGTTATGTTACTTCTTTATTTATAAATAATGGAAAAGGCTCTTTTATTTGTTATTGCAAAAGAAACAATATGGTACATAATGTATGTCAGTTTCTTGAATGTGGAAATGTGTCTGCCTTGGTCCTATTAAATTTTTCAGTGATTTGATACCATTTATCATGATTTCTGACTGGACTGCCTCCCATTCTGTAATTGTCACAGTCCTCCTTTAGGAGATGGTTCCAATATCTGGTAGTAAAAGAGTGATTGCAGCAGTGGGATACTATAGGACTCAGTTGTCTCCCCAGTGCTCTTTAAACTATATATAAAACTATTCTGGGAGATCATCCATCTGTGGTGAGGTATCATTAATACTGTACGTTGATGATAACTTTATTATCAACAAACTTTATGTTAACACCAGAGGACAAATCAGATAAGTTGTGAAGTTCTAACAAGAAGACTGTGGGATTCTGAATGGATACAGATAGAATTTAATAGAATGGGTACAAATAGAATTCAAATTGAATTCTAGCAAATTGCTATTTTTTGAGAAATACTTTGCCTTTGAGATAGCTGTAATGTTAACTGTAAACAGAGTTGCTCTCTTCCTAAAGAAGCTACTCTACGGTTTGGGGTCCTCCTGGACTTATGACTCATGTTGAAACAGCAGGTAAAAGCATCATTTCTGGATCAGGATACCTTGGCAGTAGTAATTCCTGATTAGTTTATGTAATGCAACCTACATGAAGTTGTCTTGTAGAGTTTAAGTTAAAATTTGGCTCTTTTTCCTTTTTTGCAACCAACATTTTATTGCCTGCTAGTGCATCATGCACCAATCAATTATCCAGTTATTTTGGCTGTCCAAACTTCTCCCCCCTGCCAAAATAGGATTATCAATCAGAGCATTTTATTGTATGTATGTATCCATGCCTTAATTGCAACAAGAATATTGCACAATCAATTATGCCTTTGGGCAAAAGTTTTTCAGACATGAGACTTTTAATGTTAATGGTAGGCAAAAAAGAGACTGCACCTATAAGAAACAGTAGATCACCTAGTTAGCTGCTGCAAGAACAAACTGACTACAAACAACAGCATGACAAATTAACAATATTGGTGCATTGGAATATCTGCAAGAAATGCCATTTGTCTGCAAGCAAGAACTGGTGGACCACAAAGAAACAAAGTAATAAAAAATAAAGAAGCTAAAATATTCTGGGACTTTAGAATTAAAACAGACAAACACCTGCCAGACTTAATAATTGTCAATTAAAACCAAAAAATCTAGATAGTGGCAGTACCTAGACTGCAGAATAGAAGAGAAAGTACTAAAGAAGATCACAAAATACAAAAACTTGCAAACAGAAATAGAACTATGGCAAAAGAAAGCAAAGATAATACCAATAGTAATAAGCACCTTGGTGCAGTCTCAAACTTGAACACTTGAACAGTATCGACATTGACAAAATCAATTGATTGCAAAAGGCACCTTGGAACAACTTATGTCCTACGATGATACTTTTAAGATCATCAAACAACATTTGCTTATATCAGGTCCACAATAAATAGGTGGATAAAAATGCCATATCCAGTCTAAATGTCTGGTGACTAAATAGGGATGATCCATACTCATTGTAGAGTGCTGAGTATAGAATAATGAAAAAATTGTAGGAATATGGACGAATAGTAAAAAAAATCTTAATAGAGTAATTTGACAATGGAATTAATTCTCCAGATGATAAATGTGTTCAAGCAGACACTGAATAAATACAATCATCCCTTTTAATTTTATCAATTGTAGAATTTTCTCCAGAATGACACAGGCATGGTTACAGATGAGTAGTACATAAAAAAAAAAAGAATTATAAATAATTGGCAATTCAGTGTAAATTTACTATAATTTACATGCAATAAATATTTATCTACTTATGTGTTTGATATATTTTAAGTAGTATGACTTACATTTTTTATTAGGAGCTGTGGTGGAACCTTATTTTATAATGTACTAACCCAGGGCTGTCAAACTGGCGGCCCGCAGGCTGGATGTGTCATGCGCAGGCCACGCCCACCCTGGCTCCGCAAAGGCAAAAAAACGTCACAATACATCACAATATGTCACGTGATGCGATCAAGTTTGACACCCGTGTGCTAACTTGTTACCAGAGATAATCAGAATAAATAGTAAGAGAAATCTAATAATGCAGATATTTTGATGAAGAGAGTTTCCCCCCAATTTGATATAATACCCAATCATAAAACAGCAATACTGATCGTGGATTATAGGAGTTGAAATCTAAAACATGTGTAAAATGCTGTATTGCTGAAGACAGTATTGTATGATCATAAGATTTTGCAGTTAGATATTTTCATTATTCATAGTAATAACATTTCAGAGACTGGCAAAAGAAATGGCATAGCAGTACTTGAAGGTCATGTTTGTTCACCACTGTGAGGAACTTTAGCTTCTACATCCTGTTTTAATTGTAGAAAGTAATGCTTGAGCATAGCATGAAGAGCAGTACTGGTTTGAAAAAGTATACTTGTATGTTATGTATATGTTAGGCTGTTCCTCTTCACTCACAAAGGAAATATATGAATAGCAATACTATGTTACAAGTAGACATAGGCATTTTTAGAAAGTAGTTTTATAATTTACCATTTACTAACAAGTGTGTGTGTTTGTTAAGAATTGCAGTTTATTTTAAAGCAAAGCTTTTTAAATTAGTGTTGTAGTTTGCAGTGAGCATTACCATTGGACAGGTAGAAGAGAAAAAGTGCAAGAAAACTGCTAATTATAGTAATTGCAGCTGGTTTCAAAGTACTTTTAACAGTTTGGGCATAGTGCTTATTTGAAAGCATCAAATGGGCTCTAGTTGTGAAATAGAACACCTGTTTGTTGTTGAGCATGTGTTTATGCAGATGATTGTTGTTGTCAAAGCACCTTGATGTAGACTAGTCCTGTTTACATTTACATTCTCCCCAAAGGATTAACAGTGTTCTCTCAATAAATTTGCAGTCTATTCTCTTCTCAAAGGCTGCTGTTTGGATGGTGGTGTGAATGAGGCAACAAGTGCTTGCTAATCACTTGAATGTACATAATTAGCCACAGTCTGGTGCACTGGAGGCTTTGTATAACTAGGACAGTGCTGATTGGCAGCAGGAGTTAACAATAGATGTGGCAAGATGTTGCCTGCTGGCTGTTTTGAAGACATCTTTACCTTTTTTATTTTTCCCCACTATTTTTTTTAACTAATTGTACCTTGGCTCTAATTTCTCATTCATTTTGAACACCTCATAGCAAAGGTATATAGTTCAGGTACTTCCCTCAAATCTTTCCAGCTTACCTTAAATTTATAACATTTTCATTTAGTACTTGTTTTTTTGATTGTTAAAATTTGGGAATATTTTGTTTTTGATCAGTCTTTATAATGTAAAATTCATCACAAAACAACATTTATATAGAGTAAGACTAACTTTTGAGAAATAACCTTATCACTCTCATTATATTGAGCGATGATATTCTACTTAGTTTAAAATATACATTTTCATTTTTCAAATAAACATCCTTCTATTTTACAAGGCTTAACTTACAAATTTTGTGTTATCAGTACATAACTCTCAAATCTATAACAGCAAGTCAACCTGGTATCTGAAGAAAGCTGTGGTGATGTATACTATGAGGTCTTTGTTCTCATTTATTCTTCTTTGATGAAACATAATTCTGTATATGTATCTAATCTCTGCTTTTTTCTCATGAATGTATCTAAAAATAAATACCTGGTTTATTCTTCTAAGTAAGGATTGGCAAGCTGTGGCTCTTAATCAAGTTTAAAATGCAATAAGGTTTAAGATGCAGTTTTGTAAAGAACAATTGAAATACTAAATACATACTTCTTTTTTATGACTCTGTAATCTCTATTTGGGGTAGAGTTGGGGTGACTGAATAGAGGTGAGTGTTTACTGGCTTGATGCCCTTCCTGACGCCTATGTGCAGTTCGCAGCAGATATTTTTTCTTTGTGTCCCAGGAGAGCAATATCTGCCACTACCTAGGATTGAACTCTCGACTTTCTGAGGTGGAGGCTAGCATTTTCACCACTAGGCCACCTTGCCGCTCTGAAATACTAAAATATGTAATACTGAAAGTATTTGGGTGAATATCAGAGGAAAAAGAAATAGCATTGCCAAAGATGTATACTACAGGCCACCCAATCAAACTGAGGAAACATATGAAATCTTTGCTAATCTGTTAGCTGAGGTGTGCAGATAACACATCACAGTAATATTGGAGGACTTTAACTTCCTTGATATCCATTGGGAAACAAACTCTGCAGCAAGTGGGAGATCACATAGGTTGTTGACATGCGTAGGGGACATATTGGTCACCCAAAAGGTGGAGGTGCAAACTAGAGAGTCAGCAATACTGGACTCAAACCTAACTAATAGGGATGAAATGATTGAGGGAGTGGAAGTTGTAGGAACTCTGGGGAAAGTGACCATGTCATGCTAGAATTTGCCATAATGCAGCCACAGCTGGCTCTACCAAGTCAATCCAGTGTTTTAGACTTTAAGAGAGCTAACTTCAATAAACTAAGAGAGAGATTAGGAAGGATTCCATGGATGGAAATCCTAGAAGAAAAAATAATTCAGGATACAGGGAAACTGAAAAATGAAATACTAAAGGCTCAAACAAAAACCACAGAGAAAGGAAAACAAGACAAGACCAGCAAAATTGCACAAAGAGTTCTCTGACAAACTGAGGACAAGAAGGACAAATATGAAAAATGGAAACAGGGACATACAAGTAAAACAGAATGCCAGCAAATAGTCAGAATCTCCAGACCAGCCGAAAGCCTAAGGTTGAGAATGAACTAAGACTTGCAATCTTAACCCTAACCCTAACCCAACAAATGCCAAAAATAACAACAACAAAAAATTTCTTTCAATATGTAAGGAACAACAAAAATGTCAAGGAAATGAGCAGTTGATTAAGGAGAGAAGATGGTAAGAAAGTGATCTCGGGACTACTGAACAAAGTATTTTAGAGTTCCTGGAGTTTGGTGGGACTACCAGAGAACTGGAAAAATGCTGTTCTGATTCCATTCTTCAAGAAGGGGAAAAAAGTGGATTCAAGAAGTACAGACCAATCAGCTTGACATCAATACCTACAAAAATCCAAGAAAAGATAATCAAGCAGCAGATTTGTGAGCACCTAGAAATAAATGATCAATAGAAGCCAGCATGGGTTTGTTAAAAACAGATCATTCCACACAAACTTTATTGCCTTCTTTGATAAAAGTGACTAAATTAGTGGATCGGGGAACTGCTGTTGATATAGTTTACTTGGACTTCAGTAAATGTTTGACCAAGTAAACCACAGCCTGCTTCTTGATAAGATAAAACAATGTGGATAGACAGTACCACCACCAGATGGATTCACAGTTTGCTGACCAACTGCTCTTGGCATGTAATCCTCAATGGAATTACATCTACATGGAGGGGAGCATGCAGTGGGCTACCTCAAGGTTCTGTCTTTGGCCTAGTTCTCTTTAACATCTTCATAAATGATCTAAATGAGGGGATAAAAGGAGATCTCATCAGATTTGTAGACAACATCAAACCCCATTATAAACACATAGCTTATCATGATTCTATTCAGGTGGCTCCATATTTTGGGGGACAGCTGCATTCCTGGAAGTAATTTTGTTGGATCTGCATGATATGTTTGGTTGTGGTTATTAAAAGTCACCCATCTTAATTGCCATTCTGTATCTAGATCATAAGACTGTAGTATGTTATCCCAAATTTCTAAAATTAAGCCTGGTGAGAGGTAAAGAGTCTCATATTTTATGTATTGGAAAATCTCTAGGAATCAGTGGCATATTTATCTTACACCACTCTCGGCCTCTGGATTGTACGGTGCCACAGGACTTGTATTCTTTCCTCTTGTTTTTAACATCTACATCACTGATGAAGTTAACTAGTTTGAGTTGTGAAATACAGGAATAAATATATAAAAGATGATCACCAATAGCCTAACTGGACGTATTTTAAGAGCAATATACTATAAATATTTTGTAAAGTTCTTCTGGCTGCATTTTAAACAGAGTACTGGATGCCACATTCTAAAAGATAACGGAGGAAGATAGGTTTAAACACTATTACATTTATTAGTATTACATTTACACTCTATTGAGGTATTTATTTAATATATTTTAGAAACTGCATGTCCTCCTAGAATTCAAGGAAGTTCAGACAGTATTGTCTCCTTCAGTTTTTTCCCACAATAACAATCCTGTGAGCCTGGTGGGGCTAAGAGAGTGTGGCTGAGTGGAGCCTGAACCTGAATTTTCCCAATTCTAATTCAGCACCTTAACCATTATGTGTAATGGTATGTGGGAATGACTTTGGGAGATAGGAGGAATAGTCGCAGAGTAGACAACCATCATGTAAAATATATCTCAGTCCTTCTTGTCTGGACCACCTTGAAAGGTAACTTCAACCTTGGAAGACTCATACTCTCTTCCTAAGAGAGGTGGAAGTTCCTTCTTGGAGTATTCCCACATACCATTACACTATGCCACACTAACTTATTTTATTTTATTATTTTATTTTATTTTATTTATTTTATTTTATTTTATTTTATTTTATTTTATTATTTTATTTTATTTTATTTTATTTTATTTTATTTTATTTTATTATTTTATTTTATTTATTTTATTTATTTTATTTATTTTATTTATTTTATTTTATTATTTTATTTTATTTTATTATTTTATTTTATTTTATTTTATTATTTTATTTTTTTTATTTTATTTATTTTATTTTATTTTATTTTATTTTATTATTTTATTTTATTTTATTTTATTTTATTTTATTTTATTTTATTTTATTTATAATCACTTTTTAATATCCACTTTTATTTTTTTTAGAAATAACTCAAGGCAACAAACATGCCTGATACTCTTTCTTCCTCCCGTGACATATGTTATGTTATGCTATGCTATGCTATGCTATGCTATGCCATATATAACATTACATTACCCTACTTTTGATATGATTTAAATGTGAGATAGTGTTGCTTTCCCACAAGATAATTATAGGGCTGATCGGAATAAAATAGAATGTGAATATGGTTTGTGTGGGGGGCTTTCTCTGCTGATAAAAAGTGGCTCTTCGTGGATAATGGAAGGAAACTATTGATAGAATTAAATCTAGGTGGAAGATTGCCCAACTGCTTAACTTCCCATTTTATAATATCAAGAACTTGAAGAAAATATATCTAATTCCAGAGTGTTACTTTATTTCTTTTCCAACTTCTGTATTTGTGATAAAATTTTGATATTTTTTAAATTCAGTTCAGTCTATTAAAATTTGACTTAGATGCAGATATTTCCTAACTCTTTTTCTTTTAAATACTGGATTTGGATCTCATCATAAACCTGCTTTAAATTTAATGCTAACCTGGTTTTATTTCTGAACTGAAAGAAGCTATTAGTATTATTGATTTATATTAAATGGGGCTTCTCAAACGATGGGCTATGAACCCCCTCTGAAATTTCATAAGCACATTTGACAGAGGTGGGCAAAAGGTTTAAAGATTGGTGAACAGGGACCATAGTGTTTGTAGAGTGCCAACTTCCTTGGAATACAAGAGCTCATGACATTCATAGCACATGGTCAGTGAGGAGTGCAAGCCTAGTCAAAACTTCCTCCTAAGAGCCAGGAAGTGAGCACAGCATCAAGTTAATCTCTTTGGGTAGCCAAAGACAAATAAAAACAAAATAAAGATAAAATACCCCCCCCATTACAGTTGTTATATTATGGACTCAATAATAGCAAGATGGCAATAAATGAACCCTTGAAATTGCATAGTATCTTTCTGGTTTAGTTCTGTCCCTAGATTATTCCCTGAAACCATTCTCAAAATTCATATAGATAAGTCTTTTCTATTAATTACAATTCTAATTAGCTGAACTCCTTGCTTACATTTATCAGCTGCCAAGAATCTATTTCTAATCATAATAGAAATATCAGAACAGGTGTATGGACTTGAAACCTGACAAGAGCATGTCTCAGAGATAACAGGCTCAAACCGAGCAATACTAAAAGAGTGTAACTGATGCAAGAAAATAAAATAAGAGTATGTAGAATTGATCAGCAAAAGTCTGAATCCTAGAGAAGCAAGTTCTACGCACGTACCAGATAAGTTCTGCTTTTGACTCATTTGTCTATAGAACATTTCTCTAGAAAACTAGAGGATCATCTAGATCAGGGGTGTCAAACTCACCGCGTCACGTGACGTGTCGTGACATATTGTGACTTTTCTCTCCCTTGCCAGAGCTGGGGTAGGTGCGGCTTCCGCGTGATGCATCCAGCCAGTGGGCCGGCAGTTTGACACCCCTGATCTAGATGTTTTCAGGCAAATTGGCTTCAGTTTTCTTAATGAGCACTGGCTTCTGCATTGCTGTTTCTGCATTAATCCCATATTTACCAGTGCTTTACTGGTGATGTGAATTCTGATTTTAGTCAACCCCAGGCAGCCTGCAGATCCCTGGAGGTCGTTCTCAGGCTCATTGTGAGTTCCTGGATGTGATTTTGAGTGAGTTTGATAGAATGACCATTCTTAAGAGGATTCACTATTCATTCTGTGGATTGGTAGAACCTCAGAGCTTTAGAAATGTCAGAATTCACATCAAGCATGATATTTAATTTCATTCTTCAGGTACTTAGCCCCATATTTAGAAACTTTCTTATGGTAAGATAAGCTTCTTTATTGCAGATGTAATACTATTTCTGTGAAACACAAAAATATTTGTACCCCAGGCTTTAAATTCTAGGCTTTTTTTTCATATTTTTTTCAGTTAACATAAAATTGACCATTCTGTTCTTGGCCTTAAGAATGGGAAACTTCTGTTCAGTGCTTATATAATGGTTCTGTCTTGCTTCTGAACTTCTGGTTCCTACCTCACTTGATTCAATTGTTTCAAAAAATGAATAGACTGATAATTATTTTTGGTGGGGAGGGGGTTCTTCAGAAATTTCTTTCTTCTTTTTAAGTGTACTGTGCATCCCTACTGATACATAAAGGGAATTTGAGTGAATAAGTAATACCAAAAGTTTGGTCCTTGTTTCACAGCCCGCTATATGCAGTATGAAAAAGTAATAATTCCTCTAGTGCAATCAGAGCATTAGACATGATGTTCTGATAGAAAGCCAGTTTGGCTTAATGATTAGGCGCCAGGCTAGAAATCAGGAGACTGTGAGTTCTAGACCTGCCTTAAACATGGAAACCAACTGGGTGACTTTGGGCTGTCATTCTCCCTCAGCCTGTGATGTCAGGCTCAGGTGTCAATCTGTCAGTCAATTCCTGGCACAACCAATGGATCAATATTTAGTTGATCCAAAAAGGATCACATCCTTGACTATGTGGGATACTGTAAAGGCTGGTGCTCTCCTCTTTCCTATTCAACTTCTGCATGAGACCATTGAGTGAGCTCATCTTTTGCCACGTGGTAAGATATCATCAATATGCTGATGATACTTATTTTGCAGGGGGTTGGACTAGAAGACATCCAAGGTCCCTTCCGACTCTGTTATTTTATACATTCCTGTCCCTGGCATATTGAGCAATGGTATTCTATTCCAGGGTTTAGATATTGTGAGGGTTTAGATGAGGAACAACAGATTTCAACTGAACTCTTGCAAGACAAAGTGGCTTTGGCTTTGACCTGTTCTGGTACTTTACCATCTTTGGTACATGATGGGGTTGCACTGCCCCAAAAAGACCCTGTGTGCAATCTGACGGTTCTTCTGGTCTCACATTTCTGGCTTAAGAAGCAGGTGGCAGTTGTGGCTAGAAGGGGCTTTGCACAAAGTCATATTGTGTACCAATTGCTCCCATTTCTAGATCAGGGGGAACTATTCATGGTCACTCATTACCTGGTCATCTCCCAGTCATTGCAATACACTTTACATGCCCTTGAAGTGTGTTATGTTTTTGTAGAATACATGTTACACCTTTGCTTCACATTGGTTACCATTTTGTTTGTAGGTTCAAATCAAGGTGCTACTGTTGACCTTTAAAGCCCTTCGCAGCATGAGACCCAGTTTATTTGAGGGATCACCTTTTCCCAATTTCATATGCACATCCTGCCAGTTGCAGCAGAGAGGGCATGTTACAGGTTCTGTTGCCTAGGGGAGCTTACATTTAGCAGGCCTTTTCTACTGTGACGCCTGTGCTGTGGAGTCTTCTCACCCTGAGGCGAGGTTATCTTTGTTACTGATGAGCTTTCGGAGATCCCGCAAGACCTGATTATGCCAGCAGGCCTGGGGACCCCAGGGACTGGCTGAATAGTGAGGTGGCTCTGCTATTTTTAACATCCCTTTATCTAATATTCTTTGTTTTGTTTTGCTTTTTAAAAATATTTCTTAATGTATTTATTAACTATTTTTAGCTCTGTTGTACACCACCCAGACAGACTTGCTCATTTATGAGATGGTTATATAAATTGTTTAATAAATAATGATCAAAAGTGGCCCAGCACTTGTGGGATAATGCTAGGAAGAAAAACAAACCTGATACTCTGAAATTGTTTCTGGCAAAGATACGCAGACATTCAGAAAATCCAATAAGAGCAACTACTTTTTGCAGTACTGTAAAATATTAAATAAGAAACTCCTTTTTAGGGGGATTTTTAAACTTATATTCTGAATATTTATTCTGAATATTTATTATTCAGACACTTTATTGTGTCCAGATGATTTCAGAGAATTTAAATTCTTGTTTAAATGTTTGCATTACCTACTAAGAAGTATGGAAGTATGGAATCCAAAGGACTTTTTAATCTCAACCAGATGACATTGGTTATCTCGAGGATCAGGAAGTATATTTGAGGTAACATGAGAGTAACTGAACACTATTGGTAAATGCTGTTTTTTGAGAGCCACTTGGTGTTTTTGGCTGTGAACAGGATGGATGGATAGAATAGATAATATTTATATTGGATTTTATTTACAAGAGTTGCATCAGTGATGGGCAGCCATATAAATTGATATAACTAAATGAAATTTAAAATAATCAGCCCCTTCATTTCTTCAGAATGCTGCCTTATCCTGTAACTTATAGCAAGAAGTTTTCAAGTCAGCTGGAAACCAATGATGTTGTTGTTCTAATGTTAGATAATAAACAGTGTTCCCATAAAGTACATATAATATAGACCATCTACATCATAGAAAAGTTTTTAACAGTAAACATTGATTGGTTTCATTTTACTGTACAGGTAGTCCTCAACTTATGACCACAATTGAGCCCAAAATTTCTGTTGCTAAGTAAGACATTTGTTAAATGAGTTTGGCCCCATTTTACAAACTTTCTTGCCACAGTTGTTAAGTGAATCACTGCAGTTGTTAAAGTTAGTAACATGGTTGTTAAGTGAATCTGGCTTCCCAATTGACTTTGCTTGTCAGAAGATCATAGAAGGTGATTGCATGACCCAGGACACTACAACCATCATAAATATGAGTCAGTTGCCAAGTGTCTGAATTTTCACCATGTGACCATGGGGATGCTGCAATGGAAAAACGGTCATAAATCACTTTTTTCAGCATGGTTGTAACTTTGAACGGTCACTAAATGAATTGTTGTAAGTCGAGGACTACCTGTACTTTATTTTTAATATTGCATTTTACTTTTGAAGGAACCCAGGACTTTTGTAGTTAAAATTATTAGAAATAGGAGTGTTATTGTTGATGATAGGAAATATTTTTAGAAAATAATAATAGCCGATCACAAACGTTATACCATAAATAAAGAGATATGAAATGTTAGGAGGGCTTTGTGACATGTTATAATCATTTAATCTATTTCTAGTGTTTTTATTTATTTGAAGTATTCAAATTATGTCAGGTACATTATTTATTAATGCTTATAACAAATTTATTAAGTAAGACAGTATTTTATCGCCATCCCCACAATATAATTTAAGTCGGAGGTGTATGTGGAATTGCTGGTTTGCAATATGTTTTGGGGTGGAATTTACATTTCTATCATTCCTTACTATAATTTTTCTTATGAAATTAACAACCTGTAATTATAAAAAATCCACACTATGTGGTATTTTAATTAATATTTTATTAGATTTTCATTCTCATTTTTATAATTTAGTTAATAGAAAGGTAAATGAATTATTTTCCTTTACAGAGTAATAAATCCTTCTGTTAAATTTTACTATATGAAGCATATTTAGTACATATGCTTGCTTTTTTGATCAAGCCACTGAGTTTTCTGGTTGTGCTTTGCAGATATTCCCAAGAAGACTATTATAATTAGTCTTTTTAAATATTAAGAAATTGTATTATTAAATTATCTCTATCTGATCCTCTCAAAAGAATTATTATTGGGGGGGGGGAGGAACTAGGATTGTTTCACAACTTGCTAGATTTCTTTGCAAAGCTAATACATTGCCTAAGCATTTTTTTGGTAATTATGTTCAACTTCCCTTGCGTATTGGATATTCTTATCCATCTTTATGAATGTGATAGAATAACAACTGTAAAACAAAGCACTATGGATGTAAGTGACTGTTTGCATGTATTTCAGAAGGGATAAATGCTCACCATATGGTACAATTACTGTGTCCAAGTTTTCAAATTAGCTTTACTCATCCTCCTTATTACTGTCTTTAAAAAGAGAAGGGAAAAACCCAACATGATTTATCTACTCTGCAGTAGAACTCTTGACGCAAAACAGCAGCCCAGTTCTGTCCAGTTTTTCCCCTAGTATAATAGAGGCTGTCGGACTTTTTTATACTAATTACTGTGTGAGCCTCAGATGAACCCCCCTCAATTCACAAGTCTTTGTTAAGGGAGGAGCTGTCAATGTGTCTGCCCGTTTGCAGCTGTGCTGTGGCTTTAGCTTGCTTAACATTATGCTGCTTTTTAGACTTGACAGAAGGGAGTCTTTTTTTTTAAATTATTATTAAAGCAAAGCAGCCTTGTAGCGAAATGGTTTAAGCAGCTGCATTGTAGCAAAGCACAAAGAAGTTATTATTGTGTCTATTTGGGAGGGGGTAGAATGGAGAAAAAAAAATATTCGGCTGCTGTTGATGCCGATTGTTGACTTGCCATCTGCCAGATAGGAGAAGAAAAAAAATGACAGCTCCAGCAGGGTGTTCAAGAGGTTGTTTGGAGAGACGCATAAACATGTGCAGATGTCGAACTGAATAATAGTAAGAACTTGAGACGGTTTATGATGCTGCTGCTGTGTGTGCACATACAGAATAAATGTATGTGGGGGGTTGGTTAGGAGGGAAGATACACACTAATTATTCTGATTCCACCCTTCCGCCTTTCATCTTGATAATTAGTTCAGGAGTTGAATATTTCTCTGTCCTTCATTATTTACATCCATAAGTACCTCTTAAAATAGTTAAGCCAACTTTATTTTATAGTTTAAAAGTTTGGTGAAATTGTTACTTTTGACACAGTAGTATTTAATATCACTCTATAAACAGATGCTTTATATCCTTCCACATTGTAGATAATTTAAAAATAGAAATGTGTAAACCTCTCCTATCATGTTATAGGTATTTTCTGTATAACTATAGTGAGCTTTATAGTTCACTTTGTAGTTATTTTCAGAAGATACTTATGGGAAATATTGTTACTTTCCAATGCACATGTCAACACTAAATTCTTTTTCTAATTTAGGATATTAATGTTCAATTGCCCAAATTATTAAAATGTACATTTTGTTAAATTTTACTTAAATAACGGCACACCTATAAGCATAATATAACTTATGTATTTTTTGTTCAATCTAGTGCTGTAGATTTGTATAATTATAGTAACCGGATTAAATCTTTGGTCATGCTTTTTATCTTTTAAGAAATGTTCACTTTTTTCGTTTCTACTCTTTTATAATTAGCTTAATTATTTATATTTTATTAAATAATATACAGTATTGGTACCCAGGTTGATTTTCATTTCTTATAGTATACTTTTGAAATGGAAAGTCATGTTCGTGTACAGTTGTTTAGTTATTGAATAGATGGTTCATACTAGGGCTACAGGTGATTTTATACTTTTCTAGTGAATTAGTGATGACTGATAATTGATGCTCACAAATTAATATAAATTGTGTGTACCTAAAAACAGTTGTGAGTTGTGCCACAAAATCACTTCCATTTCTCTATTTTTTCCAGTTTTGAATTTGCCCTAGTCTCAATAGGTACAAATTGAGTACAGTTTCAGAGGAAGTAATACTGAGAAACCCTTTCTTTTCCAATGTTAAATGCTAACAAAAGAAGTAAAAATATTAAGAAGATATTAATTTAAGTATCTTTTCATTCCATCTAATGTCTTTGATAAGCAGCTCAGCTGAGAAAGGTATTGCTGTTTTGTCTGTGCAATCTCAGGAAATAATATGTAAAGTTTTAATAGATTTCCTTGCTAAAAATGTAAGTGCTTTATTTATAAGGTAGCTTTCTGGATAAATAAAAAAGGAAGAAAATTAATTAAACAATATAATGCAAGTATGAAATAAATTACAGGTTAGAAAAGATTCATGTGGAATATTAAGAACAAATGTAAAAAGTGAGTGACTGTGGTTGAAGTATATTTCTTTACAAAAAAATTTTAGTTTGGTTTTATTTAAGATGCAATGAAATTATGAAGATTTCAAACTGTAAGCAAATCTTATAACAGTAAAAGGTGATTCAATTATCAGTACTTTTATGAAATAGAAATTTTTATTTAGCCATATTTATTTAGATATATTTAAATGTATTTTAATGTCCTTTTTAGTTAGCTTTTAATTCTTTTTAATAAATTGACATTATGAAGATATTGCTTAATATATGATTCATTAGTTTGAAAATATCTTTATTATGAAGTCCTGATTAATTATTATGGTTTGTCCTTGAAAATTATGCTTGAAAAATATTTCCAAAGTATTATTTTTCTGTTTGAAAAGAGAAAAGAATTAGACTGAGCAGTAAGAATTTTGCTTTTGAAGATATTAAAAAGTACTGCATCATACATAAACATTTTTAACAAAGTAGCAAGCAGAAAACTGAAATAAATTAAGTTTGCTTTTATTAAGAATGAGTTTTGCAGAATTCGTAAGAATGCTGTAAAATAAAATCTTATGAGTCAGACATGAGTCAGACATGAAAGAACTACAAATAGTTACCATAAGGGAAATAAAAACACCAAATTGAAATCCTATGGCCTTGGAGAGGTCATTTCAAGAGACATAGGGTGCAGATAGATATATTATTTATAATATGTGCACTACAAGTTCGCATCTTCAAATTGATGAATTTTGGCAGGATATATATTTCTCTCTCTTTTTAAAGAAGGGAATGGAGAAGACTTAGTGCTTCTGATCTTCCACTATCTTAACAATCCTGTGAAATCATAGGATAAATTGTTTTGGTCCTAGAACTAGTGAGATTTCTTTCTTGATGATCTGAATCCAGCAGGACATTTTTTAAAAAACTTATTCTCCATTCCATTGGATTGCTTTCTAAAGCAGACAGTTGGAGACTTCTCCAAATATTTAAACAATTCTAAGAAGCTATCAAGGCTGCAATATTAGTTGGACCTTTATTAACAGATCCCATTGGCAGAAAACATGGGAACTTCTATTAATTCTTATTTTTCCTGAAGTGCCACTTTGAACTTTGTCATTGTTTTGTAGAGAGAAAGTTTAAAGAATGTATTATCAGAAATCATCTATTCTACTGTTGGAACCAATAACTGGACACAATAAAACATAATTTTCATCCTTAAAATCTAAATAATAAAGGGAAAATGTAGGATAGAAGTATGTTACTGGGAGAATGTAGGATACTGTTAGTGAAAAGTACTCCATTCTGTGTAATGTCTATGCAGTTGCTTGAATGTAAACGCATTTTGTTGATTTCCCATTCTTCTATTTTAATATGTAAATTCAGTTACATTTTACTACTGTACAGTCTTTGGAAAAATTTGCGTGGCACATACATAATATCTGTACAGCACATTTTTGTTTTGTTTAGGTAGTTAGAAAACTTTTAAGGGAAACTTCCAATTCAAATATTTCTAAAGATCCACTTTGCTTGTAAGGAATTATGGGATGATGCATTAGAAGTGATACTTGAAGCACATTTCAGTATATAAATATATTATAATGAGTAAATGATAACTAAGTCCCATCCCCTTTGTGACTATAATTTCTACACTTGATTAGCAGTGATCAACACTTGAACTTGATCGTTACAATATGCTGCAGCACAATATTGTGATGTTAGGGAACCACAAAAAAGGATACTGGGGAATTATACATGAACGATGGGATGAAACTTCTCGTACTAGATTGAAAGGAAATAATAATATGGTTAACAAGAGATTGGTACAAAATTGCATATGTTTTGATATGTGGAGGTTTGAAGTTGGAAGAGACTCAGTTGGGAGTGAAATTAATGGCAACAATGGCAACAGTATAAGATGGGAGAAAGGAATAAGGACACTGCGTTGCTTTCAGTTATAAGAATGATATGAATCAATAGCAGTTTCTGACATCTTAAAGTGATAGTTATATAATAAATTCCAAGTAGAAGTGCATGCATGTAGCAGCTAAATTAACTTTATAATTTATTAACATTAATGTGTCCTGACTGCTGAATATGCATGAAAATTAACAATCGTGTAGTTTTATAGATAGATGGAATATGTGGAATGGTGAAATTGTTTGCTTAGTTAATATGCAAACTATTTGAATCATTTTTATATCCAAATCATAGATTTCATAAATTGACCATTCATGGAAGTGTAGAAAACCTGAATTAAAATAACTGCAATGGTTCATGGTTCTCAACACATTTTGAAGTGCCATTACACTTTATACTAGTTATTTTGCCAAATGTCTCTTTCCACATGATTTTTATCATAATGTCAGGGCTCTCTGTTCCCTGATTCGTTTTGTTTTTCAAATTTCTTTAATGACTGATGGAAGTAAAAGGTAATCTTCAGTGCATCCTTACTGAAGATCCTTCCTAAATCAGGCTTGCTAAAACAATTCAGCTTTTATTTTTAAAATATTAGTAATTAAAATATTAGTGTAGTGAACTTGGAAAAAAAAGGAAAATGATGATCACTTTATATTTTTTATTTGTTGCTGATTTGTTGTTTATATAATTTAAAAATCACATATTTGGGATTTTGTGGTATTATTATTTTAAATGAGTTTGTTAGTACATGTTTTAATGGCTTGAAATCTTAAAAAACAAGCCAGCAAATCTAGATGCCTCATATTCTTACTTTCCTTAATATATCCTGAATTCTGATTTCCATTTGATGATTGTATGATCAGCATTCAATTCTTTTACACACTTAGAAGTTTTTTTTTCAGACTTCCCTTGCCCTTACTTCAAGTTCTTTCACTGTTTTTTGTTGTTTTTGCTAGAATATAAACCTAACTGAATGTTCTGGCTCTTTATAGAAGTTCTGGCTAATTTTTTGCCATTATCTGAGTGTGTGTGTGTGTGTGTGTGTGTGTGTGTGTGTGTGAGAGAGAGAGAGAGAGAGAGAGAGAGAGAGAGATTATGCAACAATTTTTAGTAAGAGGCATGCCTAATTCAATTAATACTTTTGTCTGAAGACAGTGTTTTTGTTACTTTACTTGTTATTGTACTTATTTATTTTTGATTAAAATTGATGAACAATTGATTTGTTTTCTTTAATTGATTATAATTTTTATGACTCCCATCTTCCCTACAAAGTGACTCTGCGTGGCTTTTATGGGTTTTATTTGTGATGAGTTATGATCATTTATTCAGTGACCATTCAAAGTTACAACAGTACTACTGATTGGCACGGGAGTTTTGACCTACCCCGTCTCTGACCTGAGCGGGTTCACCCCTCCTTAGGCAACCTGGTACTGAACAAATGGTAGTTATAACTAGTCCTCAAACTCCTGGCTGTTGTAGCACCCCTGCTGTTACATGATCAGAATTGGGTTGTTTGGTTACCCACCTGTTCCAGGGTCCCATGGTCACATTCTCCTTTTCTGCACAAAGTAACTCTGCTTCATCTTCCCCCACCTGCCTGTCTCTGCCCCCCTGTCTGCCCTTTTGGCCACTCTATACTCTGCCTCCAGCTGCTGTTGCCACCAACTGACTTTCACTGTCTTCTTCCTCCTGCTGCTAGCCCAGGATCCAGACCCTGGGCGAGGGTGCATCTGCAACATGTGTGGTAAGGTGACAGAGCTTTGTCTGCTGAAGGGAACTTGCTGGACCCAGCTGGAGAGAGAGAAGGCAGTGGGACAGAGTGGCAGAGGAGCAGGGCAGCAGTGCAGGTGGAGGAGCCCTGTCTTTTGGTGAGAGGAGCAATGATTGGTGGAAGGAAGCAGGGAGAGAATTGAAGCAGAAGCAGTTCGTTGAAGTTAGAAGAAACATGAAATCCTCACCTAATGAGTGTGCGGTCCTGGCCTAATAATTGCAATCTGAACTGCTGGGATATCATGGCACCATCGTGTGATGTTTTGCCTCATATGAATGGCACTGTCATGTCATATTTTACTTTGTGATGAGTAGCACCATCATGTGATCGGTTGCTTAATGACTGCTCTACGTAATGACAGGAATTCGGATTCCAATTAGGGTCATAAGATACCGGTACCTTGAATGCACTTTATTAGTAGTATATGTTTGTAGGTATATTAAATGTCTACACATGGCAAGGTGAGAATGAATTTGCCATTTTGGACTAAAATATAAAAAAGATTGCACTAAAACATTTAGCTCTGTTTCCACACCATATTTAAAATAATTTTAACTTAGTGAGTTGCAGGAGTAAAGGACTAGTTTAATCCCAAAGGTGCTAAGATTGTTTGGAGTGAAAGTAATTTCTTAGCCAGGAATGTTGTACAAATAAAGAAAAGAATGTTAATTGATAGCTGACACTGCTTCCGACAAAGAGGAAAAATCTTAGAACTTCCCCAGGAGATGCAGCTATTGTAAGATATTCTTTTTTACTTACTTGTCCTCAGCTAAGGTGGCCATAGGGGGGTTAGGTTTTCAACAGACGAAATATCAGAAGCATTCTTAGCAAACAGATTATGTAAAACTGATGATGTATGTGGTGATATCATGACATACACCCTGTTCTTACTTACTTGCATTCTGACGCATGGATAATCCTCCCCTAACAGTTCTTGCAATGGCACTGACTTTGATTGGTTCAATCTAATTTCCATAGACCAGAGTTTTCAGCCATCATTTCCCACTTGCTCATCAGGAGAAGCATTTACCCCAGAGTAAATGGCAGACAGGGCAGATTGTGTCATCCAAACAGACCTTTTCAGTTTCAGTTTCTTAACTTGGATACTTAAGAGAAAAATACGGATTTTTTTTGGTCATTTGCCAGTTATTCATGCATTTTCTTTCTTTAATATTGTGAACTTCCCAAAGATGCATACTCATTTTTAACAGCTTTCTTGGGCAAGAAGCAGAAATATGTAATTGGAGGTTGACTTCTTCAATATCTGAGGGAGATAAATGAGAAATAAATGAGATTATGCATCAGACTCATAACTTTTGTGTTTATTATTTATTTCTTAAACATTTGAATTTTATTTTATATAATTTCAAAGTGTTCTTTCTGTATTCTTATTTGCTGCCTTTCAAAAATGATGCAGCATATACTCCATAGCAGTTTAATGTTATGCTATAGCTGTTTATCCTATTAAGTTGTCATGATTAAAGATATAACAAAATAACATCTGATATTATTTTTGGTCACTTAAATTGATTCATGTAAATTGGCTGTCGATTTAGGAATCCACTAAATACATACATATTTAAGCTTGATCCTAAAGTATTTCAAAAGATAGTATAGCAGTGGTTTGTTTTGCTTCTTTAAGCCTCCTTTTAATTTAAGTAGTAAATGTAGTCTGGGTTAATTAGATGTACGCTAACAATTAAAAAATATATTTTGTTCACATTGTGAAAATAGTAATTGTAATGTACTCTGTCTGATGCTTTGTGTCAGACATTTAGCCATTTCTTTTTCGAAACTATTTATAAGGTGCCCATTTTTCTAAGACTGAAAGTAGTTTACAATACCCCCTGCCTGGAAATTTCTTCAATATTGGATATATAAGAGACTGTCTAGAGTCTTTATATAGAGAACAATGAAGCAGCATATGGCTTAGAGTTTCTATAGAGCGATCGCCACATGGACACAACCGAAGGTGCATAGGAATGCCCTTAAACCGTCCAAAAAGGACTGCCGAGGGCAATGCATCCAGCCTGGCTAAGGTGAAAGCTTTACGAAATTTCAAAATTGTAATGGAAAATAGATAAGAAGTTGGGAAAAATCCTTCTGGAAGCAAGTGACAAATGTTGGAATGTGCCACCTTACTTAGGTTTTATTTAAAGTTGCTACTTTCGGATAAGGATCCGAAAATATCAATTCAGGTTGCCCAATTTTGTGCCACCATTTGCACAATACGTCGCACCACTATTAAGGGGGTCCTATTTTGAGAATTTTGGATTGTACTATATTGATTGTTTGGTGGTTTTATATCTTGTAAATATGGAAATAAGATTGTTACTGTTGTTATATATATTCTGATTGTGTCTGGCCTTACGGCTGTAATAAACAGATTGATTGGTTTACAATACAGAGATAAAACTACCAATAATCTAACCTAATTAATGCAGTTCAGTACCGTTAGCACCCATAGTATGTAAAATAAAAAGTTTTTAAATAACTTGACAACTAAGGTAGAAGTAGTCTTTGATTTACAATCACAACAGAGCCCAAAATTTCCATTGCTAAGCAAGACAATTGTTAAGTAAGTTATTTCCTATTTTACAATTTTTTTTGCCATAGTTGTTAAGCAAATCACTGCAGTTGTTAAGTGAATCATGCCATCATTAAGTGAATCTGGCTTCCCCCATTGACTTTGCTTGCTGGAAGCCAGCTGGGAAGGTTACAAATGGTGACCATATGACCTAGGGACAGTGCAACTGTCATAAATATATGCCAGTTGCCAAGTGCCTGAATTTTGTTCACGTGACCATGTGGGTCATATGTGTGAAAACTGGTCATAAGTCACTTTTTTCAGTGCCATTGTAATTTCGAATGGTCATTAAACAAATGGTTGTAAGTCGAGGATTGTTTGTATTCCAAAGGACAGGACAGTTCCTTGAAGGGTTCATCAATGTCAAATCTTTGAGGTTGTCCAGATCAGGGAACAGACTCTACCAGAAAGCCAGAATTATATTTATTTGAGGTAGACTGTATTAACAGGATTTGGTAAATCTGTTTTTGTGTTTTTTCTTCCCTCTCTCTTATACTCTAGGAAGCCATAGAGGTGCCAGGCTGAATCTCTTCCTAATATCTCCTCCTTTCCCAGAGCTTTTTAGTCGTTGATTTGAGTGTTGATAGCTGGCTATTAAGTTGTTGGTTGGTTTTTTTTTTGTGCTGTTAAATTCTTGCCTCAAAAGTACTTGGTAAACTGGTGGTAAATCAGCACTCCTGTTCACTGAGGAAAGGCCCATTTCCCAGGCTTCAATCACTTCCCTGGCTGTTTTTGTATTTGCTCGTCCAACAATCTTAGTAGCTGCAAAATTGAATGTATGTCCCTGTTCGTTACAGTGTGAGGCTACTAATGAGTTTGTCTGACCGCTTCTTTGTGTTTTTGCAGTCTTCCTCCCAGTCTGCCCTACATAGTCCCAGGGGCAATCCATGCTGGGGATCTGGTAGATTGCATTGGAAATATCTCTCACCTCCAAGTGATCTTTACAATGGATAATTTGTCCTTGTATGGTAGCCTCTGAGCTGTGTGCAATGCCCACTTGTAGATCACAGAAGCTCCATTCTATTGCTTCCGAAATGTTTTTGTTGTATGGCAGTGTGTGCCATGTATTTGGTCTTGTACCTTGTTTCTGTCTTTCTCTCCCTACTGTGTTGCATAGATACCTTGCATCAAATGCTTGTGGGTACCCATTCTGCCTGAATTGTTCGCATAAGTACCTGCTCTCCAGTTGTTCACTATAGGGTGAGAATCATTTTGAGAAGGTGGCTTATATACATCAACTAATCATATTGTATTATATAATTAGGCAAATACATATTAAAAAATAAAATAAATTTTGATTTCCCTGAATCTTGAGTATTTAAAAGAATTATTCTTATATGATCAGCTTGTTTATACAAAGAAGGAAGGCAACAGTAAGTTACAAAATGAAAGAATTTAAAAAGTAGATTGAAAAAGTGATCTTAGCAATAGAGGCGTTTCTAATAATAATATATCTTCTTATCTTAGACTTTTCTAGGGCTATATAAAGCTACAAAGAGTTGCTTCTTATCTTAGATCTTTTTAGGACGATATAAACCTAAAGGGTCACTTCAAAATGAGATAAGCAGCAAATAAATTGAATAAATAAAATAAATAATAATAACTAGAATTAATGCTTTTAGCAAGCTTTTAGTTGAAAACCTAAATTTTTGATTTTTATCAAAATATTGGCTACTAAAAGATGTTTTTGCTGAAACAATATTATTCATTTTAATTTTGCTTGACAATGGATGATAATTAAAAATTATAAAGAAATTTTAAAATTTCAAAACTTACTAAAATGTGATAAATTCTACAAAATATAAAGGTGCTGGTTGTCACTTTTAAAGCCCTACATGGCTTGGGACTGGGTTATCTATGGGACCATCTTCAATCAAAAAGGATTGATTGACAGGAACTAGAAGATGAACTTTTTCTACTGTAGCCCTTGCCTAATGGAATAGTCTCCCCTCATAGATTAGAATGTCCCTATCTGTGTTGGCTTGGAATGTGTTAAGGGCCCCATTACTTGGCTTTACTGTTTGTTTGTTAATCATCACAGCTGCTGTTTGTACTTATTTTGTAGTTATTTTTATTGTTTTAATATTTTTAATTGTTTTAATTACTTTATTTTTTTTAAGAATTGTAAGCTGCCCAGAGTTACTTGGTTGAGTTGGGTGGCTATATAAATTGAATAAATAAATAAATAAGTAAAAATAAATAGATATGAAAAACATATATAAATTGTATTGAGTAATGATATAGTCTAGAGAACTTAGAAGCTTATATGTTCATTTTGGTCAGTTTGATTAGGCCTACTAAAGATCTTGCCAATGCTATTAATATGTAGAATATTATATGCATATTTTCTGAGAAGAAATATCACAGACGTAGTTCACACATTTTGCTAAAATACACTGTTTTTTTCTTATTGAGGATAGTTTGTAAACACCTATAGTTTCGTTCAGTTGTGTCAATTCTCAGAGATGGGGCGTTGTCTTACCTGAACGCCTTTTCTCAGCATGATGAATGGAGAATCCACCGATGGATTGAATCTGACCTCCTGCCCATTTAGACCAAGTCAGTCAAAGCTGCCTGTCCTGGCTCAGGCCACGCCCCCAGTTTCGATGAGGACGATGCAATGACTGCACGACGTGTTGGCTCCCAGATCCCTAACACTGCGCCCAACTGCTCAAAAGGGATGGGTGTGGATTCTCCATTCATCATGCTGAGAAACGGCGTTCAGGTAAGACAACGCCCCTTCTCCAGCATGAAGAATGGAGAATCCACCGATGGGACATACCAAAGCCCTGCTGTCCCTCTGGGAGGGAAGCAGCTTGGGCCAGTGTCTCTGTCACCGGCACCACTTGCTGCAGTACCCTACGACCAAAAGAGGCCTCCGCCGAGGCAAACCTATCAATCTTATAATGGTGCACAAAGGGGGAAGGCGAAGACCAAGTTGCCGCCCTACAGATGTCAATTATGGAGGCCTGTGTAGCCCATGCCGCAGAAGTAGCAGCACTTCGAGTGGAATGTGCCGTGACATGCCGCGGAGCTGGCAATAAACACGCTTGATGCGCTTCCACAATGCACGCCCTGATCCACCTGCCAATAGTGGAAGAAGAAACCTTCTGACCCTTAGAGGCCGGATGGAATGAGATAAAAAGGGCTTCAGATTTGCGAAAAGGCGCAGTCCGCCTGACATAATACCGCAGTGACCTGCGGACATCCAAAGTGTGCCATCGACGTTCCAGATCATGGGATGGGTTGGGACAAAAATCAGGCAACACAACCTCCTGCGCCTTATGGAAAGCAGTATTGACCTTGGGAATGAAGGAGGGGTCTAAACGTAAGACCACCCTATCCGTATGAAAAACACACAGGTCCTCTCTGACTGAAAGAGCTGCCAGCTCTGAGATATGCCTGGTCGAAGTAACTGCGACCAAAAAGGCAACCTTGAGAGATAAGGACCTGAGACTGCAGAGGCTCAAAAGGTGACCCTGTGAGGGCCTGTAATACCTGTGGTAACTCCCAAGTTGGGTATCTATGCACTACAGGCGGACAACGACCCCTTTAATGAAGGAATGGATCATGGGGTGTTGGGCCAGCGGCTCTGCATTATCACAGGAGAACACTGTGGACAAGGCCGCAACTTGTCTGCGTATAGTGTTGGGCAGTAGGCCCCTGTTAACACCCTCCCAACAGATAGTCTAGGATCCGAGGAATAGTTACTGCTGATATAGACAATTGACGTGTTTCGCACCAACTGCAGAAATTCTGCCATGTAGAGTCGTAGATGCGATTGGTTGCCGGTCGCCTAGAAGCTTGTATCATGGAGATCACCTCAGATGAGTAAGAGTCTTGAATCAAGAGGCGGCGTTCAAGTGCCAAACGGCTAACTGAAGCCACTGAGGCTCTGGGTGCTGAATGACTCCCTGTATGAGCCTGATCCGATCCGGCGGAATCCTCCACGGCGGGACCACTGACAGGCTCACGAGGTCGGCGAACCACGGCCTTCTCGGCCAGTATGGTGCTATGAATAAGACCTCTGCCCGTTCTTGCAGCAGCTTCCTGATATCTGCCTGAATCAGAGGGAGAGGCGGGAAGGCATACAGTAGGCCCTGGGGCCATGTGCTGCGAAGGGCGTCTGACCGCTCCGCTCCCAGAGACGGGAACCGGGAGATGAACCTCGGGAGCTGTGAGTTTGCCGGTGAGGCGAACAGATCCAGGATATTTCCTCGAATAGGTCTGGATGTAGGCCCCACTCTGAGTGGTCTACTGTGGTCCGGCTGAGATAGTCTGCCTGCCGGTTTGCCTCTCCCGAGATGTGTTCGGCTTTCAGGGAGAGAAGATTGTTCTCTGCCCACGATCCCAATAGCTGAGCCTCCGCCATAAGGGACCGGGATCGGGTATCGCCTTGACGGTTTACATGGGCTTTTGCCGCCACGTTGTCCGTGAGGACCAGCACGTGTTGCCTCGCAATCTCTTTGCGGAAGTGGCGTAGGGCCTGATGAATAGCTCTGAGTTCCAGCCAGTTGATATTGTACTTCAGATCTGACCGGGACCACCAGCCCTGAGCCAACTGGGACTGGTAATGCGCTTCCCAGCCAAACAGACTGGCGTCTGTAGTCAGAGTTAGCCTCTCTGGATCCTTGAACAGTGATCCTCTGGCCAACGCTGGGGAGGTCCACCACAGAAGGGATCCTAGGGTCTGTAATGGCACCCGTACCCTTTGGTTGGAAGAGCTTGTGCCCAGTCGTTGGAATGGGAGCAGGAACCATTGAAGGTTTCTGGAGTGTAGTCTGGCCCAGGGCACTATTGCTATGCATGATATCATCTTTCCCAGCAACTGGGAAAGGATAGCAAGTGCCACTACACGTTCCCTGCGGACCTTGAGGACCATGGCGCGAATGCTGTCCTGACGTTCCTGAGACAGGTAGACCTGGCAGAGGCCTGAGTCTATGACCGCGCCCAAGTGTAGAATGCGGGTTGCGGGAATCATCTGGCTCTTTTGAAAATTGACCGAGAACCCGTGGTCCTGCAGTGTCTTTATGGTGAGAGCCAAGTCCGCCTGGGCTGACCGGACCGACGACGACTGAATGAGAATGTCGTCCAGGTAGCATTGTAGGCGCACCGGCACCAACCGTAGATGTGCGGCGAGTACCGCTAGGATCTTGGTGAAAACCCTGGGGGCCGATGATAGGCCGAACGGTAGTGCTCTGTATTGGTAATGGCTTTTGCCTGTGGTTTGTATGTATCGGTATGTGAAGATATGCCTCCGTCGGGTCTATTGACGTCATGAGGTCTCCTCGCCTGACGCTGGCCAAGATAGACTGGAGCGTCTGCATTTTGAACTTCCGGTATGAGAGATGGGAGTTCAGGCCTTTGAGGTCGAGTATCGCCCTCCATCCCCCTGAAGGTTTTGGAACCACAAACAGGATGGAGTAAAAACCTTTTCCTGACTGATCCTCTGGTACCCTCTCTATGGCTTTTATTTTTAATAGGTGCTGAATGGCCTTTTTTAAGGCCCTTTTTTACTGGGTTCCTGGGAGGGGGACATGACAGAAAATGTCGGGGGGGGGGCAGGTCACGAACTCCAGAGACAATCCGTCTCTGATGGTGCTTAACACCCAAGAGTCCGTGGTCGTGGTCTCCCATTGTTGGAAAAAGCAAGTTAGCCTGCCACCTATGGGAGAGGCCCTCCCTGAGTCACTTTGATTTACGGAAGGGACGGCCGCCCCTGCCACGATAGTACTGCTTGCCCTGAACCTGACGCCTGGATCTGTCTCTATATCCGGACCGGTCAAATGTACGGTCCGGTCCCGCAGGAAAAGGCCGGGAGGACTGGCTTGAGGAGGACTCCAGAGGGGAGCAAAAGGGCTGTCGGCGGGAATACGGGACGAACCGTCAGGCCGACCTCCTAGAGAGGTGAGAAATCACCCTACGTTTCTCCCTGTTTTCCATTAGATAGGGAGTCAGGGCTTCACCAAAGAGACGGCTGCTACGGTACGGTGCCGCTGCCACCCGCCATTTGTGTTTTGTGTCAGCCCTCCAATTCTTAAGCCATAATAGCCTCCGTGCAGCGCTGTTGGAGGATATAGCACGGGCCGAGAAGCGGGCAGCATGCAGAGACACATCGGCCATATACTCCGAGGCCGCTAGTAACTTAGTTAAGTCCTGATGGACTCTTACCTCCTCAGGGGAAATTCTGGCCTGGAGTTGACGGAGCCAAATGAGCGAGATCCGTGCGAAGAAGGAAGTTGAGGTGGACGCTCGTATTGCCCATGCCGAGGCTTGATGAGCCCTGCGGAGCGAAGCCTCCGACTTTTTATCGTCAGCGTTCAGAACCTCCGCCATGTCACCAGGAACCTTAGAGTCTGAAAACAGGGGGGTTAAGGACTCGTCCACCTCAGGGATCTCCAGTGCCTCATTCAGAACCTGCACCATATCCATCAGCTTACGGTCAGTTCCCCCTACGGAGCGAAATGATCCTGGAGATTCCCATTGACCCTGAATATTTTTTAAGAACATGGCAGGGCAAGGAATCTGCTTATGTGTAATGACCGGCTCAGAGAACAGTGGGCTAGTGACCCGATCTGGAACCTGTTCAGGAACCTGAGGTTGCTCTGGATCAAATTTGCCGGTCGCACAGGCCTTGCGGAGCAAGGACGGGAATAAGGCAGAGTTAAATAGACCTACCAGGGGAGGAGGTTCTTGAGTAGGCTCCTCATCCTCCGACCACTCTCCCTCCGTGCGTCCAAACTCCGGGTATTCTGAGGCCTCGCTGCCAAGTGAGTGAGAGGGGGAAACAGAGCCCTCTCCCTGTTCTGTGGTATAATGTGAAGCACTAGGTCTGGCAAAGTCTGGCGATGGTAAAGAGGACCTAGGAGCGAAGGCCATCTGTGGACGTGCCATGGACGCCATAGCTTGGGCCACGACTTGCGAGACCATGGCTTGTAGATGAGCTGAGAATGCTGGCTCTTCTAGAGTGCGAAGACCCGCTGCAGTGGGAGTAAATGTGGCTGTTGGAGCCTGTAACTGACTCTCAAGAGGCGGTCCCTCAGGAGACCTGAGCCCTGCTGCAGTTGGGGTAAATGTGACCTCAGGTATTTGCATTTGCTGGGTCCCCGGTGCCTCTTCAAAAAGGGAGAGGTGCTCCTGATCATGGCCAGTTGAGAACCCCTGGTCTGGGTCCCGCTCTGGGGACCATGCCATCGGCATGGGCTCGGGGCCTGGGCCGCATGGGAGTGCCGCCATTGTGGTAGTCGGAGGGATGATCCTCTCCTCCACAGCCAGTTTCTGTGCACGGGAGAACTGTCTCTCCAAGGCACGATGTCGGCGGCTGGCCTGTTTGTCTGCCGCTTTGGAGGCCCGTTTGTCTAGACCGGCCTTAGTCTTGGCCTTAATTTTTGCAGCTGCCTCCTGACAAGAGGACTTATGCTTAGTTTGTCCACCAGAGGTGGAAGCCCGTGGCGCAGTGTTATCTGCCATTGTAACGCGAGAGTTTTCAGTGGGGTGCTGAAGCGTCTCGGTCTGCAAGAGATGCGGCTGTTAACCACTGAGGTGGGACTGGCCTGCACGTGGATCTGTGATGGTCCGGCCCACCGGCAAGCTCGGAGTCACACTTAGCGACGGTCGTCGCTCATCACTAAAGATGCTGAACAGGTGCGAGAGACCTCCCTGCAAGGTCAAGATCGCGTTTAGTGATGGGATCACACGTGTCTCAGTGACGCAGGGTATTTTGAGGGCGTGTCACTAGATGCAGACTATGGCAACAGGCTGAAACTGGCAAGGCCCAATTGGTATGCTAGAAAAGGCAGTAGCCTAGGTATAGCCTAGTTAGGCCTGAGGAAGGCCAATAAACGAAATAAAAAATACAGGGCACCACTGTATTTGAGCTGCAATTTGAGGCCAGGCAGAGCCCTGGTGGCCAGCAGCAGTTAATTTTGAGGTGGCAATGCCAATGTCACAGATGAGCGTTTGTGAAAACTATATGAACAGAGCAGTGTCCTGAAATTCCTTGACTGCTCCCTTTGGAGTTCAGTGGCTGATTGTTTGCTGCATCCAAATTGGCAGCCGCCAATAAATCAGAGCAGATAAATCCTTATCTGGTAAGTCCCCCACCTATGAGTGATTTGTTAAACTGGATCACAAACTGCTGCAGCTCCAATGCAATGATAAATGCAGTTGAATCGCGAGGCCTCCAAAATGGCGGCCGCAAAAACAGTGAGGAAATCTGGGGCTTTCCAGATTGCCTCGTGATTGGGGATAGCCTTTCTCCTTTTACTCGAACAACCTGCGCACGGCCTTGTGAATACTCAGGCAGCTTGACCACAGCAATTAGTTACCCTGTTCACAGCAGTACCAAGTAAGGAGAAGGCAACTAATGAAATCCTGAATGGAAAAAGAAAGGGGACCCGATCTTGGTAAGGTCACCAAAATGGCAGCCGGGACTGTCGGTAAACAAATTTCAGGACTCAACAGAACCTGGTGGGGAAGCAATTTCACTCTCCTCCACACTTCTGATAGCAACCAACAGTTAAAGCAAACCAGAAAAAACAATGTAAAGGAAACAAGCCGATTTTCGTCCGGCGCCCAAAATGGCGGCCGCGACAATCGGCAATGAATTTCAGGCACAGATCAGCCTGAAAGCCCAAGAGCACTCTCCCTCTACGGACAGAGACCCCCTTAAAGGGTGAAAAACACCCACAGCAATAAAAATAATAATTAGAGGGGGGGAATCGCCACGTGGCGCCCAAAATGGCGGCCGCGACGATTGGCTATGAGGGAAACACACACACACACACAGATATACTAGAGAAATTAAATTGATTGTGAGGAAAATCACAATCTGGAACAATGCTGGTCCCAACACTGATCGGGGGAAAACAGAAGAAAGAAAAATCCACCAATGGAAATTGCTAACTAAACCTGCTTTCCTCAAAGACTGGGAGCCAAAGTAGTCACGTCCGTCCGGGCTGAGACCAAATCGAAACTGGGGGCGTGGCCTGAGCCAGGACAGGCGTGGCAGCTTTGACTGACTTGGTCTAAATGGGCAGGAGGTCAGATTCAACCCATCGGTGGATTCTCCATTCTTCATGCTGGAGAAAGCTTGGACAAGTCCCTGCAGTTTTTTTGGCAATTTTTTTTCCCCAGAAGTGGTTTGCCAGTCCTCCTTTCTAGCACTGATAGAAAGTGACTGAGTCAAGGTCACCCAGTTTGCTAAGGCAGGACTAGAACTTGTCTCTTCAGTTCTAGCCTGATTCCTTAACCACTAAACCAAACTGGTTTCACCTATAATTTTGTTGTTGTTGTTGTTAGTTGCGAAGTCGTGTCCGACCCATTGCGACCCCATGGACAACGTTCCTCCAGGCCTTCCTGTCCTCTACCATCTTCTGGAGTCCATTTAAGCTCATGCCTACTGCTTCAGTGACTCCATCCAGCCACCTCATTCTCTGTCGTCCCCTTCTTCTACTGCCCTCAATCTTTCCCAGCATTAGGCCTCTTCTCCAGTGAGTCCTTCCTTTCATTAGGTGGCCAAAGTACTTGAGTTTCAACTTCAGTATCTGGCCTTCTCAGGAGCAGTCAGGTTGATCTCCTCTAGGACTGACCGGTTTGATCGCCTTGCAGTCCAAGGGACTCGCAGGAGTCTTCTCAGCACCATAGTTCAAAGGCCTCAATTCTTTTGCGTTCAGCCTTTCTTATGGTCCAACTTTCACAGCCATACATTGCAATTGGGAAAACCATGGCCTTGACTATACGTACTTTTGTTGGCAGGGTGATGTCTCTGCTTTTTAGTATGCTGTCTAAATTTGCCATAGCTTTCCCCCCCAGGAGCAAGCGTCTTTTAATTTCTTGGCTGCAGTCCCCATCTGTGGTGATCTTAGAGCCCAGGAAGATAAAATCTATCACTACCTCCATTTCTTCCCCATCTATTTGCCAGGAATTGAGAGGGCCGGATGCCATGATTTTGGTTTTCTTAATGTGAGTTTCAAGCCAACTTTTGCACTCTCCTTCTTCACCCGCATCAAGAGGCTCTTTAGTTCCTCTTCACTTTCTGCCATTAGAGTGGTATCATCTGCATATCTTAGGTTGTTGATATTTCTCCCGGCAATCTTAATTCCAACTTTTGATTCATCTAGCCCTGCCTTTCTCATGATGTGCTCTGCATATAAGTTAAATAGGCAGGGCGACAGAATACAGCCTTACCGGACTCCTTTCCCAATTTTGAACCAATCAGTGGTTCCGTGTCCAGTTCTCACTGTTGCTTCTTGACCCGCATATAGGTTTCTCAAGAGACAAATAAGATAGTCTGGTACTCCCATCTCTTTAAGAACTTGCCACAATTTGTTGTGATCCACACAATCAAAGGCTTTAGCATAGTCAATGAAGCAGAAGTAGATGTTTTTCTGGAACTCCCTAGCTTTCTCCATTATCCAGCGTATGTTGGCAATTTGATCTCTAGTTCCTCTGCCTCTTCGAAATCCTGCCTGTACTTCTGGAAGTTGTCGATCCACATACTGCTGGAGTCTAGCTTGTAGGAATTTAAGCATAACTTTACTTGCATATGAAATGAGTGCAATGGTGCAATAGTTTGAACATTCTTTGGCATTGCCTTTCTTTGGAATTGGAATGTAAACTGACCTTTTCCAATCCTGTGGCCACTGTTGAGTTTTCCAAATTTGCTGGCAAATTGAGTGTAGCACTTTTACTGCATCGTCTTTTAAGATTTTGAATAGCTCAGCTGGAATACTATCACCTCCACTAGCTTTGTTGTTGCTCAGCTTTCCTAAGGCCCATTTCACTTCACATTCTAGGATGTCTGGCTCGAGGTCAGTGACCATCCCATCGTGGTTATCAGGGATGCTAAGCTCGTTCTTGTATAGTTCTTCTGTGTAATTTTGCCACCTCTTCTTAATCTCTTCTGCCTCTGTTAGGTCCCTGCCATTTTGGTCCTTTATCATGCCCATCTTTGCATGAAACGTTCCCTTCATATCTCCAATTTTCTTGAAGAGATCTCTGGTTCTCCCTATTCTATTGTTCTCTTCTATTTCTTTGCACTGTTCCTTTAAGAAGGCATTCTTATTTCTTCTAGCTATTCTCTGGAATTCTGCATTCAATTGGGTGTATCTTTCTCTTTCTCCCTTGTCTTTCGCTTCCCTTCTTTCCTCAGCTATTTGCAAAGCTTCCTCAGACAGCCATTTTGCTTTCTTGCATTTCTTTTTCTTTGGGATGGTTTTAGTTGCTACCTCTTGTACAATGTTGCGAATCTCCATCAATAGTTCTTCAGGCACTCTGTCTATCAGATCTAATTCCTTAAATCTATTTGTCACCTCTACTGTATATTTATCAGGGATATGATTTAGTTCATACTTGAGTGGCCTAGTGTTTTTCCCTACTTTCTTCAATTTAAGCCTAAATTTTGCAACGAGAAGCTCATGATCTGAGCCACAGTCAGCTCCTGGTCTTGTTTGTACTGACTGTATAGAGCTTCTCCATCTTTGGCTGCAGAGCACATAGTCAATCTGATTTCTGTGTTGACCGTCTGGTGATGTCCATGTGTAGAGACGTCTCTTGGGTTGTTGGAAAAGAGTGTTTGCTATGACCATCGTATTCTCTTGACAAATTCTATTAGCCTGTGCCCTGCTTCATTTTGTACTCCAAGGCCAAACTTGCCTGTATTCCGTTTATCTTTTGGCTTCCTACTTAGCATTCCAATCCCCCATGATGATAAGGACATCATTTTTTGGTGTTGATTCTATAAGGTGCTGTAGGGCTTCATAGAACCGGTCAATTTCATCCTCTTCAGCAACAGTGGTTGGGGCATAGACTTGGATTACTGTGATATTGAATGGCTTGCCTTGGATTCGCACTGAGATCATTCTGTCATTTTGGGGATTGTATCCAGTATTGCTTTTCCTACTCTTTTATTGACTATGAAGGCTACTCCATTTCTTCTAGGGATTCTTGCCCGCAGTAGTATACCTGATGGTCCTCTGAATTAAATTCACCCATTCCTGTCCATTTTAGTTCGCTGATTCCTAAGATGTCGATGTTCAGTCTTGTCATCTCTTGTTTGACCATGTCCAGTTTGCCTTGATTCATGGATCTTACATTCCAGGTTCCTATGGAGAAAAAATCTTTACAGCATCGGACTTTCCTTTCACCACCAGATGCATCCACAGCTGAGCGTCGTTTCGGCTTTGGCCCAGTCGCTTCACTCTTTCTGGCGCTACTAGTACTAGCTCTCTGCTTTTCCCCAGTAGCATATTGGACACCTTCCGACCTGAGGGCTCATCTTCCAGCGTCATATCTTTTTGCCTTTTAGTACTGTCCATGGGGTTTTCATGGCAGAGATACTGGAGTGGGTTGCCATTTCCTTCTCCAGTGGATCACATTTTGTCAGAACTCTCTGCTATGACCTGTCCGTCTTGGGTGGCCCTGCACGGCATAGCTCATAACTTCATTGAGTTACGCAAGCCCCTTCGTCACGACAAGGCAGTAATCCATGAAGGAGCACCTATAATTATTTAATATTAAACAATTATATCTGGATACTACTAGAATTCATTGTGATGACCTTTAACTGGGTAAAACAGTCCATAATAGGGTAACAGTTTTTGAACCAAGATACTTCAAATGGGCTAATTTATAGAATGTGACCAAAATCTGGGAGCCATTACTCCTAAGGGAATGATGTTTAAGAACGTTGTGGCTGCTTCAATGGAATTTACAGTTATTTTGGCATTTATTGATAGGGATAAAAATGCTGATTTTTAGCCTGAGATGGCTATCATAACTGATTTAATTCCAAAAATTGTCCCAGTGACCCATCTGGTGAAATTTTGGTTCTGTTGGTTCTCTTTGATCTCCTTGGTCTTTCTGTACCATTCTGGTAGCATTTCTGGTACCATTGATCACAGTATCCTATGTCAGCTCTGAGATGACACTGGGTAATAATTTTATTGCAATTCTGAATTTACATGCGGATTGGACTACAAGATAACATTGCATTATGGTAAAGACCTTATGGTAATTAAGCTGTGGGATCCTGCTGAATTTCATTCAGCCTCCAATTGTCTGCCTTTCATGACCTAAGACTCTATAGGAAATCACAGATCTCCTGGTTTTACATTAAGACTTGGCAGAAGTCTTACAAGCATTATTAATTATGAACCATTATTGCAAACAAGAATGATGCCAAAGAAAACAGGTGATTTACCATTGGTAGTGTAAAGGCGCAAGTATCTTTTACTCAGTGGTTTAATTCCCCAGCTACTTTCCCCATCCTTTGGACAAATTAATGGTGGTGTGTGACATTTGGTGACCATGACACTGATCAATTGTTGAGTGTTGCAGGGCTTTGTTTCTGAAAAAGTAAAAATTCGTAATTGACCCTGGCATGAAATTTGCCTGGAAGTAGAGAATATTTTTTTTTGATAATATAGTTTTCTACTATAATTTTTATATGGGCTGAATAACAATTTTATGCAAACACTGCTGATACTATACATGTGGAGATCTCAGAAATACAATGTCATTTTTTGTTGGATGATAGCAAATCCTATATAATAAAATTGTTTCATTTTCATTGTACCATGAGCTGGTACACTGGCAGCCTTCACCTTGTTTATACTTGAGTGTCCTCTTCATCAGTTTTACTATAGGTACATCTACTGTAAATGTGCATTAGAACAAAAATGTTAAGAAACTTTAAGGATAGGGAAATGCTATCTAGTGTTGTGATGGTTTGTTGTTTGTTTTGCTTTTATTGGGTCTTTCGAATTTGTTATGGCCAGTGACTGAAATAAATATATTAGTTTACATATTTTGACTGACTTACATATCACCTAAATCAGAGGTCCCCAACCTTTTGGGCACCAGGGACCGGTTCTGTGGAGAGAGGTTTTTCCGCGGACCAGAGAGTGTGTGGTTTTGTGTGCTGCCTGCATCCCACGGATGGGGCTTTGCTTGTTTGTGCGGACCGGTTGCTGGCATGCCGTGGCCTGGTACTAGTCCATGGACCGGGGGTTGGGGACCCCTGACCTAAATCCATTTTCTGTAATAATTTCCCAGTACAATTACTTTTTTATTTATAAGAGGAATAAATTGTAACTGTTTTCTCTGCTATACCTAAATTAACTGACAAATTTTAGTTGGTATTATTTTTCTATAATAACTTTAAATTGTTTGACCAGAAGGATTTATTTGAATTAAGTAATTTTCTCCAGTGCATGTACAGAATTAGACTTCTTTAGCTGTAAGAAGAAGAATGACAGGGTATGTTTACTTTATATTTAACACAGCAGGAAGAAAATCCTCTAAAGCAGAACTACTACTAATGTTTCAGAGGATGATTTCATTACATTATCATGATGTATTCATTTTACATTTTAATATGATGTATTCTTCTTCTATATTTGTCTTTGGGGGAAATTTACTTTCATATTTCTTATGATTGTTCCACTTTGTTTATGTATGATAAAGTTATTTGTATTTATGAATTGATATAAATGTATTTTTAGTGGATTATTAAAAGTAAATATTTACAATACAGTTGTAGTCTTTCAGTTAAAGAATAATTATAGCTGAACTGATATGAGTGATTCAGTTCTAATTTGTTTTAATTTATTTATGTCTCTTTATTATGAATATTTCCTGATATTCCATAATATTTCTTTACTTTTGTCATTTCTGTTTGTATGTACTATGTACTTCTGAGGATATCCTTTAGAGGAAGTTTTTTAAAGTGTGGGGGAGTGTTTTTGTGCAAATTATATAGATTCTTAAAGCATATTGATCAATAACTTTATTTCCTGACATTAGTATCAGTGGATTGGAAGTTTAAATAGATGATTTTGTGTAATCATAAATGATTCAATACTATCAATCTATAAGAACATGCTGTTATTTTGTGCAGATTCATTTATAGACAATCCCCATTTAGCAACTGCCTTATTTAGCAACTGCAGTTACAGTAGGGATAAAAAAGGTAACTTTATGGCCAGTTCTTGCATTTACATCCTTCACAGGTTATAAAGCAAAGGAAAGCTGAAGTAAGATCACAGCTTCACTTAGCAACCATTTTCTTAATAACCAATTTACAGGTTCCAATTGTGGTTGCTAAATGAGGACTACCTCTAGTTCCTTCCTATATGAATGTGTAACTGATAGTCTTCAGTTGGAATATTAACTTTTTAGATTAGAAACATGGATAGAAACTTAGGGATGTTAAAATCCTGTTTGATAAATTCAATTCAAATTAGCTTGTGTATGGTTATTTGTGTTTATGTATATAATCACATTTTTACCCTTTGCCTCCAGATCCCTGCACAGCCCTAATTGTTGCTATGTACCCTTGATTAAGTGAGTTTAATCAAGCATACACGTTTGAACAATGTGTGTTGAATACGTGTCATCTAAAGCTGTAGGTGGCAAAGCAATGTCAACATTTTCATTTTTCCTTTAAAAAAAACAAAGTCATGTTGAATAAGAGTGGAAGAAAAATCTTCCACAAATGAGCAGTGGGAGATGAAACAGATGAAAAGAGATGGAGGAGGAAAAAGAAGAAGCATTCAAACAAAGAGATAAAAAACACACACATGTACATATATCTACATAGGAAATATCAGATTGTAATGGTTTCTAGGATACTTTTTTCAAAATTCTATAAGTATTCTTGTTTCAGACTCAACATTCAGTCAGATCCTTCCAGTGATACCACCCTATCAATGAATAGACTCCTGGGTTGCGAATTTTGTGTTTTTTGTGATTTGTAAATAAAATTTGGAGGAAAAAAGGAAAGAGTTTCAATATATTCTTTTGTTGTTGCACTGGCTATAAAGAAAAAACTTGCACAAGTTTCGGTTCATTTCCCCCCCCCCCCAAAAAAAACCCAACAACAACAAAAAACTGTCTTAGGTTTAGTTCAGCTACGGAGCTCATCCATGAAATCTTTTTGGCAGCTTTATGGAAATGATTTATTATTATAAATTACTATAATAACACAATATTTTTAATATTTAAGTTATTAATATAATACTTATAAAATGTATTTTTGAAATAATTTGCTATAACCATTGGGAGATTTTAAAGAAAAATCTCAGCCTAGACCAAGGGTAGGCAACCTTGGCTCTTTTATGACTCGTGGACTTCAACTCCCAGAATTCCTGAGCCAGCCATGCTGAGGGGAAAGAGAGAGGTTTCCAAGCTGAGCCATGCTGGCTCAGGAATTCTGGGAGTTGAAGTCCATGAGTCATAAAAGAGCCAAGGTTGCCTATCCCTGGCCTAGACTAAAACATTGGAATGTGGATTGTGGTCAGGCCTGATCATACTTGGCAAAAGATTAGCTAAGGTTGGTTGCCTATTTTTCTGTACTTAAGTATAAATTGGTAAAATCCTTGCCTTTCTTACATGCCAATATCTATAAACCCTTTACATATTTATATATATAGCACTGCAAGAACAATTGATAACAATAGAATGCAATGGCCTAATGTTTTTTAGGTATTAAGATGGTAATAGATCTATAAATGAATTTGCAACAGTTACATATGTCAACGAAAGGTGGAAATAATAGGAATTTTGAAGCAGGCAGTGTGCCTTTCAGGGTTTAAGATATGAAGAACATCTCATGATGGCTTAAAACAGCTGCTTTGCAGCCTGCCTGATAATTTATGAATGTACACTTACTACACATGCGCATGCACGTACGAGCGCACACACACACAAACATTTTCACTACAATATAATTTCCATGAAATTAGTTTTATTTGTAAATCATGTTTGGGGTTCATGTTTAGTTAAAAGTACAAAAATTTAAGCAAACTTCATTGCTTCACCTATTCAGTCAATTTGTTTTATCTGAACTGAAGTTAAATAGAGAATGAAACTATCATTTTTCTGGTTAGTTGACAATTCTACTTCAAGCAGAAGTTCAGATAGTATTTATATTAATAATATTTTTTTATATAGGGGAATACATAAAAAATTGGAGGCCAAGATACTTCTTATTGAAGACAGATGGCTCCTTCATAGGATATAAGGAGAAGCCGCAAGATGTGGATCTACCATATCCTCTTAACAACTTTTCAGTAGCAAGTAAGTATCCTTAGTAATCAATTAATGATTATCAAACAGGTAGTAGATTGAGAAACTTTTTGAAATGCATAGATCTTAACCTTCATATTTTAGATAGACCAGAACATAATTCCACAATAGAATGAAATTTCATTGAATCTGCATTGTGCATTATGGACTGACCAAAGCAAAAGAATAGTAGCAGAAGGAAGGAACTCACTGGGCTCGAGGACAGACATTAAATCTTAAATAGCCAGTATTTGAGGCACCATTGGAATGCTTACTCTGTATGTAAATCAAACCTCTATATATCCATATTGAGTGTGAAAAACTTGTTCTAAGTATTCATTGGACTCAATTTGTGTGGCCTGAACCTTAATATCATCCTGTCTATAGCTTCTCCTCTATGAGTTAGATGGCACAAGATTCTTCCAAATAGCGGAAATGATTTGTGGCTCAGCCTAATAACACGCTATTGGTACATTATTTTAGTTACAGGTTGTCCTCAACTTATAATCATAATGGAGCCTGCTCATTACAGTTGCAAGTGGTGAGGCCATTAAGTGAGACAGTCTTGATTAATAACCCTCACCCCCTGTTCTCTCTGATGCAGTCATTAAACAACCTTGCAAGTCGTTATGTGGAGCTTGGGGTGCCTCAGGGGTGGGGAAGACCCTGAGATGTCTAGCATTGGTCCAGGCCCACCTGCCCTGAACTTCCAAGGCCTCACCCACCTCTTGAGACACGCTGTACTTCGCTTCTAACCCCTTAGGGTGCCTACAGTCTTGGTTCTGCTCCACCCCCAGAGTCTCTGCAGGTCTTTCCCCTCTCTTCCCTCCCTCATTACCCATTAGGTCCTAAACTTTGAATATCTCCAGAGCTCTGTAGCTTTCCGCAGTGTTGCTCAGATTGAATTAGGGAAGCAGAACAGATTGCTTTATCACATGACCGCATGATGCGATTCTGGAAGTGGCCATTTTCTAAGCAATCACAGTTCAGTGCAGCTGCTCAGAAAATGGTGATTATTCCAGAATTGTGCTAGGCAGCCATGCAACAAAGCAATCCATTTTGCTTCCCTAATTCAAGGTCTGCAGCTTTGGAGATCTTTGAAACATAAGTGAAGAGGAGGGTGTAGGGCCTGGTGAAGTGGGAAGCATGCCCAAAGCCTGTAGGGATATGATGGGGGGATGGGGGAAGATAGGTAGAGGGGTGCTGCAGTGTCTCTTTGATTGGTTGTAAGGGCGAATGATCATGGGGGCACTGCAGTGGCTTCAGGACCAGGTTGTAAATAACTTTTGGGGGGGGGTTGCTGTAACTTTGAATGATTGCTAAGCGGCCAGTTGTTAATCGAAGATTACCTGAAAATACATCCCTATTAGATGCACAGCAAGTTGTACTAAAACTCTCCCGAAGTTTGTTTCAGTGGTGAAACAAAGAAGCAATTTTTCAGTTGCAACCCACGCTGTCCATAATCCATAAGAGAAATATATAAACCCTCTGGTAGATAGAAAATAGAAGGTAAAAAGGATAAACTCAGACAATCTTTCTATGATCAAAGTTGGGTATAATAGATTTTGCTCTGGATAGAAAGAATCCTTGGAATTTAGATTCAATTATTTTTACTAGATTAAATACTTTTTACAATTATGAATCCCACCTTAATTGATATAAAATATTCTTCCTGTGTTGCAAGATCTCAATATATTTGGTATTTGGAAATTGTAGAAAATGCAAATATGCATTCTGCATTTTAAAAAAAAAACCTTGAAATTCTTTTAGCTGTTAGTAGGTTTAGAAAAATTCAAGGCATATTAAATTGGTCTTGATTAGGAATTTTTTTTTCATGATATTTCTTGGAATGGGGCAGTAAGACATCAATATTATGCATTTAGGTATAAATCCCGTGGAACTTAATTAAAGGTACTGAATGTGCAGAAGATTGGACTAGAATATTGTTTTATTCCAACAGCATGAGTTCAAAGCATTTGAAATACTTCATAAACACAATTCTGTTACACAATTGTACATACATAATTTGTATGGCGAAAGCAGGATGGGGGTAGCGCATTCATCCTTGCTCTCCTTGATCTTTCATCAACCATAGTATCCTTTTGGGCTGGCTATGGGGGATGAGGCTGGGCAGCACAGTATTGTACTTGTTCAGCTTCTTTCTCCAAGGTCTGTCCCAATCAGTTTTGATAGGGAGCAAGAGACCCAGCCCTCAGCCACTCCTTTGGACTGAAAACTCATTTTCCATGAATAGGACCATGTTAATCCTTTCATTACATTTGGCCTTACGTTGTACATTGTTCTATCTTTAACATGATTTCCACTAATTGATTTGGAATCAACTATCTTATTATATTGATCATTTCTCACTCCTCTAGTGTACAAGCTGATTTATGTTTTATATTCTATTAGAAAGATAGCATTTTCATAAGTGAGTTTTTAAAGAATTCTTGATGGATATGGTCTTGACCTGTTTTCTTTGTCAGTAAGGTTTGAGACTTCACTTCCTGTTATTTCTATTGCCTTGAGTTCTTTATTCTCACCTTCTGAAAATGAAAATGTAGACATAGGTAACTGTCATACCTTCCACAGGTAGGATGGGTGCATAGGATTCATTTACTTTTTTGCAATATTCTTACATTTCTGGTACACCATTGATGTCCTTTTTGCTAATAATTGTTTGTTTTGTTTTGTTTTGTTTCTGATGCAATTGATGCTGGTCCCTTATATTTTTAACTTGCTTTCCTTATTGTGATATCTTGGGTACTTCTTACTACCATCAGATATTTCCTTGGGCTCAAGCCTTTTGCTTATCTCATTTTAAAGTATTTTAATGTTGTTCTTATTTATCTTTCATGTATACATCTAAGGATTTTTTTCTTTCGTTTTTATTGTTGCAATATTTCGTTAGCCAGTGATATCCTAAGAAGCTACTATTTGCAAAAGACAACTTTTAGATGTGTAGGATTTAAAAGAGACAATACATCATACAGGTAGTGCTCAACGTGTGACCACAATTGAGCCCAACATTTCTATTGCTAAGCAAGACAGTTGTTAAGTGAGTTTTGCCCCATTTTATCACATTTCTTGCCAGTGTTATTATGTGACTTACTGCAGTTGTTAAGTGAATCTAGCTTGCCCATTGATTTTGCTCGTCAGAGGATCACAAAAGATGATCACATGACCTGGGACACTGCACTTGTCATAAATATATGCCAGTTGCCCAGCATCTGAATTTTGATCATATGACCATGGGGATGCTGCAGTGGTCATAAGTATGAAAAATGGTCATAAGTCAGTTTTTTCAGTCCTGTTGTAACTCTGAGGACTACACGTAATCTTTCAATCAGGAACTTTGAAATTTTTAGTGTTGTTCTCTCTAAAATGATGAAAATGGTCCCATCTGTTAATATAAATTACGGTTTCATGGGTTTAAGGTTGAGCAAATCATTTTTAATCTGTAATCTGTCACCCTCCAGAGATTGCTGAATTGCAAGTCCCAGTATCTGCAAACAATTTGGTTGTGATTGGGGGATACCGAGTACTATAACTTAGTGATATCAGAAGGGCCAGAGGCTGGACTTTGGTAGTCAAAATTCCAAGCCTACTAGAAACAAGTTCATTATATTTCTGAAAAATGCTGCTTAGGTATATCTTGTAGAATGTCACATATGGTATGAACCTGCTGTAAAACTTTTTATTTTTAAAATGTTAAATTTATGCCAGAAATAAATTTCAAGGGTGATGTTATCCTAACATTAATGAATATATGGATTAGGAGTCTAAAACCAGTCCATTCCCATTCTGTTAGGAAATGTAAAGAGGTGTCTGTGTGAAGGCGGGAGGCCTGATAATTGCTGATGATGAGTTCTCGAGGTGCAGCGTGTTAGAGGAATATGCAGATAGCCTGAAAAAAAATCCCAGACATTAGGAAAACATGAACATAAGGAAGAAACTCAGAATTGTCCCACCTTGACTTTTTGATTATAAAGGGGTATAAAATATACAAAAGAAATACACTGTCAGGTTTTCAAGATTTTTATGGTAGCTTATATCAATAAAATATATTTCTGGTATTTTTAAGTCTTACTGCCTCACCTAGTCTAGTTCAAAGGCTGACACAATAGTAGGCTCTCATTATTAACTCTAATGCGATCAAACAGACTTAGGTAGAACATATTTGAATATGGTGGAAGTTTAAAAAAAGTTGTCCTTGTTGCCGGAATCTATTATGAGCTACAGTTGTACTTCAGAGCCAGTCTGGATATTTAGAGTAACAGAAGGGTTAGACATTGATATGTGTGTCTGATCTGCATCTAGCCTTTGTTTGATCAGCTATTTGCAAACTTCCAAGAGAGTCTCTTTAGCCATCCATTATCCTTAGTCTTGGCGGTGACTTGGTAGTTGAGTGCTGAACCCTTCAAATCAATATCTCTATATATGGCTTTTATTTATAAAATACAAAGAGAAATAGAAATGGGAAATTAGGGGAAGGAAAAAGAAAGGGGGAAAGAAAATGTAAGGTACAAGGGGGGAAAAAAGCCATTGACTGCCAACTCTTTTTAGCATAGTACAAGATAGAAACACTCTAGCCTCAACATTTTGCTTTTGCACATTTGTATATAACTAGCCATTTCTATAACAACAAGTCTATCTAATCAACAAAACTAAAGTCAAAGTTTCATTTTTTTTTCATCACAAGCACAAAATCTAGAAGTGATATCCAAATGAAAATTCTCCTTTGAATAAAATAATAAATTTAAGCATTTCTGCTTTATCTTCCTTGCTGTGATAATATGTATTTCTATTTATACCTAATAATCTTTATAAACTATCACCATTTGTATTTACAAGGTTCACGGTATTCTTTCAGATTCTTTGACTTTACAGGGAAAAATACTTTTTTAAATCCTTTTTTAAAAATGCTAAACTTTTCTTTAATCACATTTCTGAAATCAAAACTTTCTAGTACATCTTTTTCTTTTAACTTCTTAACATACATACATACTTAAAATTCAGTGTTAAATTTAAGTCCCTTCCTGCAAACTACCCTCATAGAATAATATTTTTTTCTTTTATATACATCCTTTTTAAAACTCTATTTTTCTTTAATACATCATTTTCTTTAACTTTCTCTTAACACAGATACTCTCAAATACATTTTCAATAACATTTTGCATACTTTAGGAATTATTTAGGCATTATATAGGTAAAAAAGTTACAGTTTCAAATTTTAGATTAAGACTTTCTTTCAATTACAAATATCAATCAGGTAAAAGTTCCAGTTCCAGTTAACTCGTTAAGTCACTCCTTCCTGCTTGTCTTCATGGAGTAAAATCTTTTTCTTCTGTGGAAAGTTTATCAAGTAGTTTATAAGCTTCCCTTTTTCTCAACCTTGTTAATGTCCTTTAAAAAAAAGTCCCAAACATAATAATAATAATAATAATAATAATAATAATAATAATAATAATAATAATAATAATAATAATAATAATAATAATAATAATAATAATAAAGTTGGAAGGGACCTTGGAGGTCATCGAGTCCAACCCCCTGCTCAGGCAGGAAACCCTATACCATTTCAGACAAATGGCTGTCCATATCCTTTTAAAAGTTGCAGATTTTCTTGAAGCTCTTCTTTCAGTATTGAGAGATTTATCTTTAAACCATCATAATAAGAGTTGATGTTAGGTTTATATTCCGAAATTGTAGTTGACTCCTCTCTGCATTTTCCACTGCTTGTGAAGATGCCTTGGTAGTTTGGTGACTTTCTACACATATTTGCATCTCTAAAGTAGTTTGAGAAGTTTTTTTTATCATCCTTGGAACACAACTGATCTACAAACTGATTTTTCAAATACTTCTCTAATAATTTGCTCCTCCATCTTGATTCTCTCATAAAAATCAGAAGGTTTTAGCCACGCACAGCAAAGCAGACCAAGCTACAATATACTACAAATAATAAATTAAAACCACAACTTTCTGTCTTTGTGTCTGCTTTTTTCCCCCTCCACATTTCCTTATTTTGGCTTGCCATAGCAGCCTTCTTCCTTATTGTTTAACACTGAAGGAATCCCCAAAATGGTGCAGGTCTTCAAAAAGGAGTAGCAGGCCGTGACTAAAAAGAGCCTCTTTTAACTTGATTAATAGTCTTTAAAGGTGATTAAGAAATTAAGGTACAACTTACTGTCCATTTGAAAAGTAAATTTCAAAGTGGCTGCTTCTTCAACGGTGAACAGATTGCAGCCCCTCCTCCCAGCTTTCGGCACGCAGTTACTTCAAAGTGCAGCTCCTGAAGTTACTTGCAGACCTCAGCTGTATCGGAGGTTCTTGAGGGGTAATTCTAAGACTTTCTCTAACCCAGGAGAGTCATATAAACTGAAGGGATGCCAGTTCCTTCCGTTAGTAGTTGAAGAGCTACAGCCCAGGGAAAAACCCTTCAGGGATCCCTCCCTGGGCGTGTATTCAGTTGGCTATCTCCACCGGAAGAAGGCTTCAAATCAGTATCAATGACTGATATTTGTTTGGTTGCATATAAAGTAGAATTTCTAGAGCCGTTTTCTTCTTCCTATGCTGGAAATTCTGTGCTGTCTGCAGAAACTACTTTACAGGCAGTCCTTGACTTATGACCAGAATTGAGCCCAAAATTTCCTTTGTTAAGAGAGGCAGTTGTTAAGTGAGTTGTGCCTCATTTTACAATCTTTTTTCCTGCAGTTGTTAAGCAAATTACTGTAATTGTTAAGTGAATCATGCAGCTGTTAAGCGAATCTGGCTTCCACCATTGACTTTGCTTATTGGAAGCTAGCTGGGAAAGTTACAAATGGTGATCATATGCCCTGGGACAGTGCAATTAATATAACTGACATTAATACATGTCAGTTGAATCTTGATCCCATGACCATGAGGATGCTACAGTGGTCATAAGTGTGAACAACAGGCATAAGTCATTTTTTTCAATGCTGTTGTAACTTTAAACGGTCACTAAATGAATGGTTGAAGGTGAGGACTACCTGTACTATTATCCTGAAATTCTAGAAGAACAGTGTAGCTTTGCATCTAGACGTTTTCTCTCTTCCTAAATTAAAATATGATTTCAATATGAACTCAGCTATTAAACTTTCCAATTCTTTCCTCCACCAATCTTACCTTTGAAACAATTCACTTGTTAGATGGCTAATAAGCACTTAATTTTATTTGAGTCACACTAACAGATTTCATGTTTCATAACTTTTATTTGTTATTCAGGAATAAAGGAGAAATGCCCATTTTCCTCACCTGCTAGATTAAAACATACCTCTAAGTTATCAACTGGTAAAACCCTTGCTGTCTACTCTGTTAAATTTAGTATATTTTTATTTTATTTTTATAGTATTATATTTAAAAATCTTTTTGCTTGTCTGTGACTGTAATAAAGATTGATTAAAAAACCTTTAAAATAAGCCAGTGAAGTTCTCATTTTCAATTAAACAGTACTAAAATTCTCCTAGGATTATTTTATTAATTTTATCAGTATTATCCTAATTCAAAATGAAGCCTTTATTTTAGGGGTGAACAACTTTTAAGCTGCAACTTAACTCCATAGTCTGCAGGATGACTTCAGAAGACATTGTGGGTAAGAATAGAAAGGATGAGTGATTTTTTTTTTGAGTTTTGAAATTTGAGGGAGAAGATTTAAGTATAATGGAGCAATTGTCCTGTTAAAGGCCTCTTTCCAATTTCTATTTTCCCTGCTTTTTAAACAAATCTAACTTATGCATTACAAAAGTCATTCTTGTTCATTTTCTGTCATCATTTTTCTGTAAATGCCACTTTGGCTACAGTATTCTTTAAAACACACTAGAACAGCAAAGGCAAAAATCTGAAATTATTTAAATACATAGGTAATTATAGTACTATTATAGATTACAGGGATGAAAGCTTATTGTACAAGGGATCCAGTAATAAAATATGGAGCTATTGTGGTCTCTCAATGAGCCTCTCTCATTGTTTTTATATTTTTTTGACAATGTTTACTTTTCTGATACTTTTAGCAACCTGATGCTATATATGTATTTCCCTCTGGCTAAGTCACTTGAAGATGGGTGACTATATCACTGCATGCATTCTAGATTTCAGTCAATAAGTAGCAAGACTGTTAGAGCAATTTATCTCAAATATTTTTATTTCTGGCATCATCCAGCAGTCAAATTTTTGAGATGCAGCAGAAATAATGGCCTGTGTTATATAAATATGTTATGATAAACAATTTTAAGTATTCATAATCAGGAAGTAGTATAGTTTACTCAAATCAGATTTGTGTGTAATTTCCTCTGAAATAATCAGGACGGAAACATGTAGACATATGGACCTACTATTTTGTAATTTATCAGATTTGTTAATATTGCTTTATGAATGAAGCAAGAATATGCCTTATATCACTTGTTGCCAATAGATTATTGTTTTACATCTAGGCCAGTGATGGCGAACCTTTTAGAGACCGAGTGCCCAAAAACCGCCCCCCGCTCTGCCTCCCACTGTGCCTGCTCCGCCCCGCCTACCCCGCCCGCCCGCAGGGACACGCACCACCTCCATGGCCTGCAGCAGATCACCCAGGCAGCCCTGCAGCACCATGGCAGCCACGCCCTCCGCCCACACCTCGCAGCATCATCTGCACACTATGGGGTACGAAGGCAGAGTCGTGTCCCTGCTGCCTGGCTATGTCCTTGGCTGCGCTGCTCCGTGCGGACCGCACCCGGGGGCGACTCTCCTCCAGGGAGGCTGCTGATGGGGCCATGTGGGGAGGCGGGGCTGGGGCGACGGCACGCGTGCCCACAGAGAGGGCTCCGAGTGCCGCCTCTGGCACGCATGCCATAGGTTCGCCACCACTGATCTAGGCTGTAAATTTAGAAAGCTTCTGTGCATGCACATAGGCGCGAACGGGGACACTAGCGTGGGGCGAGTGTCCACAGCCTGTTTGCACATACGTGAAAGGGGCCGCTAGCCTGGGTGGGTTGCGTGACCCGTTTGCGCATGCACAAATGGGATCGCTAGCCACTGCGGGGGGTGCGTGGCCGTTCACGCATGTGCATGGCGCCAGCACATGCCACATGCGAATGGGGCCATTAGTGCCATGCCATTGTGTATGGTCCTATGCGCATGCGCGCACACCAATTTTGAAGCTGCTCTCCTTCCCTCCGGTCCGCAAGCCCCGAAAGGTTGGAGACCTCTGTCCTAGAGCAGGGGTCCCTGACCCCCGGTCCGTGGACCGGCACTGGGTCGCGGCATGCCAGAAACTGGGCCGCGCAAACAAGCAAATCCTCATCCGCGGGATGCAGACAGCACACGAAACCACACCCCCTCTGGTCCGCAGAAAAACCTCTCTCCACAGAACTGGTCCCTTGTGCCCAAAAGATTGGGGACCTCTGTCCTAGAGGATTTCATCTTCATCATAATTTTGTGTTACATGAATGTATGAAATTATTTGAATGTTTAGTTAATCAACAAAACTGAATCAATCACCCCTTAATGATTGCTGTACTGTTTGAATAGTTTTCATAATGCTCTCATACCCATTTTTGGTCTGTGTGCTTTCATTTCATCACTGTAAAGTAGTTTGAGCTATGTTTTTGTGATGCACTTCATTGAGCAATATATTACAGTTAGCCATGATGTCTAAAAGGGACAAGAAGATTAACAGGGATTCCCTCACTGCTGCAGAAAACAAAGAGCAGCCTTGTGAAAACAGAGTTGCTGTAAGCCCCATCAAAGACTTTTTAAAGGCAGGCAGTGTGGTGCAGTTGTGCTGGGCCTATATATGTATAGGACCCTGTCCAAAGTATAATTCAATATCAGTGGGATCAATATCTTTCCTTCAAGAAGGTAAAATTAATCGATCAAAATACAGTGTTAGCAATATTTCAGATTTCTCCACATACTATTATTCTGTTGAATTCAGTGTACAAAAGGTGTGAACTAAAATATATATTTGAATAGGTAATGTCTAGAAGCAAATAGAGGGAAGAAAGTACACAAATGAATATTTTGTGCATTGGCTTTTTATTGTCTTAAGAGGATCCAAAGCACTATTGCACTTTATGTTAATTTCCAGATAATGCATGCCAGTTGCAAAGTGTCTGAATTTTGACCATGTGACCACAGGGATGCTGCGATGCTTGTAAGTGTGAAAAATGGTCATAATTTTTTCAGTGCCGTTGTAACTTCAAAAAGTCACTAAATGAATGGTTGTAAGTTAAGGACTATTTGTAATTCAAAGTAAATTAATTATAGAGATGAGGGAAAATCAGGCTCATAAATTAATGGCATCATTTGTAATACCAAAGTAGCTTAAGTTTATAAATCTCATTACTATTGGCTAAGACAGTTTTTCAGAGTTTCAATTTACTCTTCAATAGCAACAAGAGATTTAGGCTGCAAGGGCAAAGTATAGTTCATGTGAGATGGGAGTTTTGTGATAGGAATACATCCTGAGAGAAAAAATAGAAGAGAAACTTTTTACTGCTTTAAAGTTATATTTGTTGGAATTGAGCAGAACATCAGATTTTATTCTGAAAAGGTGATCTGGATCAGGTGGGGTTTGTGAATGTAGCATCTGTTTTCAGCTCATTAAAGCAGTTGCATTTTTTCCTGAATTTGCACACTTGCCTTCTGTATGTGCTATAGAATACTGAATAAAGATGCAGATTTTGTTTATTAGTTGCAGACAGGTGCTATATTTACACCAGCACTTACTTTGAACAACTTTAGAATCAAATCCGAAGTTCTGTGGAGTTCCAGTATAGATATATGTCTGCATTTGGCTAATTGTGAATGTGCTTGTGTGAAAGAGTGGAAAAAATAGAAATAGAGAGAAAGTGGATGGTCAAGATTATATGGAATGGGTAGGGGGAGAAGCAGTGTGGGAATAATGGGCTACTGTACCCACAGATACGTCTTCCTGTGCTGATGGATGCTTGGGGATACTTGTAGTTTGTAATAATTTTAGTTACAGTTAAAAAACAATTGGAAGGCCAAAAAGTACTTCAAATGAACCTGCTTTTTTTGACTCCTGAATTAATTATTAAAAATTGGAATGTTAATTTTAATTGGGTGTTTACGTTTCAAATAATATACCTTTTCTTAAAACAATTTTAAATTTAAAAATAGTAATGTTTTAATTAAATACCTTGACAAAAACAATATATAGAGAGATAAAAGTCCTAGGTGCTTATTCTTGATCCACCTACTGTAATAATGGCCAGGGGCATAATTTTCTTGCAAAAACATTCCTTAGTATCTGTCAAGCTCTTGCCCTAGCTAAATTTATATTTTTTTTAGTTTTCAATTTAGAAAATGAATGGGAAACAAATAGTCATACTAAAAAATGAAGCAACAGGCCTCAATCGTTAGCTGTAATGCTGTGCCCTAGAGATCGCAGAAGGATGCCTAAAAGACAGAGCAGAGATAGATTTTCCCTTTAGGAACACATTTGCCCATGAGCCTGAACACATTTCTACGAAAGCAGTTTCTCCCCCCACATACACACACACATGCATATACTGCCTCTCATCAATTATCTCTGCCTGTCCCACCAGATCTGGCAAGAGGAACATACTTTGGGTACTATTGGTTAAGGAATGGCAGCAGACAGTACACAAAATGATAACCTTTTCTGCGATGGCACCTGTTCTTTGGAACATCATCCCTCCTAAAATTAGATTGGCCCTGCTCATGTTGACCTTTCATGAGATCTTGAAAGGGGGCCGCAGCTTGAGGACAGCGCAGCCGCAGCTCCAGACGCCGATTTTTCTTGCCGTTCTGGGCGCATCTGCAGCGACCTTTAGTTCCGGAGCTCATTCCCTCACCCGCTGTTTCTCCAAAGGAGCTTGAGGCGGCCAGGGCCTTACCAATGTGCCGCAAATTTGGTGGCCTCGTTGCAGCCGCCATTTCGGGCGCCGCGACCGTGTCTATTGGCTCCGTGAGGGAATTCCTCTTAGAGGATTCCTTTCAGAGAACTTTAAAAGTGAAAGCTCTGCCTTTAAGCCTCGCTGTCACTACCCTCCCCGGTGGACCCAAAGGCTCAGTTTATGCACTGGCCTGGCCCACCCCAAGAGGTTTTTCCCTCGGACGCCATTTTGTGCCGCCTCTCCGTAGAAAGAGGGCCGCCATTTTTCAACTTGAACAGCACTTCGACTGGACAGCCGGCTTTAACCCATTGGTGCGCGAGTGACCACTCCTTGGTCAAGCAGCCACCACTGTTAAGAGCAGGGACCGGCCTTGCCGGTAGCTCTTGGGTGTGCGTGTGGCCAATCCTTGGTCCAGCGACCACCATTATTCAGAGCCATTACCAGCTTTGCCGGTATCTGGGGCCTCCACTAGCTCCAATGCTCTGCTTCATCTTGCCTGCATTCCTCAGATTCTGCTGAGGGACCCTGAACGGGATGGCAGACAACGCTGCTTCGATGACCACCCACGGTGGTCTGGCCTCTCCAGCCAAAAAGAGGCGCAAATCCTCAAAGCTGGAGGCAGCAGGGAAGCTGAAGGCCAAGGCCAAAGCGATCTCTAGCAAGGCTCCCTCTAAGGCTGCCGAGAAGGAGGCTAACAGGAGACATCTTGCCTTGGAGAGGCAGTTCTCCAGGGCCCAGCAACAACAGCAGGCCGACATCACAGTTCCGCCTGTCCCTGTCTCGATGGAGGGGACCCTTTTTGATCCTCAATTCGCCCCCCCTGGCGCCCCTTCTCAAAGGGCATGATCTCCTGAAGGAGACACCGGACAGGGGCAAGAGCTGCTGAACCAGCCAGCATGCCCTCAATGGGTGGCTCCATCGCCCAACACATGGCCCAGGCCAGAGGCCACGTTCACGCCTACTGCAGCGGGGCTCCGCCCAGTAGCCCCTCAGGAGACTTGGCCAGAACAATTCCAGGCCCTAATAGCCCAGGCTTTCACCCAGGGCATGGCCTCATCGTTCCACAGACCCAGGGCCGAATCCGCCACACCCATAAGGTGTGATTATCCTTGTTCCATCGCCTCTGACCGATCCTCTAAGGATATGGAATCATATCCAGAGGAATATGAGCCGGGGGAGATACATCTTTCCGAGGATGAGGAATCAACACCAGATCCTACCCCATTCGTTGGGTTGTTTGACCCATCCTTATTCAAATCCCTTTTGAATAAGGCAACCACCTCGGCAAACATTGACTCGGATCAAGAGGTCCAACCAACCCCCTCCACTAGTCAGGCATCAAATCCTCTATTTTCGGAGCCTTCTGTATTCCAGAAGCATATCCCTTGTCACCCCCTCTTCACCAACACTATCAGAAAACAATGGTCAGCGCTGGGTACCCCTCCCACACTGAGCACTACAGACAAGAAACTGTTCAATGTGGCCACCTCCTTGTCTGAACTGCTTGAGGTCCCAGCGGTGGACGAAGCCATAACATCTCTGGTTTCTCCATCCACTGTATCTGGTGACATGGCTGAGACCCTAAAAAGAGAGGACAGGAAGTCCGAGTTCTCTCTTCGCAGGTCTCACCAAGCCTCGGCATGGTCGGTGAAGGCGTCGACCTCCACCTCCTTCTTCGCCAGGACTTCTATAATATGGCTCCGTGAGCTCCAGGCCATGATTCCCCAGGATCAGGTACGCGCCCACCAGACCCTGGGTAAGTTGCTGGCCTCGTCCGAATACATGGCAGATTCATCACTTCATGCAGCCAGATTCTCAGCCCGGGCCATAGCCTACAGCGTGGCTGTCCGCAGACTGTTGTGGCTGAAACAGTAGAGAGTGGACCAAAAATCGAAGTGGCTCCTAGCTACTGCCCCTTACACTGGCGGGCAGTTGTTTGGTGAGTCCCTCAATCCATATCTGGTGGAGAACCGGGACAAGCGCAGAGTCATGTCTCACCTTAACAGGCGTGTGGACAGACGCTCTGCTCCGGATTACCGCAGATTGCTATTTCATGCGGGCACAGGCTCAGACTGGGCTCCGCCTACTTGGCCTTTTCCTCCCAGACCCGACCGTCCATGGGAGTGTCCCAGCCCCAGCCCCAGCCCCAGACAGCAGACCCAGTCCAAGCGGCCCTTTTGAGGGACCGGCGGCCGCCCATTCAGAAGGAATAAATGACTCCAGAGACACAGCCCCCACAGGAGGCAGACTCTCCCTCTTCATCAACAAATGGGAGACCACCACGACAGACTCTTGGGTGCTCGACACCATCAGAGAGAGTCTCTCCCTAGAATTCCTATCCAGACCCCCGGGTCGCTTTATCTCTTGTCCAACCCCACGGAGTCTGGACAAAAGGAGACTCATGCACGAGGCCATACATCATCTTTCAGACATCAAGGCCATAGAACCAGTACCTACTGGACAAACGGGGTCGGGATTCTACTCCATCCTCTTCATGGTGCCAAAGACCTCAGGAGGATGGAGAGCCATTCTCGACCTCAAGGGACTGAATTCCCATTTAAGGTACAAAAGGTTCAAGATGCAGACACTCCATTCTATTCTGGCCAGCATCAGACGGGACGACTTCCTAACGTCCATAGACCTCACAGAGGCCTACTTACATGTCCCCATTCTCCTCGACCATCGCAGGTTCCTCAGGTTTTGCTATGCAGGGCACCATTACCAATACAGGGCCCTTCCATTCAGCCTCTCTTCCGCCCCAAGAGTGTTCACCAAAATCTTGGCGGCTTTGGCGGCCCACCTGAGGTTAGTCCCGGTACGGATCCAGTGTTACCTGGACGACATCCTAATCCAGTCCACTTCTGTCCAGGCAGCTCAAGCGGATCTGACCCGAACTATCGGGGTCCTCCAGGACCACGGGTTCTCAGTCAATTTCCTGAAGAGCCATACAGTACCATCTACTTGCCTGTTACACCTGGGGGCGATTATAGACACGAGACAGTGCATGGTCTATCTGTCACAGGAGCGCCAAGACAGCATACGTTCCCTGGTGCTCCAGATACAGAGAGAGCGGGTGGTTTCCTGGTCACACTTTCCCAACTGCTAGGGAAGATGGTCTCCTGCATGTCCATAGTCCCATGGTCCAGGCTGCACTCCAGGCACCTGCAGTGGTTCCTACTCCCATTCCAGAGGCTGGGCATGAGCTCCTCCAACCAGAGAGTCAGGGTCCCACTTCAGACTCTGAACTCCCTTCGCTGGTGGACATCTCCAGCGGTAGCAAAGGGGTCATTATTCAAGGAGCCCCACCGGGTCATTCTGACTACAGACGCCAGCCTCTTCGGTTGGGGAGCTCACCTCCAATCACAGTTGGCTCAGGGCCGGTGGTCTCAACCGGACCTGAAGCACAACATAAACTGGTTGGAGCTCAGGGCCATACATCTTGCTTCGCAGTCCTTGGCCCAGGGAACGGCTATACGCTTTCCCTCCTCTTCCCCTGATCCAGGCGGTCATTTGGAAGATTCTGCTGGAACGGGCGGAAGTTATATTGATTGCCCCACACTGGCCGAGACGGCCTTGGTTTGCAGACCTTGTAGGCCTCTCCATCTCTCCTCCGTGGAGAATACCTCCATACCGCATTGCCCTCAGTCAGGGAGCCCTGCAGCATCCAGAGCCGCAGTGGCTCCAGTTAGCCGCCTGGCACTTGAGCGGCAACTTCTAACTAGAGACTCCTATTCAACGAGGGTCATCTTGATGATTCAGGCCTCCAGGCGCCCCTCTACGAATAGGATATACGATTCCACCTGGAAGAACTTTAGTCTCTGGTGTACCAGACAACAATTGGATCTCTCCTCCCTCACCATTCCGAGGATCTTGGAATACCTGATGGAGGGGCTCGACAAGGGCCTATCGCCCAACACCATCCGTAGGCAGGTCGCAGCCCTGTCAACGGTGTTGCAATGCGACAATTCGGTCCCTTTGGCTCAGCACCCCATGGTGCGTTCTTTCATCAAAGGGGCGACCAACACCAGACGCCCTGCGGTCCATCGATATCCCTCTTGGGATCTACCGCGGGTCTTGCAGGCTCTCACCTCACCCCCGTTTGAGCCTATCAGGACATGTATGCTCCGGCTTTTGTCCATGAAAGTTGCCTTCCTGGTAGCCGTCACATCGGCCAGGCGCATATCGGAGCTAGCGGCTCTCTCGGTCAGAGAGGACCTATGCACCTTTCACGAGGACAGGGTGATCCTTCGCTTAGATCCGTCGTTTGTTCCCAAGGTTAACACCTTGTTCCACAGGGCCCAGGAGGTAATACTTCCTAACTTTTGCCCCAACCCGTCCCACGGATTGGAATGCAAGTGGCACGCTCTGGACGTGCGCAGAGTGCTAAGACATTACATCAAGCGAACGTCCGCTTTTCGCAAGTCGGAGGCGCTGTTTATATCATTCCAACCTTCTTCCATGGGGCAGAAAGTTTCCTCTTCCACCATAGGCAGATGGATCAAAGCTTGCATCGCGCAGGCTTACCAGTCACATTCATTGCCCATGCCCGGCCGCATCACGGCTCATTCCACCCGCAGCGCCGCAACATCGGCGGCTTGGGCAAAGCAAGCTTCCATCGATGAGATTTGCAGAGCGGCAACTTGGTCTTCGCCTTCTCCTTTCATACGACACTACAAGGTGGACAAATTTGCTTCCGCAGACGCCTCCTTTGGCCAGCGGGTGCTACAACAAGTGGTGTCATCAAGTGGGACAAAGGCCCAGACTAGTTCCCTCCCATAGGGACAGGTAGCTTTGGTATGTCCCATTTGTGGATTCTCCATCCTCATGCTGGAGAAGGGGCGTTGTCTTACCTGAACGCCGTTTCTCAGCATGATGATGGAGAATCCACTCCCACCCCCTTAGTGGCCGTCAGGTCCTGTGTCGGGGGCAGGAGGAGCCAACACGTCCGACTATCGTCTGTTGCTTCGCCTTCGTCGTAACTGGGTCAGTATCTAGCCCAGCAGGAGGCGTGGCAATCGTTTGACTTAGTCTCATTGGGCAGGAGGATGAAGTTAACCCATTTGTGGATTCTCCATCATCATGCTGAGAAAAGGCGTTCAAGTAAGACAACGCCCCTTTCCTGGCTATGTGGATGATTGGTTGAATAATGTCTGGCTGCTGTGTGTTTTATTTTTATTTTTTATATTGTGTATTTTATGTATTTTATTGCAATGTGCTTAGAGTCACATCAAAATGAGGTGGGCGGCTATATAAGTAAAATGAATAAATTTATATATTCATTAAATTTGTTTGTTGCCTATCATGCCAAGGGGCTACCCTGGGCAGCTTACAACAATAAAAAGGAAGAAACAAAAAGAGTATAAACAGAAGTAAAATAATAGAACAATAAAATAAGGAAAAAGAACACAATGAAAATACATCAATATAACAAAAAGATGGACAGCAGAGAGCAAAGAGCAAGGGGTAAGTGGAGTCTGCCATCAACCCAGCAGCCACCATGAAACTCCTCCATCTAGTCCCCAGGCCAACTGGCAGAGCTAGGTCTTCTGGCTCTTGCGAAAGGATAAGAAGGTGGGACAAATCTTATCTTAGAGCACGGGTGTCAAACTCGCCGCATCAGGTGATGTGCCGTGACGTATCGTGACTTTTTTTGCATTGCCAGAGCTGGGGTGGGTGCGGCCTCCGTATGATGCAACCAGCCCGCAGGTTGCATCATACATCCCTGCCTTAGAGGGTAAGATATTCCAAAGGGCGGGTCATACTCATATATACACTTATATTCATGATATAACTGTATCACTGGGCATTTTGTGATGTCCAATTTGTTAAATTATCCATTGTACTTTTTTCAAATGTATGCTCAAGAAATTTGAAATTTCTTATTAGGAAATATTTAAGCTTGTCAAGCACTAGGGAAATTAGGAGATTCAGGCAGTTCAAATGTGTATAAAGATTTAGTGTAAGTTTAAGCTCTCTATAAGAATCTGAACTACTAAGGGTCAAGGGAAATTAGCAGGAGTTAAGAATAGAAAGGAATTCAAGGTGGGCTGGACTTAGATCTCTTGTGGGTGCGAAGGGACTCATGACTATTTCACACTGCTGAAAAAGTCTGTGTACAAAGTTTGTGTACATAGTGCAGACAAGTGTCCCCACACAAATAAAAAGGCCCCAACTCTGTTGGCCTTTCACAAAGCTTTAAAAACTTGGCTAGGTACCTAGGTCTTGATCTTGGAATATATTAAGGGAGCTGTTACTTGACTTTACTATTGGTCAATTAATCATCATAGCTGCTATTTATACTTATTTATTTTGTGGATTTTTTATTGTTTAAATGCTTTTTAATTGTTTTATAATTTAAGAATTGTAAACCTCCCAGAGTCATTTGGTTGAGCTGGGCAGTTTTAGAAATTGAATAAATAAATAATCAGGGCAATGAAATAGTTATATATAGATAGTGCTCAATTAGTGAACACAATTGTGACTGGCAGTTTGGTTGCTAAGTAGAAAATCATGTAACTGGGACTATGCTTATGGTTTTATTTCAGCTTTCCTTTCTCTCCACTCTTCCAACCTCAGAATGCTCATCCATTAGCAAGAAGGGAAATAATGTTTGAATTTACAATCATTGCAGAGGAATAAGTTTACTCTTTTGTAATCCCAACCTCTCCAGTCTCTTTGCTTTGCAAGGTGAGGTGGAGAAAGGAGGGGGAAAATGGGTCAAGCACAGGAGATTGCTTAAAGAGATTGTTTTGGCAATCTCTATATTCTGTGATGGGGTGGGAGAGAAAAAAAAAGTGTAAAGCACAGGACAACATATTCTAATTGACTGAAATGGTGAACACATGACTGAGAGAGAAGCTGTGAATGTCATAAATGCACATCTTGTTTGCAAAGTTATTTTTCAGCATTGTCATAACTTTGAATGGTTTACTTCTTAAGCCAGTTGGTCAGCAAAACCTACCTATACTGGAAAGTTACTTTCCTTGTTTTGAAATGTACTACTAAGGAATAGCATGGTGTGTGCTCTGCTTGTTAGGCTACATGTTCAATGATATTTGACTATTGGTTAAACTTTCTGAGATTTAAACTAATCTAAAACATCTGGAGGACACTTATTTATCTGCAAGTGAAAAAAGAAGAAAAATAATAACTATAAGTAGCAATTTTAACTAAAGTGACTTGTGCATACTAAAAGTTTATCATCACATTCATTTATAATACATTGTTCTTCTTATTTTGGGTGATATCTTTGAAAGGAAGATTCAGGCAGCCACATGTTTTGATCCACTGAATTTTTGGTGAGGGAAGAGTGTGTATGTATTTTGCAGAGGCACTCTCTCCCTTGTAATCTAGAATGTCATCTTCTGACCTGTTGCTAAAGATTTGATGGGGATACTGCCAGGAACTGCAAAGGAAAGAGATCATAAATGACCTTTCATCTGTTCTTGGAAATTTGTCAGCATTTGGATTCAACTGAATATAACTCATTTATTTTATTCCAGCTCATTTTCACACATACTTAATTATTTTTCTCCTAAGGAGTGTGAGAGACTGAATGTGCATGTATCTATATGTATTTTATAACAGAATATTTTGCTTCAGTATGTTATAAAAATATTATTTTTCTAGAATGCCAACTAATGAAAACAGAGAGACCAAAACCGAACACATTTATTATTCGATGTCTTCAGTGGACCACTGTGATAGAAAGAACATTTCATGTAGATACTCCAGAAGAACGGTGAGAAATAAATCCAAGTGTGTCTTGTTGGGCTTTTTAAATGTTGGCAGAGTTTTTAGAAGAAAAAAAATGCATTTTGAGAATTTGTTCATTTATTGAAATTATGAGTTAAAATATTCCTAATTCATAGGTAACAGCTACAAATTAATTATAGGATTTAATTGTGACCTAAAGTTGACTTGAGTTGTGTCAGAGACCTTTAAGGTAGGCAGAGTCAAGAAACAAAAGCAGCAGAACTGTAGAAAAGCTTTCTGTTAACATATGATAGAAAAACAGAATCTTGAAAGCCTGTGAAAGTTTCTATCTTATGCCAAACAAAATCAAGGCAGGTTTATTTTGAATTTCTCTCTCATGCTTTCCACTTTCTCAAGACAAAGTTGTCTTTTCTTATCTCTAAACATTTATTATCCTCTTCCCCCTTCCCAAGCTCAATACTTCATATTATTTCCCCTGCCAGAGACATACCTCCCCTCCTGCACATGATAATGGGCCAGAGAACTCATCAAGGGCAATGGGAACATAATCATTTTTGGGTGAAGATGAGTTTAGCAGCTTGTCAAGGTCAGTAAATAAATCAGATGGAGATGGAATTGGAAAGTGCCTCTTATCCTCCTGTTGTACAGCAACTGCAACTGAAGAATCTGACTTGGCAGGGAACAAAGATTCTTCTTCATTTTAGTGTCAGTATCTGGCAATTCTGGATGCAGTTCACAGGGACAGGTTTTGTGTGAAAATTTCAGATAGAACTGGCAGATAATCCTTTGCTCCCTCCCACAATCCTTTCAATGCAGGGTATTCAATTCAGTTATTCTACATATTCCTTCCTATAACTGGAGTCCACATTATGTTTTGCCTTGCATTCCTTTCTTCATTTACCAGGACACACGGCAGAAGGCATTTCCTCTTGGACAAGGAGTAACCGGTGAAATACCAGATTAATCAAGGCTAAAGCAGGCAATTGCAGAAGGATGGTCACTGGGATAATCTGATGTGTAACAGGGAAGAGGTATAGACAGTAAAGAGGGTGACCTTGACAAAGAGAGGGAAGTTCTGTTACTAAGACAACAAACATAAACATTGCATAAACACAAACAACAGGGATTGGTATGAAATTGTCTCAGAGATACATCTCCAAATTCACATGAAAATAAAAAACAGAGGAAAAACACATTCAGATTGATAAATTTCTGTTATAGCCAATCTTAATAAAAGTAGTTTTCGGCACAGCTGGCATCTGTTTCTTGCTCTAATCTGTCTTATAGGGCTGACAAGCGGCTAATAAGCTTGGACTCTGGCTTTTTGGATAGGTGGGATGAAGCAAGAAATGCAGTGGAAAACAACACCAAATGTTCTTTAGAATCTTGGTGTCCTCTTGCCTATAAGCATCTGCTGCTCATTTGTATGCAGCCTTGGCTAAAGCTAACTACTCCTTTAATGAAAGTTGTGTAGCCTATGTTTCCTGGTGAAAATCAGAGGCTCAAAGAACAATGGAGGCAGGAGGAATGGAGGGCAAGATCCATAGGTGATAGCTGTAGAGTGCTTGAAAGGCCAACACACTGATGGAGGAATGTGGTGAGATGTTATAGACAGATTCTGCAAAATGCAATAAATCAGTCCAATTATCTGGTTAATGAGAGACATAGCAATGGAAGTACCATTCAAATAATGTGTTCCATCTCCAAAATTTGGATATAAATTGAAAGCCACAGTCTAATATCACATAATTGAGTAAGCACCTATATGGAAAGTGTGATCTAGAAAGAGTTGTGTAGTCTTTTGAGCAGATAGTAGACCTTGCAAGCAATAACATGAGCTATCTGGGTAAACAAATTCACTACCACTGAATTGACTGCACACCTAGAAGAATAGTAATAAAATCCAGGGACACTGTTCTTATTTAAAGTATTATTATGGTTGGTTGCACAGTCAACCAGACGTTAAGGCTAGATTTGGCATTTTTATCAACCTATTGAACCCTTCCCAAGGTTCTGTGATAAGCAGATGTTGTTTGATGGTGTTAAAGGTATCATCACACAAGGTAAGTTGTTCCAAGTAAAAACTGTCTTTTGCAGTTGACAATGGTTTTATCAATGCCAGTGGTGTTTCAATGGTGCTCCAGATTAGAGGTCCCCAACCTTTCAGGGTTGGCAGCCTGGAGTGGGGAGAAGGGGGAAAGAAGGGATGGTTTTGTGGGGGGAGTGAATGCGTGCGCATGTGTGTACGAACACCCATTGCTTGCACGAGGGGTTGTGAGCGCTAGCGCAAGTGGGACCGCGAACACCTGTGACACTCAAGTGAGTGGGGCTGCGAATGCCCACATCTGCGGTGATGCTCGCACGAGTGGGGCTGTGCACGCACACACACGCGCACAGGCCAGCCACTCATGTGGCCCAATGGCCAATAGGCCGCGGCCCAGTAGTGGGCCGCAGCCCATAGGTTGGGGACCCCTACTCCAGATGTTTTAGTATTACATGCAAGGCACCTCTTGGTGCTATATTTGCTTTCTTTTTGCCACAGTTATTCTATTCCTATTTGCAGATCTTTATTCTCTCTCTTCTATTCTGCTATCTCCAGTACTGCAAAGTCCACTATCTAGATTTTTTTTCTTTCTTATTGACAATGATTAAAATCTGGGGTTTGTTTGAATTCTAAAGTATTATTTTTATTGGCTCACAACAATGTGAAGTCACAGCTGCCAGTTTGTTAGCTGGTGTTTGTCTTCATATGCATTAAGTTCTTCTCAAGATTCTAGAATATCATAATGTATCAGTGTAGTATATGTGTGGATTTAAGTGTAGCATTTTGCAGCACACATTGATTTATGTCATAATCTTTTAGTTTCACATTTCAAATCTTGATACATGGTGATCTTTTCCAATTCTTTGTCTTCTATTCTACTACCTCCTGATATTGCCACTTCAATTATCCACACTTATTCTTTTCAACTACGGTTATGTCTGGTGTGTCATGAGCTGAGAATTTATCAGTCTGTATTTGGAAATCTAATAATATTTTAACCTGCTCATGTTTTACTTTTTCAATTATATTTTCCCATCAATTTTTATTACTGGCAGATTGTAATTTTACAGATGTTCTGGTGAATCATTTTGATGACCGTATCAAGTCATTGTTTATATTCAGTTTGTGCAACTTCTTGCATGACTATATGATCTGTTTCTTCTGCTTCTTTGCACAATCTGTACCTTGAATCATTTGACAATTTTTCAGTTCTGGCCATGATTGCATTAGTTTAAACAGCTTGCAGCCAAAATCAAATCTTCAGTATTTTTTTAATGTTCCAGTTGTAAGCCATTGCAACACTTTATCTTTATCCATTTTCTCCTAAATCTTTTTGAGAAATTGACCAGGTAATGTTTTTCCCTGCTAGTATTCTATTTGTATATTTTACATTATTTTGATACTAACTTTATTTCCTGTACACTTAGTAAGCTCCAGTTTTTAACGATCAATGCTTGTTCTTGGTTGTATTTTACATAATCAGCTAGTGCACAATTTTCTTAGAATAACAGAATTGAAAGGTACCTTGGAGGTCTTCTAGTACAACTTCTTGCTCAGATAGGAGATCCTATACCATTCTGGACAAATGGCTGTCTAATCTTTCTTGGAAATCTCCAATGATGGTGCACCCACAACTTTTGGAAGCAAGCCGTTCCACTTATTAATTGTTCTCATATACCGGTCCAGTATCTGTTTTTTTTAAAATATAAATGATACTGTGCTTCAATGATTAGATGGTGTAGACATTGGTATTTGAACATAGATCTTTTTAACATATTTTATTGTGTTTTACCTATCTAGATGTAATGTTAATATATATTGCTAGTCCATGTATGATATGCCATATGCTAAATAAATAAATAAACAAATAAATATTCTCACTGTCAGGACAGTTTCCCTTAATTCTAGGTTGGATCTCTCTTTGCTAATGAATGAAAGCTTGTTCTTTGAAATAGGAGCATAGGTGATATAGGAACTAAAATGGGAGAAAAAGTTTGCACACTTGATTTGACATTGACTCAGTATTTGTGCCTTTTGTCGATGTTCCAAATTCTTGTATTTTAAGTGTACCTTTATGAGATGGATTGCTTCTTCCAACAAATGCCTTTATTGTTGAAACACTGCTTTTAAGGCTAGCAACTTTTTATTGAAAATATCATAGTTTTTTTTCAGCCAGGAAAAGAAAACTGGAATAAAACACACAAAGGAGGAGGTTCTTTCCTCTGACGAAATTTGAAGAATAGTTCCCAAGGCAGAGTCCAAAGCATCTGTTTGCACACCAAAGGGGTAACGGAGCTGGATGTATGAGTGGCAGCTGGGAAGAAGAAATTCTCAAATTCTGAACAGTGGCTTATTTTTGAATAGACCATTCATATTTGTATGCTTTCCCCAGAATTAAGGTTTTACAATATGAGGAACCAGCTATCTTCTCTGTCTAGACATTAAACTGAGTCCTGGCCAGGCATCATAGAAAGATGGGGGAGTTTGTTTATATAGGCCTGATAAAGGTACATAATTCCAGCAGGCACTTCCTCCACAGGCTTCTTTGTTATCTTCTGATATCTGCCATCTCTCTCCCCCCCCACACACACATTCTGTTTCCCCAATCTCTATTGCTACCTTTTCTTCAGAATAGCCTTTATGCTTAGCAAGCACTGAGTCTGCAGGCACTTACAATCAAGAGCTGTGGCTTGCTCACAGGAGGCTATGTTTTCCTGCATCACATATGAATCTTGTGAAAACTATAGAGCAATTAATTGAACTATAGGGCATTTCTGTATATTTAAATTTCCCATACTGTGTGTCAAAAGCTTTTAAATAATCATGTGATTTGGATCAAATCATGACTGTTTCTCAAGTCTGATGTACTAAAGATGTGTGTACCTTCAGAAGGCGATCAAGCAGTTCTAAAAGAAGAGATAGAGAGTCATTATCTCTAATGGTTATAGATAGTCCCTGACTTATGACCACAGTGGAGCCCAGAGTTTTGGTCATAAGTTGTTGATGTTGTAAGGCACCACATAACTGGAATGTGATTTTATGATCATTTTTATGCCAGTTGTAAAGTGAGTCACTGCAGTCATAAGGCAAATTAGATGGTCATTAAGCAAATCCATTCTTCTGAATGGATGTTACCGGCAAAAAAGTAGCAAATCTCAGTCATGTTATCATGGAACATTACAACCAGTTGTGAATGCAAGTTGGTTGCAAAAGCACCCAAAATGTGATCACATGACTGTGCTGGAGGAGCTGGTAGTTGAAAGTTGGAGATAAAGTCGTAAGTAGCTTTTTTAAAGTTCATGTAACTTTGAACAATTGTTAAATGACCAATCATAAGTCAAAGAAAAGTGAATATACCCTTTGTTTAGATTATCCTGAAACTTGTTCAGCTGCTGGATATTTTAGCCAAGATGTTGGCTCCAGGAGTTAAGATGATGGTATATCATCATATATACCTGATCAGGAATTATAGGAACTGCTTCCTATTTTCCCCAATACCAGCAAAATTTGCATAATTTCTGACATATAAATGTCAGGAATCAGTTGAGAGTTCCATCAGAATTCTCAGGTCAACTTGCAGGGGAATGGAATAACACTGTATAGCAGTTTTCAGGTGATTTCCTGGGTGAGGTAAGCCTTGTTCCACAAGATGTGCTTGCTGTATTGTGGCACTTTATAGGTTTGTAATTTTGTATTTAATCTCCTGTTCATGCAGCAATAAGACTTTGGCTACTTGTGTTCTCGGGGAAATCACAAGAATCTGTGCCATATTCTAGATCTAGAAGGCAAGATCTCATGACTGTCTGAGACAGAATATTGAGGCTTTCAAGATAGATCTTACTGCTTTGTGTTAGAATGGTAAAGAAACAGAAGCAGCAGAGGTTGCAGGAGTAGTCTTTATTACTGTAGGGTAAAATAACAAAATCTTGAGATCCTTTAAGGGTTTCTTTCTGCCCTATCTTAAATCAGCTGGGATTATTTTAAGTTTCTTCATGCTCCCTGCTTTCCCAAGACTGAATTGTCTTTTGTCCTCCTTTAAAAGTCCATTGCTATCTTCTCCCTTATGGCCAGATCTAGATTTCTTCAGGCATCATACGTATGCTTTACTTTTTAAAAAAAATGTGATTTCAACTGTAGGCTTTGTTCATTACACACAAGAACATATTGGAGAGAGAGTGGATTTTCAGTGCAACCCCAAGATTTATTTTAATTTATTAATGATAACTTCTATATGGGATGATGTTTGCCAGTCCTACATTGTTATTTGAGTTTTGCTAACTTCATACTTGCAAAATTATGATTTGTATTTTTTATATTTTCCATTTATATTCATAAATATGTTTAATTTAAATTACTTCTAGATTTTATTGTTACATATATATATATGATAATGATAATGATAATAATAAAGTTGGAAGGGACCTTGGAGGTCATCGAGTCCAACCCCCTGCTCAGGCAGGAAACCCTATACCATTTCGGACAAATGGCTGTCCAGTCTCTTCTTAAAAACTTCCAGTGTTGGAGCATTCACCGCTTCTGGAGGCAGGTTGTTCCACTGGTTAATTGTTCTAACTGTCAGGAAGTTTCTCCTCAGTTCCAGGTTGCTTCTCTCCTTGACTAGTTTCCATCCATTACTTCTTGTCCTGCCCTCAGGCGCCTTGGAGAATAGCTTGACTCCTCTTCTTTGTGGCAACCCCTGAGATATTGGAATACTGCTATCATGTCACCCCTAGTCCTTCTTTTCATTAAACTAGACATACCCAATTCCAGCAAACGTTCCTGATATGCTTTAGCCTCCAGTCCCCTAATCATCTTTGTTGCCCTTCTCTGCACTCTTTCTAGAGTCTCAACATCTTTTTTACATCGTGGTGACCAAAACTGGATGCAGTATTCCAAGTGTGGCCTTACCAAGGCATTGTAAAGTGGTATTAATACTTCACGTGATCTTGATTCTATCCCTCTGTTAATGCAGCCCAGCACTGTGTTGGCTTTTTTGGCAGTTGCAGCACACTGCTGGCTCATATTTAAGTGATTGTCCACTAGGACTCCGAGATCGCTCTCACAGTTACTACTATTGAGCAAGGTACCCCCTATACTATACCTGTACATTTGGTTTTTCTTGCCTAAATGTAGAACCTTACTTTTTTCACCATTGAATTTCATTTTGTTAGATAGCGCCCAATGTTCAAGTCTGTCCAGGTCCTCCTGTATCTTAAGCCTGTCTTCTGGAGTGTTGGCTATTCCTGCCAGCTTGGTGTCATCCGCAAATTTGATGAGTTTTATCTGTGGGGATAAAAGCAATAGAAAATTTCTGTCCTAAGTGGTAGCACAGCCAGGTAGGAATGCAGTAGCAAACTTATTTGCTTCCATTGTTGTGTATTGTTTATATATTCAGTCAGATGTTTTTTATGTTTTGCATCGTTATAGGAATTTATCTAATAATTAATTATATACATCAACAGGGAAGAATGGACAGAAGCCATCCAAGCAGTAGCAGACAGACTTCAGAGGCAAGAAGAAGAAAGAATGAATTGCAGCCCAACATCCCAGATTGATAATATAGGAGAGGAAGAGATGGATGCCTCGACAACCCACCATAAAAGAAAGGTATTTAGAACATTGGTTAATACTTACATTTTAAAAAGTTTTTATTGCCCTTAGTTACAGACATATTTTTTCTGTTTTATAGAAACAGGAAAAGTAGATGAGACTATGTGAAACTAAGGTTCATATACAGTATATAATATAATAAACCGTATTATTTGTAGCATTATATCAACTGACATTCTAAAGTTCAAAGAGATTTTTTTGCAGTAGTAAGTTTGCTGCATACATAAGATGTTTTTCAGACTAACACTAATTTTGTCGGTTGTATTTATTGACTGTTTGCTCATGATATTTTTATTTTTTATTTTGAATCTATTTTTACTTGAATTTCATTGGCTTTGTTGGCCTTTGACATATCAATGGTTTTGAATATTAGCAGACATTTTGTGGATAGGCAGGGTGCAAATATTCCATATTCTTAGCACCATATAAATGTGTATTGTTTGTTCACTAGTTATTTCTTCTTTAATTAGAATAATAGTGAAAAATAATGGGTTAATTCTGAGCAGCACTGTAATTTAGTAATGCTGAGTGGAATCTTCTCTTCTCCCTCCCAGAAGTCATTTATATTTTGTATCATTCACGGAAATAATTATTCTCTTATGTGATGATACAAGAATGAGGGTAAAAAGAGGAAGCTAGCTGAAAGCTTGTCAGAGAATATAAACTGCATATTAAAAAGTTTCTTGGAAGAAAATGTTATTTTGTGGAATGTCATTATTTTAAGTTCATTAAGAATAAGACTCTGCTAAGCTTCAGCTAGGTAAGTTTGACTCTAGGGCCAGGTCCATTTGGCTCTTGAGGCAATATTATAAAATTGGTTTATCACTGTCCTCTTCTGGATTTTGTTTTTTTTTTAATTTCCTACTCAAACTAGTAGCACAATTTTTTAGGTAGCCCCTAATTCAAATATTAACTAGGGGTGGATACCAGTAAGCTTTTGTGAGCAATTAATTGTTTAATGTTTAATACTGCCTTTTTTATGCTCATCAGTTGGCAAAGTGAACACTCATTTTTCTAATGCTTCACCTTTTTTTCTTCAAATGTGCCTTTTGTGGTTGTGGCCAAACAGTTTAAATGTTGTTTTATTGGGTTAAAGGATTTAATTTCAAAACATTTAAGGGTTATAGGATATTATTTTGTATACGTTAGATAGTGATATTTGAGATGAGATCAGAGAAAGACTTCTGACAACTCCTCTGCACAGATTATCATTGTATAGACATCATTCCAATTAAAACTTTTCGGCTGGTTGTTTGTAGGGTATTATGAGTTCTCTTTTACAAATCTGATCAATTTGAGAGCAGCTCTAGAAGAGATTTGTTTTGATCTTGTATTCATTCATTCATTCCTTCATTCATTCATTCATTCATTCATTCATTCATTCATTCATTCATTCATTCATTCATTCATTCATTCATTCATTTTTTATAGCCAGCCATCTCAAACTAGTGATTCTGGGTTGTGAATAACCATAACACACATTAAAACCAAGTACAAACATAACACACACACACACACACACATGGGGCGGGGGGGGGAGAGAGAAATTGCTTTGTGGAAATGAACTATTTTCATTTTCACACACACAAACAGATACATAGAGGAGCCTGTGGTTGTAGAAAGTAGACAGAATAACTGTTATAACAGAAGAGATTAAAAGAATAAAGTATTTGTGGAATTGTCTTCTCTTGGCTAATGGTAGACCTCTGAAATCAGTCACCTTTTTGGGCCTTATTAACTATTTTACTGTGTTTTTTTTTAAAAAAAGCTTTGAATCAAGTAGAAGAGCATCCCAAACTTCTGTATCTGCTTGTAGTCACAGTTTTATTATTTTCAATGTATAAACAAATGCATAGAAATATTAAGTGTGCATTCACATTTGCAGAAGAATTTGAGGTTTAATTTTATACCTGGATCAGCTTCTGATCTTTTAGGGATTCATTGAAACATACAACTAGGGATGTCTAAATATATGCACACAACTGTAGCTTGAGTGTTGTCTCGATACAGTACAATGTACAATATCTTCTTCATTCACAAAGTAAACTTGGAAACATTTTAAAGTCAGGAAAAAGGCACATAACTTCTCTGCAAAATAACTTTTTTTTTGCCATCTACATGTTTTTTGAGAAATGGTGCAAAGCCATTTCTACTGACTGCTATGATAGCAATATTTTTTTTTCATATTTTTTTCACAACAAGTTATAGCTTATTGGCTTTTAGTTTTAGACCAAGAATTCTAATTATTTAAGATTGGGTATGCCGATATATTTATCTGTGTACTTTTTTTAATTCCAAATTTTCTTATAGAACTGATATAGCGAATCTGCTTAAAAATATTGACTTTTGGTAAGATACATCTTACCCAGTGATACACATTCCTAAAAAGTACAAACCTTTAATTTTCTTGGGCTGATAGGTGTTTAGACTGGCATTTGCATTGGATTATCAACAGTTCTAAAAATTTGGCAGGAAGAGGCTGAATATCTGGTCATAAATTACTAATATACTAGAATGCAAACATGCAAAGATATCCTCCTCTCTCTCCCCTCTCTTTTTCTCCAGTTTTTTCTTCTATGTGGCCCATTTTGAAATAAATCCATTATGTTTTCTAGCAAAGCTCATGTTATATATTTATTTAAGTAAAATAAATGTTAAAAATAATGTGGTTTATTAATACAGAGATACTGGTGGATGCCAAAATAGACATCTTCAGTATATTGATATTTGTGGGGGCTCTAAAGGCGATCAGAGCAATGCTGTTACTAATATTATTGTAATTATTACTTCAGCAGTAGACTATTGGTTATTGATTGGCTTACTATTTTAATATATCCTGAGAAATGAGCATGAAAAATTCCTGCAATCTAATAAGAATAATAGCACATTATGTTTCCTAGAAGGCAGATGTTATCAGTTGATTATAGTTATTAGGTGAGATTATTAGAAGCATAGTACTGAGAACATTATCATTGTGCATATTTGTCTTTAGGAGGATGCAACTAGAGGATTAGAACTGTGTCTTATTAGATAACCAAATCTTGTCTGGTTAATGTGATTCATAAAAATTCATTAATAAGAGATAAGAGTTTTAGACCTAGCTTGCTTAAAAGTGTGGAAACTAATTACAGTATAGGAATATCAGTTATTGAATATTTGAGACAAAGGGTTGTTTTCCTATCTCTGGGAAATGATCATTCTCCATTTATAACTTAAATGTCCACCATAAGGGACGTTAGATCATCACATGAGATTGCTTTCAGCAGCTTGTAAATAATGCTTAGACTTTGAAATGATTCTATTTATTAAGCAGTGTTTTTCCTTTATAAACATGTATTCTTCCTAGGGATCACTACATAATAAAATTACCTTTTCAGTTTTGAAGGGTTTTTTTTTTAAATAAGAAATGCTACTAGATTTCTATTTTGACTTTCTAGTGATAATTGTGCACTGATTTATAGAACAAACATTTATTTTAGTCCACTTAAAAGATTTTACAAGCTGGGTTGAACACAAGCAATCTGCAAGCTCTGCAAAGAAAACAAACAGGTTGATTGTTGATGTTACTTTGAAGTCATTTTTGGCATAGAAAATTTTTGGTTTTTGAGTTCTCATATTTCTCTGTAGTTGATGATTTTTCTAAAAGTGGGAGTTGCAAAACATTTTGATAAATCTAATAATTATTCTTCTCTATGTTGTATAGCTATATAATTATATATGCTATGTAGAATCATTGACATATTGGTGTACTTTTCAAATGTGCATATTCTTTCTTCTACTGTATACAGTAATATTAAAATGAGATCAGAATTTGGAATCATACCACACTGATTTGTTAAGAATTGCTTGTTTCTTGATAATCATAGACTTTACCAATGGACAGCAATAGTTTAATGAACACAATATCTGCAAGCTGTAAATCCCATTAATTTTTCATCTTATACTTCATACAGACAATGAATGATTTTGATTACTTAAAACTACTTGGCAAAGGCACTTTTGGCAAAGTTATTCTGGTCCGGGAGAAGGCAAGTGGCAAATACTATGCTATGAAAATTTTAAAAAAGGAAGTTATTATTGCAAAGGTATGTTTTATACATTTAATATAATTTTGCTTGTAAAATTTTGTTTTCACTCCTATAAATCATATTGGAATAAAGTATAAGATAAGTCCTTAAACTTTATCATATTGTGATATATAAAGGCTTTAATCAGACACACCCAAATTTTAAAGTTAACAAGAATATTTATATTATCTTTTTAACTTTTCTCTTAATATACACCAAGTCTTCTGATTGAATGGAGGCTGGAAAGGGGATTCATTGCAATGTAGGAACTGTTCTTTCCCAGAAATTTGATATTTTTTTTCTGTCCTACATCATGTAATTCTATAAAGTAATTCTTAAAACCTTAGTATTGCATCTGGGTATACAGCTAGTATAACAGTAAATAGCCCAACCAAACAGAGCCAACAGTAAACAGGCCAACCAAAGAACCTCTAAGATCACCACCACCAACACAAGCCACTAGAACATAAACTGAGAGCAAACCCCTCTTCTTATTAGCACTGATGATGTTACCTAGTTTGGGTATATAACCCACAGTTAGTATACCGTGAAACCAATTACCCTATACCAAATCAGTCTGTAACTATGTGTTGCATAATAGTTACTCTTGCTGGCATCTCACCAGGATTTCAGGCAGAGCTTTTTCACCTTACCTCCTGTCTGATTTTTTTAACATCAGATATTGGGACTGAACCTGTATCAAATTGCATTCAAAGATACTTTTTGCTGATTAATTATGGTCCATCCCTACTGATTCAGTAGATGTTGTACGACATGTCATTCCATACTGTTTACATATCATAGTAGCCGTAGACTACAGCATTCAAGTTCCAGAACTTAATTATATATTTCTGTGGTGGCACATGTTAGAAATGCACAAAATATTACAATATGAAAATGTTCTGCTCACAGAATGTCTGATCCAATTTTAGAATTGGTCATTCTGAACATACCAAAAGAAGTTAACCCTTGGTGGACTATTCTAACTTTAGTCTATAGGTCATAATGGCCCATTTCAGATCAGAAAACTCGCAAAAGATTTTGTATCTCTTTGTATGCTTTTATACTTTAAAAAGTGATTATTCAAGGAAACACCGAATAATTTTCTCAACAATAAATACTGGATTCCATAATTCAATAGTAAGGGAGATTAAAACCATTATTTTAGCATAGTGGTGTAGCAGTATTGTTTGTTATAGTGAAATGTCATGAATGATTTATCCTTTTCAAGCTTTTGAATATCCTGCTTCCTCTCCCTTTTTAAGTATGCTTAGTGTATGATATTCTAGAAACTTATTGCAGTTTTTTACAATAATATTTTGATCTAGATTTGTCTTCTAAAATTACTAATTTTAATATTGAATTTTTTTATTTTCTAGGATGAAGTGGCTCACACACTTACAGAAAGTAGAGTATTGAAAAACACTAGACATCCTTTTCTAACAGTGAGTATAGATAATTAAAGTTACAGTTTTTTTATGAAACTACTTGGAAATTATTCTCATTAATCTCTAGAATGTGCAACTGGATAGTTTATGCCTAAACTATATTGTAATGTGGTGACTTTAAGTATGAAGATATTAAAACAATATAGTTAGGCATTAACTATAAGTGGAATAAGGAGAAACAATTTCAAGAAATGGTTTGGGGATAATTAATTATGTTAAAAACCTCTTTGGTGATTTTTAATTAAAAATTGATATAAAAATATTATAAATAAATCATAGCATATTTTCAGTGCCTTTGGTACCTGTGACATTATTTAGTTTAGTTTGGTTCAGTCCAGTTCTTAATTGAATTATTTTAGGCTGATTCCAGGTGCATAATAGTCACAGTATATATTCAAAACTTTGTCACCAGATGCAGAAGATGGAGGGTTTTTGTGTTTTAATGGCATATAGAAGAAGAAATTTAAACAGGTATACTATCATAAGGAACTAAGGAGGAAAAAACAATAATGGTACCGTCTGTTAGGGGAGAGTAAGATCTTAATGACCTGACAATGTTCTATCAAAGAGCTCATTTTCATCAGTCTTGCAAAAGCAATCCAGCAATGAGAATGTGTAAGGGCAAGCTAGCTATAGAAGAAGAGCTTACAATGAGAAGGCTCATTTGTGGGGTTCCTGCATAGAATTCCCTTAGGTATAGGACCTTCAGCAAAACTTATTTCCTTGATCTTACTAGACTGGCAATCTACTTCAGAAAGGATGATCTTGAAGATACCCAGGCCATGAGTCAGGCAGTCTTTGAAAATGATAACCAGTATCTTCAATTATATCATACATTATTAATGTTTTGCCATGTTCTTCCAACAGTACTGACATTTAAATAAATTGTACCAACTGCTTCTCTGTGTACAAATAACAACCTACCAATACAGTCTTTTCAGTTGTTTAAATGCATCCTGAAACTCAGTATACCTGTACAACACTATTCAGAGTACTAAAACACAAAAACATAATAGTATGGATCACATCATGCTTTTGTCTGGTCTTGTCTCTTCTGTCTCTTTCTCCCTTCCTCTTTTCCTTCAAATAATCCATCCTACTATATTGCTTTAATTTTTTTTAAAATTAGTGCATTGAACTCTGTATGCAGCAATTATTTAGAGGTAGGCGACTGAATACATGCTCATCAAAAACAGAATGGGTATCCCTGATCTACATTGGATGGAACTGATTTATACATATAAATAGGTTTTACAACTAGCTAGTATTCTTGTTGAGATGGCAAGATAGCAAAGTATCAAATATAGATGGAATGCAAAGAAGCCCAGAGGGCAAGCATAAGAGACTGGATGATAAATGGGGCAATCAACAATATCAAAATTCAAAGACATATTTCAGATCCAGTCCAAATCACATATATCAGTGATCCAAGATAAAAACTTTTTTAGGAAAAACATAATGCATATTCAAGAGCTAGATCAGATATTCCAGCATTAATTTATTTTTTCTATAATATATAGGATGGAACAAGACCAATAATAACTCTATTATTGCTATCTACTAGACAAGATATATTTTTATTTAATCATAAACAATCACAAATTCCAGTACAATACAATTTTTTTTAGATAAAACTGCCCCAGAGATTATTTTTGGCAATTTATTCAATTATGTACAAATTACTTTTTCAACTGTGATATTGATACTTTCACAACCTCATATTCCTAGACTAGGTAGTATTTGGGACTTGTAATTCATGGTATTGGGCATTTGGTCACTTGAACAATTTTGTGAGCCAAATTTGACAATTAGTTGTATATATAAACTGCTAGGCACAAATAATTTTCATTGGGTAAAAAAGTCATGAATATACTTTTTGACATTCATTCAAAGCTGCCTTTATGGACTGTGGCTATCAGTCAAAAGCAAATGTTGCTACAGTTTTAAGGTTTTTTAGTGGAATAATTTTAAGTATATTTTAATATTAATCTATATGCTTAAATGTTTTCAGTAAAACTATCTTTAGATGATTTTGCCATAAAAATATCCACTATCCATGCCTGTATAGAAAAGACTTCCCTATAGCACTCAAGCATTTAGATACATGAAATAAATGCTGTTTCACTGGCAATTCCAGTGGAGATATATTCTCCACCTGTATATGCATGTAGGAAAAACATGCCATGGATCTAGAGAAACACCTCATTGTTCTCTAGTGTTCTCCAGATGTGTACATTCCCTCTAGACTGGAAGTTCTGCTGGTTGTAGAACAGTTTTGGAAAAGGTATACTATTCTCATATTACAAATTTATTAATTCAACTAAAACCAGTTATGAACTCCATTAGTTCTTTTTGTGCTTTTCTGTAAGTGTATTTCTGTTTTATATTGCTTGAAATATTCTTGAGAAGAGTAGTTTCTCTTTTAAATCTCTTAATAAAAATATACCATTCATATATGAAAGTTGAATTTTGTTCCCATTATATTAAGACTGTATTTAGCATTCAGGACAATTTTCTAGAAATTAATTTCATCCAAGAGTTTCTATCATGCTTCTTGGATTATATTTGGGTTTTGCCTACAAATTATTCATATAAGGTTTATTCCTTCAACTTGAATTTCACTTATCTTCAGACCCAGATGATGAAAAGTTGATTAAGAATCGTAATTTTATAGAGTTCGTTATTTAAGATAAAAATGTATCTTCATATTGCAGAGAAGAAGGGGTAAGTATTGTGGAGAAAATGCCCTTTTTGCTACCTGCTATTTACCTTTCAGATTGGTTCTGTCATCTATATACCTTATCTCATCTGTGTCATGTATACACATATTTATACGTTTCAAATGATCCTGTATGAGTCAATAGCTTGTAGTATTTTTATACAGTTGTAATTATCTGGAGAAGACTTAATAAGGTTTCGAATAAACAGATTATACTTTAGAGCCTTATGGTGTGTCTTGTTTATGTCAGTTACTTTGGCATATCCAATTGTTGCTAATGTACCAAGACATTTTTGGTCCAGAGTATTTGCATCAACAGTTCTGTTTTGAATACTTAGCAGTGTTAACCTCCAATATAAAGATGCTGGACTAAACAGATGGGATACTTCAAGTTCATATGCAGTGATGGGTTTATTTAAAAAAGAAAAGTGATAATGGGTTCATCATTTATATTTTGATATATATTGCGGGTATTTTTTATTTAATCTTACACCATCATGATACAGTATTAGAATAGCTACAAATTATAAAAGATTCCGGAGAAGAATTCATTTTTTATCATGAGTTGCTGTAAAGAGAGGTGCATTTTTTCTTTGCATCATATTTCCTTTTCCCCCTAAGACAATTATTCAACATAATTAAAACCTAAAAGAGAAGTAAAATAGCTTACAGTACCCTATCTAAAAAAATAAAATTCAGCAATGAGAAAAGGTTCTACTTTTAGCAAGAAACACGAAATGCACAGGCATAGAATAAGTGGTACCTGGCTCAACAGTAGTAACTATGAAAGGGGTCTTGGAGTCCTAGTGAACAATCACTTAAATATGAGCCAGCAATGTGCTGCAGCTGCCAAAAAGCTAACACAGTCCTAGGCTATGTTAACAGAGGGATAGAATCAAGATCATGTGAAATGTTAATACCACCTTATGATGCCTTGGTAAGGTCACATTTGGAATATTACATCCAATTTTGGTCATCACAATATAAAAAAGATGTTGAAACTCTAGAAAGAGTGCAGAGAAGAGCAACAAAGATGATTAGGGGACTGGAGGCTAAAACATATGAAGAATGGTTGCAGGAATTGGTTATGTCTAGTTTAATGAAAAGAAGGATTAAAGGTGATATGATAGCAGTGTTTTAATATCTAAGGGATTGCCACAAAAAAAGAGGAGGTCAACCTATTCTCCAGAACAATAAAGGCAGATTAAAAAGCAATGGATGGAAACTAATAAATGACAGGACTAATCAAGAAATAAGGAAAAATTTCCTGACAGAACATTTAATTAGTGGAACAGCTTGCTTTCAGAATCTGTGGATGCTCCATCACTGGAGATTTTTAAGAAGAGATTACACAATCACTTGTCCGAAATGGTATAGGGTTTCCTGCTTGAACAGAGAGTTGGTCTAGAAGATCTCAAAGTTTCCTTCCAATATCTGTTAATCTGTTAATATCTGTTAAAACACAATATAATGCAAATGTGTTATAATTTTATAGACATTTGAGAATTGCTACCTTCAGGAAAATAATAGTGGACACAAAAGATGAAAGGGAAATAGGTGTAATTCTCAAATTAAAATGAAGAAAGAAATTATCTATTTTTGAAAGTAGAAATGGAATTTGAATTTTTGATAAATGCTGAAGTCCAAAAGACATTGAGCTAGTGGAATAAAGGTAATTATTAGACACTTTAAAGACATTTCCTTTTCCCAAAAGTATTTTCAAAATGCAACTGGACTTTCTTGGTTTTTTCCCTTGAAAACGTTTCACTTCTCATCCAAGAAGCTTCTTCAGTTCTGAACTTTCCTAGTGTTAAATTCCACTGACACCCCCCCCCCCAATGTTACTTCTGATTATATAGTTATAGGACTGAGGTATCTACGAATTGAATGGAAATTATTATACTGTATATTGCCTTTGTCTTTATAGCTGGAAGATAGGCTGCTTTAATAACTGCATTTTTTTTCCTTTTAAGTCTTTGAAATACTCATTCCAGACCAAGGATCGTCTATGTTTTGTGATGGAATATGTCAATGGAGGAGAGGTAAGATGCAAAGCAAGTAGTGTTATTGCTACTTTGATTTCTGTCTTAACTGTTAAGTTTACCAATATAGTCCTTTGGTATCACTGAAATCTCTGTAACATTTCCTTTTACCAACTCTTGTCCTTCCTACTCACACACATTTCTCAGTTTGCTGAATAAATAAATTTGCTAAATAAATATAAAATAAGTAAAAATATTGAACTTCTTAGTCAGCCTTTCTTGTGAGCAAAATAAATAGCAAGTTTAAGAGGACCTAATTATATGGTTAGGGAAGTTTGGATTTTTTAAAAAAGGAATCTTCTGCCCTGTGTTTACTTATCACATATAAAAATGTACATTTTCTCTTTTATTAAGTCTCAGAATATTAATTTACTGAAGACTACTTTTGAAAGTATTAGAATTTCACTTGTTTTATTCTTTTTTTAAACTTTAGTTTTATTGGATAGTTTACTTCTATGTTTTGCCATAGAGTTCTCTATTAAAACATTTTGCTTATGAAAAAAATGCAATTGAAGAAATAAGAGAGTGATATTCTTCATCTGGACAAAAGGTCTCTTTCTCTTGCGACCCCCCCCCCCCTCTGTGTATATCATGATCCTTATTTCATAGTCAGCATTTCTTCTGTAATTCTGTTTAGTTTAAGGCTTGTATTAGAAATATTTTAGTGAGGATATGCAAGTTCTGAATTAACTTTTTATTCTAGAGTACTTTGGGAGAGAAATACAAATTGAATTTAATATGCAAAAAACAGAACTTGTAGAGAAATCCCATTTTTAAGAATTGTTGGAATAACATTGCTATTGAATTCCCAATGCATATGAACAAAGTTGCTCGGATTTATATCACATAGCATTACATATCTTAAATATTTAATTAACAAAGTTTATGAATGAATGAGTTAACATTAATGCAATGGAATTATATTGTTACATCTTTGGTAACTTAAGAAAGTGGATCTTAATGAATTCTGCTGGGAGTTAGGTTAGATAAAATGGCTTCAAACATTTAAGAATAAAATTTCCCAGAAAGAATGGGAAATTCTATCAGGTAACATCCCAAAGGAGCAAATAGTTCCTACAGGAAGGGGAAATAACAGAAATCTAAAGATGCCAGTATGAATGAGCTCAGGCTTGCAAGAAGTACTGAAAACATCAAAGAAAGATTTTCTGGCTACATTAGAAAGAAAAGAGAAAATCAAAAAGAATGTGTGCCATTGTGAGGAAAAATATTAAAAATAAAAATATTAAAATGGTAATGGATTATTATGAGAAAGCAGAAGTTCTTAACTCTTACTTTGCTCCTCTTGAAATATAGAATTTCTGCATTCCAGAAATGGAGCAATATGTTTCTATCAGATATTAGAAGGACTAACAGAGAAGGACTCACTGTTGACTGAATCATCAAACAAAAAGAGTGCTCATTAATGACCACTTCATCTTGAAAGAACTTTTGATTGAAGTGCTATAGGGCTCTGTCTTGGATCCTATGCTATTCAATAGTTTTATAAATGACTTGGATGTGAGAGTTTGGGGGACACTTAACAAAGTTTGCAGTTAGGACGAAGCTGAGAGGTAGGGCTAATATAAGCTAAAAAATTCAGAAAGATCTAGACAGGCTTGAGCACTGGCTGAAGTGACCAGAATAGAATTTAGCAGGGAGAAGTGTACAGTTCTTCATCTCAGTAGGAAAAATATAAGATGTCAATATAAGATGTCAATAAGGTGAGCTGGCTTGGAATAGTACATGTGAAAAGAATCCGGGTGCCCATGTCAATCAGAAGTGTGATAGAATGCATAAAAAGTAAATGCCATCCTGAGATGCATTAACAGGGGTATAGAATCCATGTCACAGGAATTAAGTGTTCCGGTCTAATCTGCTCTATTCAAACCACATTTGGAATACTATGTGCAGATCTATACATTATAGTTCTAAAAGGGACAGTGAAAAATTTGAGTTAGAGAAAGGCTATCAAAATGGTAAAATACCTGGAAAGCAAACCCTATGAGGAATGGTAAAGGATATGGGTTAACTTTAGCTTGTAGAAATGACAGCAGAAACTAAATATGATAGCAGTGTTCAGATATGTTAAAAGTTATGTAGCATAAGGTGTGGATAATTTCTAGTGCTACAAAGCCAGACCAATAAGTTACAAGGAAGCAGGCTGTGGCTGTTCATCAGTGGGAACCTCTAGAGTCCTTATTTAATGATCTTAACTGGGACTGGAATTTCTGTTGGTAAGTGCAGTGGTCATTAGGTGAAGCATCATGTGACTACACCACTAGTTAAATGGTAGTCTTGATTGTGGTTGTTAGGCGAGGACCATTCTATCATTAAGTGAAGACCTCACCTTTCTCGTGCCCTGCATGAACTGCCATCTTTGTCGTGCTGTTCCCCATCACCTGGATTCTGTGAGCTCCTTTCAGCAGACGAGGCTCCACCGCTCTGCCATGCTTGCCTCCACTTCAACTCCTTCCCACCTACCTCTCCCTATCTCTGCCCTTTGGTTGCCCTGCACTCTGCTGCTGTCACCTACCCCACCACCCCCAGCTGACCTTCGCCATCTTCTTCCTCCTCGCAGAAGTGTCGTGGAGGTCTCGCGAAGGGCCAGCAGCTGCCTCGGCCAGGTGCACCTCATCAGCAGAAGGAAGAAGATGGTGAAGGTCAGCTGGGGGCAGTGAGGGGTGGTGGGATACAGGGCAGAATGCAGAGCAGCAGAGAGTAGGGTGGTCAAAAGGGTACAGATGGGAGGAAGATAGGTGGATGGGGAAGTTGAAGTGCTTGTAGTTGTAAATGTGGGAGGACTGCAAAGACCCAAATTTTTGACCATGTGACCACATCTTGTAATGGCCACGATTCTGAGGACTGGTTGTAACTACCATTTGTTGAGCGCTGTTGTAATTTTGAATGGTTGCAGAATGAATGGTCATAACCCGAGGACTACCTGTATGAGCTTTCAGTCAGGCTGCCAAATGCGGTTCCTTTTTTCTGGAGGTCTTCAGAGGCTAGATGGTCATCTATTGAGAGATGCTTTGCTAGACCGGCCTACACTGAGCAGGGGAATGGATTAAGTGATATCTGAGATCCATTCCAAGTTTATTCTGTGATTCTAACTATTGTTATTGGCTTAATTTTCTGAACTGTATTAACTTTGTATCTAGTTGTGTTCATCTTTGTTGAAGCTGAATTACCTGAATTACAATTATCTGATGGTACTGATGAATATTCATTATCTTTTAGAAATCTTAGAGAACTTGTGAAATACCATAGGACTGGAAGGCACCAAATATTGTTTGGTTTCTATCAGCAGTTTCTATCTTTTAAAAAACAAAACCAGTTTCGTGTAATGGTTAAAGCATCAACTAGAAACTGGGAAATCATGAGTTCCAGCACAAAGCCAACTGGTGTCCTTGGGCCAGTCAATTTGTCTCAGTTCTAGGAAACCACTTTTAGAAAAATCTTGCCAAGAAAGTTACAGGGATTTGCCCAGGCTGCCTGTGAGAATCAGGCATGATCAAATAGAAGAAAAAAGTGAAAGAAAAAAAATTCTTTAGAAAGCAGAATGGGGTGACTGCAAAATAGTCAATCTGATGTCAATACTTAAGAAGATTCTTGGTGACTCATAAATAAATTAATCTGCAAGCATCTGAAAGCAATATGATTAATACTAAGAGTCATTGTCTATTTGTTAGGAATACATTTTATTAGCTCTGTACTATATCATTTTTTAAAATGATTAATGAATAATTTTATTTTTAGCAAAACATTTAACAAAGTATTCCAGGACATTCTGATTATAAGCTAGTCTACAAGTGTAGGCAGCATGCATGACAACTGAACAGCATATATAGCTACCTCAAAAATTGTACTGAAAAAGTGCTCCTTGGTCATTCTTAATCCAATTGAGGAAAAGTGTATGCTAAGCGATTCACACTACACTTGATCTTAGCCAAAAGTGTTCGGTTCTGTTTAGTTTTGCTTTATTTGAATGTTTAATTTTTTGTGTTGGCCCATGGCTGTAATAATAAACATTTGATTTGATTTGCTAAGAGATTCATGTATATGCTCTGGTGTTAAGTAACTTGAAAAAGTGGAGGGTAAACTTAACAGATTTGCAAATGACACAACACAGCAAATATTCTATAAGACAGAAATACAATTTAAATTGATCCTGATAAGATAGAGGAATGGTTGAAAATAAGAGATGAAATTTAAGAGACAAACGCAAAGCTCTTCTCTTCTCTGTATTGGCATTGAAGTGAGCACCACAGACTAATAGTATTTATAAAAATTATGATGAATTAATAATTGATTGCCAACTGAATGTAACTAAAAATCGTGTTACTGTGAGAAAAGCAAATACAATATTAGGTTGCATAACTGTTTCCAAATCAAGGGAAGTAATAGTTTCACTTTATCCTGTATTACTCAGATCCTCAGTTTGAGTACTATGACAGTACATGTAATTCTCAACGTACAACCATTTGTTTAGCAACCATTCTAAGTTCCAACTGCACTGAAAATGTGATTTACAACCAGTCCTCACACTTACAACTGTCTCAGCATCCCCATAGTCCTGTGATCAAAATTTAAGTGCTAGGCAACTAGCATGTATTTACAGCATTTGCAGCATCCAGGGCTAATGTGATCATGATTGGTGACCTTCCCAGCTAGCTTCTGACAAGCAAAATTAACGGGGGAAGCTGCATTTGCTTAATGACCACATGATTCACTTAACAGCTGCAGTGATTTGCTTAACAACCATGACAAAAAGGTTGTAAAATTAGGCACCACTCATTTTACAACTGCCTTTCTTAGCAACAGAAATTCTAGTCCCAATTGTGATTATAAGTTGAGGACTACCTGTATTGTGCATCATACTTTAAGAAATATTCAGAGACACCGACATAAATTCAGGGAAGGGAAACAAGATGAAGAAACTTACCCTTTATTTAAAAAATGCTGAATATGTTTAATGTTGAAAAACTGAACACTATTTAAATTCCCGAAAAAGCCCCACACATAAGTAATTCAAGTTATGTTCTCTCTTATTCTAAGCACAGAAAAAGAATAATAGATTTAGATAGAACCGCATATTCTGAATGAAATTTGGGGTGAGTGGGTAGGAATCCTTATATGAAACGAAGCTTTATGGTGGAGCAAGTTACTCAGAAAAGTGGGTTTCCTTTCACTGGATATATTTAAGCAGAGACTAGAATAGTCATCATCTTTGATTTTTTAAATGAAATTTCTGATCTGATAGGGGTTGGATTTGCAAACACATTTTTTTAACCATACTCATTATTTTGTTTAATATAAAGGTTTTGGTAGAGTAATTGGTAGAATTCCTAGTAATGTTGTCCAACTACAAAATATCTACATTAGTTACTTTGCTACAAATTAAAAAAAAACAAGGAGAAAGGGGAGCTGGAAGAAAAAAGTACAGAATGATGATGATGCACATTTTTCCTCTGGTAACTGAAGGTTAAATGGGTAGCAAGGAAAATGCCTTAAACAAGATTGGTATATTGATTAAAATGCTGATTTAACAGCTCGCCTTTTCCCTTTGGAAACCTGGAAAAGATAAACCAGCTGCTATCTAAGAGTGCTGAATGTCCACTGAGAGTACACTATCTATCATCACAATATGGTGATGAGAGGTGTTTTATGTTTGTGTTAATTTCCCCCACTAAATCAGTAATTATTGCAATCCTGTCCCTGCTGTTTACCCTGCAGCTGTTTTTCCATTTGTCGAGAGAGCGGGTGTTCTCTGAGGATCGCACACGCTTCTATGGTGCAGAAATTGTGTCTGCTTTGGACTATCTGCATTCTGGAAAGATTGTATATCGTGATCTCAAGGTAAAAAAAAGTAATCAAAACGTTTTTGAAGAGACTATTGGGAGAAACAAAGTAATTATGAAAGTTATGCTATTTTGAGAAAAGTAACTAGAAAATTGTGGTCTAGATTGAAGTTCATCAAAATGCTTATTATTCAATTTTATATTGTGAATTGTATAACTTGGCATTTGTTTAAATAATTCATAAGAAAGATTTAGTTTAGTGATATGAATAAAGGAATGTGCTAATTCTGTTGCTTCTTTTCATTAAACACATGAAATCACATATAAATACTACAGTTATAATTAAACTCCATAAATGAAAAAGGGACTTTGGTTTTTAAATGTTCTAATAGAATGTTCAGTGCTAACCTATCTCAGTAAATACAGAGGAGCCCTTTTGCCTAAGTTTATTTTGAATATTCAGTTAGTTGGCTATGATTGGAAGGGTTATTTTTCCTCGTTGGAACTGGCTTTGACACATTGAGGATTTTTTTGTTTTTATTTTAAACTTGGGTAAATCAAACTTAAGTGTTGATGTTTGGTTAGAAGTTCATATTCATTTTAAATACAATGTTTCATATTTCCCCACTGTGGTTTCATATTTTGAGAAGCATGTCAGTACCTAAATAATTCAAAATAATTTGCATATTTGATTTAAGTAAGGACTATGAAGGGCTTCTTCGACAGGAAAATGGACTAGATATGAATCATTAAAGAGAATAATCACATAAGGTGGATTTACTGTTTGCAGATGTTCTTTCCAGTTGTATATTTATCCTCAACAGCCCAGAACCTAACCATGTTTGCAGTCCTGTTACTTGTAATACCTACTGTTACTTCATTTTCATGTAGATTTTGACCTATAAGCATTTGGTTAGTGACCGTTCTATGTTTTAACGGTGTTGATCGAATGGTGGTTGCCACTGGTCCTCCGAATTCCAGCCATCTCAGCACCCCTTGGTTACTTGATTGCAATCTGGGTACTTAGCAACCTGTTCACACTTATGAGTGGTTGCCAAATGTCCTGCAGTCATGATCACCATTTGCAAACTTCCCTACTGTCTTCCCCAAAAAGTTATAGGGAAGCAGGCAGAGAAGATTGCAATTCCCTGGGCTAAGTCTTCCCCATCTGTACACCTTCCCTCAGCTCCTATGTGCTTGCACATGCCAGCCACTTGAGTACAGCCACGCGCCCGACCCACGACACACCTCGCACATCATGTCTGATCCCTGTAGCATCTCCTATGTACCCTCCCCGACCTGCACTATGCCTCTTATGTTCCCCTCTGCACCATCACCACACCTTACCTCTTTTGTACTCCCTTGCACTTTGTGTACCCTCCCGACCTGCATGGCATCTTCATACCTCATACTCTTACACACCCTCCCCAACTCATGCAGTGCCTCATGCCAATAAAGGAGAATATGTGTAGCTCAGAGTTGAAATGAGGGGTCATTGGTGCTCTCTGAACTTGGTTGTTTTCTTAGAGACGTTTCATTATCCAAACTAGGTAACCTAATCAGTGCTAGAAAGAAATGTGGTTTACTCTCAGTTTATATTATAGTAGGCCTATGACAGCATGCCATAATATAAACTGAGAGCAAACCCTACTGTGAGCATCTAGGACCCCTCGTAATGCCTCATGAATTCTGTTGCAAGCCTCCCCAACTGACATAACCCCCCTGACCCTCTTGTTCCCTACCTCACCCACTTACCTGCCTGTAAGCCTGGGACTTGCAAGTTCCTGCTGGCTTTCCCAATGACTTTGGTTGTGGGAAGTCAGCAGACAGTTGCTTCACCTAATGACTCTGGGATTAATGATGGAAACTAGAACTGCAGGAATTGCCATCACTAAGTGGTGGGATTGTGCTTTATGATTGTATCGCTTAGTGACAGAAATTCCAGTGATAATTGCCATCATAAGTCAGAGATTACCTAAGTTCCTATGATACAAAATGTGGGAGCTTTCCCTCACTTAGTAAACTGCTATACTTCTTTGGCAGATGTCCTCACTTTGGTTGTTCTCACTTGGTTGCCATCAAGTACTGATGGCAACTGTATTGCATCCACCAAATGTTCAGCTAGTGATGGCTCATATTTAGGTAACTGCATAATTTCTGCTTTCCATGCATGCTTCTGGTATACCTAAAACCTCAGTCTATGGTTGCAAGCTGCTGTCTTGCTCCAGCTTTCACTGAATTTCCCAAGTTGGTGCCTTATGAGATACTATGCTCACATTACTGTGGTCTCTTTCCTTTTTGGATGATTTTTTTATTTAAGTTATACTGAGATGTCATTTGGGGGCCAGGTCCACAGAAGAAAAGCATGTAAAATAAAAATATAGATAATAGTAACAGTTTCATGATATCCCAAACTTTTGAATATTTGCCTTCTTTTGGTATTCTGTCACATATCAGTATTGGAAAGCAATTTCGCTCTCTCGCTCTCTCTGTTTAACTAATTAATAACTCCAAAGGACATATTTGTGCAATCTGTTCAATCTGAGCAGAGTAGCTCAGGAAGTGTTACTCTGTTTTAAAACTTTGCATCTTAGGTTATCAAAATCTCTCAACTCTTTACCCAATGCATGGGAGTTGTGGTCATATGTTATTGCCAAAGGAGCATCTATGTTGTTTTATATCGGAAGAGGATAGCATGTTCTGGTGAAAGAATTGAATTGTTACCTGGAGAAGTGACTGGATCCAAAGCAATTAATTTTCTCTCTTCCTTCCCCCCCCCCCATTTTTCAACGTCACTATCTTGTGTTTTTCCATTTCTGATTAGGATAACTCTCAATATTTTTGTAGTAGTTTAGAACTGACTGTAATCAAAGTCAAACTGTAGAGGGGGGTTTGTAGTCATTTTTAATAGGGGAGCCTGGAAAGAAATATGTATAAAAGGTTTGAAGCTAGGTCCTCAGAAATAGCGTATTATTTTTTTCTAGACTGCTCTACTAACTACAGTGGAGGAATTCTTACTACTTAGAAAATTAAGTATTTAGGAGATATTTAAAACAGATTACATATACCAGAAATTAGAACTTTCATTTCTGATACTGGTTTTACATAGAAAGTATAGAAATGTCATAGACAACATTTGTGAATATATAACTGCAGTGAAATAGTATAGTTTGTAGCTTTTGTGCATTGCCCAGAACCATGGATGGATAGCTATATGCAGGTAGTTCTTGACTTACAATCGTTCTTTTAACAATGGTTTGAAGTTACAACAGCCTTGGAAAAAAATGAATGTATAACCTATCCCGAAAAATATGATCATTGCACTTTCTCTGTGGTCACATGATGGCAATTCAGGTGCTTGGCAACTGGCTCGCATTTACAACGGTTGCAGTATCATGCAATCAGGTTATCACAATTTATGACCTCCCTAGCCAACTTCAGACAAGCAAATTCAATTAGGGAAGCTGGATTAACTTAACAACCATATGATTCACTTAATGACCACTGTGATTCATTTAACAGCTGTGTTAAATCAGATCATTGACCTAATGATTCGCTTACTGACTGCTTCACTTAGTGATAGAAATTCTGGTCCCAATTGTGGTTGTACAAGGACTATCTGTAAATGGTTTAAATAAATACATAACCAGCCAACCAACCAACCGAGAGTTCTTTCTATTGTGGAAGATTGTCACTGTGAATAATGCTTTCAACACCTTTCTATAAGATACAGTCGATTGACAAGCATAAAAAAGTAGTTCATACCTATTCTTTCCTTAAGTTTTTCAAGGCTTTTGAGAAAGTATTTTGTGTTTGATATATGAATTTTGTTTGGTTTTGAATAGATTTTTTATTTTATTTTAAATGATGTGGATACACATCCATTCTTCAGATGCTTGTAATGGTTTTACTTGATGAATTTTAATAAGCTTAAATATTGGCATTACTAAACTTTGGTCACTTGAAACCGGATTGGAATTTGGTACGAATTCCTTAACAAAATTATATTCAGACAGCTTTTTGATCAGTGATCAAGTCTCTTTGTACGTTCGGCGTTTGTGTGTTCAAAGCTTTAGTGGTTAAAGATTTGGAAAAGAGGATTAGGGATCAGACTTCTAAAGTGTGTTTTAAATATGGTTGTGATAACTAGGAAAGTGCAAAAAAATCAAAAATACTTCTTAAAAAATCCTCTAAAAACAAGCAAAGCAGTCTCCCAGAATGTTTTTGTTGTTCCAGGCTTAATCAAAACAAAATCTTAGAATGATTTTCATGAGGAAGTAGGAAGAATGGTGCCATTTTCTCTCTTCATTCTTCCTTTCAGCAACTGCCTGTTGAGAGGAACCTCTACTTTCCTGACCCTTACTTTCCTAATGTCCACCCTTCCCTTCTTCCCTTAGCTGCTGCCATTGACATCTGTGGTCTCATTCCTTCCATTGGTCTCATTCCTTCCATTCCAAGAACTACCCAATATTTCTGTGGTTTAGTCAATATCTGGAATAAAACAACAGTTTCATTTCGGTGCAGATCAAAACTTCTTGAATATTTGTGTTCATGTGTTGCAACTATTCCGTGTACGAAATAGTATATGCACTAATTTTATTTGCACATTTCTGCTACTAATAATAGTTAATTTCTTCATATCAAGACAGAAATTAAAGAAGTATATTGAAATATTATTCAGTAGAGATGTCATCACCAATACCCCTTAGAAACATATCCCTACTTACAAGAAGGTGGCTTGCATATTTTGGTACTTATAAGATATTCCTTGTAGTACAGGTAGTCCCCAACTTACAATAGTTCATTTAGTGAGGTTATAGTGGCACTGAAAAAAATGACTTATGACTGCTTTCACACTTATGACTGTTGCAGCATCTCCATGGTAATGAGATCAAAATTCAGTTGCTTGGCAACTGACTCATATTTATGATGGTTGCCATGTCCTGGAATCATGTGATCCCTTTTGTGACCTTCCAACAAGCAATGTCAGTGGGGAAGCCAGATTCACTTAACAACCATGTGACTAACTTAACAACTGCAGTGATTCACCTAACAACTGTGGCAAGAAACATCATCAAATGGAGCAAAACTCACTTAACAAATGTTTCATTTGGCAACAGAAGTTTTGGGCTCAATTGTGGACATACGTTGAGGGCTACCTGTACTAGAAGGTAAAGTTACATTAGCACTCTAGTCCTTGCCAAGTTGAAAGGCTACAGGAACTGGTGGAATACCCACAGAAATATGGCAAGCAACAGAAGAAGAATCAGTAAAGAGTCTAACCTAGCTTTGCTAGAAAAATCTTGAGAATAACGCAGTGACCAACAGATTGGAAAATATCAATTTGCATACTGAAATAAGGAGATTTAATAGAGTATGCGAACTATTGTACAATATCCTTAATTTCACAAGCTACCAAAATAAAGCTTATAATCGTCCAGTGCAGATTAGAGCCCTACATAGGAAAAGAGTACCAGATATTCATGCTAGCTTTAGAAAAGAAATAAGGAACAAGAGACATTATTGCTGATGAAGTGAGAAAGCCAAAAAATATCCCAAGGAATTCACTATATGCTTCATTCATTATATAAAGGCTTAAGATTGTTGCTCATGTCAAGGTGTAGTTTCAGCTTAGCAAAATAGGAATCTTAAAAAAAACATTGTCCTAATGAGAAACCTAGTATATACAGCCAGGAAGCCACAATATGGACAGCACATGATGAAACCCTCCTTCCGCAAAATCCAGACTGATATTTGTCTTTTTGAGGTCAGGCAGATTTTCCTAGGCTATTTAGACAATTTTACTTTTATTCTGTGTGTGTGTGCGTGCGTGTATGTGTGTGTGTGTGTAGATGGAAATGGTCTCTGGAGATAAAATAATGTATTGCAGGTTTGCTCACATTGGTGGATCCAACAGTCTTTTTTTAAATGACTTATTTTCTTGTAATAGAAGCAAACTGGAGCATTTCCACTTACTGTCGTTCTTGATTCCTTTTTCCTCACTGGGTCCACTGACTATTTCTGCCATTCCCTTGTGCTGCCTGAAAAGAACTTACTAACTTTTTAGTAAGTTCCTCTCCATCTTTTCTCCTTCTGCATTCTTATCTCTACTACTCTCATGAGGAGGGTAATTAGAATCTACAGCTGGTTCAAAAGGCCCACATGATAGCAGGTCAAGCATGCTTAAACAAATGCAGGTAGTACTGGACTTATGACCACAATTGAGCCAGAATTTCTGTTGTAAGTCGTTGTGGTCATTAAGCAGGTCACCATGTGACCTGACTGAATTTTACAACCATTTTTACAATGGTCATTAAGAAAGTCACCATGGTAACTGAGTAAATCTGTTTATGCAATGGGTGTTTTTTGCCATTTTCTATACCAGAGTTATCAGTTAGTTCTAAGTCTGTGAATTCTACATCTATGGCGTTCATATTTCTTTCCAATGAACGTACTGCTTTCATCACATTCCTTTTGTGAGTTTAATATATCTATTAAATGGCTAGATGCATGTGAATATTTTCCACAACCATTATCATTTCATCAAACTTTTTAAAAAAGCTTTTAAATAAGTATTGCATTTTGCCAAAGTCTTTTTTCAAATGTCAGACACATTTGCTTGTCTGTATCCTGATACATTGTTGCTCTGTGTAACTTGGCAATGATAGATAAAAGAACACAGTAATCCAGAATGAAAAAATAACTTAAAAGGCATCCTGAGAATGGGGGGGGGGAACTAAAAAACCCAGGGAAGATATTCTCTTCTGTGTCATTTAATATATACTATTTTCAATACTCCAAGCTATATAAATAGCACTAGCAATAACACTTATATACTGCTTCACAGTGCTTTATAGCACACTCTAAGTGGTTTACAGAGTCAGCATATTGGCCCCCCCCCCAACAATCTAGGTCCTCATTTTACCAACCTCGGAAAGTCTGAGTCAACCTTGCACCAGTCACGATACTGGCAGTGGGCAGAGTCAGTCTGCAATATTGCATTCTAATGAATGCGCCACCATGACATTAGAATGTCAACAATCTTTAATTATATAAATATTAATGTATTGAAATTGAAATGATGTAGTGTATTCAAGATTTATAATAATTCAAATGAAAGAAAAAAGGGAAAAATCTTTATTTTAATACTTGACTATTATACAAGTATATTAATGACAAAAAACAGTGCTTCTAATGTCAGTGTAGTATATCATGTTTTTCATGCAGCTAAGGTTATTATTACCATACTGAACAGAACAGAATAACAGAGTTGGAAGGGACCTTGGAGGTCTTTTAGTCCAACATCATGCTCAGGCACCCTGTCCTATACCATTTCAGATAAATGGTTGTCCAATCTCTTCTTAAAAACTTCCAGTGTTGGAGCATTCACAACTTCTGGAAGCAAGTTGTTCCACTGATTAATTGTTCTAACCATCAGGAAATTTCTCCTTAGTTCTAGGTTGCTTCTCTCCTTGATTAGCAATCAGTCACCTTGATTAGTGATTGATATGATGAAGAAACTTCCATTGATGATTTAGCAACGGGAGCAATTGCTAAAATATGAGTTACAGCATCTTGATTCGAATCCCATTATTTATGTAATTGTATCAGAAATCATTAATCATAAGTACATAATGGTGTTTGCATCATGATATACCACATATGTGATAGAATTTTTCAGTCTTCATGACTTGCTGCAAACACCTTTAGTTTCTACATAATTACAGAATAATGAACTTTGGCCACAGTATATGAATACATTAAGCTGAGTTCTCTTTCCTGGCAGCTTTAGAATTCCAATTGCCCACAGTATAGAATTTGGCTCATTAAAACAAGAAGCAAATTACATTATCATTTCACTTTTTCTGTACAATGTATGAACTGTTTTATATAATTCTGGTGGTTGCTCTTTCATATTTAAGAAGATAGAATACCACTACATAGAGTAGTGCTGCAGTTCCCTCTAAGGTTAAATGGTTGTGTGTTTAACAATGAAGCAAGGTGCATGCATATGCATATCTTTTTAAATGATCGGATGTAATACCCTCATGTTTAGCAGCACCTCTTTTGTAGGATTTGCCAAGTCCTGGTAATCATGCTATAAAAATATAAATAGCAGTTATATAAATGAAGTAAGTAAATATGAAACTAGATATAAAGAAACTTAATTATTAGATATGCTGGTATTTTGTTTTTCTTAGAATAATATTTTTCTATAATTAGAATAATATTAGCATAGAAAAAGCCATTATTGGTTCTTCAGAAAGAGTTAATGAGGGAATATATTAAAATGGAAACAGCACAGTGGGTTAAAGGAGTAAAGATACGTAAATAAATCTGTAATTTCAATCAGTTCAAGTGACCTTTAAGCTAGTTTTAAAGGAAAAAAAACATTAGAATATCAGATTTGTCATTATCCATTACTTTTACTTATAGCAAAATTGTAACAGAATTATTACATGGCAGGTGGGTTTTTTTTGTCTTTAATTAAGTGTTTTTTATGTGTCTTTGTAAAATACAGTTAGAAAATCTAATGCTGGATAAAGATGGACACATAAAAATTACAGATTTTGGACTTTGCAAAGAAGGAATCACAGATGCAGCTACTATGAAAACATTTTGTGGTACTCCAGAATATTTGGCTCCAGAGGTATGTCAGCACTTTATATTTTAAACTCTTACATTTTCTTTAATCATAAAATGCTTTGGAACGGTAATCTTCATATTTTAATACTTGCAGATACTATTACAAAGGGTACTGTATTTATTATAGTTTTTAATTTATAATTTCTGTAGTGGAATCTGTCTGCCATATAAATTATAAATTCTCTCTTCCCCCCTCTCCCTTTCTCCCTCTTCACCCTTCCCCGTCCCTCCTTCCCCCTTTTCTCTCAAATGAATCTTCTTTTTCTTTTTTTCTCTTTTAAAGCATTTATCTTTTCACACAGAGAAAACTAAATGTTAAGTTAGTTCACAAAATTTCTTAAATTAGATGAAAGAAAATAAGGAAAATATTTCCAAGTGAAGTTTGGAGGAAATTCAAGGAATGTTGCTGATATAACTGCATGAAAAGAGTTGTAGCTTAATCTGAACAATTTGTCACCTAAGATAACAGCGAAAATATTTTTGCCAAGTTTTCATTTATGTTTATTTAAAGGTCATCTTTAGAGTATATTTGTCTCTTAAAATCAAAATGATTTTGAAAGCAAGATTTTTATTATGATCTTTGTCTGCGTCTTGTGATTGAACCAGGAAACCTGTGACCTGCTCTGGATGGGTACATGAATATCCATTATTCTTTGTGAATTCTTCTACAGATGAGGATTTTTATGGGGAACCACTTAGTAAGACAGATGGGCAATGAAGTTCCTGTTGGCAGAGCCTCATTGAGAGTTTGGCAATAAATCTCACTCTAGAAAATAAAACCTGCTCTTAGGAGCTAGCGGAAGACAGTCAAGCTCAAGTTCTCATAGATAAGTTGTTTTACTGAAGAAATTATAGAATTTATATTGAAATTCAGCTGCTTCAGTATAATTAAGCTTTCTACTATTTAATAGTTCCAGGATTTAAATTTTATGTGTCTTTCTTCTTTCCTTATGTGGTAATGCATTTATGGTTATTTTTTTCTTGACCTAAGATGTGGAGGAGACCTCCGTTGTGTTTTAATAACACTTTTGTCTGATTTCAAGCTCTTTCTAGCCTTAGCAGCTTCTTTCCTTATATCTGTACTCCTTCTTAGTTTTGTTTAACCTGCAGAATTATCAGCAGCCTAGGGAACATTATCCATATTTTTGAAACACTTATTCTGTTATTAGATTTCCATAGCTTTAAACTTCCCAAAATTACTTCATGCAATTCTCCATGATGTTTTGGATGATTAGTCCACATTTTTAAAAGTGATGCAAATGATACTTTTGAACCAGTGAACTCTAGAATTCTATTTTGTAAATATGTCAGGTATGATAGTAATGTTCCACCTACTCCTTGTGTTTTGAGAAAAAGACACTTCAACATTTATGAAGCAGGTAGTGTGATAGAACAGATAATCATCTTTTAGAGGGTTGTGATAGGACAAGGCATTCCAGGTATCTACCTGTATCTTGGGGTTGCATTCTAACTTCAGTATCATTTGTTATAGACTTCCTCTTTCTGTAGCCCAGCTCTTGATCTTGTTTCAATACCAGCTTCTTAATGATACCTGCTAATGACCTTAACTTAAGATGCATATTGGCTTCTGGACACTCTGGGGAGTACAGATCCCTCCCCAGAACTCTAAAAAGACCAAGACTATGAGATGATTAAATAAACAGCATGTTCTGAAACACGATGGAGAAAAATGGAATGAACAAAATAAGCTGTCTGATAGGCCGTATCCAGGTCTAACAGTGCCTGTTAGAATTTTGGGAGCTATATTGCTGCTTCCTTCATTTTGAAACTGTTCTGTTCTTCTAGAAGTGGTATCCAAAGTGGCAATTAGGGAGGCACCCCCTCTAGTCCATGGAATTATAAATACTTAATCTCATCCCTTTTGTAAATGATGGGATTGCCATTGTAAAATTCCTTTGGACTGATGCATAGCATATTCCTCTCTTCTTCCTAGTGGAAGCTTAAGAGGTACACTGGATTCCTGATTTTAGTGATAGCCATCCTGGTCTTCGGACTACCACTACCATAACACAGACTACTGACTACTGTCTCTTCCCATCTTGGGGCCAGAATATATCCTTGGTTCATGAGAACCTGTGTTTTAGTCACTGCCCATCTCATTTCTGCCCATTTTGCAATTATAATAATAATAATAATAAAGTTGGAAGGGACCTTGGAGGTCATCGAGTCCAACCCCCTGCTCAGGCAGGAAACCCTATACCATTTCAGACAAATGGCTGTCCAGTCTCTTCTTTAAAACTTCCAGTGTTGGAGCATTCACCACTTCTGGAGGCAGGTTGTTCCACTGGTTAATTGTTCTAACTGTCAGGAAGTTTCTCCTCAGTTCCAGGTTGCTTCTTTCCTTGACTAGTTTCCATCCATTACTTCTTGTCCTGCCCTCAGGCGCCTTGGAGAATAGCTTGACTCCCTCTTCTTTGTGGCAGCCCCTGAGATATTGGAATCTGCTATCATGTCCCCTAGTCCTTCTTTTCATTAAACTAGACATACCCAATTCCAGCAAACGTTCTTGATATGCTTTAGCCTCCAGTCCCTAATCATCTTTGTTGCCCTTCTCTGCACTCTTTCTAGAGTCTCAACATCTTTTTTACATCGTGGTGACCAAAACTGGATGCAGTATTCCAAGTGTGGCCTTACCAAGGCATTGTAAAGTGGTATTAATACTTCACGTGATCTTGATTCTATCCCTCTGTTAATGCAGCCCAGCACTGTGTTGGCTTTTTTGGCAGCTGCAGCACACTGCTGGCTCATATTTAAGTGATTGTCCACTAGGACTCCGAGATCCCTCTCACAGTTACTACTATTGAGCAAGGTACCCCCTATACTATACCTGTACATTTGGTTTTTCTTGCCTAAATGTAGAACCTTACTTTTTTCACCATTGAATTTCATTTTGTTAGATAGCGCCCAATCTTCAAGTCTGTCCAGGTCCTCCTGTATAAGCTGGAACTGTTTATATAACAGCTTTGTCTTACAAGTTATCCATAATATAACAGGAAAGGAAATTATACTATGGTGGCATCAACCATAATATAATTAAAAGACATGTTTATTCTCTCATTGATTCTGTTTTGTCCATTAATCACTTTGTCTTGATACCAAAATCTGCAGTTTTGCCAATAGAGCCTTCCTTAGTACCAATCCCTCTGTAGCTGCCATCTGTTTGGTATCCTCCTTCAGCTATGTAACTTACTAAAACACTTAGCAAATGAGGTGCTTTAATGCCTGAAGCTGACAAGGCAGGTATAAGCAGTTGCCTGTCTAGCAATGGCCATTAAATAAAGTTACCACAATTGTCAAGGTTCCAAAATGACTTACTATTTTCCATTAATTGAAGAGGATGGAAGGAAGATGCCTAGAATTTAAACCTTTGTGAATATATATAAATGTCTGATATCTTTGTATAGCAGTGGGCAGTCAACCATATGGGTGAAGTTTCATTCTTATCTGCAGTAAAGATTCTGTTCTAGTCATGTTTGTGAATCTTTTGTCAAATCAAGCCAAGAGGTTAAGCTAAGATCTCAGTGTTTGTAAATTAGTGATTTATTTTTGTGCTTTGGTGTGAAGCCTGATTAAAAAAAAGAGAAATTCGGTGACTCACAGTTCGAAGACTTTCAGCCTACAAGAGCTGCCTGCTGAACCATTTAATGCTTGAGGCTATGAGTCCAGCACTACATCTTTGGATATATTTTCTTACCTTTCTCAATCCCTAATCAATTATATATTCCATCTACGGAGAACAGGCCATATATGGAAGAATTACTCCAGATGGTAGCTGCTCTTGGCCTTGAAGCACACTAATATCAGCAACCAAATCAATAGATGACTCAAATTATTCATGTAGCTACCTGAACAACAATGATACTTCAGCCTTTACTACAGCCTTTGCTACTACTGCTTAAAATAACCATGGATGCATAACGAAAGTCAGATTAAGTACTCCTCCCCCAAAAGTTAAAATGTATAAAAGAATTGATGCTATTGTTTTTCAAATTCATCATCTATCTCTGTGAGCAGTTCAGGGCATATCTTGTACTCTAAGTCATTTGGTGCCAGTAAACAAAGACAGAAAACTAGGTATCTTGAGGATGCGGTCTCTCCAGTTGTATCTCCATAGCCTTGCTTATTTGACATTTTACTTCTATTTGTATTTTGTGATTTTCTCAATTCTTTCTCTACTATTCTGCTGTCTACAGGTATTGCAATCTCCACCATCCAGACTTTTTTGTCTTTCTTATCAACAGTTTTGAAGTCTGGGGTGTTATGTGGCAGATGCTTGTCTGTTTGAATTCTAAAGTCCCAGAGCATTTTAGCTTCTTCAGTTTCTGTTACTTTGTCTCTTTGGGGCCCCACTAGTTCTTGCTTGCAGGCAAGTGGTATTTCTTGCAGATATTCCAATGCTCTATTATTGCTACTTTGTCATGCTGTTCTTTATAGTCAGTCTATGCAATTTTCTTGCAGAGTGAGTCTCCTTCAAAAATTTCTCTCTTGTTATTAACATCTCCCAATCTATCACCATTAACTATTTGTAATAGTTGTTGGATCCACTTTTAGCAAAACCATCTTCAGTTCACCATTTCTTCCCTAGAAGTTTCCCCAGTTGAACTATTTTATTTCTTCTTGCATGTCAAAATTAGTAATAATTTTGGGATTTGGGATTTTCTAATGAATCTTCATTGCTGAGCTAGGCAATTATAGAATTTATCTCCTATTAGAGGACTCTGTGAGCACTATGAAAAAAATTAACCTTATTTACACTGAAAGCATAGTAAACTATTGTGCTGTTTTCTTGCAGTGACTGCATTTCTGTAGCATTATTCATCCCTTTAAATGTACAACAATTTTAAAATAAAATGTTGCTCACATAAAGATACAACAACACTTGAAGTGTTAAGTACATTTTTGGCATTTCAGCTTCATTATGTCCAGTCCTCAAATGCATGAACAGATAATCATATGAATATTAGTTATTTTTCACATGCTTATGTGATCACACAAAAAGTACATGCTAAAAAGAAGCAGATGGTGACAGATGGGAAAGGTTGAATAAGGTGGTTTTGGAATCCTAGAAAATGTACTTTTGTAATAGTATAAAAATAAAAATTATTTGAATGCCAAGTAAAAATATACAGAACAATTGATTGGTAATTGTTTTCATATAATGGTAATTTTGATTAAATGACTTTCACTGTCAATATTCTATCTTATTTATATTAAAGCCTGATATAAAAGAATGGGCTTGTATGCAAACATTCTTGAAAGTAAGAACTCATTACTTAGTAACAATTAACTTTGGAGTTTATTTTTGTATCACTGTTCCATAAAATAATATTTAGCGAATGGGGGGAGCCTCTCAGAAAGTAAATAATTTTTATTTTTCGGTTTTCCTGAAGTACAGTTTTTATAATACTTCAAAGCTAGATTTAAAATTGCTACTCAGTTTTATATTTAACTATGTGCCTAAAACTATTCATGTTCTCTTAGTAATCTCATTAAATTTCTGAAACAGCTTCTGTCCATTATGTAAAGTTTTTTTTTGCATAATTGGAAAGGGCCATTTAGGCCATCAAGTCCTGCTCAGTATAGGACTCTAAATTAAATATGTCTGACAGATGGCTGCCAGCCTCTACTTGAGCACAACCAGTGAAAGGAGTTCACCTCCTCCCTTGATTTTGTTTTTAAATAGTAGTCTTTGATGTGCCAGTCCCACTTTATTTGAAAATGCACAACTATTGAAAAAGACAGTCCATCAGGGCTGTATAATGTAGTCAGTGATCAATCAGAGAAATTTATTTTAAAACATATGGATAAAATAAAAGACATCCCTAATTAATAACATGAAGTATTTTGATGATAATGTTTTATTAAAGTAAAAAAGGATGGATAGATAGAAAGAAACATATACCTTCTCCCCAAGAATATTTTGATGGGTCAGTTTCATTAGAATCTTGATGGGGCAGTGGTTAAAAATATAGGATTGCAGGCAGACTCTGCTCACAGCCTGGAGTTTGATCATGACGGGGCTAAAAGGTTGACTCAGCCTTCTATCCTTCCAGGTTGGTAAAATGAGGATCCAGATTGTTGGGGGCAATATGCAAATAATGCTTCAACATTGTAAACCTCCCAGAGAGTGTTATAAAGTGCTATGGAGCAGTATATAAGCCTAAAATGCTATACTAAATGCTATTAGTAATGTCCCAAAGTTAATCCAACTGTTGTCAGTTGCAATTTGGGGACTTGGGATACAGTCACATTTCAGAACAGTGCGTTTTTATCCATATGTCCGCTGTATTGTATGTGTTGAGATTGTTTACAGTGGAAATAAAATGTTCAGAACTTGTTTCTCCCATCAGAAGTAAAATTATGCTTGAGCTCAAGTTTGTGTGCTTATTCTGGAATCATGTCTGGTTCTTAAAGATGGCCTGGAGAAGTCCTTGCAGTTTTCTTGGCCAGTTTTTTGGGAAGACATTTGTCGTTGTTTTCTTCCTGGGGCTGAGAGAAAGTGACTGGCCCAATGTCACTCAGCCAGCTTTGTGCCTAAGGCAGGTCTAGAACTCACTGTTTCCTGGTTTCTAGCCTGATGCCTTAACCATTACAACAAACTGTTTCTCAATTGTGGTTTAACACTATCCAAAATAAGCTCACTATACTCAGTGATATAAAACATAACATTCATAGTAAAAATCAAGATGAATAAATTGGAAAAGAGAAACATGATGCTGTAGTTGAATTTTTCTTGAAAACCTGAAATAGTTCTGTCTGTTGCAAGAAATTATGTGAGTAAAATCATGTTTTAAGTTAAGACAATCAAATAATCTAATAACTGGAAACCATGACTTTTGTTAGCTGTTGTTTTTAAATCTTTGAAATTTATTGAAGTATCCTAATTTATAGAAAATATATTTATTATAACAACTGATAAATCCCACCTTCATATGGTAAGGTTGTATTGAAGTGTCATATTTTGTCTAAATTATTCAAAAGTTTCTAGATCTGTTTCATTAGATATTTTATTGGTGGTGCCCTCAAAGTAAATGTTAGGTTTTATTAAGTATACTTTAAAAAAAAAAACCTCAGACACTTCATATTTTACCATGTATATTTTTCCTTCTTTTAATGCAAAAGGGGATCCCCATTCTAAGTATATTACAATAGATATGTGAATTATGTAACAATAACAAAGTTTGCTTTTCACCACGCTAACATTTTTATTCATGTATAAACTGAAATAGTTTAAATCATTTTTATATGATCAACTAAATTTGGTTTAATCGGTCAATTAAATGTAATAGTCCCAAGATGGTTTATATAGTGTTAATATACTTATTGGGCAAGTATAATTTAATGCACAACAATGTTTCTGCATTACTGTCTATTCTTTTCAATACTGCAAAATAGTACTTTATCACATTGATTATTAAAACAAGCAGAAAACCTCTGAAATACTGTTTTTATTTCTATACAAATAAACTCTTTCTAAACATAATTGATATACATGCTAGTACACCATTTATTTAGATAGATGTAGGATTTGATTACGTTTTATAGGCATAATCCCTATATATGAAGAAATACTTCTCTGTTTCATCTTAGTGCCATTCAATAAATTTACAAGTGTACCTTAACAATGAAAGGAGTTATTATACAATGATGTATACAATTGTATCATATTATATGGTACTGGAAAAAAATATAGGAATATTTTCTTTGTTCCAGCAGCCCTAATTATAACAGCAAGAACAACAACAACAATGGCATGACAAAGTACCAATAACGGTGCATTGGAATATCTGCAAGAAATATCACTTGTCTGCAAGCAAGAACTAGTGGGACCACAAAACAGACAAACTAATAGATAACAAAGAAACTAAAGTGCTCTGGGATTTTAGAATTCAAACAGACAAGCATCTGCCACATAACACCCCAGACGTAACAATTATTGATAAGAAAGATTTTTTTAAAAGTCTGGATAGTGGAGATTGCAATACCTGCAGACAGCAGAATAGTAGAGAAAGAATATAGAAAAAATATCACAAAACACAAAGACCTGCAAATAGAAGTAGAATGACTTTGGCAAAAGAAAACAAAAGTAGTATCAAACAAAATTAAACAAATTTAACCTTGAATAGAATGCCAAGACATCTGGAGCATCACTTGACCACCATTGGCATTGATAAAATCCCCACCAGTCAATTGCAAAAAGCTATTTTAGTTGATACAGCTTACATTCTGCAAAAATATGTTTAATATTATTAAATAACAACATTTATCTATCCCAGGGGTCTGGGAAGGACTCAATAGATGGACAAAAAGGCCAAATACAGCCTAAACGTCTGCCTGAAAGTGCAACTAACCATAATAATAAGCACCTGCTACATAACACTCAAGAGTTAACAATTATTGATAAGAAAGAAAAAAAAAATGTCTGGATAGTGGATGTTGCAGTACCCGAAGACAGCATAATAGAAGAGAAAAGAATTGGAGAAAATCAGAAAATACAAAGACCTGCAAATAGAAGTAAAACGGCAGTGGCAAAAGAGAACAAAGTTAGTATCAATAGTAATAGGTGCTTTGGGTGCAATCCCCCAAAATCTGGCATACTGCTTGAAGACTTTTGTCATTGACAGAATTACCATCACTCAATTACAGAATGCAACTTTACTTGGTACAGTTTATATCCTGTAATGATACCTTTAACAAATAACATTTGTCTATCCCAGATCCTTGGGAAGAATTCGAAAGGTGGATAAAAATGCCAGATCCAGTCTAAGCATCTGGCTGATTATACAACTAACCATAATAATTAAAAAATAGTGTCGTGTAGTCGTTAAGCTGTAAGATAGCCTGGTTGTAGTCTATCCTTGGCCAAGGAAGTTCACTGGATGGCTTTGGCCAATCACTCCCTCTGTCCAAGCTTCCTCAGAGAATTATATTGATGAATAATGGAAAAGAATGCTCTATATGCTGCTTTCCACTGTTGATTGAAAGACAAACATTAGACCAAACCTATGCCTTATATGTTGTTTAACTCTTAGAGCAGTGTTTCTCAACCTCAGCAACTTAAGCTGTGTGGTCTCCAATTCCCAAAATCCCTCAGACAACATGCTGGCTGAAGAATTCTGGGAGTTGAAGTCTACACAGAGCTTAAAAGTTGTCAAGGTTGAAAAACACTGCCTTGGAGCATTACTTTTTGTCATAACAATGCCATAGCAAGTAGAAGATATTGTACTCCCTGTGGTATCTCCAGAACTTTTATAACCACATCAGTGCTTCCAAAGTGGAAGATGGAAAAATGAAATACTTTATGACCAGGACTATGCTCCACTATGCTGAATTGAATCCTTGATTTTAATAGATAAAACAGTAGAGCTCAAGGCACATAATTGATACTTTTAAAGCAGATGCTCAAAAGTTAGTTTTTAAATAATGTACATCTGTGTTTACCTAGAAGGGTAATGACCTCGAAATGAAGATGCTGCCTTGTTTAAACAAAGACTAAATATAATACTATCATTTGTTTCCTGTTCCTTAGAAAACTATCATAATGTTCTCTTTTAAAGGATAATTATTTCAAAAGTAATCTATTTGTCAGTAAATATATTTGTCTAAGTGTTAATGCCTTGATATTACTATTTTAGGTTTTGGAAGACAATGATTATGGTCGTGCAGTGGATTGGTGGGGCCTTGGAGTTGTCATGTATGAAATGATGTGCGGCAGATTGCCATTCTACAACCAGGATCATGAAAAACTTTTTGAACTCATTCTAATGGAAGATATAAAATTTCCTCGAACTCTCTCATCTGATGCAAAATCATTGCTTTCAGGTCTCCTGATAAAAGATCCAAATAAACGGTAAGTTTAAAGTATAACAGTTAGGTATTAAAATATACAAGGGAATGAATTTTTTTTTTAAAATCCTGTTTAAGCAACATGATGCTCTTTTCCCCATAGTGAACAGGAATTAAATAACTAATAACTTCTCTCTGTTGAATTATGGACTTTTTATAGGATCAGAAGCAGCAAAGTTTATAACTGAAGAGGTAATATCTCTTAAGAACTAAAATAGTGCTAAGTTAGTGAATACTGGACTTTCCAGTATTTGAATTATATATTACATTTCTAAATGTAATAAATTAGGTATAAAAAGTGATTAGTTACATGATGCTGGGTGATTTACAAAAAAATAAAACAAATAATATAAAATAAAAAAACATAGGATCCAAAAATCATAAAATAGCCATCAACACTACCAACAGATTGGCTCTATCACATAGGTGGGGCCCCAGTTGAAGTAAAAGGAACAGAAAGTACAGAAAACTCTTTCTAATGTGCCTTTGTCTCGTGCAAAATTCAGTTTTTGCTTTAGGATTAAAATATGTATGAGCATTCCTGTATTTTCAATCCAATTAATTTAGCTAGTAAATTTTAATAACTGCAAGTGAAAGTATACGAAGTTCCAAATTGTATTAAGGAAGTCATATAATAATATATGCATTGTTAATTTTTCAAAACAAATTCTCCCACTTGAAAGTTGTGTTTTTAATTATTAAATGGCTTACTTATTAAATCTCAAGTTATTTCAAGGAATAATTTTAATTTTTTTTAGGGATCACATGGGTCTCTGGGTATTTTTTCCCCTCTTTTCTTTTTTTACTAATAAGAATTGTATTATTTACACTCTTCCCCCAATAGTCTTGGTGGAGGACCAGATGATGCTAAAGAAATTATGCGACACAGCTTCTTTGCTGGAATAAATTGGCAAGATGTATATGATAAAAAGGTAGGTTTATATCAGATAAAACAGAATCCTTAAGAAATCCCAAAGAGAATATACCTTATTTCAAGTATAACAAATGTATATCAAGTAAATGCATATCAGGTAAAAGGTAGCAAACTAGCAAACAACAACAAACCTCCCAGTATATCTAAGCGTAACAATGTTGGTCTTTCCTGATTTAATAGAAGCATATATATATATTTGTTTTCTGAGGTTTTCACGGGTGTTTGTATGTAGGTCTTTGGTAATTCGGGTTTTCTCCTGCATAAAATTGGAAGTGTCTTGGCGACGTTTCGACGAAGTCTCATTCGTCATCTTCAGGCTGGTGTCTTCGGCCTCGTGCTTGCTCCTAAAAGCACGAGGCCGAAGACACCAGCCTGAAGATGACGAATGAGACTTCGTCAAAACGTCGCCAAGACACTTCCAATTTTACGCGGGAGAAAACCCGAATTACCAAAGACCTACATACAAACACCCGTGAAAACCTCAGAAAACATATATATATATATCCTACTCTCTATGCTTTTGGGTATGTGTATATGTATGTGTGTGTGTATACACACATATATATGTGTATATATATATATATTCAGTACTAATTTAAGTTAATTAAATAGTTGTGTCAATGTTTGTACTGTTTTTTAATAAAGAATGAAAATAAAAAGTTAAATATCCTTCTTGTTTGCTTCATGTTCCAATGGTGGAAACTATTGCAGCTCTGCAAACCATTCTGAAGGATGCTTTGCTGCTCAGAGTCTTGAGGTATCTGTGATTTTTGAAGTCTTTGTGTGGCCATTTTAGGACTTTTTCTTAGGGACAGTGAAAGCATTTCCATTGGGATAGTTGCTGAAATGAACCATCTTGCCTCAGTGTTCCAAGCAGAAGATTCAGAAGATCACTTTGTAAGCTCCTGTCAATAGCTTACAACTTTTTTATTCATCTTTCCTTTGGACTTTATAAGCCTAATCTATAACTTAGTGTAAATCTTGAGGTACTTTGTCATATTGAAGAAGGAATTCTTGTACGGGCTATTAGTATTGCTGCACAATTTGGGTTGGAGGGAGTGTTAAGCGTCCTCAGGTAATTTTTAACATACTGAAACTTTACAGTGTCACAGCATTTTAATATTACTTAAATATGTTTCTTTGAAAATCTATTTTTAAAGGATTTTCAAACATCCCTTAATCTAGGTTTGGGAAAGAATATTAGTTAGATTTTTGTCTATAGCTGAGAAACAATAAAGGAAATTGCTCAGAAGTAATTCTACATATCTTTCTTGGGTTTTGGAGCCAAATATCTTTGGTGAGAGTGAGTGAAGCCCTTCCAACCTTGTATTTTTTTTAATAACTATCTTTTTTGTCATCTTTGCCATATTTTATTCTTGAGTTTTGTTTATTTTGTTTATTTTATCTTGTTTTTAGTGTTTTTGTGAACTGCCCTCAGTTGTTTGATGTTGGGCAGCATATAGATTTTTAAATAATTACAAATATTTTCCTAGTTCCAAATTATGTTGAATATTTTCTAAGATCTTTGAATTAACAGTATATGCATTGAGATTAACACAATTTAATAATTTGCAGCAGAATCCTCTGCACATTTTTCTAGAAATCAAACTATGTTTGGTGGAGCTTATTATTTGGTGAGTGTTTAGAGGGTTGTATTATTAAAGATTGATGAATTATAAATTAAAACAATGGGGAAAGTTTATGTCAAATTGTATTGATTTGTCACATAGTTTCAAACTTCTTTTTTAAAAACTAAAGGGAAGGGAAAATGCTTTTTCACTGATATTTATTTGATATTGAGAAAATAATTTAGCAAATATAAACATAACACGTTTTCTGTGGTAGTTTGCAACTTGCTGTAGAGTTGGATACTACTGGAACAGTACATGAACGCTGACAGCAAATAAATAATTAAGCTAATTAGCAAACGTCAGCTATTTTATGCAATTCCAAAAAAAATTCACACTATTCAAAATAGAAGAGTAAATTTATTAACATTTTCCCAATCTCCAGGTGCTAAGTTTGTGAAAGTAAAAAAAGAATATTCTATAATTGCATCTTAAAAACATTTACAAAAATTAATAACAGAAGCTTTTTTGATAAATAAATGAGTAAAAGGGAAAATAAAATTCAGGGTAATTTTAATTATAGTGGCACAGTGGTTAGAATACAGTATTGCAGGCTAAAAAACTCTGCCCACAGCAATAAATTCAATCCTGACCAGCTCAAAGTTGACTAGGCCTTCCATCCTTCCAAGGTCAGTAAAATGAGAACCCAGTTTGTTGGGGGCAATATGCTGACTCTGTAAACTGCCCTAAGTGTGCTGTAAAACACTATCAAGTGGTATATAAGTTTTAGTGCCTTTGCTATTGTTTAAAAGTATTTAATACTTAATATTCATGTCTATACTACAAGAAAGAATACAAAATATTCTTCTGTATTTTCTACATTAAGGGATACATGGACTCTAGAATTAATTTGCTTAATTTCACTGGGCTGTATCCTAAAAACCATAGCTGGAATCCAGCTTCTGGAAAGTGGAGGCCTTGTAGCCTCTGTCAGCAGAGCTCCCAGTACACTCAGTGTTTGGAGCCCCTTCAGAACTGATCTTTCTCCAAAACAGGAATATCACAGCATTGGTAAGGATGGGAAGCAGAAACACATGGAGCTGTGATGTTAATTAAAGTTAAGTTTATTAGTTTGTATAAACTAATACAATAAATAACCAGTGTACGTCTGTCTAACATCCAGTATTTTTGCTAGGTGAGTGCAGTGTGCACATGTGAACTTATTACACAAATACAACCAGTCTGCGGTAAACTTGTGATACTAAAACTGCTAGTGGAAATATTTTATTCATTTCTACTAGGAACTGGATTCATGTCATGAGTTCTAAAAGATGTGCATTTTGATTCTGGTTCAATTCTGGTTCAACTCATATTTCTCATAAGTTTCTATTATAAATATTAGATTTTTTTCTGTTTAAAAATTGATGAATTAGTTCTAAATTCTCAGCTGTACATTCATATATGTAGAAAATTAATCTGCAAACTTGATATTATGTATTGAAGCTGTGAAAAGATTATGGTTTTGTGTGTGTGTGTAGCAATCTAATAGTTAAACTCTAATTTTATAGACAGAATTTGGAGCTGTCCAATTTTAGTCTAAATAAGGGTAGTGTCACACTCACATTAAGTATTCACACATAAGATGTCTGAATTTCTCAAATATTAATACATTATATTGAATTACACATTGTTTAGATTTAAGGTAAAACGTATATTAAATTTGTGTCATGCTTTTTTCAAACAAGTACTCAAGTGAATTATCAAAAAGATTAAGATAGAATACAATTATTACAATTCTAAATTCCTAATCCATTAATATAGGTTGAAGAAAATGTAACATTTGTTTCCTACTTTCCAGTCTGAAAACACAAACTGACCACAAACATACATGCCTTGCATACAATCCAGATGTATTAACACAACATCCAAGTATATAGGATACCTCTTCTTCACAATCATTGATTGATAATACTGCAGGCTGCAGACAGGATTGTTTGAATAGTTGAGAAAAGCAACGTGGAAAGCATATGTAAATACATTGTGTAATTGCACAAAAGCATATCTAAACTAATGATTTTAACTCCCGTGCATAAATTTTTCTATGCTTTGCAACTGTATCCACATACTTCAGGAATTGTCTCTCAGATCAGGGGTCCTCAACCTGTGGGCCATGGCCCAGTACTGGGCCATGGCCTATTGGCCACTGGGCCGTGTGAGTGGCTGGTTGGTGCGCACGTGTGTGCACGTGCGTGCACACTCCCACTCATACGAGCATCATCACAGGCGTTTGCGGTCTCGCTTGAGCACTGCAGGCATTCGCAGCCCCACTCACTTTAATGTCGTGGGCGCTCGTGGCCCCACTCACACGAACAATGTGTTCCATGAGCATGCACACCCGCGCTCAGGCATTTATCCCTCCCACAAAACCATCTCTTCTTTTCCCCCTCTCCCCACTCTGGGCCTTCAACCCCAAAAGGTTGGGGAACTCTGTCTCAGATGATCTTATGACAGATACCTATATAAAGATATAGACACATAGATATAAAAATATAGACTCAGAAAAAAATTAGGAATCAAACCATGTTTCTCCCAATCTTTTTATCTTTTTCCAAAAAAATATTTCATTCACTCAAAGAATTTTCTATTAATTTTCTTTCACTATGGATTCAAACTTTTCAGAAATGTAATATCTCCAAAACCATAAGTATTTGCACATGTGAACACAAAGGGATTGCGGACTGTCTATATTTAGATGCTCTCTATTGTCTTCAACTGAATATTAGTATTTCTTGAATTAAAAATCTTTTTGTTAGAAGACTCTCTCATTTATGTGCATGTGTACACATATAGAGACATGAAGATTTGTAGAGTTTAAGAATCCATTTAAAGTTTTTAATAAAATAGTATTTATTAAAATAGTAAAAACAATTCTTCTCACATTTCTCATATCATCTAATGTAATGGTCAAATCATTTGCTGTATAAACTATGTTGGTTAATGAGCAAATGAGGTAACTAGTCTTGGTTTGAAATTTCAGTGATCTTTTATTTGTTATATACAAAAAAAATACAAATATTTGTTAATTTGTGTTCCTGTATGTACTAGTAGTGACTTCAAATATTATAGAATATTTTCAGCAAAGCTGAACTGTAATATTTTTATCAGTTATTATATATCTGTGACTGTGGATTTGGTAAATGTCCTTTATGTATTACAAACATTCCCAGTACTGTTGAACTAAGGAAGCATTACAGGTAATCCTTGACTTATAACCAGTCGCTTAACTCTTGTTCTAAGTTATGACAGACCTCCCCAATGTTTTTAACAACCTATTTTCAGAGTTATGATGGCTGCACATAACTCTAACCCTAACCCTTAACCCTAACCCTCCTTCTGCAGTCATGTAGATTGCATTTTGGATGTTTGGCAACTGGCTTAGATTTACAGCTCTTTGCAGCATCCCACATGACTATGATTTGTGACTTTTTTTGCCAGTTTTCAGTGTTTACCTTCGGTTTCCAGCAAAAAAAACACCTACTGGGGAAAAAATGGATTTGCTTAATAACTGGGCTTGTTGTTTAACAGTCACTGTAAAAACAGTTATAATTTCAAATGCAGTCACATGATGCCTTGACTTACAACCACAGCAACTTAACAAACATAATTCCAGACTCAATTATGGTTGTAACTTGTGAGCTACCTGTAGTCCAGTCTAGCTTCATCTTGACTAAGGAGTTAATATCTTCATAAAGGAAACTTACACCTTGGATTTGTAATAGTTTTATGAAAGGCAATTTTACTAGTATTCTCATTTAATCATGTTTCTAAATGTATGCTTTCTCCTTTCTAAATGATGATATTTGCATAATTAGTAAGCCTAGTGGTGCATACGTTTGTTGGCCTTATAAAAATAACCAAATTTTTATTGCACTTTATATATTCCTTTTGGTTAACATTGGGAGATACTAGATCCAAAATATTGAAATATTTTTAATATTTGACTACATTTGGGGTATATGTATTTATAAAATAGTTTTATGTTGAGCAGGAATTGTTTTTAAATCAAATCATAACTTTTGTTTCCTTTATGCCTTCAATGAAGTTTCTTGGATTTCAGCAAAATAAAATAGCCTCAAAATTTATAGCAATATGTGTTGTAGATACTGTACAATTTTTCACAATATGGTTTATTTCAAATATTGTATTATTGTATTTGTAAATTGACTGTGTACCAGAATAATGCATGTACCTCTTGTTTGGTAGGATGCTAGCAACTGACTTGAGTAATTTTAGAGTGAGCATGACTGGGGCAAAACTGGGTTTTGGTTGTACTTATGGCAGAGTATCAAAATGGGCTACAACTGACGGTTATTGTATCCAGACATCAGCAGTGAATGCTGAATGTGGCATGAATATGCCTAAGCTAGTTAACCTATTTTTTGTCCATTTTCTGATTTCTTATCACAGCATTTTGATTGATGAAAACCATGACAGGCAATTGATGTCAATATTTTTGGATAATAATCACGACCTACAGATGACTGTGAATTAATGGTGAAGAGTATGATTTTAAAAATTAAAAGAAAAACTATGTGGGAAGTCTGAAATCGATCTGAATCAAGATAATCTGATCTATAGAGGAGAGGAGTTAATGAATGTATGCATGGAATTAAAGATGTAGGTTTAGTTAAAGTGAATGTATGCATGGAATTAAAGATATAGGTTTAGTTATGAAATTAGTACATTAAAATGTATACCAGAAAATATGAAGATAAGAATTCATAGGTTACTGCTAATTGTGTATTATACTCCAATGAATGGAGATAATAAAAGAACTGGGAGTGCACTTTGGGGAGGGGGAGGAGTGCAACATTGGAATAGACGTGACCTTAGGGAAAAAGTTTTTATGTTAAGTGACAAGAATGGATGGGAGGGAGGCAAGATGAGAGAATGCAAAAAAGAAAAAAAAGAGAGAGAGAGAGATTGGGTCATTCAGAGACAGACTGAGTGAAAATGGTGATTGACTAATGTCTGTTATCTTGAACATATGGATGCATGTGTACACAAAACTAATGAATGAATCTAAACTGATTATTTCTGTTGTTAGTTTAAGAGAATTACTGACGGATACAAGTATGATGAGAAACTCTTACATCATTTTTTAGTGTTGAACTTGAGAAAAAAATGGTCATGAAAAAAAAAGAAAGGTTAAATAAACTAGACTGAAAGTTCATTGACTCAGGAAGAGGAAGTATGAGCTGTATTTGAAAAAGCATTAAAAAATAATTCAATCTCTCAATAGAATGAATAGAAACTGGATGTAAGGTAATGTTGAAGTTGCTTATCCTCTAGAGTACCATAGAAATGTTTGAATTTACACTGATGGAAAAAATGAAAAAGAAAGCTTGGTGGAATGATGAAAGCAAAAAGGCTCTGGGTAAGAAAAAAAACGCATGCTCTAGAATAATTGCTGAAAAAACATGTATATTTATTTCTTTCATTTATATGGCTGCTCCACTCACAAAAAAGATCTTGGGCAACATATAGTTAGATCAAAGCATAAAAAACAAATGTTAAAACAACATACAGCATCCAGTACAGAATAACCAAGCCAACTATCACATATTTCATTCATGTTATTTCATTGTCTGGCTTACTCTATGCTTTAAAGTCCTGGGGGAAGAGCTAGGTTTTCAGACCCATGAAACAGGACAGCAGGATCAGGGTCATCTAAATCTTGGGGAAAGCGTTCCATAGGGCAAGTGTTGTGACAGTGAAAGCATGCCTCCTGGTCCTGCCAGGTGACACTGTTTCTTATAAAAGTCCCACAGCATGCCCATTCTGCCAGATTCCATAGGATGAACAGAGATAATTGTGACAGATGGTCACACAAATAACCTGGCCCTGTGCCGTGAAGGACTTTATAGGTGATAATCAGCACTTTGAATTGCATCCAGAAGCCTAAAAGGAACTAGTATAGCTCACAAAATAATGGTGCTACGTGCCACATGTCTTCAGGACCACCAGATCCCGGAGGTCCTGAAGTCTGGAGCAGTTGGGGAAGTTGGGGAAAAAAGAAAACAGTCTAGTCCCCCCAGATCAAATAATAGCGGTGTTTGAGGCAATATGGCTGCTTGCACTATGGTAGGTCATATGACAGCTGCAGGATGCAGATTGGCAGTCCAACTGAGCCACCTGCTGCTCCTGTTCTCATTGCAACGCATATTCCAGACATCTTCTGGAATGTAAAGGGCAGACAGCATAGGGGTGCTGTCAGCACAATACTCGGGGAGAGGAAAACACTCCAGCCAGATATGCTGCTATTATTACCCGAGGGAGGAATAAAGCCAGTGTTGCCACCATTGCAGAACCGATTAAATTTTCTCAGTGAAATGGCAGCAACTCCTCCTCAATTCTCCCATCCACTGAACAGCTGATCAGTGGTGCTTCATTATTGCTTTTCCACTGCCCAATTGCTGACTGGTTGCACAATTCTTGGCAAAAAGGAGAGCTGTGGAAAGGCCTTGTATAGTTGCCTCAGAGGTCCTCTGTGACGTGAGCCACCACTACTACTCTGATGCCACAAAGCCTCACTGCCATGATCTCATCCAAAGAGGTTCTAAAAACCTCCACCTTTCACCTAGGACAGGGGTAGGCAACCTTGGTTCTTTTATGACTCGTGGACTTCAACTCCCAGAATTCCTGAGCCAGCATGGCTGGCTCAGGAATTCTGGGAGTTGAAGTCCACGAGTCATAAAAGAGCCAAGGTTGCCTACCCCTGACCTAGGACTTTTAAAAATCTGTCTAGCTCAGCGGTCCCCAACTTTTCCAGCTCTGCAGACTGGTGGCGGTGGTGGAGTCAGCGGGGGGGGGGGGAAGGGGATGGTTTTGCATGTGTGTGCTGCTTGCTCAAATGCAGCTTTGTGCGTTCTTCTGCCACTTGCGCAGCTGAGTTCCAAATGGGCCACGGCCTGGCACCAGGCTGTAGACCAGGGTTGGGGACCTCTGCTATAGCTCTTATTCAGTATATTTATTTCTATAAAACTTAACTCTCCAATCCCTAGCACACCTGGCCTTGGCACAATTGGGAGTGGGGAGGTTTTGTAATGTATGTGGAGTAGGGGATGTGGAGGATGAATGTGCAAAGAAGTGAAAATGGTTATGAGAGTCATTGTTGAATGAAATTTATGAGTGATATGTAAAATATAATCAAATACGTTCATTTATTTTACATCAACACTGATAAGAAATATAAAGAACAAAAAGCTTTAGGACATCGTGAAAGCAAGGCTGGTTTGCAAGAGTATAAAGATGAAAAAAGAATATAGTGAATAGTGTTCTTATGAACTGCCTTTATTTTCTTTTTGCTGCTTTATAACATTGCTTGCTTACCCTGAAGAAAATTGCCTGAATACTCTGAATACTAAGATTTATTGTTTTATCTAACACCAATTAATTTGAAAGTTCTGCTTTTTCTATGTCAGAACTTTGAGATTAGAGTAACTACCATCTGAGCACATCCTCTTTGGTCTGATTTTGCTGATGTAGAAAGTGTTTTAATAGTTTGTTTTTAAGTTAATGAATGTTTTCTTAAAAAATGTATATCATAAATCCTGTATATAGTATATAAGTCTGATTAAGATTTAATTACAGATACACTGATCCAAAACAGAAAAAAGCCTAAAATAATTAGTTGTTCTGTCCCAGCCTATGTGAGTCCTTTTTAACTTACAAGGACAAACCCCTCTTTTAACAAGTAGGCTGGAAATGCAGGAAAAACAAACCCCTTTTATTAATTAGGTACAGACCTGCAAAATGTCCCAAAAGCAAAGGCAAACAAAACACGATGCAAACAGAGAATTGTTCAAAGGCAAACAGAACACGATTCAAACGAAGATTTGTCCCAAGGCAAACAGAACACGGTTCAAACGGAGAATTGTTCACAGGCAAGGCAAACAGAATATGATTCCATGAAACTTGAGTCCTTTGCAAACGGTTGCCTTCAGCAACCAGCATCGCCCACACCTTCCCTTTTTATTATGCAGCCCCAAGGCGTGGCTTCTCAATGCCTTCTCCTCCTCCCTTGGAGTCGCCCCATTGCCTCCCTTTGTCCTGCTCTTGTTGCCTGTCTGCGTTTGCGAGCGTCTATGATGTCTTCCAGCTGTGAGTCCTCAGAGTCTGACTCAGCTTCCCCGCACAGCTGGGTCTCAGCCTGAGCATGATTGTAGGGGCCAGGCTCTTCATCAGATTGTAAGTCCTGGAGCTCATCAGAGCCTTCCTCCGATTCTGATGGCTCTCCAGGCCCCTCCTCCTCCTCCTCTGATTCCCCGGACTCAGCTGCCGGGTCCACTGGCTGGCACGGACTCACAACACTAGTTTACAAGGACCTTTGATCTAAAAAGCCTGATACGAAAGGGCAGATTAATGCTGATTCAGCTTCTTTGCTGTTAGGTGGCAGTCTTGCAAAGCTGCTAAGTTTCTTTCTTGACTTTCTGGATTTTCAGGAAAAGAAGAAAGGATAGATGAATAGATATAGAAAAAAAAGTTAAGATTTTCAGGTTTGAAATGATTATCTAAAACATAGAATAATAAGAGTTGGAAGGGATCTTGGAGGTCTTCTAATAAAACACCTTGTTCAGCTGTACCACTGTACAAATGGCTGTCCAATCTCCTCTTGAAAACTTCCAATGATGGAGCACTTACATCTTCTGGAAGTAAGCCGTTCCACTGACTAATTGTTCTTACTGTCAGGAAATTTTCAATTTAGTTCTATCTGGTTGGATCTCTCTTTAATGATCTTCCACCTGTTACTTCTTGTCCAGCCCTCAGGTACCTTGGAGAATAAACCAACTCTTTCTCTGTGACAGCCTTCAAGTACTGGTAGATTGCTATCATATCATCCTTAGTCCTTTTCTTTCTAAGACTTGGCATAACTAATTTCCTCAATCGTTCATCATATGGCTTCGCCTCCAGACCTTTTATCAGCTTTGTTGCCCTTCTTTGCCCTGTTTCTATAGTCTCTCTATTTTGTATTGTGATCAGAATGGGATACAGTATTCCAAGTGTGATCTCACCAGTGCAATATAAAATGGTACTATCACTTCACATGATCTTTAAACCATCCCTTTTCATCCCTTTTTGGCAGCAGCAGCACATTGTGGGCTCATGCTTAAGTGGTGGTCTACTAGGACACCTAGATCCCTCTCATAGTTGCTACTGTTGAGCAGGTACCATCTACTCTATATCTGTGCATTTCTTTTTTCTTGCCTATGTGTAGGACCCTGATTTTCTCACTATTGAATTGCATATTGTTAGATAGGGCCCAGTCTGTTCAGGTCCTTCTAAATCTTGAGTCTTCCATCTAAAGAATTAACTGTTTTCCCCAGTTTGGTGTCTTCTGCAAATTTGCTGAGTTCCCTGTCTATCCCTTGTCATTTATGAAGATGTTGAAGAGCACTGAACCTAAGACAGAACCTTGAAGTACCCCACTCTGGCTTCTCTCCATGTAGATATATTTCCATTGAGGAATACCCACTGAGTGCAGTTGGTCAGCCAGTTGCAAATCTATCTGCTGGTAGTACTTTCTATCTACATTGTTCTATCTTACAAAGAAGTAGGCTGTGGACTACTGGGGATAGGTAATTCTCTTATCATTTTCTTGCCTACTTTGACTTGCATTCCTATTCTGTCTCCTATGGTGCTGCTTTTGATAGGCTGAACTATTTTTTCCTTTTGCATGAAGACAGATGCAAAGAATGAATTAAGCAGTTCTGCTTTCTCCCTGCTATCCATCACCTCCTTGCCATCTAGAAGATTCTATAAATCACATGAAACTTTTTTTTTAGTCATCGTGGAAGACAGGTTTAAGAAACCAAGACATACATGCAGGGGAAAGGATGATGTGTGAAAATTGGAATATAATGTACAGTATGTTCAAGGCCATTTATTTCAATAAATGGACGATTAAAGTTGTGATGTTTATGTTAACGGATGTATTTTCATTTTAGCTTTTTATTATAATTGGTTACTTTAAAATGGGAATAAAATACTTATCAAATAAGTAAAGACTTGTTTGTGATTTATGAATTCTTTATTTTGTAAGATTGCTTTTTTCCCTCTCTGTAATCGCTAAAATAGAAATTCATTAGGCTAAGACTTGGCCAAACTAGTTTCTTAGTTGGCATTCGGGTTTCAGTTACCCTGTTACCTGTTCTTAACTAGTAGGATAAAATTAATTAATCTCTTCCCTCTTTTTACAATCCTACTTTTAAATTGAAAATGTTCATATTTATTAATAAGCATTTTTCTTTCACTACACCTTCAGCTTGTTCCTCCTTTTAAACCTCAAGTGACATCTGAGACGGACACTAGATACTTTGATGAAGAGTTTACTGCTCAAACTATTACAATAACACCACCTGAAAAATGTAAGTATCTCATTACTAAGGAAGGTAGGAGAGGGGGAATTCACATTTCATTTATTTGATTATGAAGAATCTAAGACATAATCTTTGATTATGAAGCTATTATAGCAAATAATAGCTATAATAGTAATTTGTGAATGTTAGCATCCAGTGATTACACCAGTCATTGCGGAGGGTCCCTGGGTAGAGATGGGAAGGCCTGGGAAAAAACTGGAAAAATTGGGGAAAAAACAGTTCCCCCCCCCATTTTTTTCCAAACACCTTTGGGGAAAAATGAAAAAAAAGCCACCCTGTTTCCCCCCCCCCCAATTTTTCTGTTTTTTCCCCAGGCCTTCCCATATCTATCCCTGGGAAGCAGAAAGGTCTGCCAGCAAGACGAGAAGGTTGATAGTTCATTTAATTTTCCCCTTTTTCTCCTCCCCTTTTTGGCACCCTATATTCTTCCCAAATTCTTTTTGGTGGGTGTCTTCAATAGTGGAGGTCTGTGTTACTCACATTCATCCAAATCGACAGGACAGAGCTGTTATGAGGTATAAAAGACTGCAGAGACAGGAGGGGAAGAATAAGGAGTTATTGGCTGGCTTTTATTTCTATATGTATTGAGTATATCTGAAGCTATCTAAGAGATGTTATAGTAGGAAATTTTCAGTGATGATTTTTTAAACATACTTATGTACTCTGATGTACTCTAATTTAGAAAGATAAAAAAAGCCCCTGTGATTAATACAAGATGGGTTGGATGAGTAGGTGGGAATCAGTTCAAGAGTTCGAAGTATTAACCTACAGCAGTGGGAGTCTATTTAATCTATTTCTTCACCCTACTGAATATCGAGCATCCTTCTTTTGTAAACTTACTACAAAAGAATTCTGAAGACTTGTTACATTTATATTTCGCACTAGGCCTAATAATTAATCCTATTTTGTTTAGTCCATTCTGCTTCTCGTTTTAATAAACAATTGCAAAAATAGTCTTCAGTTTTACATACCTCTACAAAAGATCATAGTAAACAAATACAAAAATAATTTCATGTTTAAAAATTTCATGTTTAATAATTGGCAACTTGAAGTATAAAATGTATATTAAAATCTTCCAACAATAAAATTTGAAAGGCAAAATGTGATTTTTTTCCCCATATAACTTCATTGAACTAATTTAAAAAATGCATTTAAGACAGTATCATTCTAATAATAAAATATGTGCAAATATATGTCAATATAGAGGAACATATTAGTCATTTTTTATGAGGCTACCTTTAACCTTCAATTCCACAGATGATGAAGATGGCATGGACTGCATGGACAATGAGAGACGACCACATTTCCCTCAGTTTTCTTATTCTGCAAGTGGACGGGAATAACTTCCTGTTTTGTATTCTTGCTATAGAGACATACTCAATTTATCACTGAAAATGATTCCTGAACATCACCACCAGTCCTTGTTATTATTTAGGAGAGCGGAGCACTTTCAGAAATCATTCCTAATTGACCGAGTTCCTTTTTTGATTAATTAGCCTATTTGATTTATCTGCATGAGGTGTTACATTGGTCTAAGTTTGACCTGCGGTTACTGCTGTCTCAACATGAAAGTCATAGCAAAAAGCATTCCCCAAATATTATATTAGATGGCAAATTCTCAGTTGCATGATTTGTGCACAACGAGCTCTTATTCTCTTACCTTCTCAGAGCAGAGGTTAAAGGGCATGCTGGTCTGTGATACAGTACTTGCTCCCTTCTAAAAGGCAGATCAAAATTCTAAAACGTGATTAATTAGGATGTTTTTTCAAGCTGATTGGAGCTTACAGAGCTAGAAACTATTACAAGATGGTTGTGTACATATGCAAGCTTTTAGTAGATGTATGTCATTACTTGAATCGGTTTTATCTTTAACGTGGATAAAAACATTCAGGCAAAGGACTTACAATTGTGTGTGTGTGTGTGCACGCACACACACATTATATATATATATATGCAGGGCTTGGCGTATTCGGGTCTTTTCATGTGTAAGATTGAGAGTATCTTGGCGATGTTTCGACGAGGTCCCACTCGCCATCTTCAAGATGAAGATGGCGAGTGGGACCACGGCGAAACGTCGCCAAGATACTCTCAATCTTACACGGGAAAAGACCCGAATACGCCAAGACCTGCATACCTGTACCCGTGAAAATCTACGAAAACAAATATATATATATAAATTATTTTTTAACTGTTGGATATTATCCAAGAAGCAAAAAGTCTGGGATCACCTACTTTCCCATTTAGACTTCCAGATTCATGTGCAATTATGGAGAATGGGACATTTAAATGGAAGAAATTATAACATAAAAGCAGCAAGTGAAGTTGTTTCAACCTCTTATGATTTGTGTCTTGTGCTTTCCTTTTTCTTTGTTGATATTCATCACCCCTGGAGGCTGAAGAATTTAGACAAGCTTAACAACATTGCTTTTCACCAAAATTTGTATACCAAGGTAAACGATTGTTTACCTTTTATGTTTTTTGAGTTTATGAACTAGTTTCTTTTTCTTCAGATGTTTTAATTGAATATTTTGTTACACTTTAGTAGTATTTATTTTTAGTGACAATGATTGTATGTGTCATGTTTGCAATGCTGCTACATCCTAGAAGAGGCTTGCAATTTATTTTATAATGTACGGAAGAACTGTACAAGCTGAACAAAAGAATGCACTTTTTTTCTATGTGAAAATGTTAACAAAATTCTGAAAGTGTACCTTGTACTTAGAATTTGGTTTTTATAGTTAAACTATTTCATTATGGTCAAGGAAAAAAATCCCAACCCATGTATCCCAATCGTTTGCACAGTCTTTACTGAAGTTGAATGTTGTATAGAAGTTGGATAACCCTTGAAAAATTTTAAGTTACCAAGGCCACAATGATTATAAGAAATGCATTGTAAAGTTTCGAACATTTAGTTAGATTGATAGGAGTATCTGTTTTAAAATACCGTATTAGTTTTAGCCATGACAGATGCAACATTTTTAGTAAACCTAATTCTCAAAATATTTATTAAATAGGATGTTTGAATATTTATTTTTTCATTTAAAAGATTTTAAAAAATAAACATGTGACGAAAGGCAATTTATTACATGGCCTTTGGTGACAGGAGTTGAGATTTTCTAAAGGAGCTAGTAAGTGTAATAGCGCATGCCAGATTAGCCCTGAAGGATGATCTGTGGGATTATAACTGACAATTCTTGACTTCATAACTCCTATAATCTTTTAAGCTCTTATATGACTTATCTAAGTCTTATGAAAGCGGTCTTCATGACTTTAAAAAATATTTACATGCAATTGTATCTTGATGCAGAAAATGTACATACTTTGAAGTATCACTGCAGGCAGTGGAACATGCTAGGGTTATCAAGAGGCATGTGGGCATTTTATTCAGGCAGCTAGGATCTATGCTTTAAAGAAATAAGGTAGATATTGTACTTCTACACTATATAGGTCAGAAATATTATGTACCTCTTCTGTGGAAGGCTTATAGAATAAGGCAACATCTGCATTATTAAAAATCGTGAAGCAGTAAGGAACCGTCAGAAAGAATGGCTAAGAGAAATTTAGTTTTTGATCAGTGTCTTAGTACTATGTATTAAATACGAGTACCCTGTTTCTTTAATCATAGTAGAAGTATTCTCAGTTCAGCAGTTCTAATATGCAAAAATTTCTTTGATGTTCAGATGGAGAAGGTGGTTAATTAGGACCGCTTCGCTCCTTTTGGCATGGATAAATAAGAGAAGTCAGGAGTTTCATACTCCTAATGTCACCATTGATTTCCTACCTGAAATATGCCAGCCTAAGCTAATAAAAAAGCCTGACATATATAATATATATTTCTTCTCCTGTGCAGCCCTTATATAAAAGTCTGCACATGGATCAGTCTTGCTGGATTGGAACAGGCATGCCCTTCCACAGTTCAAGACATTTATTGATTTAGACTGGTGTGTGCCTGGTCCATTTTAGTTTGTTCCTAATTATGTTATACATAATCATTAAGCAGATATAGTTCAGTACTAAAGTATATAGATCCTCAGTTTAACAGACTGTTTAGGGGAAAGGAGTATTCATTAAATTTGAATGTCTGTTAAACACTCAGGTTGCCCTCCGCCTCCCACCATCCATACCCCACCATACTTGCTTTTCCCCCCTTCCTAGTGATGAACTACAGGAAAAATCACTTTCAAATACAGCCCTTCAAGGGAGGTAGTTGTTCCTAGCATCAGTCTTTGGGAGGTTTGGTAACACTTTTGTCTCTAGCTCCTGTCACCAAGGAAGCAGTGGCCAGAGCTGCAACTGAGGGAAGGGGAAGGAGTCACAGCTGTTCCTTCTCCTCACAACACCTCCCCAGCCTTTTTTCCTCAGCTCAGCTCAGCCCCACCCCCTCCTCCTCCCATTGCCTGTCAGGTTTTCTCAGTCCCTTTTCTCCTTAACCCTCCCAGGAACTTCACCATTGAATATGTAGAATATACACCCATCACCCGCCTGATCATACTTGCATTTTCTGTCTCTCAAAAGTTAAACAGGAAGCATATCTGTTTTTGAGGTTTTAACAGCAACTGCTGTCCAGATCATTCCCCAAACAAGGGAGAAGTTGTTTATTTTGGGATATTGCCCACGTGGAAATTTTGTTCATTGTATCCAAAGTCCATTGGTCCTGCACTATTTGTGGTGGTCAATGGTAAATTATTTTTTTAAACATGCTATTAGTCAGTCAGTATGGAGGAATAACATTCCATGCAATCTCATTTTTACATTATACAAATATATTTTACATTCTAAATCATTAATACTATTTTTATGATGACTTGATTTTTTTTAGTCATAATCCTATCTGATTATAATTGTTTCTACACATTGCTTTCAGAGTTTTGATGTGTCGGCCAGGGAACTTAATGTTGTAAAATGATAGAGATTAAGAAAAAAAATGAAATGTTGAAATACATAAAATAGAATTTCTGTGATCTTTTTCTTTGGTTTTGTATAAGGGATATTTTACCTTGTATAATTAGTCCCAAATCCTAGATTAGTAATACTTGCTTACTAATATGTTATCAAAAACAACATAGACCAGTTATGCTAATATGCAAGAAAATATAAAAGCAAATATTAACTCCCCAGTCGAGTTATGCTGTCTACTCAACATAAAGTAATTGATGAGTAGCTGTGTATAAAATGAGGCCAATGTGTACTCTTTTTCTTATTTTATAGGCCAAGCTGCCTCATTTAGGACACTCGTTCCACCAATATTAGGCGAGTGAGGCTTGATTCAGTTTTCCCGCCCTCTCACTACACTCACTTTTTAACAGAGTTTTAAGTTTTTAACAAGGCTTCCATGTCTCACCGTTTCTCAATATATAATACGGATAGATGACAGTGGTATTTATAAATATTAACTCTCTTTTGAATTCCTCCTGCCATTCAATCTAATTTGCTAGTTCAGCTTTTGTCCAAAGGATCAGAAATATATTCTATCATCTCATTGTAAAGTCATGTTACTTGAAACGTTTGAATGATCCCATCTCTATTGCAGGGTGCAAACACTGGGCTTCAGAAGAGAATATTTCACCATGACTGCAGTATTGATCAGGGAACACATTGCATTTTGTGCAACACTGATGGGATCAGGCCATTACTTCAAAATCATTCAATAGTGAATGGGCTCTACCATTCTGAAGTATTCATTGCTTACATCATAGATTACTTTTTAGATCATTACTATAAATGAATGCTTTGATAACACATTTTTGCTCACCAATGAAGTAATAGAAGTATCATAGTGTTAGTCTTCAAGTTCTAGATGATCTTCTGAACGTTTATGAGATCAATAATATCTTTAATCTTCCCTTGGGTCTTCAGACAATGGCCGTGCTATTAAATACACAATAAAATGTTTTCTGAGAAAAGTTAGACCAACTTTCAATTTTGCTATTTGCTATTTTGCTGAAAAGGAACTTATAATTTGAGGAATATGTGATCAGCTGATAAAAAACAGCTTTTGGCACTAGATGGCAACACTAAAACCATGTGTCTTATGAACAAAATCCAAAAGAGCAATGAACAATACAAGCAATGCATGGTATTGCATTATTTTTGCAGACATGACCCTACACTTTTTCATTGTGATATCAGATATCTTTTCCTGGAATCAGTGGGCTTGCACCAAACAGGTTCAGTACCATGTAGTTTCTATATGTTATATATTTCATATAAAGGACATCATGAGTCTGTTACTTTCCCAGTAGTCTTATAGATCAGGGTCTCAAAGAGAATTTGTACTTTTACAGCATTTTGCTGGGAGCACTATGCTAACATCTAGCCTTGAAGTAGGAAACAATATTAAACTAAGTTCTGTATGAAATGAACCAGATTAGCCTCTGCCATTTTAATTCTTTAATTCCTCTATATTGTGTCATTGAGGGAAAAGAGATTAATAGATGACCATATAAATAGCATAAATACATTTTTATTTATATCTTTTCTTTCCTTCAGGAGTTCAAAGTAACATATATAAGGAGTCTCTCTTCATAGAATCCTATGAGATAGATTAGCTGAGAGTGTGACTAGTAATGATGACCATTGTCAGAAAGAACTGACAATTAGGTGGGCAGAAAGAGAAGGCATCCTCTTTTCCACATAAAAGACAGTATTATAGAAAGCCTTATCATAATTTTCTCCAAATCAAATAGCATCTGTCTTTAAATCACAGATTTGCCACAGAATTGCAAATGAATCCATATTATAAAGAACAGAACTTTTGCCATTTTGTATAGAGAAAATATTTAAAAGTCAATATTTAAATTGCCTCTGAATTTATATATTATTAATATTGGGCTGACATCTGCTAGTGAACTAACATTCCTATTCTCCTTCCCTAAAGCTTTCTCAAAGCTGGAATGTAGCAAATGCATGCCTGCTCATCTAATGTTGGATGCAGCCCACTATAACTCATCCTGATAAGTAGGGGGAGGGGGAATCCTCCAAAGCTGGCACCTATTTTATATCAGTTGCCTGCATTTAGTGTGTTGTCCTCAGACCAAGTCAGTACTAGAAACTTTGTACCTTTGCTTTCTTGTGCTAAAGACAGGATGATGGAAATTGGAAGGCCAAAATACTTGAAGCTTACCAGATTGACTAAATTTGTCACAGGTTTGGTTTAAAGGCAATTGGGATTTGAATTCATGTTCCTATATGAAATAATCCTTCACAATGTGGCAGCTAGTCTTCCCAAGTAATACATCAGTATTTTTTTTTAAAATAGAACTAACACTATGGCCACAATGCATTTGTAGCTTTTCTACTGTCTTGCAGCTTTTTCTGAATTTTGCTACCCTGACACAAGAGCTTTCAAGAAATTGTATTTTCAGTCTTGTTGGCTCCAGCTTATACTTGCTTCCAGGACATGATGTCCTCTTATACTGCAGCCATCTTGAGGACATCATAGATTTTGGTTTATATCTAGGTACTTTTTGCACACAGCTTGGCTTCCCATCATAATTCTTCCAATACATGTTGCTCATTGCAGAGTATTTTATACTTATTTTTATTTTTTTTAATGAGGGAAAGTGTCACTTCTTGAAGCTGGCAGTTCTTGCACAGGTCATATTCTGCTAGAGTGAAAAATGTAAGCTTTCCTTACTAAGTGCAGGGTCTCTATATTACACCTCATGTACAATTTTGCTGCTACTGTTTGTACTGTCTACAGTAGAATTTCCTTATCTTGATCCTGGTAGTGCATTTACAAGTAAGCATGAAATGTAAAATATTTATTTAAATAAAAACTCCAAATTGATAATTCAATTATCTTCCCTTAGCTTTAGAGTTTGTGAAATTTCTTGACCCTGCTAGTTTTTTCAGAAAATCCCTGACAGATCTAATTGTATAGTTAAGGATATTAAGCAGACAAGACTAAGTCCAAGAAACCACTGTAGTTGTACTTAGTTGTACTTAGGCTATTTCCTTTAGCATATGACCCATAAGGATCTAAAATAACTACAGGTTTTTGTTTTTGTTTCTACTTTTTGTACACTACTTATCTATATGCTTACACTTACGTATAGGGACACTCATTTGTGTATTTATTTATGCGCACAGTATAAATAAAGCACAATGTCAGTCTGTCAACTTAGGCCTATGTTGTTGCTTTGAAATGCATACGCATATTAAAGTTACAATTTTTTTCTACTTTGTTTTAGGATAAAAGCAACTGCATACCCTGTTGAAATGACTGATACATAATTTTAAATTACAGCAGATAAAACTGAAGTGGTAGACTTTCTAAAGTATAAATCTGAACATACAGTTATACAGACTATAGTTTTAAGAGGTTGGTGCTTTCTTGTGACTGTCCATCTGATGGTGTATGTCAGTCTTCATATAAATTATCAAGAAACTGCTCTGTTCTCCCTTATGGAAATGTCTCCTTTTAGATAATTCTGTAACTAAGAACATTTATTAAATTCTAATTATATATAAGATACCCATTGTTTAAAGACGCTCACTGTCTAAAAAATATGGGAAACGAATGAAGAAGCCAGAAGGAAACCAGATGCAGAATTTGTTGTATAATTTATACACAGCCATTGTAAGAAAAGCATGCTGGAGGACACATTTAAGAAAAGCATTTTTTATTTTTAACTGAAATTAACAGACCATAGCATTCATTATGGAAATGCATTCCATGTATAAAAGAATACAAGTTAAATAGGAAAGATTTTGGAATGAATAATAAAAATTATGAATGGAAACTTATAGAAATGGCAAAAGTAATAAAGTCAGGCTTAAGAACATAAAAAGGCAGTTCAAGAATATTTTGGGTGCTTGTTTCAATAACTGATGAGAAATTATGCATTCTGGTACTGATTTTGCTTTTGCAAAATCATGAGTAATAATTACCAGTTTGTCCCAAACATCAGTAGCTTGGAAAATCACAGATTCCAGTAATAGCATCCCTACACACATTTCTGCTACTTTTTCATGCCTAACTCAAAATTATGGAGTTAAGGTATCATCTGTGAACATTAGAGTACATTCCATGTAAAGTAAATATGTAGCTTAATTAATTTATATTAATTTACTTAAAAATTAGAATGTGCTCTGTGTAAAACAATTCCAAATTTTTTAAGAAATAAGTTTGCCAAATTTGTAACATTAAGAATACAATCCTAAAAACTGCAAGTAAGCATTTCAAGAGCCATAGGATTTTAGATTTCCCTCTGTGACTTCAGAAACTGAGTTCTTGAGGCCCTATCAGGCAGTCATCAGAAATCAAAACTGACTTGAAGGCAATCAATCATTTAATAAATCTCCAAGATCTAGAAATGGAAAGTTTTTTTTAAAAAGGAGAGATTTCAGAAAAGATGCTTAGTTCTACACGGTTTCCTACTGCTTGCTGCTTTCAATAAGCATTAAAAATAAATAAGGAAAGGAATAAATATTTGTCACTTTTTTTACTTCAACCTTGTCAGATTGAAGACACAAGACTATGTCTTGTGAGTTCTGATATTTTTGCCCTTAGTATTTTGATTACAAAAACACAGACACAATGACCAACAAAACCACAGTATCATTTTTGTCTTTCATGGAATTTCAAATGCCATGGGTTAATCTTTGGGGAGTTCTCTCAGAAATGGTATATGGTCTCCTGCTTGAGCAGGGTGTTGGACTAGATGATCGATAAGGTCCCTTCCAATTCTGTTATTCTGTTATTATTCTGTTTATTATTATCCCATCTAACACCAGCCAGTTCTATTGTTGCAAGGTTGTTTCATCATGGATCTTCAGAACTTAGCTGTTTCTGTTACAGAAAGATAACAGACAGCTACCCCACTCTTCTGTAAAGTTATCCAAAAAGGCATACAATTTAATTATATAATCGGCAAGAATTAGAAATACAGCACTGAAATATGGTAGTAGACAGTATAAAAAAAAGTAGCTGCAAGTATTTTAACTGGGACAAACTATTTTAGAAACTGAAACTTGTAGCAATAAAATAATTGTTGCACGTTAAAGTGGAAAAATAATCTATTTCTGAGGAAGCGTTAATAATTATGGCACCATCCACAGAATAGGTCTATCTCTAGTGATTATTTCTGAATTGTTTGGATGACAAGTTCCCAAACAATGATCACACTTTTCAGCCAGGCACTTACAATAATATGTGGCCCTTTAAGCAGCTTAGAATTTGGTCCTTAAGAGTACCCTGTTTTCAGACTGCTTTGGTTTTAAGCTTTCATTGCAAAAAAGCAATGGGACAAGATAGCTCTATACCTGAAATGAATTAGACTTCGTATCTATCTTGCTGAAGTCATCAGGTGCCCAATTGGAAGAGAAAACATTCTCAAATGAAACAAGTGGTGAATTGAAAAACCAGAAGAGGGCAGGTTTCCAGGGACCCACGGTGGCCAGAAGTCAGATCAGATTTAAGGCAATTTGGAAATGCAAAAACAAGTAAAGAATAGCATACGAGAGTTCAAGTAGCAATGAATCAATGCCTAGAGATTCAACAATAAGTTTATATGTTCATTTGCATAATACGTACTTAACTGTATTTTACCATCAGTTTCACATATGAACTGTCTTATTTAAATTGACATAAAGAAATACACTATGTGAATTCTGTTTGTAATCATTTACAAGTGATAGCTCATTTATACCTGTAAGTAATCACCTGATAAGTTTATCAAGAATGAATCAGCATGTGTGAACAAATATTTGCCAGGGATGCTCGAGAAACAGATTGGCAAAACTCAGAATATTTAACAGTGGAATGCTTAAGAGAACCAAAGGAATAAAAGGATGTGTACTTGATAAAGAAAGAAATGGAAGTAATGGAAAATAAAAATATGTGCAGAAATGTCTAGTTCTGTCTAAATACATGTAGGATCTTAAAATGTTTGAAAGACTAGTAAGAGCTAGGAAAAATATTACTACTGGTTGGAAAGTAGTGGTTGCCGAGTTTGGAGAATGAATGCAAGGTTAGGTGAGGTGGGAACAAATTCTTGAGGGACACAGAATGGTAAAAAAAATATTTTAGCAAGGAAAAACAGGGTTATGCATGTGCTGAACCTTCCCACTGAAATCAATGGGATCACAAACCTTAACTTTGTCTGGACTGTGCCTTAGTTATATGTAATCATTTCTCAGTTAAGTCAATATTTATTATACCATGAAAACATTTTATGATCAGAGGTATGTAACTATTCCATTTAAAACACATAAATTAAGATTCCATGCTAGAATTTGAGTTATTGCTCCAGGAAATTCTAATAATTGCATAGCTATTTGCTAGTCATTTTTAGTTATAAAATGACATAATGTTACACTTCTGTTTACTTCTGTCAAGCATGTACACATTTATTTATTTGGGTTTTTTAAATCTACCCTACTGCTGAAAATTCAGGGTGGATAAACATTTTATTCATGTATTTAATAAATATTTATTACATATTTATAAGGGTGAAATGAAATTATTGCTATTTTAATGAATATTCAAAGCAAATGTGTTATTGGTCCTTCTTAGTTTCCAAACACCCCTTAAAACACTGTATATGAAGAGTTTAAATAACACTGCCTTGGACACTATTTATAATTTTTAATGATAACTAAAGCTTTGCTACGAGTCACCATTTTTCAAATAGTCAATTATTATTTGATTTCCAAGAACTTTCATTTTATTATTTGGTACAAATTCTGCATTGAAACAATACTGTGCAGTCCTGAGATCTATTTTGCAACTGAATGTCACATTTCACAAATACACCTCTTGTAGTATTTATTCAGAAGTCAGTTTGTTCAACAACTTAAGACTTTGATCAAAGATTGGTTGTTAGACTTGCCCTTCCTTTCTCCACTACAAGCTCACATTTTTCCTCTTGCCAGTCAACCCTCTAGTTCAGTGATGGCGAACCTTTTAGAGACCGAGTGCCCAAAACCCGCCCGCCCCACCCCGTGCCCCACCCGCTCTGCCCACCCCGCAGGGCCACTCGCCACCTCCACGGCCCGCTGCAGATCGCCCAGTGGCCCTGCAGCACCATGACACCTTCCGCCCGCACCCTGCAGCATCATCTGCACGCGACAGGGCATGAGGGCGGAGTCTTGTCCTTGCTGCCCCGCTGCCATGTGCTTGCCTGCACTGCTCTGTGCGGGCCGCGCCTGGGGGTGACTCTCCTCTGCGGGGGCTGCTGGTGAGGGGGCCACGGGGGAGGCGGAGCTGGGGCGATGGCACGCGTGCCCACCGAGAGGGCTCCGAGTGCCGCCTCTGGCATGCGTGCCATAGGTTCGCCACCACTGCTTTAGTTTGTGTGCTGTCTCCATCCGAAGTCGACTTGATTGTAGCTAGATTTATAATAAAATTAGAAATTTTGCCTCGAAGGTGAGTTCAACATGGATTTAATTTGAAATCATTCTGAGAGTTCAAATTTTTATGAAATTCTTACCTTGGCGACTATAACCATCATGGGCATCAGTCAAGACATTCTAGATGCTCAGGATACTCCCCATCAGCCTCCATATTAGCCCTGCTTTTTAAATTTATGCTTCTTTGGCAGATGGACATATTTACAAGCAAAGCACAGGGCTGCATCCATTTAGAGTTTTTAATGTGGAAGAATGCATGTGGGGCTATATGGAATCCAGGTACACTGACTATAAATGCAACTTTAAATTCTAATACTTTGATTTGCAATGCAGAAACTTTTTATATTGTTTTAAATTTTAAAAAGAAAAAATAGAGACATTTATTTTCAGCTTCAAAATACTTGAGTTCTCTTATAAAAATAGATCAAATGTTCAACTATAGCCTTGCTTTAATATTTCTGCATCATCACTGCCTTTAAGCTGCAGGATAAAAAAACATTCCTGTTAGTTTCCTACAACAAAACAGTTTCCTGCTCTGCCATACTGTGCTTCTTTTTTCTCCAACTTAAAAAAATAGCTTTTTGCTTGTCCAGCAGAAATGCTAAGAGGCTCAGCTCCACAGCTTCTTTGCCCTGATTTACCATTTGTTGACATGCCTTCACAAGAGTCTCCATCTTGTTGCCACTGCCTGGAACAATGTGAACCAGTAGAAAAGGATATTTTACACAAGGAAATGAAAAACATTCTAGCAATAGCAACAGCACTTAGACTTGTATACTTCACAGTGCTTTACAGCCCTCTCTAAGTGATTTACAGAGTCAGCATATTGCCCCCAACAATCTGGGTTCTCATTTTACCAACCTCAGAAGGATGGAAGGCTGAGTCAATCTTGAAGCGCTCAGAATCGAACTCCTGGAGTCAGCAGTGAGTTAGCCTGCCATACTGCATTGTAATCACTCTGCCGCCACAGCTCTTCTATTTAGACATTCTACTTTGCACAGAGGAGGAAGGTGGAGGTAATGTGGTCTTTACGGGTGGGTAGGGGAAGGGTATGACTTATTTGACTCCGCTTCTTTCTGTGAGATCATCCATTTCTGGTTGTTGGCCTCTATAGCTGTAACTATAGCTTTTGTGAGAGCTTGGAAACCTGATTCTCCAGGTTTTGTTTTTTAAATTGTTAAGAATAACCAGTTGACCTAAAGAGAAGATGCTGCCCTGGGTGGACAATCTGAATATCAGTCTGCTTCATGCTGTGGAACACAAAACAGTGGGAAGGAGAGGGTGAAATTGACCAGATTTCCTCCTTTACGGCAGCTAAAGTTCTCCAGAGAGACCCCAGAGGCAATGGAATTGGTTCTCTCTGCCTCAGATACATTACTGACAGTCAAATACAAGAATCTCACAAAGGTTATTAAATAAGGAAGTAGATTACTAAATTTTAGGGCCCAATTTAGCTCTGGGCTTGCTAGGCTGAAGTTGTCTTCATTCTCTTCATACTGTAATAACTATTTGATGAACAACAGACAGCTCCCTTTCTCCCAGATAATGAAGAATGTGCAGATGTTCTGAACTTGCACTATTTTTCAATCAACTCCTCTTTCCAGAATCTGAGAATATTAACAACCTCCCTTCTTCCTTCCCCACCAATTACGAAGTCAGGCTCGGGAACATGTTCCACTTGCTGGGGAGATGGTGAAGGGTCCAGGGTACTAACGCTGGAGAGATAAAATATTCTTTCTGTCAAAATTGCTCCAAAAGATGGAACATGCAGGGAATCTAGTCAGAGATGCTGGCAGTTCCACATGCCTTTCCAACATGCAGCACAAAAAAGTCAAATCAAAAACAGGAGTGGTGTCTTAGGACAGCACAACTCTTTTGTACCTTATACCTGCTGAAGAACACTTACAGCAAAGATGTTGGCTTTGTGGTGATAGGACAAATCCATACTTTAAGACTATTTATAGATGTGAGTCCTAGGCAGATGATAAAGCCATAGACAGGGACTAAAAAAATCAGCCACTTCCACTGCCATATATTTTTTTCTTTCAATTCAGCCCAACCTTAATATATACTGTTTGCTTAGACTGACATTTATTAAACATAAAGGTTTGCTACCATCATGTTGAGTTCTAAGGAGAATATGATATATGTAGGAATAGCAGCCTCAATAGAAGAATTTTGTTTAGGAATTATATATTATTATACCCATTTATCTGAAGAGAAGAAAAATCAATGATCATCAAACTATTTATAAAGCCATTGAGAATGTCATTTATATTTATCTGACCTGCTGTTGTTGTTTTAAACTAATATCTAAGATTGTTTACTTAAGTCTTCAAGCACCACGCTTAGTGCAAACAACACTACAGTCCAATCAGGGGAGATGCATTTATGATCTTTTAGACATAAAAACAATCATTGATAAATACTGCAGACTGTATAACAATACTAAGCTCCAGAGCTGTAGGAAGAGAAACTTATCATCATCTTACAAAGACAGAACAGATTTCAACCTTATTGGGGGAATTCTTCCTCACTCATGGGGCAATAATAATACTATATCTTAATTCAGAGGTGATGTGTATATAACCTCTCTCATCAGGGTAAAATATCTGATAAAAAATTATGTAAAAATGAGGAGTACTGGGGGCAGGGAATAATACTGCATTTAAAGCTGGTTTTGATCCAGTATAACTTCTATGCAAGTTTCAAGTTCCCTCCAAAAAAAAAAAACCTACACAAGCGTCAATCATCCAAAAGTATAAATAATTCCTCAGAAATTCAACCAGAACTATCTTCTTGAGAGAGGACAAACAAATTATTGAGTATGTAAAGATATTGGGTCTGAATATTTGACAATCCAAGACAGAAGGGATGACTTTCCCAGCAAGGGAAGACATATTGATAAATGCTTAACGATCTAAGCACATCAAGTCTTTATGCTGAAAAAAGGTGATTGACATTTTCTTTCTCTGATGTCTTCCCCGAAGTGTTTTCAACTATGGCTGTGGGGCAGAGGATAACTGAAAGAAAAACAAAAGATGGACTTTTACCACTTGTAGGGATCTGCGTCCTTACATGATTTTTCTGTGTTTATTTTTTTTAAAAAAATAATTGACAGTGAATGAATATCCCGTAAACAGGTTTTAAATCTTTTTGCTTGTACTGATTGTGTAATTGACAGTTCAGAATTATATTTTACAATAATACGTTGTAAAAAAAAAAGGCTTGCATGACTTCTCTTTTCCCTTCAAAGGAGGCAACAGATTTGTGCTAGAATACAATTTTATGAGATTTATCAAAGAATGGATAATTGTGTCAAATCAGGAAATTTTTGTTTAAAGTTTAAAACAATTAAAGCACTTTTGTGAAATGGTTCTCTTCATCTTTATAGACTACTGCTGTGAATGGCAATGAATATTCCTCAACCCATGTTTTACTGCTTTAGCACAGCCAATAGAAACAGAATGTTGTATTAATGACTGGGCATAATCACCTGCTGCAAAAACAAATAGATGCTGAATGTTAACAGAAATAAACTCAAAATGGGGCCAAGAAACAAGAGAAATGAAATCAGCAACTCTATAGTAGTTCCATAAGGAAAAGGAAAAGAAAAGAAAAGAAAAAAAGAAAAGGTGGAGAGCATTAAAAATTCTGATTCCATGAGAAATGAGAATGCCCATCAACCATGCTGTATCAATAAACTGAAAAGAAAAAAAGAAGAAAAATTGAACATTTCTCCTGGTTTTCAGGGGTACCTGAGTCCGCAGAAAATCCACCTCTTCTGTAAGTATTTGCCGCTCCTTGTATAACTCATTCTGTTTGTTGAGTAACTCCACAAGCTGCTGGGCAGAAGACTGGCAATGCTTGTCAAGCTGGTGTAATCTAGATCAAATATATACAAAAGGAACAGAATTATAAATGTAAAGAGTGAGCAAATTTGTAAGAGGTATTCTTTGGATGCCTTTCCCTCTATTATGGAAACATTGCCAGGCTACATTCACTAGCTTGTTGAAGAAAAGTTACTCAATAGCACACAGAATAACAGATGAAAGGGACCTTGAAGGTTTTCTAGTCCAACCCCCTGCTCAAGCAGGAGATGCTATATCATTCCAGACAAGTGGCTGTCCAGTCTCTTCTTAAAAGCCTCCAGTGATGGAGCACCCTCGACTTCTGAAGGCAAGCTGTTCCACTGTTCTCGCCGTTAGGAAATTTCTCCTTAGTTCTAGGTTGCTTCTCTCCTTGATTAGTTTCCATCCATTATTTTTGTCTTGTCTTCTGGTGCTTTGGAAAATAGGTTGACCTTCCCTCTTCTTTGTGGCAGCCTCTGAGACATTGGAACACTGCTATCATGTCACCCTTAGTCCTTCTTTTCACTAGACAAGACATACCCAATTCCTGCACCCGGTCTTCATATGTTTTAGCCTCCAACCCCCTAATCGTCTTTATTGCTCTTTTCTGCACTCTTTCCAGGGTCTCTTTTTATAATATGGTGACCAAAACTGGATGCATTATTCTAAGTGTGGTCTTACTAAGGCTTAATAAAGCAGTACTAATACTTCATGTGATACACAATGCACAATGTACTATATATCACATTCCTATTTAGAGCTAGGAAACGGTATAGCTTTACAATTATTGTTGTAAATTATGTATGTACAATTTATAATATTGATTGTAAAAATATAATCCAGTCTTAGATCTATTGAGATTCTGATGTGTTTAATTAAGTAAGGTCCTCCCTCCCAAACTAAACAGCTATGTATTTATCAGCCCAGGATAACCATAAAACATATACATAATTAAAAAAAATCACTCAACGTCTGTCTCCTGGTTATAGACATACCCCATGTTGTAATGCAATGTTACTAAAACAGCGGTTGGTGCAAACAGCACTTATTATCAGTTATATGACAACCTGGACCCTCTACACATTTTGCCAGAAATGAAATTCCTATTTTTTCACAATTTAAAACAATAGCTACAGAATAAATATCTGGGACAGTCAAAAGGGAGATTTATAAAACCAAAACCTGGAGCCATTCAACCTACTCCTTAGTCTCTGATGTACACATATATTTGATGAGATGTTGTCATTAATCAATGCAAGCTGTATGAAAAAAAAAACTTGGAATATGTCTTTTGGGATGATCCAAGGGCATTTTCATGCTGTATATTAAGACAACTGTTTGATTTAATATTTTTGAAGGGTATTTACATGGTTTCCCAGAAAACTGTCTGGACAACTATCTGTCAGTGATATTTGAAACTGGATCAACAATACATTGGAATTTATTTTCCAATTTCTGTACTAATTCTAGTTTTTATAGTTGTGAGGCTTTGGTGTTTGTTTTTTAATTGATTTAGGCTGAATTTCTCTTGCCTAAGCAATGGGGAAATTTCATGGGTTGTGTGTGCCCCATTCCAATTTTATGAATCAAATCCCTAAGTAGATAAGAAAGCCTTTTTTGAACCAGGAGTACAGATGCCAGCCACATCAACAATACATTGGAATTTCTTTTCCAATTTCTGTACTAATTCTTATTCTAGTTTTTATAGTTGTGAGGCTTTGGTGTTTATTTTTTAATTGATTTAGGCTGACTTTTTCTTGCTTAACAAGGTTTGCATGTCTTTATAAACTCTTTTATTCTGCTGTTCAAACATACAGCATCCTTTGGAACCTCTTTTCTCATTTGTATTCCACAACAGCCATTGTAAATCAATTCTAATCTGTTCACCTACTTCACTCAATCTTGAATAAGGAACGTGTTTTGACTGATTTATCCTTTTCATTCACCTCCTGTCTACCTTCTGTAGCAAATGTTTGACCTGTTTTTTTTGTCTGATTGATGATTTGTTTATTTTGATTTTGGCATCAGGATGACTCTGGACAGCCTGTTTGCTTTTTGGCCACACAACAGCTATTTATTGCCACAAGTAGCCAATTCAAACATGGCACTTTCGGAAGGAGAAGCCCTCTCAGCCACTTAGTGATGGGGCAACTTGTTCTGCCCATCACCCTCCTGGCCCCAAGCAAGGGGCTTTCAAGTATTGGGGCATGTTGTGGTACCTGTTTCTCAGTTCCCTCCTACTGAGGGCAGATGAGAAGAATAATCAGCCCAGCAAGCAGCATTAAAACACCACTACTTGGTTCTGCTATTTCTCTGTGCTTCTGCTTATGTTCTGAAACTGGGAATACAACTAGTTATTTCCATAGCCAAAGTGCTGAGCTGGAGAGGCAGATAGCAGTCATAAGCAGCCTTGCTTTCTTTGACCAACTGCAGCAGCATAGGGTCCTTGGATTGTGTTCTGCCCATGACATGCTTTTTGCCTTCCATCCCTGCTTTTGAAGACAACTGCTATAGTCAATAAAAATTACTTGCCTTCTGATTGACATCTGTGAAATTAAGAAATATTTCTTCATTCTACTGCTTGGAGATTTGGGTAGGAACCTGAACCTGCCAGGGGTGCCGCAGAGTATGGGGGAAAAAGTCAAGATGGTGGCCATAAAAGTGTGATCAAAATTTGCTCGTTTTTTTTTAAATGGGCAGAGCTTCAACTGTACCATCACAGCCACCATCTTGACTTTTTTTTAACCATACCCTGTGAACACTTACGATCCACACTACTATGCTGGCCTTTGGACACAGCTCCCACCGTGAAGTCTGATCCAACAGCCATTAAAACAGACTGATTCCCTCTAGCTCCAAAATGGGAAGAGGGCAGTTCATGCAACCTCCCTGATGACCATTCAAAAAGAAAAATTAACAGAGAACTAACAAGTTCTGATTCCGGGATAAGGGGTTAAAGAGGAAGTGAAAAGGCTGGCAGGTTCATGTCCTGACTGAGATGGAAGGGAGAGGAATGAAAGACTGGGGTTGTTTGCCTGGAGAGGTAAGACAGCCTGTGCAGAGAACAGCACAGTTCACTAGCTTGCCTGGCTGTTGTTTCAGCAGCTAAGAAAGCAGCAGCAGACAGCAAATAATATAAACAAGCGGCCTTATGTTCAAACACCTGTGACATCAATATAATTAGTCCAATGACAAATTCCAGGTTGGTACCCACAGAAACACAGGCAGGACTAAATGAAGGATGCTCTCATGAAACATTTGACCACCATGTCCTGAAAAATATGAAATACCTGCAACTCGACAGTAAATTGTCAAAATAACTGCAAGGACACAACCAATCACTCCATTTCAATGTTAACAAAAATAGTGTGGCCAACTAGGGAAACTGGTGATCATGGAAACTTCCATGTGTTTGTGAAGAATCGGACAGGACTTCTCCATAGATGGCTTCCTTTATGTCAAGAAAATATCCTTTATTACAGCAAAAAGGCCAGTTGTGACTCAAGTCCTTGAAGCTTTAAACCTGAGTTCGAGATGGTACAGATCTCCTTGTGGAGGATCAGTATATCTGAATGTCTTAACATAATCCCATTAGAGAGGACCAAAGCTTGGATGTGAAACCGTCACGTCTCACTATAAACTTGGTTAAGAATGAGAAGATGTACAGAAATGGTCTGCCCAACAGAAAATAAATGCATCTTCCAGGGCTAAGTTGCTTCAGTGTTAACAAATGGAACACATCACCAAGCTACATAATTTCCCCTTCTGGAATGACATGCTTGATTGAATTTGTTCATGAAGACATGCCTGTTCACTAAGACATGTGACATATGACAACATGAAGTATGTAGGAGGTACCCAGTTGCATATGGCATGTTAAGTGCAGCACTGATACTGTTTTTCTGACCACTGTTGGGTTTTCTGATACACCTTCAATGATACAATTGTGAAACTTACTTGCAAAAGTGCATAGTATTCCAAATGCTGCTAGAAATTCTAACCCAGTTATATGAATGATGGCCTTGGTTGCCATTCAAAGATGTTGAAGGGAAGGCAACATGCCACTGGACCTGTTTCCTATCACCCCTAGTAATATTTTCAGATGGGGAAAGGGGTGCATGTGCATTGTGTTCATGAACAGCATATGTAAAAGTGAATGTACACTAGGACAAGTTAAAAATAGGATGATTGTTGAGAATAAAAAATGCTCTAGACATTTGCCCAAACATAATCACTGATGGTTTTCAGCACATGATCCAAGAACCCCAAGAATTCCTTTGTCTTCAGTGCTCATTATGAGGATGATATTGAGGTTCAGAACTGAGGTAAATGACTTTTCAAGGAGCTCTGGAAGCTCTAGGAGTTCTGTTTGTAAGCCCTGGAGCTTAGCCAAGAGAGACTTATTGACATCACCAGGAGCTGATGGAAATTTATGCACATGAAATCTCCGAAGCTGTTTTACTCATCTTGATCTGAGATATCAGCACTTTGCAGAAGCCCAGAGACCCCCAGTGGTCACTCCTTCAGATAAAACTGGTAATGACGAGTGGCTCAACTCTATACATTTTAGCTATGAAAATGCAGAGGAAAATTATAAAGGTTTTATTTTATGGCTAACAGAATGTTCAGAAATTGGCAGCCCTAGAGTTAATCATGTATTTACTATGTGGGAAAGATTACATCAATAAATTATGACTTTCTTTGCAGAATCGCTTGGTACATCTTCTTTGGAAGTGAGTTCCATAATGCAGAATGCATTTATCTGCAACAAAAAAGGGTAGACACTCATTTTTAAATTCATGTGTCTTCAAGTCCCTCCTTGGAATCTCCTAATACCTAACCAATATTTTGGCTGCTAGACAGATACCTATTTATTTTCTTAGGCTTCCAAAGTTTTGCCTTTTATCTAGAATATTCTAATTCTTAATGCTATTTGTAGGTGCAACTTCATGTTTGTAAATACAAGATTTCATATTGATTGTATTATGTTATTTGATTCAAATCAGTGTGTTAACTGAGATTAATATATGAACAACAAACGCCCCCCCCCCCCCAAATAATAAGTTGTTCCTAGTAATCATTTCTCTACAATAGTGTTATCATGTGCAGAGTCTAGGGAAAGAGAGAGCAGATTTTGGAGAAGGCGCTTCTTAAGATGCTGCAGACTATAAACTGTAGAAATCAATTGGGTCATCTTGAACTGTTGAAAGCATTCACAACTCACTGCCCAGGTTTTCCTAAGGTAATCTTGGGTGAATGGAAGAAAAGAAATAGAGTTTATTCTATTCTATTCTATTCTTCTATTCTATTATTTCTTTTATCACAGTAGATGGCAGCACCTAGCCAACTTTGGCTGATCTATGGGGAAAAAAAGTAGGGGCAGTCTATCTATTTATTCAGCCATTCATTCATTCATTCACTTAGCTTGTATGCCACACCATTTCTGAAGAGTCCAAATACTTACAAATTATAACCTGAAATTAAAGCCTAAAAAGTCAGTAACATACCTCAAAACACAGAACTTTTGTGGCACCTCTCTTACCCAGTCCCATCAGGAACCATGAAGAAAAGCCAAATTTAATCCCAATCCCAGGACTAAATCCTAACTAGGACCCAGTCATTTTAAGAAGGGAAGGTTACTAATTTTCTAGAACAGCTGGATTGAACAATGACTTCTTGAGGACGGCCACATCAATGCTTCTTCTAAAGCACCCAAGGATGCATTTACCAACACTTGCACCCTGCCTCTCATTATTTCCCTTAAAGCTTTCAGTAATTAGATCAGGAAACTCAAACCCAGGGGTCTTCAAACTTGGCCCTTTTATGACTTGTGGACTTCAACTCCCAGAATTCCTCAGCCAGGCACGCTGGCTGAGGAATTCTGGGAGTTGAAGTCCACAAGTCATAAAAGGGCCAAGTTTGAAGACCCCTGCTCAAACCTATTGCAACTAACCATGTAAAACAAAGTCTCTGCCATCTCATCTGGATTTGTCTAGCTGACATCTAACTCCAAGCAAATGTCAGCAATTTTATCCTAAAGATACTGCATAACTTCACTGCAATGACCCAGTTCAGTTATATCTAATAATACTGTTCGATGTATCCATATCTGTTGATTCACAAATGTAGAAAGAGCATAGAAGCAAGCAACTATTTTGAGTTCTCAGAACTCATCAGATAAAATGCACCACCATGCCTATTCTTTCTTCTGAACCTTTCCAATTTTTTTTAGCACAATGAAGATAGAAAAAACTTCAGTTTAATCAAGTAAATGGAATCTGTAATGCATACAAACAGACTTACTGTTCTTCCTGCACTTGTCTTCAAAGTAGGTTAGAATGCAGTAAATTAGTTTATGACCTAACAGTTCTACAATTCAGAGACTAAGCTGGCAATAGTACTGCTTCTGCTAAAACAGCAGTGTGATTATCCTAAAATGCATTTGCCACTAAATTACCCAAAGAGTTAATCAAGCACATCAATTAAAACTTAACTGGCAAAGTTGTGGTTAGCAACTTTGGCTTTGCTTTTTGGTTGTTCTTATTTTCTCTTCTCTTTTCCTATCTGTGCCTAGATAGCCAGATCCCATGCTGGGCCATCCGCTCTGCATAGTAATTCCCACAGCAGTTGTCTTGAACCCACCTGAAACTTTACTCCTTCAGCAGACTGAGATTGTCTAGTTCCATCTTTGTTCTCTAGCTATATATTTATACATCCTTTTCTCAATTTAAACTCAACTCCTGCTTCTCAGTGTTTTCGCCTACTTCAACTCCCCCTCCCAAGTTTCTCTCTGTATAAAATTGCCTGTCTGTTCTTCTTTCAGCTATTTCCCACTCTCAGTTATTCAGTCACAAATAGAGGTTTTGTATGTATGAGTTCTCATGCATCAGGATTGCAGGCAGTATTTACCATCTTCATCCTTTAGTATGCTTTATTATTCTTATTCCAGAGCGTGCATTTGAGTTTAAACTCATATCTGTGTTTTTGTTTTATGGCAGCCTCACTCTTGGTATCTCTTACACTACTTCATCTTTATTTTCTAGAACCCCTTGGAACACCAAGAAGCTCCCTTGGATTGAAGGCCAGATAAATCCTGTTCAGGAACAATAGTGTCAATCACTGCATCTGACTCCATTTTTAAAGGTGAGGCAGGCACATTCTGGGAAGTCCTTTGGGAAAGTGCTGTTTCAAAACCAATAGGCTTTATTAGGCACCTGGAGCAGACCAGCTGAAAAGGTCCTTCCTTTTTGGACATGTGGGAAGTCAGCCCCCCAGAGAAGGAAATATTAAAAGGGCAGAATATTATATTTCCTCAAAGGATCTTAAAGAGGCAGAAAAGCATGCCCAGTTTTCTTAATAGGCCCAAGTCTCCCTCCCCCAAGCAGAAACCAGCTCTGTAGAAATGCAGATGTAAATAATCCAGGAAGGTTGGAGCCCTCCAGCTAGAATCTTAGGAAGACAAAGACACCTAAAATCTACATACCCCACCCAAAGTCTAAGACAGGACATAATAGGATTAACCCACAGATGCCAAAGGGCACACTCAGACTCAGGTCAAAGTTCATGCCACAGGAACAACTCCAAACAAAAGGCTTCAGAGGGTATAAAAACCCACTCCCTACATGTGCTCTCTCTCTTTTTCTTCCAGAGCCATCTTTCTGTCTGGCTCTCCTCTTCAATAAACTGCAACCTTCTTTCTAAAGCAGTCACCATGTTGTTTATTCCCGTCTTGGACTGAACCATGATGAAGACTTTTCCTTCAACGTTCCATAGTAACCAGAAAATGATGATATGACCACAACAAGGGGCTGATGGAAATGTTCACCACCCTCTAATCCTTTCTCAGCATTTGAATGGAAGACATTAAGAAAGCTCAGGGTTGTAGATTATACTGGGAAACATCCCAGAAGAAAGCAAATTAACAAGAGCCTATTCTGACTAGGAAGAATATATACTTTAACGCTACTTATTTGGGGTGCAACTTTTAACATAATTCTAAGTTTTCTGAGACTGCAAATTCCACAAAAGTGACAATAGCAGCTAAGGACTTCATTGTTTATTAAATATCAATTTGCAATTGTATTTCCCGATTATACAATGATGAGGATCAGCAGAACAGGTGCCAGTCATGCATGATAGATTAATTTACCTTCTATAAATTAATACGTAATAAATTTAGCATAATTATAAAATGTAAATAAATATACACACACATCTTAATCTATTCACATGTCATACAGAAAAAACAGTGATTGCACTTAATCTTTTCTGTCTGCTAATAGAATGGAATTTGCAAGCAAACTAACTTCTACCTCTCAGCCTATTAAATCTGTTCCTTGAGAAATTCTTGTGACCTTTTCCCCAACACTCAAGCAGAGATTCAAGGGAGGAAAAGAATGTCAGAATGTTGCCTAATAGAAGTAAATTTCATATGTAAAGCTTTGATAAATGCAGCCTGAAAATCATAATTCAGATCCAGAGAAATAAGAAATGAACCTTTGGAAGTATCAGCTGGATAGCTGGATCTCAGTGCTTCTGCTGCTCCAAATTTTAAAAAGGTAGCTGGCTGGGCACATGAAATCAAAAGTAGTTTTACCTGGGCATAATGATACTTAGGATGTAAACCTAAACAATGTTAGCATTAAGATTTTTTTTTATTACGCAGTCACTTCTGTTTTTTGTGGAGTTCTGTAACTGTAACCCAAATCAATATATGACTTACCATAAAATTAATCTCCAGAGGTCATAGTAAATGATAAAGCCCCTCCCCCAAGCAAATACCAATCTATTACATTAAGATATTTCCACTATCCCACCATTTGGATTATGATATAATGGATTTCTACTAAACTCTGCACAGATGAACTTGCACAGCAGAGAGATTGAATTCCAACAAATGGCAGCAGCTAAACCAGCAAATCCAATCCAATCCAATAGTTATGCTGCACTTACTGGCACACATCTTAATTAGGTTTTAATATAAGTAATCTGATAACTACTCCTGGCTGGCCAGGCCTGAACTGTCAGCACTGAGAGCTTTGTTCTTTAGCTGCTCCTACTGTATACTGTAGGAACTTTCTTACTGACCCTTATCGGACAACCCCATCTGCTGGTTACCACGGTAACTGAAAGAGGCCACTTGAGCTGAATCAAGAGATTCTGATACAAGACTGCAGGCCAAAGAATTTTGCAAAACAAAAAAACAACAACAACTTGCTCAAGAAAATGAACCTACACATCATTATTCTGCCTTGGTACAATAAAGAAGCATTACTTTACAGGCTACAAGCCCTACAGAGGATAAGCAATAAATGGCCGGCAAAAGTAGAGCGTGGTGTTTTGTTTTTTTCAGAGAGGTGAAGATGTTTTCGAATATAAAAATGAAGAGCTGTTACTTGCGCAATAGCTTCTTTTTCAACTATGATACCCCGGTAATTTTGTTTTTCTTTTTTGTTAAGTGAAAATTATGATATCCATCAAAAGCGCACTTTTTAACAAATTATAACTTTGTGCCTTTTTAAAAAAAACAAAACCCCACTTTTAACAATTTTTATCCACCCACAAGCACAAAACGGGATAGTCTCTGACCATCATGAAACGGATTCTTTTAGAAGGCCTGTTGAAATTCAGTTAGGGGAGATGATTTAAAGAGCACAATATTAATTTTTATTTGACTGTGATGTCTCTGGTGCAAATCCTTGAGAAATCTTTTAAAACGATGGCCTTTATCCCAAGTAATTTGTCTTTTGAATATTCAAGCTATGCCCCAAAGAACAGTACAGGTGTAACTTGCAAAGGGCATGCAAATATTTGTATTCAAATATTTACATAATTTATTTTTTACAACAACCCTGACATTCCTAAACAGACATTTTCGGAAATGAGACATCAGCCACTGTTTCTGGTGGATTGATTGTTGTTAATTGTTTTGGTGCACTGTGTTTGAATTCTGAGGATTGCCATATACCCAATCAGGAAAATTAGCTTCTGACACAAATCATAAGACTCATAAGGCTGAAAGGGACTTTGGGGGTCTTCTATTCCATGACTCTGGGCAATATTTATGTGCTTTGCTTTTAAGATTGGGATATGATGCACATTATATGGCTTCAACACTAACCAACACCAACACCTCCCATTTCCCAAAATCCCTTTCACTTTATTATCTAGCATGTTTTCATTTAAAAAAAAAATTCAAAACACTACACATTATTTTGGGAGTTCAAGTTATGATCAATTTGGTGGAATCTTAGCTTATGTTAGATAGTACAGACCCTAAAATTAGTCCTCACATGCTTTTATAGAGCTTGCTAATGTTATATGTGTTTGAAAGGATTAGGAATTCATATATACTTCACTTGATAGATATAGATTATATTGCGTCACAGACAATTACAGCTTCACATATTCAATTGCCAGAGCTCAAGTGAGGCATGTAGATGTCTGCAACAATCCAGTATCTTGGCACATTAAGTAACCCAATGCAATGTTTCTGTGCAAATAAACCAATATAATCTTATTCCTAAAATGGAATAAAGGCTGCATCCCTTCTAGGATATGCCACTGAACATGATGAGAGCTACTTCTAAGGAAACATATTATCTACTATACAAGTACTTCAGATTTAGTTTGTGGCTAAAGCTCACTACTATGAATATTTAATTTGCAAACTTTTCTAAGAATCATAGGTAAGAAAATGGAAAGTTTTGTTGGTATAAATTTTTCTAATCTCTTGATAGATTTCAGGATAATTTGCACTTAAAGCATAGAAAGTCAAATGATGTTTGCTACAACAAAAACAAACGAACAGTTCTAAACAGTTCTTAGCTGAAAAGTAACCTTTATTGGGTCTCTTCAATTTCACCACAGGCAGAGCGAGTCTTTTCCTGTATTAATCCCAATTCTCTGCATAGACGTTTGGCACCGAACTAAAATTTAACTATAATCCCTAAAGTTTTCCTTACATCACAAAATCGGTGCCACGAAGAACTGGAGATGGGCAAAGAAGAGGTTCTCAACAAGAGATTCTGTTCTCAATTATTCCCCATGTCATGGTCAGCTCGCTATGCAAACCCTGCTTGCAACCAGACATCAGCAACCGGAGGGGGGAGGGAAGGTATTGGAATGCAAGGAAGGTATTGGGGAGGGTAAAGGAATGCAAGTGTGCCGACTGAGACAGATCCAGCACCCAAGGTCATCGGCTGGGAAAGTCTGAGGCAGAGAGACCGTTTCCAAAACAATGCGAGTGTAACCGATTGGCTAGACAATGGACAGTGGGAGGACCAGGGGACCAGGGGAAGTTTTCCTATGCTGTTTGTGCGCTAAAATGTTACAATTGGCTTTTCCACTTCTATACTCACATGGAATTTTCAGTAAAGTTCTACCCTTGGTAAAAGATGTTCCAGGAGTCTCCTTTGCTGTCTCAACCAGTGGGATGGTTGACACCCACTGAATTCAACAGGACAAGTAAACAAGAAGCAACCTCATCCGATACTCAGTTAAGAGGGGTAAATCTTGGTCTAAACAACAATGCCAGAATGATATTAACTGATTCAACCCCCACTTCAGTGTCTTGGAGAATCAACAGAGCAGACCTTGTAGGAGAAAAGATATGGAGGGCTGAGAGAAGAAAGATGTAAAAAGTAATTGGAAAAATTAAAAAGGAGACACTGCTGAACTGTTACATTTGTATTTAGTCTTTATTTCCTTTTTCCTATTCCATCCCATAATTTGCATAAACAATCAGAGAAAAGTGGCACAAGGGAAAAAGTGTTAGGTATTCTCAGCATCTAACATATTTTGGTATAAGGTCATTGAATGTATTTTTAATAGCAAGCAGAACATACTGGTCTACTTGTCTTCCTTTGAGTTGCTGAAGTCAATAGAAACACATAAATTGAACTTTCAGAGCTGTTCATATACATTTAGTATTTCATATATATATTTAGTATTTCCTCCTTGGAAACTTGAGACAAGAAAGGAGAACTAATCTTATTAATATTGTATGCTAGTTTTATTTTACTTTTTGTGTATTTGTGTTAGAAAAAAAATTAAGTAAGTGCTTTATTGCTCACTTTCGTTATTATTTATTACTTCCACAACTAGGGCTCTAAAAGTTCTTCGTTCCTATTTAAGACATCTTTTTCTTCAGAACTTCATGATAATTTCACTTCTCTCCTTATCACCAATGCTTTTTTAAATTGAATTTTAATAAGAAGCTATGAAATAATTCTGAACCATCAAGACTTGGCAGCCCAATCTGAACTTTCTTGTTCAGACCACAATGCCTTTAAAAAGTACCTCCCTGCGTGAGCTTCCCAAGAAGTGACATCTAGCAGACAGTGCCTGTGGTGCTTAAGCAGAATGAGCAGAGAATGACTTTTTTGGGGTTTGATGGCATGTGCAGAGCGTATGGGAGGCCCTAAGACTCATCAGGCATTTGAAGGAATTTAGAAAACAATGTAGATTAAATGTATCAGTTTGTATTAACTGTTAAAAAAAGAAACATTAGCAACTCTGCATTTGTAATGGAATGCTTTCCTTTTTCAAAGTGACAGAATGCCTTTGAATCATTCCTGGAGCTTCAAGATGTCAAATACTAAATGAAGAGGAGAAAGACCCCTGTGATGGGTAAAACACCCCATCACTTCATTATTTGGGCAAATTGACCTCTGATACATACACATCATAATAACCCAAACTTTTTGAACAATTAATTTTAGAAGAGCTGGGAAGAAAAAAAAAATCAGATTTCCGTAAGTGATATACAGTACTTGTGAGGAGAAAAAGATTTTTAGAAATGAATGCAAAAGTGCTGCGTGAATGTTCCTTTTATTTCTGACATACAAATTACGGTGTACGTCTACAAACTAAAGGAATTTCGCTATTATTCAAATTGCAGAAGGTTGAAGACAACTCTGCTTTCTGTTTCTTTTCTTAAATGAACCCTAAGTTCTTCCTATTAATTGAAATATGAAAATAATACCAAAAATTAGTTCTTAATTCTTTATTTCAGTCTGCAACTTTCCATCTCTCATGCACATACATAGATTCACAGATTCACTAAAAATGTGAGAATCTTTGAGGTAGCAAATGAGAAAGTACAAATTATAACCGTAATATTTATAATAAATCTAAACAATACACCATTTCTTTAAAAAAAAATCTAAAAATGTCTATTCTTCCATTCACACAGTCAATTAATATTTCCTAGTAGAAAATCAGGAAAAGACCACAAATACTGCTACTTGTAATAATACAGCACCACAACACAGGTTAACATTCCAATCAATAGCAAATCATAGTTTAAAAGAACTAAAACTGCCAATTTTGAGGAAGTGCTCAGTAAAATGTTCTCCAAGAGAATCATGGAGCACCCTGGCTGTTTCCTACTAAGTGCTACTACTATGTTTCCTGTTATTTCTTTCACTAATAGCATCCTCGAAAACCTAGAGTTCTATTCTTTCTCTGCCAGATTTAGTAGCACTAACAGAGAAAATCCTGTTTCTATACACACTAAGATGCATGCTGGCAAAAAGTGGTGTGTACACTCCCCCCCCCCCCCCGGATCAGGAGAAGTACTTTTTTGCATAATGTTTGCATTTTCATTCTAAAAATTTTGTTAACTTTTTAATAAAGTATATGATTTCGGAACAGACCTAAGAAGACAACCAACACAGCTAAGCTATGCTGTTTACCATCATCTTCTGAAATTGCCTTTTTTAAACTAGAGGAACATCATTATTTGGTTCCTTCAAGGCTAGTCTTTTTCAGTATGACTCGGTGTACCCAAAGGAACATCCCTTCACACTCTTAGGCCCGACAGGTACAAAATGCAGAAAAGAGAACAACCAGGTTTATGTAATTCAGACCACGAGTTACACTTGTAAATGTCAGACATGAGTTTGTCCAATATGCAAGAGACCCAACAATCTCAGCCAGTAAAATATCAACTGTTTTTAGATTAGCTAAACCGTAAAAGCTGTTCCACTACTATAGTCAATAGAATGTTGTTGAAGTTATCTGAACATGGCTAAACAAGACCAAGGTATATTTCTCTCGGAAAGGTGACAAATAGATGACAAATCAGCCTTAGCTAATAAAATGCACTACATGCTACTTTCACTTTTATTCATGAGAGATCAAATAATCCCATACCAAGCTTGGCTCACAGCTTACATGAATGACAGGTACAATTCCAGATTACTTTAGATGCTCTAATTAGAGATCATTGAGACAGATTGTCGCAATAATGCAGCTTACATTTTGAAAATAAAGAAGTCTGGTGAAAGAGACCTGAAAAAAATGAAGTAATTAATATGAAGGGAGAGATGATATATAAAAATTGTTTTTTAAACTCTATTGCAGATAATATAGCCTGTAAAAATATATTTGGAACCTAAGATAGGCTTTATCCATAAGCAAACATTTAATAGCCCAATCCTACTATTATTTACTTGGGCATAGCTTCATTATGTATGTACTCATGTCCTTACTCTCAGGTAAGTATATACATTATTTTATTCTTAAAGCTTTCTCTGATGCTACTGATTGCAAAATATTGTGTACTTTCTGAACAATGCATTTGAAAAACTGCAGCTCTTGCCCACACAATGCAAGCAAACAAACAGGGTGAACCTAATGAAAAAACAGCTGTTCAATCATGCAGGTAGCTGCACACTATCTCTAAGTGATACCCGCATTTTGTACTGAAAAGTAATGTCTGAAAAGACCATCTATTAAAGTCTCAGAGTAAAGGGATAGTCAACACTAGCAATTGTAGTCTTGTAACTGTTTTGCAAAGCTTTTTGTTTTATGATCTTCTTATCAGCAGGTTCCACAAAACCTTTTAGAACTTTCTTTTTAAAAACAGCAATCTTAGTATTACAATTAAAACTGTAATTGCTATATTACATTTGAGTAATTTACAGGCACTGGACCTTTGGTTGCTGTTTTAATCAGCCTGTGAAACAGCTGAGCAGAGAAATTGAGTGTTTTCATAAACTCATCCTCCATTCTCTTAGTGAGCAGAGATAATTACAACAATTTCATTCACAAAAGCTCCAAATTTACTTAAAAATAAGGTATCACAATTGGTTATCTGTTTTTCATTAGAGATTGAGAGCTTTCTAATTCCACAGCAATATATTAATTCCCCATTAATTGCTAAATATTGATAGAAATAGGAATATTAGGCTTAAACATCTTTCACATAGAATGCTACTATTTCCCAGTTAAAGGAAATGAAGATGTTTCTTATAAAGACATCAGAAATTAAGATAAAATGGTCCTGATTTCCCCTTAAACAAATGGGACACTGATAATTATAATAATTTTAAAAAGCTATCAAACTGAAAATCCTCCTTGCGAATGAAAGAAGTTTAAAAAACAGGGAAAGGCTCAGCAGCTTTATACTAGAAAAAAAGGAGAATAAAATCATGCCATTTTTCAATATATTAATAAACAAATGGGGGAATGGGAGGGGGAAGGAAAAGATGGAGCAGTAGGTGCCTGGGGGCCAATTGCCTCTCCAGCAGCGGTAAGGCTGTTACTAGGCTTGCAGTACCATTTGTTCCATTACACAATCTCCTGAAGCCTTTTACAGAGAGCTAAAACAACTGCCTGTACCAACACGACACATGGCTTTCCATCCCAACTCTTTGCTAATCCAGACGCTCCAACCATCTTTCTTTAAGATGCCATATGGTTGGCAGAAGCCTGTAGATCTAGCGGCACATCTGCTTCTACATTACTTTTTTTTTTTCCTTTCAAGACTGCCTTCTCCAAAAAAGGGGGGAAAAAGAGTAATTTTAATATTGCTAGTTATAAGAGATGTATATATCTAGATACAGCTATATGCACACACTCACCAGGTTGCTACAATAGCTTCATTCTCCAAGGAACAATTAGAAACAGAGCAACAGAGCAACAAATAAAGGAATGAAAATCTTTTTCATTATTCCTGCCATTTCCAACACCAAATCATCAGAAATGTTATTCACAAACAGCTAATTCACTGAACAGGACAGCATTTCATCTGTCAAGCATAAATCAATCAGGAATCAAGTGGGAAGCCAGAATAAAAGAAGTCTTGCTTTGTTAACTGGCAGAGTGAAGATCCGTATGCAAGTAAATCTGCATGAATACATTGCAATAGCTTTTTCAGGGGAAAGGGGAGTGTTGGAAATGCTTGATAAGCAAGATTATTGACAGTGTTAAAATCCTGATGGGGCAGACAAATATGCATAAAGCCATAACAAAACAGCTTGGAAAAATAAATTACACATAATATTTTATAGCTGTTTAGAATGTTAAAGTTTTAGACAACCAATTTTTATACAAAAGAAAATGGAGAGTTGAAATGATAAACAAGGTAGATTGTACAAATATATTTCCTGAGAGGTAAACATCACAGTGATTCAAGAATAAAATAGGACGTTTAACTTTCCAAATAAAATATGTAATTAAAAATGATTCAGGCAGAAATAGTACCGAACACTGAGGGCCTATAGTACCGTTTGATAAAGGTAGAATAGTATGTGCCTATTCCTTTTTATTTAAATATCTGAACTATGCAAATGTATATTCAAGCACAAAAGGGAGAAAAATGGACAATATGGACATGTTTAGGTAAGGTTAAGAGAAATCAAAAGCTTCTGAGTCATATGCCAGCTTTCCAACAGTATAACTACACAAGTCACAAAGAAGTGCACATCCTTGGATTTAGGAGCATTGAGCACACTGATAATCCTGTACCCATTCAAACTATTTCTATAGAATCAAGCCATACGTCTAATGAAAATGTAGTCAGGAAACAATGAGAAATATAAAATATAAAAAAAATATGTTTCTTTCTCTCCAGTTTCCAGCCATTGTAAATATTACGTTTAACAGATTTCCATGTTCAGCAAGATTTCCATATGCAGGTGCAGAACCAAAGTACTGTATCAACAATCCACTTGGAATGCACAGCAAAATAACTGCACCCATGTATTACAGAAAAATAATTCTTTTTTCAAAAGTCATACTGGAATGCCCCCCACCCATTTTTTGACAGAATGGCATTTGCTCCCTTAGATCAACAGCTAACTCTTCAAATGAATATTGATTGATAGAGAATACTGCCAGCTGCAATTTTCAGTGTAACACTTTCTTTTTTCAGCATTCAGAACTTTCTGAAGTGTTCATCATTAAGTGTGAAATTGTCCATGCTTCTTCTCTGTCTGAAAATTGAGTATTTCTGGCAAGTCAGAGAAAATTCTCAATAGCTGTTTCTATGAGGAAGGGGAAAAATATTTGTACATTTATTTTTAATGAAATTTACATATTACAAATTCAAAAAGAAAGAGTACTCAGACAAGATGAGGAAAGAAGGAAACCCAGATTCATGACTTGCTGAACAGAAGACAGAGTATGCAAGCAGGCTCCCAGCACTATTCAGGTTAGAAGGGGGAATCTCAATCTTTGCTTTGGTAGTGGCACCTGTCTCTGAAATACTAACATACCATGTTACTGCTACATCTATTCAAATAGCCATGAATGCAAGGACTGAGGTTGGGGTGCGGGGAAGAGTCAGTATTTACTATGTCCTACTTTATGCCTTTATTTTTAGATCTATTGAAAACACTATTTTGTGCTAATTAATTAGTTCAACATGCTGCCTGTATGAATTAGCAAAATACATTTTAAGAAGATCTGAACACTCTTTTAGCTGTTATGTAGATCTTTCCTTTAACAAGCCAGTCAAACACGTGAAATAGATCTAGTTTTAAGGTGCTCTCTCTAGGAACACATAACATCCATTTCTACTTAGTACCCATATATTCATTTTTCATGTCTTGCAAGTTTTTTTTACTAGCCATATGTTTAAAAACATCATCATTAATCATTTTTGATGCCCTAATTTTCATAGCTCACAAATTCTTTTATAGAAGATCCCAGAAACTCATACCTAGAATTTCCCCTTCTTTTACTGTGAAAAAGACACAAAGAAAATGTACCTGTTGAGATTTTAAACATTTAAAGTTATAAAACACAGCTGCTAAAATCAGAAACAGATAGAAAGTAATTAATCTATTACTGTAGCACTATAGAAGGAAAATGTATTTGGGATGAAATGCATACAATTAAAACATTCTTAAAATGTTTATATTGTTTTTCATATTTGCTGGTTAACATCTCATTTTTCAATGAGAAAAATGCTTCAGAAGTTCAGTTTTGAGTTAAATAAATATAAAAATAAAATTTAAAGGTAAACATTTAATAAGAATGGCAATTTTAATTAAGGCACAACAAGAAGAAATGTTATCCTGTCATATAGTTGCCTAATGCTTTTTTATTTCAGCATCAAAAATTTGTTAAACCATCAGACATATTCACATTTGTCTAAGAGATTTATTTTTAGTTTATTAGGTTGTGAAGGTCTTTTAACTTTCATGTGACCAACAAGCCACGTTAAAAATTTTTTTTAAAAAACAATTAAATCCTGCAACAACTAAGGAAGAGATTATAGGTTTAATATTACTTCTTCCAACTTAAAAACCACAACAGGGTCATCCCAAAGGTGCTTTTTGAAAAGGCAACTGGACTTTCTTTGTTTTTCTTTGAAGATGTTTCTCTTCTCATCCTAGAAGCTTCTTCAGTTCTGAACTGAAGTGAGTCCATGAACTGAAGAAGCTTCTTGGATGAGAAGAGAAATGTCTTCAAGGAAAAGCAAAAAAAAAAAGTCCAGTTGCTTTTTAAAAAAGCACCTTTGCGACAACCATGACCTGGATGACTGAGAATTTCCACAGACACTCAACAGGGTCTAATACGCAACTATTTACATTCCCAATAATCCTACAATCAGCATTTGGCCAGCTGAGGAAATGTAGGAAGGCATGTGCTTGGTTATTTGCTTGCAGGCGTTTCATCACCCGATTAGGTGACATCATCAGTGCTCAGAGAGCACCAAGGATTCCACAATCTAACTTCCACCACAATGTCAACTAGTTGATTTATACAGTGCACTCCAACTGTGGTGAATCATATCCAGATGACAAGAATGCAGATGGACTAACAGAAATCTCAGAAGCATTCTGAAAGAATGACTCACTCTACTGATTTTGAAGTTAAAAAAGATTCAGGTTATCTCACTATCAGTCTATCATTTTAAACTACTTCCATTCCAAAATGCAATCCCTTAAAACACATTTAAGAAAAGAAAATCAACACCTGTTTTTGCATCAGACAATTTATGTAAATGTATGTAATTTTGCATAATTTCTTATATATTGAATATATTGAAATATTTCAAGATCGATTCTAGCAGATTCCATGAACTACGTGCTATTAGTGCTGAGATAGATCCTATTTTAGCAGATCACATAAGTATGTTTGAAAAGAATTTTTCACATATTGATTTATTTCTTATTTAAATTTCTAGGGCTGGGAAATCATTGTTTCTGAGCAGCTTAACAAAGATTAAAAGCAAGAAAAATGGCCCCTCTTGGCCATTTACAAAGCTATAGATAATGGGAAAACACACCATCATAGCCCAGAACATATGACAGTCAGATTTTAGGGTTCTTGTGATGAGAGTAGGATCAGGGTTGGCCAGACATCAGGGGAAATGCTCTTCCAAAAGGTAGCCACCACGACAGACTACCAACATCCTTACTTATGTATATATTGTCCGTACTCTTTCTGAACATACTGGTTATAAATATTCTGTCCCAAGTTAAAATATACATACACTATTTATTTATTTAATAATTGGTGGCGCTAAGGAATGGTTTCCTATTTAGCTGCATGTAATTTGTTAATGCACTCATTCCAGCTTTTCTAGTTGTCACAATTCACTGCTACTGTGAATATTAATTTTGCTTACCTTAAATTGTACACAGTATTGTTGCAGAAAGTAATTCTTGTGCCACCCTACTTTAAAAAAATTCTATTAACTTGAATATGTTTTACAGTACATATGCAATTCTATCAAGTAAAGTCAACTTTTCATTAGTTTGTTGAAACTAATTCTAGTCCACCAAAGTCTACATTATGATGAAACAGTTAATTTAGAACACAATAAGACAAATATTTTAATGTCAACAACATTTCTATAATTGCTTACAATCTGCAACAATATAGTATGAATTTTGTTTGGGTTGCTTAGCATCTGAAGTAACAGAGTAGTAAGGTAGTCTACATTTCAGTCTCAATTGGTACAAGATTATCCAGTGTGTTTCATGGCTGAATAAAAATGTATTCTTATCGGTTGCCCCAGTAAAGTCCAATATATAAAATTAGGAGACATATGTAGTATTTTTCATTATTAAGCAAGCATCCCATTTGAATTGAAGTGCACAGAACAGAAAACTGTATTAGGTTATTATTCTTTAAGTTAGAACTTACTTCTTTGTATATTTGTACAAAACTTCACTGTAAAAAAGGGAAAGCTACCTTGTCAGAAATGATATCCTATAATTTGCTAACCATACCAATTCATCCGATGGTAGTCACACTGAGTAAAATACTTTAGAAAAAGAGAACAGAGACTTCATATCTTCTGTTATGAAAATGTTTTTCCAAATACATTTAAATATTAAAACAAATCTTATAGATCACTGTAAGTTTAGAGATGTTAGTAGACAAATAGCCATGGTATTACAAGCATAGAACAAAAACGGAAAATATAGGAATATAAGAATATTACAGAAGCAAGTGCATAAAAACTCTACTTCCAGGACTATAAACTCTCATCATAGAAGCTACCCAAACACTTTTCATATTGAAAATAAATAAAGGTAGATTATGGTCTACATTTATCTTATCATCTGCTGCACAGTCCTGCAAAGTTCCTAGTTGCTACTTGGAACAGAAAGATGATTGGGACTCTGAATAGGATTGCACTCATGAGACCTCTCCTAACATGTAGACTCTTTGTCCCCCATGATATATGGAGGAATTGAGAGAGATGAAATGGATTAAAAGATGTCTAAAACACCACTGGTGGAAGACAAAGAATGAACTTAATCGAACATGGGTAAGAGCTGCCATAAAAGCCTACCTCATGGTAATTCAGGTGGCAAAATGTAAATACTTCTCTGCACTTATTGAGTCTGCAGATAATTAGTCAATGACCCTTTTACCTTACCTCTTGAGAAAGAGGATATAGAGGTGTACCTGAAAGGGCACCCTGAGGAATTCACTGATTTTCTGGAAGACAAAATCACTCAGATGTATTCCCAATTAGATATCATAGTAGTTGCTGCTCCTGTGGGGGCACCTGGTTTGACCCTGTTGCTCCTGAGTATCTGGACAGGATCCCAAGGAGTATGAGTGCAAGCTCCTGTATTTTAGATCCATGTCTCTCCTGGCTTGTGAAAGCTTCATGGGAAGTGACATGTGGGTGGTTTGTGGCAGTGATTAATGCTTCCCTATGAAAGGGGAATAGTGCCCTAATCTTTTAAGGCGGCTGTGGTCTGCCCTCTTCTTAAGAGGCTATTGCTAGACTCCACCATATTGGATCATTCTTTTTGGAGAAGGTTGTTGATTATCTGGACCCCTTCCAGTCAGGCTTCAGGCCTGGATATGGGGTGGAAAGGACATTGGTCACACTTTTTGATTATCTCTGGCAGGAGGAAGATGGGGGTAGTATATCCATCCTTGCTCTACTTGTAATCTCATATATATATTCTTCAATAAATAAAACAAATATATATACCGTATCACTAAGGTTCTTCTTCCTTTCTATTTTTCATGAGAACAAAAGAATTGCAACAATTGCAGTCAATGAAAATAGCCCGTCTTTGAGGGAGATGGGTGGTTAAGAAATAGAATAAATAGATAGATAGATAGATAGATAGATAGATAGATAGATAGATAGATAGATAGATAGATAGATAGATAGATAGATAGATAGATAGAAACATTTTTCATTTCCTGAAATAATGCAGTATCAATGAAAATATGGATCTTATCCTTGATTTGGATTGATCCAATTATCCAGCCAATTACAGCATTAAGGGAAAGTCAACTCCTGTAATTTGCCTATACCATATATAATGAAATACTGTTAATCCTTAGACAATGGGTATAAGATATAGCCTAATTCATAACCGATCAAAGTACTTGTATGCAATTAAGAGGTCATCCATTTGCACATATACAAGCTATATAGTTCTTCTTTAATCTTCCTTTGAATTCATTTCAGTGAATTATCCTTGTAGTTTTTATTTTGACAGCTCTCTTTACAGCAGTAAAACAAAATGTGTGCATTGCAAATGGCAAAGATTCAAATTTCAGCTATGTTTATCCAAAATAGCACTGAACTGCTTCTGTACTTATGCTATACTGCCTACAGCCTTACGGAAGGGGAGACAGATGGGATGAATTTAGCAGAGAAACAGCTGGGCCTTGAAGTAGAGACAAGCAAAAGTTTTGCTATCAGGCTTCATTATGTATCAAGGTACCAGTAAAATGTGTATCCATAAGGCAGCCAAAAAAGTGTGTCATTTGACTAGTGATAATTACCTTTTCTCAACAGCTGACAATGTTCTAAGTAGCATTAAATAGGTATAATAATTAAGCAATAAGACAAGGCAGGCAGTGCTTTGCTTGGGATTATAGCTTGCCTCAGGTATGTTGCTAGGCATAAGGCTGAAGGGTGAGTGTTTTTAGCCACTTGAGAAATGTAACAATCCCTAAGAAATATACTACCTGGAATGTCTCGCTGCTCTTAAACAAAAGTCCAGAGATGTTAAACACTCCAAAATCCTGTGGATTTTGTTGACATGAAAATAAAATGTTGAAAGCCCAGTGTCTTTTAATTCTATCTTTAAAAGATCAACCCCTTATTTGCATACTCAATTAAAAGGCTCAACTTAGGACTTCCGGTTTGCCATCATGGCAGCCATGGACGCTGGAAAGCGAGCTCCGTCTTCCGCGTTCAGTTTTGCTCCGCTGGAGGACCCTGGAAAGGGTCAAGAGTCATCCTGTAGGGGCAACAAGCAAGGAGGGGACCCTCGCTTGATCGCAGGAGGGCGGTAGTCCTTCCGCTCGATCCGGGGCAGCCCTCCAAACTGGTGGATGAAAGACCAGCCATAGAAATATGGCTCGTCACTAGGCTGCAGACAGCTGAAGTTAAACTTACCACCAGGCACTTCTAAAGCAGCGCGGATGAGACTGGGTGAGATCTGAACCTCTCTTCAATCCTAAGTATTTTCTTCTCCTGTAAAAGCTGCCCAAAGTATCTTTCCCCCTGTAAGGAGAGAGGGAAGGGAACTTCTATCCCACCCTCTAAGAATAGCGGCGACTGACTATCCAGGGGAATTAAAACACTGAAAGAATAACCTTAATCTAACTGGATTTATATGCTTCTAAAATCTGGAGACCAAAAGATTTCTTATCTTTACTGAAGACTTTGGTTTTTATTTACGAAAAAGAAATACAATTAGAAAAAGGATTATAAAAATTTTGGACTTAAAAAACCTTAAACAGCATTGGTGTCATCTTGTGGCCAAGTTTGATATTACAACTTGCTATTGTCTAAAGGAGACTTGGCTTGAAGCCCAGACTACAGATAAGACTTTTTCAACCTTGACAAATATCAGCTGTGAGAATCTCAGCTGTGTTCTATACTCAGTTATAAAATTATTTTCATTCTCTGACTTTAAAGCTCTCAATTTAACACACCATTAAGAGAATATGGATGAAGACCAGGAACAAATTCTTTTTATGTTGAAAGCAATACATGAAACCATTCTTTCAGCTTGTGATGAAATAAGATGCTACAGAAAAGAACAAGATGTCAGCCTAGATATACGAACCCAAATTTTGATTACAATTAAAGAATCAACTACGCAGAACATAACAGAAGAAGTGGAACAATGAAATACTATGATAGGGGATTCAACTGATCAACAAATACAGTCAATGGAAAATCCAGAAAAGCAACTGACAACACTGAAAATGGAAAAGACTTTCTATATAAACCAGAAGAAACTTGAGGAGCAAGAAGAACAGACCGAAGGGAAGACAAACATATCAGGACAACTATGGGGATCTGGAATAATAGAGAGACGATTTGCTAGCCCTTCCAAAAAAATGGCGACTGTATGGTTTCTTTTATTTCAAATAATATATATAACAACAGAGGGAGATCTATTTGATGACTTAAAAGCACTGACATGGAAGGCGAGCTGGCAAAGGAAGAAAGCCAGAATAAGGCTGAAGAAAATTAGGGTTTTGATTTATTAGAGAGGATTTTATATTACTAATTAAAATAGAATATACTCAAATAGACAAGATGTGTATTTTGAATACTAGATTTTGTTATGAATTGAGATAAAGAAAACTTTGGTCATTTAAAACTTGGAAGTATAAATATTAAAAGTTAAATTTGAATATTGATGGGAAATTAAAAAGTGGGGAAAACAAATAAGTAGGATATTGATTGTCTATAAAGATTGAATGTAAAAATAAGATATGTATAAGCTAAAGTTTTATTGATAAATGTAATAAATATATTTTTACTTAGTTGATATAATAAGAATTGTATTAGCTTAAATATGAGACAGTAGATATTAAGGGAAAAAGAGAGAAAATATTTGATGTTGAAATAGGGGAAATTTTGGTCATTAACTTTAAGACATTTGGAAATTAGTTGAAAATAAGGATGTTATACTATATTATTAGCTAGATGATGTAAGATGGTGGGAAATAGAATATACTCAAATAGATAAGATGTGTATCTTGAACATTAGACTTTGTTATGAATTGTGATAAAGGAAACTTTGGTTACCTAAAACTTGGAAATTATAAATATCAAATGTTAAATTTAAACATTAATGGGAAACTAAAAATTGGGAAAAACTAATTACAGGACATTGATTGTGTATAAAGATTGAATGTTAAAGTAACTAGGATATATATAAGCTAAAATTTTATTGATAAATGTAACAATGCTATTTTTACTTAATTGATATAATAAGAACTGTATTAGTTCAAATATGAGACAGTAGATATTAAGGGAAAAAGAGAGGAAATATTTGATGCGGTAGCTTGAGATTTGTACTAAAGATTTTTATATGTTATTGAATTATCGATTAACCCAGCCACTACGTTGCTTTTTAAATACTTAAATGTAAAATTAGAAAATTAATAAAATATTACAAAAAAAAAAAAAAGGCTCAACTTAGGTGAATGTTTAATATCTATCCATTACATTGGAACATCATATTCCTATTAATCCATAGCTAGCAATATTGTTTAGATTACTAATGAAATAAAAGTTTTTGTATCAAGCTCCTGTTTTTTGATTTGTGGATTTTGCAATATTTCTACATTTCTACATTCTCAGCCACATTTCAACTCCTTCAGTATTTAACTGCATACTGATGTCCAAAAGACAGCCATAAAACGGTCAATGCCAGTATTATATTATTTCAGAAAGACACTAAGAACTGTTCCATTAGAGTCAAAGCCTTAGAACAATCTGATTTAGAGTATGGCAGGCTGGCAAGGACAGTCTGTTTGATTCTGGAGTAAAAAACAGGAGGAATTTACCAATTCAGTATATAGCAATTAGGTTAAAGAAACAGACAAAATGTATTACAAGCCCTCAATGGCCTAAAACTGATTTTTTCCTACGAGTTAAAAGAGGCATGATTATGATTTTAAAAGCTCTAAGAGATTGCACATGTATCAGACTGCTACACAGAAGTCTCTGTAGTAGACAAGGAGAAAAAAGAAAAATTATAGACAAACTGCTTGTAGATTTTAAAAGTTATTAAATAGGAACCAGTCTCTTACATTCTTACAATCTAGTGCTTCATGTAACCAATGTAATCCATAAATGCATTTAGTATATTTCTCAACCCAGATTATTTTCACAACAATATTTCTTATTCCACTTATTTGTACATTTTAAAAGTTCTTTGTAAAAGAAAAGATTTCAGAGTACTTTTGGTCACAAAGCCACTAAAGCAAAACCAGAAACAATCAGTGTGCCATTTAAAGAACTCTGCCAAATAGGTTGGTAATTAGATTTTACTGTTATTTGGAGTTCATATAAGGCCTATGGAAGGATCCCAATTTTGTTAAATACCCAAAGTGGATATTTGCTGTGTGAGATCTGCCACTTACTAGTATTTACAAAACATCATACTGTGCATCTTGAAATATCAGAGGGATACCACACAGAAACTGAACTTAAACACACAGATGTATCCACAATACAGAAATGAAGACAATGAGAAAACAGTAATTAGACATAAATTTAAATACCTTCTTAAAAAACAATTATTTAAAGACAAGTGACTCCATTGGAAACAAGCTATTAGAATCAGCAAAGAGGGTCCCATTCAGAATTTATGACATAACATATACTTAAAAATAAAAGCAGAGTATTTCTGCAACACTTATAATCAGGGTCAAATTCTTAAGTAGCTTGTGAATTAGATGCTTATTGTGGGATATGACATGCTGTTTTTGTTTAGTATTACACTGGTTTCTTTCCATAAATCTGCTAAGATTGTACTGGCTCAATTCTTGGATCTTAGATCTTAGATTGGCTGCTTTCCTTAAGTTAAAGAGTACTGGTCATATAAATAAAGTATGATCCTTAATTCTTCATTCAACTCAATCTATCAAAATACTTCAAAATGAAATTAAAGTGGGGTTTGACCAAAATTTAATGTAGACAACCTACCTACTTGTGGCTTAATAATACAGGCATTCCAATTCTTATACCGTAATTTATTAGTTGTAAAAGTTATTTGCAAAATGAAATAATAACACTTAAGACATCTGCCTTTTCTGTCTATAGCAGAGGAGACCTTCACAGATGGACTGTTTTCCTCCTTCCTTCTGCCTTTGCATGTGCATAGATTCAATATATGGAGATGATGGGAAATAGAGAAATGGGAAATATGTACTGGTTTTCCTTCTTATAATGTCTCTGCTGCCTAATATATATGTAGTGGCTAAGTCAGGGGAAAAAAAAGTGATTAGACTTTTGATCTTTTGCAGTCCTATATTTGAGATCTGTATCCCATAATAGAATGGATCATAATCATAAATATAGTAGAATGGATCATAATCATAAATATAGTCATGTCTAAAGAACCATTCAAGACAATACTCCTAATTCATTTTTCAAATAGAGTTAACCACATATTTTCTACAATTAAGAAACGTTTATTGCAACACCTAACTGCAAAGGATATTAATCAATAGAATCTGATGGATTCCTTTAAGAGCTATAGCTCATGCGTGAGACGAGAGAATGAGCAAAGAAGGGGAATATTAGTAAATTCACTTCTATAAAAAACACTATAAAAATATGGTATCAAATATAACATGTACCACGGTGAAATAGATTCCATAAATGATATGCTTGCCTTCAATTCTGAATAGGCCACCACTCCAGGTATTTGGCTGCCAATACAACCCAGAAGCATAATACACATTTGACACATCAAGTCTTTATAATCTAACATCTATGAAATTAGACAAGATTTTTTTCTTATTTATAGTAACAGGAAAGTGCAGAGCTCTGCCATCTTGTTACACAGATGGTTGTACATTTTTTTTAATTGTTAACTTACAGCCACTGATGCCTGAGGAATAGACACACATCTGCCCCAAACTGCCAATCCTCTAAGCTTTTCGTCTGAATTATGGTACTCAAAAGAGATCAAGTAGGTGTTAGAAGCCAATTTTAAAAGCAAAATATTGGTCATACTCATAGACATACAGTCGATGAAGCTACATAGACAGCAAAAACTTCTTTTGGATTTGCAAACACCAGGTCAACTAATCAAAGAATAGCCACGGAATGTAAAATATTATTTGAAGGGATGTTTTTAATTGCTACCATGCTATGGAAATGGCTGGTATTAATTATATGTGTGACTGATTCATGTAGAAGTAAAAACAAATGGATTGTTTTTAAAACACCATCTCTTGTCTTAAGCAGCTCTCTTTTCCCTGAGGCACTGATACATTAATTCTGCTACACATGAGTGCAAGCAAATTTATATTATTTTGTCTAAGAAAAAGAAAAGATATAACATTTTGACTAATTCCAGTGAACTTGCATAATTACAGCAATCTAACCATGACAGTGGTTACAAAACCATAGAGTTGTATTTTTAATCAGGAATCAAAACTTAACATTCTAGAAAATACAGCATCTCATTGCATTAGGCAATCCTGCCAATATCACTAATTTGTAAGGTGTTTGTTTTTGTTTTTGTTTTTTAAAAAAGTCAAAACTGGATTTATGGCACTCCCAGCCAATTATATCTTTCTTACTGTGATAATTCTGGTTTTATAACATTACAAATAATTACAAAAGCAATGATCACAATACTGAAAATTCAAGTAAGTTCTAAAAAAAATGGGCTAGGCTGAACTGATTTGAGTTTTTGCTTGTTTTATATTTTATGTTTGACTGTATGACTGGATCTGATTGATGACCACATTTAAGGAATGAACGCTTTCCACAGCTGTTTTGTTGTTTTAGGCTCAATTGTGTATCAAGACGAGGAGAGATAGGTGCTGCCATTTCAGTGATTATGTGGACATTATAGTAAATTTTTACCAGTGTGGTCATTGGGGTATGATTCATGTTCTGCTTTATTCTATCAACACTATAAGCTGCTATACAAGTAGCGTGTGTGACTTAAGCTGGTTGAGTGAAGATAAAAGATTCAAACAGTTCAACTCTGTTCATCAGGTTTCTTGAATGGGTAAAGCCCCACCTCATAATGAGACCATAAGTCAACAACAGGATATGGTGATATGCTCATTTATTTCCTGTCTTCTATCTGTATTGGTAGAAGTGACTTTAAAATTAATGCTCATTTTTCCTCCAATGTTTTGAAGGAAACTCAGTGAAGTTTCTCATCAGATGTAGCTTAGAACTTTATGACTTTCATTGTGATTAATCATAGTCACAAACACGACAAGACACATTTTTGTTTCTGGCCAGAAAATAAGTGACCTAAATTAGTTTAAACTATCTACTGTTGTGACTATTACGCTTTAAGATTTAGAGCTACAACAATTGCAATTTGCCTATTCTCAGATGAAACTAGGTGGAATTTTCAAGGCTTTGGAAGATTTTTCTAACCACTTGATGGATTTGGAGGATAAGTTCACAGAATTGTTGAGTGCTCTTCTAAACTCAAACATTTTGGTTTTCTGAAGCATTTAAGATATTCAGATGCTTAATGTACTTCCAGCTTGTAGACCAATCAACCCCACAAAAGTTCCCATTTGGCACACTAGGCTTTTCCCCCAACATCTGCTGTTTCTGACAATGACCACCTCTTTTCTTGTTTCCAGCTGTCATATTCAGTGCTGGAAAGGAAGCTTATCTCTGATTTATAGTAGAATAATTTCTTCCTACTTATAGAAAAATCTTAATTCTGCATGTACAGGAGAAAGATGGGGCTAGATCTCCTCTCTCTGACTGATGATATTCTGAAACACCGCAAGACACTGAATGTATACAATCAAATCAAGACTCAGTCCAGATAAGATGGAAGTTTGGTTGGCCACAGATATGACAAAGTGAAACTGTAGGTATACCCTATTCAGAACTGGGCTGCATTCCCTCTGAAGCAGATTTGAAGCCTGGAGGTAATTTTAGATCCAGCACAGTGTACCAGTTGTGCCTGTTTCTGCAGGAGACATACATGACCATAATGATGTAAGCCTTAATTATCTCATGTTTAAATTAATGTAGCAATTTTTTCCAGGGGCCTGCCCTTGAAGAATGCTTGGAAACACTCAAATAAAAAATAATGTGGTCACATTGCCTTCTTATGAGGCTCTGTTTACCATGATACGCTATTCCCATACCAACTGCTCAAGTTTTCAATCTCGCTTGATCATAGCTAAGATGCAGGTCCCAGAAAACCCTAAATAATTTAGGGCCAGTACATTTGAAAAGTATAACTTTTCATATGATCCTGTCCATTATTTAAAAATTGATTTCAGAGAATGTTTTCATCACCAAGATATGGCACACTACTGACAAAATGGAACAGAATTTTTTTCTGTGGCAGAATTCCATCTCTAATCTTCCATTTCTATGGTAATTAAGGTTGGTTCCACTTTTATTTAGTGTTTGATAAGCATGTATTCTCTTGGTGGTCTTTCATATCCATATATTATAGCTGAGAACATGTTTATGACAATATGTACTTCTGCTGACAGAACACACACACACAAAACTACTAGTGAATTTGTAGCATACTACTGAAGTGGTTTTTTTTTTTGTCTTTTTAAGTAGTTCTGGGCTTCTATAGAATAGCTTAGTGAAAAGTTACTTACATCCACCACAGTTGATGAAGATTAGTCAATGGAGATATCCGGAGCTTCAGCTTATTTTGTTCTGTTGGCAGACTTTCATTTATTAAACCCTGATATGAACTGGATAAGCATTTCATAACTGCTGCTATGATAAAAAATAATGCTAAGGATCTCACCTGTTCTATACCAAATCCATACTCATTTCCTTTATATATAAAAACATTCCCTTCTCACCCTATGAAAGACATTTGTCTATGAAAGACATTTGTCTTTCATGAGGTGAACTGAGAGGACCTGAGAGAACTGAGAGTTTGAGGGTTCTGTGAAGTATCTTAGCTATTCCTAGCACCGCACTCTTCTGAACAAAGCGCACTGACATTGTTCCTAGGATCTCTTGGAGCCACTCTTCCAGCTTAGGAGTCAGAGGCTCAAGGGCTCCTACTACTACTGGGACCATTTTGGCCTTTACTTTCCATATCGACTCCATTTCCTCCTTCAGGCCTTGGTACTTCTCCAGATTCTCATACTCCTTCTTCCTGATGTTGCTGTCACATGGCATTGCTAAAACAGTATGCAGATGTTCCTGTACACTGTGCCAGTTACTTGGTTGTGCCATTCAGTGCATGTTGTTCCTGCCTGCATCTTATACCCTGCCACTATATGTAGGAATCTCTCTCTCTCTCTTTATATTATAGATGTTATATATAATTTTTATATAATATATAACATTTTTATTAAGAGTTTTAATAACAATAATAAGAACCTTTACAAAGTAAAGAAGAACAAGAATGGAGAAAGAGTGGGCCAAGTAGAAATGGGCACAGGAAGACAAAGCTTATTAAACTGATTAAATACATCAAAATTCAAATATTTCTGGGAGTTGTTATTTATCCTGGTAAAAAAAGAAGAATTACATGCATATCCTTGCCACATTTTTTATCTTTCCTTTCAGATTATCTTCTGGGTTAAATTGGGCTGCAATTGCAATTCTTCTATATTGGGAGATCAAAAGAAACCACCACAGTACTGTACAATATTAAAGTCTCTAATTCAAAGCCAAGGATCTATGGAGCCAGCAGCTATAGAATAACAATAAAAGTTGCTTGATAAAGATAGATGGAACACAGAATCTGATACTATTTCACAACCAGTTGTGAGGCTATAAATGTATGGTAGAAAAAAATCTGAAGAGAAAAAAGGTCAAATCTCCTTCTCCTTTATTAAAACAAGCTTTATGACACGTTTGAAATGGAAGGGTGGAGCATTTGATGAATTGATTATCAACTGCCTCTATTCTGAGGGGACAAAGTAAACACATATTGTCACAAGCAGTAACATCTGAAATACTAGTAGATAACATATTTGTAAGGAAATATTGCAAACCTTAGATTAAATCACTAATGTAGTAAATACAAATCTAGTGCCATTTTGCAACTTAATAGGTTCTGATATGAATATTACCAAGAGGACTGGAAATTAGGCCAAACGATTATAAATGACAAGATATATAAACAGCAAGTAAGACATTTAGAAATTCAGTGAGAGGAAAAAACTGAAGAAGTGGCATTTCTTAAACAGATGTAGGGGTGACTGCAGATGGCATGTTAGAGAAGGTCAGCTGCCTCAGAGGCAATAAACAAGAAAGTTGATTTGTGATTGAACACAAAGAAGAATAATGCAAAAAGGGAAAGAGTAGCCTGGATACTAAAAAAACCTAATATTTTAAGCTGTTCTAAATGTTCAGCAATCATTCTTCTGTGTTATTACTACCAGGACATATACATTAGAAGCGAAGTCTCATGGCAAATGTAGATGAAGAGGCATACCTAAGTCTACCTGACTGGTTTAAAAGGTAACAATCCTGTCTATCATAGCCACAGAGTGATATGGAGGTCTGCCTCAACTGGATAGGGAGGTTTTTCAAAATAAGATATATGTTTAACATACACACACATACCTATATTTTTTTTTTTAAAAAGTATTGAAATATAGTTGCTGACAAAGACATGAAAATGATTTATTGGAGGCAAACATATTTGAATATAATTTGGACTGCATTTGTATTTGAATTTCTTATCTATTAAATTTTTAAAACATTAAGCAATTACCTAAAATATTGATCATGTTTTTGAAATTAAAAGTATAGGAACATCAGGTTTGTTATAGTAAACCACACAGGGATAAATTAATAAATCTCCCTACCTTAGCTTCATTTTCTCATGCATCCTTCCATGCTGGATACACTGATCCTCCAATTCATCATGCCTTTTCTGCACCTTCTCAAGTCTGTCATGGATATACTCATTTTCCTGACTAAGCTGGCTGATTTCCGACCTAGAGAATTAAAAACACTGATGATGGATGTTTCCAGATTTTATCATGCAGTTTATCATCAACTTAACAACTCTATACTTCACATCTGCATCTTTCTTCAGAACAGGGAATATCAAAAAGTACTCTGGCAGTACTGTTGCATAGCTGGGGACATAAATCTATCAGAATCTGCAACTTAAAGCCTCTAGCTAGACCAGCACTGACTTAGATAATAGGTGTTATAGTCTAATTTAGAGGACACCATGATGTAAATGGTTGAACTATTGTTGCCAGGGGCGAGGGGGTTTATTGGCTTTTGTACCGGGGTTTTATCTTTGTAAGCTGCCCAGAGTCATTTTGAGGGATTTAAGCAGCCATATAAGTTTTGTAAATAAATAAACATAAAATAAATTAAAATAAATTAAATCACAGACTTTTTTGGGGAAGTTCATTACACTAGGGAATAACTATATGAGAAACTGCCTTATATTTTATTTACTTTGCAGGAAGATGATATAGTTTTCAGTGTCGCAAAACTGTAGGAACTACATTAGGTGGGCCTGAGGAGGCAGACCTTCTGTGCCATGGTAACTGCATTATGGGACATTTACCACCACCCCCCTCCAAAATGTGGTAATCTCCATCCCAATTTATTTTCTGGAAGTCCCTCAATACCTGGTTATGTCATCTGGCCTGGAGGTTTTAGCGGACTGGTGAAATCCTGAGGTTGCTTTCTTACTGATCTAATATCTTATGTGTTTTATGTTTTGTCTGTTTTTGACATGCTTATTGTTTTTATATTTTTTGCTGTATGGTATCCCGAGTCATTTCAAGTCAGATGGGCAGCCATATTAATTTGATTGATGAATAAATAAATAAATCCTAAGTATATTTCATGGGAAAGACGTTCCACCAAATTCTGTGAACCTCAGATTAAAAATATGGCATGACACAAGTGATTTTGAAGACTGGAGTCACAGAATGTATATTTTAAATAATAAAAGAGTTACTGTGACAAATAATTAAACCCACAATTCTGCCATTTCATTCACATATTTTCTTTGTGGTGTAGGCACAGCAATGTTACTGACATATCACAGGTGCAAAATGTAGCATTACTAAGCGTTTGTAAATCTTGATCCATCAAGAAGCTAGTGTACACATAGTCCTCAACCTATGACCACAATTGATCCCAAATTTCTGTTTCTAAGTGAGTTTTGCCCCATTTTATGACCTTTTTTGCCACAGTTGATAAGTTAGTATCATGGTTGTTAAGTGAATTTGGCTTCCCCGTTGGCTTCTGAAGGTCGCAAAAGCTGATCGCATAACCCCGAGACACTGCAACTGTCATAAATACATGCCAGTCGTCAAGCATCCAAATTTTGGTTACGTGATCATGGGGATGCTGTAAAGATTATATGTGTGAAAAACAATCATAAGTCATTTTTTAAGTGCTGTTGCAACTTCAAATGTGCACTAAATAAATGGTTGTAAGTCAAGGACTTACCTGTAGGTTATAAATCACTCCGTGCACATTTAGCTTTAAAAGCCAGTTTTGTTCCTTTAATTTTGACAGACATACAAAAATTTCACCCAAAATATTTGGTTCACTACAATTATTTTTTTTGTTCATCAGAAATTAATATAACATAAGCATAATATAATTAAATTGAAGGTAGCTTCTGAAGATTGAGATTAGGACAAAAAATAGAATATCACAGTTGTGGCTCACTTTTCCACACAAGTTCAGTTTTACCTTCTGATTCTCTAGTTTTGCAAGACACTCCTGGTGTTTAACTGTAATGACTGCAGTCATCCAATGCAGCTTCAATTGAACATGCAGAAAAACAGTTCAACCGGGTGCATGTTCTTTACTTCAATTAAACTCACACAGTTGGATGCCTACTGTTGCCAAAATGGTAATATAATTTATCCATTATAGGGAAACAGTAAAACTACACTAAAAGTCATTTAACAATATTTATAACACCATAAAAACAGTGTTAAAATATATGGACTGCAATGTGCACCAAAATTATAAAATTTGTTTCTCATAATCGGTGATTAAAAACAGGATCATTTCTCTAGCTTCAATACACTCAACCCTGGTGACAGATTAGAATTCAAATCTTAATGATCAATTTACAATTAACAAGATAGAATTGAAACAAATTAAACCAACCATTATATATAATGAGACCCAATGGACTTCCATTGTTGCACTTAATTACAAAGCACAAATCACAAATACACAATAGACAGTGTCAAGCATCAATCCACAAACCTTAGACACCATGATAATCCAACAAAGGAAAAAAACATATAGAAAACACTAAAGAATTGTATTTTTACAAGTCCACGTGTTACACAGAGCTAGATGTGCAGCTGGAGGGGAGTAAGTTCAGTATGTCCAAGATCCGCCTATGTATGTGGGAAAATTTTTGCTCAAGCTAATTTTTTATTATTATAGATTCCTCTGAACAATTTGCCACCAATATTATACATTAGTTAAAGTAACAACTAAATCCAATAAAGCTAGTTTGCAATCTATTTGTGTAAGATAACTGCATCTTTACACATCCTGAATATAATCAGTCCCAAGATATTCTATATATTAATCAATATAATTCACTTCTTGACAATCTTAGCAAAAGAACTGTAATCCTTAATGCATTATGTTTTGTTAAATTTAAGCTGTAATATACTAAAACTTCAAAGAATATTTTGAGATATTATATCCTTTTTCTTGGTTCAAATGGTAGAAAAATTCTTTAATCTGTTAATAAATAAAAGCACTGTGCCAACAAATAAGTATATTTAATATGGAAAATACTTTTGTTTTTTGGTATTAAAAAATCATAACGTTTAAGAAGCTTTGCTTGAGCCTCCTTGGTTGCATGAAATAGTTCAATAGTGGTCTGTTAATGTCAATACTGTTCTATAGCACCAAAATAGATATAATCCTAGACAGCAAAGGAGGTCAAAACCTAAAAATGAAGGAAGTATTGCACTTAACTATAATTTAATTTGAATCATTGATTTAGACAATGAAGTTTACACTGCATAAACGGCCTGATACTTGTAAAAATGCTCGACTTCTGATATATCTTAAGAGGCATAATCTGAGATGATTTTTAATTATATTCCGAATCATCTTATTTATAAAATGTTAGTGTCAATGTTAGTTTCTTGGTATTTAGAATATGTATTCGTGACATAGTGAATAAGAAACATACATTATTTATTACCACAATTTTTCCTATCTATATCCATTTCATACACAATCATTATTAATTTTGCCAGCAAATTATGTATTGCACAACAGAAATTTTTAATAAAGAAGCAGTTTCAAAATGGATTCACCATGAATCTAACAAGCTATCAGATTAATCACTCTAAAATTAATTCTCAGTTGCAGAATGCTCCAATCTCCATCAACAAAGTTGCTAATACCGTATTTTTCCGTCTATAAGACGCACCCTTGTATAGGATGCTCTGGCATGCAAGTTTCTCCACGCCGATCAGCTGTTCGGCGGAGTGCCGAACAGCTGAGTCGGCAAATCCAGAAGTTCGGCCAGCCGACAATCTTGCCCCCTCCCCCCTCCCATTAGTGGCAAGCCCACAGGGGCTTCACACCTGCACCAGGCGGCATGGCAACCCACACAGGCATGCCCTGGGCTGCGGAGGTTACCATTATTTTTCCATGTATAAGACGCTGCACTTGTATAAGACACACCTGATTTTTGAAGAGAGTGTTTGCAGGAAAAAATAGTGTCTTATACACGGAAAAATACAGTAATTATTTCAAGAATATTGCCCTGGAGATTCTTCTGTAATTTCAAGGAGATAAAAGGCACAAGTGAGTTTCTAGCTATAAGCAGTAATGATGCTGGTAGGTATTTCTAGACTTTTCTATAAAAGTCTTTTCCATGTTCTTTCCAGATATGGATTACAACTCCCATCTCTCTCAATAAGAATGGGCATCAGTGCCCCATGCAAACTGAACACAGTGAGGATGGAGATGTCATGACTGTATAGAAAAGCACTGCATGCTACAACATTTAATTTAAGGTTCCACTTCTATTCAGATTAACATGATTAGCATTAGGTACAGTAAAAGAGATGCCAACTGTAGCAATAGCATTTCAATGCCCAACTATACAAATAATTGTCCCTTGAATGTTTGTAACTTAATCTGAATCAGATACTTGTTGGGTTTTTTTTTGGCAAGGGTGACATATAGAGTGCACATTCATAAATAAATATTATGCAGTGTCCAAAATGGGTAAACAAATTCCTTATGTGCTGTATTTATTTATCCCTTACAAAGAATATGTACCTTAGAAACAACTTTATTTAGGAACTGATTTATAACTGCCCTTGTGCATAAGTAATCTAGGCAGTCCATAAGACCAACAATTTGCAATCCATAATGTATTAAAGTTATTCAGTTAATTTAGTTAATAAAAATGGGAAATTTAGAAAAAGCTAACATTGCACATATATTGTGATTACAACTACTGTGATATGCAAATGTTGACTTCTTTCTCATTTTCAATTAAGAATCACCAATTCTTTTTGTAGTATAGGCTAGGAGGAAGCGCATACATACATACCACACACACACACACACACACAGAGAGAGAGAGAGAGAGAGAGAGAGAGAGAGAGAGAGAGAGAGAGAGAGAGAGAGAGAGAGAGAGATTATACACTCATTATATATTGATACAAATCATAGATTTTCATTAGTATGAGCATATAATGTCTATACTGTATATTGGCCGTAATCAGCATCTGCTGTTGTCCACATATTAAATATGTTCATTGGGAGTAAGAGAAGGAAGGAAAGAGATTAGTGATCACAAACAGCCAAAATCTACAGCAATTAACATGATGTCTTACTATGGGAAGCAGCCTTCTTTTGAGCACTTACAAATAGAAGGGAAATCTTATACTTTCTAATAGCTTCACATGCAAAATTATAGGCTTTCTTTACCTATTTCTTTCAGTGACATGTTCAAGCTTCTTTGCCAATTGACAACATTCTTCTTTTAATTTTGATAGAAGAGCATTCTGGGAACTCAATAACAATTCCAGTTCATTTACTAGAAACAACAATTAGACATATACAAATATAGATAAGTTTTCTGAATATCAGTATTTAGATATTACATGAAGCATTTTAGAAGCACTTAAAAATTTTACTCTGGCTACAGAGCACAAATTACATTTTGACGAAGTTAACTATAGCAAAAGGAAAACCTCTTTAAAGTATTAGGACAAACACATAGTCAAGTTTCTTTCTATGAATCGTAAGGTTTTCTTTTTTTTGGTTATTCAGATACTAAATCAGTTTTATAGAAGCTTCCTAAACAGAGAATAAAACATTCCAGTGCTTCTCACTAATAACAATAGTTGATAGTTTCTCTTTACAAGGAAATACACAATTTCCCTATGACAAATTCTACAGAATGCTATTTCCTATCTAACTTTTGTCTGTTCATCTCCATTTTTAAATGAAAAGTTTTTTCAACTTTAGTACCTAACAAATCATCCTTAAATTTTTGGATTGGTCCCAAACAATAAGATATTGGGAGCTAAAATGAATTACAAAAATGCTTTAGATTCTGATGCCAAAACTGCTATACAAGGAAAGCATTGCCTCAATACATGTTGCTTTTCCCCCAAACATATTAAGAAGTCCAAAGCTGCATTCTGAAAAACTAATAAAATTATCCCATAATCCACCACTTGTGAATGAATTGGCATTACATTTTGGCTAATGAAAAATGAAAACATTTATTCATGGAAAGTACTTTCACATAGAAACCACCAAAGATGATCATGCCTTCTTTGTAATTGTGCTAAATATAACCGTCTTTACACATAATACGCTAAAAACAATTTGGCAATGCCATAGCAGATAAATATTCACATGTTTTGGCCATAGTTTATTATTATGCTTTATTGAATTTACAATTGGAGATTATTTCTTTGATCCTTCTGGATACTAAACATATTTCCCTGCTAAATTCTTATACTATAATATGGTCCTTTGCCAATATATCCTGCTTTGCCCTTATCTATTTTAGTCTGGTTGTAAAGAATGAGGCCTTGGGAAAATATTTCTGCTATATAATATATTCAAAATCATTTTTGCATGGAGGCTGGAATTGTCTCATGAGCTAATCTGCAAACTGAATGTACCAGAGAAAATAGAGAATCAATGGACTGCTGCTGAATCAGAGGTAGTTGATACCAGGATACTCCTCAACCTAAATTGTCTGCCAATTAAAGGAACAAAAGTTCCAGTAAGACAGCCCTTCTATGGTAGAGGAAGCATATTATTCTGCTTCTGTTATACTGAATAGATCCATGACTGGTGGCAAATTGCTGCTGACAGGTCATACACCATTTGGATTGTTTCTCCTTCTGGCCAGAAGTTAAAGCTGGCCTTTTGTGTGTGTGTGTGATATTTGAGATAGTGGTAATATTCAGAAGTTTGCCTCAGGAATCCCTAAGATTAGGGTGTTTTTTGGGGGGTGGGATGGGGGATATCTTCAAGTCAATGTGGACTCCTGGTGACTTCCTGGACTAATCCCTGGAGTTTTTTGGCAGTATTTTTGAAAGGCCTAGGCTTTCTTCCTAGGACTGAGAGAAAGTGATTACCCCAAATCACCAGGCTTTCTTTGTGTCTTAGATGAGACTGGACAAAGGGCATGATGGCTCAGCAGTTAAACATGCTGAGCTTGTCAGCTACAAAGCTGACAGCTTGGGTTTGAGACCCAAGCGCCACATGAACAGAATGAGCTCCCGTTACTTGCCTCAGCTCCTGCAAATCTAGCAGTTCAAAAGCATGTAAATATAAGTAGATAAATAGGTACCACTTTGGTGGGAAGGTAACAGCATTCTGTGCACCTCGGCGTATAGTCATGGTAGCCACATGACCATGGAAGTGTCTTCAGACAATGCTGGCTCCCTTGGCTAAGAAATGGAGATGAGCACTGCCCTCTAGAGTTGGACATGACTGGATGGGGAAAACTTTACCTTTACCTTTACTCTAACCACTACACCAAACTGGCTCCTCTCAAATTAGTAGTCCAGAAATTTAGTGAAGGATTATTACCCCAAATGATTTCAGGCCAGGAATTTTTTTTTATTATGATCTGTTCAGGACAGTAATATGACTATTTAATTAGGAGAATATAGTTTATTATTCAAAAACATTAATTTTGAATGTGATTTATGGTTATAGGAAGTCCATATTTCTAAAGAAATGGGAGAGCTACTGCCTCTGAATATTTTCTCTATGCTGATAAGTCAAGGCAGGCCTGCTTGTTTTCCAGGAAGTTCAGAGGAATGAAAATGGGGATGCCAACCACAGCAATGGTGAGGAAATTCAGAATAAATCAGCAGAAGCTAGAACCCATTTTAAAGAATGTACTATAGCTTCAATGGCAAAGAGGACGTTGTAATCTGCCACTGCTACTACATCTACACTGATTTTTCTAGTGCAGCTATTGCAAATTATTGTATGAAAGATCTACCACATTAAGAATAGAAGAAAGATACAACAAAATTTTCTATGCACAAATCTCTTACATTCATTCTAAGTAAGATTAGCAGATTCTAATGATGTACTTTCTATGCTTACATGTTTAAACTTCAGTTTAAACACAGATATGACAAGATTCCTCATAATAAGAAGCCAATCTCTGGCAGAAGTGCTTGAGAGAGTGATAGATGGATTCTGGAACTGTAGTGCAACCTGTTTTAAATGGAGCAACACTTCCCTAAAGAATCAGGTTTGCAGTCTGTGAGTGCCTCTGTATTCACTAAGAAGCAGATGCCCAAGAAGATGTAAATAGGAATATCTTTGCCCAGCTTAAGCTAGTGCGCCAACTGCATCTGTTCTTGACAAGGTTAGTGCATCCATGATATTTACCAATAATGTCCAAAATATATATTACATAAAAAGTGAAAAGAAAAAAAACCCCAGTCTGTTTAACAGAAGAAACTTAAAAACATATTGAAAATAGTGGGAACAGGATACTTAATGTGTGGGAAAATAAGAAGATTTAGATAGGATCAAGGAAGTATGAGTGCTTAATGAATAAAGGACACACTGAGGTGACTTGGTCATGTAGAGAGAATAAAGAAGGACTGAATTGCAAATAGATTGAGAGGAAGGAAAAGAAAGTCATATTTTGATAGGGTTGATGAATTTCTGTAAGACAAAAGTTAAAAAGAAAAAAACATAAGGCATTGTATGAGCTGCTGTATGGGCCTGGTGGAAGCAATGGCAGGTTGTAATGTTAGCAAAGATAGGGATGGTGTAATCTAATTTTACCTGCACTTCCTTTCCTTTTTTCTTACCACATATCTTTTAATTTCTTCAGCTTTCTGTTTCTTATTCCTTTTGGGTGCTCTAGCCAACATTGGTACTATAAAAAATAGCATGATGGATTACACACACACACACACACACACACACACACACACACATCAATGGTTCTTTTGAAATATAAAACTATATAGCAAAATTATAAAGTATAAACAGTGTATAGAAAAAACTAGACTAGAAGACCTCCAAGGTCCTTTCCAACTCTTATTCTATTCTAAAACATGAAATATTGTTATCCCTCTCACAATTAATATCCACCAATGTACAGTACTGAAACAGTGCAGCAAGTTGTGGAATATTATTATATTAACAATGGGAAAATACCACAAATATACTGTAGCTAGTCTATACCATCCATAAAGGTTTTATCTACATTTTTAATGAAAATCCCAGGTCCATAATTTGTCAGATGTTTTCAAACTATGCAAATAATCCTGCCTTATTCCATCTAACCGATAGAAACTTTCAATTAATTTAAGAATTAAGATCACTGGAAAGGATAGGAATTGCAGGAAAAATATGATTTGGAATCTATCTGAAACAGCAACATTATAATTAATAACAAAATAACAGATAAAATTCCATGCAATTTAATGTAATTGCTATTCGGATTAGTTCTTTTTCTATGTTTTTTCTATGTCTTTTACTTTTTCATTATTGTAGTTCTTTCTTTAAAAAAAATCACTTGACATGAAGTACCATTCTCAATTGTAAGCAGATTAATGCAGATCTTACAGATATGAGTAAAAAGACTAAATGACAACTGGTTCTGCGTATCTGTGCCAAGTCACAGCTGCTTATACACAGAAGTGTTGTATAGAATGTAGAAAGATGCCACAAATAGTCCCTTTCCCCCTAATTCACTTAAGTAGAATGAAATCATAAAGCAAATACTTCTGTTCATTTATAGAAAAAATTGGCCTGCTAGGATTTGTGTCACTACTACAGAATTCAAACAGAACACGATTTCAAATTAGGATGGCTGTCAATTAAATGCTATCCTGGCTTAAGAAGAATGATCAGCAAAAGATGGTAACTAAACAAGCTAACTTTTGGTTTTGGTTTTGCTTTGTGAAAATGCCCAAGTTGCATTTTGAAAGATGGGCAGCCATACAAATCATTCAAATAAGTGTATGAAGTAACCATTCATAGTTATTCACAAGCTGGGACATCACAATCACATATAAAACTCTGAACTTTGGTGTAATTCAATTAATTCAAGGTATTGCTACTGAATCTGTTACAGGCTAGCTTGACCAAGATTGCAAGCAGGTTATAAATGTGATATTAATAATCAGAAAAAACAGGTTTGCCAGATCAGGACACTTCCTTAAGCAGTATAAAAGAATGTTATGTGCATTTATTTCAAAATTAATCCCATTCTTCTTTTTAAAAAATAATTTACAACAAGTAGATTAAACAGATATTAGAATAAAGATAACAACATAAAGCACAAAACCATAAAACTTTGCTTCCTTAACAAGGGGAGAGGAATAATTCCATTGTACCAGTAAGCAATAATAAAGAAATAAAACTAAAGCAGCACTTATCCCACCTCAAATATTTCAAATCAAACTCATCTAAATTGGTGTCTAAATACATTCTGTCTTGGTGGCATATGAGTCAATCAAAAGACAGTAATGGCCTTAACACCAATAATAAAATTGCCTTGCTTCTCATACTAGATTTTGAGAAGTAGAATTAAGGTGCCAAGCACGGACAGAAAAAAAAACAGTAGCAATCTAATATCACAGAAACAGGGTCGTCCACTATGCACTGATGTATGCCACAAACTAGACACTGTAAAAGTGTTAGTCTAAGGTGGCCAAAAATCAGGAGGAGTCTGGTATCACCTTTTCAGACTAACACATATTTACTAAAAGGTATAAGCTTTTATGAACTACAGCTCAGCTCCAGATTTCTCCTGATTTGGAGCCACAAATTAGAAAATACTTCCAACCAAAAACATAACTAGTAAGTGCACAGACCCAGAGACCACCCTCTGCCTTTCTGACCTGTCTTTAGATAGAGGCACAGACCAGCATACTTTATTCAAAATACAAAGTCACCTCACTTCTATTGCTACAGAACTGCATCACATTGAGGGGGAAATAGTGAAATATATCCTTGCAAAACAAAAGGCATCTCTAGCCTTCTTTCAAAGACAGAAGTGTCTGAAAAAGCAAAGGCTTGTAGAAAAGAAATAAAGCCTTACAAATTCACCTAGCTCCCCCTCCAACCCCCCCCCCATAAAATTCAACAAATATTTAATTTAATTTTACATGTTGTAATTAATTTCCTGAAATTCTAGCAGCAATTCATTTACTTGTTATAGAGTTGCTTCACAACTCATCAATGAAAAAGTAAGCAGACTATTCACAGACACAAAAGCAAGTCCATACCATATAAGATCTAGCATGAACTGTGGCCTTTGGAATTCAGTATATTTAATGATAATAGTTCTAGTTTGTTGGAAAGTGGTATAGGCATTTTAATAAAAAACAAATCTTTAAGTGAGCTAACCTCATTTCACAGGAACCACTGTGCATGTATACTTGTGAAGGTACTACATTACATTATAAACACAATGGAAAATCTAGGAAATCTGACTTGAATCCACATTTTGCTGCATTCTTAATTTGCATATTTAGGCCATAGGTAATTCCCCATGATTACTGTCAATTTTGGGGAAATTTATAAAATATTTAGAAAAAGTAAATCATGTTTGAAGTTTGTTTCCTTTCCCTTTCATAAATGTCAATTTGTAACTAGTTAAATTACATACACAGATTTTGGGAGGATGGAGATATATGATTCATGGCTTACTACCGCAATGTCTATTTTCATAATTGCACATTTAAATTCATTACAATTTTGGTTTCAAAGGTTGAGTTCTGAAAATGCACACTTTGGGAGTATTTTCTGCAGTTCTGTATATGGAAATTTGTTATGTATTTGCTGTTAAATACATAGTAGATTCTGATGTAAACCTATAAAAGCAATGTTAAAAGACTACACAGTTATTGTCAAAATTTCTATGAATATTTCACCTTCACATTATAAAGGTAAAGAAAGATAAGTCAGCTCACATCAGGTTTCAGTCATATTAGCAGCTGTTGCCAAAATCCCATACTTATCAATTTAAACTCCATGCTGCAAATTCTTGTAGCTGCAAAAGATTAAAGTTGTATCTAAATCTGAGTAGGACAGAATACACAAATTCCAAAAATGTGTGAAGCGACGAAGATTAAATAAAGGAACATATTAATTTGGAGCCAGTGAATTACATCCAGCTGCGACAGTGAATTAAGTACCAATTAATGGCTAAAGCTTTTCTCCAGTTTGGATTCTGAAGCAAACTCATTAAGCTTTTAGAGTAGCTATAATGTGTGTACTGTGGGAACTGTTCAGTACTATTCAGGAGACTTTAACTGTAAGCTCAGAGCATTTCCTGCAGAGCTTCTGATGCTATTTTCTTTATATAACATGTGTGCCTGAAAATCCAGCCAAAAATAAACCCTTTGTTTTTCTACTTTGTTGTGGTCCCTCTCAGCTTTACGTTTCTTGAACACAGGTAAATAAACTCATAATCCAGATGGTGCAACAGATGTGAGAGCAGCACTCTGAAATCAACAGACAGTGGGCAATACTTTCCATTTTCTCTTTTAAACGCTAACTAATATGTAATTCGGAATCTCCGGTGTAGTTAGCATCTGCTCCCTTCGGCCAGCCAAAGGTTACAGGTGTTCCTGATGTCATTTCACAGTAAGGCATGGGCCGGGCTTGTGAGTGAGTGCCCAGGCTCTAATCTTTTCCGACCACCTACCAGTTTTATCATGCTGGGCCTCCATTTGCCGCATCTTCTGTGTCAGATCCTGCTCTCTCTGCTGAGCCTGAAGGACTCGAGTCTTTGCCTCATTGCTAAAGCTTTGCTGAATGTTCTCTTTTTCAGATCTAGAAAAAAAAAAGACGGGAGGCTGAATAAGCTCAGAAAGTACACAATTTTTTTAAAAAGCAAGCCCATACCACATAAGGTCTATATATACACATGCCTAACCTATGCTAAAATAAGAAAAAAATTGTTAATATGAGTATCATCAATTCTAGGGCTTGCTGCCTGAATGAAACCCTGCAGAAAGTACAAATTTTGGCATCATCCTGAAGAAAGGAAAATGTCTCTTGATGTGTGTTTGTGTGTGTGTATGCGTGTGTTAATAATAAAGACAGTAAAGGCAAACAAGCTATCTGGAAATAGCTTGCCCACAGATAACAAATATTCTTGTAACAACCATATATTTTAGTACCAGATAGCTGGAAGGAAGCAAGTTAGTCTCTTAGTTCAGTGCAAGAATCTAGTTTTAAATACATCTGACAGAATGCTGCTTTGTTTGAAATTCTTGGTTGCATTCAAGGTCAGCAGGTATTCCTTGAGTATGTTTTGACTTCTTGGCAGTCTTCAATATCATTGATTATGGTATCGGGAGTTGGGAAGCCCAGTACTGTGCTGGTTCTCCTCCTTCCTCTGATGTTGGTTCCAGTTGGCATTGACCGAGAGTGAGGCGTCCTAGTCATGGCTCTTGCTTTTAAGTTCCACAGGCTTCAGTACTATCTCTGCTCCTGTTTAATATCTACATTAAGCTACTGGGTGACATCATCCATTCACACTGGAATGAGCCATCATCAGTACACTGACAATATCCAGATTTACGTCCCTGGCACACTAAGCAATGCTGTTAACATCCTGTCTTGGTGTCTGGAAACTGTTAAGGTTTGGATGAGGAACAAGAGGCTTCAGGTCAATCTTGACAAGATGAAGTGGCTCTGGGCTTGGGATCATCTGGTTCCAGGGATTTGTGATCTCTTGTTCTGAATGGGGTAGCATTGCCCCAAACAGACCTTGCATGCAATCTAGGGTCTTCCTGGCCTCATGATTTCCTTGTGAAAAGTAGTTGGCAGACATAACTAGGAAAATATGGAAATGACCTTGGGAGACAGGAGAAAGAGCCTCAGAGTAGACATGATCAGACAAACATGATCTCAATCCACAGAAGGAATGGGGGCATGGCAAACATCTCAGGATGGATCTTCTTTAGTTTCTTCAACTGTAAAGGCGGGGGGGGGGGGGGGAATGTACTTTCAAACTTGCAAGAATCTATGAATGTATCCTTACAATAAAGTAACAGTATTTCTGGCTGCACTTCCTGTCTGGACTATCTCACAAACTAACCAGAAAAGCTTTCACAGAGTTTCATATTGCATGCCAGTTGCACCCTTTCCTGGATTGGGACGCTTTGTTTTCAATCATTCGTGCTCTGGTTTCCTCCTGAATGGAGGAAGCTGCAGCTGGTGCAAAATGCAGATGAAGGGGCAGTTATGTATGCTTCTCAGGCAGTTCAAGTTACATCTCTGCTCCATGAGCAGCATTGGCTTCCAATGTGGCTCTGGGTGCAATTTAAGGTGCAGGTAATGATATGGCATATAACCGGGATATTGGAGAGACTACCATATCTAACAGAAAACAAAGTGGCAGTGATTAGAATGCAGTATTGCAGGCTATCTCTGCCTACAGTCTGGAGTTCCATCCTTTTGGGGTCAAGGTTGACTCGGCCATCCATCATTCTGAGGTTGATAAAATGAGGACCCAGATTATTGGAGGCTGTAAGTCTAAGTGCTATTACTATTACTATCCATCTGATGATATTAAGATTATTGCTTGAGAGCTCTCATGATAATATCCTGCTTGGGTCTAGGACAACTGACTGTGGCCAATTCACCATGGCCAACTGACTATGGACAACTCACCACGGGACAACTCGCCATGGCAAAATCGCTATGGGCAATTCGCCATGGCCAACTGGCCACAGGACAAGAATTACATTAATATCGAAGAAATGGTGGAATAGAATCATTAAAGAAAGGATGCAAAAGGAGGGACAAAATGAAATGTTTCTCACAAAAATTAAAATTATTTTTAAAATTATTTTAAATAATTAAATTGAATTGTTGAATTATCCTGCAGTTATTTGTCTCACAAGCAGCTGGCTGTGGTGAGTTGTCTCATGGTGAGTTGGCCATGGCAAGTTGGCAGTGGTGAGTTGGCCATGGCAAGTTGGCTGCAGTAAGTTGTCCCATTCCGATTCTGCACTGTGCCCTCCCATGCACTGCAAAGCTAGTTGACATTTATATGTAAAACATATAAATTCAGCATTTGCAGATTAGGTACTATCAAATTTGCTTCATGCTACTTTGTTTTCTATTATGTATGGCACAGTGAAGATTGTGGAGATTATAAACTGAGGTTCAGAGAACAAAATGGATTGAATATGGGTCAATAAAATGAGATTTGGCTGAAATAAGACAGATGTACTTTGGTACTCTTTCATTTATTCAGAAACGTGCAAGTTGAGTTCATGGAATACTAGTTCTACATATTACTTCTTGTGTTCTACTACATAATGCAAGCACAATACATAAAGGGCATTGTGTATCTGGGAAGAATTCAAGCCAATTGATTCCCAAACAGTGAACAGAGTTATTAAGGCAGTAGTGTGGCCTCATATGTATTAGATCCAGGAGATGACATGTGGTTATATTTAGGTGTGTTGAATGCATCCTTGATGGAGGGGTTGGTTTGGCTGGATCTTAAAGAGGTGGTCTACCTTGTCCTCAAGGAATCATCACGGACTTCAGTTCTGGACAATTTTCATCCTGTTTCCAAAGATATTGAGAATGTAGTCAGCCTGCAGCTCTAGAAGATCTTGGAGAAAATGGATTACCTAGACCTTTTTAGTCAGATATCAGGCTTGTATATAGAACTAATGCAATTATAATTGGAGATGATCTGTGTTGGGACTGAGATTGAGTTGGTGCATCCTGGCCCTCAATCTTTCAATGGCTTTTGATATAATTGGTCATTATATCCTTCTGGAACAACTTTTGGAAATTGAGAATGCAGGAGATGTTGAGGTGGTTCTTCTCAGGGCAATTCCAGTCAGTGTTGGTAGATGAAGTTCTAGCCCTAGAACTCTGCTTTATAGGGCTCCTGAGAATTCTAATTTTCTCTCTGCTCCTATATAACACCTACATGAAGCTGCAGGATGAGATCAATTACTGGAAAGGTTAAATATCATGAATATGGCTGATTATATGCAGCTTTATATCTCTATCACAAGCTGACCAGGTTATGCTATCAAATTATTTCCTGGTATCTAGAATTTGTGAAGAGCTGGCTGAAAAAAAGCAGGCTTTGTCTAAACTCAAGCAAGACTATGAGTCTAGTTTTAGGGACCCATTTCTGGAAACTCCTCCAGACAAGTGCACTATTTGGGGCTGTCTCAGACTTGTGGTTGATGCCATAGCAGATGAAAGTCATAAGTGGTTTAGGATTTTGAGTATGTTGTGGTCTTGGCTGTACAGTTTTATACTGTCTTGTTGTGCGTTCACTGTTAAATCTTGCTTTGACTTCAAACTTATGTTAGTTGCCCAGAATCTTATTTTTTAATTAGGTAGACATACATGAGAGTTCATCCAACAGTCTTTTGCAATATTAACATAGGGTCAACTGTTGGAAAGGATTGATGCTGCTGTACAAAAAAAAGTCAGTTATGTTGGATGAAGGTCACCAAAAATAAGTGCAAGAACTGGAAATGGAGCTAGCTATGGATGAGGAGCAGGCAGCTATATAGCTATTTATAAATACCTATGTTAGGTGATCTTCTATCCTGCTTGTTATCAAAATGCTTGATAGCTTACTAAATATAAATTTTAGAATTAATCTTCTATCAGGCAGAAACTCTGTCTAAAGCCCTGAGGTATTCTTTTGTTCTTACTATATGAAATCATTCCTGAATTTTAATTTATTAAATAATATATTTAACCAACTCAAAAGCTGTAAGTTTGAAACAGGAATGTGGCTGTTTCTTATTCTAGTCAACCTAGAATAAGAACACTACAAACATATTTTATCAAAACGTACATGATTAAATACATTTTCAATTCATTCCCCCTAAGACAGAGACCCAGGAGCCCCAAAAACGTTTTACATGTCTTGTCATGTCTCGATTTTTGTTGATAAAATAAACTAGATTTAATTTAGAATAAGGTTATAAATAAGAAAAAATCAGAGACATGCAGTTATGGTGGTTTTTGAGCAATATCATGCTTTTTTATTAAAAAAATCCATAACCACACAAAAATAGTTTTTGCAGAATTACATGTCTAAATTTGGATTATAAATATATTGTTAAAGTATGGCATCTCTATTAACATAGGACTATAAATTATAAGAAAAACAGAGAAAAAGGAAGCTTGGATAAATCAGATATAATTTATATAAGGACCAACCACAAAATTTGTCTAGATATTGAAATGTTGAGTTTCATTTCCTTTTACACAGAAAGACTCCTAGAAAAAAAGTTGGTTAAAGACATATTGCTTGCAATTATGCTCTAAGTGTAGCAAAAAAATGTCCAAACTGTAATATTTGGGTTTCAATATTATGTTGTATTAAACACAGTGTATGTGCATCCTAGACTTGATGGCACACAATCAATTAAAAATATTCTATAGGATTGTGTTACAATAATCTATTATTTTTTTAAAAATTAAGCATTTAGGATTAGATAAGAAATATATCCTAAAACATGACTCTTGGAAACAATTAACAGGGCCTGCGTGTCTTAAGATTTTTATGACTCAACAGAAACTGATTTTGAAACTTCCTTGATTTCCAAACAATAATGTGCTACTTAAAAACCTCACAGGAGAATTCTGGATTAGCATCTGTACCTTAAATATAAATTAATAAACCAGATGCTCCGCAAACGCTCTTCCTACGAACATCTTAACAGTTCTTTAAATTTGTGTTATTTTTATTTTGTTTTAACAGATACTTAAGAACAAACACAAGAAAAGAAGAAAAATAATGGAGTGAAAAAAGAAAAAAAAAGATTTGTGACCTTATAAAACTGAGTAAGAATTTTCAAAGTAATACTAGATTAATAGTGAATATATGTATGATCTTCCTTCAATTTAGCAGTACAAAACCATGGTTCAAATCAAATCAATCAGCACAAGCAGTCAATATAGTAAGAATCACCAACTAGAACAATTAATAACACTATCTAATCTCACAAAGAGTATGCTAATTAAAACAAATCAGACAAAATCTTATATTTTAAAGATTTAAAGTATTTAAAGATTTTAAATACTTCTATGTTCTTAGTTATTCTCAAATGACATAAAGGTGCATTGTATCACAGCCTGCCCCGCCTCATGTTTTTGCTCTGAGTAACAATTAGACGATGAATAAGATTCTGTATGTTTTATAACATGCTTTTCAGGGGAATGGATTTCTTTCACATTTTGTCAGAATATGACACTTCTTTGCAAGCAAAGCAAAACTAAGAGACTACTCTGCAGCTAATATCGAAACCTTTTCTTATTATCATCTTGATTTGGCTTGCCTGAACCACAACATTTTTCTAATCATAACTTTTGTGTGTTAACATTACCAAAAATTGACAGACAAAGGACTATTCTTGTCAATTTAAAAAGTGTTTGACACACTTTATGTTATTTAGAGCAATGGATGAATGGATTTTAATAGCAACTTTCCAACTACACTCACAATTACTGTCATTACGCTAAGTGCTTGATGTCCCACTGTGCAGTTTTGCTTACTGCTTTTTTACCTTCTTCCATGCATACTTTTAGCCACCGACTGTACAGCCTTTCAGTGTTTTCTGCCTTTTCCTTTAAATAAACTGGCTCTGGCTCCCTCCATCTGGTTCCCCTTCCGTCAGCAACCCTGCACCTGTTCACACCTCCTCTCCTGTTGGATTCCACTGAACATTTCCTCCTCTGCCAGGGCTATTCTGGCACTCACAACCTTTCTGTCATTCAATCCATCTGTCAGAAGTGAACTTTGTTTACTGCAAGCTTCTGCTTTCTTCTTCAAGATGCAAAGCCCCTCAAGGTCATTGTCAAAAGAACTGTCGGCAGAGATTTAATCCTTAGTAAGAGACAAAGCTGGACAGTTACGCATTATATATTTTTTTCCCCAATAATGTTGAAGACAATAGCGGAAGAGCAACATAATCTTTTTGAGGACCACTGAAAAATCCTCAAAGATAAAATTCATCTTCTTTCTGTAAAATCTTGTACTGTGAACATTATTTATTTAGCAAGTTCAGCTAAACAAAAGGGAAATCTGACAAACTACGTAGAAGAGAAAATACAGTTTCAGAGAAGACTAAAATGTATATTGGACTAAAGAAAAATAAGGAAAAAATTATTAATCATTTTTTTAAAGAGAACAAAGCAATATTCATAACCAAATGCTATTTTAATATTACCTTTAAGCTGCAACATAGCTATATTTAAACTGTCATTCATTTATGACTAAGTATCACATTTTGAAAATGTAAGGTACAAAAATCAATTCACCACTGAGAAATTTTATAAATGTTACACAGTTTGTGTGATTATCCATATTGCTATTCAAGTTAACAGAAAGAGCAGAGCAGCTACTTTTGAGACATTTTATACTGTCAGCAGGATCTATTATGCAGACTTAGTCAAGCATGCATCTGCTTTTTAAAAATTTGTTCCAACAGTCGCATACTATTGAATTATTAACTAATTTCTTTAAAAAAAATTCAAATAAGAAACATTTTCTTGAATAATACCCAAATTTCAAGGTATTTTTCTTCACCTGCTAGGAATGTGTGTTGAAAGAAAAGAATACTTATTTTACTAGCTAACATTTAAAATGGTTATGGAACACAAAATATAGCTTCAGAGTTTTTAAAGTAGCAACTTGTCATTTTCTATATCTTAAATCAATCACTTAGATATTACTTGGTTAAACAATAAATGTTAAACACATAATTAAATTCCAGCTTTAATATATTGGAAATGAGAAACAAGTTCTTGCCTTTGTAATGATGTGTTTTTTAGATTTTCATTAGTCAAGTACTCAATTAAGGGAATTAAGATATTCATGATCTTCTCAAAAGGTCTACTGCTTAGTGCCTATCATATTACTTGTGTCGATAGATGCTTTTAGTTCTTAAATGATGTGCTATGCTGAGAACATGACAGAGATAAGATATAATGATACGGACAGGATATAATGAGAACAAGAAATCATACCAGCTGCACTTTTACAAAACGTACACAGATTGCAAGAATGAGAAGGCAATAGTGGGACAGTTGATGTGGCAATCAGGCTGCCATGGAAAAATGCAACAATTGAGCAGGAAAGAAGTCAGCTCCCTGTCATAATTGAAAAGACAAGAGACAGAAGAGAACTAGCAGATGGGAAAGAAAGAAAGAATCATTTGAGGGTTTTTTTTTTCTGCTTGTAATTGTTACTTGCCAGGACAAGACTGAAACCATAGTAAAACAATAATGTTTTTCATACATCATAATTCCATAAGATTGATTTTAATGTTTAAAAAGAAATGTTAGGCTTAAAATAATTTAACAAGTTACTACTTTATAATACAAATGAATAGGAATTTACTTACAAGCTCCAAAAAGCAGGGTCTTCCAACCTAGTAATTTATCCTTTGTAAGGAAAAAAAAACATCCTAAGGATGACTTCACTTAAAAAAACAAACATTTTTTTCTTTTTGTCACTGCGGTAGCTCCATTGTTTTTGTGCAGAATATTTGGCATATTGAATATGTATTATATGCATATTTCTACCTTATTTATAAAGGTAAATTTAAGTTGGATATCATAAAATATCAGTTTGAAACATCCAAATATAAAATGTTATTTTTTTGTTCTGTTAACAAACTAAGATCTGATACACATTCTGTTTTATTTTCTAATTAAATAGCATGAATAAACTTATCCAGATTCAAAACCTAAAAAGGAGGTAACCAAATATTTACTGTAACAGGTACAGAACTGACAACCTTCAGCAATTTGCGTGTATTCAGGAATATTAGCTTTGCTTAACAGACCAATATCAGTATAAACATTGCAAATGAAGGTCTCTCTATATAATCAGATGTATCTATTAATCGCTCTTTCAGAGAAAAAAAAATCTAAGCTCGATTATCAAGCTATGTAATCTTCCATCATCTTCAAGGGAAAACCCCCCTGAAAATACAGCAACATGTTCACAATTTGTTTAGCTGTTATACTTACATATTTCATTTTCACTTAAAACTTCATTAAAGGCTTTGGAAATATTGCATTGTCAAACAATATATTTTTAAAAGGACAATAAGTGTCTAATACATTAGATGATAAGAAATCAGCCAACTGACAGATTTTAAAATGCACTGTATTAATTATTACTGCAAGCACTGCCAGAAAACAAGAGATCTGATTTATTCCAAATCATTTGATAGCTGTCATCATAAAGGAGCGGATATGGGCTAAATAATGGCAGGTAAAATATTTTTCTTTTTATAATAATGGAAAGTATTTCATTTATATATGTAGAATTAAATCAACTACTTCAGAAAGAACCAGTAACCAAGAGAGTAAACTAGCTTTCCCACAATTCTTGTGAATAGGCTTTGAAAACAGCAAACGTTTTGTTCCACATCTTGTTGAAAATTACCTTATGTACAACCTTCTTTATAGTACTGGATGTAGTTGTGAATGTGTTAGTGAATACAGAATACACATAGCTCGGGGGGGAAAAAAATGCTTGCAAAAATCAATTAAGAAGCACAAATAACAACTTTACATCCACTGCAATGATTCAATAAAATGCTGCTACATTAAATAAGAGTATTTTTTTCTTGACGGTCCTAAATTAGATGTATCACAGTAATGGATACATAAATAGCATATGTTTCTGTTATACTTCCTATTTCAAATCCCTGTAATATTTGTCCCCCCCTCCCAGCCAAAATTAAGTCTATCCATAAATCTCTGCAAACAGAAAAATACTCGTTGAAAAATGGAAGGTGTTTCAATCTTCTTGGTTAAATATCCATCTCTATTATCCGCAATTATATATTTCTTTTCAAAGAATTTCATTATTCATCTTGCTTATCTAACTACGATAACTATTCTGTGTAACAGATCCATATTTAATTATTTTTTTTTGCCCAGATATCAGTAAGACTGCAACCTGTATCCAAGGTACAATGTGGAATAAACTTCTTTAAATCCAATAACATTTATTTATCAGAAATTATATGGAACTGTCATGTATTACTGTCTGGTTTGCACTGCTGATAGTGGCTAGGCTATTTAAACATAAGGTCAACGTAAGAGGGAGTGCTGAAAAGAAGCAAAAATAATGCCTTCTTTTAAAGAGCTTTAAAAGATATATTTTGAGAACTGCATTTATTCTAATAAAAATCACAATCCTAATATGTTTTGAATGTTTAAGTGATACCGAGATACTATTTTGTTTGCTTTCATTGATCACGGATAATGTTTCCAGAAGGGCAATGCAGTATGAATTTTCTTTCCTAGCAGGGATTCTCAAGAATTTACAAAGTCAATTCTTCAGCAGATTTGTCCTTTTTATACATTTCTTGTGCTGCAAATTTCTCAGATAAACTGCCCAGTTAACAAAAGTTTGTGTGCGTTTTTGCAGTAAAAAGGCATTGCAAGGTCTTTATCAGACCAATGGGCACACCACTGTAAACATCATGGAACTCTGCAGCTATCCTGCAGTTTCCCTCTCTGTGGTCAGTCTTCCCAGCTGCCCTATCTGTTACTGTCTGATTAGTTCTGCTAAGGAGCTCCTCCCCTGCCAGCTTTCAGTGCCATCTGTTCTACACAAGATGGCTGCTGCCCAGCAACCTAACACTGCCCTCCTACCTGGCACCCGGCTACCATCCTTACCCCAAAGTGCTAACACAGGTTCTCACTGCTGGCAGAGTCAGGATTTCATTACTACTACTTTGACAAGTGCAGGGTTGTTTGTAATTTCTCTTTTATCCTGATTTTGATTGTACAACCACCTCCCACTGATTCAGTTTGCTTCAGTTTTGTTGCTCACAGATTTTACTCTCCACATTAATCTCCCTCTGGCATGTTACTGCATCTGTTCCCTTTTTTATTATTAATTTTCAAATTCCCACCATTTTTGACAAAAAGGAGGTAATCTACACTCTGCTTCTGCCCATTTCATTTTCTTTAATTTGGAAGATAAGTATGAAAGCATGCCAAAGAAGTTAATTCTCCGTTAACAGTTTATTTTCTGGCATCTCAGTGCCTTTGTATATGAAAAACAGATAGGAATAAATGTTGACTAAACCACAAATGATCCTAAATTTAATGAAAAATAAACATATAAAAACAGGAGCTAAAGAATTGATTATGCATGTTATCTTATTTCAGGCTTTTATATTTCCTTTTAATTATAAACTTCCAGGTAATATATTGGAAATTGAACATTAAGTATACTTTAAAATGTTCACCCGTTAAATACAAATTTCAATTCATATGAGCAGTTACTAATTATAGTTTGATGTGACTATTCATTTCATATTTTGTAAATTAAAACATTTTAGATCTTTGTATTTTTCATATATATATGCAAAAATATAATTTATAATTTATATACATACAAATATATATCCCCACAAAGAAAACATTTAAAAATACTAACATCTTTTTAAAAAGAAAATAAAACCTTAGTCTTTATGTATATGTATAGTAGGTACATCTTTACAATGGTACAATGTAGTTTTTAAGGACTGGTTGTTCTTAATACAGTAGAAGAGACATGTCTTTTAAAATCAGTAGACTATAATACCTCAATATTTGTCATATATGTTGCATAAAAAGATCCTTTTTTCTAGTAAAGAATACTAACAATGTCATTCTGAAGCACTAAAAAGTATAAACAATTCAACTAGTTCCCAAAAACTATTAGAGTGATAGACTTAATTTATGTATCTTATTTATTATACATGGACTTCAATGGATGCTAATGAAGCTATGGAAAATGTGCTAGGGGCTACAAGAAGTGCTGATAAACAGTAGGTCTTTTGAAGCTAAAAAGGTTCTAATAATCGTTATATGACCTTCCAACAGTAGCTTCAAACGATATGGTTTCCAAAAATTATTCTTCCACTTATCATTTATTGATTACATATCTATCACTCCTCCTAGTGAAAAATACCAATACCAACAAATGTTAGTAAAGATATATAGAATAATTTGGCTCTGTAGATCAAAAAAGGGAGGGAAAGCATTTTCTAACCCCTTAATAACAGCTGTACCTCACATGACTTGGAGGGAAGGGGGCCTTTAGAGACTCGACAACATTTCAGGCTGCTACCCAACAAATTTTCCCATAAGGATGTATTGGAACTTCCTTTTTCTTTGCAGTCTCCAGCTGAATAATGCCCATTTTCAAACTCACTCTTTCTTTTGCCAGCTTTTCCACCCACAACAAATGTGGGTTTATTCTATTCAGTTTTCAGAGTTAGTCTGCTTAGTGGCAGATAGGCAGACAGATGAATGAGCAGACAAAAATTCTGAGTCCTTTACAAATTTTTTGCCCAACTTTCCATTGAGCTTGGAAAGAATAAAGAAGTAGGTAAAAGATATTGAACACATCTTCTGTAATGGCAGTGTCATCAGCAGGCTGAGGATTTGTCAAAATCATGACAGATGCCTCCTGACATTCCAATGCAAGTTTAAGTTCTTATGCTTGCATACAATTTCACAGCATATATAACCTGTTCTCAGAATCTATATGAATAATATTCAAAGAATGGATTAGAGGAAACAAGACTGAAGTAGTAAACTAAGTACTTTACAGGCTTATCAATAATGGCAACATTGAACTTCATTAGAATGATACTAGTAACTAAGTAGAATTATATATTAAACTATAGTTAAACCAATTATAATTGGGCTAAAAAGTGCAAAATGCAAACAATGAAACTATTTTTAAAAGAATTAAGAGCATAGTTCATGATCCAAAGAGTTTTCCATCCATAGTGGAAGATTTGATTATTCAAATCTTGCCTTTTGCAGCAACTCAAATCTTCAAAATTTGCTCTGCAAAACTTAGGTTCTTTAGTAAACCATGAAAGTAGATAACAACAAAGAAAAGGAGGGCTACAAAAATTAACCAACCTCCATATTGCACTGAGAGATGTTTCTACTGGTTCATTTTATCAGCAGACTACTGGCTTTTAAATACACTCCCGTGTTTCCTTGTATAGTAAAGTTCAATCAACAACTGAGACTGATAATTTTGCAATTTTACAGTACCAAAAGGATATACTGAAGTGATCTATATATGATATTTTCTGCCATAGATTATTCATCCTGGGAAGAATGGGCTGTTTTACATATTACAAACATCCATGTGATCAGCACAAAAATCAATAAAAAGAGGTGGGAAAGAAAAAAAAAAAAGCAACTAGAGAAATAAAGGAAAATAACAGTAACAAAATATTGTATTATGTTATTTAAAGGACATTATTCATTCTTATTTTTGAATACTTCATTAAATTACCAGCCAAAATATTATTGATCAATCTTTCCAAGAGCCAGTTTCACAAAGAGAAAGTGAACTCATCTATGTATCTAACACTGAAGAGTAATATTTTTGCTGCTTCCATGCTTGATAATTCCATCACTTTTCATATCCCAGCTTTGGGGTATATAATTCAGAAGTACATTCACATATATTAACAATATCAAACTTTGTAATATCTTACTCACAAATTTAATGGATACTAAACCAACATTAAGTAATAATGAGACAACAAAGGCCCCTTACCTATTCTATACCTCAAACATGATGCTTTTAAATACTCTTGGGCTACCCACTGTATGTGAAAAAGAATATTTTGTCTCTTCTTTTTAAGTTGAATTTTTACAATTAGCTAGATTATGCAGAAAGATGTGGGATAGAACTATACATTTAAATAATTAAATAGGTTAAACGTACGGGGAAGCAAGAATTTTAAGCTGTTTAATAGTTATTTACAACTTTGTATGCAATTTTTGAGTTTAGAAATCAATGTAGCAGCACAAAATATAAATTCCTTCCTTGAAATAGAATACCTGTATTTATTAATAAATGTACTTTATACATCTTGGTAAGTAAAAGCTTGAAAAATGTGGTGGCATATATTCTAAGTATGTACCTATTTTATTAACCTTGAAAAAATACATTTTTCATAAACTAATATGCCATGCATTTTTTTGTGGTCAGATTTCTATTTTTAATGTTTAAAAAATCCAATAGGACATGTTATCACCAGGTGAGCAGAGCAAAAACAAATATAAGTTCTTTGAGAGGCTGGAACATTTAAGGATGTAGATATATCAAGTCTACAAAGCTTACTTTGCCTCTCCCCACTAGTCCTATTTTGCTATCGAATCTTATTGGCATGATTTAGGGAGTTCTGGAGCCTAGCAGTTTTCTACTCCAGATTGAACATGTAAAGAAATCTACATAATTGTCAACAATTTAAACAACTGTACTTTTGTACTTCTTAAACTGAGTAAGTTAATGATTTTAAATTATTGCAAATTTGTGGGTGGAATACAATACGGTACAAATGAAATATTTTTTGCAATGGGACTTTCTCCTCTTTTCCTTGCTGAAAAACTAAGAGGAGAGGTCTCCTTTATTCTGTAGACCCCTAAACCTCCAGAAGAATTTTTGAAATTGCAGGGGGGAGAAGAAGGGGAACTTGCCAACCTCCCCCTTCAGCTATCAATAGCAGTTCTGACTTCATCTGATTTTAGCTAATGTTTCTAAATTATTCTAAACTGATAGAATGAACTACCCATAATGATGGAAAGCTATAACTTTTAAAGATTAATTATATGTGATTATATGTTATGCATAAGAAAGTACCATCCAATTCTTCAATGCAATCATATTATAAATTGAGGCAAATCAGTTATTGGAAACTATAGATAGGCAGCTAACCAAATTATAAGTAAAGTAATTGTCAGTCACTTTTTCCTCACAGCAATAGCAAAATATAAAAATGTAATTTAGTAAATGTTGTGACACTGTTACAGAAGAATGAATGAGAGAAAATAAGATAACAGCATAAAAAGAATATAATGGAAGTGAATAAAAACAGAATTAGAGCAAATGGGGGAAGTGACTGTTTAGATAAAAAATGCAGAAAGACTATCTGAAATTTGAACTCCCCTCTCATTCCATATTATTACAAAGTTACAAATCAGCAAACAGTAAGACAAATATCCATACTTTAAACTAAAAAGTATACTTAAAAAGGGAAAGTAGACAGCAATGACTATACCAGTTAAACAATTAGCATGGAAATGTATATACTGTTGTTAAACCTTTCCTTCTATCAAATTTCTAAATGCAATATCCAATACGATCAATATCTACAATGAAATTCTGCAGAGCGAATGGCACCAGGTAATGCAACATTAAAAATAGTGTTTAATCATTAAATTGGACAAATTTAAGTCACATATTCTTGGGAGAGTTTATTTAATTAGGCTGTTAGTATCATTATTAAAAGTGTGGAAGTTTTTCAGGAAATCTATCTACACTTTGGATTTTCTCCAAGACACCACACAGCTTCATAACTTGTATGATTAGCCTTAGGAAGGAAACTGGTAAACCATTTGGTAAACTATCACAACAAATCATTATAAAAGAAGTCCTGCAAAATCCAAACTTTTGCTATCTTACAACTTATCCCAAACTTTTTTCAAGTTCATTAACCTCTAGCATATTTGTTCTTCAAATACAGACTGTGAGAAAAGTGTTTTTTTTCCCCATCTGCTCCTGGCCCATAATCTATATTTACACAATTTTTTTTTTAAAAAGAATATGATATGATAATTTAAGAGCGATACTACAATTACCCAAGTGAACCACCTTTATTCCTGTGCACATGTATATACTTACATCCTACATATGTACACTCCACCTAATAAAATCATAAACCGGAATGCTTTCTTTTATACTTTTAAATATACTATCATATTATATGTAGCTTTTATGTATTCGACCACACCCAAATACAAATTAGTTCATGCTTAGCATTAAAATTCAACTCTGTTTTAAAAAATGATAGAATAATTGTGTTCAGCAGGACCAGTTATGAAGAACAGAAATACAATTATATTTTAAAATAATATTATTGAAGATACATTTTTGAACATTGAACTACTTGTTTAACCATACATTTTAAACCTGTTTACTTGTTTACCACTACTTTTTAACAAGTTATAAATTATTTATGTATCATAAATATTTTTAAGATGCACAAAATTGTCTAACAATAATCAATAACTAGGAAAGGGGGCTATTTTTCACTTGTATCTATCAATATGAAATTGACAAGCATTCAGCTATTTCCTAAAAGAGTTATAATTGTAGAATAATTGGATGTGTATAATTTTTACTGACTACAAAGTATTCCAAGTAAAAACCCCGCTTGCTTTAAAGAACAGGGCAGAATGAAACAGATTAGTACATTTACTGTTATCACACTTCACTTTTTGTTCATTATATATTCACTTCTAATCTGCCTCAAAGCTACACGTTTAATTTGTAGCAACTGTGGATAAGCAAATGACAAAACATGGCAGTGTGAAATTGAAACTGGTGTTAAGAACAAACAAGATAAGTGGTACCTGAGAAAATGCAGTTGTTGCTCAGCTTTGCCCAGCAATTCTGTTAGTTTCAGACATTCTTCCTTAGCTTTTGCAGTATCCTGCTGTGCTTGTTCTAAGCGCTGTTTGTTTTCATGAAGCAATACTTGTAATTTCTCAATTTGCTTTAAATACAAAGAGGAGTGCAGGAAATTCAGATACAATAATTGAACATAATAAAGGAAGTTAGAAAACTCGCAAATCACAGAACAAGTTTACTTGACTATAGGTATTTATTTTCTGGATAAAACAAAATTTGAGAAACAATATTGATTATATTATGTTTACATCATACTTTTCCTCAATTCTACAATCATAACACTGGTTACATTTTTTAGAATCATATTTAACAAATAAATGCGGAATGCTCCACCAATCACTCAGATTGCAATACTGCAGCAGCTACACTTAATCTTTACTTTTTACGGCAGAATATAATGAGGTAATATAAGATATTATTCTATCTTTAGTTCATGACCACAAGATATTAACTCTTTCAATTTTTCTCTAGTCCCTTCCTATATACTAAGCTAAAATATATTTTTAAAGAAATCTAATAAACAGTTTTAGAAATGAAAAATAAACAGAATTTGACAAGTGTCAACTAATGCCAAGACAATCTCAAAATTTCACAGTATAGGCATAAATATAAGTTCCTATAATTTTCTCAAGGAAAATAACTAAAGTGAACAGATGGGCTTTATACTATCCCTCAAGTTAAATCAACTCAGGTTATGTTGGTCCAACAATAAGTGAATTAAAACATAAAGGGACTATGTTGAAAATAATATCTCTCTACTCGCCAGATGTTTGAGTGCAAAATTTAAGGTAATATTCTATCTGTAAATCTTCACTGCATTCAAAAGTAAAACAGCTCCTTTAGAATACTTATATTGCAGAGTAAAAAAAGGGAATACCCCCATACACATTACTTTTATCTAGATATAATGAAGAACTGTGTAGTACATTTTGAATACTATGTTTGATCATTGACTTCTCAGCTTCAGCCATATTTGGCATTTTTTTAAAAAAATAAATTGTTACTTTAGCTCTTTTTACAATTCATAGACATGAAAATAACTACTGAGAAGTTAACAACAAAAATAAATGTTACTTTTTATACCATCTCTCAGCCTTTTGACAAAGATAACGGGCAAAAGCAAATGCTAGCAAATACCATAAGGAAGCATTTTAGAGCCTTAGCAAGTAGGTCCAATGTGGATTTAATATCTCTGGATTTATTATCATTAAAGTTATGCATAAGAATAAAATGAAAAATAATACTTGAAATGCATTAACTAGGCAATATTATTATTTTATATTGTCATCATGCTGATTACCTCAAATTTGGCAAATCAATATATTTTTTGTAAATTATGTTTTCTTTAAACCATGATAAATTGAATAATAGTGTAGAAATATTAAGATGTTGACACAAACAGTATTATAAAAGGGGAGAGGGAGAGAGAGAGATATCAATAACAGCAAGGTATCTGCTATAGTTATTATTAAGCAACATTTAATAACAGGAAGTGTAGGGCAAAGAATGAAATAGAGAATTAAGGAAATTAATTGGTCGTAGCTGGTCTAGTCTTTGTTCAAGTAAGAGAAGTTTTTTAAACACTTTTATTCTATTTTGCTTTCAAATCTGCTACTGATTAATGTTAGTCTTTAATTTTAACCTTCACTAAAACTAGAATGTAAATAAATTAAGCCAAGGTTTTGAAAATGTATAATTTATTTTAAATAAATTAATTAGAAATTATAAATGATTTTGTTCAAAATTTAAAACCACAAACCTGTATCAGTGCACGTTTTTTTCTCCTTCACTCTTACATGGAATATATCAGGCATGTCAAACTGCCGGCCCACAGGCCGGATGCGTCATGCCAAAACCACACCTACCCCATTGCAGGCAATGGGGAAAAAGTCGTGATACGTCATGCAACGTCACATGACATCACGAGTTTGACATGCCTGGAATATATATATATAAATTTTAGTCATAAGTACTAGCAAAAGGAGATCATGTGTTCTGCTCATCTCTTGACTACATAAGTGGTTAGGAAGATAAAAATATCTTCCAGAACTTTTAGAATATGGATTTCGGATAATTGATTTTAAGAAACCAAAGTATTTAATCTTATCAGAACAAAATCTATTATTCCCAATGCTCTATCCCACATTTACTTACTAATTCATAATTATTAAACAACTTTCAAATCCCTTCTATGACTAATAATATCATGTAAGAAAGCACTGGTTGTTAAGCCCAGGAATTCCTCAGTGTCTCATTTTAGGAAGAATCTGGACCAACTATCTTGAATGAGGCAATCTATGACTGCTTGTGACGGTTTTCTGGATGAGAGGATTAAAACAACTATAGTGTATTTCCTTTTTCTTGAACAAGAAGTGTCCTGCCAGTGACAAGAACTCAAGCTAGTAATTGCAACATAACTGCAAATATTGTGGCATATTAGAGTGCATATTAGAGAGTGCAGAGAAGAGTCACAAAGATGATAAGGGGTATCGTGGCTACATCATATGATAAACAGCTAAAGGAACTAGTATGTTTAATCTAATGAAGAGAAGGCTCAGGGGAGATATGATAGCAGTCTTCCAATACTTGGAGGGCTACCCACAAGGAAGAGGGTGTCGCTTTATTCAGCTTGCCTCCTGGAGTTGTGGATGCTCCATTGCTGGAGTTTTTCAAGAAAAGATTGGACAACCATTTGTCTAGGATGGGTAGGGGGTTGGACTACAAGACCTCCAAGGTCCCTTCGAGCCCTATGATATAATCCGAGCCAGAATTTGCTAATTCAATCAGAATTTTCAATAATATTTTGCTCTTTCTGGATAGACTGTACAAGTTTGAAATCTGTGGTAACATATTATAATAGTTTCATACTTAATAGATGACTAATTTTGAAAAGTAGTGGTAGGAGACTATTTCTTTATTCATATCATTTATGTTAAATGGATCTTTACAGAATTTTCCCTCATCGCTATATTCTAGTACAGGTAGTCCTCATTTAGTGATTATTTTGTTTGACAACTGTTCATAGTTACAATGGTGATGAAAAAGAAAATTTAGAATCAAAAGTTTCAAATATATGACCTATTCAGGTCTGTAAAGCTGAAGTAAGATAATAAGCACAGCTGCAGTTTCACTTATCAGCCACTTTGCTTAATAACCAAGTTATCAGTCCCAATTGTAATCACTAAATGAGGACCTTTACATATAAAAATAACTGAGTGAATTAGGTATCATTAATATGCAGATAACATGAATTTATACATGTCCATTGAGAAAGTAGGGCCTGGGGTCAGAATAGGACTGGATCAAAGTCAAATCACTGAATTGAGTTTAGTTAATATGAGGTATCTACATTTGTCAATGCATAAAGAATGAACTAATGTACTGATTTACATTTTTAGAATGCTCCTTTATTTTTGGTAATGGAAAATCTTTTAGCAATTTCAGGTGTTACAGACAGAATCTCAGTTAGCAAAGGCAACTAACCTCAATCATTTTGACTCTTAATCTCCAGATTAGATTATAATAAGTAGACTGTCAACGCTGCTAACATTGGATGTTCTTGCTTAGACAAAATATGTAGAGCTGTGTGGTATTTTTAGAGTTAACTTAGATGATGCTGGGAGGGGAGTAGAAAGAATGTGTGTGGGGATTCCTTTAGATAAGGTTCCCGCTACACCTTTGGCCTTCAAACTGATTGGAGAACGTGATTTATGACAGCAAATGAAGGGAGGGAATATGCTGGCAAAATATGTGCTCAGGGGAGGGGAATTCAGATCTTGGCATCCATCCATGTTCCAAACTATGGGTCTATTTCAAAATATTAATGCTAAATCTTAAAACCCTTTATGACTTGGGAATAAAGAACTCCTTTATTCAGATGTCCTTGTCCACTTGCTAAAATGATCTGTACAAAATAACACTGACAGTAACTCTCTTCAGTTCTTTTAATTAATTAATTAATTAATTAATTAAAGTCACTCTGGAGAAAACTTTTCCAGCTACCTGAAAACTCTTGTATCCTTTTTTATTATACAAGAAACCTAAGATTCCATAATACGTAAAAGGCTTGGAAACATTCACCTCTAAAATATCTCAATAAACCATTCATATGGAGTATATATCAAAGAAAATGTAAAAACAAATCTAATCTAATGTTTGAAGTGCACTGTATACATCAAAGACACAGGGTTGGTGCCTTCAGGCTAGCGAGAACCATAATTTAAATACAATACAGCTGCTTTACAAGGACATCAAGAGAACAGGCAAGTATCTGTTAATTTGGAAAGGCTGGAAGAAAAAGCTGAGACGTCTGGGTTCCTTATAGGTTCATACTGACTGCAAACTCCCAAAGAAAAAAATGAAAGTTGAGCTTTCATCGAGGAGGTACCATCCTCAAGCTGATGAATATTTTAAATGAAGAAGGGAAAGGAAACCCAAAGGTGCTTTTTTAGGAGGCAACTGGACTTCCTTGTTTTTCTTTGAAAATGCTTCGCTTCTCATCCAAGAAGCTTCTTCAGTTCTGATGACTGGTGGGGTTGAATGGCCTCAACGACTCTCTAAAAAAATGCAAATGACCAGCTGTCTGCAAGGAATATAAATCCTTCCATTCCCCACCATCCAGTTAGAGCTGAAGAAGCTTCTTGGTTGAGAAACGAAACGTCTTCAAAGAAAAACAAGGAAGTCCAGTTGCCTTCTGAAAAAGTAACTTTGGAACAACCATGACCTGGATGACTGAGAATCTCCATATACAAGGGAAAGGAAAGTTTCCTTTGTCATACTTTATTGGACAAAGCCTGGTATCTAGGCCTTAGTTATTTTAGCAAGACCTATTTTGGAACTGCTTGTAATTCAAGGTTCAGCTATACAAAGCCTATTCAGGCTAAAACCAAGAAATTCTTTAAAATTAAACTAGCTGAGGATTTAGAAACACTTATAGTCACATACAAATAATAGAAATAATTAAAAACAGAGAAGTTCTGGGCAGTAGAAGTCTGAATTATTTTACATGGAGTCATTGAGTACTTTGTACAAAGCAGGCTGGTCCTATTGCAGGGCAGACACTTCAAGCTGCAAATACAAAATGGCATGGAGGTGAAACAAGGTATTAGCAAACACAATTGTTCTGTTGCTGTATCAGTTCTATGTAACTAAAGAGCAAACTCCTCTTACAGGTAATGAGGAGTACTGTTCCATCTCTGTTTTGAAGTTAAAAAATGCAACTTTGTTGCAGGGAGAAAAATGTTTTACCATTCTTGTAAGGATCTTCAAATATTTAGGACTTCCATAGCCAACCGAGCAGTGATATAGTTTGATCTTAATTGAATTATGAAATGAAAATTAAGCATGAGAGATTTCAAAACCATCCCAGATCATTGCACTGAGGTAGGTGACGCCATTCCCCATTTCCCTAAAGTATTTCCAAAGTGCAAAGCTATAGATGTGTTTGGTTCCATTTTGGTAGACATTTTATCCATTCTTCTCAGAATGGAAGTTTATACACAAGAAAGAAAGAAAGAAAGAAAGAAAGAAAGAAAGAAAGAAAGAAAGAAAGAAAGAAAGAAAGAAAGAAAGAAAGAAAGAAAGAAAGAAAGAAAGAAAGAAAGAAAGAAAGAAAGAAAGAAAGAAGGAAGGAAGGAAGGAAGGAAGGAAGGAAGTAAGGAAGGAAGTAAGGAAGGAAGAAAGAAAGAAAGAAAGAAAGAAAGAAAGAAAGAAAGAAAGAAAGAAAGAAAGAAAGAAAGAAAGAAAGAAAGAAAGAAAGAAAGAAAGAAAAAAACTTGTATAGGGACTATAAATAAAGGCAAAAAATATGTTTTGGCAACATTTATTCATGTTTTAGATGGAAATATTAGAAGTCCTTTCTTTTGTTATAAATATGCCTTCCCATGGACTTCCACTACTTTTGCCCAGATCTCCAATTACTAATATAATGAATTTCAAATGGAGTTCACTTTAGAGAGGCTTTGAAAATTATAATTGGTACAGAATGCAACAGCAAAGTTTTTAAAGATAAATATGAGCATTCTATAAATTTCTCCTAATTATGCATTTTTTCAACAATTATTTTTTCACCAAACATTGGGAAAAAGGGATATGCATTCAAAAAGATGAATGCTCATGCCCACTGCAAACAAGGAAGTTGACAAACCATTAAAGAAATGCAACAGAACAAACCTTACTTCAAAAAGTATAACAAATTTTTGAGGAGTTGAGACAAATCCAGCTATTTGTACATGCCACAGAGAATTATTTATGTCACACCTAAACCATCTTTTACCAAATGCTGTTTTAAAGGACAATGGACTGGATTCTTTTGTACATCAACAAAGCCCTGTTTTTCCTCTTCTCACACTCCCTAGGTATTTAAGAAAATCATTAGAATATTCAATAAATATGAAGAGCATTAATTAATATTCCCATCTAATCTTCACTTTCTTGTTTTGGATGTCTAACACATTTGAGACGGTAATATCAATGCATGATATCCACAGCCTTCAACATTCAATTGTAATGCCTATATATACCTGTGTGCACTATGCCAGCATTCTGTGTACAATCTGAACATATCATGTCCTGTATATTTATTATTCTTACCACTTGCTGATAATACCATGGCCTAGAAAAGAAATTCTTCAATTGTTCTTATAACTTTTTTTAACCTTTTTATCCAAAAATTAATCAGTATGTTTACAGGCCATTCAAATGTGTTGCCCATATTTCTAAAACTATTCATTTTATCTTAATAAAGAAGATTAAACTGTTTTATTTGTGCCCCACTAGGCCTTGTGGAGGTTGTGACAAACTTCTGAAGTACTGTACTGGTTTGAAGTGACTGCACCCTTAGATTGTACCTTAATTCTGCTTGATGCATTCATTTTTAACTAACCCTTTCTTGCAATCCATTTCAGCCCCACCACAAAGCTTTTCCTGAGGACTGAGAAATCTTCTAGAAGACTATGCCATGCAATAAACTGCAGTAGGCAGCGAAATGCATGGATATTGTATGCTCTCATTTGTGTGATTTGAAAGTGCTTGCTACTGGACACAGCTGAGTAGTAAGGATCCAAAAAGACTGTTGGAGAGAAAAGAAAAGGTCCTGCTTTGTAGTTTAATTTCATTTCATAAATACTACAAAAGGTGTAAAAGAGCATCAACTGTTTTAAACGGTAATAACATGATTATTTTGAAAATAAAGTAATTCAAACAATTAAATATTCCATTGTTTCTTTGTTAAATCGTTTCTTTTACATATAGAAGTTATGTGTAATACAGGGTTCCATAGGTTTCACTACAAATGTATATATAGTTCAACGACTTCATGTATAATTAGTTTATCCCAATATTAATAAACTTCCTTTGTATGAGACAGCAAACAAGAAAGTCTTGAAAATATCTGATATTAATCAGCAGTTAATTGACTAGTTTAAAATTTAATTAGTTTTTATTAACTTTAGAATACAAAAATAAAATTTATTTAATGCTTTAGGAATGCAAGCAGTTCAGGAAATAGTTGGATATACTGTGTTAATTTTTTAGATAAAACAAATGACTATAAGTGAATATCATAGAATACACATACACATAGACAATGTTCATGCATGCATGAAAAGGGTATGTTAAGATTGGAAGGAAAAAATCTCTTATCATAAAATATTTTACTAGTACTAAAATATAATAAATTGATTTCTTTTTATAAGAACCCCCTCAAAATACTTATTAGGAAGGAAAAACTCATTTTTCTACAAATTGCTTGATAGAGTATTCTCTCTTACCTGATCTTTAATTTCAAGTTCCCTTATTGTTTTTGTCCTATACTCCCTGTGCTCCTTTTCTGCTTCATCCTTCTTCATTTTGGTCTGATTCAATTCATAACGTATTTCTCCACACACCTGTTAGATCAAATAGATAACATCCTGCAGTTTTAGGACTCCACAAAGTAATATTTGTTTAGAGAAGAACTTTTGATGCCCTCTAGTGACTATATTTATTATTTCATCATTTGCACTGAATTCTGTAAAGTTTTTATATGGTACTATTTTTAAAAATGATGCTTAGAGGGATGCTTTACATAGCAGCCCCAGAGCTCCTTGTCCCATTATTATTATTTTTTCATTAGTGGCCATATAGCCAGCAATTGCATTCACTGTTGCTATTTAGGCCAAAATATATCCATCATCAATCAACTCCAGAAATGCAGAGATTATACAACAAGCATAATCCATAGGCAATAAGATTTACTTAATTAGAGTTATTTTTAAGAGTAATAGAGGGAAAGAGGGGAGAACATATTCCTATATATGAGGCAACCGGATGACATTCCATGTCACTATGTTGAAGGAATTTTATTGTAATGTAACTGGAAAGATAATGATTATATTTCAATTTCTATCCCAATGTAATTGCAACTCCTTCTCCCCCTCCCATCCTCAGCACAACAGGAAAAGAATTTCTAGGAAAAGAAAAGGTGATGGAATGGGGCACTTTTTGAAAACAAGGAGAATTCACAAATATTTCATACATCATTAAGATACAGAGACTAGAATTCTCTTCTTTTTTTCTGGAAACTTGTATACTTGCACCATATAACTCTGAGGTGAACAATTTTTCTTGGAGGACCTTCCTTTTTCAGAAAAAGTATCTAAGATTTGCAGGACTATATGGAAGTGATACAATGACATTATCACTGATTGATAGGGCTGAAATGTTACACCCTTGATTAATTAGGAGGCTTTAGGTGATTTACACAAAATTGTCATTTACTTAACCTGTTTAATTCAACAAAAAGGGCAAAAAATCATATACCCAAAATTACAATTTTGATGCCAAATTTAGAAAAAACAGTGTAAGGGGCTCTGGTGATCGAATCATATAGGATCGATGCAAATTGGCTACTCTTAGCTTAAATTAAGGTTTATATTTTAAGGAAAGTGCAAATCTTTTACCCAGACTAGTGTTTCTCAACTTTGGCAAATTTAAGATGGGTGGACTTCAGCTCTCAGAATTCTCCATGATAGTCAGCATAGTCAACTGGGGAATTCTAAAAGTTTAAGTGCACACATTTTAAATTTGCCAAGATTGACACTGATCCAGACAATGGATAACAATAAATGGTGCCACTTAAAAAAAATCTCAGTCATCAGTCACGTTTGAAATACTGCTGATGTTAGATTAGTTCTTCGCTGGAATTTTTTTCTCTTTGCTATTTCAATCATTAGAACTCCTTATACTCCATTTTCAGCAATGTTTCTCCATCACAGTAAAATAAATACTAGGAGTAATAGGAGTTAATTTTAAAAATATTAATAGAAACGCCAATCAGTAAGAAATACTTTTCCTCACAAAATTAGCCCCTTTCATTATCAAAAAGTAGGAATCTGTAATTAGAATGTATTAGGATAGGAAGGCTACCCTTTAAAGGGCAAAATTTAAAGAATAAACTTTATCTCTAATAAGAACTATAAATCAATAAAGTAGATGTGCATCACAATAACTATAATAATTAATCTGTAATTGCACACAATGAAAATGATCCTACATTTTTAATCTCCAAGTAAAAGGAATTTAAGAAATTTGTTTGAAATATAACTTTTACACATGTTAATGCTAAATCAAATAGAGGAATACAGTAAACTAAAAAATATGCATTGCAATGTACTGCAGTCAACATTCTGCTTTGCTGTCAATCCAGCTTGTAACAATATACCAGAACCAACATCCAGATGAAGGATCTATCAGGACAGACTCTGACATGGGCTGTAAGCTGATACTGACTTTGTTTCAGCAACCAGTTTCTTGAAATTGAAGACTTTTGAAACTGGACTCTTATTCAGCTGCAGACCACATAAATTATTGTAAAGCTACTTTACTGACAATAAGTTTAGGTTTTTAGTTTTTATTTGGCACTTACTTGCAAAGCTATTTATTGACTGAACTTACTGTAAATCCTCTGCTACTTCTCCTTTGTGCTGGCAAAGCTCATCTGCCCTCGCTGCATCAGTTATTTATTTAGATATCAAATTTATTTGCCGCAGTTCAAACGAGTCTAAGTTGTTAAAGTTAATTTATATAGATAGTTTAAATGGGAGCTAGTGAAAACTGCCTCTTCTGTATTTTCAAAAACTATTCTACCTTATTGATCTCCATTTCACGAGAAGCACGGTGGTTCTGAGCTTCTTCCAGCTGATTAGTGAGGGAGAGCTTTTCCCTTGTAATCCTGTCAATCTGAGACTCCAGACCAGCAACATTCTGAGATAAAGACATTACCTGAAATAAAAGATAAAGACATTACCTGAAATAACATTTCCAGGCAAAAGATTACGTAGATATCTCCACTGGTGGGGAAAGATTGACTTTGCTTCTAAAAGTAGGCAAACAAGGTTTCATTCTTTGCAATTTGTATATTCCTTCCATCAAATGCCTGTAGGAGGCCTAAATTCATGATAATGCAATCCTTTATTTAGCTATTATTATTTTGCAGTTTGATATGAATTAGGTCAATTGCTCTGTCTGAGAAAGTTTCTGATAAATTCATTAAAAATGAAATCGGAAATCATTATTTTAATGGGATTGCCAGAATTTTACCTGTTGTATAAATAACAAAATGAATACCCTGCAGAACATATCGAAACTTTTAGTGGCCCAATATAAGAATATTTAATGTAGAAAGTATTATCTGTACTATAATGAAAGTAAATAATTGTTATAATAATAATTAAAAATCAAAACATGTTTTAACAACTTGAAATCAAATACTGGAAGTACATTTAAAACAATGAGGTTTTAAAATGGCAAACACTTTGCAACGGGAAAGTTTTTAATTAAAAATACAACAAATTAACTATAAATTAAAATAAAACAAGTTATAATCACAATATATGCCATTTCCAGATTGCTAAGTACGTAAGATTTTTAGCTGCAAATGTTGAGTAAAAAAAAGACTTCTTCCATAACATGGGTTAACAGTAGATTAGGATTTTTTTATTTTGCTATCTGATTAACTGTAATTTAGAGCTAATTAATAGAGACCAATGTTTGAATTCAATTTATAAATGATTGATAGGATTGCATGGTCCTTGCCCATCTGACTAAAAGGCTAAGAGTTAGTAGAAGCAAATCTTTTGCAATGGCAGTCAGAAATGGTAAATGAGTGTTTGGGGGTTATGTTTAGTATATTAGGGTCCTGATGCTTGAATTAGTATGTTAGTATATTACTAATATTCATATTAATAAAAATGCTTCTTAAGTTTTAAGCCTCTTAATTTTACTATAAGCCTCTTATAGTAGAACTCTTTTGTGTTGGCTTCTTGTTGACGTGTCTTTTGGTGCCATATGCTTGCCTGATAACAGCCAGACAACCTTGGCTCAACGATTCCATGTTGTTTAAGACATGACATTCCAGTTGGGAAAAGTTAGTGGATTATCAAAACAAAAGGCTTGAACCAGTCTTGGCTGGTTCAAATTGAAGTAATTTGGACAATACTGATGGACTCAAAGCATTTTGCTTCACATAAATTTTGGCATTAAAACTAGAATTCTAAAAAGTAGCCTGTATGCAACAACTCTTAATTGTCAGGGAGACATAGCAAGAGCACTTAGACTTATATACCACCTCACAGTGCTTTACAGCCCTCTCTAAGCGGTTTACAGAGTCAGCCTATTGCCCCCAACAATCTGGGTCTTCATTTTACTGACCTTGGAAGGATGGAAGGGTGAGTCAACCTTGAGCCACCCAGAGTCGAACTCCTGGCTGTGAGCAGTGAGTTAGCCTGTAGTGCTGTATTCTAACCATTGCGTCACCACATGAAGTCATCATATTACTGCTCTAATTGTAATAAACCCCTTGAACATTTCTTCTAATTTCTATAGAATAAAAATATTTCTATTTTTTCTATTGTGCTTTTTCACTACATTTAAACTTTTCTTGCTCTTATATAGTCATTAGTGTTCCTCCAGTATTCCTCCCCATATTCAGTAGATGCTATTTACTGTCTATTGTTTTTGAAGCTAGAGGCTAATTTTTCAATTTTTTTAAATGCTGTATTTGAGGGCTATAAGTTCTGATAGATAATAAGGCTGGGATTTTCAGCATTTTTTCAACTTTTGTTCCTGTTGTTAAGTTTCATGTATACAGTAAGCCTGTGCCATTGAATTTCAGTAGAAGAAATCTGAGAAGAGTTCTGAAGTCAAATTTTTAAGTTATTTTTCTTGCCTATCCAATTATCAAATTTCTAGGCTTATTCCAATTTCAATTCTAAAATGACTCTTGGCCACTCACCATGGATTAGCAAATGAGCAGAATGACCAAGCAAATTCTTCTACCATAAAGCAAATGGAAAAAAAAATCAACTATTTTAAATGAATTTAAAGACACCTTACATCTATTTTATTCCTTCCCATTGTTTTTAAGTTTACATGCCTCTTTTGCTATCTGTTCCCTATCATATTTGTTAAATGCAAATCTGAGAAAACATATCCAAATTAATGAGTAAGGATTACATATTCCTCAAATAATAAAACAATAGCAGTGGGTAACTCTGTATATTCCATGCTTTGTTTAAAACTTCCTTAAACCATTTCATAGAAACAAATTTGTATACAGGAAATTTAGATATACATAAGAATATTTTGGAGCTAAGCGAAAGCTATTTAAACATATAATCAAATAGCTCAAGTGTTTAGAACAATGTTTTTTCTATTTTTTAATTTTTTAGAATGGCATAAGTACACATTGTTTCCAACAAGAATTCATAAATGTAGTAACTATTTAAAACCAACAACCAGATACCAAAATTGCTTATGCTTCAAAGTAATTAAAAGATAGGAAAATACCAGTGATGATAGGTTTTCTTTTTCTTTCTTCATTTCTTCACGAACTGCTTCTCGCTCCCCAGCTCTCTTATCTAGCTGAAGTGCTAACTCTTTTTCAAGGCGATCTTTCTGTCTCTCCATTTCATTTTTAAGCTGTTCACATTGAACTAAAGCCTGTGGAGATGATGAAGACCACTCTAATATTTGTAGAACCAAATTATATGTTCTTTTAACATAAGGCAAACATTAAATTTTGGGAAAAAATGAAATTAAAAAATTATATAAGACCGTTTAAGTATGCTCTCACTAATATATAAAGATGCATACTGTATATAAATTTATAAGTATACAATACTTTCAATATTAACAAAACAATTTGTCACTCTATTTGAAAGAATAGATTACTACTACAGGTAGTCCTCGACTTACAACAATTGAGCCCAACATTTCTGTTGTTAAGTGAGACATTTGTTAAATGGGTTTTGCCCCATTTTACGACCTTTCTTGCCACAGTTGTTAAATGAATCACAGCAGTTGCTAAGTACCCAGTTGTTAAGTGAATCTGGCTTCCCCATTGATTTTGCTTGTCAAAAGGTCGCAAAAGGTGATCACATGACCTTGGGACGCAGCAACGGTCAGAAGTATGAACGACTTGCCAAGCATCTGAATTTTGATCACATGATCATGAGGAGGCTGCAAAGGTTATAAGTGTGAAAAATGGTCATAAATTACTTTTTTCAGTACTGTTGTAACTTTGAACTATCACTAAATGAGCTGTTTTAAGTTGAGGACTACCTGTACTTTCAAAGAACTTTAATTCCGTGATAATGCTGGCAGTGTCTGTGCTAAATACCTATTCACATTTCACCAGAAATATTCTGATTTCACATTTTGAAGTATATATATCAGATAATGTCAAGAAATAAAGGGGCATATTTTTAAATACAGATGTGAATGTACTTTATCTCATCTTCTCATCATACTTCTCAAGCATATATTTTGTTCTAATCCAAGACCAAATTTACAAAATTACTCAATTTAAATGTTATTTTCTTATGTGACATTAGTATTTTAAATGAAATATTATTAGATAGGCAATTATTTCTCGGGTCCTGTTTGAAACATAATCAGCCTTAAAAGAAAGCAAATCTATTCTTCTTGTTTGACAGTAAAGAAATGCTGATGAAAAAAATGATCCTCAATGAAAGAAATGCTGCTCTCATTAATCATTAACTTGTCATTAAGAGACCTTACAGCCATTATTTTTCATATTTTGATTTTTCAAGACTTAATCTGTAAAAATATATTTAATATTATTGATGTATTTTCTAGACTTTTATCCCAATCTTCCTCCAGGAGCAAAAGTGACATACAAAGCATGCTTTCCTCCAATTTTCCCCTACAACAACAACAACCCTATGTGGTAAGTTAAGGTGTCACAGAAAGCGTGTGCTGAGGTGATGAAATTTCCATGGCTGAGAGTGAATCAGAATCTTGGTTTCCTTAGCCCCAGTCAAACACCTTAGCAAGTATGCCACAACAGCTTTCAGATTTTACAGATTCAGTGCAAACCTTTAAACCTACACAGCCATTCAGTAGTTTTTCAACAATCACATTTTGTTTTCTTTACTGATATTAAAACATGACATTTGATAGGTAGATAATTGCTACCTTAAAAACATATCTTTCTATAAATTTTTGTTTGTTTGTCTGTTTGTTTGTTTGTCATCTACAGATACTAATTGAATATAAATTATTCTAGGCCTAGTGATTCTAGTTTATACAAATACGCAGGCTCAACTCTGAAAATGAAGAATACATGCACAAGCACACTGCTTACACAGGTGCAGTGCTTACCCGAATAACTTTCTCTGCATGTGGCATCTTCAGCAATTCTTGTTAAAGTGATAGGAATAAGAAATTTTATTATTTTATATAACATTGTAAAATACTACAAAACCTCTGGTTTGTCACTAACAGACTAAAGTGGCTACATCCTGAAATTATTGAAGTTAATAGTGATATTGTTGTGTCTCTATTCCTAGAACTGAAGCTAACTGGATTCTTTCAGAGTATACCTGAATTCCATTTGCACAATACAGTTTGGTCCCTTAGAAAAATAATGTTTGTTTCCAACACAAATTCCTTTCAACTAGATGCAATATATTAATTACACAGCAGATGGCAGTAGTTACCAAGGTAATAAATCTAAAGCAGGCAATATCTAAAATAAGCTTTTTAATTTACATTAGAAAAGCTCTTTCATACTGTTTACATAGCACTTCATTTTTAGTGCAAGGTATGAAAACTTAGTTCTTGAAACTGATGGGAGAGAAAATTCACTTCTAGGCTAATGGGTCACTGGTAATCAAAAACAATGCAGCTGTTCCAACTCTTCCTCTTTCTCACAAATCATAAATAGGAAGGAGAAGCAGTCGGGAGAAAAAAGGATTTCAGCATATCTGAGACCTAGCTCATGCCATTCAACTTACTGGCCATTACATAGGCTGTATGAATACAGGTAGTTTTTGACTTATGACAATTGGGACCAGAATTTCCATTGCTTAAGTAAGGTGGTTGTTAAGTGAGACTGATTTTTGCCATAGTTGTTAAGTGAATCACTGCAGTTGTTAAGCAAATCGTGTGGTCATTAAGGGAATCCAGCTTTCCCCATTGAATTTGCATATCAAAAGTTGGCGGGGAAAGTTACAAATGGTGATCACATGGCCCTGGGACTATCAAAATTTTGATCACGTGATTGTGGGGATGCTGTGTGACAGTTGTAAGTCACTTGTTTCAATGCCGCTGTAACTTCAAACAGTTGCTAAATGATTTGTAAGTCGAGAACTATTTGTAAATACCTGGATTTGTCTTAATTGCCTTCCAATCAGTTTATTATGGGCCCGATTCCTTGTCCATTTTCTCCATGGCTTGCATGAGTTCATCCACCTCAATCACATCTACACCATTCACATATTTTCCAATCTAAAGGCCTCCCTGGATTAAGTTTGGTTACCCTTTTCTGCATTTTTTCTAGTTCTATTTACTTTTTGAAGTGCAGCAACCAGAACCATACGTTGTAATTTAGATATGGCTAAACCACATATTTTAAAGGGCATTACAATGTTTGTTTTTATTAAAACAATGAGCCATCCAACTCCTCAGTGACTTTTGGATAAAAAGAACATCTATTCTAAAATGATGGAATATAGAGGACCTGTCAGCCTTATCATGTACACCTAACAGCAACCCAACCACATAAGCTAATTCTAGTGTATTATAAAGCTACACTACAAATCTTGCCAGTGTGAAAGTACAAATCACCCGATGTCTCTTTTCAGCCTATGAAACAAGAAGGGTCCCTTCTTAGCCTCTCTCTCCCACCCTGCTGAAATCCCAGAAAGAGATGATTTAAAGGAAAGGCCTTTAGCCAGTTCTTGGGGGTGGGGTGTTCCTGCACCCAAAATCTCACTTTGGTTGGGAGTACATGCAGAAAGTTTTAAAATTACTTCTTCTATCACTTTTTTCTTTGCTCCTTTGAGCAAAGAATCTGGCCACAACCATTTTCTACCTAGGTGTAGCCCACAGTTTATAAAACCCTTCATGTCTATCCTACCCAAACCGCTACCTATAGGTATAGGTATAGGGAGTTACATTAAACCTATATAGGATTATCTCTTTAACATGGTAAAAGATCATGGATGAGGAATGAGAGGTGCATTTATGGATAGAGCATTTCAAACATTTATTTGAAAGTCAGTCTAATAATAGAAAGGAGTTTAGGCAGCAAAGTAATTTTTCTTTAGTACATGGACCACTTAGTACTATTCACCAAACATCATCAAAGATATTAATGGATTAGGACAGAGTCCATTAAATCTAGGATTCAAAGCCTAAAGTAGCCAGCAAGATGCCTCTCAAAAGCACATAAACAAAGCATTACTTTCAGCCTTCTTGCATATTGTAAATGGTAGACACAATTTCAGATACCTAAACTATTGTGTCTTTGCACAATTTTACCTTGGTTCTTTCCAAATTAGCTTCTTCAGTCATGTGTACTGCTTGTTTCACTTGTTCATAAGCTTTGCATTCCCTCTGTTGCATTTCATTTAAGTTTATTCTTATTGTAGAAAGGGCTGCCATTAACTCATCTCTCTCTCTTTAAAAAAGAGAGAAGAAAGATCAATATATTAGACAGGTAGGAGATACTTCAGCGAGATAAAGAGCAACATTAACATTTAGTAACATTTCTAAGCTATTATATAGAAGGGATTGCATTAGATTTATACCATTTTCTTTTTTTACAAAAGATAGGTATAGTCTACCACATCTTTACATGTTAAGTTGTAAATTAGCAAAGATTCTACAATAAATAGTTTAGATTCCAGATCAGGAAGGGATAACTTGGGCATAGCTACAGCACCCTTCCAAAGAACTCTCCCCCACCAATTGCTGCTGAAAGTAATATGGGCAAATTAATTTTCAGCTGCTTTTTGGATGGAAGGACAGTTTAAGGGTAGAGAAGGAAGAAATTTGTCTCCTAGAAAGTTCCTACTCCCATGCCCATCAAAACCAAACAGAAAAAAATTAGTCAGAAAAAATATAGCTCTATTATTTTCAGTGATTTTATAGCATGATCAGAAAGTTTCCTATAAACCTGCAGATTTTCGTAAGACTAAATTGCAGCCCCCAATTGCCTAAAATAAGGAGGAATAAATAATACATATATGCAGGATCCAATCTGGGTCAGTCACTGGGACCAGAAATATAGACTTCCGAGCTTTTGGATCAATTTCTGACCTATCCTTAGGGAATTCTCTCTACCGGAATGTGCGCTTTAGGCTATTCTACGCGTCTTATTTATATGGTGCTTGGTTGGGTGTGGCTTCCTGGGACACGTATATTTGCCTTTCTTTGTAATACATATATGGCAGACAAATTATTTGTACAGCTATAGTTATCGACAATTACTTATAACTCTGATTTCAATTGTTAAATATGATGGTTAGAAAATAGAGAAAATGAAACTGGGGCAGATCCTCATTCCGTTGGTAAAATCCTATTGTTTATTTCTGAATCACCTTTTCTGCAATCAATGATTCCCATTTTTTAACCACATATATATGTAAACATACCATTTGTAAAGTATGGATTGGATAAACTTAATGTACAAAAAAGACAAGTGGAATTATTTATATTTACTTGATGGCTCCATTCATTCTGTTGGGAATGTAGATTAAATACTGAGCCTTTTTAGATTCTTACCAAATAGAAGTGCTGTATGAAAACTTCTTGTTCTGTTAAAGGAAAATGGAAGCCATATGTGAAATGGAGCTTAGAGACTCATTTAAAAACCATTCCACAATCAAATAAAGCACTCTATTAAGAGTCTACGGTGGGTGGCTGCTGAGCAGGAAGATACTCTAAGAGGAATAATGCTTTTTGTAAAGATTCCTTACAATTGCACTAAAAATACTGATTTTCATGAAATACTTTGTTGCAATTGTTATACTCTGTGGGTTTTTTTTAAAATTCAGAACTATCCATCTGCTTACTTTGTTAGTCTTTCAATGGTTTGCATATGGACATTTGAATGAGTCTGGGAAAGAACCGCTTCATGCTGTGCACAATTTAAGCAAAGACCACCAGGCCTATTAGAACTATTTGCTGCATTGATCAAATGCTGATGTTTTAATCTTCCGCTCAGCTCTTCACAGTTTTTTTGGGACTCTGATAAAGCTTTTCTGCAACAATAACAACATAAAAGCATTATAAACAGCATACAAGATTGGAATACAATCATGATTGGAAAGCAACCTAACAACTTTTTTCTTACTGCTTTAAACTCTCTAAAAGACCACAGCTTTGTACCACATTAAAGAACAACCAACTTATTACCACATAAACCTTTCATGGATCACTATCCACATTATCAGATGCATAAAATATTTCCTGAGTAAAGATCACCATATATCAGTGAAGGCTGGGAAAGAGGGAAGAAAGAATAGCGAAAGAAGAACTGAGATGCAAAATGAACAGTGACGAATAAAAGATCATCACTCCAGTATTACACAGATATTTTTAAATTAAAAAGCTGGATAATGTGTATCTAGAGCATAAGAAAGCTTGGTCTCTGTTTTAGGATTTAGACATTTTGTGTGTGTGTGTGTGTTTTTAATGAAATGAATTGAATGATAGTATCTTAAACAGTTTGTATGTTTATTTGCCCACTTCAGATCTTGACAGGAACCAACTGAAACAGGTCTAGTTAATCCACTTCCTCCAGGGCATTCATCAACTGCACACCAGCCTCCTTTTCAACAACATTTTTTAAAAAGGGAAAGTTAGAGACAGGGTGATAGTTAAATAAAATTATTAGTTCCAAGGATGGCTTCTTAGGAGGGGGTTCAGGAAGTACTGCCCCCTTCCGTAAAGAGGCCAACACCACAGCGCCAAGGGTCATTTTTATTTGTTTTGTGGATGTTTTTACAGTTTTAACGTTTTTTTTACATTGTTTTACTTGTTTTAGAATTTTAGAATTGTAAGCTACCCAGAATCACTTGGATGAGTTGGGCAGAAATTGAATGAATGAATGAGTGAATTTACTGTGCAATCATAAAATAACTATGCTGCAAAATAGAAAGACCCAAATCTTTCACAAATAACAAATATTTTTAAAAATACTATTTTAGTCATCAAAGGGACATGGAGGAACTGAAACAAGCTTTATTCCATTCTGAAAGTTTTATCTGTATAAAATGGCAGTATGGTTGTAATGTTAGGGATTTTTCCCCTCTAGATACTGATTGATGCTTTGCAATAACTTACCAATCTTACTAGGGAAGCAACAAACATACATCCAATTACATATAGAAACAGACTCATTATTAAATTATAAGGCACATGTCACAAACTTTTTAAGAGCACAGAAAAAAATAATGTGATTTATTTCTACTGACTTATGGACATATATAACGAGGCAAAATGAAACACTTTGATAGAGGCATAAAGCATCAACCTAAAAAATATATACTTTTTTTTACCGTAAAGATTGGATCTGAGCTTCAAACACTTCAGTCTTTTCTTCATGAAGATATTTTAGTTTCTCCTTTAAAATAAAATTAATACCTATCATTTGTTCGGTTATATATAAGACATAGTCAGGACTGCCAGGGCATCAGCAAAATTTTAGCAATCTATCTGTCTGTCTTCTACCATATAGGGTATAGGGTTTCCTGCTTGAGCAGGGGGTTGGACTAGAAGACCTCAAATATCCCTTCCAACTCTACTACTACTACTACTATTACTACCATATTAAAGTTATAAAGACTATCTGACTCCATTATGACTTTGGATACCAAACCTGCACTAGCTGAAAACGGAATAATTTAAATTACACAGCACCCACTATGCCCACCTAAGAATAAAATTATGTAGTCATATACTAACTCATTTTCATCATTATTAGATCCTGTGCAAAGCACATTGGGCAGCAAGTGTTTTCCAAAGGCTTCGATCATTCTCAGCATCGACTAACTCGTTTTAACAAAGCATTATTAACTATTGGGTATTTTCTGTTAAATTTTCTGTCTAAGTATTATTGATTAGAAATGCCAGAAATTGAAATAAGACTCTTATACAGCACATGGAACTGTAAAATACAGATCCACTGAGTTAAGCTTTAAATGTCCAATCAAATTGCTTAGGGATTTAGATGATCATTTTTTTTTTTTGTAAATTTCTAATATTTAAATCACAAGTTTTTTCTTAACCTTTTTTAGACAGACAATTAAATTTTAACATTCAAAGACAAAACATGTAATTAAAGGCATACTTCAGTGTAACGTGATTTGGTAAATGGTTATTTTAAATTATCCAGACTTTGTTTTTCCGGCAGTGTTGAAAATTATGATCCTGCAGCAGGAATAAGTGCAGGAATGCAGAGCACTGACTGTATCATGTGTAATATTCTGATGCATCCTCCCTTGTGATCTTGTTTTTATTTAAATTTAATTGTTTTAAATGATTTTTGTAGAAAATACAGAAAAGTTCAACATAAAATAAAATGCAGCAAAACTGCAAAATTAAAATTTAAAACATACAAGTAGAGCATTTTACCAGAATGATAAATTATTAATGCTAAAATCATCAACATTTTTAAAATACTGACCAGTTCCTGTTGCCACTTTTCCAACTCTAATGTAGGTGCCTTGGCTTGCTCAGTGACGTGACAAGATGCTTTAGCAGCTCCACAAATATGAGAATGATCACCATGTATACCACCAGATTTTGAGAGAAGGGTCTGAAACAAATATCAACAGTGAAAGTGCACCGTAAATGCATATACACAGCACACACATTGAAGATATCCTATAAATGTATATGATGTTTGTTACTGATCTTGTTATATTTATTCATAACAAGCTCAATAACTAATGATAATGATATAACTGTATGTGTTATAGTATTAATATAGCAAATTATTGAACCATTTCCACAAGTTATTCCTTCCATTACAACATCATCTCTGCACCATTTCCAGATCTTTCCTAAGAGCTTTATGACTTACAGGAGAGTTTTAGTTTTAATAAAGAGATCAGGACAGAAAAACAATGTTGCACAAATGGAATTCTGCTGATAAAATGAGTGGAAGCAACCATTAATTGTCACTATATGAAGCCATTAAAATATATAATTAAACAAAACTCTGCATTTATTAATTTACGAAGACTAAATTTATTTCTATTTATTTCTATTTTCAGTGTATCCTGTTCTACAAGATGAGACATTTAGTGATAAACTAAACCTATCTGTATGTCCTTCACGTTTAGAAAACTTAAGGGCAGAAGGCTTTGTCCGACTCAATGACTGAAGTGCCAATGGAGGAAGACAAAAAAAATAAATCCAACTGAGTAAGAGCCATTGTCAGGCCTATGTCATGACAATACAGGTGGCAAAACTTTGCTATTTCTCCACACTTATTGCATTTTCTGATATCACCCAGCAGCCCTATTTAGAGTAACCCTCTTCATAGTCACGACAGGCTGGGCCTCAGGATCATCTGCAAGACCATGATAAGAAATATTCATGCAATCTTACAGACGTCACTCAGATTTACTTGGAGTTGGATTCTGATTGGGCAAGTACAACCTAGTTGTAATGTTACCGGTATCTAGACTAAGCTGGATTCTGTTATGTCTGAGGACGTGGTTAATGTCCTTCTGTCTTTTAGTTTGGCTATCTTTATGTTAGATTCTGACCTCTCCTTCAAACAGAAACTACATAGCTCTTTACCCAAAATGTTTTAACAGATCCTGCCCAAAGCAGGGGTTTGGATTAGATGATTTCTGAGGTTCCTTTGAGTTCTTATTATTTTATAAAAAGATGAAAAACTAAATTAACTCTATCCTTATGAACACTGTGTGCAATACAGATCTATTTCTCTATATCTATCTATATCTATATATCTGGTATATATATATCTGGTAACATAAGCTACAGGTATGTGACATATTTTGATGCATTATTAAATTTCCTACAGATTGATTTCTTATTAAATAAACTTTTAAGACTACATTTTCATTTAAATTTGACATTTTAAATTCCATAGAACTTACTGAGGCATTGATGACAGTTTGCTCTCTCAAAGTCCGCTCTGTTTCCATTTTTAGATCATTTTGTAGCTTCTCATTTTCAAGTACAACAACATGTATACGTGCTTTCAGTTCAGATATTTCTTCCTAGAAAGTTGAGTATGCATATTATAAATATGTTATTATTTAAACATAGAATCAATGCTCTTCACAAACATAATGACAGAAGTATAGTAAACATTTAATTTTGCATAAAATCTTATATCAATGGAAGCATAGCTGAAAATTAGTGACATATAAACAATAAAAACAGATTTCTGGCAAGTTTTAGCATGCTTGAGATAATATGCTACTGGAATACTCCAAAGACCTTTTCCTTTAATAAAAAGATCATTTTTCACCAAAATACTACTAATATTAATAAAACATGAGTTTTAAAATAATTTTTCGTTATTCTTTAAACCTGCATAAAATCAAAGAACTGTGTTTTTATCATTTGCTTAGCAAACTGCGTAGATTTTTTTGTAATTAGAGTTCTAAAATATAATAAACAAAGAGAAGGAAGCTTTATTACATACAAAATGAAAAACAACCCATTTTAACAAACTTCAAGCAAGCCTCGACTGTCATTTGTTCAGTTGCCATTTGAAGTTACGACAGTGCTGAATGAGAAGAGAAAAAACCAATCCTCAAAGATACAGCCATCATAGTGTCCACAAGGTAACATGATTATGATTTGACTAGTTGGCAGCCACCTTGCAACTACGATAGTTACAGTGTCCTGCAGTCACGTAATCGTCATTTGCGATCTTCACTACTGGCTTCTGACAAATGAAGTCAGTTCTCCCAAAGGTGCTTTTTCATGAGGCAACTGGACTTTCTTGTTTTTCTTTGAAGACATTTCACTTCTTGCTGAAGAAGCTTCTTAGATGAGAACGAAACGTCTTCAAAAAAAACCAAGAAAGTCTAGTTGCCTCATGAAAAAGCACCTTTGGGACAACCATGACTTGGATGACTGAGAATCTCCATAGACAACAGTCAGTTGGGAAGCCAGCAGATCACAAATGGCGATCATGTGATAGTATATCTTAGAACCATATCGGATATGCCTAATGACTGCAACTGGAACTGAGGAAACACAGTCATAAATTAGCATGATCAATGACATCATACTTTAAACCCGTATTGCTTAGCAACAGAGTTCCCAGTTCCAATTAACATTGTTAATCAATGACTACCTGTGTTCATTGAGAAATGTATACGAAAACTGTGCACATGTGAGCTAAAATTATACGTATAGGAAGGGGCATGCTACCCAGATACAGAGCTGTGTTAGGGAAGTATAACTAGAAAACACCGGAGAATAGAAATTAGCATCCCGCTATCAATATATTCTTAATCTAATCAAATGGCAACTACAGATAGTCCTCAACTTACAACCATTCATTTAGTGACCAAAGTTACAATGGCATTGAAAAAAGTGTCTTACTGTATGACTGTTTTTCACATTTATGATCATTGTAGCATCCCCATGGTCATGTGATCAAAATCCAGATGCTTGGCAACTGGTTCATATTTATGACGGTTGCAGTATCCCGGGGTTATGTGATCCCCTTTTGCGACCTTCTGACAAGCAGTCAATGGAGAAGCCAGATTCATTTAACAACCATGTTACTAACTTAACAACTGCAATTATTCACTTAATATAACTGTGGCAAGAAATGTCGTAATTTGGGGCAAAATTCATTTAACAACTGTCTTGCTTAACAACAGAAATTTTGGGCTCAATGGTGGTCATAAGTTGAGAACTATCTGTAAACTATTTGTTACTTATTGTTCAAATCCTCATGTTTTTAATATGGTATTAGAAATAGTTACTTCCTACTTCAGGTACATCTAAAGCTATCGGCTGAAATATACTTTTCACCAATAAAAATAAAATGAAATGCTTTCTTTTCTGTTACTAAACAAATTGTCTCTGTTTAGAATATAATATGCATAATTGTGGGGTTAAAACTCCAAATGTTAATAGTAAATGAATAAAGCTGCCTCAAAAGAACAGATCATAAGTATTATGTACGATACCTTGCAAAACTTGACTTCAGCCTCTAAATGATTAATATATTGAGACTGATCATTAATGATGGGAACAAGTTCAGAAAGGGCAGGCAAACTGTGATCAGTAGCTTTAGATGTTTTCTAGAAGAAATTAAAAAGACACCAGTCAGAATGATATGTTTCAGATAAGATTCTTTCCAAACAGTTTCATATTAGAATAGTATTTTAAATTAGAATAATTTACATTAAGAAATCTATCAAATGGGTTCCCTTCAGTAATGGAATGCTAAGTGCTCAGAAGGATAGGAGGCCATTTCAAAATAGACTGAGGTCTTTCTGAGTGGATGGATATAGGAAAAGAATGAAACAAAGCTTGAGAAAGCAAATCCTGAATTTCTGCTACAAACGTCTGTTAGCAGATTCATATTTTCCACTCAAAAAAAGTCTCTAAAGCAAATAGAATGTAAACACTGCTGCTTTGTAATTTTTTAAAATTTTAATTAAGCGCTCACTGTTCTAACATAAATGTTCGTGTATTTCCTGTACCTGCATACACACAGTGTATTTCTTTTACAATTAAGCACGATAGATAAAAATTGATTTATTTTAGTTTATTATCTGACATATGCTTAATCCTAACTGAGGTAATACGCATGTACAGACAATGCACAAGCATTGATATATATGTAAGATGGAATAAGTATTTACCAAAGGACTCTTGGACTACTTCTTTTTGATGGGCTGAACTATTTAAGCTGATAACAAGCTGGGCTTTCTTGGGACCAACTATTTAAAGACCATCTTGTCTCGACCTCTGTGAACACATCCATCCCAATTCCTAACCTCCTTATAATTTTTCTTAACTGGAACACTAGACTGCCATCAGAAAGGAATCAGGGCATAGTTATGGTGGTCTTCATGTTTTCAGATGGCCTCCCTAAGATGCACATTTATTTATTTATCATACTTATGCCTCACCACAATCTAGCAACCCTCAGATACCTGTATAATTATAATATAGCAACATTTTAAAACAGCCATGGTATAGTTAAAATGACACAATTAAATTAAAACTCTTCCAACTAAAAGAACAAATTTAAATATTAAAACAGTAATTTTTTTTTATTTGTAAACTGTCCAGAATCACTTAGGTGAGGTAGGTGATGTAGAAATTTGATGAATAAATACAGTAATACATACATAAACAATAAATTAAAAACAATGATAAAGTAAGAGATGATGTTGTTCTAAAACTAAGAAAAATGTATCTTAAATAAGTCTATTCTTAACATGGGGCCCCCATGTATAATTTGTCAATTTCCTAATAATGTTATTCCTTGCACTGACTTTAGCCTTAGTATTCAGGGAGTATTGTTTAAATGAAAACGTCCTATCAAGTGTCACACCGAGATATTTCAGTACTATATTCAATTCCCTTGCCATATAATATTCAACTTGACCCTTGCATCTCAGTTTCAAAGGTGAAAAGCACACACTTGTGTCTTACTTATATTGGGCCTCAAATGATTGATGGTATAATTTTTGTCCTAATTTTTCAAGTGCTACAGTGAGTCTTCCAGCTACCTCATCAAAATTTGATCCTTGTGTGACCACTGCTGTCTCATCTGCATAGATAAATAATCAGATGTTGTCAGGAACTGGTTGATCATTTGTATATATATTATACTTGGAGACAATATATTTCCTTGTGGCAGTCCATTCTTCTGTAACATCCATCTACTATTCTTAACCATTAAGCATCATGAAAAATATCTGATTCTGTAGGAGAGTGTCAATAACCCTAGTAAGCCTATTGTCTCCAATAAGATTATTTACCTTATGTAATAATATTCTATTGGTTGACAGTATCATACGCTGCATTGATATACAAAAACCATTCCAGTAATTAAGAAGAAGAACCCCAAAATACCAAATCTACTTCTTCACAGGTTATTCCTTAGCCATCAAGAGATTATTGTCAGGGTTCTGACTATCGAACCCAACCAAGCATGCACCATCAAGACAATCCGATCTCTTAATGCAAAACTTTATTGAGTACATCACTCCGGCACACATGAAGCAAAACCAGCTCTGGTTAATTCCTGCGCAAATCACTATAATTAAAATATAGAACTCTCCCTCCACCCTATTAGTGTAGGCCACATGGTTCAATCAAGTCCCAAATTATTGTTATGAGAAAATGTCTTTGTGGGTTTGCAAATGCCTGCTAAAACGTCCTTGGTTCACATGGGCTGACTTTTTGTTGTCTGGACCCTGCATTTCATTGCCCCCTCTCCTCCCTAGTGTGTTGGCAAGCTGAGTAGTAATAATGGTGACAACCTCACGTGGCCACTTCGAGCTTGACAATTATACTGGTGTCAACAGAGAACCCCAATGTACAAACAGCGGTTCCATCTTACTTAAATTCAACTTCAGCCTGCTCTGTTCCACCTCCAGCCTCCAGGCACCAGAAAGGGATATTGATAGCATACTATAATCCCTACAACTGATGACTTAAAGTTAGTTATCACTGGAGTACAGATAATACCACACTTTAACTTCTCCCCACCAATTTCATATGACCTTAAAAGAGCAGGAGAGAAAGGACTACTGGATGATCCCTCACCTTCTACTATCACAGACTGAAATCACCCACTTAGGAAGAAGCAAAGCTACTACACAATGGGGTCTCCGATGGTCCAATAAGATACCATGATTGAAAGGCCATGTTTATGATCTTTCTTCATTTTAAGCAAAAGACCTACCAGTTTTTTTTAAAAAAGCACGTCCTTTGCATTTTGGATGTATACACTATAAATATAAATATAAAACTTGTAAAAAAAAAAAACCTGATATATAAAGGAATAATATGGATCCAGAATACTAAACATGTTTTAAAAAAACAATGAAATAGTGCTAATTTCAATGTTTGCAAAAAACAGAAAAATGTAACTGGGAAGAAACCTAGCTATTTTTCCTCAGAAGAAAGGTCCACACTGATCAATGAAAGGAAGACATGTGACATTAAACTAGCCTGACAATTTTTGTTTTATTATTTTATTTTATTATTTTACTTATTATTTTATTTCATTTTATTTTATTATTTTTCCACTCATCTTGCCACAAGATGACTCCGGGCAGTTTACAAGATTAAGGGTGGTAAAAACTATAACAATAAAGAATACAACATTATAATTAAAAGATGGGAGGGGAGGGAGCAAAATGAGCAGGGGGGCAGATGGGATCTACTATTAGTCTATCAACCACCTTCAGCACGGTACTCCTCCCCTTGGGACTCCTGGCTAGCTGGCAGAGCTAGGTCTTCAAGGTCAGAATAGTGGGAGCCAATCTCACCCCAGGGGCAACATGTTCCAAAGGGCTGGGACCACGGCACAGGAAGCTCTTCTCCTGGACCCTGCCAGCTGGAATTCCTTGACTGATGGGATCTGCAGCATGCCTCCTCTGCTGGCATGAGTAGGACAAGCCTATTCCATGGGGTGAGGCGGTTCCCCAAGTAACCTAGGGTCCTAGACCATATTATGTAGGGATTTATAGGTAGTAACCAATACCTTGAATTGCACCTAGAAGCAAACCTGCAGCCAGCATAGCTTGCGAACAGAGGTGTAACAAGGATCACTCTAGGGGCCCCAAATACTACCTGTGCCATTGCACTCTGTACCAGTTGAAGTACTTGATGATGCTACCTAGTTTTGGTAATGAAACGTCTGCAAGCAAACAACCAAACTCAGAGAGGACCAAAGACCCCTCATTTCAACCCTGAGCTACAAACATTCTCCTCTATCAGTATCTTGACATGTTTTCATCACAGCTTCATCTTTAGATATTTTATTCTCTATCAAGATACCATCCTCTATGTTAAACTAGGCTCAGAAAGCTTGATATGGGCTTCCCCTCTGGATTGAAGGAATAAAAAGGGGGAGAGGAGATAGAAGCAAGCATTTCCTGTGATGGCTGCAGTGCTATGGGATATGCTATCCCCTGAAATTCATAGAATCCCCACATTCCTATCATTCTGGAAGACCTGGCTCTTTATAGGGCATTTGGAATATAGTATAAATTGTTTATTTGCTCTGAAGTGTTTTAATGACATGTTTCAAGTTTAATGACACCTAAGTCTTGTTTATAATTTATGTTGCATGACTTTTATATACATTTAAGTTGCCCAGAACTGGGCAGATTATAAATTTTAGTGAGTGAGTGAGTGAGTGAGTGAGTGAGTGAGTGAGTGAGTGAGTGAATGAATGAATGAATGAATGAATACCCGTAACATTGTTTACAAAATATATGATATTCATAATGTTAAGATATTTTGAACCACTCAGTGTTGTGGGATAAACACTGATTGGATCCAGGAGAAGAGCCTTTTCTGCTGTGTCCCCATCCTTTGGAATATTCTCCAATCAGAGGTGAGATCCACTCCCACATTAATAGCCTCCCAGAAGAGTCTAAAACGTGGCTCTGCTGCTCGCCCTGAGGCCACAACAGGAGCCTGCTACAATAGGGTGACTAATGGAGTAGAAAAGATTCTCACCCCTAGGCTACCCATCATCTTGACTTTTAACTTTTAACCTTTTAATACAAATTTTAATTGTTTTTAGCACTTTGTAACTTTTTATGATATTGTAAGGCACTCACAGTATTAGTGAGATGGGCGGCATAGAAATTTAATGAAAAAATAAAATTGATTTACGATGAACAATCTGTTATATCCTTTTGAACTCACTTTCTCTCCGGAATCTTAAGTAAGCTTGAGACTTCCTTCAAATTTTATATTAAAATTCCACTTTTTCAAGACACCTTTTAATGCTTTTTCCTTCTGTCTAATAACTTATAACTGGGGAGTATTTTTAACTAGCTTCCATTAAAGCATATAAATTGATAGTGCTCAATAAATAACATCTTAACATGGCAAAACCCTTCATCAGTTTAAAAAGAGTTGAAGCAAACTTTGTAGTATTTACCCTCGCATCTCCATACATTTAGCAGAAAAAGACAATGAACAATAGCAGGGAATATTTACTACAATCAAAGAAAGCACATAAATGTTTCATATGCTTTTACATCCAGTTATGGTTCTGATCAGACTGGATTTGCAGGTTTCCAAAAGAAAACTACACTATTCCATCTCTCAGAAGTAAAATTATTTGACATGTGAATTGTCAGAAGTGATCAATGGATTCAATGATTAATTTTTCAAAATGTTTTGCAACTTTTACTAAAGGGAAAAAAATGCACATTTGCAAAATAGCAAAGGGAATAGCGCTTAGACTTATATACTACTCCATAGTGCTTTACAGGACTCTCTGGGCAGTTTATAAATGTCAGCATATTGCCCCCAACCATCTAGCTCCTCATTTTACTGACCTCAGAAGGATGGAAGGCTGACTTCCGGTTCCGGATCGCGGTGCTGGCGGTCGAGTGAAGAGAATCGTCTCTTCACCGGCCGGTTTCCCTTCACCGGTAGACCCTGGACAGGGTCGAAAGTCGCCCTGGAGGGGCGACCACCGTTGGGGAGGACCCTCATCTGACCGCGGAAGGGCGGCAGCGCCTTCCGCGGTCCAAGGCAGCTCCTTAGGGCCGACGAGGAAAAGATCAGCCATTAACATGGCCGATCACTTAGCCGCACCAGCCGAAAATCACAAGAACAGCTAAGCGAAAAGAACCACTGTGGAAGATCCAGGTGAGACCCTTCCTTTCCTTTCTCTACCCTAACTATTCTCCTGTAAAAAGCCCCTGGAATTATTTCCCTGTTTTTACTAGAGCGGCGTTTGCCTACTTGGGAAGAAAGCTTTGGAAATAAAAGGAATGAATAACTAATTTTAATGACTATTTTTATTTTTGGATACTCTGGGGTCCTGAAAAAAACTCTTATTTTAGAATTTTACTATTTTATTTAATTGGAGAATATTGTTTCTTTTATTCTTTTAACTGGAAAAAATTCTATTGGCGTCTGGAAAAAGATTTGATAATCTACTGGGGACATCTTGTGGCGAAGTTTGACACTGCAACTGTTTTTTTTCCTTTGATTTTGAGGCTGGCTTTGACCTTCAAATTATCATGAAAGGGAAAAGATAAAGAAGCTGAAACAGCTGGGCGGTGAAATTAACTGTTACAAAATGTGGAGGTGGATTCTGGCTGACTGCCATTAAATATAGCCTCCACTAAAAGACTAAAGGATTATTTTCAAGCATTATTGAAATGGAGGAACTTTATTCACAACTTAACTATAATCCCATATTGGAAAAAATTCATGAAGCTACTGAGCAGATGGATTCCAAAATGGAAGCTATTACTTCAGAACTACAAACTAAATTTCAATCTTTAACTGATCAATTTTCAGGCCAGGGAATTGCAGAGGAGGAACAAATTAATATTCAAGAGGCCTGTATGCAACACCACGTAATTTAATGAGATGGAGGATCCTTATCCACATCTTAACTATGGACTTATATTGGAAAAAAATCTTGAAATTAACGCCAGAATGGAATGGAATAGAATGGAAACCAAAGATGTTGCTCCAAAATTGCAAACTGATTTCCAGACTCCAACTGACTATTCTACAACCCAAAAAATAACAGAAGAGGAACAAACCAACACCAAAGAGGACTCTATACTATGCTATATACAATCTACTGAGATTTTTGAAGATCAAAGAGTGACTTTAATTAAACCACACGCAACTTTAAAAGCAACAGGAATTGACGTTCAAATACGACTTATTGAGAATGGTGACAACGTTGATAACCAACTACTAATTACAACATTGGACATAATTGATTATGCTATTCAGTTTAATCAAATATTGAGACTTGAATTTTTAGGGCAACAACGGAACAACTACAAAGGAGCCAATTCCTTAAAATTGATAATTAGATGCTCTCCCTTGATTCAAATGTTATGTCGAGGAATGGAGACCTATCTGATGAAATAGAGGCTCTGTTATGGAAACCTGCCTGGCACAAAAAGAAAGCCAGAGTAAGATTTAAAAATGGTATTTAAAATTTTACTAAATGGATTAAAAAGGCTTTTTAGAGATATGGACTGATTTAATGTTTAGGATTTTGACTTATAACTGAGAAGGATAAGAAATAGAATATATATGTGAAATAGATTGAGCATGTATTTTTTGGAATAATATATCTATTTTAGGATTGATAATCACTTTGTAAGGGAATGAGATTAAGGTAATGGATTGTAATAATGGAAGACATGGTATTAGTAAATGAGTTATTAGAATAAGAAAGAGAATATATCTGGGAGATGTAAGAATGTAATTTTTGGAATAATATGTGTATTTTAGACATTATATGTTATGAAATGAGGGAAATTAGGGATTCCCGAAGTGTAAACAATATGTTTATTTAAGGCTAAATCGGAATATGATAATTGGAATTTAGTAAAGCTTAAAACAGGATTTGGACTTGTATAGGTAAAATGTTATTGATAATTTTATTGATTGATTGAACTTTATTTAGAAATGTATTAATTTGAATATGTTATATTAATTGAGGGAAATAGAGAGGGAATGTTTAAGGAGCTAATTTGAGCTATACATACATGACTTTGTGTTTGGATAATTGATTACCCCATCTCCACGTTGTTTCCAAAGCACTTTGTTGTAAAAATTGAAAAATCAATAAAACTTGTTTCAAAAAAAAAAAAGGATGGAAGGCTGAGTCAATCTTGAGCCCCATCAACATCGAACTCCAGGCTGTGGGCAGAGTTAGCCTGCAATACTGCATTCTAATCACTGCACCACTACGGCTCAAGATCAGTATGTGGTATATACAAAAACACTTGCAGGAAATTCAGAATCACATCTCCACTGTTAAAATCAAGGACCATGACATGCTTGCATATGCTGCACAAGTGAATAAATTCAGAACCTTTCTCTTCAATTTCATCCTTATGCTTTGCCTTGTCATATCGTGCACAATTCACTAGATGTATAACGCTGAACTAACAATAGGTAACTTAAAAATAAATACAAAAGCTTATACACAGGCTAGTCTACTAATGCCTTGTTAAATAACTACATAACTCATCAAATGAGACAACATAAATACTACTTAGATATTGTTCTGTAAATAGACATGTAATTATTTGGTCATGTAACAAGAGATAAAAAGAGGGTAATACTTACTGTGGGTGACATTCCTCTCTTCTTTGAGGGTGATATTTCACTCCCCCTTTCTTCTTGTTGACGTAATAATGCTTTAAGCTGATTAACTATAATACAATAGTAAAACATATTTTACCTAAGATAATTCTAGTTTGAAAAAAAAATCAAATGGAACATTTCAAACCTGCATGGCTGTACTGTAGCTCCTGCCAAGCTTTATCTTCACTCACTTCATGGCCTGAGTTAGGAAATAACTGACCCAATGTAGCTGCACTTTCGCCTGTGGCAGAATCTTTTTCACGGAAGACATACTTCAATTGATCAAGGCTTTTACTAGCACGATCTAAAAATAATAATTTTGAAAGTTCATCGTGATTAAAAGGTTCTTTGCAACTTGGTAAGAAATACAGATAAGATTATCAACAGTTTTATATCTATAGAAACTGAATAAGGAGAAATTAAAAGAAATAATTTAGTTTGTTTAACTAATTTTTGAGGGGGGGGTGTCCTTGGTGCTTTCTGAGTTTGCTTGTTTTCTTGCAGGCATTTCATTACCCAAACTAGGTAACATCATCAGTGCTAGTAAGGAGTGCTGTTTGCTGTCAATTTATATACTAGTGGCTTGCCTGTTGGTGGGGGTGGTCTTAGAGATTCTTTGATTGGGCTGTTTACCATTGGCTTCTTTGGCAGTTTCTTGATTGGGGTATTGTTTAATAGCACTGATGATGTTAATCTAGTTTGGGTAATGAAACGTCTGCAAGAAAACAAGCAAGCTCACAGAGCACCAAGGACCCTGAGCTACAAATGTCAACCCTAAGCTACAAATATTCTCCTTTATAAACTAAGGTTCACTGAATACAGTAGTCCTCGACTTACAACAGTTCATTTAGTGACCTTCAAAGTTACAACTGCACTGAAAAAAGTGACTTAGGACCGTTTTTCACAGTTATGACCTTTGCAGCGTTCCCATGATCGTGTGATCAAAATTCAGATGCTTGGCAACTGGTTCATGTTTATGACTGTTGCTGTGTCCCAAGGTCATGTGATCACCTTTTGTGACCTTCTGACAAGCAATCTCAATGGGAAAGCCAGATTCACTTAACAACCGGGTTACTAATTTATCAACTGTATTGATTCATTTAACAACTGTGGCAAGGAAGGTTGTAAAATGGAGCAAAACTCACTAAACAAATGTCTCACTTAACAGAAATTTTGGGCTCAAACGTGGTTGTAAGTCGAGGACTACCTGCATATTTCAATTAAAACATAAATTAGAAATTACAAACCACAAGCATTGCATTTGCAAAACGAAGCCATTACCAAAGATAACACATTATGGCTTAGCATCGTATTTGAGCCCAGCCGTTATCATTGCCAGATTATTAATTTCTAAATAGTATAAGGCACATTAAACTCTTAATCAATAGAGAAAGACAAACTTGAGAAAGAATAATTGGGAGGACCAGCCTTTTCTGCTAGCAGAACTGATGCTTCTGTAATTTAAAAGACCCTCAATGTAGCAGATACAAACCTAGCAGAATCTTGAGAAAGAGAGGGAGGGAGGGAGGGGGAGAGAGGAAGAGAGAGAGAAAGGGATGAAGGGAGGGAGAGAGAGAGAGAGAGAGAGAGAGACCCCATATTATTGAGGTAGATCTTTTGGAAAGCTACATGAGTGGAAAGTGCATTTCAAATATATGTGCACTAAAGCAAAGTACAAATCATTGAGGTGAACAGAATAGAATAAAATACTAGTTCAATCCCCCGCCTGACCAAAATGTATTTAATTCAAGTGCTCTTCATGTTACAGGGAAAAGAGAGCTACAAATCATTATATACTTTTTATAGTAAGTATTTCTCTGGATGCTCCAATAGTAGACTTTTCCCTCTGAAGTACTGCTCGGACCTATTTGGCAACAGTAACTGAAATCCTGATAATTCATAGGAGCAAAGAAAGAATAGAACAAGGGCACTAATATATATAATATAATGAGCAGATCAGAGCCATCTATGCCAGTGAGACCTAGAAATCTATAAGAATTATTCATTAAGATCAATGTCTTCCAACAACATTGCCTCTGGATTCTTTGATCTCATATCATGACCATGTTACAAATGAGGAAATTCTACAAACTAGTAATTCCTGAAGACTCTCTGAGATAGTGACAGAAGAAACGAACTTTGCTGGAAATGCGTTCCACATGGTGAGCAATGTCCAGTAAAATAATTGAATGCCACCAGATGGTCAGAGAAAAAGAGGAAAGCCAAAGAAAACATGGCACCAAACATTTCAGGAAGATCTGAAAAATATCAACCTTAAATGGAAGAATCCAGAGATTGTAGCTGTGGACCGAAAATTGTGGAGTATGCTTGTAGCCCAATGTGCTTAGCACAGGACATGATGATGAATGAGCTAATAATTAATGAACTCTTTTTCTACCCTTTCCCATTTTTATGCTTTAATGTTGTAAATAAGTATTTAATAAATGATAGGATTTATATATATTTGTGTTATTTAATATTCAAACTACTAAAACCTTATTTTGCATCACACCTTCTAAGGTGTGCATATGGCTTTGTGGGGAGGAATGTTTGTTTCCAATATCAGGGTTATTTTCAGCTCAAATATTTTAATTAAGGTAGTCTTTAATTTACTATCATAATTGAGCCTGGCAAACATGATCGTAAGTTGTAAAGTAGTCATCACTTGACCATACTCGACTTTATGACCTTTTTTACGGTGGTCATTAAGCAAACAAAATGGTTAAGCCAACACTTTGTTCACAAGTGGTGTTTTTTCTGGAAACCAGAAATAAAGGTTGGTTTCTAGAAAAAATAAGATAAAACGCAGGCACAATAAAATGTAGACCAGTTGCCGAGTGCCCAAAATGCAGTCACGTGACCATGGAGGGGGAGCAGATGTTGCAACATTGGAACTGGGGCACAAGTAGCTTTTGGGGATCCATCGTAATTTCAGTCACTAAGCAGCTGGTCGTAAGTTGAGGACTAACTATAGATTATAAGATCAATGTTAAGAATTAATATCCATTTGATTTCACTGGACAACTTGCCTAACTTGCACACACAAATTTAGAAAATATGTGGTCCTTGAAGGCACTGACTCAACAGGACATAATCCTTTGATTCTTGGAGCAACTGAAGGCTACTTCATTTATTTCACAGGAGAATTAGAGCCGTGGTGTCAATACAATTAATTTCTAAATATTCATTTTTTAAAATGTAAATACCTTTGTCTAAGAATAGAGGAATGTAAAGACCACTTTCACGTAGCTTATATATTACTTTATGGTCTTAAAAAAAGAAAAATAGGATTTATACTGATATACAGTAGAAGAGAATGTATAAAGTTGCACCATCTCCAGTAGAAGAGAATATATAAAGTTGCACCTATTGAATGCCAGGTCAATCTGCAATAAGGCCTCCCTTATCAGTGATTTAATCATTGATGAGTGGACCAATCTGGCATTTTTACCAAAAACCTGGCTGGATCTGGAATTGGGGGTACTTTTTCAGAGATATGCCCAATGGGGCTTCAGGTGTGGAACCAGCCCAGATTTTGGACAAAGGTGAGGTTGTGGTAATTGTCATCTGGGAATCCCTTATGGCTTTCAGTGGTGTTATATTACAGGTCACCAGATGTGAGATCCTGTTTATTAAGTTGGGCTCTAGGGTTCAGCTGGGACTGTTGCTGTTAAATCAACTTCCTCTTTCATAGCAACCTATCGGAATTTCTTGACTCCATTTCTGTGCTGGTAGGAGAATCCTCCAGACTTATGGTTTTGCGGGACTTCAATCTGCCCTTTCTAGGAATGGGTTCTGAGATGGCTTGGGAGTTCATGACCACCCTGACACCCATGGCTCTATCTCAGTCTGACATGGGACAGTGATTACACTCCAGACCTGGTGTTCCTACTGTGATCTAAAATTGAGAGAGCTCTTGGTGTCTCCCTTATCATACCCTGGTTTCTATGGGATTCTCTAGTGCCATTTTCCACTTCTGGAAGACTGGACCCATTAGATCACGGGTGTCAAACTTGCGACATCACGTGACGTGTCGTGACATATTGCGACTTTTCCCCCATTGCCGGCAATGGGGTGGGCGCAGTTTTGGCGTGACGCATCCAGCCTGTGGGCCGGCAGTTTGACACCCCTGCATTAGATGGTCTGCCTCTGGCAAATGATGGACATTTCAGAAGGAGCTGGAGGTTCCTTCTGTTGTTCTGATGCACAGTTCATTCAAAGTTTTGATTGTCACTTGGTGCAACGGGCAGCTGAGATGTTGCATCAAATAGTACCCACGTGAACTCTTCTCTCTCTGGGATCCTACTATTCCCCATGATTTAGAGGAGCTGAGGGAGATGAAACAAAAGGAGAGACATCTAGAACATTATTGGTGCTTAATTGAGGATAAATTCAATAAAAACACTAAATTAAGAGCCTACTTGTGGTGGTAAGGGCAGCAAAACAGTAAAGAAGCAGTACTTATTCACCCTTATTGCATTTCACTCATTAGCACCTCACAACTCTGTTTCAGGTGATGAACCTCTTAGGAAAGAGGACCCTGGCAACCTTTTGCAAAGATGTGTGGAGGCATTTGCTCAGCATCTGTCAGACAAAATCACTTGGACTCACTTGCAGTTAAGACACTGCCTTGGTTGCAAGTCTCAAGGAGAGAACCAAGGTGGAGTCTTGCCCAGGTATTTGGGAATGGTTTGAACCTTGAGGAAGTGGACAGGTCCTTAGGACAGTGAGTTCAGCCATCTGCTCTTTAGATCCATACGTCTTCTGGCTTGTGAAAGCATTAGGGGGGGAGGGGTTATTGTGTTAGTATGTTCTAGCAGTGGTTAATTCTTCTTTGAATAATGGGGTTGGTCCTTTACCTTTTAAAGTGGACTTTCTCAAGAAACCATTGCTGGACACTACTATACTGGACAATTTTCATCCAGTATCCCTTTTTGGTGGACGGGGTGGCACTGCTCAATCTGCATGGTCCTCCTATACTCACAATTTCTTTTTAAGGAGAAGATGGCAGATGTGACTAGGAGGGTCTCTGCACAGCTTCAGATTGTGCATCAGTTGCACTGTTTTCTGTTTTAATTATATATTTTGTAATTACTGTTTTTATATATTTGTTGTTTTTATTTATTTTTGTATACTACTCAGAGTCCATTTTGTGAGATGGGTGTCCATATAAGATCCTTAATGAGGTATTGTGTAAACTGAACACATAATGCTTTCCTGTTTGGAAAGGGATTCAGCTCTTAAAAATCTTATGAAAAAATGTTACATGGTCAAAGATATAGGAATATACCTCACTCTCTATAGGAAGAGATATTTTAGTTGTAATTTTAAGTCAAGCTACAACTCTGAATCGTGTGAATATCTACCATATTACAGCAGTGCCACACTTTTTAGGTTTTCATTAAAACAGGTTTAATATTTATCCAAGACATAATTATGGATAAGTTCTGTATGTTGTATAACATAAAGCACGGGTGTCAAACTCGCCATGTCACGTGACGTGTTGCGATGTGTCACGACTTCCGCATGATGCAACCAGCCCGTGGGCCGGCAGTTTGACACCCCTGACATAAAGTATATGTGTGTAAGCAAGAAGCAGTATATGCCAGATGCCATTTGAATTTCCAATAACTATGCTAGACCTAATAGTGCCCTCCACAATAAATATGATGTTAGAATCCACAGTCGATTACAAAATATTGAGTTATATATGGAGAAATACCAAAAGAACACAAATTCTCCATCATATAAAAGCTGATTGTTAAGCTGAAGTGATAAGCCAAAATTTACATACTTTGGGCAGGTGATGTGAATAAGAGTAGAAAAAATAATTATGCTTGTCATAGTTAAGCGCAAACAAGGGATAAGATGGATCAAGAGATTATTCAAATGTCTTTGGTAGGGCTACAGTTTGTTAAAGACATACTGTAAGTGTATATTTGTATAGTTATCAAGAGCTGAATCTAAAACATTAGCCCCTAATCATACCACCTACTTTTATCTGGTTTGAGCTTTAATACACTTGTCCTAATCTCTTCAATTACTACCCTCAATATTTCCACTGATTTAACTTACGTCTGATGAAAAAAATAAAGCTACTAAGACTAATTTAATTGTGGAAAAAATAATTTAGCCTTTTTATACAGATCACACCTTGAAGCTAGAGCTATTGCTTTCTGAAAGTCTCCAAGTTGACCAAAACTATTAAATGACCTACCAAAACACTGCCCCCCAAATTAATGACTTAAGTTCACACATCACATTAAACCATAACATGGCTTGCTTAGTTATTGGCTGCTGGTTGGAAGCAATTGAGCTTAGCATTACATGCAATTCCTGCTATTTTGACCTACTGGTCAACCGTGGCATAATTCAATGAATTAATGAAACTAGTCAGTCATCCTATCTAAGACAACTAATACAAAAATATGTCAAATCATTCAGTAGAACCAGCAAGCCATGTTGTTCTTGCCCTTCTCCTGAACAAATCCTTTATCAGGCTGACCAGTGCGGTTTTCAAATTAGACTAAAAATGTTCCCCCCCCAAAAAATCAAATTCATTTCAGAGAGTTTGTCATTGAGCACATCCATCTGCCAAGAGTTTCACACTTCACCCAGTCGGGCAAATCAAGGGATGGGATCAAGAATTGGGAAGATCTCCTCCTGCTTTTGAAGCCGTCGTCTCCGAAAACACTCTTATTTTTCAATAAAGCCTACGCTCTCTCCCCACGACCTAGCTAAAAAGCGGCTCTGGAAAAGCCAGTACAAAGCTAATAAGGTTGAGAGGCCCAAATTCCAACAGCCGTCGAAACTGCCCGCCCGTCTTCTCTTCGTCCTCACCGCGTAAGCCTCGGTGATACCGCTCCAGGGACTGCGCCAAGTCCGATTCTCCTGTGGGATTCAGTGAATCCGGAGACTCGCCCCAACCGGACCCCGCCGGGCTGCACGCCGCAACTCTTCCGGCTATACCGGCCGTTTCTGGGACTCCCTCCATTGGGACGCGTGGGAAGTAACCCCTGCTAGGCTTTCTTCGCGGGCTGTCGGTCTCTGTAGTTCAACGCCGGTCCTTTCGCTGTGTGCGAAACAGCCGCGGCGACTAAGAAGCAACTACAACCCCCAGGGACCGCGTCGGGAAGTTCCGCTGAATCTTGCGGCTTGTTGCTAGACAACCAAGAAACGGCGCTTTGCGGAATCCCGCTTTGAAGACCGCTATGCCTGCAGATAATCAAGTGACGTCTGCCGCGGGGCACGCGCTGCCTCGAATGTAAGACAGAAGGCTTCCTCTCTCGCGCCCGAAATGCAACACGCCGTAACGCTCCTCTACGTCGAGGAAGTCTTTGCCGCGCTGCTTTCTGGGAATTGTTGTTTTGTGCAAGAACAATGTAAATACGGTGGGTTCGTTGGCTCTGCGAAGGGGCCAGGGCTATTATAAACAACACACGATTTTATTCTTTGGGAGGGGGTGAAGGCAAGATGGTAATTTTGTTTGCTTTAAAGTGGGCGCGTTCTTTTCATTCTTATCCCGGACAAAGATGAGAGGAACAAAGCATTTTCATAAGAGAAACCATATTTGTCCTTTTCATATTCCGCAAGGAAAACGGCAAAAAAAATTATATCCTTAAGCCTTTCGAAACCTTAACAATAGAAAACACAGAAATAAATAACATCAAATTCCACCTTCTTCAGTCCGGAAAACGACGCCTGCGCAGCATGAATCGGCTTCTTCACGTTCTGTACGCGTCTGCGCATTGGCCTCGTCCTGAGGCAAATCCATTCTTTCTCTCCCCCCCTCCGCTTGTATATCGCTCCCTGGGACGGCGCCTGCGCAGTAGCTTCCCCGTGTTCCGCGCCGTTAGCCGCTTTATGGTAGGAATAACGTTAAAGCGGTTGCTACAGGCGGGACAACGTAGGTTGGCGGAGGGTCAGCGATCGCCCTTGATTTTCCCCTCCGCCCCGCGCACCCTTGTTGTGGGAGAAGATGGTGGACCAGTGAGCCGGCGCTTCAGGCTTCCTGAAGGGGAGTGAGTAAGTGATGCTGCGGGATCCTTTGCCCGGGGCGGGGGAAGGGTGTTTTTGCCCGGCAGCGAGCGAGCAACACATTCGAGGCGTCGTCTGTTTCTTCGCGGTCCTTTCCTTGGCTTGCCTCGGGAGCGATTTCCATCCTTTGGGCGGATCCACATGTCATCGATGCTCCCAATTCATATGAATCAACCATAACGCTGTTCTCCTGGCGTACTTTTATTAGTAGTGGCAATATTACTACTGTCATGATTATCATTTTCCCAGCGCTTGTTGCCCCTGCTTCGTTCCCCCCCTTGGTGGTTTGCCCGGGCTTCTGCTATTTCCTGGCCGCGGAAGGCTGTCCCTTTGGGAGTCAATCGAGGCGGCTGCTGCTGCTGCTGCATGAATATGAGGGGGGATGGTCCAGATTGGATACAGATGGAGCTACTCAACCATCCGCTTCCTCTTTTGCCTCCCCTCCCTCCTTCGTGTTAGCCAGTCTTCCCCCGGGCGCTCTGTGGAGTGGAGGCTTCCCCACCCTGAGTCTCAGGCTCCTGGCTTCAGCCCCCGCCACGCTTCAGCAGTCTCTCTGGAAAGACGCGGCTAGATGGGTGGAGGGAAGGGCCGGCTGCTTTGGGCGTTTTGTTCTGGGTCGTCGTCTTCCCCCCTTTCCCCCCTTTGCGACTGTACCGTTTCTTCTTTGTTCGTCTGATTCCGATTAGTTTTGCGAGCTGTCGGGATTCTGTTTTTAACGCATAAATGGAAGGGCGTGTGCATGATTTGTTGGGGGGGGGGAAGATTCTGCTTTCGCCCTGCTTTGTAGGTTGAATGTAAGCAACCCTAGCTCAAATGATGCATAGCTTTACACCTTATAAAGAGATCCCTGTGGGAGATTCCCCCCCCCCGCTCCTGGATAACATCTGCGCCTGCATTGTTCTTATATTTTTTCCGCGTATAAAAATTCCGGAAGGAAATGTGTATGGGTTCTTTGAAATTATTACAAAATATCTTTTGTCAAAGGCATCTTTTCAAATCGTTTCTTATGAATGCGCATGTAATGTATATAGCTATAGCAGATTTCTGGAAAACGAAGTCTACCAGTTGTTAAAATCAATGAAAACAATCTTAGCAGGTTTGAAATACACAGTATATTATGAAAGAGATAGTTGCCTTCCAAAGGAAACAAATGATAGCTCTACAGATGAGTCTTTTGTGATCTCATCCACGAATTGTTTGGAACGGATGCTAGAAATGGGGGAAGGGGAGAGTTTCTGTTCATAGCCGTACTCTTATATAGATACTTTTTTATATTTGTATTCCAGCTAATCTGGTATCCAGTGTTGGACAAAATCCTATGCATGCTAATTAGAAACTGCTTTAAAATGAGCTGGGGTGGTTCAGAGCATGGTATTAGTGGGTAAGAAAGCTGAAAGACTTGTTAGTGTCTGAAGTAGGGTAATTTTAAATAGGTGCTGCCAACACCACTTTCTGTCTCTACTACATTATGCTGCTACATTATGCTGCGTGTTAAACAGTAACAAGACGTGTCTTCCTATATTGACTGCTATTTTCAGCAGCAAGGGATCTTTTTAAGAATGTGATAAATTTACAGTTATCACACACCCTTGAAATCTTGTGTGAAAACACCATGGTATCCTTTCAATTAAGTTTACTGACTGGATTTACATGTCATACATAGGTTTGCAAAGTTTCAGAACATTCTGCTAAGCAACATGTACATCACATTATGGTTTAGTATAATATGAAGTTAGGCAGTGTTTTGCTCTCCCCTGAGTTCATTGATTTTATACTATAATCCTTCTGTAAATATTTGGATGAGATACTCATAATTATTTAAAACAAATGATATTTACTCTTTAGGAAAATTTCCTATTTTCAACTTAATCTTTTAAAAAAAAAACCCAGCCTGTTTCTTGGATGGTTAATAAAAGTTAATGCTGAATAATATTTGATGCTCAAAGGTTTAAGATGCTACAATGTGTGCAAGTTCAAAATTGTCAAACATTTAAAAACTATGCTTAAAGGTTAATGGTTTTGTTGAATGATGCCTTTAAAGTTTTTCATTCAGTGAGCACAGTTACTTCTTCACCTGCATCTACTCATTTTTGGAAGTGCAGTGACCAGTGTCCCAGATCTGTACTGTATACTTAAAGGATTTTGTGATAGTCACAATACAGTATGTAGTAAACATTTCGACAGTAGTGATTTATAGGTTTAGATTTAGTTATTCACTAATGTGCAAGTACAAAGCCTATATACATTGGTGATTTATTACCAGTGATAGCCAGTTGATGCTATCTAATAATGAAATTTTCACTGAGTTGTCTAGCAGTTGTAAAAATCACACAAGCTATATGCTGCTGAATTAGGTTCACAGATCTTAAAGGAGTCATGAAAAGTAGAAGCAGGTGTGATAGTCTACTTTTAATATACAGGATAAATAGATTAAATTAGATCAGTTTCTTTTAATTTTTCCATCTTAAAATTACTCTTGGGGAAGAATGCATACTTTATAATTCCTAAAAGAGAAAGGTGATGTTTTATTATTAATACAGTTTTTCTGTAAATAGATACTTAATTTGTAACCTTCTGCCAGTGAAATCCAATTGCCTGTTGTACTGAAAAATTATAAGGCTGTAACAAATGCTTCAAATTTGAACTGAAATCAAACATGTTTGAGGAAGCTTCTTTCACTCTTGGAATGATTCCGTTTCAAAATATTTCACACATGACTAAACGTCATGTTAGCCTAGAGACACAGGAATCAGTGTCTTTTGCACTTACTATGCATTCAATGATGATAAGCTAAATCATACATTTTGAAGATGGAAAACACTGTACATAACATATTTGTATACTTATCTAGCATGGAAGCAAGTTCCCTAGAAAGAAGTGACATTTTTGAGTAACCTTTCATGGAGTTGAGCTGAAACAAAAGTCCAAAACTTTCCAGAAAAAATGTATGTGAGTTAAAAAGTTTCATCATTAGATCATAAAATAGTGGTATTTGATTTTGAAGTTATTACTATAAGAGCAGTAAAAATATTGCTGTTATTCTATAGTAGTTATACATAGATACCCATTATGCTGTTTCCCTTTCAAAATAGGTTTTGTTAAGAAAAAGAATAATAAAGAGAAAAAATGAAAAAAACGGTAACACTTAGCTTCTTCATCCATTTTTGCAACTTTAGTAAATATTTTTCGATACAGATTTCATCTACTTGCTCTGATTTTTAGCTATTCATGTATACTTTGCCTCACAGTAGAACTTTGGACTTTGATAATTAACATTTTAAGAACCATACTCCTTGCTGCATTTAAATTAATGTTTATTCCAGATTATTGGATTTTCAGCTCCTAATACAACATAATATTCATATAAAAGTATACAAACATTCATATCCCAACCAACACACTTCTAATATCACTCCAAACATTCCTTATAAGTTAACTTAAAAAGCCAGAGGACAGTGTCTACTCTCTCAGTAGTCAATTGTTTGCTGAGAATTCCATTTGTTATCATATATGCTTTACTTTTTGCCATATATTACTTTTCCACATTCAACAACCCACCTTCTACTTAATGCAAAATATTCCATAATTCAAGCCTATTCATTGAACAATGATTGATTTCCCCCAAATCAATCTATTTTTCAGTTACCTGCTCAGGAACAAAAATCAAGTCTCTATATCCCTGCCAGGCATAAAGTTGCATTGACTTCCCAAATTTTGTTCATGTCAGCTGTTGTGCGTTTTCAATCAGAATTCTTTCAAATACTTTCTCAAGCTCATTCAACAGACTAAACAGTTTTCAATTTACTTTTGCCACCTTCCCTTTGTATGGTCAAATAATATTGGTATTTTTCCAACAGTCAGATGCAGTGTTCACAGTTTAACCTTTCTTTAGTTCTAGCAACTATTTTCACAACCATTTTGTTTTTCAACCTTCTTGCTATATTTTCATTATTTTTTCTTGAAGAGTAACATGCATCATTTGTTTCAATCACTTTTTAATATATCTTTATTATTACAACAAAGGTCTCTAAAATCCTCTTTCCAGAGTACTCCCACTTCAGTTTCATTCTGAATCCTTTGATGACTTTAGTTTTTAATTCCCTTCAGATTGCTACAGACTCTTTATTTATCTCTTCTTAGCAACTTCCAACATTTTTATTTCTGTCAAAATTATTTTACATTTTCTGACTCTCTTGACTCTCTTTAGCTCTTTTTGACTATATTATCTGCAATTATATTGTTCCATTGTACATACTATAAAATATCTTTCAACTTAATAAAATACCTTTCAACTTAATTTTTAGCATTAATTCTGTCATATACATTTTCTCATTCATAGGCTCTTTAACTTCATTCTTCAACTAAGCATTCTCTTTTAATGCTTCCATTAGGAAAACTTTGCAGTGTGAAATGATTTGTTGAACTATAGTTTAATACATAGTTTGTGCTTAGTTAAGCATCTGTTATAATGTTTAACATGGCATCAAACTGGGATAATGGTTAGGTTAAAGTAAAGCAGCTACCAGTCCTCTAAGGAAGAAATGTGTATTGGGATGGTTGCAAAGCATGCAATTCAATACTTCCAATGTTGCAGAATCAGAAATAGGAACATGGTTATTTCAGTGTGTCTCACATAGTAGCACAATACATCCTTTTTTTGCTGCTGGTTATTGCCCAAGAAAAACAAACTCCAGAGATGCAGGTGCAAAGGGTATAGCCATTATAAGGCACAAAGGGGAAGGTAATCAGCCAAGGTTATAATTTTAACATTATCAGAGTCTTTTGATCAGTAATTGGCTTAATTGACCATGATTTCATCAATAGGAGGAAGATAACCCTAGTCTCCATTAATAAAATAGTCATAAATTAGCGTACTCCAAAGATAAGTAGAGGAACAAGGTAACCAAAAAAAATGGAATCTGTGAAGAATAGCATAAAAATTGTTCTAAACAAATAGACTTTGTCCAGTTTTTAAATCTTTTTTTTTTCAGGGCAGGGTTTTCCCACAGGACCACATTTTGAAAAATTCTGGCAGGCTGAGAAAAGCCAAAATAGTTGAGAAATGCTAAGTTTCTTGATCCAACGTGTCTGTTGCATCAGTTTTGTTTTTATTTCTGGAAGTGTAAAAAGCACAAAGTGTTTTAACCTTAAATATTTACATATTTTTGTATATCACAAATGCATGGAGTAGCCTTCTAAAAGGAATATTATACATACTGTATAGTTAATTCAAATAGGTGGGAGGAAAATAAATTGCATTAGCCTTCTGATTATGATGGCACAATCCTTGATGCAAATAGTGCTTATTATTGTTTGGAAATCCTAAAAGTGGATTGTTGAAAATTTTGTTGGATACCGATCAAAAGACCATATTTGGCAAAAATGCACTGAAGTATTGTGGTTAGCAATAAGCTGTACTTACTTGAGTGAAGTGGTTTGAACATCAGTCTAAAGTACAATATTAGGATTTTGGATTTTTTGATAGCATGCTTATATTAGTCCAGTTAATGAAATTGTGGTTTTCTGCAATTTATGTAGTTATTGGTGAGCCTGGCATGCATCTCTCAGTAGGATCAGTGGTGGTTCCCTCCTTCAAACTTGGAACTGGAAAGAAAACTGAATAGGCCACCTCTGCAAGCCCTAGATTTCTGTCAAGTTCTATACTGGAAACTTGTTCTGATATTTAGCTTCTAAAATTTAGCTTCTTGTTCTGATTTTAGCTTCTTAACAATACAACTGTTAAATTGTATTGCAGTTTTTAAAAGAAAAACAAGTATATAGAAACAAATTAAAACAAATAGTGATTTTTGAATTAATGAGCTCACAAATGCCCATGCAGTAGTATCCACAGCATGTTCTCAAAATTTTTGAAGTGCCCTCTGACCAAGGCAGGCATAATACAATGTTACAAAGAGAACAAATTTTCATAAATAGCCACATAGTGACAAAATAATTCAATTTATCATTGTACTACATCATCATATTACATATTATGTATCATATATATTGTGAATTGACAAAAAGTACCCAAAAAGGAAACATAATGACCAATTATCTTTGTCGGCTCTTTAGCATATGGTATTCAGTTAATGGGGGAAGTTTAGATTTCTAGTTTCTTGGGTTTATAACAATTTAACCAAAATTCTGTGGTTTAGTTCATACGCCTCGCCTAACCATAAATGTTGGCAGATTACAATTATTGTTTTCATATAGTGCTCTTTAGCCAAAATTTAAAAAAACAACAACTGTATTATGGCTGTTTGACTCTCCAGATATTTGAACATCCATAATATCTTATAATTGTTGTTAGTCCAATTCTAAAAAAACTGCTTACTTCACAAGTGGTATATATATATATTTGTTTTAAAAAGTGTTACAGATATATCTCTTTAGATGGCATTTGGAGAAACTGAGTTTTTTTAAATGCACATTGACTGAATAATGCAATCTATATGAATTTAAGCAATAATGTATAGAGATCTTCATATTTTCTTCTGTGAGTCTCTATATCCACTGACATACTGTGTCTAAAGATAATCAGATTATCGAGTTCAGGTGGCACCTTGCAATGAATCTGAATAGAAGAGCTTCTTTTACTTGCTAACATTAAATGGCTAATCACAGAGTAGATCAGAAGGATAAACCAGACAAATCCCAGGAGGAGAGAACTAAATCCTGTTACAAAGGATTCATAGGTCATCAGTCAAAAGCACATATGCAGTCTTAAAGCAAAATGGCTTCTCTAACTTTAACTAGTTTATCCATATGATCTCCCGTGAAACCTGATTTCCAAGAATTTCCCCCCCCAATATATTCTTAGTCGAGTGAGTGACATGAGGCCCATAGAAAATCTAGAATGGTGACAGAAATTGCAAAATCCTAATTCAGACTTGATATGCTATATCCAGAATGAATCTACCATTAGAATTTATTACTTTTAATTATCAGAATAGATCTGATATAACCCTATTGTTATACATTGAGTTAGCAATAAATCCCAATAATACGTTATTGTTAAGTTTTTTATTTCCCCTCCAAAAGATTTTAGTTTGTTTTTCAGGTGGAAAAAAATTCTGGTGATTTATCTTGGTCAGATTTTTTTTTTACATCTCAAAAGCCTAGCATTTTAACAGGTGTGTAGACTTTTTATATCCACTATATATTCCTTGTTTGGCCCTTACGCTTGAAATGCATTGGAAAAGGTTTTTATAGAGATCAAATCCACAATTCAATATTACTAAATATTATCCAGAAAGCCAATATAGAATACTGCAAAAACAATCTATGTTTCATGTGATTTAAAAGCCAGGTTCTTCACACACAAAAAGTATTTTTCAGATATATTGGATTTCTCAGTGGAAATTCAGAAAAGGTTGACTGTCATCATTTTTATACTGGAGATGTAATAAATGTGAAGGAACATTAGTGCTCATGCTTTTGGCATGCCCATTCCTTACCTAATCAATGATATTAATGTATAATCAGTGATACTACCAATGTGGAGGTTCTTGCAAGAAGAATAGGATATTAATCTATTACATTATTTTCCAAAATTTGTAATTTATTATATGAGCAACCTCACATCATGTCTGGAGTAATCACAAAAAAGGTGATTATTCCTGAAACGATATGTACATATTAACTAAGTGAAATTTGTCATCTCTGTGCTTTGAAAAAAGCTTTGTATTGATGGAGAGGCATTATAAAGCCAAATGATCTGTTGTTGTTTGTTTGTTTAAAAGTAGAATTGTAATTAATTGTATAAATATAATAACACTATTTTGATGTAGAAAAGAAATGAAAATGAAATATTAATTATACTTTGGGTTTTTCTTATTTTTAGTGGGTTTTTTTAGTTTGTATTGTTTAGAGTTTTGTATATGGAGGTTTTTAACATAAATTTAACATTAAATTTGTAAGTTTTATTTTTTGTTGAAAAAAAACCCCTGAATAAAATCATATTATTTTAAAAAGTAATAGTGGCTCTTGTTGAAGCCAGTTTGAGCCAAGAACTGCAAGCCAAGTCAATGGAAGCAAGCCTTGCCCCACAAGTCAGTTCCAAGAAGTAAGAAACAATAGAGTGGCACCACTGCATCTAGAAGCCTGGTAGCCCAGTAAACAGTGACTCCCCTTTCCCTCACTTTTATGAAGATGAGTTGGAATAACAAAATGCTACCTTCTGTCCACTCTCTCCCCCATTACTACTCTACTGTGGCAGAAATATACAGTCTGAATTAATGACTTTCCAGAGACATCTCTCCCCCTCCCACCAAATGACATTGGCATCAAGCAAGCATGGCCCTCCAGTGGCACAAAACAATATTCGTATTGTCTCATTTCCAAGGGAAGGGGAAGGGACCAGATTTCATAAAATGTTGGTTAGCTTACAGAACAGGTTAAGGTAGTTGTAGTTTCCTGCAAGTAACCATATGGCAGAGCCAGGCAGGAATTTTACATGCTAAGTCACTCAGTGATTTGCGTGGTTTTGATTTAGTATGCAGAATTATGTTTATAAGCAATTCTAATTGACAAACTATTTTTGTATAACTTAGTATGTGAATCCAGTCTGTGATTAAGGAAACAACAGCACAGAACAAGGGAAGATAGGATCTAGCAGTAAGCAGAACAGCTTACTGCTGGCTGGACCTGAAATATCTTTGCATGATTGCACTGCAATGAATATCTTAAATGAAGCACAAACCTTTGTCCCTAATTATTCTATAAAAAAACTGGAAATAAAAAGGTTACCTACATGAATGCCTACAAAGTGCATTAGGCTTTAGAAGAGGAACTATAACCTGATTTCAGTAATGTCTGAGAGATAGTGAAGCATGGTAAGTAAGAGATTATTGTTGTATTCTGGTCTGCTTGCCAAGCTCAGCCTCACCTCTGCTGAAAAATCAAGCAAAATAGACATGACTTCTGGGATCCTATTCTTCTAGACCAGGGGTGTCAAACGGCCGGCCTGCGGGCTGGTTGCATCATGCGGAAGCCGCGCCCACCACAGCTCTGGCAATGCGAAAAAAGTCATGATACGTCGCGATATGTCACGTGACATGGCGAGTTTGACACCTGTGTTCTAGACCAGCAGGCTCTATAGGAACTGCAATTTGATCCCTTTTTCTTGATCAGTGACACAATAATTGCTGACATGACATAGTCTAAGCAAATGAGCATAGTCTAAGAATTAATGATATCAGCTGTAGAAGTACATCTAAAGAAAGAAATCAACCACATACAGAATTTCAAATAAATACAAATCAGTCTCTTTAAAGCAATTGCACTCTGGTTACAATTTAGGATTTCAGAGTATTCATTAAGGTCCTTACAAAGTGGATCATCTGAAATGGAATATCTTTGACCTCTTAAAGTCTTTTTAAGAAGCTCTAGTAAGATTCATGAAAGTCATGTTGTTGATACACTGAATGAGGTTATTGCCACAGTATATAGCCTGTCAGGTATTTTTCAATTTAAAGGTTAACTTCATTTGGTTTACAGCTCTGCATTTTCATATATATTCAACCACAAGCAGCACTATGAAAGAGAGAGATAATTTTGAATGTGTATTCAAAAATAAAAAGCAGAATATATGCTCATTCGGGCCTTGCAATAGAATTTAAAAGTCCTACATTTTTGAGGTGTCAATGCTATGCTCTCACAGAACATTGAAATTCATCGCACCTTTGTTCAAAGTGTGTAAGTGTTAAGTCTTTAATATTTAAATGGAGTTGAAACTGTATTTTTATTCTAATCTGGTTCTCAGAGAAGCTGAGCCAATTTTCTTCTTATTAAATTTTTAAAGTGCAATCATTACTGATGACAAAAAATTTAATAGGTGGTATTAAACCTACAGCACATACTTTCAAATAAATATGAATTGAACTTCATACTGTATATGCTTTTCTAGTTTAGACAGCTATTTCACCATAGGAGGAATGTAAAATGCTTATCTACATTACAGATCTGTCATAATTCTGCCAGTTGTTTCCCCCAACTCAAGTAGTAAACTTGCTCGCTCCAATTTTTTATTGGGTGGGGGAATTCAATTTAAAGCAGCTATGTTCTAGATATAGTAAATACTGGATACAGCTATTATTCAGTTATTTTCACTTTCTATCCTCTCAGTTATTATGTGCTCAGCATTCTGATTTATTAATTTGGACCTAGTTATTTGCAAATATTTTTTTAAAATAATAACACATTCTTCAATATATTTGAGTTTACACATTTCAAGGATTTTTTTTTACTGCTATAAGATTTATAAATGAATTTCTTCCATCTTATGGGTAAGAATTTGTTCTTGTCCAATAGCAAAGAGAAATTCAATGCATGCTTCCCTGAAAAGGGGAAATCTGCCAGGTTCATCGGCAGAATTTCCAGGCATTTCACTAAGCGTGACTCTAAGCTCATATTTCATTTAAAGCTCTCAGACACACAGACTAGGTAAGAATTCTTTATCAAATGCTGGGACAACAGTATTTTTATAATCACTATAGTATAGATTCTAGTGCTTCTTCCTTCCACTCTTTCCATAAGTCAGTAGACTTTTTGCCCTGCATTTGGCTTTGAAGCTAAGTGTCTGTTGGTTGTTGGCATAAATGACATCTCTAGCCTGAGAAACTTATATTTTCAACTCCCATTCTAACATCCTCTTCATTATTTACTCCATCCATTCTCTGTGTCTACAAGGATCAGAATCATCACCATCCTACTCCCTAACTTAGTATAGTAGATTTTCTCCCCATTACTCTCATCTCCGTGGCAATAGGAGCCTGTTGTTTGCGGGTCAGAGCAACAGGAATAATTGATTCTTCCACTCCCCCTCAGTCTCTGTAGCTTATAGTCTTACTTTTTCTGTGCTGTAAATCTCCAAAAACCTGCTGAAAGTAGTCTGTGTGGTAAAACAATAGCTGAATTCTGTTCTTCAGCTGAAACTTACAGAATCTGTCTGTCTCTTTGGGGAAATTTAATATCTTCCATTTCAAAGGGTAAAGAGTCAATGGACAAGTTTGTCTTTGCAGACTCCTTCAGTCATTGATCCCTGACTTATCCCTTTCCACTAAGTCCTGCTTCTCCTGCAGGATCTCTGCAGCTGCCAAAGTTCTGTTGTGCAACAAGATAGCCAGCTTGGGTTTACAGATGAAATGGCAAAAGGCAAGACCCAGATGCATCATCTGCTACCTCTTGTTTATTTAACCATTCCAATAAATCAAATACTTAAGTTATCCCCTCTTAGAATGTACTGAATTTCAACTCATCTCCCCAACTAATATTGGAGGGAGTGTTGCAGCCACAGTCCATAATAAGAAGCTAGAATGTTCCAAAACAAGAAAGCAAAAATGGAAAACTGACTACTGTATATCTTTAGTGAGGTTGGAAGCTGCAGTTAAAAAGCTGACGTATTGATTTGTGCTAGTGTAGAAAATAGTCTAATGAACTTGGCACCCAGTGTCTTAGTGGGTTATATAGAGACGTGGTAGAGAATTCCTTACAATGACAGCTATTATTGGAAATCTTGGTGTGATCTCATTATTCTTTAAAACATGCTTAATTACCTGAAACTCCTGAATTACTCTTAATAAGTGGCAAATCAGTTATACGATCCAGGAAAACCTCATCTCAAGGCTTTTGTAAGATTGAGAGAACTGTAGCAGACTGTAGATTTGCTGTTTTGAGGCTTGACAATGCAATGAGTATGACATGATGAGATGTCAAAAATTAGGATGGCTTATCATGTCATGAGCCCCCCCCCATTAAAAAAATGTGGGTTGCTTTAAGGAAATTCTGTTGCCATCTATCAGAGATGAAAATGTCTTCCTTTTAGGAAAAGGGAATATATCGCCAGTCTTCGTAGTACCACTCTCCCTGCTCCAAGAAAAAGGGAAATGAAAAAAAAAAGAAAGGTATCCCCAAGATCATCCATCCTAGCCTGCACATCTGGATGCTACTGTTGCTGAGCAGATTCATTCAATTAAGAAGGGAGTCCTCTTTCTAGCTTCATAGTCTCTCACCTGGTAAGCAAATTGTTAGTGGACCTCCAAAGCTTTCTCTGTGGAGATTGGAGATTGGGAGAGGGTGATAAAGTAAAGATTGTTCTGATTTGTATAATAAGAAATCAGGCTATAAATTCTACATTCAGGGAGTGTAAAGAGTCAAAATGAAGAAAAAAGTGACAGTCTGACTTGGCCTTAGGAAACTTGTGAGAAGTGGGCAAGGGATCTAAGTTATCAGGATCGGTTTTAGATTTTACAGAATAACTCATTCCCTTGAAGAAGTGGCACCAAGCCTGGAAAGCCTTCTTAATGGCTAGAAGTTCCTTGTTAAAAGTATTTGTTTCATTTGGCCAGTAGCAGTTAAATGCAGGGCTTTTTTTGTCATAGAACGCCCAGAACGGAGTTCCGGCACCTTTTTTGGATGGAACTTTGTAGGGTAGGCAAGGCGGGTTGTATAACAGGTGTGAGTTCCGGCACCTTTTCTTTTTACAAAAAAAGCACTGGTTAAATGTGTTAAAGAATGCACAATGTAGTTGGTAACCTGTAACCCATTGAGCAAATTGAAGAAACACACATTCTAGGTGAAAGCAGTGACATTAACTAGTATAACAAAGGGCAGGCAGGATATGGATAATAGTTGGGTTGAGACCTGAATGTTTACTTAAGAAATGTTTGTTGGGCTTTGATATCCCACTTGAAGTAACATCTATACACATAGCCGATAGGTAGCTATGGCCACAGTTGCAAAGTTTTCCCCAAAAGTGGGAAAATCCAAAAATAAGAAGCTTTTATGCCTCTGATAATGCAGGCTGCTTCCCAAGACAAAATGGCTTTCTTCAGAGGAGATATGGTAGCAGAAATATAGCCATGTATATATTTTGCTGTAGAATCTATTGCTATTGAGGCATTGAAGAACAGTTTGATTGTTCTGAAAGGCAGATGAAATCAGCCAAATTCTAAATTAATTAACAAGAAATCAATCAGTAAATCATATATAATATTATAAAACCTTTAAAGACCAACAAGATTTTTGGCAATCTGCAAAGCATTCTTGTATATTCAAACTTCTAATACCAACAATCAAAGACTATTTGTACACCTCTTTCCTACAAACCAGACTTTAAAGATTATAAACCTATAAAGGTTGAGCTTAGTAGAAAATTGGTAAAAACTGCAATTGTTCTAGGAGTACAGAAAAGATATGAAAAGAGTTGCAATCTCTAATTGCTACGGAATTCAAGAATAAGTAATCAGGGATTATCTATAGAGATAAGCTTTTTTTTTTTTGACAAAAAGTGGCAGAAAAGAAAAAAGCAGATAAAGCCTTTGTGAAAATTCTCAATAATACAGTCCTTTAAGCAGGTTATATCTGCATCTAATGTTGGGTAGAGGTGCTTTATAAACATTTGGACTCTACATACAAGTTTGATAATGTGGTCATGAAATCAGTGGGGGTGCAGAATCTGTGTTTCTGCCTTTCTAGAAATACTTGCATTGTCCAAATAAATGAAAGGGAGGAAGGGAGGGTGCTGCTTCTGAAACAGTGATTGTTGTAAACTAAGACTTATATCCTAAGAAGTCAATAGTAATGTCATCTCAATCCCAATGAATATGTGAATTGTGAGTCTGCAATCAGTTTTTTTCCCCCAGGACTACTGGAAAATATGAAGGGAGATCTAAAAAGTTGAAGGCTGCAGGTGCTTCTAATAATTGCCAATGTGAATTGTAGGAAGTTCAGTGCCATGAGCTGAAAGTATAGAACCATGGAAGCTGTCGAAGCTGTCCATCTCATTGCTGCGACTCTGGGCAGCTTACAAGCTAAAAACCAAAACAGCAATACAACTAGAACCACAAAAAACTGCACAAGAACTGCAAGAGGAGGAGGAAATGAAAGAGTTTAGTGGTGTCTTGTCCTGTCATTCATCCTTGGACACGGTTCCTCTAGTTTTCCATCAGTGCCCAAGTAGGCTTGATTAGTACAGTCATTGTAGATTCATCTTGTATTTCATCAGACAGTTCCTCCAGATGATTCCCTTCTGCCAACATGAAGGTGGAATTCCATTTCTATAATCACTGTAGATTAATTCAGGCACTTTCTCCCACTATAGTTTAACAGAAATGTTGCCATGTACTTCTTGGCCTTGAGGCTGAGCAATGTTTCAGACATTTCTAGCCTAAACGATGATGACTCTCATCACCCACAAGGTTTGATTTTTCTGTCATTTCTCTTCTTTTCCCTGCCTTCCATTACAGTTCCTTCTCTTCATTTAATACCGTGTTTAGTATAAGAATCAATAGATGTACTGTAGATATATAGTTACATTATAAAAAGGTAAAGGCTTCCCCTGTCCAGTTGTGTCTGACTCTAGGGGTGTTGCTCTTCTGTGTTTCTTAGCCGAGGGAGCCAGCATTGTTCGAAAACACTTCCGTGATCATGTGCTACCGTGACTGTATGCCGGGCTCATGGAACATTATTATCTTTCCACCAAAGTGTTACCTATTTATCTACTCGCATCTTTGTGCTTTTGAACTGCTAGATGGATTGGAGCTGGAGCAAATAACGGGAGCTTCCCCATTGTGCAGTCCTCAGGTCGTGAACCCAGTCTGTGCAGTTGACAAGCTCAGCGTCTTTAACCGCTGAACCACTATGCCCCTGTATATTTATGGTATAGTTAGCTTTATTTAGCAATGTATTTATTTGTTCATAAAACTTAATGAGACGTTGGCTTATTAAGCAGATAAAAAAACTGCTTCTGCAAATGACAACGTTCAATGACTGGACCAAAGTGACTAGAAAAAGATGCAACTGCTTTAACAATTGGAAAAGAGATGCCTTAAAGGATTTGCACAATCCGGTTAAGCAGGTAGTCCTCGATGTATGATGGTAATTGAGCCTGGGATTGCTGTTACTAAGTGATATGGTTGTAAAGTGTGGTGTCACATGACTACATCACTGAGTAATGGCAGTTCAAGCAGTCATTATGTCAAGACACATGGGTCATTAAGTAGGAAGTGGAGGAAGCCCCAGGTAAGGAATATGTTGTCGTAGGGCAGGGGTAGGCAACCTTGGCTCTTTTATGACTCGTGGACTTCAACTCCCAGAATTCCTGAGCCAGCCATGCTGGCTCAGGAATTCTGGGAGTTGAAGTCCACGAGTCATAAAAGAGCCAAGGTTGCCTACCCCTGTCGTAGGGGGATAGGGGAGCCTTGGAAGACTCTGCAAGTTGGCAGGTGCTGCAGTGCAGTGCAAGCTCATGAAGGACAGGGAAAGAGGACATGTGGTGCCCGTGTGTGTTAGCACAGGAATGTGGGGATGTGTGTAAATGCAGGGAGGCTGTGGAAAGTGTGTGTGTATGTGTATGAGCACAGGGAGACTGGGGAAAGGAGGTGCAGGATCCTGCATGCAAGTGCAGGGAGGCTGAGGAAAGAGTGCAGGTATGTGTGTATGAATGCCAAGAGGTGGGGGAAAGAGGGTGCAGGTAGGTGCAAACTAGTGAAAGGGGAAGGAGGGTTCAGTGCAAGAGCAAAGAAAAGCTGGGGTGGGGAGATTTCCCAAGCATTTTGTGACCACCACCACCCGACAGCTTCCTCTTTGACTTTGCTTGTGGGAAGCTGGCAGAGAAGGTCAGCAGTAACTCACGAGGGATGCTGCAACTGGTCATATGTGTGAGCTAGTTGCAAGTGCCCGATTTTATTTACATGACTGTGGAAGTGCTGCAATGGCCCAAACTTCAAGGGCAGGTTGAAAGTCCCTTTGTTCAGTGGCATTGTAACCTTGAAGAGCGCTGAACAATTGGTTGTAACTCCTGTAAAAGGAAATCAGACAAAAAATGTGATGGGGAAATTATACTCTTTTTGCTGATCACATACTAAGAAATTGTGGTTTCTTTAAAATTGGAAATAGAAGGGAAGAATTTTATGAGCCTGATTCCTTTTTGTGAGGCAAAAGTTCATAATCTAAAATAAATTAAAAACTGGTTTTCAGTTGAATTGTCAATATATTTGAAGTGTTGTCAAAATATTTACAGAATGTTGTCAGAGTTTGAAATAAGCTTTAGAAAATTGTGAAAATGTCAAGCACTAGACAGTTTAATGACCTATGATTAAATTTATTCTAAATAATTAAATTCTGAGTGATACAGTAGTACTACAGATACCTCATATCAATGCCTGATCAAAAGAGAAAAATACATTCAATTTATTAACAGAAATTTTAATGGATTGCTAACTGATTGGGGGAAAACAGCATGA